>JAPQVY010000100.1:40159289-42637627 GCA_028535165.1 Quercus tomentella | reverse complement strand
AAAAAATCTCATAAAGGTTAAGTGTTACACAATAATAGCTTACACATAAAACAATATCATATTATCACGTGATGATTAACTAGTATACAAAGGAGTAAGTATTACATTCAAAACCTAAAATAGGTTCTATGTTTTAGAGTAAAAACTATAAGGAGTTTTTGTGTATTTTCCCCTAATAATAATATTTGCTAACGAAAAGGTCATGCATCATATGTCCGCTTTGAGGCTCTACACAATAGCAACCTTTTCTTTTGGAGGAATGAAACGATCCATCCTGTTTACATGCAACTGTGATGAACAATAAATAAACTTCAAGCCGTGCATGACAGCATGAGAGAGTTTGGCGTCCATTATTGCGTGAACAATAAAGAGAATTCTTTCTGCAATGAATATAATAGAGCTCCCTTAAAAAGAGGACATGGTTTGTAAAAGTTTTTCACTCCAATAGTCGGAAGCTAGCTATAGCCTATAGTTAGGTTTCTTAACTCTTATGGCTTTATTGTATCAAAAAAAACTCTTATGGCTTTATTACTTTTATTTTATTGGTGAGGTTTGCTTCAGATAATGTTTAAAATATCGTTTAACGATTCTGAAAAAATCAACATCCATGCTTCAAAATTCAAATCTCGACAACTTTTTTTTTAAAACAATAATTTTAAAACAATAATATTTTCACCTGTTAAATTTTATTATGAAGTATATAGGATTTTTATAAATGTTATCTCGAATTTTGACCTGACTGCCAATCTAGTCTTTGGACTTTCAATTTGAACAATTAAAATTCTAGATTTATGATTTGTGACAAGTAAAACATTTAATCAATGTAAACATTTTGAAGAAGGAATTCAAAGAGATAAAGACATCTTTTTGGGGAAGGAAATCTCAATCACAGTGCCTTGTTCTATAATGTGGATTTTGTATATATACCAGCTTGAAATTAAAAGAAGCAAATATATGCTCCCGAAATCTATGGTGAAATTTTCTAACTAAAATTTTTAGGCACCCCAGGCCCCCCCCCCCCCCCCCCCCCCCCCTCCGCGTCGTTTCTACATATCCACTAGCTCTTCCCTATTGTATTCCAATTCCTAATGTCTAAATTGAAAAAAAAGGGGTCAATCCAAAGCAGTATAGTCTGATGTCAATCTCTTATATGCCTTCTTGCACCATTGGCTTTATCTTCTTAGGCTGGCTATACATGTTATATTCTTGACAAAATTTGATCTTCTTGTCAGTAACAATGAAAGACCAATATTAATTTATCTTCAATCTTCTTCATAGCAAACTCTATACCGAGGAGATATTTGAGAAATTGTTTCTTAGCGGAGCTGTGATAAAGGAAATAAGTCTTGCCTCTTTGGGTAATCCATGTTTACTCTTTTTTTCAAACCAAGGTTGCTTCTTCTTCTTCTTCTTCTTCTTCTTCTTTTCAAACATGTTTGCTTTTCCTTAATTCATTTTTTTTTTTTTTTTTGAAATTATGAAAGGAACGGTATATCAAAAATATTTCCTGCATGACAAAAATAATTCGCTAAACGTAACACAAAAAATGAAGGTTTAATTTATTAAAAACCTAAAACTTGGGGTTTAATTGTTTAAATTGAAAGTTCAAAACCACTAATTTATGGTTTAGACCCCTAAATGGCTTAACTACCAATTTAATCAGTTGATTCTCAAATATTAACCGGCAGTTAATTATATAGTCAATGTTACAATGATGATGGACAAACAAGTTAAACCACACCAAAGAACATAAGCTATAACTGAACACAATCAAAGACAACATATGTTCACAAAGTGAAAAACCCAAAACAATAAAAACACTCCAAGGATGAATCTAAAAATCAAATCCACTCTTGAAGAATGTTGCGGTACAAACGATACACAAATTCTCTTAGATGTAGTCAGACATTGTACACTTGACTACTTGAGCACTCTTGCTCCTGCTAGCAATTGCAAACTTCTATCTTGTGCCTTCTAAGTTATTTATATATTGTGCAAGACAATAAACACCTACAAACCGGTCTCTCAAATAGTCCAAGACTTTTTGAGGATTTAACGTAGTCTTTGTGGTTTCAATTGCAACGCCTAACACACATATGGTGATTAGGTGTTTGGAACAATAAAATCCTTTTAATGGTAAACAATCAAAGAGGTCAAAAGACAAAGGATTCTTGGATCTAGTTTTTCTTGTGAAAGTGCAGTCTTCTTCCTCTCTTATGATTAGGGTTTTATATTGGCTTATAAAGGTTAAGAAGGCTACAAAAGTTGCCATGGAAAAACTAAGTAGGTACTTTCCATAGTAAGTCTCTAAGGAGACTTTCTATCTAAATTCTAGTTTTTCTCGACCCATCATGGATTCTTGCTCGACTAAGGTCTTTAGTCTTGCACAGTGAACTGAAGCTTTAAATTTCAATCCTTATACCACCCTTATATATATTAAAATTTTACACAAACCAAAATTACAACATAAATTCTGTCATAGAATTAGCAAACATAAAAAAATCCTCACAAAACTAAATTAACACTCATGTTAAAATTTATACAATGGGGGAGAAAAATGAATTTGTTTACATTATTATTAACCTTGAGATGCTAAAATGAGTTGCATTATCTCAATATTTCTCCACAATACTTTTTTGCTTTAGACCACATAAGTTAACATCACATCACTCAAAGTTGCTCCAATCTCATCCCCTCTCCAAAAAAAAAAAAAAAAACAACAAAAACCGAAAACAAATCAAACGAAAAAAAGCTTATCTCCAATCCAACACATTTCACATCCTATTCCGTATCCCATGTAAGTTAATTACTCGATTCCATCTTTTGTAGGATGATCCCTTTCTTAGACTAGGTGGCCTCATGCTGGTGGCTTTGTTGGTGTAGGAATAAACTAAAGTTTCCTAGTCCATCCTAAGGTTATTTATTTATATTATCATAATTAGCCTTGTATTTCATTTTATTGGAACCACAATTTAACTCTCTACAATTACTCTAAAGACAGAATTGCAGAGCATAATGGCAAAAATCATAAAAGATTTGAGTGTGTCTTTTTCATCACCGATTGATTTTGAGGTGGAATGACACAGTTCAAAATCTGACAAATTTGTATTATTTGTCCTCTTTTATAAGAATAATCAGGATTCGTATATCCTCATCTCTTATTATAACACTGGAATTATTAAAAAGAAAAAAGGTTATTTATATTCTAGAATTAATTTTCTATAGTTTTTTATCTAGAAAAAAAAAATGAAGTTAAAGATGAATTGCTCTAGTTTTACCTAATTAATCTGTCGGCACAAGCAAATTTGTACACAGTTTTTCTTAATGAAGCAGTTATAGCTAGCTAGTTAAATATTTTTGCCATGTCAAAGGGAAAATAATAGACACCAGTCACCATTGGTCGGCTTATTTAAATTTCAACCTAGCTCTTTGATTAATTAGCTAGCTAGCAAGGGAAAAAACGAGCGTGTGTTGCACGCACCATGAGCAAGTATAATATTGGAAGAGAAGCAAGCGGTATGATCATTTGCTTGGTTAATCGGTTACTTTAACTTGGAGAATAAACAGTTGAAAACTCCAAGAAAAAGAGGCTTCCCAACTTGCACGTAAGAGGAAATGTAAAAAGGCAACAGACAACGAGATCGTTGTCCCATTTTCCTTGCCATCGATCTCGTCTCTGTTTTTTTGATGAGAAATATACTGTTGCTTCTCTCTCTCTCTCTCTCATTTTCTTATGATTCATTACAAGTAGTAGTTTCTTTTTTATAATCATTACAACTAGTAGTTACCAAACAGAAGTAATAAATAACCAATATAAATCGTGTGGTTCTGTTTTGTTGTACATGTGTTTGTGTTCGACGTACTGGCTATATATATATGCTTGGCTCCAAAACTATGAAAAGGGATCAAAACAATTACATGAGCTATAAATATGTTGCAGCTAGAAGATGGGTGTACATGAAAATATGTTGTATTCTTGATAGAAAGACACAAACTTAATTATAAGAAAGTATGATTAATTACTGATCTTAATTAATAGAAATTGTACCCCAAGAATACTTGTTTGTATGTTTGTCAAAGAAAAATTGGATTCTATCTAGTCATATTGATCACTCATTCTGGAGCTTGCTTGCGCAAGTATTTTTGACGTGGATAGCTAAGTTTGTTGGTCGGGTTACAGCTTTTCTTTGACAGTTGGAAGTAAAATAGGTTATGTATTTTAATGCAAGAAAGGCACGCTAGCATAGTAGCATGTAGGCATTTTTGTCTATATTCCGACTACTTCCAAATAGGTTTCTGCTTGATTTGAGACTCGAGACATAAAGTTGAATCAGAACACGCAGAGACTAATCCTCAGCAGTGTAACTAGGTTTTCAACCTTTTGTTTTCTCTGTGTTTAGTCCATTTCAGTTCTGCTTTTATGCATGATCACAGTCTTTTCTTGCATGCACTTGCCTTTCATCTCCCTCTCTCTCTTCACAAGATTCACCCCGGTTTCTTTGAAATTTCTGGAAGGGTAGAATGAAACTGAAAGAAGATTACTACAAGCCAATTTTCAGCAATTCTTCTAACATATTATTGATATATGTAGAAGAGTTTCTAACTTGTGGTTATTGAGACAATCTCTGTTTTATGGATACTATTTCTTGACATTGTTTAGTACAAGAACTATATTATAAAAATATCTCTCGGTTATTGTTATTGTTAGGATAGTGTTGACAAATCTATAAGAAAGTAACATGTTTTTGATTAGTAACAGTGAACAAGACAAAGTCCAAGAATCAACTTAATTAATTCAAGGTAATTTTTTATTTTTTGATTGAATCTTGATCCCTGGTGGTTCTACATAGACTCTAGGGTGGTCACAGGACCACCCTGGTCCGGAAAAAATTATTATTATTATATATAAATTTTAAAAATTTATGATTTTTTTTGTTATCCTTAAAAAAGATTTGTGACAATTCTAAATTTTTTTTAGGCTTAACATAACTAAACTTTGGACAAAATTGGATAACAAACTCGGTTGTAAATTAAGGCTACAAGTCCATTCAATCTTTTTTTATATTCGTTGTAAATTTTAACAAATCTACCATTTAATTACATTTTCTTTTTATATCCTTCATATTTGCAAAATTTCTAAGAAGATCAAAGATTAATAGCTATGTCATCAATCAAATGTTTAAATTTCGAGTTTTTGTAGTTTAAAATTGTACATAAAAAATATATTTATGGATCGAATAGTAAATAACATCTGATTGACATTAAACTTGACATGCATTTTAAAAACATAGAGAACTTGCAATTCAACAGTTAGATTTGCAAAATATGTAACAATGTTAATTTGTTTAGTGAGAGTTGTAGCCTTGTGCTACAACTTAGTTTGTAGCCAAATTTTGTCCTTAAACTTTAATCTCCTTAACAATATATTAGGTCCTTAAATAATTTTTTTTTTTTTTTAAATCCAAGAAAAATTTTATTTAACTAAAATTTTAAAAGAGATGTAGCTTGCAACATTGATAATGAGACTATCATGTAACGATTTCAAAATAAGAAAATTCGTAGAAGGAAATTGTAAGACTTTATGTATTTGCATGTGTGTGTGTGTGTTTTGTCGTTAATATATGAAGTTCTTTTTTTAATTAGATTTTGTATAATTTAAGTTTCTTAATGATCACTTTCAAAAAAATTTCTAAAGTCACCACTGATCTTGATTGATCAAGAATCAAGATTCTCAACAAATCCATTAAGTCGACCATTTAAGTGGGATTCTGAGCCTTAAACTCAAACATATATAAGGGCACGTAAGAGCCGACTAAATAGAAGTTTTTGCAAAACTTAATCATACCATCTCAAAAGAAACCCTAAACCTTTTTATTCACCACTATCGATTATTCTTCAAGTGAATTGGGCTTTAGTTGTTTGGGTTGGTGATGTAAGCTAAAGCATCGATACCTTCCCTGTGTTGCAACTATGACAAATCTTTAAGGGGGTCTTTGAAGTCACAAACGCAAGTCCATATTAGAAGAGTCCAAAAGTGATTGTAGCAATGTGGGATCACAACTGTGACTTCTACTAGAGATAGCAATTAGAAATAGAGCTTTATTTCAATTGTATAACTTCAATTCTAATAGTGAATTTTCTTTAGGGTTGATGGAAACCATTGGAGTTTTTTTTTTTACTTCGTCAACAAATCATTTTGTTATTTATTTTACCGTGTTTTACTTTATTAGTGTTATTTATTCTATGTGGCTTGTTAACTGGAAATAAATTAAATAACATAATTGGTTAACTTAGAAAGTTAGCTTAATTTCATAAAATCAATCAACAGGATCTTAACTGTCCTCTCAATTATGATTAGAAAAGAGGAGAAATGACTCTCTATTTTGCTTGAAAGATGAGAAAGTACTTTAATACCATAGAAAAGATGAGACATGACTCTAATACCATATTTGAAAAGGCAAAACATAACTATGATACCATAATAAATTATATGAAAATATAAAGAATAAGGGAAGGGAGATAAAATTCAACACATAGGAAATTAATTTGATTCAAACTTAGAAGCTTATTTCCACAATAGACAACCCTTAATGATACATTTTAATTTACTATTAAATTTTATATATTACAATGAACCAATGAAAGGGTATTTAAAGTAAAACAAATCATTGACTAACAATATATAAACTGGGATTATAATACTTGAACAACAAGTAGAATTAACTGTAATTACTTTACTTGCAATCCAAAAAAAAGTATGATTATTTTACTTGTACTCCAGATAAAATTCGATATAATGAACTTGAACTAGAGCTATAGAATAGACTAAGATATTTAAGTAGGGTTGGACCTTGATATTTTTAACAATTATTAATATTACATGTAGTTATTATACATGTTATTATACATGTTAACTTTAATTCAAAATCTATAAGAAATCTGAGAATATATGGATTATAAATGAAATTACAAACAGTTCTTAAAAGGAGTACTTCAACTCCCAAGAATAGCAATGGCAACTTATAAAACGGATCATAAAATTAGTTTCACACTCCTTAGGAATAGGAATGATAATGAATAATGCTCAACTAACTCAAACGTTATGATACTCCTTTCAACCATCGTCTCCTCCATACTTGGCAAAAATAAATGCTTACATGAAATAAGAAGGAAAAAAAAAAAAAAGGAACACACATGCCACAAGTTTTGCTTACGCTCTGTTTGTTTCAGCAATGATGTTTTCTAGAAAATGAGTCATTTTTCAAAAATCATTTTCTATAAAACTATCTATTTTTCCAATGTTTGGTAGCAACTTTAAATGAGTTGAAAAACAATCTCATAATTTCCTTTATTTAGCTTGCTGTGAGATAGAATTGTTTTCCAAAAAAATTTAATGGAAAACAATGTCTAAAAATAAGTCATACTTTTTATGTTGACTAAAGATAATTTTCCTTTGACTCATCTTTTTTTATGCTGCCAAACACTGGAAAACACGGAGAACTATCTTTACACAAGGTTTTCCATTGAAACAAACGGAGCGTTAGTAGAGTATAAAGTAGAACATTAGCTCAAAATGGGGCAAGACAGTTTTTAATTCGTGTATATGAAATGTATAAATATTATTTTCTCTTTATATTAGCTCATATATAATACATGCATATACTTCCCTAGGCTTACTGACAATATCTTTGGAAGCCAATGTATATATCATACTTATTAAGAGTTTTTACCTTTTATTTTCTATATGTTGATCTTTAATGTTTTAGAAATAATTGGGATTTTTATGAATATTAAGCTAGATAAAATTTAACGAAATCCTTGGGTACGTTCAACATGTTTCTGGTCTTCCTAGGACTCACAAGTCACAACTATGCTCAAGGCCAAAACAGTTAAAATCAGTCAACGGTAACTTTTACTTACCCCAAAAAAAAGTACATGCTAACGTACATTAAAAAAAACAAATTTGTTACCCCATTTCCAATATAATATTAAATAATTATTGTTTTTATAAAAATATGTATACGAAGATACAAACGACAAAGTTGTGTGGTTCAGACATGTACTTATAAAGTCCAACATTTCTTTTTGTAGTTTTGCAAAACGATGTGTTTGGTTTTAAATCAATGCCGTATGCTTCGTCAAACTGTTCAGTGGTTGAATAATAATAGTAGAATTGATGATTTTCATGGTGGCTATAGTTAAGGAGACATGCTGAATCGATGCATGCATGAAAGAAATATATTGAAGAAAAAATGTTTCTCTCCTTATCTTCACTCACCAACATTTGTCAAACTTAAATTTTCTATTTGTCATTGGTTGATCATTTTGAGAAAATATTTAGGATTACGATACCAGGGTATGATTGCTACTATATATATATATATTAGGTTTCAAGTTGGAAAGATGATATGTTTATATATATATATATATATATATATATATAGGAAAATGCTAACGAGTGCCCTTAGGGTACTGGTTAAGAATCTAGTTAAAAAAAGTTTTTATGGGAAAAGAAAAAAAAACAATTAATGTTTTGACAACTTTTTTCATTTCCCATAAAAGTGATATCAAAACTTTCCTAAAATTGATTGTTAACGAGTGCCCTAAGGGCACTTGTTAGCATGACCCATATATATATATATATATATATATATATATATATATATATATCTATTTAATGAGATTCTTTAATTATCACAGAATTAATGTGTTGGTAATTAATTTTTCAGTAAGATCCTCTTGTTTTTTGAATCTTTTGTTTTGCCTCTCTTCATACCAAAGTTGTAAATATTTTTTTTTTTAAAATAAAGGTTAACAAATACCCTAAGTAAATTGGTTTAGAAAATATTTTTAGAAATTTTTTGTGAAAAAAGAAAAAAAAAACAATTTTTTTTTTACAACTTTTTATATTTTCCATGAAAGTATAGATTTTTTCTAAAATAATTTATTAACAATTACAATAATTATTTCCTAAACCAATACCCTTAGGCTTTCACTAACTTTTCCCTTTTATTTTATATAAAAAAAAAATGTAGTAATAATGATGAAATTAAGTTACAAACACAACTAATTTATGTAGCCTTTTAAGATAATATGTTAATAAGTATTATATCAACTATTTTATTATACATCATTATTACGTAAGATGTGCAGTAATAATGATGTATAGAAAAATAATTAATTACTTAAATTTATCTCCATTATAATCGGGAAAAATCACAAGATTATTGAAAAAATAAGGATATAAAAAAATTTCAACTAAAAAAATTCAAAAAAAGAAATATCTGTTTTGATTAGAATTTATGTAGAAATAAATTCATCTGACCTTGAAGTAATTAAGTAAAGGGATAAGATTCATTCCCGTTAAATTAATCCTCAATTTCTCTTTAATTTTTAATCAGATGGGAGATGCGTGCCATTTATTTAATTTTGTGTAGTTTACTTTGAATATTTTATGATCATTGAATTTTATAAATGTCATATGTCTTACATCTAGACTAGAATTAATTGGAATTAGGGCTTATAAAAAAAAGGGAATTAGGGGATTTAAATAGGAAGGATCTTTCTATAAAATGTGTCATACATTATACATAGAAGTTGAAGGCAGAGAGAACTTACCGGAGAAGAGAAAATCTAGTTGAGAATTTTAATCACGTGGACAAAGCCCATGTTAAAGTTTGATAGGTCCTAATTGGAAAAAGAAAACCTATTAGTCTAAGTTTCAAATAAATGTGTATTAAATTTACATTCATAAGTTTAAGATTGAATATAAGAGGGGTCATTTCCCTAATAAATAAAAAAGAATATAAGAGGGGTCAGATCAAGGAAAAATTATTAAATATTCTGAGAGTACCATAAATGCATACTCTTTTTCATATGAATTGTGGGTCCTACCATAAATTTAATTAGTGAAACTTACTATTATGTGATAAAAGAGGGCGAACTACAATATTGGTCCCTGAAGTTTACCCTGTGTGCATAATTGGTCCCTCAAGTTTGAAGCGAGCATAATTAGTCCCTTAAGTTTTAAAACTGAGCTGTATTAATCCTTTTACTAACTGTTGTTAACAGTGTTACTTATGTGGCTAATGAAATAATGACTTGGCATTTTTTTTAATGATGTGGCATGTTTTTAATTAAAAAATTACAATCTAAATTAAAACGTAAGAAAAAATATTCACAACCGGTACCAAATTAAAAACCCACAACAAGAGAGAAGGGGAGAGAGGGAAGAAACCAAGCTCTAGCCGCTGCCTGAATTCCCACGCCCTAGCTGCCACCGGCAATAGCACAAGTCATAGCTGCCACCAGCGACAGCACAAGCCCTAGCAGCCGCCGGCGACAGCCACTGCCCTAGCAGCCACCGGTGACAGCCACTGACCCACCTCCCTTCTCCTCTCGCATAACCACTTTCCCGTCTTCGTCCTCCCATCTCAGGTATTACACTTTTTCCTGTAAGATTTTTTTTTCTTGTGTTTGTATCTATGTTAGATTCAAAATATGAAATTCGGTATGAGAAACATGCAACGTTGTAATTGTAATGTGTTGGGTTTTTTTAACAAGGAAAAAAAAGCTGCAAATTCGATGTTCTTTTTTAGTTTTAGAAGTTGAATATATGAAAACCCGGGTTAGAATCAGTTCAATGTTGGAATATTTAAATGTGTTTAAAAAAAAAATGCAAATTGTATTAGTTTGGAAGGTTCTGATTGATTAGTTCATGTGTTTGAGAATCCGACAAAAAAAAAAAAAAAAAAAAAACCCAACGTTAATGTTGTTAAAAAAAAAAAAAAAAAATTTAAGGGATGACTTCTACTATGAACTCGGTGTGTATTGACTTTTTTGATCCTTTGTTGCCTGTCTTATCAATGAAAAGTGTTTAATGTCTCAGATGTGTTGGTTGACTCTATAGTTCTTTAGATGAAATGTAAATATATATGCTAGGAGAGAGTGTGGGAGAGAAAGCATATGTGCTTTCTTTGTGCTACACGAAGAAATTAGATTACGCACATGAATAGAGAGAGATTGTAGGCAATTCATAGTGAACAATATCTAAAAGAGGCCTACATATGAAGTTGTTGATTAAGCAAATTGCAGGCGTGATTTTTAATATGAATACATCAAGTGATTTAATGAAATGAGAATTTTTTTCTTTCTAATGCTAAATATTATGTTAAACAGATGAATGAAGATTTAGGAAATCATTCCATTTGTTTTTAGCTTGGATCACTTCCTTGTATTTTTTTAGTTATTTGTACATATTGATCGCATGTTGGCATGACAGATTTCTATCAATATGTTGATAACTCCTTGGTTTTGAAATTATATATCACATTCTTTGTTTTCCTCTTATGTTCTGGAAAATTCTTAGCTGGTGTTCTGAACTTTGGCAGCTGTTTGTGTTTATGTAAATTCAGAAGTCATGGCTTTGGTCTGAGGAGAAAGCATGGCTTTAGAACATGCCATCTGTTATAGGAAGACATTGTTTCAATGGGTGACTTATACTACATTACTTGGATGCTACACACATAAAGGGTTAATAGCAAAGCTCATCAATACACTCTATGAGCATATGCTATGCATAGATGTAGTTGTTCAAAGACTTGGAGATGCTACTGCTGCAGGGATGTACATTAGTTGTGGGATATAGGGTGCAAATATAAAATTTATAGTTTTGGAGTGTTCTACAAGCAGATTCATAGATGTACTCTTCTTTTCTTTAATTCTTTTCACTGGAAATAATGATGGTTCATTAATTCATCATCGATCTAGTATGTAATTGTGATTTGTTTTGATAGATAGATAGATAATTGTGATTTGTTAGTATTAATAAATTATTAATGTTGATGTGGAAAATTGTAAAGCCTACAAAGCAAGGTGACAAAATTTTATGAAGTCCAAAAAACCTCAAGCATCTTTGGCTCCTATAGATTATATCGATAATACTAGTAACATGACCAAATGACAAAAGCTGCTGCTACTGCTAAACCCCCAGCACCACCTTGGCAGCTCAGTTTTATTTGCTTCTTAAATATATTATTTGAATCATACCTACACAATTGAGGCTAGATTCTAATTCTTTCCAAGATAGGCTGGTAAAGTATACTCGAAAAGCTCCAGCTTTGAGTGCAGCCATGAAATTGCCCTTGCACCCACTCTATGCTTCATAATCTTGCTATTTATCGTTGTTAAGATGTCGGGCATTTCCAATGGCATGGAAACCTGTAAGCATAACTTGTTGCTGGCGCATATATATATATATATATATATATATCAAATCAGTTTCATTAACATTCTAAACTTCAACTCAGCCTTAAAAGAGTCAAAACTAAGTTATTATAAATGTAGAAAGTGGTGTATTTTCCAGAGCATGTGAAGGAATGAACAAAGAGATTATGCACGAATCTTTCAAGAAAAAGGTATGGCAATATACAAAAGAGTTAAAAACTCACATTCATCCCACAAAACCAGAACATGTAAGAGTAATGCAATTACTCAAAGTCTCTTGCCTACAATTCTTAGACATATAGTAATGCAATTACTCAAAACACCATAGGTCTCTCAGATCTCAATGTGATTGATTAATCAATTTATTTATGGTTTCCACCAATACTAAAGGAAAAACTTAACAAATCATTCATCCCAAAGAATTTTCAGTTTTGAGCATAATCTTTCTCCAAAGTTCTGATTCTATAAGCAATACTAAAATCTCCATAATTTGACAGGTTTCCAATAAATGACCACAAAAAATCTTATTCACTTCTGCTCATTTATCCACAAAAAATCTTGTTCACTTCTGTAATTGTGCGTTCATATAAAACTTTGTAATTCTTCTGGATGTCTCACTTGCAGCAGCCATTGTCTCCGTTGACAGTCCAAAATTGTAACTTCTTGTAACTTCTTTGTGTCTAACCTGAGAAAGTGCACAAGGATATTAATCTAGCAGAAACAATCTAGTAGAAACAACATAGGCAATTTGGTTGTAACATATAAATGTAATGATCATAACCTGAGATGCTAGTTGAATTCGATGCACTCCTTCACATTGGGGTGCTGGCTGACTTTGTGTTGTGACTTTTCCTATCCTAATCTGAAATATGTAATAACTTTGTGTTGTATTAAATTCCATACAAATATGTGGTTTCTTGTTTTCATATGAGACAAACTAATATGAATATGTACTTGTTTTCATTTGAGGCAATAACTCACAGGTAGTTTTTCAATATGTTGATTTTCATGTGCTTCATGGCTTATTTGTGATGGATGTGCTGCCTCATTAGTAGGTTCTACATGGTTTGAAGACATCCCATGATCTTGGTCTTCCAAACTCTGAGTTGTTACATTTGGCTTTCTTACCTATAATATATCACAATTAGGTAGTGTATTATCAACAAGGGGAAAAAAATTCTATTTATTTCAAGCCTTACTCTTTGTTGTTTGCTAGCTTGAGTTGCTGATTTATTCGTAGCGGGATTGCACCTTCTCTTGTTATGGCCTACTTTCCCACATTGGCTGCATTTAACATGGCCAATTCTCCTCTTCATCTTATATGGATTGTTTAGCTCATTAAGTTCCTTCTTTCTCTTCTTTTTAGGCCTTCCCCCTTGTCTTATTTTTTTAGGAGGGAGTATGGTTTCTCTATCACTTTGTGGCCACAACTTGGGACCATTAATAGGGTATACACATGACCCATATGTCTGGGCTAAGGACTCCATACTATAGCAATGATGCACATAGTCTTCAATTGTGTGACCCATATATCCCAATGCAGCTATAGAATGTGCACAAGGAATCCCAGTTAGGTCCCATGATCCACATGAGCATGTACGCTGCTTTATGTCAACTACATACTTGTCAGGCAATTTTGATACTTCAAACTTTGACTCATTGCTATCCCCACACCAAACTGGAATCCAATCTGTACTATTAATTTTTTCAATCTCTAACTTGTTCTGGATTCTAGGACATATAGGACCATGATATCTTGTCATTTTCTCCTTCTTCTTAATATAATAAGCCATCAGATGCAATCTAATCTCCTCCAACATAGTGATTATTGGTTTATCCCTATACTCCAATATGTGAGAATTAAAATTTTCACATCCATTGTTAGTTAGTGCATCACACCTGGGATACCTTCTAAAAGCTGCTCTGGTCCAAAACCTAGGTTCCTTTCCAACCAACCATTCCCATGCCTTTATGTTTAACTTCTTGATCTTCCCCATTTCAAACTGAAACTCAGACATGTTAGTGGCCCTAGCAGCTGCCCACAAGCGATCCTTTAGTAGCTTACCCTTATGATCCTTACTAAAGTTATTATATAGATGTCGAACACAAAATCGATGGTCCACACCTGGCATGAGCTCATCAAACATTTGTGTTAATCCCTACAACAAAGACATAAAATACAAAATTATTGGATGTATTAAAATATAATTAATTTGGTGTGAATTTATAGCAAGGTACATCATCCAAATTTAAAGAATAAAATAAAATGAAAGTTCAATTCACCTTTTGCTGGTCAGACATGAAGGTCCACCCTTCATCCCTTAAACTTCCAATATCATCAAGCAACCTTTTCATGAACCATGTCCATGAGTCCTTTGTTTCTGCCTCAACCACGGCAAATGCAATTGGGTAAACACCATTATTGCCATCCTTGCCAACTGCTGTCAAGATCTGTCCTAGATACTCACCCTTCAAATGACATCCGTCAACACCAATGAAAGGCCTACAAGCAGCTAAAAAGCCTTTCTTACAAGCATCCAAACATACATATAATCTCTCAAATTTCGGTTGCAAGTGTGGTTGAGGTCTATTGGTAGAGATTAGTATAGTAGACCCAGGGTTGCTTCTCAACAATTCTTCACAATAATCCCCCAATTGGGCATATTGTTCTGTAAAAGTTCCATGCACTAATTCTTTAGCCCTACCTTTTGCTCTAGATGCCTGATACCTACTAATATGAACCTTAAACTTATTTACAACTCGGTCTTTAATAACGGACGTCTTCACATTTGGGTCACTCCTCACATCATCCACTAGATGCTTCCCAAGCCAATTTGAAGATGCAAATCTATTCCTAAATCGCCTCCCACAATTATGTTCTGGATTCAATTTCTTCACTATCCAAGTATCTTCATCTTTCATCTTTCCACAATACAACTCAAAAGGACATCTATCTGTGCATTTTACTCTTACCCTTACTTTGTCATTTTTTTAAAACTTTAATGGAACCCCTTTGAAAATAGAGTAGAGTTTGATAGCATCCATGACGTCCTTTTTGGTGGCAAACTGCATCTCAAGTTCGAAGTGCACCTCAGAGAAGGATTCTGGTGGATGGTATTGAGGATACCTAGGCCTAGTTTCATCATCAAATGAACTAACCAGACTTGCAGATGTCTCTGACTCCCACTTATCTTCATCTCTATCAACTCCAAATGCAACAAGCGCATTTGCATTAGGATTAACCCAACTTGCATCAACTCGTGTAGGATCAACACCTCTTGCATCAATCCCAATAGGACCAACACCACTTGCACCAACCTCGCTCTGACCAACACCACTAGGATCAACCCCACTGCCACCAACCCTTCTAGGACTAACCCCACATGCACTAACCTTTCCCTTTCTCCCCTCTTTGAGTTTCACCTACTTATCTTTTCTAAGACACAAGGTCTCATCAGGTAAGCCTTTTACTTTGGAGGCTATTTCACCACTGCTAATATACTGTGCAAACATATCATCGTCATCACTTTCACTACACCCAAAATGAACCCTATGAGCACTATCCTCTTCACTAACAGCTCCATCTACTTTATCTCCCTCATCAAGATTACCCCCCTCATTATCACCATCTTCCCCATCTCCCTCATTACCAATAGCATTCTCATAATCATCCAAGAACATAACATACACTTCCACTTCATTATAACCCCTAATACACTTCACCATGTTCATTACATCAACATCATTCTCCAAAGGTTTTAAACCACCTGCAAATGGCATAGTAGGCACTCTATACATAAATACATCATTTTCACCATACCCAAAATTTTTGGCCTCATTCCATATCTCAACAAGTGACATTTCATCAGAATTATTATCTTCATATATCTTTACCTCCCCTCCTTCGTATCTGTATGGATTATTCTTAATCTTCCCCCAATAATAAAGGGTGATTGTGAAGTCAAAGTCATCCATCCCTACAACAAGAGCAAGGAATTTACCATTAAAAATAGACATAGGAATGGGCTGGATTATTTTTAAAAAGTTACTCTACAATATGAATACAAATTAAACAATAAAATAAAAAATCATCATTTGAGTTGTGAAGTTATTTTTTATGTATGCAGGCCATAAAATTCTAACTAATACTATGCATGAATACAACATTTAAACAATAAACAATATGTGGTCCTACTCCTTCTCCTTGTGTGATATGATTTGACTTACAAACACAAATGGGTCCACCATTACTGAGATGTGGTACTAAAATGTATAGATTTATTCAAAAATAAACTTTCTGACCTACATGACACATATAATCAATATGTGGTCCTGCACTTTATAATTTCAATAAAGAGGAAAAATATAAAATTGTATGCACTTGGGTTTTAAAAACAACATTAACGTTGGGTTTGTTTTTTTTTTTTTTTTTTTTTTTTTTTTTTTTTTTTTTTTTTTTTCGGATTCTCAAACACATGAACTAATCAATCAGAACCTTCCAAACTAATACAATTTGCATTTTTTTTTAAAAACCCATTTAAATATTTCAACATTGAACTGATTCTAACCCGGGTTTTCATATATTCAACTTCTAAAACTAAAAAAGAACACCGAACTTGCAGCTTTTTTTTCATTGTTAAAAAAACCCAACACATTACAATTACAACGTTGCATGTTTCTCATACCGAATTTCATATTTTGAATCTAACATAGATACAAACACAGGAAAAAAAATCTTACAGGAAAAAATATAATACCTGAGATGGGAGGACGAAGGCGGGAAAGTGGTTATGCGAGAGGAGAAGGGAGGTGGGTCAGTGGCTGTCGCCGGCGGCTGCTAGGGCAGTGGCTATCGCCGGCGATTGCTAGGGCTAGTGCTATTGCCGGCGGCAGCTATGACTTGTGCTATTGCCGGCGGCGGCTAGGGCGTGGGAGTTCGAGCGGCGGCTAGAGCTTGGTTTCTTCCCTCTCTCCCCTTCTCTCTTGTTGTGGGTTTTTAATTTGGTACCGGTTGTGAATATTTTTTTCTTACGTTTTAATTTAGATGGTAATTTTTTAATTAAAAACATGCCACATCATTAAAAAAAATGTCAAGTCATTATTTCATTAGCCACATAAGTAACACCGTTAACAACAATTAGTAAAAGGATTAATACAACTCAGTTTTAAAACTTAAGGGACTAATTGTGCTCGCTTCAAACTTGAGGGACCAATTGCGCACACAGGGTAAACTTCAGGGACCAATATTATAGTTTCGCCATAAAAGAGAGTATGCATTTATGGTACTCTAAGAGTATTCCATAATTACTCCTAATCAAGTTACACCTAACTTAATTTTCTATTAATAATATAATACTTAATAACATATTATCTTAACTCCACCTTGGATTATATATATTTTTTATTATAGAGGGTATAAGGAAAAATATAATTCAACAATTGATTTTTCAAAAATCACATTCAATAAAAAGTTAGTATTAAGTAATATAATATTTACTAGGGTGGTAAACGAGCTGAGTCAAGCTGAGTATTAAAAGTTCAAACTTGGTCATTTAATTAAATTTGTGGGAACACTTCCCGCATTAAGCAGTTTTTGTCCGCTTTGGGGAGCCAGTCCCTCACGGTTTTGTCACGAAGGGGTGGGAGCCGAGGATTTTTGCCGTGAAGTGATTGACACCTAGGCTCACCCCAGTCCCACATCGCCTAAGTAACCCTCCCACTCATGGTCCATGAGTGGGAGGGTTACTTAGGCGATGTGGGACTGGGGTGAGCCTAGGTGTCAATCACTTCACGGCAAAAATCCTCGGCTCCCACCCCTTCGTGACAAAACCGTGAGGGACTGGCTCCCCAAAGCGGACAAAAACTGCTTAATGCGGGAAGTGTTCCCACAAAATTCTTTTTGAACACGAGCCAAACTTGAACTCATCACCAAACAAGATTTTATATTCATACTTGGCTCATTTTCTTGTCAAGTTTGAGTTTGTTCACAGGCTACTTGATAAACTTATTATTTTCCTAAATATTGTGAAACCATGACTAAAATGTTTTACCTCTTCACAATTCTACGTATTTTTACTATGAATAGACTATTTATATCATCAATAAGCTATAAAAGAATAATTTAATGTCATGAACCTATTGACAAACTTATACAATCTAATTTCAAGTTTATATAAATATATTTTTAGACAAGTTTACATATAAATAATATTATATATAGTTAAATCAAGCCTTTCATGTTCCTGAGTTTGTTTATGAACATATTATTATGTTTGAACTTAATTTGTTTTCAAAGTAAACAAACATAAACAAGTTTTTTTCGAACTATATATTTAATATTCCACATCTAAAATTGTTGTCCTGATTCAATGGATCATTAATACATGGTATTGATAAAACATTAATTATACTATTATTATATACTTTAACAGTGTATTTATGTACTTTTGTGCTCTTTACTGCCTATATAAAAGTATTCCTTGTACAGTTCTATATATACAGATTAATATATATTCTTTCCTCAAAAAAGAAGAAGATTAATATACATTCTTTCAATCTTTATTACAGCCATTGTGAGAAGACTTAATCTATTGAAAATCAATAATTAAGAGGAGTTATGTGCTTCTTATTCTCACTTACAAACCTAAGAAATGGTATAGTCTCTTGAAAAATATAATATATAAGCTACAAAGAGAGTGCCCAGTTACTTCAACTCCTTATGGAAGCTAGAAACTACTTGAATGTAAGCTTTGTTAGGACATATATGAATCATTGTTAGGAACAAATGTCAATATAGAATTGGTAATCCTTTGACAAAATGCATTTTACTTGTAATTTGGTAGATTTAGGATGTGTTTAATATTTCAAGGAACAAAAGTTCAAGTTCAAGTGTTAAAGTCATGCAAATCTGTTCAAGAGACAAGTGAAGAAATGCTAGATTTTAAAACTCGACAGCTAGTATCTATCGAGGTTTAAAAAGCTGTTTCAACCCGATGCTCGATAGCTGCTCCACAGATAAGGTATCTATCGAGGTTTAAGAAAATCATATTTTCAATTATGATTTTCATCCAATCCATGTATAAATGTTTAGGCTTTCTTTTCTCACAACCCTAAACATATATAAGGATTGTTTTAAGGGCCGTCACAGCTGATGTAACTCAATGCAAAAGTTTTTCACAAGCATATTGTGAACCGGAGACATATGCCTTAGTTCATCTTTCTATTCAAGAAGCTGCTGTATTTGTACACCGTAGGGTTTTTTAACCAAGGAGCTTCGTGATCTTCATTGTATTGATGAACTGAAGAATTTTGCTGTCAACATCTTTCTCAAGTTGGTGAGTAAGCCGCATATTGGGATCTACGCATCGAATTGGTTAGTCATGTACTAAGAGCCGTGCATTAAAATGAAAGATTGTCACTACAGAACAAGTCCAATTGGGTATTGGGATAAGGGTTCAACTGTAGGTTGGTATAAGGTACTGGGATTCCTTTACTTGTAACCGCTTGTTGTGATAATAGTGAATTTTCGGGAGTGGTGACCTTAAAATCACACGGTAGGGTTTTTGTCGTATAGATTTTTCCCATTCATAAACAAATCACCGTGTCAATTTATTTTTCCCTGCATTTTAACTTAGTTCGTGATTTGTTTGTGCTACCACGCTTATTGCATGCTAATTGAATTAATTAATTAACTTGGCTAATTAATTGGTTAATTCATCAAGGAGCAATACATCCTTGGCCTATCAAGTGGTATCAAAGCAGGCACACTTTGATTAAGTTTTAATCTTTGCTGTATGATCCATTGACCCTTATTTGTCATGGATAGAGGACAGTCTCTTATTATACCTCCTTTATTTGAGGGCACTAACTATGCATACTGGAAAGTAGGCGTAAGAGCTTTCTTGCAGTCATTAGATGAAAAAGTGTGGTAAGCTGTGGAGATAGGCTAGACCAAGCCAAAGGAAGCACCAGCCAATTCGGATGATGCTAAGATCAAGGCGGCTAACTTCAACTACAAGGCATTGAATGCTTTATTCAGTGCGGTCACGAATGAGGAGTTCAACAAGATATCCTTTGCTGAAACTGTGAAGGAAGTATGGACCATCTTCCAGACAACCTATGAAGGAACCAAGACTGTCAAGGATTCAAAACTTCAGAGGCTTACCACGAGCTTTGAAGAGATTAAGATAAAGGAGGATGAGTCATTTGATGAGTTCTATACCAAACTCAAGGATATACTGAACTCAGCCTTTAATATTGGGGAAACCATTCCCGAACCCAAGATTGTCAGAAAGGTGCTTAGATCTTTACCCGAGAGATTTCATGCCAAGATCACCACAATTGAGGAATTGAAGGATATTGAAAAAATTACTTTGATAGAGTTGGTTGGCAATCTGCAAACCTATGAGTTGGGTTTGACAAGGATAGGGAAATCTAGTAAGGGAAAGAGCATGACATTGAAGGCAAGAACAGTGACACAGATGAGTCTTCAGACGATGAAGATTCTAAGATGAAATCCTATATCTGAAGATTCTAAGATGAAATCCTATATCTGAAGATTCTAAGATGAAATCCTATATCATGAGGCAGTTCAAAAATTTTATGAAGAATGCCAATGTTAAAGGATTTGATAAAGACAGCAAGCAGTCTAACTCGTCTCAGTTCAACAACCAGGACAAAGGAAAGAAGGATGCTAGGGATGGCGGTCAATACATTGTTCGCTTATGACCAAAATGCTTTGGATGTCAAGAATTCAGACACATGAAACAAGAGTTCCCTACATATCTCGAGACCATTGGGAAGAGCAAGGCACTTGCTGCTACTTTGAGCGACACCGAGCTTGAAGATGACTTCGACAATGAAGATGATGGAATCCTAAATGCCTTCACTACCACTGTAAATCCTACTGAAAGGGTTGTTGAAGATGTGGATGAAGAAGAAGACTTGGTGAAGTCTAGATTTGAGAAGATGGATGAACAAGATGACATCTACACAACCTATGCAAAACTATACAAGGTCTCTGAAAAACATGAGAAGTTGTATAGGTTGGCCACCAAAAAGTTCAGTGAAGTGGAGCTTGAACAAGAAGAAATTTCCACAAAATTTGATGAAACCAATCAGACCATTGGAGCACTGAGATTTGAGAATAATTTCTTGGCTGAGAAGACCAAGAAACTTGAGGTAGAATTATTCCAAGTCAGAACTCAATTGGAAAGGACTTCAAGTGCAAAACTTGATGAGATGCTTAGTCTTTAGAAATCTGCTTCCGATCGAACCGGTTTAGGGTATGATTTCTCTTCTCCTAATATTGTTTCTACTAGTACTACTGTTTTTGTTCCTCCTAGTAATAATGTTGAATCTGAAAACAATGATGTGCAAAATGTGTTAGCTAGTGAGAACATAGATAAGGGTAAATCTATCTTAAGAGCACCCCCTTAACAGGATAAGAAAGAGATCAAAAACCCTAGGGCTAAGAAGGGAAACACTCAAAAGCCTAAATAGAAGAAGCAGCATCTCTGTCATCATTGTGAAGTAGCTGGACATACTCGACCTAATTGCTACAAGTGGTTAGCCACTCAACAGAATAACAGTATGATCTCATCGGGAAACCATAATTAGTTTCCATCCTCTTTTGCTCCTCTTGGAGATATTCTCAAAGCCCTCATGTTCCTTTCAAACTTGAACGGTTTCAATGGAGTACCCACTTATTTAATTATTGGAATAAATAAGAAAACCAAAATTGAAAAATTCCTCATTTTATTAATTTGTAATTGAATTTACATTGATCATAAGAAAATTACATCGCTTTGGTCCTAGATACAATCTAAGATAAAGTACATGGCTTTGTTTCCTAGTTACAATCTAAAAATCGAAAATTACATGGATAAGCATTTGATCTACTAACCTTTGATCTAAATTTGGAGGCTATGTTACAAGGTGGGAAGGTGTTAGGCACCCACCTTGCCCGGTGAAACCGGTCTTCTAAACTATGGTGGCCAACATTCATATCACATCATTCAATATGTTATTAATCAATTTGCATGTTGAATTTAATGTGTGTGCATGTGATAAACCCTAATTCAATTTATTAAACATTACATTTGGATTGAAAAATAAACTCTAGTGAATGTGTGTGGATGATGATATCCTAGATTCAAGAATTTAAAAGAATTATTAAACAAACATTTTTTTTATGTTTTTTGATATGGATTTAAGATCGAAACTAGTGTTATGCATGACCATGTGATGAACAACCAAGAACATATGAAGAACACATAAGAACATTCAAACATATTCAAGATAATTTAAATAGTTACTATCATGCTTTAATCCTAAATTCTCATCATGGAAACATAATTAGGGAAATGGATTATACCTTCATACAAGATCCATATGGTGGAGGAGGAGACTCTTGAGGGAAGTCCTAAGGGTGGAGGAAAAGAAGAGTTAGGAGAGGAAGTGTGAGTCTCACTCAATACCTTGAGTCTCAGGAAGACCAAGATATGACAAAACTACTCAACTTCACTAGAACTCAAGAGAAGAGAAGAAATGGGGTTTTTTGTGTCCTTTGGAATGAAGGGGAGAGAGGGTTTATATAGTAGTGGTAGAGGAAATATGAATGGAAGACCATTTAATGAGGGTTGACAAAGAATTATGAACGTAGACCTCATTTTAGTCTTTAAGGAAATCTGGTGCATTAAATGTGGAGATTGATGAGAGTGAGGAGCAAGTAAAGTTTGGTTTTCCTGTAGCTGCTGTAACAGCCTGTAAAGCCAACTTCGAAAAATCATATCTAACTCAATTTTGATCAGAATTGTCTCATTCTTATGCTCAAATTGAAGCTCCGGATGTCTAGTTTCTTGGAAAATTAACCTCATTCACAGATTCAAAATATTCTGAGAGATATCGATAAAATGGTGAGTAAAGGTCATTTGTTAGAAAATGGTTTCAGCACAATTAACATTAATAGGTCCCAAATTAGCTCCCAATTAACATTATATGGCTTCAATCACTCCCATTTCAAACTTAATTCGTTCCAAATTTATTCTAATTAAAAGATAATTTCACAAATTACTCATTGAATAATTAATGTTTAACTCTCTGATTAATTAGGTGTATGCAACCTCACTATAAAATGTAGTCCTAATCAATCAAATTATGACACATCATTGATCTCAAATTAATTACACTTATAACCAATTGAAATCAATTATTCATAATCACATATAGTCGGACTCAATTTGTGATAGTGCATCTTAGTCATTAAAACTTGATTTGATGATAACTTTCAATCTGGTGGTTCAATTAGGGCTTATAACCAGTCAATTTGATCGTTATAATATCAAGATCATTTTGGTGAAATGAGATTGAGAATCTAATGGCCAGAATCAAGATGCATATTTTCAAGGCAAAATTACCCTTTTACCCTTCATGTGAGGTTAAATGCGAGTTGCAAAATGGGGTGTCAACACCCTTTTTGTTTTTATTTTTGCATTACTTGTGTGTTTTGCTTTCTTATTTTGAGTCAGTCTAGTTTTATGCATTGTTTTGTTTAACATGTTTTTGTTTGTTTATTTTCAGTTTTGATTCATTTTGTTTTTTATTAAAAAAAATTGAAAAATCAGAAAATACAAAAATAATGTGTGTTTGTGTACATTGGTACTTGTGTAACTTGGATGGCCATTGAAACAAAATTTTCTAAACCTTGTATCTTTTGTATCTTAGATGAGCATCTCTATGCACAACTAAGCAAGTGAGCTTTGTGGCTCGTATTTGTGATGAGTAAAATTAAGTAATCTCTTGTACTTAACACTCGTATCACTCTTTTTGAAGGAAATGACTAGAAAATCCTAAGAGAAAGGCATAAATAATCATCTCACCACTATTGCTTGCCAATCATGAAATGACATCTGTATGTTTCGGCATAGCAAAAGTGCAATGACAAAAGTTTAACATTATTGGGTATTTCTTTTCTCTCTCTTATATGTCCATGCATGGTTTGCTTAAAAGAAAAACATGCAAAGAAAAATAAAAAGCAAAAAGAATCAAAATGTTTTATATATAATTGCAAGCGTGTCTTCAAGGAGACGTGGGAGTTATAGGATATACCTCGAAGGTGATAGTCCCCATCAAACAATTATGATTGTGTGTGAGCTAAAGTGATTTTCTCATATCTCAAATCGTCATAACATGTAGACACTTTTGCAATCTTACGATGTTTTTCAAAAACAACACGCAATATTCTTTGCTACTTTTGATACATGTGTAGGTACAATGTGATTTAGCCATCACAAGGAATACATATGTTAATGTATGCTCACTAAATTATTTTAACTTGTTTTTGAAATATAAAATTGATTAGACTTGTTTAATGTATGTGTGTGTTTTGGATCTATATGCTTGACATTTTTTTGTTAAGAGATGATTTTGAGAGTTTAAAATGTTATTTGGATCTTTGGTTGTGTAGCATGCTTGATTGCATTCATATCAATGTTTTTCTCTTCTTGAAAAACTGTTTTTAAGCAATCTCGACAGCTGCTAGACACCTCTCGACAGTTAGGCTATCTATCAAGCCCTTTCAGTTTCTTTTTATCGCATTCTCAATAGCTTCTCAACAGCTACTTGATCCATCGAGGAACTTTCTGGATGCTCGATAGCTTCTCGATCCATCGAGCCCTTTTTACTGTAGACACCTCTCGATAGATCCTCGATAGCTATTTCTCGCATTTTTATTCTCGACAGATCTCGATACCTCTCGATCCATCAAGAAACTGGAGTTCCTAAATAGGGTCTGCGCGATGTTTTCTTCATTTCTCCTCGATCTCTCTCGACAGAAAACGTCTTCTCACCTTCCTAATCACCTCTGTGTCACTCCAAACTTCATTCCCAAGAGATTTTCAGCCTAGATTGATCTTTCTTCTTCTGGTAAGATCTTCTTTCTTTCACTTTTTCATGCATTTCATGTTTCTGACCTAACTTTTGGGATTTTTTGATAAACTTTGGGGTTTTTCAAAAATTTTGGAGTTTTTGTGAAATTTTTGGGACGGGTTTTTGTTTAAATGAGTATAAAATATCATGCATTGCATCAAATCTACATTATAATAATGTTTCATTCATTTTAGATATGTGTTTACTTTGTTGCAATGATGTGTGCTGGTAGGTTTGGATTGGGCTGAGCCCATGATATTTTTAAGTTTGCATGTCACATGTCCATGCATTTTTCATGCATACATACCTTCATTTTTCTTTATTTTGATATTGATCTGTGTTGGTGCTTTTCTGCGTGTTTCTTTCTCTCTCTCTTTCTTTCGATTAGTTGCTCTATGGCACTTAAACGAAAATTCACTCCGTCCCAGAACCCTTTTTGTTCTAGGGCATCTTCCTCTGATCCTACCCCCTTCCATGTCAGGTTCCATGATGAGAAGGCCAAGTCGGACTTCTCGGAGAACTTTTCATGATGCAGCATTCATTTGAAATGCCAAGTCGATTTATCGGATTTTTTCGATACTGACCTTCCCATTGTCATCTACAGTCGGGGTTAGGAGTTACTGTGTGGCATCCCGGTCACTTGTACCTCCGTGATCATACAAAAGTTTTACTCCAATATGCATGGATTTGACACTTCAGTACCTCATTTTATTACTCGCATTCGAGGTACGCGTATCGTAGTTACTCCGGATATTGTATTCGAGGTACTACACGTTCCTAGGATAGCGCATCCTAACTACACTAGCTGCGATCATCTGAGGACTATGTCTAAAGATGAACTCTTGTCTCTATTTTGTGAGACACCTTCATCTTGGGGTGACTGTCAAAACACTCATTGCTCAGACTTTGCAAAAGGTCCGAGATTCGTTAACATGGTGATGACATTTGTTCTCCATCCATTGTCTCATTATAACTCCATTACAGAGCCTCGTGCTCAATTTTTGTTATCCCTTCTTGAGGGACTTTCTATTAATTTTTCCTCTCACTTCATCCTATCCCTCATAGATGTCTATAGGGATACGACGACCCATTATAAGCTCATTTTTCCTTCGACTATCATGCGAATCCTTCGCCATTTTTCTGTCTCTTATCCCGCATCTCCTCATTTCACAGTCTTGTATGCCATAGACGCTGCTACCGTTAGACGGAGCGAGGCCTACCTTCAACCAAAACGGCCATGGACAGAGACAGCAACTCCTCTAGCTTCTTCCGCTCCTTCCACATCCGCACCTTCTTCATCGGCGAGTGATGTGACCCTCGAGGCGATCATGGCGCAATTGTAACGCATGGATGCTCACCTTGACACACTCAGTGATGAGTTATGTCAGGTGAACACCTGTGTCGGCCGTATTGCTAGACGGCAGGCTCGCCTTAGTGGCTTAATGGAGTCTCCCTCTCTTTTTCTAGAGGCATCTGAGGACAAGGACAATGACGGTGACTCCGACGATGATAATGATGATGAGGATGAAGATGCTAGCTCGCCCAGTGATGATGAGATGTCTACTTGATTTACTTACCCTTTGTCACTCGTAACAAAAAGGGGAAGTAGTTTTGATATGAGAGTAGTCATATACATAGGGGGAAAGTTAGTATAGGAGATTTTTATTAGGGGGAGTATCTATATTTTTTTGAGGGATATAGTGAGGACTTATGTATTTTTTTCTTTTCTTCTTGTTCTTACATTGTGATAGCAAACTTTGTACTTATGATGTTATATATATGATGAGGTTGTTATTACAATTCTTTCACCTGTCTTTACATGTGTTGTTTCTTTTCTCACTTTATGCACATGATTCTTATATATTGTATGCAATCTTTTATTTCTATTTCACACTAAGATGCCTTGATGGGTTTTGTTTAAAGTGTTTCAGAAATATAAGTTGTCAAAGTCTTCTTGCCATGAACTCTCTTCTTGCAAAGTTTTTCAAGAGTTTGTGTTAGGATAGATTTTACTGTATTCAACAAGTGAGTATAAGTTGAGTGATTTATGACTTCTCTCATATGTTCATTTGTTTGTTGTGGTTTTGACAGGGATTGTCAAAGGGGGAGATTGTTAGGACATATGTGAATCATTGTTAGGAACATATGTCTCTTTGACAAAACGCACTTTACTTATAATGAGTAGATTTAGGATGTGTTTAATACTTCAAAGAACAAAAGTTCAAGTTCAAGTGTTAAAGCTATGCAAATTTGTCCAAGAGACAAGTGAAGAAGTGTTGGATTTTAAAACTCGACAACTAGTATCTATTAAGGTTTAAAAAACTGTTTCAGCCCGATGCTCGATTGTTGCTCAACAGATAGTGTCACGACCCAAATCCATGGAACATGAATTCAGATGCATGACTAACCTACTAAACTTATATAACTCCATAAACATAATTAATCCAAAATAAATTAATAATCCAAAGAAACAATACTCTTAAAAACCTCTTACAAAAATCTAAACTCCATAAATTGAAAATAATCTCCACTGTATAAAACATGAATTACAAAATAAAAGTAACTAAAATTCTATAAGTCTTCAAGTAATACTGAAATCGCCTACAACTTCCATGCTCTACCT
Source organism: Quercus tomentella (assembly GCA_028535165.1). Taxonomy (NCBI): domain Eukaryota; kingdom Viridiplantae; phylum Streptophyta; class Magnoliopsida; order Fagales; family Fagaceae; genus Quercus; species Quercus tomentella. The sequence continues at coordinate 42,609,852 of JAPQVY010000100.1, read as the reverse complement.
TGCACCTTACAAAGCGATCCAAAGGTTCTATATTCCCAACAACACTTTAATCTGAAAAATAGTAATTGATGGGGTGAGCCACACATCTAGTAAGTAACTATACAGAATACACAACGGAATAGAGTCAAGCAAAGCACGAGTATTTTGATTTTTCACAAACTCATTCAATGGTATCAAAATAATTATTCCAAAACATATAATGAATCACTTAATACATATGTAATCTTATCTTAAAGTCATTTGAAATCACATACATATAATTGATCATAGCATAGTGTCACATATACACATCACATATTCTCACATACAATCCTGTGAGCGAATACCAACATCTAACCCCTGCTGATGATGGATCAACACATATTCTCACATACAATCCTGTGAGCAGATTTACACATATATCTGATATATCTGATCAATTCTAAATACACTTATTTTGAGTCACATATTACAAAGCAAAGTTTATACAAAATATAATAATTTACTTGATATTAACAATTTCTTTGCAAATACAGAGGCATATCAAAGATCACAATATCGAATAGAACATAAATCAAAGGATGCTTGACTCTCTTGGGGAACGAATAGAGACTGAGGAGTTTATGTAGATATATTACAATTCTTGAGTAAATCTGAAAATTAAATTTGCTAAAAGAAACATTTTAAATACCATTTGGAGAATAGGAATATGACCTTGAAATCACTTGGTTTTAACAAATTTAAATAACAAGAACCTTTTTAGAAAACTTACATTGAAACTCAATTATTTACGAAAAATAGTTTAGTTTAGAAATCATCTTTTAAATGAGATTTGGACATTCAAAACTTATTTAAAATTTGAAGTATCTCTTTAAAACATTATTTAATAGTCAAAATTTCTCTTTCAATGATACAAAAATACTTCTGACAAACTTTAGAAAATATAAGTTTGAAATACAAAACTTTTGAAAACTTTTAACTTCTAAGAACCTAATGGACAAAACTTGTGCATATTATGCATAATTACTTACAACACTTGAATCACTCTGAAAGTCCAGCCGAAACAACCTCCAAAATGCCTCAAAACACTCTTAAATAGGACCTATAATCAATCATGGAAAATTACTTAATATCCTCCACAAAACATAAAGCTTATTGAACCATACAAACTGACTCACTAGTAAAATACTTTGTTGAACTAAATGATAACACTAATGCAAAGTATCTCTACCCAAAATTATGTTTCATCAAATCTATCAAAACTCAGAGGCAATAGCCAATACTTTAGGATTTAATATATAACTCCAATGAAAACTGTGGGCCGAATCTAATATGACTTTGTTCATGGACTTAATATCATTGACCCTAATGGATTTAATATCACAATATTTTGGGATGCAATTACAATTCGGATAAAATCAAGTCTGTCAATATCCTTCAATACAATTGTAGTAGTGTTGAAACTGAATGGTTCATTTTGTTTGGACTAGTCAAAGTCCAGGCAAAGACTACCAAGGCCACCAATCCATCAATCAGAGATATTGGACTTTGACAAAATGGGAGCAACCTAGTGTGAAAATTGTGTGGGATTTTGGTATAAACTGTCCAGCAAAAACAAAAGAACTTTTTGGTATAAAACCAGATATATGTGTGATTATCATTGCAGCCCAATACTCTTACAATCTTTCGAAAAAATGACAAAAGCCATACTCCTGGATTTAATAACTTTGGCTTTTATTCTAGAATACGTACAGTGGCAACCTAGGATTCAAGGACAAACGCAACAGTGTAAACCGAATTCTAGGAAAAGATATCTCTTTGAAAAAAATCTACATATTACGAACTCTTTTAATTCTTTGATTCTAACAAAAGAAAAATCATACCTGGAGCAATTGGTTGCCTCTTCAATTAACTCCGAGGAAAAATACACCTCCTAGCCTCCTTAGTGATAAAACCCTTCTTATGAAAACCCTAATTTATCTTTTCCTCCACCTTATATTTTAACATGTCAGAGATGTGGGCTTGGTGGGGTAGTGGGCTGGAGTTTAAAATCCACTTGAGCTTATCTCTTTTGTCTCCAAGAAGCCCATAAAACATCTTCATCTTTTATTTATTTATTTATTATTTTAATTGCCGCACCAAATTATATGCACTAAAATTTTAATTTTTCTCACCTATTTATAACACCACAAAATTGTCTACTCCCATCTTGCTGTGCACACACATGTAGTACCTCAACTCTATATTAAAATGGCAAAGTGTGGTGATAATCATAAAAACAAAATTGGAGTATTACAGATAGGGTATTTATCGAGGTTTAAGAAAATCAAATTTTCAGTTCTGATTTTCATCCAATCCATGTATAGATGTTTGGGCTTTCTTTTCTCACAACCCTTACATATGTAAGGATTGTTTTAAGGGCCATCACAGTTGATGTAACTCAATGCAAAAGTTTTTCACAAGCATATTGTGAATCAGAGACATATGCCCTAGTTCATCTTTCTATTCAAGAACACCATAAGGTTTTATAACCAAGGAATTTCGTAATCTTCATCGTGTTGATAAACTAAAGAATTTTGCAGCTAACATCTTTCTCAAGTTGGTGAATAAGCCGCGTACTGGGATCTGCACATCGAATTACTGGGAGCCGTGCATTAAAAGGAGAGATTGTCACTTCAAAACAAGTCTAATTGGGTATTAGAGTAAGGGTTCAACTGAAGGTTGGTATAAGGTACTGAGATTCTTTTACTTGTAACCGCTTGTTGTGTAATAGTGAATTATCGGAAGTAGTGACCTTAAAATCACTCGGTGGGGTTTTTGCCGTGTAGGTTTTCTCATTTGTAAACAAATCACCGTGTCAATTTGTTTTCCGCTACATTTTAACTTAGTTGGTGATTTGTTTGTGCTACCACACTTATTGCATGCTAATTGAATTAATTAATTAACTTAACTAATTAATTGGTTAATTCATCATAAGGGGTCAATACATTCTTAGCCTATCAAGCTTAATAGATTATTTATCCATTAAAATAACATAAATAAATTATGTCTTCCGTTGAAATTTCTCACTACTTAATACCTCTAACTTTCAAGACAGGTGGTGTAAACTATAAATACTATTGAATCCCACGTGAAGAAGAATTAGTATAAGATAAATGATCTTCCACCATTCTAGCTTAATCTTTTATATATAACATGTTAATTTATCATTCTCAACACTACCCTTTAGAAGGTTTACCACCATCATTAATTAAAAGCATTCTTTTAAGTTTTTTACCGTAGGTAAACATGAGGCAAACTGGCACAAGTACAAACAGTTCATGCTTAGTGCCTATAAACACATTTTACAGAACTCTCAAAAGTGTAAAGTCTATATATATAGTCTATACTCTACACTCATTGTAAACGTTCCCACAAGTTTTTTACCAAACTGGTACAAGTACAACCAATTCGTGCTCGGTGCCTATAAACACATTTTACAAAACTCTCAAAACTCTAAAGTCTATATATAGTCTATATTCATTGTAAACGTTCTCACAAATTTTTCACCATAGGTAACCATGAGGCAAACTGGTACAAGTACAACCAATTCGTGCTTAGTGCCTGTAAACACATTTTACAAAACTCTCAAAAGTCTAAAGTACGTCTATAGTCTATACTCATTGTATACGTTCTCACAAGTTTTTTTGCCATAGCTCATAGGTAAACATGAGGCAAACTGGTATAAATACTAGTGAGTCCAACGTGAGGAAGAATTAAAATAAGATAAATGATCTTCCGCCATTTTAGCTTAATTTTTATGACATGTTAATTTATCGTTCTCAACATTATTTTTAGAATTTCCTCAAAAAAAAAAAAAAAAAACATTATTTTTAGAAGGTTTACCACCATCATTCATTAAAAGCATTCTTACAAGTTTTTTTACCATAGGTAAACATGAGGTAAACATGAGGTAAACTGGTACAATCAATTCGTGCTACTAGTGCCTATAAACTATCTTACAAAAGTCTCAAAAGTCTATATATATTTATCAGAAAAGCATTTGAAAGTTGAGATGATTGGTACTGAGAGATATAAATGCATTTGAGAAATGGATCAGGAATTTATTTTTGGAAGGCCAAAAGATGAACAAAAGAATTTTGATCATTTAAGAATATGAAATATCCTAAAATTATAAATTAAATTGATACACAAAAAATAAAAATAACAAGCTAATATTTATTTAGAATTAAAAAAATTAAAAAAAATTAACAGACAAAAATATTTGTTTTTAATACATTTCAACCCAATCATTTATGCTATATTAAAATAGAATGTGGCGTTCTTTTGAATGCTGACAATAAATAATTTATGATTAGTCTTTTTCTTTCTTGAGAAAATAATTTATAATTAGTTATGTACTAAATTTTGCAATATTTCTTTTTTGATGTACAAAATTAAAATAGTCCATTTTATTATTAGTTACACTGGTGGCTCCACATTAGAGCCAGGATGGTCACAGGACCAACCTAACCTGGAAAAGAAAATCATTATTATATATAAAATTTAAAAATTTTATGATTTTTTTACCCTTAAAAAAATGTGAGACCATCCTAAATTTTTTTAAGCTCAATATAATTAAATTTTGGACAAAGTTTAGCATTGTAGACTAAGGCTACAACTTCACTCGATATATTTTTTTTATTGAATATGAATTTTGACAAATCCACAATTACATTATATTTTTTTTCTTATATCATCCATGCTTGCAAAACTTCAAGAAGATCAAAGATCAATAGCTTATATCATCAATCAAATGTTTAAATTTCAAGTTTTTGTAATTTAAAATTATACGCAAAAAATAAGTTTATGGATCAAATAGTAAATAACACCCAATTGATATGAAATTTGATATGTATTTTAAGAACATAAAGAACATACAATTCAATAGTTAGATTTTCAAAATATGTAATCATGTTAATTTGTTTAGTGAAAGTTGTAGTCTTAAGCTACAATTAAGTTTGTAGTCAAATTTTGTCCTTAAACTTTATTCTTCTTAACAATATATTGAGCCCTTATAAACAAGAAGAAAAATTTTATTTAACTAAAATTTTGAAAAATATGTAACTTGCAACATTGATAATGAGATTACCATGCAATAATTTCAAAATAAAAAAATTCGTAAAAGAAAATTGTAAGACTTCATGTATTATTTGGGAATTTTTTTTTTTTTTTTTTTGCTTTTATTTTTTGTTGTTGTCAATATATGAATTTATCCTTTTATTAGATTTTTTTTAATTTAAGTTTCTTCATGACCACCCTAAAAAAAATTCCTAGAGCCACCACTAATTAGTTATGTACTAAATTTTGCAACAATTTCCTTTTTGATGTACAAAATTAAAATAGTTCATTTTATGATTAGTTATGTACTAAATTTTGCAACAATTTCCTTTTTGATGTACAAAATTAAAATAGTTCATTTTATGATTAGTTATGTACTAAATTTTGCAACAATTTCCTTTTTGATGTACAAAATTAAAATAGTTCATTTTATGATTAGTTATGTACTAAATTTTGCAACAATTTCTTTTTTGATGTACAAAATCAAAATAGACCATTCGAATGCCATCTTTTATTTGGTTGCAAAAGCCTATTTTTGATAATATTTATTATTGAAAATATTTTTTCCATGGTTGCAAAAGAAACTAGAAGAGTAAACAATCTCTCTACAAAAAATTTGATCAGTTATTAATTTTCTCGTTCTTACCATCGATTGGCACAATTCAAAACTATTTATCAATTTATTTGAATTTCAGATGCCGAACTATATAATGCTATTAATGAATCAATGATGAAGTTCCATTAGGTAGTTGCAAGTTGCAACCAAATCCCAAAGTCTGAATTTTTTTTATTTTGGGTCTCAAATAAGAAACCACAAAAAATGTCATAGACACATAGACATAGTTATAACGAATAAGCCATTTATATTTTTTTTTATCGGAGATTTATTTATTTTTTAAAATGGATTTCTCTTTGCTTTGTTGGTAAGAAATTATTTTGTTTTTGTTTCGGAATGTGGCCATCAGCCACATATTTTGTACGCTATGTGATTCAGGATTTTTATTTTTATTTCTTGCAATGAGGATTGACTAATTGTAACACAACTAGGTTCTTCTTAGTTTGCCATTAATTTTTTTTTTTTTAAAGAATTTCAAGACGTTTAATCTTGATAATAGTTCTTTATTATTAGATCAAGATATCAATCAGTTTTTGATGTATACGAAGATTGAATCTTATATTTTTTATTCAACTATAAAAAACTGCTAATGTAGGTGACAACTTAAGAATGAAAAATTCTAGTAGCAAAAAGGTGGAGGAAGATGTGCCAAAAGATCTTAAGTCTATTTGAGAATTGTGCTATTTTTTAATTATTAACCTAAGTTTTGAACATTGTCACCTAGTTACAAGCCCATGGGTGAAAAGTTGATGCTATCCCATCGTTTAAGGTTGCTATTTACTATCCATTAAAAAAAAATGTTCGCTATTTACTAAAGAACCTCCACAATTTTATCAACTTAAAATTGGCAACAAATCAAATACAGTCTGCTCCATAATGAAAGTATAATTGTTTTAACTATTAAATACGTGCCGTGCATAGAATTAAACTGTTTATTCTTCTTCTTGAGCCTGAGGTATGATTTTTGGTCCAAATTCAAAGTTTGCCATAGATATTTGATATTGCCCACCCTGCAAAAGCTCAAACAGTAACAGTAAGCCCAATGACCATTGGACATCTTAGCTAAAGCCCAAAGAGTAGTACAACATGCATGAATGTGATGCAGCTCCAGAAAGATAGATAGAACTGCTTTATTTTGGGTAACATCTTAGAAGACGTTTCTCACTTCCTCTTATGGAGGTTGTTTTGTCTCTGCCAGTGCCAGATAGCAGCAATTTTGGTTAAGCCCTTGGTACCAACTCAAAGCCAAAGCCAAAACCACTCAACAACTCTCTTATCCATTTAACATTTGGTAAGACATCTCTTCATTATATTACATCTTCTTTTTTGGAATTTCACTTTGCGCTTATATGAAATAAAAATCCCATTTCAGTTCCAAGTTATGCAATTTCATCTTCATGCTATATGCTGCATTATATAGCTATTATCCTGAAAAAGAACCTCAATTTGGCAAAACCTTGAAGACCCAGATAGGGAATTGCAAGAAACAAAGAAAAAAAAATTTAGGTATGGGGTTTATCACCACTGCAATAGCTGCATACAGGTACTTTAGCACCAATAGTATTGGGAAAAGCACAAAATTTGCACAAAATAGGTTTAGGAGTAAAACCAAGACCAAAAACAGTGAACCCAGAAAACCTAGGACCAGAATCAAGTGGACTGACCAACAAAAACAAATCATATCTGCCATTTCTGAGGGAAATTCAGTGTTCATCACGGGCTCGGCAGGAACTGGTAAAACATTATTGGTTAATCATATTATCAAGCTGTTGAAAAAATGTCATCCCCGATCTGGGGTCTTTGTCACAGCGCCCACTGGCGTTGCTGCATGTGCTATTGGTGGACAAACACTGCACTCGTTTGCAGGCATTGGACCTGGAGTGGGAGATCGCCACACTTTGCTAGATAGGGTTCTTTCAGATAAGAAGGCTTACAATAGGTGGAAAAAAGTTGAGGCATTGGTTGTTGATGAGATTAGCATGGTTGGTGCAGAGTTGTTTGAGAATCTTGAATACATTGCGAGAGAGATACGTGGTGAAGATGAGGTGTGGGGTGGAATTCAGCTTGTTGTGAGTGGAGATTTCTTTCAGCTACCACCAATTCTTTGTAAGCGGAATGCATCAGGCAAGGAGTTTGCATTCGAAGCTGACTGCTGGAATGCGAGTTTTGATTTTCAATATGAGCTTACTGAGGTTTTTAGGCAATCAGATTCGCGATTTATCAAGCTGCTTCAGGGTATAAGGAGAGGGGAATGTGAACCTCAGGACATAGAATTTCTTGAACAATCTTGCTCGGTGACTGAGTCTGAGTCAGATCCTTCGGTGGTACAACTATATCCATTGAATAAAGATGTGGAAACAGTAAATCAGATGAGGATGGAAGACTTGGCAAAGGAGGGTACTATATATTTAGCTGTTGATAGTGGTAACAATCCTTGGAAGAATCAACTCAATCAGGGAATAGCACCTGTTGAGATTTTCCTATGCGAAGGTGCAAGGGTGATGCTGATCAAGAATCTGAGTACTTGGCGTGGACTAGTGAATGGTGCCACTGGTACAATTATAGGATTTCGTGAGCCAGAGAATATGGATGTGACAGACATGTGTTATGACAACCTGCTACCAATAGTCAGATTCGATTCAGGGCTAACCATGGTGATTACACCAGCAAAGTGGGTTGTGATGGAGGGAGATAAAGTTGTTGCTGAAAGAAAGCAGATACCCCTCATTCTGTCATGGGCTCTAAGTATTCACAAGTGCCAGGGTATGACTCTTGATAAACTTCAAACCAATCTATCCAGTGCTTTTGGCTATGGAATGGTCTATGTAGCACTTTCCCGTGTGAGAAGCTTAGAAGGCCTTAAGTTACAAGGTTTTAGGCCTTCAAAGATTAAGGCACACCCAAAGGTTTTGCAATTCTACAAAGTTTTTGTTAGTGAACGAGATACAGAAGTCAAGAATGATGGAGCCAACAAGATCAGTGATCGGAGCAGTGAGGTAGCTCATGTTACAGACACAAGAAGCAATGGGGCAACAAAATATCATTTTTCTCTTTCTGAATTCCTGTCTTCACGCCAGAAAAGAAAATGAAAATTTCAGATACTCTGATATTTCTCTACTAATTTTGAGGTTCTTAGTAGGGAAGTTTAGTTGAGTTTACATGGTGGTAAATAATTTTGAATGCCTGAAGAGTAACCAATTACAGCTTTTCTGTGGGATCTTAAAATTTTCCGTTAGTCTTTACCGAGCCTTAGATTGGGGAATGCATCAATGTTTGTCAAAGAAGAAGGTGAATTGTGATTATTTATCCTTTGCTTTGGCCCTCAACTACTGATCTCTCAATCCATTTGCTGTAGCGCGTAAGGTATGCAAGGAAAAAATAAAGATCCCTCATTACTACCTTGATGAATGTTACTGCACAAACTTTTTAGCAAATATGTACATTGTCTTATGTCAATCAATATGCAAATGTTGGATGTAATAATTTCATTTTTGTTCAACATGACTGTATGCATGCACACATGGTAGTGTAGTACAAGTATCTGCATGATATGCATGTGCACACATGTATCTTTATGAATGTGTGTGTTAGGTCATAGGTGCAGGAGGGGGAGGGAGCAGAGGGATATCAAAAATGTCCTACAGTAATGTTATAGCTTAAAACTAGAATCACTAGACCTTGCCTTTTTAATATGTGTATATATAGGGTTAGGTTCAAGTTACACCTGTTATAACTCTAAGCAATGTTACACTACCCAATAACTTGTTATTGAATTCATATATTGAAAATCCTACCATTAGATTACATGTTCTGTATATTCTTAACATGCAAGTTAATTTTCATACCAATCGGATTTTATTTACCAATTCTATCCATAAACTTATCTTTTATGTATTATTTTGAACTACAAAATCCGAAATTTAAACAATTAATTGATAACATGGCTATTGATATTTGATCATCTTGAAATTTTGTAAGTATGGAGAATATACGAAAATAATGTAATTCAACAGTGGATTTGTTATAATTCACTTCCAATTAAAAAATATTGAGTGATGTAACATTTTGAATCCAATCCACACACACATACATATAGTACTATATTTGGTATTATTCTCTGTTACATTTTTCCCCTCTGTAAAACACATCATTTGTGCCCTGTAACTAATAATAATACTTGACTACTATTGCACAACTACTACTATTGTTACTTTATTTGGTGGATTTCCATTAATTGGTGATCAACTTGCCTTCCATTTGGGTTTGTGAAACATGAAAGTAGTGTATTTATTTCTCATAATGTGTATGACCTTTAACAAAATAGATTATAGGGTTAGTTATAGCTATCTATTTTACACTAACAGGATATTTGCGATATGCACCCTAAACTTCAAAAATTTACATTTAATACCTTAATTCAGCATTATTTTGCAATGTTCACTCTACCATCAAAATCTATGCTTTAATTAGCATATTAATAGTAATCTTTTAATCCTAAATTATGAGGGTACTTGTAATGTGCAGCTTCAAATATAAATTGATATCTTAATTTGAGATTAATTAACTTGTTAATATGATAATTTAAAAATGAATAAAATGGTGGATGAACATTGCAAATTAATCTTGAATTAAAGTGCTGATTACAAAATTTTATAATTAAATATGCACACCTCTAATAAACACAGTTTAGGGAAGAGAGCTTCAATTAACTCAAAATTATAATTCTTTCTTTTTGCCAATTTTCTAAATTCTAGTTGGGCTCCGTGGTGCTGCTCAAAAGCAATATGCATTTTGTCTCAAACTTTCCCATTCATCCATGTTCTGCTGACAATATAAGTGTAGCTGCATGGTGCTTCATACTTTTACATTACCTGACTTCTTCTCTTTTTTTGGTTAAAGTGGTAGCCTCTAGGGATTGAAAAAAAAAAAAAAAAAAAAAAAGATTGAAGCAATAGCAGAAGTAGGAGCCTGCTGTGTATTTGGTGTATATCTCTATGGGTTAAAGGAGGGACACACATGCACACCTATGCACGCAGATGAAAAATGAGTCTCTAATCATGGAGCATTTTATTTTCACTTGACCTGTTAGACTATTAGTTAATTGGGATATGGAGAAAATATCCCAACTTTTTGATGACCAATATGCAGAAGAAATTTGAAAGATGCCCATTCCAATTACCTATAGGCCTGATGAGTTTGTCTGGCTAGGGGGGAATAGGTGGCGAATTTTCAGTAAAGTCAGCATATAAATTGAACCTACAGCATAGACTCTCTCAAGTTTGTGGAAGAAGATATGAGCTATGGAGCTGGAAGTTTCATCAAAGACTCAAGATGTTATAGCAGAGAGTAGCATCAGAAATTGGAAGTCCTGCCCCTTGGAGCTGGACTGGCAATTTTATCAGAAGTCCTACCCCTTCAAACTAGATTGCAAATTTTATCAGATGAGAGTTAAAGATGTGTGTGTGGATAGGGCAGACGGCAGTGTACAGGAGTTCTCTCCATTGATTATTGAGAGTGATTTTCAAACTGTAGTAGCTAGTATTCATAATCTTGTTATGCAGTTGACAAAGGACATCAAAGATCTGGTTAGAACCCTCTTATCGGATTGTGAGTGTAATTTGATTGCTCATGCCCATTCTAAATGGGGCTTTGTAATAACCCTGGTGGCTCTTTTATGCCGCAGGTTTTTCCTCAGCGATTGTTGTGCTTTTTTTGATGAATACGATTGTTGTGCTTTTGAGATGGCTCTTTGCATAGCTGTTTTTGTTCTCTTCTGTACTGACACTTGGTTTACAGCACGTAATGTGGCCTTTAAGTTTGTCACCTGAGCACCTATGCAACCAGACCACCATAGCATGGATGCAGCCTAAACTTACAAGATAGCGTTAATTTACAAAGAGAAATGTGGGATAAGATCCTCTCCCGTTCAATTCTCAAATTCTCTCCAATTTTTATTTAAATGTAAGACGTGGCATTCAAAAATCAAATAAATACGTATGTCACACATGGCTAAAAATGGAAAGGAATTGGAGGGAAATCCTTTCCCCGAGAAATGTCAAACGTTCCTACTCCCCTTTTTGCATTGAAGAGTTGGAGAAATAACAGTGAGACTTGATATAAACTTTATTTATTCCCCAATTGGATAGCTGACATTATTTAATGACAATTCTTTCAAAAGAAGCTTATATCCATCGTGGAAGCAGAAAGGTATTTAGGTGGTAAAAGTTGATATCCAATCAGCTTAATCAGGTCTTGTTGGTCTGTCACCCATGTGTACATTATATTTCTGGTATAATGCACTGGGATTGGAACGTAAAGGTAGGGCTCTTCATTCCGATATACTACCTTGGAATTGAAATAGGCAGTTATGAGAACAATTTAAAAGTTCTGAATAAAAAACGATTCCAATGACATTGGACAGAAGATTTTCTTTTTTCCAAAACAGTGCACATCCGACATGAATGTCCATATTTACCATGGGAGAAAATCAACGACCTGTAGTTAATTGAAGGAAAACTCAATGCCAAACCAGCAGAAAACAATATACAAATTACATATATTGGAAAATTTCATACTATCAACTTATCATACTTATCATTCATTCAGGTTTTGAATCGTTCAAGTCACTTATCACCGGGAACACTTTAGTAAAATTGCACCAAAGAAAAAGATTGATAAAGGTACAGAAAAGGAAAGTGGGGCTCCTGATGTCCTGTTCTTGACTGAGATTTTTGGTAAACTGCAATGACACGGCTCTGCCTTACCATCCAATTGAAGGCTCTGTACCAAAGTTGAACAATCAAAATCACCTGAAGCATAAGTTTCATTGGACAGATCTCAGAAATTCTACACCTTAATTAACATCTAGAACCAATTAAAGTAACAAACTTCCACTCAACCATAAGTTCAGATAGATTCATGAGAACATAAGAAAAGTCAGGTTCTTCAGACGAGTAATCGAGTAAGTGGGATCCAATATGTAGCAACTGTGATCCTGTCATGCATCTATGTCTGTCTAAATTGTAGTCCTTGGCCCATAAGAATAAACTCAACATGCGAGAAAGACATTGTTTAACAAGTGAGATGAAATCAAGTCAAACCAGTATGTACTTTTGCACAACAGAAACCTGCCACAGAAAGCTTCCTCACTTCAAGCTGGTAAAGAACTGAAATTCTGCACACATTAAGGCAATTATTACTCATCTGATTGTGGAGCTAGATGATCGGATGCTTGGATTTAAACGGTTCCTCTTCATAAAGGCATCAAGATTCCGAAAGCAGTTAAGATCCCCAATCTGTTGATGATACAGGAGAATTCCAAAAGCTTAAGTGCAATAACCACCAATTCTCGGGGAAAAAAAGAAAAGAAAAAAAAAGTGCAATAATCACCAAGATGGCCTGATAGCCCTGATAAAAAAAACACACACACACTACTACAAACATGCAAATCCACCACTTCACATGCACCAAGAAAACTAAACATTCCAGAAAATTTTGATAAGGAAACTCAAGCCAAGACGGATTGGATTTTATTTAAAGATGAGTTCAAAGTTGTTGGATTTAAATTTTTTATGCTTGTATGTTAACTTGTTCAAAAAAAAAAACTTTTTATTAGTAAGTTACACATGCACCCGGTGGGTTTAGAACCCACAACCTCATCCTCTACCTTACTCTTACAAAGGAAGGATGTACTATTTGACCTAGAGCTCATTGGCATAACAAAGTTATTTCTATTACAACTCTTACAAGAATGACATTGACAGCCTAGTGATAAGAGGGTTTGAATGAGCAGGATCAAGTCCTCCCACATTTAAATTTTAGCACTTTTGTTCAGAAGTTAAAAGAGGGGCTAACAGCCTTATGACCTGCCACAGGTCATGCAGGTGAGCACCAATCCAGTTTTTGAATCAATCTGGGTATAATGGTATGACCAGACTGGAATTTAGGCCAGTTGACAGTTTGACCAGTACAACCAGCTGATCCAATCTAGTTTCTAAAAGCATGATTGTGACTCTAGAACATTCACAAGTCCTAGACAAGGCGTAGACTATTTTTAGTGTATTGACTTATGACTTATCCATTGATTAGGAAGACAGTTACAACCAGCTTAATAAGTGCATTTGTAATTCAGATATTCATTTTCTTAACAAGTAGTTCAGGATTTTCCTATTTCCAACAACTCTACATGCGCATTTCAACTTCCATTTGACAGCAATACATGTTCCTATTTTCATTAAGTCTTTGACACTGCTATGTCAGAAACCTCATAAAGACATCAAGGACCAACCATGCCATTTTCCTCATTACAAGAACATCACTAGAAGTTAAGGTAAAGAGCATTTATCATGGTTCTTACTTTTTTTTTTCTTTACAATAATGTGTAATGAAAAGCTTCAAAAATATTGATAAAATTCAAGCTCACACAAACAGAGATAGATACACACAAATAGTTCACACCTTCCAGCGCCTATTTTGAGCAAGTTGGTTATTAATGTCATCCAACCTCGCAATTATTTGCCTAAATGTTGGTCTCTTGAATGGTTCGTCACGCCAACACTCCTGAATTAACCTGTAGAAAAATCACAAGACCATGCTATTTCAGAGGAATAGTAAGAGAAAGGGAAGGAAATAAATTATTCCTAATGGAATGATACCAAGAAATCACATGTTCCTTGACTCCGGAACTGACAACTCAGAATTAAAAAATAAATAAACAGGAAAAATTTATTTTTAGAGGGGGAAAAAAAGACTACCCCTTTTGGAGGTACATATCAGCAACGAGCGTTGCATACAAGAAGATATTAGAAGATAAGGACAACAATATTTACTGATAATTACCCCTTCTTAATTAGTGTATGACTCAACATCTATTATTTCCTGGAATTCATTCAGCTGTTATCAAATGAACTTGAAGAACTTACTCTTTTAATCCATGTGCATAATGCTTGGTAGGAGCTCTAAATGGCGGGCGCTCATTTGAGACGTATAATTTAGGAACTTCGTTTTCTGGCTTTGTAGAAAATGGTGGGCACCCTTCAATCATCTAGAGTAACAGCAGATGATAAATATTACTTTCAAGCCCTAATACTGAAATCTTTTATCAAAATTTGTGTAGTTAGATACCAAAGATGTTGTTCTTGTGCATCTATCACATTGTGTAGTAAATTAGAGTCCATTTACAATGAACGAAACAAAAATGAATGAAAAGATCCATAAAATTTAAATGAAATGAGGGCAGATTATAATTCTTATGATTGGGAGTCACTAGAGAGCTAATATCGAATGAGTGGTCCTTTTTTTGTTGTATTCTTCTAGAAGAGTGTGGTGATGAAGTCTCCCAACCAGCTGTCATTGTCAAGAATATTCCTTATCAATTTGTAACTAACTCTCGTTTATAAGTGGATAGGGGCTAAGGGCTGTATAATTTTCTCAGCTCCTCTCTCTAAATTTTCTTCATTCACATGGTACCAAAGCAGGGGATTTGATATGCCTCTAGTTCTGCTCAATGCTGTCATCTTCTTCTTCATTTCTTAGTTCTGGTCCTGTTCATCAGTACTCTGTTTAGTTGAGTTGAGTTAAACGTGTGTTGATCATACTGAGGTTGTGAGGTGTACGCAATCTTCATCACCATCGTCATTGTCAAGATATAGTGGTGGAAACAGCATACCCATGTTCATGGCTGCTGTGTAGGTTGTTTCCTAGTTGGTTGGTGGGGATTCCCAGCCATTTCCAGTCGTTTTAGGCTGTTTTTTAAATTTATTTTTGGCATTTCCAACACAATCATGGTTGTTCATGATGAGATAGGTTGTGTGTTTAGGTGTTTATGGACATTGGTGACCTACATCTAGCACAGTGGTCATCGACACTTGAAGAGAACTCCAATTCGAGACACATTATTTAAGAAAAATGGTCATCTCAGGGTAGAAGACTTCGCTGATGCAAATTGGGCAGGGTCATCTTCAAATAGAAGATCCACCACAGTGTATTGCACCCTTTTGAGAGACAGCCCCATAACACGGAAATGTAAGAAACGAAATGTAGTTGCTCAGTCAGGTGCTAAAGAAGAATAATGGATGCATGGCAGTAGGTTTAGATACATATGAAGGTATGTAGAAAGGATACATAAATGCATATCAAGAAGATTAAAGAAAAGAAGTCCTTGAATATGACACAGCTTGATGCAAATTATTAGCAGTGCTATTATATTACGTATGTTTTCTAGGGAAGGGGAGAGAGAAAAAGAGAAATGTTACCTCTTGCAAGATCAAAGCAAAAGAGAATACATCCACTTTCGTATCATATTCCTCATTTTTATAAACCTCTGGAGCCACATATCGCCCTGTTCAAGGAGATAGTTACTCCATTAAAAACAGTTATACCTGTCAATTGAAGCTACAACAAGTACTTATGATACAACATAATGTATTGCATATAACACAAAAGACATCTTAAAGCGCTTTCCATTAGCATAGAGGAACTTTTCAGATTTCAATGCATTAATCTAATTGAATTTGAGATATTGCAAGGGCTTTGGGAATTTTCTGTGTTTAGGGACCATTTGGCAAAACCGAAATGTGTAGCCTTACTCTCTTTTGCAGAAAATGGCAATATACTGAAAAATTTTACACAATTGCCAAGAGATACAATTCACTTTACTCTCTTTTTGTAGGGAGACAATTAAATGACTGTAATTTCCCAAACTGCCCCTCCAGACCAATACATAAAAGCAAGAAAGGGGGATGCAAAGATTCAGAATTAGAAGAAAAATACATACAAGAAGCGTCTTGACTAGTTATAGGTCGGTTTTCTTTAACAGTATTTGCAAATTTCAGCTGCTTGCTGACCCCAAAGTCTGCAACTTTCAGATGTCCAGAATCATCCCGCAGTAGGTTTCTGTTATCTTACTCGTGAACAATCAAGAAACTTTTCAATACTTTCGATATTAATAATGCATATTTTTCACACCAATATTATGGAAAATGCTTAACATGCAAAGCGGGTAAGAAGTCAAGCAAACAAAGAGAGAGGGAGGCAGAGAGATAGAGGGGGGTGGGGGGGTAGAGAACATACGAAGGCTCAAGATCTCGGTGGATTATTGCTTCAGGTTTATGCTCATGCAAGTAATTCATTCCTCTGCAAAAAAATATAGTGTATATTAGGATTCGGCAGTTAAGATATAAGAAAAAGTCCAATAAGCATGAGCTAGGTCAACAAATAAGGGTCAGATTCTAAATTCAAACTATATTTATATAGGGAAAATTCAATAACATAATATTTGCATTTAACAGCAGAAAGAACGATGAACCAATAGCTGAAATCTGAATACCAAGGCTACAAAGTTGGCCTTCAGGTACAACCCATGGCAAGATACAGGACGACACTTCTAATGCTGATTTTATCAGTTCAAGTATGTGGGTTTGCTAATCATATGATGGTACCTAACATTTTACTTCTTTCACTATTTGGTCTTCCAATAATTCCATTTCAATCAAGAATTATGGGTCACCTTACTAATAACAGATCAACCAGCTTGTCTAGGCTGCTCATGCTATTGATACCTCAGCAAGTAGAGGCTACTATGCTTAGGTAGGGTTCCACAATTGTTCTCCACCCCTCACTCTTTTTTTCAAGCAAAAATAAAATAATAGGTCAACGAGCTTTTCTTTTTCTTCCTTTAGTTTAGAAAGGGAAACAACACTTTTCCATTGTATTATACATCTCTCCTGCTCTTATATAAGTATCCTACAATTTATTAAACAGATTATTTAATTACTTCTTTGTTTTTGGTTTATGCAGAATAGGGCAATCCCTGGGGCAAATAAAATCTTTAATCCTGAACATCCTTGTTCATAAGATCTATAAGAGTGTCTACAAATAAAATTGGTTTTTGTTTTGTGATATCAATTCCCAATAAAATTTTTGTAAAATCCAAATTCAAATTAATCGGAACATCAGATTCCACGTCAATCCCTGGGGTCACAAATCTTCTCAATGTCAACAGAAAGAATTTGCTACAAATTTTAGTATGCAAAACATTTAACTGACCTAGCAATGTCAAGTGCAAACTTCACAGCTACTATTGGCTTTAAGGAATGTTTTCTTTTCAAATAAGTACAAAAATCCCCCTGCAAAAGACAATAATTGAACAAAAAGTATGAAAATCATTTCCACATGCAAATGATGTGGTGTAAAGTGATTTTAATACATCAACAAGTTTGTCTGATGAGTATCACACCATCAGCCAGATGACAAGTATGAGAAAACAATAAAACTGCCTCTCTCTCTCTCTCCCCCCCCCCCCCCCCCCCCCCTTTCGCCTTTTTGGTTTTATATGGTCCATGTACATCAGGAAAAAAATCTCATGAAACCATCTAAGCTATTCAATTTGCTCGATCGACACCCCAATTTGAAAGAATCGTATCATTGTGTATAATTGGGTATAATTACAAAACTACCATCATTTCTTTGCAATGAAAATCCATAATGTCCATCTAATTTAACTCTAAATTTAAACGGTAAGGGGTATATGGACACAATTCTCTCAAATTCAGGTGTCAATAAAGCAAATTGATACTTTGGGGGGGGGGGGGGGGGGGGGGGGCATTGTAAATGGGGTGAAAGGTTAGGGTGGAATAGTATAGTTTTCCCTTATTATTAAGGCTATCATATAGTTTTATATTGAACACATACTTACAATTTTGTAAATTTAAAAAATAATAACAATAAATAAATAAGAAGAAACTTTCACCCTAAAAGTAAAGGAAAGTTCCAATAGCCACTAGATGTACTAAAATAAGCAATATCAATCGTTGTGTTTTGCCTAGTCTTTTATTCATCAGTATGATTACTACAAAGTTTCTATTGGAATATTCACATGCGAGTAATATGGTTAGTTAAGTAGCAAAGTCCCACATTAAATACTATTGAGAAAAATGAATGATTAATATATTATAATTAGACCCAAACCTATTGGCTTAAGCTTCTAGGTCAAATGGTGCTTCTAGGTCAAATGGTGTCCCTATGTGTTATATTAACTACCCAATTAGAGTCTCCCCAATGAGTTATATCTCCTAAACAAGTGGTATCAAAGCCAATGGTTTGAGGGCAAATGTTTGTTAATGAATTACAAAAAGAAGAACAAGAAAGACTTTCATGTTCTCTCCACCCATGGTTTAGTAAAGGTTCTACTAGGTGCGTGTTGGTGACTCCCATAGTTATGCAAGGAAGACTCTCATGTTTGCCCCACCCATGGTTGAGTAAAGGGCACACTATTAGTGATGGTGATGCATGCACTTGGATTGTAAAGAAAAGGCTTTCGTTTAAGGGGGAGGAGGCTCACAAATGAAGGGGGAGATTCATTAGAATAATCATGTGTGAGTAGCATGGTTAGTTGAGTAGTGAAGTCCCACATTGAATACTAATGAGAAGAATGGGTGGTTAATATAATATAATTGGACTCAAACCCATTGGAGTCTACTCAAGTAATGTACCTATATGTTATATTATTCTTAACTACTCAATTGGAGTTTTCCCAAAGTATTCTCTCCTCAATATTTTATTTTGCACTAATCTCCACTTCTTTAAAATGCTATCAGAATCAACCTTAAATTCACGTTTCTTTTAGTTTTCTGTTTCTTTTGATAAAAGTAAACATCATTCAGTTTCACTTAGACAATTCACTTCACTTTGAAATACTGGTGCAACAAAAAAAATGACATAAAAGAGTTTTTTGGGGGCGCTGAAGACAAGGAGGTGGGTTTTACCAACTACTTGCCAGACAGTTCATTAAGGTAGATGCTTTTTCAAAAACAGATTAATCTGGCAATTGGACATGTACCATGCCAGACATTCATCGAAGTTCCACATACATTAGACATCGATAACTCCCACCTAAGCATTGAAATCCTTATGTAGGATGCCTAAAAAGTAAAAACACTCACATCTAGTGCATAATTATTAGGGTCTAAGTGTGTCTCAACTCAATATCTATCCAGGCATCTCACATGGTATTACTAAAAAAGTTTGAAAATTTCCCAACTGGCTTGTTAATTGTCATTTCTAGTGCAGGCAGAAGTTCCCCAAATGAACTTTTCCTCATTATTTTACCAAACCAGTTGGTGCAGACACGATTTATTTTAGAGTTTATCACTTCAGAATTTTCTTATTTGAGAATTGTATGGGATTTAATTGTTTTTTTTATCAAACTTTTGTTATTGATGATTTAACGTAATCCTGGAAGCCCTATAAAAAAGATGCTCTAGCAATCGTGAGGCAGTGCTCTTTGCATCAGAGTTTATCTATAATTTGGTGGCAATTCCAAGCACCGCTAGGTGGTGAAGCCTTGGGTCTCATGATCAGTTCCCTATTTTCCCTGTTATTTCTATTTGCTACACTACCGGTTCAGCATCACCAAAAAACCAACATGCTAATAGATGATGACACCAATATATAGCCAAAGAAAAGACAAAGCAAATTTACAAAATGATAAAATAATAAGGATTTAGGAACAAATAATCAGAATATTCCAATAATTCAAAAGCTAAAATTTTCCTTGTTATGGTGGATATAAAAAGAGGAATAACCTTGGGTAAATATTCCGTGACAATCATCATTGGACTGCTTTGGGTTACAGCACCCAAAAATTGGACAACATTCGGATGGCGTATTTTCTGAAGTAGTGCTAGCTCATCCCTAAATGCCTCCCTGAGATGCCATAAAGATATTGAATATCCAATCATTATAAAAGATATTTGTGAAGTTTAACTCTTCTATCTAAATTGGAATAAATAGTAAAAGAAACAACAAAGGAGAAATAAAATCCACTTGTATAAGCCAACCCACACTCTATCATCATCACTAAAGACTTCCTCCCCAAGAGTTTTAACAGCAACTTGAATTCCACGCCATAATGCAATGCGAAAGGTTCCCTGTCATATGTTAAAAATAGAAAATATGCAATAGTTTTAGAAATAAAGAAAGCAAAATTCCTCAAGTCAAAAAGTAGGTAATTTATATCACTATTGTTGAGAGATTAATACATGTACTTGCTAATTTGATGCCACATATACAGTTGAGCCATCTTCAGAATTTAAGGACAACACCCATATCATTAAAATTAGAAATAATAAATACAGCCAAATTATTAATTCCACAATAGTGACTTGATTATTAAAATCATCTATTTAAATTTGTATGAATAACATATTTTATCAGCCAAATCACATGATAATAACATCTTTGAACTAACAAATCCCACATGTTTAACAGTTCTAAAATTTTACTCACTCAAGATATTCTACAACTACTACAAAATGTCACAAAAGACATAGATTGCTAAGAGTTTAAACAATTAAAGGAACTATTATCCAAACCCAACATGTTATACTATTTCAGGCACAATTATCGAGGTAATGAAGAGGAGAAGAGAATGCATGGATGCTTGCATACATACATACATGTTTGTGTGTGTGTATTCAACAATTCCAAGCATATTATCAAGTAAATCAATGAAGATAAGAATATCTTGCAAGGTTTTTGTGAACACGCATTGTGTACACTAATTTCTCATCTCTTTTTTTTCTTTTTCTTTTTTTATAGGTAGATAGTAGGGGAGGGGGAGGTGGGGTTCAAACTACAGTCATGAGGCACCACAAAGAATACTATTACCATTAGACTATCACTTTAAACCCTCCTCTTGTTAAATTATATATATATATATATATATATATATATTAAAAAAAGATAAAATAAGAAAAATAAGAATATTAACTACCAAGAAATGAAAGCTTGACATGTTACCTTTGTTATGTCAACACTATTAGAAAAATCAAGCTCACTAGGATCAATCTCATATTCCGGGACTTCGCGAGCATTTTGCACATGCATGGGAGCCATCTAAAATGAAAAATTCAAGGTGACTATATACATAAGCATTTAAAGTGAATGTTCACAGCATGATAAAGAAACAAACACAGTAAGGTTATTAGGAACCCATGAGTATAACTCATCCTTGAAATCCGGCTTACAAGGAAAGGGTACCCAAGAGCTTATAAACACATGGTTAAGCTTACACTTAATCCATGTGGGACACTAGGATCATAACATACCACCACACTCTGCAGCCAACGTCCATGAATTTAGCCTCTAAGTCGCCCCCTCCAAGATTCGACCACAAATTCGTAACTCATTTGATCCTATACTAAATGAGTTACATTCAATTACTCAACGTGGTGGTTGGCTCTAATATCAAATGTTAGGAACCCATGAGTAGAACTCACCCTTGAAAACCAACTTACAAGGGTAGGATGCCCAAGAGCTTATAAACACATGGTTAAACTTACACTTAATCCATGTGAGACACTAAGATCATAACAAAGGTAAGAGCTATAAAAGTACACAATAAAATAAGATTCAAACACAATAGAAGACAAGTAAGACATACCGGAGGCTTTGCACCATGTTTCTCCAAAAGTTTGATAACATCATGGTTTTTGTAGTACACTGCATCTGCAAGAGGCTGTAAGATAAACCAAGAATCATTTTCCAGTGAGAAGATCTGCAAGCTAAAAATGATGATGAACTACATTTCATAGCATAAATGCCCTCTCAACTTATTATCAGCTTTTCAAGTCCTACAAACTTAAGGAACTAAACTGGTTAACAACATAACTAACTTTTTGTACACACAAAAAAAAAAAAAAAAAAAAATGTTCAGACTTGTTCAATTAGTTTTAATATCAACTGCGAACCAAGCTTGAGCTTCTTACCAATGAAGACACTCCGTTTGGTTTGTTTTGATGTAAAGTGTTTTCAAATGTAAAATGTTTTCAGTCATTTGAAATTATTTTTAAATGTTTGGTGTGAAATAAAATTTTTCAAACACAAACCACCAAAATCGGTGCCTGGCAGCCACCAGACCGACTATACAACCACTAGATGGAGGGGAAAGCTATTATGTGTTTTTGTAAAAAAAATTTACCAATTTTTTTTTTTATAAAACGTTTAACAAAATTTTATAAGAGATTTTATGGTCAACAAAAAAACATTTTCAGATTTGACCAAAATAAAATAAATACAGGAAAATTCGGTACAGTAAAACAAAAACAGACTGGCACTCGAACTTGTTCATGAGCTGCTTAATTAACTTATTCTTTCCTATAATATAGTGAGACCACGACTAAAATTTTTTAGTCCTTCAATAATCTGTGAATTTTTACTAGGAATGAGTTATTTATATTATCAGTAAACTTCAAATAATAATTTGCTATCATATGGAACTATTTTACAAACTTACACAATTTAACTTCAAATCTATGTAACTATAAATAAACACAATGTTTTGTCAGCTCAAACTGTTCATAAACAGTTTGACAGTCCTGAATCCGTCACTCTATCTCAACCAAACACATTGTTCAAAAAAATCGTTAAAAAAATTAAAAGGCAGCAAATTACCGTGCTGCCCCAGCGGTCCTTGGCGTCAACGACGGCGCCGTGATCAAGCAATAATTGGACGACGTCGGTGCTGCCTTGGCAGGCAGCGAGGTGCAAAGCGGTTCGCTTATCGATGTCTTGGAAGTTGACGTCGGTGCCGGAGTTCAGAAGCTCTTTGATCCCTTCCAAGTCACCCTCGTTGGCCAAGTACATCAGTCCAACTCTAGAATCAATCGCCTCCTCCGCCTCCGCATTTTCCTCACGCTCCGGCGCCAGAGACGACTGCCTTATCATCTTGGACCGAGCTGGCGGATTAGGATTAGGATTTGTCTCCATATACAAGTACACAGTTCTCTGTGCTGTGAGTTATTTGGTTGTTGTAATGGGAAAGAGAAAGACAGAGAAAAAAAGAGGGAATATATGATAGCGTGTTAGATGGTGTATAAGAAGAAGGAGAGGGTGAGTTGCCTTTCTTGAGAGTTTCTTTACTTATTAGTTGCTAGAGACAGAAGATCCTGTTTGATAGCGACGAAGAATCAAAGACGGAGTGTATCATATTTTACTGTATACACCTAAAAGTCTACGGGGGGTCGCTTCAGTCAATCCTGTCTTTGATTTTGAGGACGACTCCTCCTGGGATAGGGTGGGGTGGGGTCCCATCTCTCTCTCTCAACTGTATTTCCTCCGGCTTGTACGTTTTTTTGTTTCCTTCTAGGAATAATGCTAGGAACCAACTCTCTTTTTTTCCCTACCTTTTATCCCCAAAAAAATACTACTGTAGTATTTCTTTTTCTGGAGGGAAACTGTTTCTTTTTTTCTTTTTTTCTTTTCAAGCTGTTGTTTAGTGTGAACTGTAAACTACCATGGCTAAGTCTGATTTCTTTTTCTTTTTGGGATAATTACAAATTATCCACCTGTGGTTTAGCCCTAATTCTAAGTGCCTACCTGTGGTTCAAAATTTGACACTTTACCCACCTGTGATTATCACCGTTTATGTGTCGTGTGCCCACCTCTCCCTCACCGTTACTCTAACATAGGAAATAGGTGAAAGTCACTCCCATCCAGATCAAAACACTCACTTTTCCAAAAACCACTCAGTCACTCTCATTCGGCTTGCTCACCAAAAATCACTCAGTGTCACTCCCAAGAATCACTCAAAATCACTCACTCACACCCATCGTTCATGCAAACCGAACCGAGGAAGACAGCTTCTCCGTTCAGCTGTGGCAGGAAGACTCACTCATGGGTATCTCGCTTCGCTTCACTTGACTGGGATTTGAAAGCTTGAGGTCGTGCATGCAAACCGATTTGAGGAAGATCAAGATTATTGCCTCTGTTCTGTTCAGCCGTTGCAGGTAGATTAGGATTTTGCGTTTTAATCTTTGAAATCTAGGGTTCTAAATTGGGTCTTAAAATGTCGGTGGATTTTAAAATGCCGGTGGTGGGTTTTAAAATGCCGGTGGATTTTAAAATGCCGGTGGTGGGTTTTAAAATTGGGTATTCTTTCTTCCAAATTCTTTCTTCCAAATTCGGTTCTTGCTTAACCATGGAACTGGTTAAGCAAAAACCCATTTTTTTGTTTTTTACAGAGTCGGAGAAATTTCCAGTTGAAACCCAATTTTTTTTTACAGTTGCTCCTCGTTTTTTTATGTTGTAGGCTTTAATGATTGTTCTGTTTAGTATTACCCACCTCTTCCTCACCCGATCATGCTCATGATTGTTCTGTTGTAGGCTTTCTCTCTGCCGTGATTTGTATTGTTTAATTGTTTATGTGGAATGTTACCAAATCGAAATCAGTTTGATCATTGGTTACTGCTTCTGTCAGTTTGAAATCTGTTTGATTTACTGCTTCTGTCACCAAATTGATCATTGGTTCTGATTTTCAGATTAATTAGAATGTTACTGGTTGAGTCTGTTTTGGACAGCATGTTATAGTTAGTGTGTAATGGACCAGTGAACTAATTATGAATTTGACCAGTGAACTAATGGACTAGTGAACTAATGCTCATGATTTTATTGAAATAATTATTCAGTCAATTATGAATTTGATAAATAAAATAGTAGAGATAAAAAGCATTCAAACAATTATGAATATATCTGCATTTTCTGATTACTTTAAAATAAAGGTCTATGGCTCATCAACTTTTTTAACAATGTGGTTGTAGCATGAGTAGTTGTTACTAAATTTAGATGAGTTGATTCTTGCCACTTGTAACAGATTTGTTGGTCTATAAGCTTGTAACAAATTTTTGCTATGTCTTCATCAACTGGCAATGACTCTACAACTAGTGGTTTCTACCGTGCCGGAGATGGTCATTTATGTACCCTTGAGAATTGTGCCCTAAGAACAAGTCGAAAAGTTGGTAACTATGGAAGAAGATTCGTTGGTTGTAGTCAATTTAATGTAAGTAGCAATTACATTGTTGTATTTGAATTGAATTGAATTGAATTATTAGTTGTGATTAATTGTGAACTGTGAAATTAATTGTTATAATTGTAATGCTCAGGTTGGTCCAAAATGTGGCTTCTTTCAGTGGGTGGATAACGAAACTTGTAAGAGTGACCGTGAAATGATAAGTATGCTTGAGAATGAACTGCAACTTGCAAATCAGAGAGAAATGACAACTAAGGAAATGGAAGAAAGATGTAACCGGAGGGAAAGAGAAACTCATGAGCTTTATGTAGAAATTAGAGAGAAACTTAAGAGCGTTAGAGAGAGTGAGAGATTGTACAAGATGGCACTAGTTTTGTCATGGTTATTTTTCATTTTTGTAATGTTGTTATTGTGTTTTGCCTCAGTGAACAATAATGTAAGAGTGAGGAACCTTAATCTGCCATGATACTTGGTGGGATGTTGAAATGTTATTGGGTAATTGAAATGGAAAGTGTTGTTTTGTCCAAATATTCTTTAGTATAATTTTTTTTTTTACTTCATCCTGTGATTGATATATATTGGCACAAAGTGTTATGTGGAAATGTTAATAACATAATAACTTGAATGGAACATGTTGGTTCAATATATACACCTGTGTCAATGCACACCTGCCTATAAATGCAACATGTTTTACACATACACATGATTTGTTGTGTGAATACATACACCTGTGTAAATCCACCAAAAGAACAAGACAAGAAAAACACAGTCCACCAAAAGCACAAGACAAGCACAACACAACAAAATACTTTATCCTGTTTCAATGCACATTAACATTAATAAAAGTGAAGAGATTAACAAAATATTTTATGTCACATACATACAAAATTGCCAACATTGTTTTTGGCACATCCTGTGACTTTACACAGCTTCCAATTAAAACTCATCTTCCAATACTTTAGTCCACTAGTGCTCAGACATACACATTCCAACCAAAATTGCCAATATTATTTTTGACACTTAACATATACATTAAACGAGTGAACTATAACAAAAATGTGGTTGAAACTTTAACATCTTCCAAGTTGTCATTTACTACTTTAGGTGCCCTTGCCAGCTACATTCTTGCCCTTTTCACCAACTGGTTGAAACTTTCTGCCTTTAAACCCCCTAGCAGCACCACCACCACTTCCTTGACTAGTGCTCACAGATGCACTTGACTGCATAACCAAAATCCAACAGTTAGCAAGATGATCCAACAATAGCAAGTAAGAGGAAAAAAATAAACAAAATAGAATAAGACAGAGGTGCCTGAGATGGTAAAGAATCCCATGTCTCTCTAGGGGTATGGAAGCTCGGTTGTGAGGATGAAGAGAACCAGTTGGCCCTAGATCTAGTTGGAGGTTGAGTTGCAGCCTCAGATCTATTGTTTGGTGCAGGTTGAGATGCAGTTTGACCAAAAACTCTATATGCAGGCTGAGATCTAGTATTTGGTAGCTGAGATGCAGTTTGAGCTGTTGCAGTCTGCTTTGTTCTTGTAGATTTACTGCCTTGTGCCTACAAAGAGGGTAGTACAAGTTACATACACACGAAATACTTGAGGAAATGAATATAGTTCAAAGCATGGAAATACTTACAGCTGCTGATTTAGCAAGTCTATCTCTTCTCTGCCATGGAGTTTCACCAGTGATGCCTGCCTTGCACCCTCTTGCATTATGTCCTTCTTTCTTGCACTTCCCACACTTGATTGTCTTGTTCATCCTAGAAACTCTATAAGGGTTCCTTGGCTCTTCAGGATCTCTTTTTCTTTGCTTTGGTGGTCTGCCAGGTGGTTTATACACATGAGGAGCAACAGGAGCAGGTTGGTTAGTCTTAACCCACTCAGACTGGCCAGGCATTGGCTGTATTATCTCTTTGTAAGTTTCAGCAAATGTCTCTTTTAAGTAACAAGGATGCACATAGTCCTCCACTTTCTCCAGGTTCTTAACAATAGCAGAGATCCCATGTTTGCAGGGAAGTCCTGTCAAATCCCAAATCCTACAGCTGCATGCTTTCTTATCCAAGTCAACCACATGTCTCTCATGACCATTATCAACCTCGTACATGAAGCTGCCTGCTGGAGTAGCACTGAAAGGTATAGATTCATGTTTTAACTTCTCTAATTTGTCTTGAATATTAGGACAAACTTTTCCAGTGTATTTTGTTATACCTCTCATCTTTTTGTATTGTTTGGTCATGAGCCTAACTCTAATCCACTACAACATTGCTAAAATTGGCTTATCCCTAGCTTCTAAGATCATGGCATTAAAAGACTCACTCAAGTTATTAGCTAAACAATCACACAAAACTCTACTACTAAAGTGAGACTTAGACCATTGTGCAGGGTTGATGTCAGCAAGATACTCCCATGCCTTGACATCCAAATCCTTCATTTCCTGCATTCTTCTCTCAAACTCCCTCATTGTTGTGGTTCCAGCACATCTCCACAGTGCATCCTTCAACTCCAAGCCCTTATAATCCACTTTGAAATTATTATAGATATGCTTCACACAATATCTATTCTCACAAGTTGGGAACAACATCTCAATTGCAGGTATAAGGCCCTAATTCATATACAAAACAGATCAAGTAAATATGTTAGTTAAACATGTTGAAATGAACTGAAGCATGTATTATTGAACTTTAAATATGTGGGTTAAATATGTTAGTACAATTGTAGGTCATACCTTTTGTCTATCACTGATGAAGACCAGATTAAGTTGCTCTGGATTCCCAATGTCATCTGAAAACTGCTGTAGAAACCATACCCATGAATCTTTGTTTTCTTGCTCAACAACAGCAAATGCAATTGGGAAAATATTATCATTTGCATCTCTAGCTATGGCAGAAAGTATTTGCCCCCCAAATCTCCCTTTCAAGTGGCACCCATCTAAACCAATGATTGGTCTACAACCTCCCAAAAACCCAAGTTTTTGTGCATTATACCTAATATACATTCTCTTAAATTTGGGCTGTGCATTTTCATCTTCCATTTCAGTTTGCAAAATAACCCTACTTCCTTTATCATTCAATGTTATCATCTCTGCATAATCCCTAAGTTTCCCATATTGCAGCTGTTCATCCCCAGTAATCAAGTCAGTAGCTTTCCTTTTTGCCCTATACACTTGACTGTAACTTATGTCAATTTCAAGTGCTTGCTTCACATGATGTTGAACACCAGCCACTTTCCAATTGGGGTTTTTGTCAAACTCCTGTATAAACTTCTTTGCAACATAACTTGAAGTCACTTGGCTGTGTTTGAAGGATCTAGGGCAAGTGCACTCCGGATTGAAAGTTTTTATTTGGAATGTCAACTCTCCAGGTAGTTGAGATGCATAACACCTCCATCCACATTCATTGATGCAATAAACTGATATCTTCTTCTTCTCATTCAGCTTGAACTTGATATCTACTGGCTTCTTTATCGCATATTCCCTCAATGCCTCCCTAAATACTTTAGAGTTTGGAAACTTCATTCCTTTCCTTAACTCTGGTTTTCTCATGTCAGTTTGGACATTAAACTCAGGTTCTTTTGCAACTGGTGCTGGCTGATCATCATCAGACCCTACTAGACTTTCCATGTCATCTTCAAGAGGTGGGTCAATCCATTCACCCTCTTCAAGAGGTGGGTCATTGTCAGCTGCAGTAGTCCTATGTGGGGCTGCATGTGTAGATGGCCCATCATCTACATTTCCAAATACATCATCATCAAAATCTGGCCCCTCAAACCCTTCCTCTAACCAATCAATATCTTGTCCACCACCTCCTTTAGCATCCACATTACCTCCCTCACCCACCTCTTGCACATCATCATCACTCTCACCCACCTCATGCCCATCATCATCATTTGCTACTTCCTCATTACCAAACGGTTGTTCAACTGCAAGTGGCTCCTCACCACCCTCAACATATAGTGTTATCTTATCTGTAGGCCATGCAGCATAAATCTCACACATATAAACAACATCATCATCTCCATTTATAAGCCTTAACCCTTGCTCCAAATTACCTCCAGGAATAAGATAATGATATCTACTTGTACTAAGTGCCCCCACATCACAACAAATATCTTGTATTTCAAAATAACTAAGTCTATCTGGGTCAACATTATCAACAAAAGAAGTACTACCTCCTAAATATACCAAATCTGGGTTCCACACAAACTGCCCACCATGATGAATCTCAAAATTGAATGCCAAGTCAGCCATCTGCATATAAAACACAACAGAATAAATGAAGATGATAAAACTTCTAAATGAAGATGATCAAAGCCTTAAAGCATACATATAAAAATGAGGCATCTAGTTCTATTGTTAATAAAGACTCAATACCTATATGGATAAGAGTAGTAATAAAAGCAGCACCATTAGTTCACTGGTCCAAGACCTAGAACCAGTCTTGAGCAAACAAGGTCCATTATTATCACAAACTTATTTCAAAATAGAATTGAGCAAACAAGAAAACTCAGAATGCAGTTGGACTTATTTTAAAAATGCATATATAACCATCCAGCTTATATCATAATTGACTGAATAATTATTTCAATAAAATCATGAGCATTATTCAACTTTTAAAGGGAATGGAGGGTTTTTAGTTCACTGGTCCATTAGTTCACTGGTCCATTAGACACTAACTATATCATGCTGTCCAAAACAGACTCAACCAGTAACATTCTAATTAATCTGAAAATCAGAACCAATGATCAATTTGGTGACAGAAGCAGTAAATCAAACTGATTTCAAACTAACAGAAGCAGTAACCAATGATCAAACTGATTTCAATTTGGTAACATTCCACAAAAACAATTAAACAATACAAATCACGGCAGAGAGATGATTTTAGCAGAAGCAGTAACCAATGGTCAAACTGATTTCAATTTGGTAACATTCCACAAAAACAATTAAACAATACAAATCACGGCAGAGAGAAAGCCTACAACAGAACAATCATGAGCATGATCGGGTAAGGGAGAGGTGGGTAATACTAAACAGAACAATCATCAAAGCCTACAACATAAAAAAATGAGGAGCAACTGTAAAAAAAAAAAAAATTGGGTTTCAACTGGAAATTTCTCCGACTCTGTAAAAAAAAAAAATGGGTTTTTGCTTAACCAGTTCCATGGTTAAGCAAGAACCGAATTTGGAAGAAAGAATTTGGAAGAAAGAATACAGCATTTTAAAACCCACCACCAGCATTTTAAGACCCAATTTAGAACCCCAGATTTCAAAGATTAAAACACAAAATCCTAATCTACTTGCAACGGCTAAACAGAACAGAGGCAATAATCTTGATCTTCCTCAAATCGGTTTGCATGCACGACCTCAAGCTTTCAAATCCCAGTCAAGTGAAGCGAAGCGCGATACCCATGAGTGAGTCTTCCTGCCACAGCTGAACGGAGAAGCTGTCTTCCTCGGTTCGGTTTGCATGAACGATGGGAGTGAGTGAGTGAGTGAGTGATTTTGAGTGATTCTTGGGAGTGACACTGAGCGATTTTTGGTGAGCAAGCTGGAAGAGAGTGACTGAATGGGAGTGACTTTTCACCTATTTCCTAAATTAGAGTAACGGTAAGGGGGGAGTGAGTGAGTGAGTGAGAGATTTTGAGTGATTTTTGGAAGTGACACTGAGTGATTTTTGGTGAGCAAGCTGGATGAGAGTGACTGAATGGTTTTTGGAAAAGTGAGTGTTTTGATCTGGATGGGAGTGACTTTTCACCTATTTTCTATGTTAGAGTAACGGTGAGGGAGAGGTGGGCACACGGCACATAAACGGTGATAATCATAGGTGGGTAAAGTGTCAAATTTTGAACCACAGGTAGGCATTTAGAATTAGGGCTAAACCACAGGTTGGTAATTTGTAATTATCCCTTTCTTTTTTAATAATTCATGATGGGACCGACGAAGCCCATTGTCTCAGACGAACTAAGCAAAATATCTCCATCAATAGATCCACGTCACCAACGAAGGTAAGGAAACCATTCAATGCAATCAATAATGGACGGTTACGAGACCAGCTGTACAGACCGTTGGAGACCCATCAAATCCTATATTACTGAGCATAAAGTGTTACCAAAATAGGCATTAAAACCACAATAATAGCCACAACGGCTAGGAGGAGTGGAAACATATATAAACCCCTCACAACCTCAACACAAGGTACATAGACACACATAAAATCACTCATAGTTACTCCAATTTTCTTCTTAAAAGGCTTCTTTATACTGACTTTGACATCGGAGACGTTGTGGCAGGCACCACACCGGTGACCACCTTGAGGGAGCCATCTTTTCTTATTTGCAGGGACTCAGACGAGGATTCAGCTCCATCTAGACGCACTTACAAAGACTGACGATTTACACTTCATCAATTCTAACATCACTTTTTTTTAGATGATAATTCATTTCCTAAATAATACTTATCATTTTTTTTTTGCTGAATAATACTTATCACTTTTTTTTTCTCTGAATAATACTTATCACTTTATTGTATTGTCACTTGCACTCTAACATTTTAAAAACAATAAGAAAAAGGGTTGTCGTATACTTGTATCTGTAGGAGTATATGGTAGTAAAAAGAAAGAAGCAAGAGTTCAATTAATTATCGACATTGCATATGACCCTTGAACGCATGTTCATTTCTTTTTATTACCACATACCTTTATATGCAGCATTTCAAAAATGTTAAATTTATGTGTATGTGTGTGTGTCAATATATATATATATATATATATATATATATATATATATATATATATAATAATTTGATAAATGCAAAATAGAGTAGAATTTATAATTCTTGAAAGTTGGCATTTGTTACTTTTATGGAAAATTACACTTTTGTTTTTTTGAGAAACAGTTACACTTTCTTTTAATCTTAAACTATCACTTTGATTATATTTAACCCCTAAATTATCAAAAAAACACAATTGATCCCTTAAAGTTATAATTATATTTCAATATTCCCCTACCATTTGTTTTAGCGTAAAGTCTGACAAAATCCATCCCTCTCTACAAAACAGACGGTTAAGGGGTAAATTCGTCTTTCAATACTAAATTTTGTTAGAGTTAGTAGCAAAAAATACAATTTTGAAATTAGAGAGTTGACCATGCATTTCAATAGTTTCAAAGGTGATGTGTAATTGGGATAATAGCTAATTTTAATAAAATGTAATCTCCCCTTCCTTTTATTCAACTTCTTTCTTAATTGATTTTTTTTTTTTTTTTTTTTTTATAGCTGAATTGCAAACTACACCCCTAAAGTTTCAAAATTTGAATTTTACCCCTTAAAGTTGTATTTTGTTTGCATCAATAGCTCCTTCATCATATTTTCCGTTAAGTGCCACATAAATTTGTCTCACATGTTTAGCTCATCTAATAAAATAATGCCATGTCATTTATAATTTTTTTTATGATGCAAAAATGATGTGACATTATTTTATAGGACAAACTAAACGCACGTTGTAAGTTTATGTTGCTTTTAACAAAATATATAAATAGATAGGCTGCTTATGAAAATGGAATAAAACTTTAGGGGATAAAATCTGATGGGATAGCGAAAAATTGGTTATCTCCAATTCGTCCAAAGGTATCGTCCAAGACCCAGAGAGCAAGTAGGATCAGAAATCACCCAAGGATGAGAAGGATGTTCATGGATGAAGATGAAGTCGTCCATGGATGATGATCAGACGTCCAAGAACAACCACATCGTCCAGGAAATGGATAGATGAACGTGCAACACTTGGGAAATTCTCATTATCTTGGAACGGTTACCAAACCCATGATTATCGCCATAAATTCCTCGAATACTTAACTTTCATTAGCGGTTGCAACTTTTGTAGCCGTTGAGGAAATTATCTCTGGACTCATTGGTCTCCATGAATCCTGAGGAAGTTACTAAGTTGATAACCGCTCCAAGGTTCTCTATATAAAGGACCGGTCTAAATCAAACCGAGGCAAGTACATTCTGAAATTTTTACTCCAAGAAAGTTGGAACTCCATTTTTGTGAGAAACTAAT
Organism: Quercus tomentella; assembly: GCA_028535165.1. Classification (NCBI taxonomy): domain Eukaryota; kingdom Viridiplantae; phylum Streptophyta; class Magnoliopsida; order Fagales; family Fagaceae; genus Quercus; species Quercus tomentella. Next base: position 42,576,304 of record JAPQVY010000100.1, on the reverse strand, counting down.
TTAGCCATCGGAGGGTGTTTGGCCGATCAACTCCGGTCCCCTTTTGATTGTGTGTTCATCTTTGTAGGCCTTCCACAGCCACTGGTAATCCACCGAAGCCGAAGCATTCAACCTACTGATTCTAAGCAACATCAATTGGCGCCGTTTGTGGGAAAGACACTTCGATTGCTTTGCAATTTGTCTTTCTATGACAAAAGGTTGAATGGTTCGAACCAGGTCGAGGGCTACTAGCCCAGGCCATCAAAAGAGTAGGGATGCTTCAAGCAATCCCCATCGCGATCGTCAATCAGCCCCAGTGATGCCACAATCTTCTGTTCAACACATGCAGTCTATAGCAGCCACTATGGCGGAGTTAACTCGTCAAAATCAAGAATTGACCAAGGAGATTAATTTGAAGAAGCAACGCTATGAGAGGTACGCTGAGGGTCAAGCCCAAAATCAGGAAGATAGGGAAAACGCTGAACCTGAAAGCCAATCAAGGGGTACCACGTCTAGAAGGGTGCCACAATTGGAAAGGGAAATGGATCAGATGAGAAAGGTTATGGTGAAGATGAGGGAGAACATGAGACGGGCAAATCCAGTGGAAGATCTAGTCCACTGAACAGATTCCCCTTTCACGGCTTCCATCAACGGTCATCCCTTACCCCCAAAGTTCAAGATGCCTTCATTGGATTCGTACGATGGAGCACGTGACCCATTTGATCATATAGCAACTTTCAAGACTACCATGCACCTTCAAGGAGTCCCGGATGAGATTATGTGTAGAGCCTTCCCTACCACTCTCAAAGGATCGGCGCGAGTGTGGTTCAGCAAAATACCCCCGAACACAGTGAGTTCTTTTGAAGAATTGAGTAAGTTGTTTGTCAATAATTTCATCGGAGGGCAAAGGCACAAACGCTCTTCGTCTAGTCTGTTGACCATAGAACAAGGAGAGAATGAAAGCCTGCACTCCTTCATCACTTGTTTTAATAGGGAAGCCCTAACCGTGGACGAGGTGGATGACAAGCTACTCTTGGCTGCCTTCCATAATGGGGTTAATTCTGATCTATTCATCCACAAGCTATATGAGAAGGAGCCTCAATCCATGGCTGGACTTGTTCATTCGGCCCAAAACTTTATGAATGCAGAAGACGCAATCATAGCCAAGAAGAGGAAAAGAGCTGAAAGGATGGAAGCACACCCTACACGCCATTCGGGACAAGGTCCTCGTCCAAAGAAGGGACGAATAGAAGATAAGAAGGAACGAGATAATAGGAAAACGGGTTCGTCCTTAGGAAGAAGTCAGAACTACACACCCTTAAATGCTCCACTCGATCAGGTGCTCATGCAAATCAAAGATGACCCTTCTTTAATGTGGCCGGAGAAGATGAAAGGAGATCCTAATAAGCGCAATAAGAATAAATATTATTGCTTCCATAGAGATCATGAGCATGACACGGACGAGTGTTATGACTTGAAGCAGCAGATCGAGAATCTCATTAGATAGGGAAAGTTGAGGCACTTCGTTGGAAGGGATCATAAAGATGAGAAGTTGAAGGGAAAGATGGAAGAATCATCACGGCCCCCACTAGGAGAGATAAGGGTTATCATAGGAGGGATTTCAGCAGGACAGTCTTCCAAGTCAAAGAAGACATATCTCAAAGTGGTGCAAAACGTCCAACTCTCTAGACGATCACCAAGGACGAGAGGGACCTACGAGTCAACCATCTCTTTCACTGACGAAGAAGCTGAAAGGATCCATCATCCATATGACGATGCCATTGTCATCACTTTACTCATTGCATATTATACAACTAGGAGAGTGTTGGTGGATAATGGAAGCTCAGCAGACATATTGTACTACCCTGCCTTCCAACAAATGAGGCTTGAGCGAGATCAACTTCATCCAGTGTGTTCACCATTGATAGGGTTTGAAGGAATGAAGGTGCAGCCTGTGGGTACCATTACGTTACCTGTAGTGGTGGGATCATACCCACAGTAGATAACTAAGGAAGTCAATTTCCTCGTGGTGGATTGTTCGTCCTCATACAATGCTATTATTGGAAGACCAACTCTGAACAGTTGGAAGACAGTAACATCTACCTACCATCTATCAGTCAAATTCCCTACGAAATACAGGATAAGACAAGCACAAGGAGATCAATTGGCAGTTAAAGAATGTTATTTAGCCATGATGGCTTTGGACGAGCAGGTGTAGACAATGAGTATTGAGGAGAGAAGGGTTATTGCAGAGCCCACTGAAGTACTGGAAGATGTTCTTTTGCAAGAAGATGATCCTGAAAAATTCACCAGAATTGGAACGAACATGAAGGAGAAGGCGAAGGAAGACCTCGTCCAGTTTTTGAGGAAGAATATCGATGTTTTTGCATGGAGTCATGAAGACATGCCAGGAATTGACCTAAATGTAATTACTCATCGATTGAATGTATACCCTCTTTCCAAACCAGTTCGTCAGAAGAAAAGGGTGTTTGCTTCAGAGCGTGATAATGCTATCAAGGAAGAGGTTCAGAAACTGACCACAGCACAGTTTATCCGGGAAGTCTATTACCCGGATTGGTTAGCCAATGTGGTGATGGTGAAGAAGGCAAATGGCAAGTGGAGGATGTGCGTAAACTTCACTGACTTGAACAAGGCTTGCCCTAAGGATAGTTATCCTTTGCCACGCATTGATTAATTGGTGGATTCTACGGCTGGCCATCAGTTGTTAAGCTTCATGGACGCCTTCTTAGGATATAATCAGATAAAGATGGATGAGGCTGACCAGGAAAAGACCTCCTTTATTACCAGTCAAGGTTTGTTTTGTTATAAGGTGATGCCCTTCGGTCTAGAGAACGCAGGGGGAACTTATCAAAGATTGGTGAATCACATGTTCCGTCCACAGATAGGACGGAATGTGGAGGTGTACGTCGACGACATGCTTGTGAAGAGCTTAGACGAGGGAGGCCATTTGGATGATCTACAGGAAACCTTTGAAACACTTTGTTGAAGGCCAAATTTTCACAAGAAAGCCCATTCCATGAAAAGTAAAGAAGGCCCAATTCAAGTAACAAGAAGAATCAACATTAAGGCCCTATTTATGTTCAGATTTCCAGCAAAAAAGGCCATTAAAAAATCCAGCAAAATCCAGTGAAAGAATTGGGCCGGGCTACCTAGAGGTTGCTAGAGGCCCGGGATCCTCGGGACGTGCAGCACAGCTAATGTGGGATTGAGACAGCTCAAGAGAGGTACCACGAAATACAAAAAATGAAGAACATATATGTCCTTCTCAAGCACCCAGTGGTGCAGCAAAGAACCAGAAACTTGGAGAGTGACAATTCATGAACAAAAAGCCGGTACATCGGTAAACCCAGAATGAAGAACTATAAAGGGAAGTGGCTGGGAAAACCTTCAGCCCAGCAGAAATAGATTTTGCCCACCTGGGAAAAATGACAGCAAGGAAAGACAACCAACAGCTAAATCTGAAAAGTGAGAAACCTTGAAAGAAAAGAGATTGAAGGTTAGTTGCCCAAGGACGCCCCGGAATGGAAAGTCAGCAAGTGACTTTTAGAGAAACAGCACTAAAAGATGAAAACTATCAGGAAATAGGGAAAAAACCAGTCATTAAAGTGGCTGACTTAACAGTGGCTTTGGTACCTAGGGAGCCAAGGGGGGAGAATCAACGGTATCCTGAACTCTAAAATGACATTATAAAAGGGGAAGACAGCCAACATTGAAAGGATGGATTTTCAGTAGGAAGAATATCATAACAGAGCCATTAGAACTCTGTAAAATTTAAGAAAAACAGAGGAACGTCTCCCGGTATCCCAGAAACAGCCACTATAGCACATACTTGGATTCAAAAGGATTCAAACTTTGCAAGTCTTAGAGGCTTGGATAGCCATCAAAGTCTGTAATTTTTGAGCTTATTTGAACCTTGTATCACGTCTTAGTGAGCACATTTGTAATCCACAATTAAGAAAAATAATGAAATATCTCATATTGATTTGAGGATTTCTAACAATTACTTCACGTATTTCTGTACTATATTATCTTCCTTTACTGCTTCTTGCTACTCAATACATATATTCTTGCTTGTTAGTTTTTCCTTTTTACTCAACCAAAAGCTGAGTCCTTTTACCGGGGTCCTCACTTCAACTTGGGCCTTGGACACACTTAGCCTCCAAAGAAACATATGCCAAAACATACACATATCAGATATCTCTCTCTCCCACAAAAATCCTTCTCATCTAAAATCCTTCCCACAAAACTCCATTGCATAACAAGCATGGAGAAAGATTGTATAGTGCAGAGAATCAGTATTCTGGGTTCTTACAGGCCTAATATGCCCCGGGATCCCACGACAGTACGCCCGGGGTACCAAGTGAAGGAATTCTTTTAAATGTTTATACGATAAAAGATAAACCTTAAATATTCTATTTCAATCTCTTTCTCATTATGAATATTATGAATATTTATTTTATTTATTTTGTAAGAGTAAATGGTCATTTTATGATACTAAAACACTTATAATGGTATTTTATTGCTTAGGAGGAATGGCATTTTTGCCTTGAGGAGATTTATGTGACTTGCGCACAACTTGGTTCGTAATCAGCCCCCATTTAGCTGCGGTGAACCAAGCCCAGTCCACCAAACTACAACTATCTGGCCCAGGATCCTTGGGCCTGTGTGCTAAAGAAAAAAGCACTTTCACACACTTATGCGATATAAGATGAAACTGAACCTAAGTAAATGCGTATTCGGAGTACCGTCAGGAAAGTTTCTGGGATTCATGGTTTCACAAAGAGGAATTGAAGCAAATCCAGACAAGATCCAAGCCATATTGAACATGGAACCACCGAAGAACATCAAGGAAGTCCAGTCCCTCACTGGGCGAGTTGCTACTTTGAACAGGTTTGTTTCGAAAGCCACAGATAAGTGTTTACCCTTCTTCAAAGTCCTCAGGAAGGCATTCGAATGGACGGACGAATGTCAAAAGGCCTTCCAAGACCTAAAGGACTATCTTACCACGGCTCCATTATTAAGTCCGTCCGTGCAAGGAGAGGAACTGTATCTGTACTTAGCAGTGTCCTCACATGCCGTGAGTTCAGCACTGATCAGGGAGGAAGGAAAAGTGCAAAAGCCTGTGTATTACACTAGCCGAGCACTCAGAGGAGCAGAAGGAAGGTACCCACTAATAGATAAGTTAGCTTTTGCACTAATAACAGCTTCTAGGAAGTTAAGACATTACTTCCAAGTTCATGTCATCAATATCATGACGGACCATCCGCTCAAAAAGATAATGAACAAGCTAGAAGCTACAGGACGACTGATCCAATGGGCAGTCGAGCTTAGTGAATTTGACATTCGGTATTAACCGAGAAATGCAATAAAGGCCCAAGCCCTGGCAGATTTCATTGCAGAGTTCACTCCAAGTTATGAGGACTTAGGCAGAAGAGAAGACGATAAAAAATGGGTTGTCCATGTAGATGGATCATCTACACTGCATGCTGGAGGTATAGGAGTTGTTTTGCAGTCACCAGAAGGAGATAAATTAAAGCACAAGGTTCGCTTGCAATGCCAAACAACTAACAATGAAGTGGAGTATGAAGCCCTTCTTAAAGGGTTGGAGTTGGCTAAATTCGTAGAAGCAAACTTAATACTCGTCTTGGGAGACTCTTAGTTGGTCATAGACCAAGTAAATGGGACATGTGAAGCCAAAGAAGACAGAATGAAGAGATATTTAAAGAAGGTGGTACGCCTCGTGAAGAAATTCAAAGAAGCTGATTTCGTTCAAATCCCAAGGGAAGAGAACGTAGAAGCAGATATTCTGACAAAGGAAGCCTCCGCGAATGAAGCAATGGACGAGTTTGATGAAATACATACATGTCAAGCATAGACCTCCCAGAAATGTTACAGATAGAAGGTGAGGAAAATTGGATGACCCCGATAGTAACATACCTGAAGGATGGAAGGCTTCCAGAGGGGAAGGACGAAGCCAAAAAGCTCAGGGTTAAATCAGCTAGGTACATCCTCATGGACGAAGTGTTACACAAAAGAGGTTTTTCCCAGCCTTTCCTAAGATGTTTAGCCCCGGACGAGGCAAACTACATATTGAGGGAGGTTCATGAAGGAGCATGTGGTAACCACTCAGGAGCCAGATACTCGTCCAAAAGGTCATCCGTGCAGGATACTATTGGCTAACCATCTAAGCTGATGCTAAGGCATATGTTAAGGTATGTGATCAATGTCAACGTTTCAGTAATATTCCTAGATAGCCATCAGAGTATCTTACCCCAATGATGGCCCCTTGACCTTTCGCACAATTGGGATTGGATATTTTGGGCCCCTTTCCAACTAGAATTAGGCAAATGAAGTTTTTGGTGGTAGGAATAGATTATTTCACATTTTCACTAAGTGGGTGGAAGCTAAATCCTTAGCAAAAATTATACAACAGAATGTCAAGAACTTCGTCTGGAAGAACATTATATGCAGGTTTGGGATACCTAGGGTACTAGTGTCTGACAATGGACGACAGTTTGACAACACACCTTTCAGGAATTTTTGTGAACAATTGGGAATCAAGAATCATTACTCCTCACCCTCCCACCCAGAGGCCAACGGACAAGCAAAAGTAGCAAACCGATCCTTGTTAAAAATCATCAAGACTCGGCTTGAAGGGGCAAAAGGAGTATGGCCAGATGAATTACCAGGTGTTTTGTGGGCTTACAGAACAACAGTAAGGACTCCCACAGGGGAAACTCTTTTTAAGCTAGCCTATGGAAGTGAGGCAGTTATATCTGCAGAACTGCACATGGCTAGCCACAAGGTGATGAAGTATCAAGATGAAGAAAACAAAGAACAGCTTCGTCTAAACCTCGATCTTATAGACGAGGTGAGGATGGACGCCGAGCAGAGAACAGCGAGATACAAAAATCTTATGGCAAAGCAGTATGATGCCATGGTGAAACCCAGACGCTTCAACATTGGGGATCTCGTCCTTTAAAGGATTTCTTTGGCCACCAAAAACCCGGCCCACGGGAAGCTAGGACCAAATTAGGAAGGACCTTGCAGGGTCATCAATTGCAAGAGGCAAGGATCCTACTACTTGGAAGCCCTGGATGGACGGAAGCTAGAGCACCCTTGGAATGTTGAACACCTAAGAAGATACTATCAATAAAGGGTGACCATGGACGAACATTGCCACGGACGAGATCCTTGGACGATTGAAACGATGTGTTAAGTGTTATTTTCTTGTGTTTACTTATTACTACTGTATGTTTTAGATGTATAAGTATTTTGTGCTGCTCATGGACGAAGTTTTGTTGTATTAAGTATTTTTAATTCCCTAAAGGCACTAGCTCTCAGGCATGTGCCATGACTGTGGACGAATGTTTACATAGTTTGGATTTCCAAATATATATATATATATATATATATATGATGTATTTCCAAGTATATACATGATTATGTGGGAATCCTTCATCTTTGCAAATTCATTCAAAATAATCCACAGAAGGCAAATAGCCAAAGACGAATAAAATCCTTGGACGCAAGGATGTACCGTCTATGAGCTTTCCTCAAAATAAGGATAAAGCAGAGAAAATAAACCTAAGATATATCCGTCTAAAATTTAAGACGAGATTAAACCTAAGGGATAATCGTCTAAGACATGGACGAATAACGTGTGTAGAAACACAAGTCCACAGACGAGCCTAACCAGCCTAACAATTCAGTACATGGACGAGCAATTGCTGGAAACGATTTAGCTAAGGACGAGTAAATGATCGTCCCAAATTTGAATAACGAATAAAGCTAGCCAAGAGGAATGTCATTCATAGACGAGCTCCACTTAATGGCGAACATGAAGGATTCATTTTACTCTATTTTGGTGATGTAAGAAGAAATTCACCTATATACTTAAAATGAGGTAAAATGATTTCCTAAGTGGACGAACCACACAGCCATAAAAGTGATATGGACAATGTAAATAAAGTTCGTACATAAAGCTTTAAACGTAATCAAACATAATGGAAGGTGAAAATGGAAAACATCCATTCATTCAAAGAATTTAAAGAAGGGTGGACGACCAACGTTCCAAAAACCCTTAAGTTATGCAAAGATAATGTAACTGATCGTATATAAGGCTCGTCCATAAACTTAGACGAGATAATTGTACTTAAATAAACTTGAATATAAAAATAAAAAAAAATAAATAAAAAAAAGCCCAAAACAACGGGCACTTCCAATAAAGATAAAATAAATTTTCTAAGGAAAATATAAAGTCACTTGGATAAGCCACTGGGGGCATTGCCCCCCGACTTGGGATCGTCCTAGGTCACTTCGTTATTAGCATTGTCCATTATGTTAACGTCCTCAGAACTCGTCTGCAACAAGGAGCTTTCAGTAGCAAGGGGAATCTTGAAAGAATCAAAGTCCAAATCAGGAAATGTTTCCTTGGCATCAACACGGAAGTCCTCATAGCCAGTTGCATAGTGATTGTCTAGACGATTCTTGTACTCTTCAAACTTCTTGAAGGCTGCTATGGCTTCCTCACGTGCTTTCTCTAAGGACGAGACAAATTCAGAAACTTGTCCCTCGAGATAGACGATGCGAGTATCTTTTTTGATGTTATCAGCTTTAAGCTATTCCACCTCGTTTTTCAGCTTCTTCTCACTTCCTTGCAGACGATTAAAATCTTCAGTCAACCTAAGCACCTCCACCTTTTTTAGCAGAACTTCATTGTTCAGCTCCTTAGCCTTGTCCTTAGCAGTCTTAGCCTCTGAAGCGAGCTCCTTAGCCTGGCAGGTTGCTATGTAAAATTTTGACATAGCCTGTGTATGGACGAAGGGAAGTTAGACATCTTATTTAAAATAAAAATAAAAATAAAAATAAATTTTGAAAACACACAAGGACGAGTGAAACACTACCTTAAAGAGGTTATGGATACCAGAGCGTTCAAACTCTTTCACTGACATATTGTAGCATTCATTAACTTCATTGTTAGTGACGATTCCTTTAAACGTCCTCCATGTGTAGCTCTCGTCCAGCACCAGGTTAGAAGGACGCTCAGATGACTCTGACAGATGAGGTTTGCGAGGAGTCTTGGCTGGAGGGGGAGTAGGATCAGTCTGGACGGGATGAACTGTTTGGACAAGCTCCACATCAACTGGAGGGTCGTCTAGGTTTACCGTCAGGGGTGTGAACTTGGGAACCTTGGGAAGAGAAGCCTTGCCAGGTTTTTGCTTCTTGGGACCTCGGCGACTTCGAAGGTCGTCCAGATCCACAACACTGGATATAGACTTAGACTTTCTCTTCCCTGTCTGGACGGAAGTCGCCTGGATGACTGGTGGTGCAGTTGGTGGTGCAGTAACATCTTCGTCCCCACTGGTTATGGTTTTTTCTTTGTTTTCCCTCATTGTAGTTATTCCTGCGACGAGGAAAATCAAATTTAAAAAAAGAAAAAGAAAAAGAAAAGAAGTAGAGTAGAATGGACGATACTTCGATGGGTGGTTTCCTCGTGACCGAGATTCTCAGCAGTAGGTACTGGGCCAAGCCCCCAAGCAGCTAGACGACTGAGAGTAACTAGATCGTGAAAAGTTCTCCCAGGGAAGGCACGAACTTCGTCAATCCGATCCAAGTAAATTTTGTCCAAGCGTGGACGAACAACAGCTGCATCACCAAAGAAAAAAGGTTAGACGATTGAAAGATAGAAAATATGTAAAGAAAAACAAAATAAAATGGAAAGGAAACATACCCTCAGGACGAAGATGACCTAGAGGGCTAGTAAAAGGTGGGAAAGGGGCATTACCCACATTAGTTGGGTCCCCAGCCCAATCTCCGGAAATAATAAAAAATTATTTTTTCCAAAGCCTGTCAGACGAGCTACGGCCCTTTATTAAACTATAGTAAGAGCCCCTGGATGAGAACTGGTAAAAACCAGCAGATTTCTTTATCTCCGAGGGCTTATAATAGTAAAGGAACTCGTCCACCGTAATTGGACAGTTCCCTTCCAGTGCCTCACGCCATAGCACTTGCATGGCAACTATCGTCCTCCAACCATTGGGGTTGAGCTGGTTAGGTCCAATACCCAACCTATGGAAGAGGTCTCTGCAAAAGGAATTTAGAGGAAACCTAAGGCCAGCTAAAAGATAGGAAGTGTATACCCCTAAACCAGAGGAAGGAGAACAGCACCATTCTCCAGCCTTGGGTAGACGAGGGTTAAACTCCCTAGGAATCTGGTATCTATCTACAAGAGTTTTTAACTTGGCAGCATCTAAGGTGGATGCTACCTCTGGGGCACAACTATAAATGACGTTTTCTTCATCCTCTTCCTCGTCTTGAGGAGGGCTAGGTGGTTGTCTGGATGAGCTAGCCTCAGATCCAGAAGTCATCCTATGTTGTAGTTCTTGAAATTCCTCGAGGGGAATACCAGGTACTCCAGACGAATACTGCTCGTCTGAAGAATCACTACAGGCTATGCTACCTTCGCTACTCTCATCACTACCCTCACTCCTAGAAAAATCGTCCTGGTACTCGTCTATCTCCCTCTCTAAACTACTAGATGAAGACATGGTTGAAATGAAGAAAGATTAAGATGAAAACCTAAAAAAGAAAGAGGAAGTACCTGATAGAACTAGGAGGAAAGCTAGACGAGGCTCTTGGACGAGATAGCAGAAGTAAAATGAGAGAGAAATGAGGGGCAAGGAGGGGAATGCACCTATTTATAGGCCCCAGAAACAGGGTCAGCGAAGCGACGCGCACCATTCAAAAAGTGACACATGGCAGTTCCTTTGGGAAGCGAGATCGACACAACAGGCCAACCAACAATTTCGCAACACGTGGCACACAAAGAAATTAAAACTTGATTAAAATCATACAAATACGCATTAAATCACGACAATATCCTGGACGACCCTTTAAACAAGGGGGCAACTGATGGGATAGCGAAAAATTAGTTATCTCCAATTCGTCCAAAGGTATCGTCTAGGACCCAGAGAGCAAGTAGGATCAGAAATCACCCAAGGATGAGAAGGATGTTCATGGACGAGAATATCGTTCATGGGCAATGAAATCGTCCATGGATGAAGATGAAGTCGTCCATGGATGATGATCAGTAGTCCAAGAATGACCACATCATCTAGGAAATGGATAGATGAACGTGCAACACTTGGGAAATTCTCATTATCTTGGAACGGTTACCAAACCCATGATTATCGCCATAAATTCCTCGAATACTTAACTTCCATTAGCGGTTGCAACTTCTGTAGCCGTTGAGGAAGTTATCTCTAGACTCATTGGTCTCTAAGAATCCTAGGGAAGTTACTAAGTTGATAACCGCTCTAAGGTTCTCTATATAAAGGACCGGTCTGAATCAAACCGAGGCAAGTACATTCTGAAATTTTTACTCCAAGAAAGTTGGAACTCCATTTTTGTGAGAAACTAATTTAGCCATCAGAGGGTGTTTGGCCGGTCAACTCCGGTCCCCTTTTGATTGTGTGTTCATCTTTGTAGGCCTTCCACAGCCACTGGTAACCCACCGAAGCTGGAGCATTCAACCTACTGATTCTAAGCAACATCAAAATCTAAATTATAAAATTTTAGAATGTAAAATTCAATTATCCCAAACTTTAGGGGGTGTAGTTTCCAATTTATCTTTGTAAGGACTGAATTTGGATTGGACCCAATATAAGATTGGGTTTTAACTCAACTAGCCCAAACAATGAATTTGTAGAACGTGGGTGAAAGAACTAGTTCTATTTAGTAAGAAAGACAATAACAGTTGTTGGTTTAAGAGCATCAAACACAAGTAAGATAAGAAAAATCTATTCTCGGCACGGCCTGAGGAGCTATGTTATAATGTTTTGTTGATGAACAAAGTTATAAGGGTTCAAAGTATTATTACAAAGATTACTTGGTTTTTCCGATCCCCCTTCTTTAGGCCACCTTTCCATGCTATATACTATAATCTTGGTGTCATCTTTACAATACACGTGTAGGTTAGGTTCTAGGAACTCCTTCTTGTCCCATCCAACACCTCCCAGAACCTTCAGCCAGCAGTTGTAAGGTTGCTGCACCACTGTTCAGGTATTATCTTCACATTAATGCGGCCAGAGAGTTAGCTGAAATGTATTTAATGTGGAGGTAGCAGCTTTTGCAGATATTTGTTGCATCCCTCTACTCCTCCTTTATCCAATGTCTGACTTCTAGCCGTGATGCAACCTTGAAGGATGTTCATGATGATAGAACATTCTTATTAACCTCAGATCTCTATTTCCGAGATAACTTTTCTCCTCGGACATATTTTGGACTATCATACACAATCCTTATTTCTTCTTCTCATATCATTCCCATAATAACCTTATTTGACCATCCTCGGATTAGTTAATATCCTCGGATTGGGCCATAGGCCCAATTTGTACAGTTTTAATAATACCTTCTGGCTAACTGGCCCCCACAACCTTTATTTTGTGTTTCTCTTGATAGTTTTGTTATACATTATGATTATTAGTGTATAGTAAGAATTCTTGACTATGCGACCTGAATTTAGTAGCCTCTTATTAACCCAAAAAGAAAAAACTCTTACCCTCCGTTTGGATACCAATGAAAAATTAAAATTATTTCACTATTCAGCTTATTTTAGCTACTATTTATGAGCCCCACTGCACTTTTTGGTACTATTCATGGGCCTCACTGTACTATTTTAACTAACTTTTACCTTTATTTGCAGTACTTTCAGTAATAAGTTTTCAATTTTAACAAAACAAACAGTATCCAAACAGACCCTTAGTAGCCTCGAAATCCTGAAGTGAAACCAATATTGGTTGTCAAGTTATCAAAAAAAAATGGCGAAAACACCATTTTGGTCCCTACATTTTGGGGTCACAGTCAATTTGATCCCTACATTTTAGTAACGGTCAATTTGGTCCTTACTATTTTCAACTTGTGGTCAATTTAATCCCTACTGTTAACTTAGTAATGGAAAATGCATACGTGGCTAACGGTGTGCACAGTTGGCACATTTGATACTGACGTAGCAAATAAATTAATAAAAATAATATTTAATAAATATTTTAAAATTCCACGTTGGCATTTTCCACCAATTTTAATAGAAATAAAAAAAAAATTGTTTTAATTTCGCGGTAGAAAACAAAATTAGGAATCTCAGATTTTCTTTGATTTTCATGGCTCCCAAACACAAAATCACCTTCTTTATTTTTCTATCTTAAATCCTTGAATTCATGAATATATTCCACAACATCTCACCTCTATACAATTGAGAAATATCTTGATTAGAAATAGCCAATAAGAAATTGGAATTTTAGAATACAAAAAATTTCAACAAATTATTCCCAGCAAACTTTCTCGATAACCAAACAGAAACCAAAAAAGAAAAAGAAAAAGAACAAGAACAAACCCAGATGGAAACCCTCTCATTTCGGGTTGGTATCTTTGTGTTGAGTCCAATCTTGTGGCTTTGATGGGGACAAGTCTAGCTAAATTTGTTTACAAAAAATCCAGATAATCTAGTGGCCAAATATCCCCTTGAAACCTCAAAAAACCAAATCAAAACACCAAACTCAGGGAATCTAAAATCAACCTCAAAACCCCATTTTCCAAACCCTAACAACCAAAAGAAAATCCATTACAAAGGAAACAAACTTGATCATTGGGTGGCTGCGATGAGATCTCCCTTCAGCGATGGGGTTTGGTGGTTGGTGACAGCGCAAGGCAGGAACGGCGGCGGCACAAGGCAAGATGACGACAATGGCACAAGGCAAGAATGATCGAATCATCTCGGGTTGGAGCACGCGTGGAGCTTCGGTTGGTGTCACGGCGTGGCTGGTGGCAGCTCGGCACAAACCCAGAACCCTGAACCCACATCCCTAAGCTCTAGCTATATCTCTCTTTAATCTAGTAACCTTGGCTCTAGTTGGTGTGTGTGGGGTTTTCTGGTCTCAAAATTGGTTTGGTGATATCAGAGAGTGGGTCTGTTGGCTGTAGTCTTGGTTGTTTACATTTGTAATTGAGATTGTGAGGGGTAAACTACGAGTTTAAAGGTGGTCTCAAATGAAATGGGGGTGTTGATGTACTAATCTAATATTTGTGTTTTTGTGTTTGGTTGCTAAGAAAGTACACGAAGATGCAAAGAAAATCTGAGACTTCTATTTTTATTTTTCATCTTTAAAATTGTGAAATTAAAATAAAAATTATTTTTATTTCTATTAAAATTGGGAGAAAATGCCAACGTGGAATTTTAAAATATTTATTAAATATTATTTTTATTAATTTATTTGCCACGTCAGTATTAAATATGCCAACTATGCACACCGTTAGCCACGTATGTATTTTCCGTTACTAAGTTAACGGTAGGGACTAAATTGACCATAAGTTGAAAATAGTAAGGACCAAATTGATTGTTACTAAAATGTATGGACCAAATTGACTGTGACTTCAAAATGTACGGACCAAAATAGTGTTTTCGCCAAAAAAAAATCTGATCGTCAAAACAAAGCCTAATTTTCAATTTGGGCCAATTCGGTTGGGCCCAAATCAAAGCAAAATGTGTCCACACCACACAACTTTCAGACTGGCGAGTATTATATCGCGCGCATCGCTACTTTACGTGGCCCATGCCAAGTGGTCATACATTCCCGAAAACACCCCTGCCGCCCTTCCTAAAAGTTTTAAAACCCCAACTCAACTCAACTCAACTCAACTCGTGTCTTTTTGTAATACTAATAGATTAGAACAGTACATTTTATCCGTAAAGGCTTAAACCCTGCCTGGAACTGGAGGTTGAGACCGATAAATATAGAAAGATTTGAAAAGAGTTTTGAACTTTTTGAGGGGAGAAGATGAAGATACAGATACAGTGCAACGCTTGCGAGACAGCGGAAGCCACCGTGGTCTGCTGCGCTGACGAGGCGGCGCTCTGCTGCTCGTGCGACCACAAGATTCACACCGCCAACAAACTGGCCAGCAAGCACCAGCGTGTCCCTCTCTCCTCCTCCTCCTCCACCACGCCCAACTGCGATATCTGCCAGGTATATTCTCAGCTCTCTTTCGTAATTTCAGTTTCTCGCTTTCATTTCTCTGTAATTAATTTTAATTAAGTTTCATGCTGTGAAGGCATGGTCAATGAATCTAAGAAAGTAGTAGTAGTAACTTAAATTGGCGATTTGGTTTTGGATGATTGGTGGAAGTGGAACTGAATGCTTTCTCTCGCACGGGTTAATATAATAATAAAGTTCACTGAGTGAGTTATGTTTAATTCTACCAATTGTCCCTGCCCAAATGGGAGCTATAGATTTCCTTATCTAGACAAGTTGAGTTCCAAAACAAGCACCTAGAGGGTCTTTAAGCACTACAACATTACCTATCCTCATGTTTCACTTGAGTTAGAGCTTACTGGTATATTGAGTATAGCTAGAATTTGGGTGGGGTACATGGTATCTGGCCTTTCAGAACTGCTATAGAATAATAGAATATCTATAATTTGTGTATCAAAAAACGATAATCTTTGAAACACAAATGATGTGGAGTGAGACTGACTGTAAAAGTTGCATTCTTTTTCATTTGGCTTTGGCAGGTGATTGGGGCGGTTCTCACTATCCCAGGAACATAAGATATTTTGTATTAATTTATTTATGAAATAAATACAATTTTTCTATGACTTTTTATCACTAATCTTTTCTCATCGTCCAAATTTTGTTAGAATAAAAACATGTTTGCAACCCCCCCCCCCCCCCCCCCCACTTTTTTTTTTTTCCTCTCATTTTCTTTTTCCTTAACCAAATTTATCATCTTCTTCTTTGACTTTGAAAAATAGTGAAAATTCTTAAACCATGAACTGAAAGTGGAACACAAATACTGGTTTCCTGTACCAAGGATGGCATCAATAAACAATTCATGCAATAATTGTGTTCTTTTCAATTCAGTAGGTGGTAAGAAATTCATTGACATGGTTTCCTACATTTGATAGCTAATTAATTGATTTGAGTTATGAAACAAAAATCTAAAAATGCAAGTGTTCAAAGTCGTTGAAAAAGTAAAAAGTAGCAGGTTGTTTAGCCAAAGTAGCAAGTGTTCAAAGTCGTTGAAAAAGTAAAAAGTAGCAGGTTTTCCTCTCATTTTCTTTTTCCTTAACCAAATTTATCATCTTCTTCTTTGACTTTGAAAAATATATAGTGAATATTCTTAAACCATGAACTGAAAGTGGAACACAAATACTGGTTTCCTGTACCAAGGATGGCATCGATAAACAATTCATGCAATAATTGTGTTCTTTTCATTTCAGTAGGTGGTAAGAAATTCATTGACATGGTTTCTTACATTTAATATCTAATTAATTGATTTGAGTTATGAAGCAAAAATCTAAAAATGCAAGTGTTCAAAGTCGTTGAAAAAGTAAAAAGTAGCAGGTTGTCTAGCCAAAACTCCGTGCACTTGTTATGGCTAAACCGAAATAGCCACTTTGTAAAATCTGTACGAAAGGAAGCCCGTATGTCCCCTTTTAAGATTTTCTTGGACTTTATAAGACCAGGTGCTTTAATTCTCTCTATCTAATGATTAATGCTGTAAGTTTTCGGGCCTGATATATGCTTATCAGTAAAATGTTGCTGTGATTCAAAAGTTCAATTATTCTTTATGGTGTCGCTCTAAGCAGTTCAAACATAAGATTTTCTTGAATTAGTTTATCTTTTTAAATACTTAATTGTGATTTAAGCATTTTCTATCTACTGTGTAGGAAACTGTTGGCTATTTCTTCTGTCTAGAAGATCGAGCTTTACTCTGTAGGAAATGTGATGTTGCAATACACACAGCAAACTCCTACGTGTCAAGTCACCAAAGGTTTCTGTTAACTGGGGTGAAAGTGGGGCTTGAAGCAACAGAACCATGTGCGTCTTCTACCAAGGAGATGTTGAGTTCTGTAGAAAAAGTTTCTGAAGCAATGCCATCCCAGCCAATGTCCAAAAGGGGTGGAATGGCTTCGTTCACTGGTGAAAGTAAAGAGCTTATGCCCAGACAATTTAGTGGAAATGGGACTCTTCCAACAATCAAGGCACCATTAGCTGGAGGAGGTACCATTGCTGGGGGTGTCCCAGAGTGGTGCTTAGATGAATATCTTGGATTGACAGGTTTTGGTCAGAATTATGGGGCTATGGACTGTGTGTAATCCAGGGCGGTCCTAGACATTTTGGGGTGTAAGGCGAAAACTGAAATGGGTCATTCTTTATACGTATTAATTAAATTAATATTTATTTAATATTTTTATATTATAATATATTTCATTTAAAATATATTTTTGGTGAATTTCTTCCTCATTTGTGATATTTTCATCTAAATTTTGTGTTATATTTTGTTTATTACAAATAACAAATTTATCTATTGATCCTTTTTGAGACTCAATTAGTTTTTTTTTTCTTTTTTTTTCTTTTTTTAAGTTTTTCATATGCATATGCATATTTTCTAATAACATTTTTAATCAAACAATATATCTATAAAGACTAAAATAAAAAATAACTTTCAAGTATAGAGCAAATGAGAAATAGAACCTGATTTATATAAAAAGTATTGTTGTAGTTTCACTGAACAATAACAAGTTTTTAGCAGTCTCAACTTGCATAAATAAAGATTTATTCATTATATTACCAATAACTAAAAAATATATATAAAAACACAAGATTAAAATTAAAGAAAAAAAATTAAGTACAATCATAACAAAAGTACAAGCCCAACCCAACCAAGAAGATGCCAAGATGGCCACACAAGTCTTATTAATAAGACCCACCCACAAAAAACACAAAACAAATCCTATTACACCTATAACAACAACAATAACAAAAAAAAACAAAAAAAAACCTTGAAGGCCCAAACATCCAGCCATAACTCAATATAAACAGGCCCAGTCTTAACAAATAAAAAGTAGAAAAAGCCAACCTTATACCTCAAAAGTCAAAACTCATCCATCTACAAAATCAAAACGCAATAACAAAAAAAAAAAAAAAAAAAAGAAAAGAAAAGAAAAGGGAGTCAGCAGTCCTCACTTATCAATTAGTTCAAAGTTTTCAGATAAGATGTGATCGGATGATTTAGATTGGAGGAAGCTTGAGCCAGGCAGCCAGCAACAATGGAGAGAAAGAATGAGAGAGGCAGAGAGCAAGACTTGAAAGAAAGAAGCTAAGCAAGAATAAGAAAGAGAAACGGTAAAAATTTTAAGGATTTGATGTTTTTTATTTGTGATTGTTTTGTGGTTAATTTCTTAGACTGGATTTGTAATTTATCTTGTTGAATTTTAGTTGGTCTAGAGGATAATGATGTTATTTTTGGGACAATTGATTTTGTTTAGACAAAAAAAAAAAAAAAAAAAATTGTGCTACCAATGTTTAACCAGATATAACAGAAATTTTGTTTTTTTGGTCAAAAGGATGTGTCAGATTTTTTTTAGATTCATCTGAAACCATTTTTTTTTTTTTTTTGCCTTCTACCCCTTCTTTTCTAAAATTTTTAGGCAATTGCCTAATTGGCCTAGTGGAAGGGTTGGCCTTGGTATCATCTACAGTATGTTTCCTTCTATTGCAATTTTATCATGCTCAAACCTTGAAGTGCTTTAGCCCTTGTTTGGCAACCAAAAACAGTTATTTACTTCTTTTATTGGTTAGTGTGAACCAAAGACTGAAATATGAGATTTTTGTAACCATGGCTAATAGAGAGCTCTCACAATATATTTATTGATTATCATATAGCAATGGATCTGCATTGCATGCATGGGGCTTACCTTCTGAAAGATCACATCGCCCACAATCTACTGAAGCAATAAAATAATGATAAATTCATTATGTATGGAATATGTCCTTGAAAGAAAGAAAAAATGTTATTATTTTTGCAAGATTAGAAGAGGAGTTTTCTTTTTTCTTTTTGATGAAGAAGAGGATTTTTCTTAGTTTTCTTTAAGTGCAATGGTAGATTATATCTTCCAAATTGTCAACTATTTGATATCTTTGTTCAGTTTGTAGATTTGGAAGGACCTAAAACATTGTTAGCTTCTAACAGATTTATGGCAGATACTGTGCGTAATTATGTCTCACCTTTAGCAGGAGCAATAGAATTTCAACTGCTCTGAAATTCTACTAAACAATAAAAAAGGTTCTATGAAAGAGTGCTTGGACTACGTACGGATGTCTCATGGGCACTTGGCAGTGCCATGGCCCCTTCTTCACCCGCAGCCTAGAGTCTACACTGGTCAAGAAACATGGGAAAAGCCCCTAACACTAGTACAGTTGTGCCAGATATAGACAGATCTCACAGGGAAAGACTTTATTGGCACCATTTGAATGCCATCTACTTATCACAAGGAAGGCATTAGAAATCCAAAAGCTGCTTATGGGGAAAAGATAGAGGGGAAAATGTTGTAATTTCATATAGTTTGCTTTGGCTTTTGAGTTCACCTAGTTATACATGTTGGTTTTGGGTTCTTTTCTTAATGTAGATTTGGTTTATCTCTATTTTGTAAGCAAAAAGACCTCAACAAAGTCACTCAAGAAATTTTCCCTTTTAAACATATTTTTCTTTATATGTGTGATTTTCTCCATGAAAGGCAACCATATTATCTACTTGCTGAAACCTGAAAAGCAACAAACAAATTCATAAAATGAAATTTGTAAACCATAAAACCAACTCTGTTAGCTTAGAACTTGTATCAAAGTCTAGAAATCCAAGAATAAATCAGCTATTGAAATTTCCTTCTACAAGTCAAATAGTGAAGAGTTTTCAAAAAGATAAAGGCCTACTCGGATCCACTCTTATAATTGAATTAATGAAGGATTATGACTCCATTGAGTGGAAATTCGTGATCACTTGTTTGCTTGCTATTGGAGCCCCCAAGGTTTGTGCATTGCATCAAAGCGTTTATAACTTTTTCTAAGTATTCAATAGATTGGTCTGTTTGGGATCCACTTATTTTACTGAAACTGAAATTTTTTTGCTGAAAGTACTATAGATAAAGGTAAAAGTTAGATTAAATAGTACAATGAGACCCATGAATAATATCAAAAAGTGCAGTGGAGTCTATGAATAGTAGTAAAAATAAACTAAATGATAAAATAAATTGATAAAAATAATTTTTTCCAAACACACACTTTATTGGATGTTTAGTGGGCTACTTTAGGGGTGGTAGTGAAGGTTTCAGGCAAGGGGTTCTATTATCCTCTTACCTCTTTGTTCTAGCAAAGGAGGCTGTTTCGAAGTTTCTAAAAAAAGGAGTTAAACAATTTGGAAACTTTTTAAGTACCGAGTGTGCTCCATTTTATCTTACGCATCTACGTTTTGCTGAAGACCTAAAAGTTTTCTTGGGAGCTGGTCCCAATCTGTAAAGTGGTACATGAAGCTCTAAATTGCTTTACAGGACTTTCAGGTTTGAGAGCCAATTATGCTAAGATTGAAATTTTTATTGCTTCTGTCTCATCTTTCTTAAGCAATAGATACTGAATTTGCTAGAGTTTATAGTGGGAAAATTCCTTGTAACTTGTAAGGTATCTTGATGTGCCGCTTCAAAAAGGATTGTAAGCCTCTCATTGATAAAATTACGGTCAGAACCAATTTGTGGTCTTCCAAAATGCTATCCAAAGCAGGCAGACTTCAGCTAAATAAATCTGTATTGTTTAGCCTTCAAGTATACTGGTCGAGGTTGTTCATCTTGCCAAAGATGGTCATAAAAGTTGTGGAGCAGAAATTGAGTAGTTCATTGTGGAATGGTTCTAGTTCATCAGCAACTAGAGCAAAGGTCAATTAGGATTTGGTTTGCAAACCAAAGTCTGTAGGAGGCTAAGGCTTGAGGAGTGGAACACGGCTGTAATTATTTGAGATTTGTTTTCTCAGCCAGATTCTATTTGGGTGGCTTGGGTTACAGGTACATGTAAATCTTCTCAAGGGTAAGAGTTTCTAGGTGGTGAAGACCCCTCAAGAACGCACCTAGTCATGGAGAAAGATTCTAAGTTTTAGAAATATCACTAGGCATCCCAGCAAATTTGAAGTTGGCTAAGGTGAGAATATATCTCTATGGCATGATTGGTGGTAATTCTAATGGCATTCTCTACTTGAAATATGATCATAGAGTAATGTATGATGCAGCTAGCTCTATTGATGAGTATTATGAATAATGGTACTGAACATGGAAGCATGCCCAATTTAAGGAACTGATTACTATCCAAAGTTGATTATCTTTGGTGGAACTATGAGTTGAGGACAAACCAGTATGTGTTCCACGCAAGACCGTACAATTGTCATGTGTTAGTGCTTGGAATGATCTAAGAAATCAGGTTCCCTGAGGTAAAATGGTAAATTGCTATGGTTCCCTCAAGCAATCCATAAACATGTTTTTATTATGTGGCTTGTAATGCATAAGAGATTGGTGACCTAGTATGTTTGTGCAGTGTGAAATCAACAGTGATTCTCAGTGCGTTTTGTGCAAAACAGGAGTAAAAAGATGGGAGCAACTCTTCTTTGAGTGTATTTTCTCTCAAAGAATCTGGAAAACTGTCGAGTTTATATGTTATCATAAATCCTAAAAAAAATGTTAAAGATACTCCAAATTTTACAACATGACTTTAACAAACTAACATGGCAATTAATGTGATTGGTGAATCTCAAAAACATAATAAAAGAATATCAAAAATATTTTTTTTATAATTGGTGACTTGTAAAAGCTAAGTAGAAAAATTTGTAGTAACCCTTACATTACTCAAATCCTAAAGTCAAATGGAATGATATAGTGGCATGGGGTGAAGGAAAAAGTTTGAGGGCTGTTATATGCAAACTAGCTATATGGGTTATTGTTTACCATGTTTGGAGACAAAAAAATGCTATTGTTCATCAAAACAACAATGGAAGTGTGATTGTACCATCCCAGACATGGTTGTTCAGGAATACACCACCAACAAGTGGGCTAAGGTGGAGAAATGGGAGTCACCACTTGTTTTGGTCTAGGAATCAAACTAACCTCTATGTAGAGGTCTACACTCCAAACCTTGAGTCCGACGAGTTTGGAAAGGTATTAAGTACCCAAGCTATCAGGCCAAGTGGGCTAGTCTCTATCTTTGTATTTGTAGCCACATTTTAATAAGGACCCCTCCAAGGAACCTTCCTAATCATACAACAATTAAGTCAATCAAGAAGGCACATAAGGAAACCACATCAAGCAAATAAGGTGACATATTAACAAATTAAATTTAAATTATAAATCAAGTTTAACCAAATCTGATTATGCACACAAGGAACCCACATCAAGCAAAGAAGGAAACATATAGAAAAACCTTATGTGAAAGTTTTCTATGTTTTCATGTGTTTGATAGTATCAAAATAAAATGGGTCATAGGAAAATTATTTCTTTGTATGGAAAACAACTCTATCTCACACCAAGTTAAGTAAGGAAAATCAAAATATACTTAAAGATTACTACTAAATGTAGAAAAATAAGATAATTTTCTATAAAATGTTCTTTTTTTTTAAATGATTCATTTTTTAGAAAATGTCAATACTGTAACAAACAGAGCTTAAAATTCAAATTGAAATAAAAAATCAAGTCTAACCAAGTTAAGATATTAGCAAAACTTAGGTAATGTTTAGTACATGCACTTAAAAACTGAAAACATGTGTGGAAATATGTGTGGGTGAAAAAAGTATATGAAAATATGTATAATATTGTTTAAAAATTGAAAATATGTGTTTGAGTGGGTATACCAAAAGGACCTTAAATAAAATAACTTAATAGGAATTGTGCATATTGTTGATGACACTTTTTTTCCACATCTATGGGCCAAAACGTTAGCTGCTAATCTTTCACAGCCCAAATGTGACAAACCCAACAAATAAACTTCATTTCTTCAGGCTCAAAAAGTAGTAGAAGTCACCATCAAATAAAAAAAAAAAAAAGTTGTAGAAGTCTATTTCTGAAGGTTGACCTGAAAGTCTGAAACTAGGCCATGAAGGAACCCATCACCGTAGGATGCTTATTTTCATGATCCAACAAATTTAGCAAGTTTTGGAGAATTTAGTGTGTATTTGGCATTGGTTTATATTATTTTTGCTACTATTCATGAATTTTATTGTATTTTTTAGTATTATTTATGGGTCTCATGCTATTTCAGCTAAAAGTTTATTTATAGTACTTTCAGCTAAAAATTTATCCACAGTACTTTCAACAAAAAGTTTTCAGTTTCAGCTAAATAATCTGTTGCAAAACAGACACTTAAGAGTTTGTTTAGAATCTGCTTATTTTGTTGAAACTGAAAACTTTTTGCTAAAAAATTGTAAATAAAAGTAAAAGTTAGCAGAAATAGTACAAAGAGACCCATAAATAATACCAAAATGTGCAGTGGGACCTATGAATAGTAACAAAAATAAACTGAATAATAAAATAAATTGACAAAAATTATTTTTGCCAAACACGCCCTTAATATGAACTATACAGCGTTAAGTCAACAAAATTACTCGAAACAGTAAATATGGGGGAATGTAGGGAGGGAGTAGTGTTATTGTAGGCTATGTATAGTTTGGAGCATTATTTTTATTATATCATGGTTATTCGATAAATTAAACATGTGTGGTAAATTTATGCGGCATTAAACGAAAAATATGGATGGAGGGTCTGCTATTACAAAAGAAATAGAACCTCAATGGGTGAAACAAAATTCTGAAATTTCAAAGTATAAATTTCAAACACCCTCAAGTTTTAAGGGTGTAATTTGCAATTAACCAAAAATATAATAAAACTTCAACTCTTTTTGTTAAATCTTATGCATGAACTATGATATTTAGTTTTCTACGTGAAATTAATCTTAATTTGGTTAGTAATAATTCATTGAGTTAAATGTTAAATCCATTTTAATTCAAGTAGATCGAAACTGTTGTTAAGTTACAATAACACATTAGATAAACTATGTTCTATTGTACACTTTAAATTTTATTTTATTCATATCATTTCATAATTTAATATTTTATTGATTTTTTTTTTTTTGTAAATATTTTTTAAATTTGGATGATTACTAGAAAATATCAATTTGGAGATGAAAAAAAAAAATATATATATATATATATATATATATATAAATTGAATCTTAAATCAGAACTCTTGATAAATTTGTTACTAGAAATGTAAAAACATATATAAAAAATGTAGATTAAAATCTCATAAATAAATAAATAAAATCATAAAAGAGTCAAAAGATAATGAAAATATGTAATATATTATTAATCAATGAAAAAATAATTGTAATTGTAGGGGCAAAGGCCTAAGATCATACAATGGGCCTTGGCCCTCATACGGGAAGATCAACCACGTCCGAGGAAAAGATATGGGTGCCAAAAAGGCTCCCAGCCCAGTTCTCGTGGGCATGAAGACATTCAAAGGGCGGTCCGAGGAGTAATGTCTCCTCGGACATGACGAGTATGGCTCAAACATGCACTCTGCCTACTAGAAGGACCCACCCCAACAGACACTAGTAACAAGGACGAGTCCCATAGACCCGTAGCAAAGAAGGAAATGTGAGATGTCCAAGGAGAGGCTGTAGCTGCCACATTAAATGCATTG
This sequence comes from Quercus tomentella, assembly GCA_028535165.1. Taxonomy (NCBI): domain Eukaryota; kingdom Viridiplantae; phylum Streptophyta; class Magnoliopsida; order Fagales; family Fagaceae; genus Quercus; species Quercus tomentella. The sequence continues at coordinate 42,551,739 of JAPQVY010000100.1, read as the reverse complement.
TAGCTACTTTTCTGGCTGCATTAATGTGGAGAGGACCTGTGAACAGTGCTACCTTGGCTACTGCAACTCACAAAAGGTTGGAGGGGGGTGTTCGATGGGACAAGCACTTAAGTGAGGGTCCAGATGATCAACAAGTGTAAGGTCACGATGGCCTCAAGAAGACTATATAAGAAAGGGAGTCCCCATGAGGAAGGGGACGGAAAAAAGGGAGGTGGAGAACAGAGGAACAGTATAAACAATCGTAGTCTTTGAACAGGGACCAGCATACATTCATCTCATCTCCTCAGACTGAAAATCTATGGACATAAAGGGGATTCACTTGTGTTTAATTGTTGTATAGCCCAATTTTAACTATTGTCCACTTCGCTAAAGCTTAGTTCTATAGCCCACTCTCTACAAATTCATTATTCCTGGATTCCTTAGACCAAGATCCCATACCTGTTGGGCTTGGACTCCCAAATTGTGACCTTACAATTGGCGCTGTCTGTGGGAAGAACTTATGCCTCAGTAAGTGCAACAGTTAAATATGGTAGGATCAGGCCCGCACCGAACGGAGCTTGCAAACTCCCAACGGCAACACAACTTCCTTAACCTCGAACGGGAAAGAGATCAGGATAAGCGACGAGAGGGTAGTGTACATACCTCCCGTATGAGCAAAAGCCGTTTAAAGGCGGAAGGTTATGTATCCCAAAAGCGGGATCATAACAGAGCTCTACAGCAGGAAGTTGACGACCTGAAGAGGAAGTTATGTCGAGCTCAGCGAAGGTGTCCCTCCTCTAGCCCAGACACCAGCGATGAAGAGGATAACGAATACAGGCGGAGGTCGAGAACACCACCAAGTGAAATCTTCTCCTATGAGGAAGAGTAACCTTGCAAATGCAGTCACAGAAGTCCGTCTTACAAGGGCCTAGTAAACGACGCCATGAGCAGAGCCCTGGTCAGAATCTCCCAGTCACCCTTCACACGCAAGATAGAGGAGGCTGAACTCTCTCGGCGGTTTCATCAACCTACCTTCACTATATATAATGGTCGGACGGACCCTGTAGAGCACGTAAGTCAGTTCAACCAGAGGATGACCGTCCATTCCAAAGACGAAATTTTGATGTGTAAAGTATTTCCATCTAGTTTGGGACTGATGGTAATAAGATGGTTTGACGGCCTCAGGCCAAACTCCATAAATTCCTTTAAGCAGCTAACCCAGGCCTTCGGCTTTTACTTTATCACGAGCAGCAAGGTTCCTCGACCATTGGATTCCCTTCTGTCCTTATCCATGCGAGAGGGGGGGAGACCCTAAAGGCCTACTCGGATAGGTATTGGAAGATGTATAATGAGATAGAGGGCAATTATGATGACGTTGCCATCAGTACCTTCAAGAGAGGCTTGTCGACCGAGCATGGTTTAAGAAAGTCCCTGACTGGGAAACCGGTTACCAGCCTGCACCAGCTTATGGACCGAATCGACAAGTACAAGCGGGTCGAAGAGTATCAACAGTTGAGTAAGGGTATAGAGAAGGTTGTCCCTCAAGAGAGGAGGGACTTCAGGTCGGAACGATTTAGTAACAACAACCGACCGAGGAAAGACTACAATGAGCAACTTGAATTTGCCAGTGCACAGGCAATCCACGCTGTGTTCCAAGATCCGTTACATCAGATTTTGGAGAAAATCAGGAACGAACCATTCTTCAGATGGCCAAATAGGATGGTAGGGGACCCTACGAAACGCAACCAGAACCTATATTGTCAGTACCACCAAGAACCGAGGCACACCACCGAAGATTGCAAAAACCTGAAAAACCACTTTGACCAACTGGTTCGAGAAGGAAAGTTGAGTCATCTCCTGCATCATTCAAGTGGCCGATAAAAGCAGACGAATTTTGAGACACGGAAGGACACCTTGAGACCGCCTATAGGAACGATAAATGTCATTCTCGCCGCCTCTGGAAGGACTGGCTATCGTCCTTTTAGAGTAATGTTGGTGGCTCAACTTCCCGCTGAGATAGACGACTGGGAGTCTAAGAAGGCTAAGAGGATGGCCTCACCCATGTTGGGTTTCTCGGATGAGAAAAAGGTCGGTACTATTCAACCCCATAATGATGGTCTAGTCATCATGCTCAGGATTGGGGGATATGACGTGAAGAGAGTGTTAGTCGATCAGGGTAGCGTTGTGGAAGTAATGTACCCCGACCTATACAAGGAGCTAAATCTGAGACCTGAGGACTTGACGGCGTACGACTCTCCCTTGGTAAGCTTAGAAGGGAAAACCGTTACTCCGAGAGGTCAGATTAGGCTGCCCATACAGACAGGCTCGGACATAGTAGAGGTGGATTTCATAGTGGTGGACGCATACTCTCCCTACACAGCCATCGTAGCTTGGCCTTGGCTTCATGCCCTAGGGGCTGTCTCTTCTACCCTGCACCAGAAGGTGAAGTACCTGTTGGAGGGTCGGATCAAAGAAGTTATAGGGGATCAGGCCATGGCTCGACAATGTATAGTATCCGCCATCTCACGATGGCCGAGTGCCGAGCCCTCAACCTCTACCGAGAACAGTTTATAGTAATTAACGACCTCGGTCATGACTGGTGGGGGGTCAGCCGAGGAGGCAAATTGCGAAGATTTGGAAAAAGTTCCTGTGGGCCTTGACCCGAAAAGATTCTTTCAAGTCGACTCGAAACTACCTCCCTAAGAGAAAGAACTGCTAATTGATTTTCTCAGGAAAAATGTGGACGTATTCGCATGGGACGCTTACAAGGCCCCGGGGGTCGATCCGAACTTCATATGCCACCACCTTAACGTTAATCCATCCGCCACACCTAAGAAGCAACCTACTCAGCGTCTGTCAAAAGAACATGCAGATGCGGTCAAATAGGAGGTGATGAAGCTTAAGAAAGCAGGGGCTATCAAAGAGGTTTTCTACCCCAAGTGGCTAGCCAACACTGTAGTGGTGAAGAAGAAGAGCGAAAAATGGCGAGTCTGTGTAGACTTCACGGACCTAAATAAGGCCTGCCCAAAAGACCCATTCCCTATGCCTCGGATAGATTGACTAGTAGACGCAACCACAGGACATCCTCGAATGAGCTTCCTAGATGTCTTTTAAGGGTACCATCAAATACCCCTAGCAGCAGGCGACTAAGAAAAGACAGCTTTTGTCAACCCCGTCGGAAACTACCACTATAAAGTGATGCCTTTTGGCTTGAAGAACACCGGTTCCACTTACCAAAGAATGATGACCAGGATGTTTGAGCTACAAATGGGTAAGAGCATCGAAGTCTATATAGATGACATGGTGGTAAAGAGTAAATTGGTGTCCGAACATGTGAGGGACCTCGACGACATCTTTAGGATCCTAAGAAGACACAGGCTGCGCCTAAACGCGTCTAAGTGTTCATTCGGGGTGGGATCGGGGAAGTTCTTGGGCTATATGGTGACCCACAGGGGTATCGAAGTTAGCCCCGAACAAATTAGAACTATCCACATCATGCAGCCTCCTCGGAACCCCAAGGGGGTCCAAAAGCTAACCGGCATGATCGCCACTTTGAACCGTTTTATCTCTCATTCGGCGGATAGGTGTAGGCCTTTCTTTCTCTTGTTAAACAAGTGGAAAGGGTTCGAGTGGACTGAAGAATACGCCTTGGCCTTCCAACAGCTCAAAGAGTATCTGTCTCGGCCACCAGTCATGTCTAGCCCTGAAGCCGACAAGGTTTTGTTCGCCTACATTGCTGTGGCCTCTCATGCAGTAAGCTTGGTGCTGATCCGAATGGACAATGGCGTACAGCGGCTTGTCTACTATGTGAGCAAGTCATTGCATGAGGCTAAGGTTCGCTACCTTCCCCTAGAAAAGGCCGCCCTGGCGATCGTCCAAGCCGCACGAAAACTCCCCCATTATTTCCAGGCACACACAGTCGTTGTTTTAACCCAACTTCCGCTCAGGTCTATACTCCGAAGTGTCAATTACATAGGATGAATCGCTAAGTGGGGAACCATTCTGGGCACCTTTAACATCAAGTACATGCCTCGCACCGCCGTGAAGGGCCAAATCCTCGCGGATCTGGTGGCTGAGTTTGCTAAACCCTCACCAGAAGAAGGGGGTGGAATGCCAAGCATGGATGAAAAATCAGTTGGCGTGATCTCTCAGCAGGGGCGCACCTATTGGAAAGCATACGTCGACGGTGCAGCGAATCAAAGGGGCTCTGGGGTGGGACTCGTCCTGAATTCCCCCGACGGGATTACCATCGAGAAATCACTGAGGCTAGGCTTTTCGGCCACAAATAACGAGACAAAATATGAAGCCCTGTTGGAAGGAATGTCTATGGTCGAGAAATTGGGCGGGAAATCCATAAACATGTTCTCGGACTCCAGACTTATTGTAGGTCAAGTAAATGGGGAATTGGAGGCAAGAGATGAAAGAATGCAAGAGTACCTAGACCAAGCTAAACGCCTGCGGTCGCGTTTTGACATTTTTAGCCTGCTGCACATATCCAGAAGCGAAAACACACATGCTGACTCTCTGGCCATGATGGCCACCTCCTCGGCTCAATGTTTACCTCGAGTTATACTTGTGGAAGATCTGCACAGGCCCTCAGTGGTGAAAGCTGAGATGGCACATGTCCACAGCGTCAAGGCGGGGCCCAGCTGGATGGACCCTTTAGTACTATTTCTGAAGGAGGATGCCTTTCCTGAAGAGAAGAGCGAAGCCGACAAGATTAGAAGAAAAGCTTCTCAATTCTGGCTATCCGAGGACTTGAAACTGTATAAGCGCTCGTTTTCAGGGCCATACCTGCTCTGCGTGCACCCTGATGCCACAGAACATATCTTGGAAGAGTTGCACGAAGGGATTTGTGGAAGCCATATAAGGGGCATGTCCTTATCCCATAGGGCCATAACTCAAGGGTACTGGTGGCCCAACATGCAAAAAGAGGCACATGAATACATGAAGAAGTGTGACCAATGTCAGAGATTTGCACCGAATATACATCAACCGGGGGGAATTCTCAATCCATTGTCCAACCCATGGCCATTTGCTCAGTGGGGCTTGGATATCGTCGGGCCATTTCCTAAAGCGGCAGGGAACAAGAGATATCTACTCGTCGGCACTGATTACTTCACCAAACGGGTCGAGGCCAAACCACTTGCAAATATCAGAGACGTGGATGCCAAGAAGTTTGTCTAGAGAAATATCGTCACTAGGTTCGGAGTCCCTCACACCCTAATCTTGGACAACGGTCTTCAGTTCGATAGCAAGGCTTTCAGAAGGTACTGCAGCGAGTTGGGAATTGCAAATAGGTACTCCACACCGGCTTACCCCTAGGGAAATGGACAGGCCAAGACTGTCAACAAGGTCATAGTCAATGGGCTCAAGAAGAGACTGGATGATGCCAAGGGAAGATGGGTAGAAGAGCTGCCACATGTCCTATGAACTTACCGAATTACACCACGGTGGTCAACAGGGGAGACACCTTTTTCCATGACCTATGGGGCAGAGGCCGTTATCCCTCTAGAGGCAAACTTCCTAACGTTGAGGACGAGCTCCTTCACTCCAAGCAGTAATGATGAACTGTTGGGGAAGAGCCTGGATTTGATCGATGAACGTAGAGAAAAGACAGTGATCCAGTTGGCCTATTACCACCAAAAGCTCAAGCAGGGGTATGATGCCAATGTGAAGTTGAGACCACTAGCACCAGGAGACTTAGTGTTGAGGAAAGTTATGGGTGCTTCCAAGAACCCATCCTGGGGAAAGTTGGGACCCAATTGGGAAGGACCGTACCGGATTACTTCAGTAGCAGGAATAAGTGCATACTACTTGGAAGACTTAGATGAAAAAACTGTACCTCGCCCGTGGAATGTAAATAACCTTAGAAGGTATTATTATTAATAAAAGCATTTCTCTAATTCAAGTTTTAAGTCAATTATGGTTTTATGTCTTGTATTTTGGCAACCATCTAAGTACTAGAAAGAACCAAGGTCTTGTATGGTCCTCGGACTCAAACCTATGGGGAAACTAGTTACTTCAAGAAAATCTAAGTACTAGATAGAACCCAGGCCTTGCATGGTCCTCGGATTCAAACTTGTGGGGAAACTAGTTACTTCAAGAAAATCTAAGTGTTAAACAGAACCCAGGTCCTGCGTGGTTGCTCGGACCACAGGCTTGGGGGAAATTAATCACTACGCATTTTATCTAAGTGTTAAATAGAACCTAGGTCTTGCGTGGCTCCTCGGACCACAGGCTTAGGGAAAATTAACCAATACGCAGTTTTGTCTAAGTGTTAAATAGAACCTGTGTCCTGCGTGGCTTCTTGGACCACAGACTTGGGGGATATTAACCAATACGCAGTTTTCTCTAAGTGTTAAACAGAACTCAGGTCCTGCGTGGCTCCTCAGACCACAGGCTTGGGGGAAATTAATCACTCCGCATTTTTATCCAAGTGTTAAACAGAACCCAGGTCCTGCGTGGCTCTTCAGACCATAGGCTTGGGGGAAATTAACCAATATGCAGTTTTGTCTAAGTGTTAAACAGAACCCATGTCCTGCGTGGCTCCTCGGACCACAGGTTTGGGGGAAATTAACCAATATGTAGTTTTCTCTAAGTGTTAAACAGAACCCAGGTCCTGCGTGGCTCCTCGAACCACAGGCTTGGGGGAAATTAATCACTCCGCATTTTTATCCAAGTGTTAAACAGAACCCAGGTCCTGCGTGACTCCTCGGACCACATGCTTGGGGGAAATTATCCAATACGCAGTTTTGTCTAGGTGTTAAACAGAACTCGTGTCCTGCATGGCTCCTCGAACCACAAGCTTGGGGGAAATTAACCAATACGCAGTTTTCTCTAAGTGTTAAACAGAACCCAGGTCCTGCGTGGCTCTTCAGACCATAGGCTTGGGGGAAATTAACCAATACGCAGTTTTGTCTAAGTGTTAAACAGAACTCGTGTCCTGCGTGGCTCCTCGGACCACAAGTTTGGGGGAAATTAACCAATACGTAGTTTTCTCTAAGTGTTAAACAGAACCTAGGTCCTGCGTGGCTCCTCAGACCACAGGCTTGGGGGAAATTAATCACTCCGCATTTTTATCCAAGTGTTAAACAGAACCCAGGTCGTGCATGACTCCTCGGACCACATGCTTGGGGGAAATTATCCAATACGCAGTTTTGTTTAGGTGTTAAACAGAACTCGTGTCCTGCGTGGCTCCTCGAACCACAGGCTTGGGGGAAATTAACCAATACGCAGTTTTCTCTAAGTGTTAAACAGAACCCAGGTCTTGCGTGGCTCCTCAGACCACAGGCTTGGGGGAAATTAACCATTACGCAGTTTTGTCTAAGTGTTAAACAGAACCCAGGTCCTGCGTGGCTCCTCGGACCACAGGTTTGGGGGAAATTAACCACTACGCATTTTATTTAAGTGTTAAACAGAACCCATGTCCTGCGTGGCTCCTCGAACCACAGGCTTGGGGGAAATTAACCAATACGCAGTTTTCTCTAAGTGTTAAACAGAACCCAAGTCCTGCGTGGCTCCTCAAACCACAGGCTTGGGGGAAGTTAACCACTATGCAGTTTTCTCTAAGTGTTAAACAGAGCCTAGGTCCTGTGTGGCTCTTCGGACCACAAGCTTGGGGGAAATTAATCACTACGCAGTTTTCTCTAAGTGTTAAACAGAACCCAAGTCCTGTGCGGCTCCTCGGACCATAGGCTTGAGGGAAATTAACCACTGCGCAATTTTATCTAAGTGTTGAACAGAACCCGGGCTCTGCGTGGCTCCCCTGACCACAGACTTGGGGGAAATTAGTCACTCAAAAGGGTGCAAAGTCATGGGGGAAGAGTCTTATTCTCTTATTCATACTTAGCCGTGTTACTAAAACTGCGAATAATGGATTATCCTCGGAAAATCTAGTAACACAGTCAAAATTCATTCACAATGAAAGTAAAAGTTAAAGCAATAAAAATAAAGTTCATAGAAGAAATCATATCCTTCATTAAGTTCCAAAATGAGTCATCTTACAAACATTAACAAAAGCCAAGGAAATGGAAAGCGGAACAAAACAACTGCAAGAGAAACCCTACACTAATGTCCAAGACTTTATCTTGGGTCGAGCTTTTTGTAGGACCCTCAGCCTCAGGACGATCATCTCCTGCTTTAGGTTTGGGTTCGGCATCCTTGGCTTGAGCGACGACGTCTCTTATAGTGAGGGCATCCTTAGGTGACTTGTCTTTGGCTGGTGGTTGTGCCTCCTCGTCCCCTCCTTTCCTTTCAGGTATGATGGAATTGGGAGCAGTGGTCGAGGCCAAAGGGGGCTCCTCAGGAGGATCCGAACCAGGAATCTCACGAATATCCTCAGGGAAAAAGATATTCTCGATCCTCCTAAGGTCAGAGTTCGCAGGAACTGCCGCCCGATCCATGGCTACTCCCTAGGACTCGGTGATGTAGTCCCTGCAAACCACAGCCACCTCCTTGGTCAGCCTGGCTTCAGTGTCCTTCACCCCGCGCTCATAAGAGGCTGCCACCGCAGCCTCAGCCGCCTTCTTCACCTGCAGCAGCTGTGCCTTAAGGTTCGAGACCATTTGCTTCTCGGTCGTAAGGTTTATTTATGTTAAATGAAGCTGTTGGCGCATGTCCTCGACCTGCCTCGTTGTGGTCTTAAGGCCCGCCTCAGCGCTGTCCCGGGCCTTAATAACCTCTTTGATCTTTTCACTTAGGCGCTCTTTTTCTAGCTTAAGGGCACCCGCAGCCTTCTCCACTTCAAGGCGGGACTGAACCTCAGTGTTCACCTCCTCCCGGGAATTCTTCACCTACTCCTCGGCCACGAAGATTTGTTGGGTGACTTGCATAGAAGTAACAAAAGTATCATTAAAACGAAATCAACAAGTAGACGAGCACAGAATAAGGAACCTGGGCAAGGGAGAATCTTCGTTTTACCATAGCAAGGTCTTTCTTCAATGACATGAAGAGATTCAATTGCCTAGTGGATCGGAGCCTGTCCATGTCATGAGGCAAGAGAAGGGGCTGCTGTAGAGCCTCGGCGAGATGAGACGCCTACCCCCGCTGGGACTCCCAAAGGGTTGCATCCCATAGGATGGGGGTGCCGTCCAATTCCAGGCGAGGAGACCAGGTGCACTGCTCCCTCCTAAGGGCAGCCTCCTCTCGATTATCAACGAACTTCGTTCTCTTGTCTTTGGGCTCCTTGCCTTTTTTATGCTGTTTGGCCTTTTTGGGGTCGACCTCACCCTCCTCCAATTCTTCGGCTAGCCTTTTCCGCCTTAAGTTGGGAATGGGTTGTAGCGCGGAGTCAGTGGAAGGAGGAAGAGGAGGAGGTAGATGGGCAGGAACCTGCTCTTTAGGGGCATCTTTTGAGGATTGCCCTTTGTCCCTATTGGACATAAGACCCCTCAGACCGGATCTTGGCTTTAAGTCCATGCCTTCCTCTTCAATTTCTTGGCTTGTATCAATCCAAGCAACTACTAGTCTAGAAGAGTGAGCCGCCGAGAAGCGATCAAGATCCGAGCCGGAATCTGAAAGCTCTACGGGCCTTGTTAATACCTTGCCCTCCTCGTTGAAGTGGAAATGATCGATTTCAGCTTCGAGGGATGAGTGCGAGGAGTCAATTCCCTCCCCTGGAACGGCTACCTTTTGGAGAACGCGTAGAGTGGGCGGTTGTATTGGTGGTAAGTCTCTCCGAGCAAGGAAGCTCGGCTTAGAAACGTCAATGCGGGCTAATCGGGGACTCCCAGCCCTTATCGCCTGACCCACGTTTACGAAAGCACGAGAGAAAGGCTCGTAGTCCAAGATGAGGTGAGCGGCACGCAATTGCTCGTCCTCGCTCATAAAGATCTCGGACCTTAGGAGGTAGTTAAGAGCTTGGACGTTGACCAGACTGATTCTCGGAGTAGTGTGTTTTTTGTCTGCAAAAATATCCAAATGGAGGGTTATGTTAGTCTAAGAAGGCAAACAATCAAAACCGAGACCAAAACAAGTTAAAGGAAAACTCAAAACTAAGATCCCCGCCAGGGGACTTGATCCTAGAATGCCCCACCTGGTGCTCCCGCCCTAACTGGGCAGCGAAGACCGTCGTGCCATGCTCTAGAGACAATCAAAGAATCGTCCTTCAAGCCTTTATTGGACTTGGGAAGGCAAGATATCGGCCTCACCTCGTCGGACCTGGATTTCAGGTAATACGACTCGTTAAGGCAATGACACTTGTACAAGTGAACTACATTGTGCCATGAGAGGCCGAGGTTCATCTATTCGTTTAGAGCGTCTACGCACCCTAGGATTCGGAACATGTTAGCGGCGCACTGGTGGGGGGCCAACCTATGGCTGTGCAAGTAATCCTTAGTTATCCTCTCCATGGGAATCATCATTCCTCCTTCTATGAAAGCGATCATAGGAATGACGACCTACCCCATTTCTTTCTTTGTTAGGATTTGGTTCGAGGAGCAATATTCTAGACCCACTCCTTGTGGAATACGGTATTTGGCCTTAAAACCTTCCATGCCGGCCGGAGAATCCACTAGGTTCTTAAACTTACCCATCCTACTAACCCTAGGTGGTATGGAAAAAGGTTTGCTAATGAAAAGAGGCTGAGAAGAACAACAAAGAAGGAGAGTTAGGGAATGCGAGGAAATGAACACTTACGGGAGGCGCGAGTTCTAAATCTCCCGAGCTTTCAAAGGATCCGCCGGGAATCCTTACAGAAATGGCTATGGACTTTTGAGTGTTTTGCGAGAGAAAGTGCTGAAGTGCTCTGGAACGCTTGAGTGTCTTTTCTAAAAAAGGGAAAGTAATCTCCCTCAGAAGCCTTATATAGCAAGGAAAAAATAAACGGGATTACTCTCGCCCAAAGAATTGGAGGAACATCTACCGTTGATTAAGCGCTCCACCATTGGATGCGAGGGAACATAGAGCCACCCGGTGCAATTAATGGCGCCTCGTGGGCTACGAAACGCCAGTAGCAACAATGAGGCACGTGAGACTGTACTCCCACACGCGTGAATCAAGAAATTGTGATAATTTATCCAATAAATATCAAAATTCCACCTTTTCTCCTCGGATAAGAGGGAAAAACCGGAATTTTGAGGGGCTATTGTAGGGGCAAACCCAAAATCATACAATGGGCCTTGGGCCTCATATGGGAAGATCAACCACGTCCGAGGAAAAGATGTGGGTGCCAAAAGGGCTCCCAGCCCAGTTCTCGTGGGCATGAAGACATTCAAAGGGCGGTCCGAGGAGTAATGTCTCCTTGGACGTGACGAGTATGGCTTAAACATGCACTCTGCCTACTAGAAGGACCTACCCCAACAGACACTAGTAACAAGGACGAGTCCCACAGACTCGTAGCAAAGAAGGAAACGTGAGATGTCTAAGGAGAGGCTGTAGCTACCACATTAAATGCGTTGCAGCTACTTTTCTGGCTACATTAATGTGAAGAGGACCTGTGAACAGTGTTGCCTTGGCTACCACAACTCACAGAAGGCTGGAGGGGGGTGTCCGATGGGACAAGCACTCAAGTGAAGGTCCAGATGATCAACAAGTGTAAGGTCACGACGGTCTCAAGAAGACTATATAAGAAAGGGAGTCCCTATGAGGAAGGGGACGGAAAAAAGGGAGGTGGAGAACAGAGAAACAATATAAACAATCATAGTCTTTGAACAGGGACCAGCATACATTCATCTCATCTCCTCGGACTGAAAATCTATGGACATGAAAGGGATTCGCTTGTGTTTAATTGTTGTATAGCCCAACTTTAACTATTGTCCACTTCGCTAAGGCCTAGTTCTATAGCCCACTCTCTACAAATTCATTGTTCCTGGGTTCCTTGGACCAAGATCCCATACTTGTTGGGCTTGGGCCCCCAAATTGTGACCTTACAGTAATGATATTCAAATGTAATATAATGATTATTCGTTATATAAAAAGAAATTACTAGATTATTTTCCATGTACATATGTTGCTAAAAAATATTTACTAGCAATACTTGTTATAATTGTTTTTGCAAAAAGTCCATTTTTTTTTCCAAGATTAAAACTGATAAAATCATCCAAGATATAAAAACATCATCTTTGACACTTTGACTTGTACCAACTCATGAGCTATCTCTCCTCTTCCTACCACAATACCATTCACTCATATTCTTCTTTACCATTATGCTTATGTATGGATTATCATATCTCTCTTGCTTTGCATTGTGGTTATAAAAATGGTTGGTTGTAGCTTGAAGACGCAACAATGGTGAGCCACGAGTTTAACCATGAAAGGAATGTATGATCCGACCAGTACTAAGCAAGGTGAAGCTTTAGATGTCTATTTCAACCCAAGCAATCCATGTGGTAGCAGCTACAAAGCTCATCCTCAACATATTTCTCTTATATTGTTTTGATTGTATTGATGTTGGGTTATCTTTGAATATACAGGGCTATTGTAGGTGATTGAGTTGTTGTGAAACAAGTACGAGTGTTGGTAAATGAATTTCCTTGTTATCGAATGGGTTGCTTCATTGCTATTTAAGCTTTCGTAAAATGACTAAAGTCCATAGCTAAGCAACCCACATCCCACAATGAGTCACTAAATGTTGTACACAAAGCCTCGAAGTCACATAAGCAATATGCTAAGGGCCAAAGCACACCTAAGCTAAGACTATCAAACACCCTCTTTGTTAGTTAATTTTCTTATACTATTTCATCCACTTCATTTATTATTATTCCATAAAACATAATGTTCTTGTGCTAAATACAGCAAATGTCATAACAAGTTTCTTGGATTCTTGATTGCATGTGGGAAATTCTCTCTCCCTAGATCTTCAATCTTCCAAACATATCACCAACATTTTCCTATAAGTTTTATGTTATTTTTAATATATAGCTTAGCCATGATTATGTTTTACTAATACAAATAACATTTTTCACTATGGAACAAAAATGATGGCCTTCTCAGAGTTTCTAACAACAAAGGGATTTTAAACTTGAATCCTTTTAACGAACCCGGGTTTGAAAGCCAAGCCAAACTAAGCTTGGCATACAACACACTAAGAAGTGAGAAGGATGTTTTTTTAAAATTATTAATTAAATATAAAAAATGCCCCACTTAAAGTTATTGTCTTATCCTCAATTTGTATTGTGCTAGCCCTAAACGATGTGGTGAGGTCTCCCCTTATGTAAGTGTGGGTTAATTGTCAACTTGACATTTAATAAGTACATCATCAATGGAAATGGACAGAATGACGACATTATAAACAAACATAAATGTTATGGATTTAAATTAATAATTTTTAAACATTACGAGCAAAATTACGTCAATACTAAAAGATTTAGTTTGTAATTTAATATTTTTTTCCTCTTTTTTTTTTTTATTTTTTTTGAGAAATTTTTAATTTATGGCGTCTACTTCTAATGATAGCTCTTTACCGGTTGAGTTAACTGGAACCCACTGTTTTCTTTTTGTTTAAATGTTGTATCAAGAAAATAATCAAAACACACCATAGATGGCATGAAATTATATGATATTAGCTTTTTGAAAAAAACAATATACAAAAGAGAGGTGATATTATATGCAACAGTTACATGCAACACACCTCTTATATGAAGTGTACTCGCAACGCATATGCTGCATTTAATTGTTTATTTACTCCCAAAATAATATTTCCAAAAATAGGGCGATCCACATAGTCCTCATTTTATGTATTTTTTATATTGTTGATACAATTCACAACTATTACTAAACCCTACAATAGTAACAATTCCATTGCCACTAAGCTTGGTTTCTCTATAGTAGTAATCACTTTGACCAAGGATAGCTCTCAGACTATCAATCACTCCCATCCTTTAAATACTAGATCTTTGAATGAATTCAACATGTGCAATCTCTTTTTTTATCTAAAAAAAAAAAAAAAAAAACATGTGAAATCTATTTCACTCTTATAGGGAAGACAAACAATATTAAAAAATTAAAATTAAAAAATTGAGAGAGAATTTGTAATTGCCCACTTTTGTGCTAGAAGATGAAGGAAAAAAAAAAAAAAAAAAAAAAAAAAAAAAAAAAAAAAAAAAAAAAAAAAAAAACCCCAATTTGTATCACACTTATCTATTCTATTCACTATTCTAGGCGACCTGACACTACCAATAATATTCAAGTCTTCAAGACCCTCCAAGCCACAAACAACATCAATTAGTAGTACTAAGGTAGTACTTTATACTTACATTATACTTCGGAAAAACTAGGGTTTTTCAGTTCTCTACTTTTCCCTCCAACTCTCTCTCTCTCTCTCTCTCTCTCTCTCTTTCGAGATCGGCTATTCTCAGCTAATGCAATAGCTTCTTCCTCTCTTCATCAGGTTCTCACTGTTGTTCTTTACTCTTTTTTTTCTTTCCTTCCAGTTATTCTCTGTTTGGTGTTTATAAGAAAAAAGCCAAGGAAGAAAAAAAAAAGTGAATTTTTCATTTCCTTGCATTATGTTTTCCTGCGAATTCTCGGGAATCAAATAAGGGGGAGCTGCCCTTTGGTTTCTTAGATTGAGAGATGATAAAAAAGATTAGATTTTGAATCTTACGGAGTTGTGTTGTTTTGGATTTTTTTCTGTAAAAAGCTGACTTGGGCTATTGTATCAGGGTTAATTTGTTTGGAAGTGTTTATTTTGCAAGGTCCCAAATAATAAAAATCCAAGCTTTAATTTTTTTTTTTGGGTATGTGTATCTATATTTGTAGCTGATTCTTGGAGCATTAGTGCACAATTTATGTTGAGTTTGAATTAGTTTTGATCAGTGTTTTGTTAGTGTATGAGAATTGTGTCATGCAGATTAAATTTGGGCACCAATTTTGGTTTTCTTTAAATTATGAAAATTTGACCGTTTTATGTGCATTTATTTTTTGGATTTTTGTAAATTATGGATTTCAGCCTACATTAAGTTTCACTTGTAGTACGTTGTAAAATGCAAGTGTATTGAGAATTATTTAATCAGAACTTCTTGTGAGGAAAGTGCTTTACTGTAAGGGCTTTGGTTTGTGTTTGGCACATTTATCATGTCGTGTCTGGTCTAATGCAGTTATTTATCATAGGTTTTGGTATACTTTTTTTCATAGTTAGCATTCCCGGTAGCTTGATTTCGTTTGTTCATTGCAGTTTTGTTATTGAGCTAAATTGCGTTTATTAGATTCGACATTAAATAGAGACCTTTTGTGTGTGTGTGTGTGTGTGTGTGTGCCAATTAAAAATGGAAAGAAAGGTGTGGGTTATTAAGTTCTTCACATTGGTTGTTATACGATTGCAAAGTAAATTTTTGCAACACCAAATGCTCGGGGTAAACTTGTTTCCTGAATATAAGTTACTTTCTAGCTTGTGCCCTGAAGAATGCTAGCTTTCTTAGGAGTCAACTTTATGATGCTAACTTTCCTTAGACAGTAATTTCTTATTCTTTGAAATTTTTTTCGTGTATGTACTTAAAAGAGGAAGTTTGGTTGCTCACATATATGGTATGTACTATTTTTATTAGTCCAAGTTCATACGGGCAAGTTAATTAGGGAAGGTTAATTGCGGCTACCATGTTGGGCTTTAATAATATTAAATTGGTAATTGATAATTTGATGGACTTTTTATATCTTTTCTAAAATGTTATTTGTCACTCCAGTACTCCCTGGCACATAGAGAAATGCAAAATACTTAGCTAATTTACTGGTTCTTATTTTTCTAATAAAGCAGGTCAAAGTAAAACATTGTAAAAAGAGGATAATAGGATGTTCAAGGAATCTTTTTATCTACTAACATTCAATCTGACTTCTTGTAGAAACAAAAGGTTATGCCCAGTATGGAAACTGAAAATTCTAGTATTTCGCGTGCCGAAGAAATCAAAGTCCTAGCAAATGAAGCATTCCAAGGTAATGTTTCTGCAATCTGTTTCTTAGGTAAATTCCTTATATGCACGTGTTGAGTGTTATCCCCCCCCCCCCCCCCCCCCCCCCAAAAAAAAGTGGGTGTGTTTCTGTTAAAGCATTGCACCATCCTCTTGATATCTTCATTTTAATAAAATATAATATCAAGGAAATCTAAAATTTTCAAATTGGATTCAAATTTGAAGAGCAGTCTCTTTAGCATTGCCTAAATATGGTTTACTGAATTTCTGGCAAGTAAACTGAATACAATAACTCTTGGGAAAGGTATTTTAGGTTACCTATTTTCTTTCCCTGGTGAACACTCTTTTTTGAATAATTTTTCTTTAATCAGTGTTGTGTTTGTCAAGGACAGTTTGCTACCTTTATCATGCTGTTTTCTGGGCTAATCATATCACTTCACTTTTCAGCCCGCAAATATGCACAAGCTATTGATTTGTATACGCAAGCAATTGAATTGAACAGTCAGAATGCTGTATACTGGGCCAACCGTGCATTTGCACACATTAAACGGGAGGAATATGGTAGTGCCATACAGGATGCTTCAAAGGCTGTCGAAGTTGATCCTAAATATTCAAAGGCATGTTTGTGATCCTAAATCATATGTAATAACTGTGCAATTTAAATTTATGATTTTTTTTTAATGGTTATCTGCTCTTAACAGGGCTATTACAGGCGAGGAACGGCTTATCTTGCCATGGGGAAATTCAAAGAAGCACTTAAGGATTTTCAGCAGGTATTTTGTTTGCAGTGGTTAGCTTCAATGCGTTTCCTCTCCTCCTTTTTTTTTTTTTTTTTGGTTGACAAGTATGGAGATAATCATTTCAATATTTCCCCTGATAAATATTTGAAAGATTTTTGGATTATCTTGTAAAATATTTAATGCAACTCTATTGCCTCTAAATCTGACACATATTATTGATTTTTTAAATTAAATTTGATACATTTGTGCTCCATTTTTTGAAAGTAGTTAAGTTTCTTTCTATCTTGAATATTGTACAAGAAGTTGAGCACCTTTTGCATCCTTGTGTTTGTCACCAATGTAGTTTCTTACTCAATGCAACACTATTCTGTCAGTCTAAACATGGTTTGTATCAATATCATATATTTCCACTCTCAGTTCTTTGAGCTATGTATAACAACACTGTACAAATCACTCCATCCCCTCTATTAGTGCTTGAATCATTGAAGAATTGAGTTACTGTGGTTATTTGTGTTAAATCTATATAAGTACGGGTTGACCTAACAATTCCTTGTCATTGTTTATTCATATTAAAAATTTCCTCTGTCCAACAACCAGTTTTTTTCCTGGAATGATATCTATAAGTCTTAACATTTTTTTGGTAAGTAATCTACAATTTCATTGATGTAGAAACAGCAGGCTTCACCCTATATACAGGATGTGTTTTTTTTATAAGTTAGTATACAGAATGTGTACTAGAGAGAAACCAAAAAACTAGTTGAACATTGAAATATTCTTTTCTGTATAACTCCTTATTTCATAGTTGAAATGTTTTCATTTGGTACTTTTCAACATCAACATCAGGAAATTTTGCTAAACAATACTCAGACAAAGCTTCAATGCATTTATCGTTTCTTATAATTATTTTTGATAAGTTATAGAATTTCATTAAGAGGCACAAAATAAAGTGCTAGGAGTGCCTTTTGCAAAGAAGACACTTATAATGGGATGTAGTATATGTTTATGTGTTTGTGCAAATATTTAATAATTTTTCATCAATTTTGAAGCTTGTGTGCATCAATATATTGACACTCCTTCCTTTCCCAAGAAGGAAAAAATTTTGGTAAAGGAGAAGGCATATCCAAAAAGGGAGGTTTCTTTTCAGAAATGCATGTTTCTCCAAGTTGCTGATCTGCATTCAGCCCAATAGCACAGCCCACTTAAATCCTTGAGGCGGCTAAGGCCCTCCTTAATCCTTATATTGTTTTTGTTAGGATCTAGAGGGAGAAATTAGTGGTAGTGTGATTTCTGAGGATATTGCTACATCTGATTGCTAAGAAGCAATTTCCTACAAGTCCTTGCTAATTGTTTTGAAAGCAGGGGGAAGAGGAAGGAGGGAAATTTTTCCCCTAGAAATGACCCAATTGATGGCAGCCAATTTGAGTAAGGAGCAGCAAAAGGTTGGCAATTAAGGATGGTGAAAAAAGCAAATGGTGCTGGCTTGTCTGGTTAATGTCAAAGTGTAGTGGAGGAGATGAGGCATTCTATCTTCATTTTGAAATATTCTATGTCGTAGAGTTGTTAGCAATTCCCATGGTATGCCATTGGGCTTGTCATTCAAGGAATGAATGATTTGGAATCCAATGCTGGAATAATAGAAAATAAGTTGGTGGGATGGAAGAAAATATACTTGTCCAGGGGTGGGAGGTTGACCCTTCTAAAAAGTACGTTGTCTAATACCAACTTATTTTCTATCACCGTTTACTATTCCAATGTATGTGGAAATAGATTGGAGAAGCTGTAGTGGGATTTTCTATGCGGAGGAATAACAGATGAATTTAAATTTTATGTGGTCCTTGCATCTTACTATGTCTGGGGTATATTGGGTGATGCTTGGGATGGTTGTAGATTTTCTTTTGGGTGGAGATGCTTATTGGGTAAACATCATAGTTCTTTTGTTTGGAATTGGAAGATGGTTCCTTTATGTGGAGGAGAGGAACAACAAAACTTTAAACGGACACACAGTTAAGAAGGTGAAATCATTGATTGTTAGATATTTTTTTGAGTGGTCTTGCACTCTTCATAATTCATGTAATTCTTTGGGGGGAAAAGCTGTACATAAGCAAAAAAGCTTGTCATTAAATTTTTTTATTTTATTTTTTATTGCGTAAATAATTAAGCAATGCAGTATTCTCACTCATCTCCTCTCTTCCCTTTCCTGCAAAAGAAAAAAAAAAAAGAAAAAAAAGAGAGAAAGTATTCACACATTTAAAAGCAAATTTCCAATCTAGGAACAATAATTATATGTAAGAATGGTGTTGATTTTCTTTGAAGCTATCATAGGTTTGAAAGTTAATGTTGGTAAGAGTGAGATTGTGCCAGTAGGTGAGGTAGGTAACTTACATGCTCTAGCTTGTGTGTTATACTGTTATGTTGTAGGGTAGGAAATTTACCTATGAATTACTTGGGTATGCCTCTTGGGGCACATTACAAGGATCTCTCGATATGGAATTCAATTTTAGAAAAAATGGAAAGGAGACTTTCTGGGTGGAAACAGTTATATTTGTCTAAGGGCGGCGGACTTACTTTGTTAAAGAGTACTCTTTCGAGTCTTCCTATATATTTATTATCACTGTTCACTATTCCTCAAGTTGTAGTAGTTAGATTGGAGAAGATACAAAGGAATTTCCTTTGGGGGACTTCTAATGAGGTCTTTAAATATTCATTAGTTGTGTGGGAGAAAGTTTGTTTACCGATGGAGGAAGGTGGTTTGGGGATAAGGAGGGTGGGGTTGTTTAATCAAGCCTTGCTTGGTAAGTGGTTATGGCGCTTTGGGAAAGAAGTTCACAGGTTATGGCGTTAGGTTATAGCAACCAAATATGGAGTGGATAGTGGGGGTTGGTGTATTAGGGATGTTCGAGGGACCCATGGCTGTGGAATGTGGAATAATATTAGAGCAGGAGCTGAGAGTTTCTTCAGACATGTGGAGTATGCTGTGGGGGAAGGCCATCATATTCGTTTTTTGGTTTTGGTATGACCCTTGGAGTGGGCCTATCCCTCTAAAGGATCTCTATCCAGATCTGTTTGCTTGTGCTGTTTCCAAAGAAGCTTGGATTTCTGATTTGGTTGTTTCTAATTTTGAAGGGGGGTAATAGAAGCTGTAATTTATAGTTCCGTCGAGCTTTTCATAAAGGGAGGTAGAGAGAATGCTCTCTGCTTAAGCATCTTTATTCTAATATGCCAAGTGGGGAGGGAGATGATATGTTGACTTGGAAGTTGAATCGGTCTGATGTCTTTGATGTTCGCTCTTATTATAACTTGCTAGCTGATTCGGATGGCTCTTCTTCTATCTCTTTTCCCTGGAAGTGCATTTGGAGTACAGAGGTACCTAAAATGGTGTCTTTCTTTTTATGGACAGCAGCTAGGGGTAGTATTCTTACCATTGATAATCTGGTTCTTAGGCATTAACCACTGGTTAATTGGTGTTGCATGTGCTGGTGTGATGAGGAAACTGTGGATTATCTTCTCCATTGTAAGTTTGCTTATGCCTTGTGTAGTGAAGTTTTTTTGATATTTGGAATCCAGTGGGTGATGCCGAAGACAGTAGCCTCCCTTCTTTTTGGCTGGTGGAATTAGCCGGGGAAGCATTCCTCTAATATTTGGAATATGGTTCCAACTTATTCGATGTGGTTAATTTGGCAGGAGCATAATAATCATACTTTTGAAGATATTGTGAGATCAATAGATCTTTTGAAGCCTATAATAGTTGGGACCTTATTTCAGTGTGGTAAAATTTGGGGTTTTACACAATGTATTCCCATTTCTGAATTTCTTCTTTCTATTTGTATCTCTTCCTGAGGTACTTGTATTCGTTTTAAGTTCTGAGTGTTCACCATTGTGAACATGATGTCCTTTTTATGAAATAAATCTTTGATTACCTATCAAAAAAAAAAAAAAAAAAGCTTTGGTAGAACAAACTGCTTTGAGAGGTAGGAGGTTTGCACTCTAGTCAACATAAACACTCTAATAAATGTAACATTGCAGGATGAAATGCCAGACACCTTTTCTTTGGTCATCTACCCCGACCTCCAAAACATACATTCTTGACTTAAAAAGTTCTATATTAAAGGAGAACATTAAGTGAGTTTAACTGAATACTTACCCTTCATTTTGTGAAATCTTATTGCAGCTTAGTAGTGTTTTGTGGCCTATAATAAATATACATATAGATCTTAGGTAAGGCTGTGTATATTATTTATGTATTTATTTTATTAGGAATCATGCCGAGAGCCTTGTAGTTCAACTAGTTGGCATCTCTTGGTGTTTCCAATTTAGACATTATAATTTTTTTTAGGAACCGTCTTTCTGTGTTAGTGTATCATAAAAAATATAAAGAATGAAATTTTTTTTTCTGTATTTGCACATATGGTTGTTATTATATCATGTGTTTCCTGTTATGTAGATTTTTGTTTTTTTCAAAGATCAGTAAGTTGGCACCCGTAGGGGGGGGGGGGGGGTGGAGAAGACATTCAAACTAGTGACCTCCGTTCTTGAAGTGTGGTCCCTAGCTGATTGCGCTACCCTTCGGGGTGCAATCCATTGTTATTTTGTCATCTGATTTGTTTTCTTTTAATTCATTAAATCAAAGGGCACATGCATTTCTGAAGTTACACAAAAATTAGTGTATAACACATTTTTCTTTCTCATTTCCATTTTTATTTACTCAAAATGCAGTTCTATCGTCTTCTTTTTTGGGGGAAAATAAATGCAAGCTATCCAAGAACATACTTTCTTTAACAAATATTATTTGATGTACAAATATATATATCTCACATCTTTCATTCATTCATTAAAATTAGGTCAAGAAATTATCTCCGAATGATCCTGATGCTGCCAGGAAATTGAAGGAATGTGAGAAAGCAGTGATGAAACTTAAATTTGAGGAAGCAATTTCTGTACCTGAGTCTGAAAGGCATTCAATAGCCGATTCTATAGATTATCGTTCCATAGGTATTTTTTTGATAGTATTTTCAGTATCTACTACTGCATATGAATCATGGTCAATGGATTCTAAATTGTTTCCTAGTTCAGAACAATCACTGCTGTATTGCTTTGAATCTTGATATGTATTTATGCCTATTGTTGCCGGATGAATGTGTAAATTTAAATACATTCTGTTAGAGGAGTAAATGAAATATGATCATAGGAGCCTCATCTGTCTTATTCTCTTTGGTTGGAATGTGAAAACTGTAGGCTTGGCTTGTTGCCTATTTAGGCGTCAGCTCCTAAAGAATGTATGCTGGCATTGGGTTTCAACACATCCCTTTTTTTCCCCATCTTTCCCGTTTTATTGTATTTCAAAATTTATTCAGAAATTTTAAATCTAGTTTTGATTCCTTGCATCGAATTTTATTTTGTAGCTAAGTCCACTATTGCAAAATTACAGCTTTTATGCTGCAACCTATTTTAAAGCATATGTTATTGTGAATATTGTCTAAAACTTGTATTTGTTATATGCAAATGCTGATGCATTTCCAGAATAGTTTGGTTTGAGTACTTTAATAACAATGACTAATGAAGTAATTTTTGAATTATTTAGCGATTCTGCCATAGGTAAAATTTGCAAAATTACAGCTTTTATGTTGCAACCTATTTCAAAGCATATGTTATTGTGAATATTGTCTAAAACTTGCATTTGTTATACACAAATGCTGGAGCATTTCCAGTATTGTTTGTTTTGAGTTCAATGACTGATAAAATAGTTTTTGAATTATTTAGCCATTCTGTCATAGGTAAAATTTTATTATGTTGATGTAAAAAATGAACATATGCAAGTATTTGATGGTTTTAAAAAATTATTTTGAAAACTTTAGGAAAGGGTGACATTCGACACATGAATATTTATTGGAGCAGTCAGAAGGCATTAGAATTGGTATAAGTCCACTTAGTGAAGCTAAAAATATGGCATAGTGCTGTATTTTAAAAAGTAAACAAATATGGTGCAAGTTTTGGGTTACACATGTATAATCTAGAAGTTCGGTTGCTGTAGCAATTATGAACCTTAAAGATGGAGATTGTATAGAAAATAATTCCTATAAAAGGGTATTTCTGGCAGCAAATATCTGCAATATACTGCAGGGGTTTTGCACTTTCAATAGCTTGAACTTAGGCTAAATATGAGGATTTAGACTCCCACCTATTTTCACTTTAGAGACGATAGTGGCCTTATTGCTAGGCTTGCTTAATTAATATTAATCTATTCATTTTTATAATTTATAGGTTAAAATCTAAGGTCAATTAGTATTAATTATTACTATTTTATATATTATTATAGGAACAGGCCCCAATTCATCATCAGTGCCCACCGAAGTGGCTGTAGCAGCAGTGGCAGTAGCAGTTGTGGCAGTAGTGATGATGATAGTGGGAACAGCAGCAGCCATAGTGGTAGCAATAATTTTAGTGGTGGTGCTGGTGGTCCTAGGGGCACGTTGGTGGGGTGGCTGCAGTGGTGGTGTCTTTCATAAGGGTCAAGTAAATGACCTAGGTCTGAGCTCACGGTCAATAAAATATTAAAGAATGACCATCAGTCATTCTCATGATTTGAATTCAGAAAAAAATTTACTTCTAGCACCTAGATTTTTTTATTTTTTGCAATTGATAGATTTATCCATTTTTTATAGGGTATTTCCTTGAGAATATTTTTTCAAGTATCATGCAGTTTCATAATTCAAAGGGTGAAAAAGGGGGCTTATAAAAAAAAAAATTGGTGAATAAAGGGGAAAATATTGCCTTGAGATATTACATTAAATGCCTCCCTTATATGTGCATGACTTTAGGCACCAAATGGGGTTTTCCCTTTTCTACTGGCATGATACTTACCCTAGAGTAAGAGGATTAGTGGAGCCTTAGTTTCATTGCGTATTTTGCAATAGGCTATTTACAGGGTATTGTAATTTATGTTGTGTCTAATGAGACATGGTTGACAACCCCAAGGGGTAGCTCAATTGGCTTGTGAGCACCTCTAGTGAAATGGACGTCATTAGTTTGAATCTCCCCTTCCCACTACCATTGGGGCCAAAACTAATAAGAAAAAGTCATGGTTGACAGTAATTTTATTAGAATTAGACTTAAATGGTTTTACTTAAAAGGATTTGTGTAGCTGATCCAAGCTGTTGGGATTGAAATTAGGCTTTTTTGTGTTAGAGTTGACAGTAGATCTTAAACTTGTGATTGATAGTGAATTACTTTGGATTGTTCCTGATTGATAATAAAGACTGATTTTTGAAGAGTTTATTATCTTGATCATAGTTGTGTTTGTCTCTCAGGCCTAATGAAATTTCCTTTTGATTTCTAATCTAGATGTGGAACCACAGTATTCTGGTGCAAGAATAGATGGAGATGTAGTTACCTTGGATTTTGTGAAGAAAATGATGGATGATTTTAAGAATCAAAAGTGCATACATAAACGGTATGTCTATCAAGCGTGATTGTCAGTGTTGTAAATGTGGTTAAAAAATTATTACTCTGATCTCTTGATTTTGAAATCTTGGTGTTGACAATGTAGATATGCATTCCAGATTGTCTTGCAAATGAGAGATATGTTGCGAGCCTTGCCTTCTCTTGTTGATATAAATGTTCCTGATGGTAATCATTTCACTGTTTGTGGCGATGTTCATGGTCAGGTAATTACATTACCTTCGTATCTTTAAAATACTAGAATGGGTGCTTGGTGTTGAGTTAACTTCTAATTTAAATGTGCTTGGTTTTGAGTTAATTTTGAATATGCTATTCTTTAGAAGAAAGGCGAAATGGTATCGGGTATATTTTAGATGATAGAGAATAAGAGTGCACTGCTAGGTAATACAACAGCTGTGTATAAATGGGTAGGTTCAGATGGTCATGAAACCATAAGATGGGTACTGGTTGCTATTTACGCTTCAGAGCAAAATTAACTAGCAAAGCTAAACAGGACCTCCTGAACCGTCACTACATTGCCAACAATTTTTTAAAGCTGAAGTAGTTGTCTTTGCTGCTATATCATATTCAACTTTTTTGGTTCTGGAGGTTTTATCAAATCAAACCTGGTTGTGGTACCTATTGACTGATTTAATTAAGAATTATGATATTATGCCTGATAAATCTAGTCCTTCGGGGAACCAATGAGCCATAGCTCAACTGGTACATCCTTTTTTTTGATAGGAAAGAGAGAATTTCAAACCTATGGTGTCCTCCGCTCCATGATG
The DNA here is from genome assembly GCA_028535165.1 of Quercus tomentella. Classification (NCBI taxonomy): domain Eukaryota; kingdom Viridiplantae; phylum Streptophyta; class Magnoliopsida; order Fagales; family Fagaceae; genus Quercus; species Quercus tomentella. The sequence continues at coordinate 42,526,956 of JAPQVY010000100.1, read as the reverse complement.
ACTGCTCTCTATTTCTTGGATATCTCTATATTCCCAGTTACATTTCTTCTCTCTTTGTAAAGATTTCCAAATATAAAGTTGATGTTTAATATCTCTCTACTTCATCTAGACCCTAGTGGTGCTATTTATTGCATGAGATATAGGCTTTTCCCCCCCTATGTAGTAGTTACATCATATTGACATGCCTGATTTTGGTATTGTCATTTTGTAAAAATCTGTCATGTCGTTCAATCCTCATGTTGTTTTTTTTTTTGGTTTTGGGGGGGGGGGGGGGGGGGGAGAAGGGGGGTTGGTTCTATGGCACTAATTTATTGATTTATATCTTATAATGCCTGCAGTTCTATGATCTCTTAAATATTTTTGAGCTTAATGGGCTTCCCTCAGATGAGAATCCATATCTATTCAACGGTGACTTTGTGGATAGGGGATCGTTTTCGCTGGAGGTTATACTCACTTTGTTTGCATTTAAGTGCATGTCGCCAGCAGGTGAATTTTATTTGTTCTTGATATATTTTTGCACTTCTGGTGTGGTCATTTTACTTATGTAAGCAATTTTGTAGAATCATATCTATCTTGGCCACTGCTGTTTAAGTCATGCAGGAAATCTACTTTTTACATGTTTGTGTCCTAATTTTTAATTGTTTCCTTTAAAGATAATTTTTCTTGCTCTTTGCTATTCTAATTATGTTCCGTTTGTTTCAGTGGAATTATTATTATTATTATTTTTTTAGGTGCATTTTCTGGTGTTTGGTACAACGGAAAATTAGTTGCGACACAAAAAACAATATTGGAGACATGAAACTTTGGGCAAGAGTGATTGAACATAAGTTAGGATACAAAGCTACAATTTCAGAAAACCAATTTATATTTATTTTTATGCTAGAGTGATTTTCCATGTAAGCTATTTCTATACTTAGACATCTAACGGAAATATATAGAGAAACTATAAAAATCCACATATATTTTATTGACATAGAAAAAGTGTATGGGTGGGGTACTTAAGAGGTTATGTGGTAGTTCTTAGAAAAGAAATGAGTTCCTCAAAGGCATCTTAAGGATACATATGACCGTAAGTAGTGTGAGAGCAAGTGGGGGCATCACAAGTGGGTTTCCTATGTTTTCATCAAGGATCAACATTAAGTTTATATCTCTTTGCCCTGGTTATGGATGAGTTCATTTTTTTTTTTTGGAACCTATAAAAAAGTGGATGAAATGAGACGTTAAGTTTTGGTCAAGTTAGACATTTGGAGAGAGATGCTGTGAATCTTTAAGGCTTTTGGCTAAGTAGGACTAAATTATAGAACATGGAGTGTAAGTTTAGTAAAAATACGAACAAAAATGAGGGGGTTGTAAGATTTGATAGTTAAGAAATACCAAAAAGTAAGTGAGTTTGATATCTTGGATCAATAAATCATAAGGATAAAGAGATTGAAAAGGATGTGAATCATAAGATAAATGCACTGTGAATGAAGTGGAGAAGTTATTAGGAGTATTATGTGATCGTAGTATACCTATTAAGTTAAGGAGAAAAGAGCTATGGTGCTAAATGTTAGGCTATTAACAAGCAACATGTTAATAAAATAGGTGTAGCTAAAATGAGAATGTTACAATAGATAAGTAAAAACACAAGGAAACATAGAATTCAAAATGAAGAAATTCATTTAGAGATAAAGGTGGCCCCTATTGATGAAAAGATGATGGAGAGTCACTTGATATGGTTTTATCATGTGCAAATGAGACCTATTAATGCACCAAAGGAACATAAAAGGTATAGGAAGAACTAAAATAAAGTTAGTAGAAATAGTAAAAAACGGCATACCAATTCAAGAGGTGATAGAGAGAGTATGATTTTGAATAGGGTAGAATGGTGAAAAAAGAATATATTTCACCGATCCTAATTAGTTTGCAAATCAACAGAAAATGTTTTGTGATCAATAGAAAACAAGACCAATAGAGCAGAAAACGTTTTCTGGAACATTGATTGCTTAACAGATCACTAACCGCCACAAAAAACTTTCCTAATAATTTCTCTCTCGTCGTTTCCTTTCTCTTCACAAACCAACTGGTGATTTTTATCCAATTCCAATTGATCTATTTTGTTCAAACCAGTTGCTTTCTCTTATTTATTTATTTTGCATAGATTCTGAATTTGGGGTATACTTCCCCAAGCCCCCAAGCCCCCAAATGACCCAAAACTAATAAGTATTTTCCTATTTGGGATCTATTTTTGTGAAAAAATTTTTGTTCATATAATTTTTTTGAATTATAAGAAATTTTAATGGTTTTCCATGCAACCTAAACAACAGAAATGAATTTCTAGCTTATTTTCAAGGTCGTGACCAACAACAGGCAAACAGGTCAATTTTCAATTTTCTAGAAAATGTATTATAGAAAACAAAGTCTTTTTAAAAAAAAAAAAAAAAAAAAAATCCCATTGAAACAAACAGCATAGATATTATATGGTTTTGGATCTGAACTAATACGGCTCTTTCCACATCTGTTTCTAGAATGTACTTGATGTGGGAGGCTCAAAGCAAAAATTATGTTAATTTAGTTTTATTTTATTTTGCAATACAATTGCATTTTTATTGGCCAATTCTAGTTTTATTTTAAATCCTAGTAGTTTATTAGGTTATTAGTATTTTAATTTCTAGAAGCAAAGTTATTTTTAGTAATAAGTCATTATGGTTTCAATGACAATTAGAATTAGGGTTGGTACTAACTCCAAGCAAGCCTTGGTGCTAACTCCTAAGTTTTATCTTTATTTTTCATGTTCGATAATTTTATTGTTGAATTGTTTTGGCTTGTCCTATGTCAGTGCTGCTGCTTCATTTCTTCATTAAATATTAGCAACCTTCAATTCATTTTGATAATCTTTTAACCTTTTTGTTTTATGTTGTCAGCCATATATCTCGCAAGAGGAAATCACGAGAGCAAGAGCATGAACAAGATATATGGTTTTGAGGGTGAGGTCAAGTCCAAGTTGAGTGATACATTTGTGGAACTATTTGCAGAAGTGTTCTGTTGTTTGCCATTGGCACACGTGATAAATGAGAAGGTATTTGTAGTTCATGGAGGTCTCTTTAGTGTTGATGGGGTGAAACTTTCTGACATAAGAGCAATTGACCGGTTTTGTGAACCGCCTGAGGAAGGTAAATTGGGCTTCAGCCCCCCGTCCTCCCTTGTTCTCTTCAAATGACTTTTTACATTGCTTTTAACAAGGTGAAGTTAGAGCTTTTGAGATATGTGATTGTAAGCCGCCTTATTAATTTGGATGGATGGGGCTTATAGTACTTATCTGGATTTCATCAGGTTTAATGTGCGAATTGCTATGGAGTGATCCACAACCCAACCCTGGAAGAGGTCCTAGCAAGCGAGGTGTTGGTCTTTCTTTTGGTGGAGATGTGACGAAAAGGTTTCTGCAGGAAAATAATTTAGGTAAGTTGGTCTCAAGTGATTTTTTTTTCCTTCTCTTCTAATGTTCTCAAGTCGGTGAATTCACACTTTACTCGATTGACAGATTTGGTTGTGAGATCTCATGAAGTAAAGGATGAGGGTTATGAGATCGAGCATGATGGCAAACTTATAACTGTATTTTCTGCTCCAAATTACTGTGACCAGGTACGTTATTCATGGCTGATCCTTTTTTACTGTGATCAATTGTTTTATGTAGTTCACTTTTATTTGTAATGTAAGTGAGTAGCATATTCTTTTGGAAATTGAAGAATCTGATACTTATGATTGCTTGTGTTATTTATTTTAAAATTCTGTGATTGGTTATAAAATAATGAAGTAATGCCTATGTGTCTTCAGAATATCTGGATATAGTGCCAAAGTTGTTGTATAACGTTGGTCTGTAATTTGTGTTTTGCAGATGGGTAACAAGGGTGCCTTTATTCGTTTTGAAGCACCTGATTTGAAGCCAAACATTGTTACATTCTCAGCAGTTGTCAGTAGCTACTGTTTCAAATAACTGCTGTTTACTTTTATATTTTTCTTTTTCTTTTATCTTTTGTTATAATATGCCCCTCTGTGTGTGTGGAGGCTTTTTTTTTTTGATGTTTTTCAATGGTAATCTGATATTAGTTTTTTTCCCCCTCCCCGTTATTAATCAATTTGCAGCCACACCCTGATGTCAAGCCAATGGCATATGCAAACAACTTCCTGCGGATGTTTTCATAATTTTTGCAGCTGACTGGAATGGCCAATGGTATATTCTTTTCTTTTCAATATCTTTACTGCTGAAGTGCAAGAAGCTTTAGGTGATGTGGGCCAGAGAAGAGGCAAAACATGTTGAAAAAAGCAGTTTTTATGTTGTGATGATTTTTTGGAGAACAAATTTTCCCCCCTTTTCTCCTTGTACTTCTCATCAATGGCAAGAATGTTTCAAGGTACATGGTTTCATGTTTTTCCCTAGTGTTGACCCTGAAAGGTCAGTCTAGATGAAAACTCACTTTGCTTGCTTGAATAACTCTTCTAAGTAAAATGTATGGCCATTTTCTTTCTGTATCTCTAAGTGCAAAGTTCTTTCCAAATAAAGTTGCTTTCTCCTTACAATTATTTGATAATGAATGCGTGCATTATCCTTGGTTGGTTTGACTGGTCCTCATATTTAAAGGACAACCACAACATTATTATTATGAGAGTAGACGTCTGCATGGTCCAGAAAAATTGGTTGTTGTTCTTGTTTGCTCTTGCTACATCTACATCTACATCTTGTTATTGGTTCTAAAATATAAAAAAGTTATTGTTCCCTATGGTGCTATGTAAATTATTATTTTGTGATGTATTCTGATTTGGTCATATTATGAGCTTGTAAAGAACATTCTTGTATTTGTCAAGAGCCTTATAGTTTAGTTGCACTGTCAACTATATCAAATGATAAAAAAAAGAAAGAACATTGTAATTGTTGGTAGTACTGTGAGAGTCTGAAGGGCAACCGTGGTCCTTGTCAATTGAAATTGTTTTAGTACATGCGAAATCCTTTTTTAAGAAACGATAGTATGAGTTAACATTAGTCCACTAATCCACATTGAAGTTGTCTCTTCATGTTGAAAAATTAAAATTTTACTCCAATGCTGGATGAGGCATAATTTGTAGAAATCATATTTGAGTTCATCAATCAGACACAAGATAGAAACATTGATGTTAACGAGGAAATGAATTCCAAATCACCTAATAGGTTCATCATATCCATATCCTTCAAAAACATAGCCCGTAGATATGTCCAACAGCTCATGCAGATCCGTCTCCCTATGTATGGCCCCTTAAAATGCATTGTGGTCTGCAATGTTGCTGTTGCCAAAGGAATTGACGTCAATTTCTCTTCCAGGCCTGAATTTGGATCCTCCAAATACTTCATCTATCTATAGCAGTTCCCCCGATTCACAAGGCCTAGTGTGGCTACTGCTAGCAAGTCATCAAAGGGTTCATAGATGTGTTAAGCAAATTAAAATCTCTAAATATAGTTCTATTTGGGTTGTTTCAATAAAATTGTTTTAAGGGTAAAGTTAGGCTCGGAAGGTGCTCAAAATGAGTGCTGATACCCAAAAAATTACAAGAAGTCCAGCTCGAGGAATCAAATCATGGGTCTTATGTGAATACAAAGGAGCCATGGTTCTATAAAGAAACTCTTGTAAAAATAGGTTGAAGAACCATGAAGAATGGGTTTAAAGACCATCAATAAAGAAAAAGAGAAAATGACATTGAATAAGGTGCAAATGAACCAAGAAAAGGTATCCAAAGAGTCCTTGAAAGGGATCCCCAAAAAGCCTAGCAAAAAGGGAGGGCCAAGCCCAATGGGCTCACCATGAAAAAAAACAGCCACAAAGGACCAAGTTTCCTTGGTAGAAAAGTAAGAACCAAGTTTCCTTGGTAGAAAAGTAAGAAGAGGGACGTCTGACGTTTCGAGGAACCACAACTAGCAAGAAATTACAAAAGAAGAAAAAGATGTTTTGGGACTTCACTTTTCAGAAAAAAGAAATTAATACGTGGAGTCACTGTCAAGCCGAAAAAGAGAAAAAACATCTATGCCATTTTTTCAGAAAAAGTGGCTCAGCATGTGAAGTCATTATCAAGCCGAAAAAATCTTCTAGTGTCACTTTTTAGGCCTTGAAAAGAGAACCTTGACTGATACATGGGAAGGCCAACGTGAATATTCAAATTCATGGCAAAAAACCATGAATTACCCAGCAGGTTGAAGGCATCTTAGCCCGAGGAACATGGTCATAATGTAAAAAGAATAAAAAAACAAAGAAGAGGAGATAAAAGTATAAAACACTCTTAAAGCAACCCCTAAAGAAACCAATGTGTAAAATAAAGTAAATGGGTTCTACCATTGTATCGTCCTAGACATACAATGGAGATCCACTTCTTTCTTCTTCTTCTTCTTTTCTTTTTTCTTTCTTTTTTTTTTTTTTTTTTTTTTGGTGAGAATTAGGAGTGTTGGTTTGGTGGAAGGGGAGGAATATTTCTATTTGAGGTAATCCACTGTAGCTCTTTAAAGGATGCTTTTGCTGGGGAAAGTGTCCATACTAAAAAGGCTAAAAGTGGTGGGTATCTCAAGGTGCATGTCAATAGAAAAGGATAGGGAACCTCTGTTGAAGCCAAGAGCCTGTCCAATGACCTTTGGTCTATTTATAGTAGAGCCAAATAAACCTCTTATGGTTGCAAAACCCAAAATATAGAAAGAAGGTTAGCTGAGATAATATGTGTCAGGGGGTTGGGTTAGCAGAGTGAAATCCAAGAAACCAAAATAAAAGGGCAAAAGGGAAAAACACCCATCCAAACCCAACTATAAAAAGGGGCAGGCCTTATTCACTTAAGGAGGGGGAACCAACAGAGGAGGAGATGAGAAAACAACAATACAACCATGGGAAGAAAAAACCCAAAAGCCAAAAACTAGAAAAGTAAAAGAAAGTAGAGAGAGAAATAGAAAGTAAAAGAAGAAGAGAAAAGAAAAGTATCTTATAGAGTATTTGGCATGCACCAATAGGAAATTCCTCTCTCCCACAAAATCCTCCTCATCTAAATCTCTTAGAAGGAGATGTCCAAGCAAATCTACTTGGATTTGAGTTTCAAATCTCACAAGTCTTGTGCAAAAGTATAAAGTCTGTGAGAATTGGGACCAAAGACCTCGTGGCTGACCCATTTTTATGAAGTCCATGTATATATATTTATATGTTTGAAAATGTATATTTTAACTTGAGGAACTAACAATTATTTGAGAATATTTGAATTATATTGTTGTTGTTGTGTAGAACCTATAGTGGTGAAGGAAAAGGACAAAGCCCATTGTATAGCAAGCGTGGAGAAAGACCCCACTGCCCAAGAAACCAGTATTTTAGGTTCCCTATATTAAAAGCCCTATGGTTCAAGGAACTAGTATTCTCGAGTTTCACAAATTTAAAGGCCCTATGGTTCAAGGAACCATAATTCTCGGGTTCCATGGATTTAAAGACCCTATGGTTCGTTTCTCAAAAAAAAAAGACCCTATGGTTCAAGGAACCAATATTTTGAGTTTCACACATATACAATAAAATCCATTGAACTACTTGTTTTCTCTCTAACTTTCTTAGTTCCTTCACATGCATATTTTGTCTTTTTTTTTTCTTGGTTCCTTGGATTGCTATTTGCGCGCAGGTTGATTCTAAATAACAGATCTATGTTCCGCAGTTGAAACAATTCCAGCACACCCATAACTCTATTATGGCCTTGAAGAGCCCAAATTTCACAACAAGACTATGGGCTTGACAAACGACGAAAAATCAGCCTTTAACAATGAGTTTATGATCTTTTGGCATATCTTTACACTATAACAAATTTTGGTGTGAAAATTATTTAATTGGAAAGTAGACACATGGAGCTTTGAAATAGATGCAAATTTGATATAATTTGAATTTTAAATAAGTGAGATATGGCCATTAGAAATTGACAGAATTGTGAAGTATCAAGTAGCCTATTTAATCAGCGAAGTGGGGTTGGATAATTCTATTTTGGAAGGTGATTCGGAAATTGTCATAAACGCCTTTTGAAATGGTGTCTTGCTTAACTCGGGTTTGGGCCTTTTACTTAATGATACTTTGTCTATTGTTAATTCCTTAAAAAAAGTTTCTTTTTCGCATACCCTGTGACAAGGTAATACGATTACCAATGCTTTAACTAAGAGAGCTAGGTTGTCTTCTTCGCTTCTTGTTTGGATGAAGTGTATTCCTCTGGACATTGTTAATTTTGTTAAGCAGCCTATTTAATAGCGAAACGGCCCAAATCTAGACTTGGCTTAATTGTCGCTTAAACAAATTTGTGGTAGTTTGTTTTCTCTTTATTTCCCTTTAAACTACCTATAAAAGCCTCACTTAGCATGAGAGAGAGAGAGAGAGAGAGAGAGAGAGAGAGAGAGAGAGAGAGAGAGAGAGAGAGAGAGAGAGAGAGAGAGAGAGAGAGAGGCGGCCACTGTAGGCTGTAAATGAATCAAGCCAAGCTTAAACTTTAGTTTTAGGCTTGTTTAATAAACGAGCAGAGCTCAAGTAAAAAATATTGTTCGTGAACAAGCTTGTGAACACCAAGACTCGATATAGAAGTAACAAAACAAGTTGAGCCTAGGCTTATTTATGAGTTTGGTAATAAAATTGATATGAGCTTGACAAGTAAACTCATATCCTTTCAAGACTTTAATTAATTATAAGTTGAGATCACTCATCTAAACCAAATAGGCTAGATAATAAATTTGATATAGGCTTGATAATATACTTGTGTTGAATCTCAAGCTCAAAAACATGATATTGAGCTTGAGTTTGGGCTTGATATTGAGCTCGAGCTTGGCTTGACCAATGAATCAAGTCAAGCCAAGCCGAGCTCAAGATTTTATACTTTATAACAAACTCAAGCTTGAACATTATTTGTAGGCTCGTATCAAACTCAAGCCAAGCTTGAACATTCTACTTTTGATGTCAAGCCGAGTTTGAACATTCACTACTCGACAAAGTTGGGCTCGTTTACAATCCTAAATTTAACTGTCAAAAACCTCTCCTCATCATTTGAAAAAAAATAAAAAATAAAAAATAAAATCTCAGAGATTCTAGGCCTCTACATGCAAAGTAATCCCTCCAAAAAGTTCATTGGAGTTTAGGGTTGAAGCAAGGACTTTCTATAGAAGAATGCTAGAGTTTTGGGGACACAATGGTGGGGGGCAAATGGGTCGTTCGTTGGCTTTACAAGTTGAGTCTACTCTATAAAGGTTTGAAAGCATGGGCTGATTCTAATAATTATTTCTTTATTGTGGAAATTTCAAGTAGGAATACTTATACTCTTGTCTTTCTTTTGAAGGATTTTTCAAAAGTTTTTCACTTCGTCAACAAAATTCGTGTATTCTTTTTATTGCATTAGATTGTAGTGATTATTGTTACGACTATTTTATTTGTAAACTGTTAATTTTAGGTGTAAGCGGCAATTAGTCCATTACTTAGCTTTACTGGACTCAATCTAAAATTTACAATTGGTATTAGTATTAAGGTTCACTCAGTTAGAAAATATTATTTTTGAGTGTTATTCTCGATCTTTGTTGTCAATAGATAAGTTCTTGTTAGTGATCTCCTTCTACTTATTGGAAGGTGCGAATGAAAATGTTCCTAAAATCATTAGATGAGAGTTTGGGAATTTATCAAGAGAGCTTGGTCGAAACCTGAAATAAAGGTAGATGAATGGTCAAAGGGAGAGCTAAATGCTTGTAATTGGAATAGTAAGGGGTTGAATGGAATTTTCACGCATCGGCCATTAGATATATGGAATTCTAATGGAAATAGGTGTCTCATACCCATACAAAGTAAACGATTTAAAATAATAATAATAAAAAAGTATATATCTCATGAGATGGTCTCAATTGATTACCTTTTTTTTTAATTTATTTTATTTTATTTTTTATTTTATTTTTTTACCACTCTCTTATAACATGTGAGATCTATATATGTGAAACACACGCATATGATTTCGTAAGAGATAGGAGTGTTCACAGTGTACTTTGGCCAAAACTATCACTGCACTGCACTTCAGTTTTGCGGCCACATGTGCGGTGTAGTTATATACCATATATCATGGTGCAGTTTTGTCAGTTTTGGGTTGGAACATTTTTTTTTTTTTTAAATTTGGGCTGGTTTGGCCGAGCTCAAAGCCGGTTTTTCCTTTATTTTGGGTCAAATTTTAAAATGTTGGGCTGGTTTTTCTTTGTTTTGGGCTAATTAAAAGTAGCCCAACAAAGTTTTAGGTGTGAAAGAACTCCTCTTCTATATGTAAAAGATCAAGTGATCAGCCCTACTGAGAGATAATGGTTTAATGAGACATGCTCTTAACAAAAGAATTTAGCAGGTAATAATATGGACTGTACTATCACTGCACTGCACCTCAGTTTTGCGGCCACATGTGCGGTGCAGTTATATACCATATATCATGGTGCAGTTTTGTCAATTTTGGGTTGGAACATTTTTTTATTTTATTTTTAATTTGGGCTGGTTTGGCCCAGCTCAAAGCCGGTTTTTCCTTTATTTTGGGTCAAATTTTAAAATGTTGGGCTGGTTTTTCTTTGTTTTGGGCTAATTAAAAGTAGCCCAACAAAGTTTTAGGTGTGAAAGAACTCCTCTTCTATATGTAAAAGATCAAGTGATCAGCCCTACTGAGAGATGATGGTTTAATAAGACATGCTCTTAACAAAAGAATTTAGCAGGTAATAATATACTGCATACCCAATTGCCATGCTGCTTTGCTGTATTTATTGTCAATGATTGGGAATATAATCTAGGTGTGGTTGTAACTTGTGAATGTGACCTACATCATGGCCTCATTTTAGTGAATTAACAACTAGTGTTTGATGCCATTAAAAGTACATAGAATGATTTTCATAACCAGGACCAAATCCGAGGTCACATTAATACACCGAGAGCTCGTATTATTTTGCATCTTTCACGAGTACCCTTTTCCTTTGGTTGGAATAATAATCAATTATTAGGGTGATTTTTGTGTTAGTGGAAAAGGATAAATTAAAACTTGTGAACATTATTAAGAAACCAAATACATTGTCTTAGCAAATGATTTTATTGATTAATGCAACCAAAAATTTGAAATTAATTAAGAAACCTAATACATGGTCTTTAAGGTACTTTATCTAAATTTTAACTGATGGAAAGAAGTTGGTAAGGCTAAAAAAGTAGTCTTCATGGAATTTTAAAAAAATTATTAATAGTTTCTCAAAAAAAAAAAAAATATTAATATTATAAGAAAAGTGGATTGTTTTTTGGGAGTCAAAATACCTATTAATTGAAGATAAGAAGATTCTGAACTGTCATATAACATTTAGTATTTGATAATTTTTGTAAAAGGGTGTCAATGATTACAATCAATAGTAGGTTTTACTTTGTACCTGGTCTCTTTGCAGGGAAAGTTACAAATTTGATTTACTATCATTCTCATGCAAATTGAAAAAGATGGATATATATAAACATCTTAAAACACCATGATAAACTCCAAAACAATTTGAATAGTAATCAAAATCAATATAGCTGTTTACATACAAACAAAAAATCTGGCAACAATTCAAAAACCTATTTATGTTGCCTCATAATAATTCTTTTAAGGTGTTTTAGAAAATTATCCCAACTAGTGGCTTGGTAAGTGATAGGGGTATTTTTGGCTAAGAAAATTTCTTAACTTTTTGACCCGTTAGGATAAAGCACTTCACCTAAAGACCCGTCGGGATAGATGGCTCGCTCAACCTCCATGGGTATTGAAGACCTGTTGGGACAAACATCTCATACAATCTCCTTGAGTCCCGATGATGCAAGCACCTCACTCTCCTTGAGACCCGTCAACTTCCTGGAGACCTGTCGGGTGGCATACATTTGGGCCTGACGAGTGGCTTACGTATGAACCCGACAGTGGCTCCATTTGAGTTCGACAAGTGATTTGCATACGGACGGTTGAATACATTGGGTTCCACAACTTTTTACGCGTTCTCCACTCATGTCCCCCTATATGGAAAGAACTTGCACGCCATGCACAAAGACCCTACTATATATTTGTATCATCCTAGTATGGAAAGAAAGACCTTAAGATCTCGAAGCCTTAACTCTAAATCTTCTTTACAAGGAAAGATCCTACATTCAAGGATCTTGGTCAGCTCTACACTACTATATAAACACTAAGCCTCCTCTTACTTAAGGTACGTGAAAAATTCCTAATTCTCACACTGCCGGCACCCCACTAGTGTTCTCTATAGGTTCTTTGTTCTCTTGTTTTTCAAGTACTGCAATTGACATGCGTGTAGACAATCAACTCACTGACAATTTTAGTTCATCATTAGTAAGTATCCCAAAGATGAAAATCTTCAACACCTACACCGATGCTGCTAGTGTGTGCATCAAACATAGTTGATGTTGTGGAGGCTGCAGAAGAATCTGAATCACTGTCATCCTCATCTAAGTATCGGCTAGCTCCATCCATACTCCTACTGCTGTCCATAGGGATGTTGGGGTGAGAATTCGTTTATCTTCGCCTAAAAGATATATATCAAAGTCTTTACCCCAAGCCTCCAAAGAGTAGAAAACTCAGTAAGCTCTATATTCACAAAAGCTGAATACAGCAGCTGCAAAGATCGGTAAAATTCTACGAATCCGTTAATAGAGCGAATATCTAGACTCAGGTATTCAGTAATCCCCTCAATCTCAATCTAAATCTCTTGCATGAGGACCTCATAGTGATCATTTCTACACTCTCCCAAAGAACTTTCCGTGGCATTAATGGGCCAAGGTATCCCCACCAAAGTCTGAATAAGAAACATAGAATCCTGGCAGAGGATTCAGAGCCAAAACAACATCTCCGTCCTCGACTTGATGCACATCAAATACCACCTTGTAAATTTCCAAAGCCAAGCTTTGAAAACCACCTACCTTCTCACAGTGGATTAATCCTCTTGGTATCGGTTCATGTTCTCCATCATTTTCAAAAATGGGGATTCTTCTCCCGTTTTCCACTTCATTCTCCACTCCCACATTTGAGGCAATAGATTCATCATTGATTTCATCATTGATATCTATCTCTTAATCTGTGTCAAGATTTAACAAGCTGGTAAAAAAGTTCAAGTGCATGATATAATAAATTACAAAAAGAAACCCAAAAATTACAGCCTTTTTATTAGAAAGGTCTTTTATATTGTTTTTATGTTTTTTAAAAGCATATTGGCAGTTTATAGGGGTCTACTCTACATTATTCTTAGTGAGTTAATGGCATGGCCACAGATGCAAAACATAATTCAGTGAAAAATATGAAAATTTGTTTCCTGTTTTTTTTTTTTTTTTTTTTTTTTTTTTTTTTTTTTTTTTTTTTCTAAAAGAATTATGCTTTTAGATATATGAACCCAAAAAAGTCCTATAGCACACCCAATTAGTAAAATTAAACAAAAAATTCTATTAACAAGTATGCTTGAATCTTGATCAACAACCAAAAAAGAACGAGAGAAAAAAAAAAGAAAAAAGAAAAAAAACCTTTCATAAAACAGAACACAGTCACATGTGAGATAACAATTTTTTTTTTTTGAAGAAGAGATAACAATTTTTTAATCTTTAGTCTCGGTTGTGTTGCAATATTGTGTACTTCAACACCTCTCTTGAATATCACTATAATCATTCCCTATATGGAACAATTGCCAGATGGCATATGCACACAATGACTGCAAAAAAGGCAAGCCCTTAGGTGTTTAGAGATACCACTAAGAGTATGTTTGGATTGGGCTGATTTCCGTCTGCGTCTGCGTTTTTCAGTTTTTTTTTTTTTTTACATATTTTTTAGACTTGCGGTTACTGTTTATGTACTGTTTAATGAACAGTACATGATAGAAAGTGAAAATTTTTAATTTTGAGATTGAGTGGTTTAATATGTGTTGCTATGCCACCGAAAATGAAACACATTAATACATATTATTTGAACCCTATTATAAACACATATCCAATACATATTCAATACATTTTATCTTAATTAAACATATAATATACCATGATTAAACATATATTCAATACATATTATCTATAAAAACTAAAACAAATGTTCTTTACCTAATCATAGAGATTCTAGAGAAAAAGGGAGTGAGAATTCTTAACGCAATCTGCCAGAGGAGCGAAAATTGAAATATTCTTCAGCTGAACGAAGTCTCTCAAGAACTTTCTTAATCTGTGTCAAGATTTAACAAGCTGGTAAATAAGTTCAAGTGTATGATATAATAAATTACAAAAAGAAAGCCTAAAAATTACAGCATTTTTATTAGAAAGGTCTTTTATATTGCTTTTATGTTTATTAAAAGCATATTGACAGTTTAGTGGTCTACTCTACATTATTCGTTGTGAGTTAAGGGCATGGCCACAGATGCACTACATAATTCAGTGAAAAGTATGAAAATTTGAAATAAATACACATAAAAATCATCCAAAACCATTTCCTTTTTTTTTTTTCCTAAAAAAATCAGGCTTTTAGATATATGAACTCAAAAAAGTCCTATGGCATACCTAAATGGTAAAATTAAACAAAAAATCTGATTAAAAAGTATGCTTGAATCTTGATCAGCAACCAAAAAAGAAAGAATAAAGAAAAAGAAAAGAAAAAAACCTTTCATAAAACAGAACACAGTCACATGTGAGATAACAATTTTTTAATCTTTTGTTTCAGTTGTGTTGCAATATTGTGTACTTCAACACCTATCTTGAATCACTATATTCATTCCCTACCTGGAACAATTGCCAGATGACATAGCCACACATTTATAGCAAAAAAGGCAAGCCGTTAGCTGTTCAGAGAAACCACTCAGTCTCAAGCTAGTGCAATCTTGCTAAAAGCTTGGAACCCAGACCAAAATATGTGTGGTTATGCCATCGAAAATGAAACACAAACATATTAATACATACTATCTGAACCCTATTATAATCACATATCCAATGCATATATAATACATATTATCTCAATTAAACACATAATATACCATAATTAAACACATATTCAATATATATTATCTGAACCCTATCTTCAAACTAAAAAGAGCTTCTGAGGTGTGGAGGATAAGAGTCGGGTTCAAGTCTAAAGGAAGGAGTTTCAGACACATTCTATCTTGTATAAAAAAAATTGCAGTAAAAACTAATGGCCTGTTTGGATGACATAGATTTGGATTTGGATTTGGATTTGAGTGGGTCCAAATCCAAATTCTTTATTTGGATAAGTTAAAAGAGTTGGATTTGGATTTGGCCCAAATCCATCTTGGATTTCAGGGGTCCAAATTCATGGATTTGAAATCCTCTCACAAACCCAAGAATTTAGAAATCCCTCACCTCATGCTTGCCCTCTATTCTCAGTACTTCATCGGCTCCAGCAAATATCACACTCTCTCTTCCTTTGTTCGCAGTACTTCTTTCTCTCTTTCTCGCAGCAAGGTTTGTCTGTCAACTATTTTCTTCCTCTTCATCATCTCTATCTCTCTTTCTACTAAATTTGAATCATAAAGGCTCTGGGGTTTTCTGTGGGTTTCATTTTTTTTTTTGTGGGTTTGTTTGCGTTTCCTTTGATTTGTGTGTGGGTTTTGTTTGGGTTTCGTTTGATTATTTGTGTGTTTTGTTTCATAGTATTTTCAATGATTTGTTTTGGGTTTGTCTTTATTTTCTATTTCTACTTACGTTTGTGGGTTTGTAGTGCAAATTATGTGTTTGATGAAATGCTTCTATGTGTTTGATGAAATGCTTCTATGGAAATTCATGTGAAATTGCTTCTTGGGCATGCTATTCATGACATAAAAGCTTAGAATGTTTAGAAATTACAACCCATTCTTGTTTGGAATACGGACCACATAGTGCTCATCGGCAACCATGATGTCCAGAGTAGCCTCCTTGTGTGATGGTTCCATCAAAGTACTTGACGCCATAGGTGAGGATCATATCGGGGCAGTAATTCTCAAGTTCGTTGGCACAGCTATCGCAAGAGTGACATGCTCCAACCATGCAGCCAACACCAATTTTGTCTCCAACTTTGAACTTTTGTACCTTACTTCCCACTTCTGTCACTACACCCACAATCTCATGCCTGCATTGTCCAATTCAGTTCACATGATTTTCATATTGGATAATAAAAAAAAAAAAATTAGAAATTAAGTCAAATCCATTCACTGATTTCATCCAACAGACACATAGGAAATATCATCGAACTTGGCATGTTTTGGTGTGTTGAATTGAAAAGGTTCTTAGATTTGAGAGAAGTGCAATATAAGTGCTAATTCATCCGCAATTGATTTTGAGTTTCAAGTCTTCTCCTACTGTAAATTCAATACTAACAATTTTCTATTATTCATTGCAATCCTAGCACTGCAGCGTACTGGACATGGCAAAACGGGCAGGTCAGGTTGGGTTCGGGTTAGGTCAATCGGGTTGCGGGTCAAATGGGTTGTGGGTCAAAAAGGGTCATTTTAAGCGGGTGAAAAAGGGGTTCGGGTCAATCAGGTTGCGAGTCGGGTCGGATTGGGTTGGGTTGACTCGTATTTTTCACATGAATTTTTTTTTTTTTTTAAGAAAACAACATGTATTTGCCATTTAGACAGTCATGCAATAAATTATTTAATATAAAATGCATTACTTTGAATTCACCACTTATATCAAGAATGAATTACACTTATTAATACTTATTCAATAATTTTAAAATTATACAAATCCTAACATTGCTATCTAAAACAAAATAACACAAAGATAAGTAAAACAAATACACAAGTTTTATTTCTACACAATATCAACATCTCAAAATATAAAACAAAATTACAAATGACTTATTGGATAATTCATTTGACAAAAAATAAAAATATATAAGAAATTTACAATCTTGAAAATTAATTATATAATCGATTGTCAATTGTGGTTGGCACTCTATTTTAATTTGAGATATACATTAAAGTTTGATTGTTTACTTATTTATACGGGAAATTCTTAGGTGGTCCGGGACTACAAGGTTGGCAAGCTGACCTTGTAGTCCCAACCAATAAACATAAGACAACTCATTGAAAATTGATGAGGTAAGCTTATCTGCCATGTCATTGCACTCCATTAACGACCCTTTAATTCCGTCAATTCTGTGAGACACGTTCAAATGATCAAATTCAAATTTGAGATGTAAATGGGTGGGTTTTCGTATCTGAAAACTTTTCAAATTTGCTTTATGGAATATCACAAGACGTTTTCCTCTACCTTGGAATCATTTTCCCCAAACGCCAAAAAAAATGTATTTCTCTCAAAATTGCCATCGTCTCCAACTACCCACTCGGCCACGATGGCAACCTCGGCACTGCCCGCTCATCGCTGCACGCCTCCTTCCGTTTCCTCTCCGTGATCTGTGGCGTCCTCATCCTGGCTGGACAAATGCTTTGATTGGCAATCCAAAAACCTGTTCCTCCAACAAATGATAATAATGCTTGATCCATTCAAGCAATCACAAATCTTTCAAGCAATGAATGGGGTGAGTCTACTTTTCCTTTCTTTTGGTATGATGAATTTCTCCGATTTTCTTGGCCCATGAAATTTTCTGACACGGGTGACTTGATGATTTTTTTTTTGTTTGCTTTGATAACCATGTTGATCTCTTTGATGACTATGGTTAAGTCTTTGATGGAATGTGTTTGTTGAATGACATTTGTCTTGGGTATTTAGAAATTCATGACCAAATGATATCACAACTTATGTATATTCTTTCTGTACTCAATGTGTTTAAAATGCTCCAAGGAAAAGACTTGGTCATCTTAAAAGAATTTGGCTATAGACCTTTCATGAAACTTGTTTATTCCCGTGAGAGAAGCTCAGTTAAATCATTAAGACTCATTCTTGGCCATGTTATCATGTGAACTCTTGAGCATTGTGTTTGAAATCTCATTCATTTGCGTTTGTTTATTGGTTTCTTGCAAAATTTTGATTTTCCCACAATGCTTTCCTGGCATACATACATGGGCAGTGGTGTTTAGACATATTTTCAATTGGGGACCATTTTTGTAAACTAATAAGAAAATTATTTATTACTGACATGATTTCCAACACTTGTATTACTTTTTCTTAATTCAATTTTACTTTGTGCTCTAGTTGGTTGCTAAGAAATTGAGGGAATATGAAAGAATCCAATCCTGTGGCTATTAATGAGGTGTCATTGAATACCTAGCTATTTGGATATTGGCTTTTATGCCTTGTATGAAGTTCCAGTTATCCTTACCATGAACAAAATCATTAGTGTTATAATTTTATTAAATAGAGTTAGATTGACAAGCCTTTATTGTTAGCTAACTTGTGTGCATTTTAATGATGGATACTTTTGTAGTTGTGTGCAATGGTGGATACGGGATAGAGGTTACCCTGAAGTTGTTAGACAATAGATTTTAATTGATGAGCATTAACATAATGATTTTCTGTCATGATTTAGACAAACTTGGAAGATGCTTGGAGAGAGGGAATCTCAATATGCCAAGGATGAAGATGAGGATAAGTAAAAGAGCAAGGATGAGGATCAGCAAATTGAACTTGAAGGAGCTATCATTATCAGCTTTGGATGAGATGGATAAGTGATGAAGTTCAAGATTGAAGGCTAGTTGGGCTCAGTCAGTAGGATTTGTTAGTTGGAGATAGAAATTAATAACTTATTTCCTGAACTTTTTTTTTTTTTTTGATTTGATTTCCTGAACTTTTGGAATTGTAGAGGATACGATTAGATTGTTTGCTAGTTAGTTGTTAGCAAGTTTATGTTATTAGTTGGGTGCTTCTCATCAGTTGAATTGCACATTGCCGTGCACTGTATGCCATTTGATGGGAAATGAATTAAAAATGTTTATTTGGTGCTGCTTTTTTTCAAATTGAGTTATTACAGTTTATTTTTGTTCTTGTATATATTTTATTATTTGCTCTTGGATATTGTCAAGTTGCCGTTTACAAGATGTATGTCCTCTCATAGAATGTATTTGACATTGTGGTAGATTGCTCAAAGAAAATTCATGATTTATGAATTTGTGAACCAAGCAAAAGCCAAGAAAGTATCACAAGCATTGGCTATCAGTTTCATAAGGACTGATTTTAGATTTTTAAAAAGCCTAGCTAATCAATATCCATATAAACTGCAATTGCAACCGCTCAACAATGCCAATGCCATTGCAGTGCAAGTTTGGGTGCCTTTAGAGACAGCTCCTACACTGGATTTCACAAAATTGAAAAAAAGCAGCACCAAATAGACATTTTTAATTCATTTCCCTTCAAATCGCATACAGTGCATGGCAATGTGCAATTCAACTGATGAGAAGCACCCAACTAATAACATAAACTTGCTACAGTGCACGGCAATGTGAATAGCAAAAAATATACTTCACAACGTACTTCTTCCAATTTTACAATTTGGCATCAAGGTTTTGCAATTGAGCTTCAATTTCATTGAATCAAAAGAAAAGAATAGCTGCATTTTCTTACATTATCTTGGTTTGTACCATACATCCTTGTAATGGTTTTGTATAAATACACAAAGACACTAAGTGTCAAAATTGGACAATACATATATTAAATTTAAAGCTTCAATAAAACTGAAAATTAGTCCCATTAACTTCAAGATAAATGACTTCAATCCCTCATGAATGCTTCAAAATCTTTTCTGGCAATGTAGCTTGGCTGGGGCTCCATCATCTTGCAATGTTAAAAACAAATTTCAATCAGCACAGTAACATCCTAGAAGACCAATCCTCAATTTACTAGCAAAAAATGATTCATTTGGTTTCAAGTGAAATAGACCAAAAATTCGACTGGAATTTAAATCATAGTTGCTATAAGCACTTTTCTAGTAACCCACACAACCCACACATTTTGGATAAGAAAAGCCCTTATTTCAAGCTTGGCTAAAAACGGACTGCAAGCACCATGACAAAGGCAACCCAACAGAAGAAAAACTATATCTACCATAATTCAATAATTTATCTATCATTTACTTGAATTAGAGTAGAAACCAAATTAAAAGCCTAGTTGTATACTTGAATGGATGTACCCCCATTATCTGTAATTGCAATTCAAACCAATCAAATGCTTTAAGAATACTATCAAGTTATGCTCAAATTTGCAGTGGCACTAGAAGCAACTAAGATTATGCCTCTCTCTAGTTTTAACATATGAAGAAGCATTATCAACATGATAAATTGAAGTATTTGAAAGAAAAGTATGGACTTTGCCAACAAGTGGGAATTTCACAAATGTCTTAATATTAGGTACTTGAAGGGGAATAATAGAAGAAATAGCCTTGTCTATGAGCATATCCTTGGCAAAATCAAGAGCCCATTTGAAAATGCGCAACATTCGCATTGTTGCAGAAGACTACCCAAACCACACCCTACGGCCTACACCCAAAAATTTTAAAAAAAAAATCCTCAACACAAAAACTAAAAAATTACTTGAAGATGAAATATAGTAATATAATAGTAGTACACCTAATGATTACCTATTGAAAAGTGAGATATTGATGAAAGAAAAAACCTTTATTTTCTTTCAATAATTATTTGGCACAAGTAGAGCTAATTATTCTGTAACAATGCACTAAGTTCTCAGATGGTGCACAACTATGACTTTTTAATAAAGAGACAATGCAAAGTTCCTAATCGTAATAGGTGCTTAAAAAAAATCACTGCTTTTATTATATGCTGTAATTTCATGTCTTTTTCCTTAACTCATGCAAGTCATATGGATTTTTCCATTTTCCATTATATAATATTTACGGTAATCATTTCATTCAAAATTGAAACATCATTACAAGAGCTCAAA
Source organism: Quercus tomentella (assembly GCA_028535165.1). Taxonomy (NCBI): domain Eukaryota; kingdom Viridiplantae; phylum Streptophyta; class Magnoliopsida; order Fagales; family Fagaceae; genus Quercus; species Quercus tomentella. The sequence goes on along the minus strand of JAPQVY010000100.1, from coordinate 42,506,131 downwards.
ATTAAACATGACTGTACTGTTATAGGCTACAGAGTACAACTCAAGAATAAAAGCTAAGCAGACCACAGACCCAAACAATCTGAAAAACCCACAAATGCCACAGCTTCTGAAAGAGACCAGATCAACACAATCCATGAATCCCACAAAAAAGATCTTACTTTCCTTCTTTTTTCCCAGCAACCAAACAGAGCTCATTAAAATAAATCAATTAAAAAAATGGCAGAGAGAGAAACAGAAAACTTACTGGGCAGTGGCGTCAGCGACAGCGCAGTTGGGGTTGAGAGAAGAGTGAAAGGAATCGTTGGGGAAAGAGGCCATGACACTAGTTGGTGCGAGAGGTGGGTCGTGCGACAACGCGGCTTCACGTAAAGGTGATTGTGGCAGCAGCCCTGGCTGGGTTGAGAGAGAGCAGAGGAGAGAGAGAAAATGAGAAAGTGAGAGTTTTTGAAATAATTGAGAAAAAAAAAGAGGCGGGTTAGAAAATAGGGTTTTCCCATTTCACGCGGATTAATGACGTTTCTCTACCGTTGGATTAATTGAAGAGCTAAGATTTGAATTCGAACCTAACGGAATAGCAACACACTAAACGCCATTAACTCTATTGCTGACTTGGTTTCCTATTAAATGATATCAGCACTTTCTCTTAGGTGTCTCGTTTTAATTGGTCCGGACTACAAGGTCAGCAAGATGACCTTGTAGTCCCGGACTAGTTAAGAATTTCCCTATTTATACATGGTTTCTTTTATAAATATCATATCATTGATAAACAACACACACTCTAAGAAATATCATAATTTATTTTGAAAAGCCGTTTATTTTGAACATAAATTGTTAAAAAATAAGTCTAAGCATTCATAATTTATGTTAATTTGATATTTTGACTTCACTATTTTTACACTTATGAATGTTTCTCATACATGTCTATAATTTTAAATCTATGTTTTTAATTGTACTATAACTAGATTATCTTGACATATACTTTGCTATTTGATATCTAAAAATCTTTACTCATTACAGAATGCTCAATCATTTATCTTTCAATTAATTTGCATACAGTTATGTAAATGTCTCAATTGTTTCCTTAAAGCTCACAACAAACAATTAAACCAATATTGTCTCTATTTTATTTTATTTTATTTTTTTACCAAAAAAAAAGTTTTAAAAAATGGTTTGGGTTTGGGTCGGGTTGTGGGTCGACCTGCAAAAAAAAGGGTAGGGTCACGGGTCAACCCATATTTGCTTCGGGTCCAAAAAATCAGGTTCGGGTCAGGTATTTTTTCGGGTCGAGTCGGATCGGGTCAAAAAATTCTGACCCGTTTTGCCATATCTGCGTATAGCTTCTATATAAATTAAAAATCTGGTTGTGCATTTCATTTGTAGTGAGACTAATCTTACACAGATAATGTGGAGGCTACAGAAGCTTGAATTTGTAGAATAGTCAAATAAGTGGTGCGCTAGCAAAATGGATCATATGTATTTTGTATGGCTATAAAAGCACCAGATGATGATTGATTGATTAAACTTGGGAATGGATAAAGCCAAAGTCTTTAGATAACAAATATCGTCTAAGAGACCATGCTAAATGCCTACATATATATCAGTATCACTGTATCTTTTACCTCGAGCAGTTTGCAAATAATATTTGCTAATATTAGCAAGAACTAAATAGTACAAAATAAAAGTGCTTGTTCAAATTTATGTTAGGATATAAGGCTCTGATCGAGAACAAGTATAGAGTCCAGCTTGTTCAAATTATTATTTTTGTATGATTGGTACAAAAGAAAATTACTTTTTTGTGATCTTTTTATTTTGTTTGTACTGTGTTTTTACTGTGTTTGTACTGCTCATCTTGTTTGTACTGTGTTTTTTTCCTTTCTTTTTCTTTTGAGAAAACGGTAAGTCAATATTATTAAGGTAAATCAGATTGGAATACAACCTCCAACTCACTAGGTAGATCTTCTACCCATACATCATAATCTGCGAATGAAACCGCTCTCCTAGCTAGAGCATGTGCCAACTTATTACCATCCCGGCAAACTTGCTGAAATTGACAAAACTGTAAGGATAGACTTTGATTGCGTGCGTCTTCAATTATATTCCCATACAGAGTGTTACACCTCTCCTTTGCTTTCAAGGCCTGCACCACCCTCAAACAATCCCCTTCCACAACCACCTTAAAAATACATAATTCTTTCGCGAACACAACAGCTCGGCAAGCAGCTAACGCTTCAGCAGCTTCAACTGAATTAGGCTTCCGGATTTTCTGACTTAGAGCAGCTATAACGTGGCCATGACAATCTCTAATCACCATTCCCAAACCTGCAAAACCCAAATCTTCAAATATAGCCGCATCAAAGTTTGCTTTATAGAACGTATCCTGAGGAGGAATCCAGCGAGCTGATGTACTTCCAATTCTCGGCCTGACATCTTGTTTTGTTGCATCCAAAAATTCAGTCACCAAATCTTTTGCTTGTGCTCCAATCTCATGAAGTGGCCAAACAGATTGATTCTCTCTCAAGCGGTTTTGCCTCTGCCACAAGCTCCACGCAATTGCAGAAAACCAAGCCACATGAAATCCTGACCCTTTACGCAACACCTCTTCCAATAAATCAAAAAACGTTCTAAAACCTTTTCTGTAATACTGGACGAAATAGAGCTCGGACTTCCACACCGATTGGGCATGCTCGCACAACCAGATGCTATGCATGAGTGACTCTTGAGAATCCCCACACAGCTCACACGTCTCTTCAACAGGTAAATGCCGAGCTTTCAGGTTTTGTTTTGTGGGCAGCGAATCTCTTGCAGCACGCCATATAAAATGTCGTATTTTAATCGGAGTTCTGATTTTCCAAATGCTCTTCCAAACCTGATGCGAATTTTCTGAGGAGGACGAACTTGGTTCTTGCCTGCTTTCTTCCTCAGACAGCATATGATAGGCACTACGAACATTATAGTGTCCATCTGGAGTTAACGGCCAGATCAGCAAGTCTTCTGACCACCCCTCACTAACTGGGATATTTTTAATCAATTCAGCTTCCCAAGGCACAAAGGTCCTCTCCAACAGCCCCGGATCCCAAATCCTTGTACCTGGATAAAATAAATCCTTAACCCAAGTCACAGTGGAAGCAAGTTTTGGTGAAATAACTCTACCATTTGGTTGGTCGGGCAGCCATCTTTGACCCCAAATAGCAATGGAACTCCCATCTCCAACTCTCCACATAGCACCTCTATGTATTACATCATGCGCCTGCAAGATACTCCTCCATGCATAAGAGCATTTAGGATGAAACGAAGCCTCAAGGATAGTCCCCATTGGAAAATACTTCGCACTAAAAACCTTATATAACAACGTTTCCTTTTGGTGAAGCAAACGCCATACCTGTTTAGCAAGCAAAGCATTATTAAATTTCTGAATATCTCTAAAACCCATACCTCCCATGGTCTTTAAGGAACAAAGTGTGCTCCACTTAACCCAATGGATCTTCTTTAAATCCCCTTGATCCCACCAAAACCTCCGAATCATGGCTTCAATGTCTTTACACAACCCAACCGGTATTTTAAAAACACTCATGGAATATGTGGGAATAGATTGAACTACTGCCTTGATCATGACTTCTTTTCCAGCTTGGGACAATAATTTCTCCTTCCACCCCTGCATTTTCGCCCAAATTCTTTCCTTCAGATGAGTAAAGAACTGTTTTTTCGCTCTCCCAACAAAAGAAGGGAGCCCCAAATACTTTTCGTAGTGTTGAATTTCCTTTCTTGTTGCTAATCTAACATTTTTTTGGATGTTGATAGATTTGATACCAAGGTGCAAATACCAAATACCAGATTTGAAAACTTTAGAGTAATTTTTTAGTTTGTGATTTTGAATGTTGTGAAAAAAAAAAAAAAAAAAAAAAAAAAAAAAAAAAAAACACCATGCATTTGGGTGTCCTCTCTAGTTGATATAAAATATTTTAGTTGTCAATAACTAGCAAGATATTTTTTTAGTTGGCTATGACTAAAAATTTTTAATCATCATCTTGTTAATTGGATTATTAATATTACCTCATGTATTTAAAATTAAAATTTAGAATGATTAAGAAAAATAATAATTAAAAAATATATTTTATTGATCTTAAATCTAAATCCAAATCCAAATCCAAATTTATGTATCCAAACAATGAAATTTTAAATGATGAATTTCAAATCCTTCATTGTTTAAAAAGATCCAATAAAAGGAATTTCAAAATCAAGGGATTTCAAATCAAGGCATTTTAAATCAATGGATTTTAAATCCAAATCCAAATGTTGCAATCCAAACACAACCTAAAAGAAAAATTCTTTACTTGATAATAGAGATTCTAGAGAATAAGGGAGAGAGAATTCTAAGCACAATCTGCGAGAGGATCGAAAATTGAAATCTTCTTTGGCCAAATTAATTCTCTCAAGAAACTTTCTTAATCTGTGTCAAGATTTGACAAGCTAGTAAATAAGTTCAAGTGTATGATATAGTAAATTACAAAAAGAAACCCCAAAAATTACAACATTTTTATTAGAAAGGTCTTTTATATTGCTTTTATTTTTTTTTAAAGCATATTGACAGTTTAGTGGCCCACTCTACATTATTCTTGGTGAGTTAATGGCATGGCCACAGATGAGATTCGTAATTCATTGAAAAATATGAAAATTTGAAACAAATACACTTAACAATCATCCTCTTAACAAGAAAACCCTAAATGAAAAACAAAAAAATCAATCACAAGAAAACCCTACTTGAAAAAAAAAATCAATCACAATAAAACCCTAATTGAAAAACAAAAAATCATCACAAGAAAACCCTAATTGAAAAACAAAGACAAAAAGTGAAAATTTTTAATTTTGAGACTGAGTGGTTTAATTTTGGTTTCTCTAAACACCAAAGAGCTTGCCATCGAAAATGAAACACATATTCATACATATTATTTGAACACTATTATAAACACCTGGGAAGCATGGGTGCGCCGATTTGGCTAGCGCACCCAAGTCCGATTCACACGGACTCGGCTACACGCGCGTCCATGTACAATTTTTTTTTTTTTTTTTTTTTTTCGATTTGGTCCGATATGGTCTGATTTGGTCCGATTCAGTTTGATATGGGCTGAAATTCTTGTTAAAAAAAGGGGTAAAATATTAGATCAAAACACACCGTTTTGTCATTTGTGGGCAAACTTTAAAGGAAAAAACCTAAAATCATCTCAATTCTCATTATTATCTACTATTACTCTTAAATTGGTATATGTTTACCATTATATGAAAAAAAAAATGCTTAGCAATATATGGAAAATAGAAATAGAAATATATTTATTAATTAATTAATAAACTTTCTTGCCACACCTGTGTCCTACTTTTTCAAAAATTCCCGTGTCGTCACACTCCATCGAACCCACACCCACACCTGAACCCAAATCCGCACCTATGCTTCTTAGATAAACACATATCCAATACATATTATCTCAATTAAAAACATAATATACCATAATTAAACATGCATTCAATACATATTATCTGAACCCTATCTTGAAAAATTGAGGTAAAAACTAAAAGAAATGTTCTTTACCTGATAATAGAGATTCCAGAGAAAAAGTAAATGAGAATTCTACACAATCTACTTGAGGATCGAAAATTGAAATCTTCTTCGGGGAATTCTAAACACGATTTGCTTGAGGATTGAAAATTGAAATCCTCTTTAGCCGAATGAAGTCTCTCAAGAAGCTTTCTCTTTTTCTTTTTCTAAGAATTTTGAATTTGGGTAGAGGAAAATTGAGCCGTTTTCTCTTCTTATGAGAATTTTGAATTTAGCGAGAGGAAAAAAGAGCCGTTTTTTCTTCCTCTAAGAATTTTGAATTTGCTTGGCTAATACAGATGGTTCTCGATTTTATATTGTTTGACTGTATTACCTTTTTTTTTTCTGTAATGCCACTTTTACCCTCAGTTTTGGGGATTCATATTTCATATGGGTCGCTAATCGCTATAGGTATAGCTCACATAGGTTGCAACTTGCAATTGCTATGGGTTTGGAAATTTTTTATTTATTATTTTCCATAATTATTAATTTTACAATAGAATTCAACCTTAGTTTTATGAAAATTATTCTTTTTTATTAGACCAATACACTAATTAATTTTTTGTGCACATAGGGGTCTTAATATCAAATTTCTTATTTGACAACAAAAGACTAATATCAATTGAGAGAATCCACAACTTTAAAAAGTTTAGATATGATTATGTATGACATAGAAAAATTAAACAAAATAAAGCAATGAAGCAACAAAAATAATATCCTAATATGATACTAATGCCAGTATCAAGAATCAATGGAACCCTAAATGAAGAGTAAATCAAAGAAGAGCATTTGCATCCAATGTTCTAAAAAATAATAGTTTTATCTTTGCTATGCTTTTATTTCCTCTTGTTTTTATTTATTTATTTATTTTTTGTTTTTTGTTTTTTATTTTTATTTTTAATAATGATGTTGGTTAATGGGTTTTGATTAATTTTGATAATTGCATTATGCAATTATGTTTTCTCAGAGTTCATGAGGTCCTAAAATTCTGTTAAAATTCTGGTTTTTGATGAATGTATACATATGCGTGTTTGTAGAGCTTTAGATGTTGTTTCTTTAGCGTGTGACATGTTTGAGGATAATGGGGTGGTGAAGTAGCTGTGTTGTGTTTTGTGTAATTGGTTTTGCCAACGTTGTTTGCATAACTGTGGAAAAGATTTGAAGTCCCATGTTGGAAGGTTTAAGGATTTCAAAGTATAAATACTTGGTATGAAATCCTAAATTTAGCAATTTAAGGATCTGAGAGCAGGGGCTGTGGTGAGTGTGAGATTATAAGATTATAATAAGTTGAACTTATCTCTTTTATTGGAATTGGGAAAATATGATGGAAGAACAAATTTGAGCACTTGAATTCTTTGTTCTCTGGACTGTGAGAATTGGATCAATATATATTGTTTATTTGGAATGCATGACACGAACATTGCCACTTTGGTTCCTATGAGTAAGACAAGAACAATCTCTTAAGGTTTCAATATAGTCTCCTCATATCAAATTGTTTTATATTATCTTCTTATCATGTTTAGATTTTCTTCATTTTCTAAAAAAAAAAGTTTAGATTTTCTTCCTAGCATAGTGTCATTTCTTTACATGAGTTTATATTGTAAGATCAAATGAACGCTAAAACTATGTAAATTTGTAGTATAAGAAAGTAATCACAGTTCTTTCCATAGAACTTTGAAATTTATTCTCCTTCCTCAGAACTTATGTATTCTTTATATATAGTTGAGTGATGCATTTGTCCTCGATTGACATGAACTCAATGTTCCCTTTATGGCATGTGGAATGAAGGAGATTAATACAATGTTAGGAAGCACATACATGGACATGGATATGAAGCACAGACACGGACATGAATACGAGTACGGGTATATGTATGATATGACAATTTTTGAAAAATTAGGATACAACATGACGGGGTACCTATATTAATTAATTATTAAATATATTATTATTTATATTTTTAAATATTGCAAGCATTTTTATGTTAAACATAGAGCAATAATGGATAATAAAATGAATTCATGACTAATAAATGAAAATTATAAATTATAATACAAACCAAGAATAAGATCCAAAAAAGTAAATTAAAGATAACTAGATAAGCGTTCAAGATTGAAACTAAAAAGAAATAAAAGATAAGTATCCCTCCCGTATCTTGCAATTTTTTTTTTTAAAGAACACTATTGGAACAAGCGAAGTATTTTCAGAAGTGTCAGCACCTTCCTAGATACTATTGTGGGTCTTGGAAAAGTGTTAAGGGTGGATTTTCCTTTTATCTTTTCTTTGGTGTGTTGAAAGTCACCCATCTAGCCAAGTCTAATTCATGGTGTGAAATACAATGATTTTTTGGAACTCAGGTCACCCCCTCTACCCATTTTTTTATTATAAAAAAAAAAAAAAATACAATGTTTTTCCAGAAAACACTATCCTACATTGTTATTTCTCCTATATAGCCTACATAAGTTGCAGTGTATGTATACTTGGGAAGTTTTTTTAAAGAATTTGAACGATGAATCTTTTTAAATTATGTTTCAGGAATTTTTTTTTTTGCTTCTAGATGCCAATGGCTGGTGGACTGATTTTAACTCTTATGCAGTTGTGAGAGGAAGAAAGTGTTAGTTTGTGCTAAACATTTATGCTATAATAACTATTTACCTCGTTCATATGTTCATTACAACCCTCTTCCTATTGATGAAGATGACAATATGAGCCTTTAATAAAATCCCATGGAAATCCATTTCCCGTGGGATTTCATCACCAATACCCTCTCTAGAGTCCTCACAATATTTAAATTATCAACATATACCACAATAATAACAAATTTGGATTTTGGCAAGTTTTGTGTGGATCCCTTAGCATGCTAAAACCGGATGCCCATGGTTTGAGATAATTAAGAAGATTTGTGTTGACTTGATCCCCCTCCCTCCTCCTCAATTCAGACAGACCCTTAGTATGCTAAAACCAAGTTGAGCTTAAGAAGATCCCCTCATCCCCAAGAATACATATCGATGATAAGCTTATTCATTTTATTGATGTTCTTATTCAAGTATTAAACTATAAACTTTAATCTTTAATCTTTATTCAAGAATACAAGTAGTGTTTCTTTAATCTTTTTCATCGAGCATTATTCGTGAATGTAGTAATTGTGCATCCCTGCAATTCAAGCCAACCCTTTAAATGCATATTGATAAGCCACAACCCGTAAAAGTAATGTCAATTTTAGTTTGGCTGCGGCATCTAAGCACTTGAAGCTATAGCCAGTATTTGAAGGCTATTCCCAAGGATTCCTTCACTTCATATAATTATGTGGTATTTGCAAAACGGGTGGCTCAGGCTGACTATAAACACCAAAAATAAAAGTTAGGTGCTCAAAGAATTATGGACACCATCATTCGGAGGAAAAGTCATTAAATTCATGGCAAAATTTGCTGAATAGTACTTTTTAAGGAAAATTTTAGGTGGATAGCATGAGGGTGAAGTTATTTAGTTATATAAACTCTTTCTAGAACTTGAATTTGTCAAACTTGAGTTCTAACCCAAAATCGGGTTTATCAAACTCGAGTTTCAATTAGTTTAGGTTGTGTGGCAGTCTAACGTTGTATAACAAATTAGAACTTATTTGCTGAACTCAATTTTGGGTTGGAACTCGAGTTTGACAAACTCGAGTTCCAAAAAGACTCTATATAACTAAGTAACTTCAGTCATATGCTATTCTCCAAAAATTTTCCTTAAAAAGTACTATTCAATAAATTTTGCCTTAAATTCACCATTGTAATCTTTTATGTTTGTCAATTCCAGTCCTTTTAACTTTTTTATAGTTCTCACACAATTATCATAAAGTTGAAGGTTGTCATATCTAGGAAATTGAAGTTTAAAAGATACTCAAAATCATTGTTTGGATCGGGAGAAGTAGTGCATTGTTTTTGTAGTGTTAAATTAAATGATAAATTACCGATTGTGATATAAATTACCAATAGCTTAAGCTATTTAGAAATGACAGTGATATATCATGTAGTATGCAAAACATTTATAAATAGCCATGGAAGACCAAAAATTTGAATGCTTTTCTTTTTTCCTTTTCAATTATAGTGATTCTTAAATATAGTGAAATTATGTTTTGACATAATTAGCTACCAGTATGAATTCTGTAGCAATTGAGTATACGCTTTATCTCTCTTAATATTCAATTGTGGTGTACGTGATACTTATATTACATGCATTTTGAAGTTTTCTTGTATCTATACTGTTTTTGGTTCTTACATTTCAAAAAAAAAAAAAAAACTGTTTTTGGTTTCTTCAGTCTTTTATTCTAATTGCATTATGTGATATCCTTGCTTGGTGAATCATGTACTACAAAATTAGAGTAACCGCTGAATCTTTGTGTTGATCTGTGATTGTGATATACAAGGGTTTTTTTTTTTTTTTTTTTCATTTATTTGGCGGGTTTGCCTTTCTTTGAGGGCCCATTTTGAAATGTTTAGCCCAAATCCATAATTTTCATATAAAAAACGGGCCGGACATTAAGGCCCAAGTTACACAAAGAGTAAAAGGTAAAAGATAAGTAATTTTTTTTAATGGAAAAAAAAAAAAAAAAAAAAAAAAAGAAAAAAAAGAAAAAGAAAAACGCTATCCTTAGTTAACGCTACGACGCCTCAATCGTCGTTTCAAGGGTTTCCTCACCTCGTTCAGTGGTATCGTCGAACTCGCTGCTCTCCGGCGTCGTTTTGGCTCTTTTGCTTTATTTTTTCCAGGTTCCTTTTCTTTCTTATATTTCACTCTCTACTCTCCCTCTTCTGTTTTCTCTTTCTTCATTTTTATTTCCTCGTATCATCTTAAGGCCATGTTTGGTCTCTCCGTGACAATAATGCTGCAAAAACAAAACAAAACAAATCTAAATTCCTCAATCTCTAACTTATATATCTTCACCACCAAACTAGGCTTTAATATTTTTAAAACGTAAAAATCTTTCTTTTTTTTTTCTCTTTTATTTACTTTCATTTTCTTGGAATCCAAACAATGATTCTCCTCCTTTTGGTACTCGGATTAGATTGAAGTTTAGTCTCTATTTGTCTCAACTACACCTAGGGTTTACAGATTTTAGTATTTTTGTTTTAGTTTGAATTTTTGTGAAGAAGTTTATTTATTTTTTTTATGGCAATTGGATGCTAATTTTTTTTAGGTTTTGAGTACTGTAATTTAGTCATTAAGCTCTGTTTGTTTTAGTAGGAAAATTTATGATCTGGGAAAATAAATTGTGTAAGAGAAATGGAGAAATTTCAGTTATTATTTTTTTTATTACTTTAGTGAATTGATAAAGTTAAGATTGTGTGATGATTCGTGTGTTAAGGGTTTGTTTGTTTTGACAGAAAAAACTCTGTAGAAAGAAAATTTTATTCATGTTCAATTTGGTTTTGTCACTGTATTTGGGTCATGGAAAAATTAAGTTGTTAAAAGTAAGATATATTTCTCCTTCAAAAAACAAGGTATAGAAAAGTGCTAATCTCTTGAAAATAATTTAAAATGCTTAGATACAAAATGAGTTCTTGTTGCTGACATTAAAGAAGAGTTGGAGGGAAAACATGATTACATACACAAAGATAAGAATTGAGGTTTAGTTTTGAAGCAGGCCTTCTTAAGAAAGAACGAACGTCTTCAAGGCAAGGCGATTTCGTGTACCCACTCCTAGTAAACCCCAGATGCACGACATTAATGACGTTCATAGGTTTTTAGAGTTCTAATCACTCTAGTAAAGGATTTAATATTGACCTATATAAAGGCATTATTGTAGTCAATAAAATTGAGAGTGAGATTAATTTAATAAAAATTTGTGCTGCCTATTTTAAGTTTTAGTTTTGAGGGTGTGATTGTTTAGGAAAACCTTGGTGTGATGGCCTAGTGTTTTATCTATATAATTTCATGTTCTATCCACCATTTTAACACCCAACAACCATTAACATATTCAACATTCAATCTTTATTTTACTTACCCCTTGAACATTAATTCTTATATCAGCCCTTCAAGATTTCATCAAGATATCTTAACTTAGTGCTGAATTCTTGAGAACAGCCACTTCAAGCAAAAATGCTGAATGATAGGACTGTATCCAAGCCGTCTATTTTAGGACCCCATATAAGTGGAATTAGCAACCTTTTTAAGCAAAATGAAATACATTTAAGGAGTTTTATGACTTGAATTCATCACACTAGTCTTTTACTGCTGTTGGACATGTGTTGAGGATCCAGGCTTAATTTTTTTTTTCAAATTTCTTAGTCTTGCTTGCAAATGAGGTCTTAACACGTTATATTTACAGTTTTCTGAAAATATTTCTTGGTAGAAAGAATTTTATATCTTTAACTTGTAAAAATATGTTACTTTTTGGGCAATGATATTAGTCTCTACTTCAGGAAATATTGTTTTAAAAAATATGGAGACAAGTGCTGCATTGAGGCTTCATTTAATTGCTGAAAATATTTTAAATTTTTATGGGAAAAACTTTTCCCCAGCCTCCATCTGTTTTAAGGAGAATTTCAGCATATGGAGACTTTTTTTTCCTGTCTATTTTTGGAAAATTTTAGTAAACTTATTTTTATAATAATTTTAAAATTTTGAATAATGGAAACAAAAAGAAGTTTATTGAATAAGAAGAAAATTGTGGTTAGGAGACATTTTGTCTTGATGAGAATTGAGGACAATTGATGAATTTGCTTTTAGTCTTACAATATTCAATCTTGTAAGTGGAAACCTTACCATTTGTTTGCTTGTTGCATTAGTTCATGGAAAAGTAGAGAATCCTTGAAAGTGTTAGAAAGCTTTAAAATAGATGTCATTTTTAAGTGCTATTTCTTTCCTTTACCTTGTTCTTTTTTAGAATAGTACTGTTTAGAGGAAAATTCAAGAAAAAAAATTCTGGAGAAAATTGCCATTTGAAAAGAGAGATTGTTTTAGAGAAATTTTGTTAAATGTCTTGTGTAGGAGCAAGGCAAATGGTCAAGATTTTCAATGAAGGTCGTACTTTATTTATTTATTTTAGAATAGTTCCTTTTCTTTCCACAACTTGTTTTCTTTGCTATCTCTGCTGTTGTACATCTTGGAAACTCAAGGCAAATGGTTTAGTTTTTCAATGAAGGTCCTTTAATTTATTTATCAGATTGACCTCTCTGAAAACAACAGTTAACCTAATCAAGCTCAGATTAGCATGAAGTGCCCTGGGACCACAGCTTATGAAGGGAAGGTCATTGGTTCCCCATCCCCCTTTCCTCAGGTCCAAAGACACTCCCAAAAAAAAAATAATAATAATAATAGTAATAATAAAAAAATAAAATAAAAGAAGAAGAAAGTCGAGCCAATATGAGCTCCTGCTGATTTACATATGGTAAACCCAAGCTTGAATCAAGTTTTAACCCTGAATGACTTCCTCTTTTTAGAGTGTTGTGGTACTGCCTCTAAAACTGTGCCAGTTTGATCCATCATAATTGCTTTTGATTATAAATTTATCATTGCATTAATTAGAAAATTTTAGCTAATATGTCAGTATGTTGTCTTCAATTAATTCATGGGTCTAATACGTTTTTGCCTCTTTTTTGGACAGTTTTTGTCAGTGGTACTGATGGAGGTAGCAGTGGCAGACCCCTATGTGACCAATCCTGGACCAATTGATAGTTCGGTACTCTATGATCAAGAGAAGCATGTTTCATCAGCAGTTTGGGATGGGCAGGTACAGTTTACCATTACGCGGGGCTTGATGAATTTTTATCTTCTCACTTGTGTTTTTTGTCAGAGAAATGTTTTTAGTAGTAGTATACTTATTGTACAACAACAACAACTTATTGTATGTACAGTAATACTTCATTAACATATTAACAGGAGCGTGGTGCGCTTCGATGTCACGAACACACTTCAAAGCTTGATCAATGGGCACTTACAGAAAAACAGATGGAGTTGGTAGAGAAGGCTGGATTTCACTACTTGAGATTGATTCCGGCAATTAGTCTAGACAACCCACTTATCTCTGCACTAGTTGAGAGGTGGAGGAGAGAAACCAACACATTTCACTTGAATGTTGGAGAAATGACAGTAACCCTTAAAGATGTAGCCCTCTTGCTTGGCCTGGCAATTGATGGAGAACCTGTAATAGGTATAACATATACTACGTGCAGTTCAGTTTGTGAAAAGTATCTTGGGAGAGCACCAGAGTCTGGTTACACAAGTGGTGGAATGGTGAAGCTAAGTTGGTTGAAGGAGTTCTTTTTCCGATGTCCTGAAGATGCACCAATTGAAGTGATTGAGCAGCATACGCGTGCTTACCTTCTCTATCTTGTAGGCAGCACAATATTTTCCACAACTACTGGGAATAAAGTCCCTGTCATGTATCTTCCATTGTTTGACGATTTTGAACAATGTGGAAAGTATGCATGGGGGGCAGCAGCATTGGGATTCTTGTATAGGGCCCTTGGAAATGCCTCTCTTAGATCTCAAAGCACTATCAGTGGCTGTTTGACACTACTACAGGTTATTTTCATGTGCCTGTCCTGGTTTTTTTTTCTTCATATGGTGTTTTTGGTCTACATTGCCTGTAGGCTATCTTTGATTAGTTGTAATATTTTTGCAGTGTTGGAGTTACTTTCACCTGAATGTTGGGCGACCAAAACTCAATCATGATCCAATGCATGATCGCTTTCCATTTGTGCTAAAGTGGAAGGGTAAACAAAGTGGCCCAACAGCAAACCGTGATGTAGTTTTTTACCGTAAGGCTTTGGATTCCTTGAAACCTAGTGATGTAAGTTTTCTTTTATTTTTCAAATATGTTGTTCATTTTTATAATTATTATTTGGGGAAAAATTCACAAAACCCCCAAGTGGTCACTCCCCCACCCCCTCTCTAAAAACAAGGAACACTCTTTAAGTTTTTGAGTGTGACGCTTCATCCCGTGTGGTATTGCTTTATGTGTAAACCATTAATTATGTAACGCTTAACCCCTTTGGAATTTTTGAGTATAACACAGCCCCCTATGGAATTGCTTATGTGAAAGTGCATCTCTAAATATGAGCACGTGTCATCACATGAGCAACTCAATGTTTATTTTAATGGATATTTAATGATTTACACATAAAACAATGCCACTGCAAGGGAGGGGGGGGGGGGGGTTTAAATGTTTCATTTTAAAACTTCTTGAGGGTTCTGCACTTCATGGATAAACCATGGGGGTTTGTGTACTTTTCTCTATTATTTGAATATCTAGAATTTTAATTCAGTTGGTATGGTGGTTGTCATATAGGTGGAGTGGCTTCCTTACAGAAATATGGACAGTATGGTAATTCCTGAAGATATTAAAAGTACTCTAATTCTTGGAAGGTCCAAGACAATGTTGATATGCTTTGACAAGGCAGAAAGACATCTCCCAAATCGCTGCCTAAGGCAATATGGCATGCTTCAATCGATTCCCGAGGATGTGCAGCGATGGGAGAGAAAGAGTCGTGGTGTTGATGGTGGGGTTGACTTGTCGGGGAAAATGGAATCAGAGCTTAACGATTGGTTGGATCGACGACTCCATATTGTGGAAGGTGATGATGGTGCAGATGAGAATGAGTACATGCTGTGGTTTCTCAGAATCACCCGTAAATTTGTAGGGAGGCCTATTTCTCTCTCATCCGAGTTTCAAAGAACAGTAAGTCTGTGCTGTATCAGTTTATGTTTGAGAAAAATTGTAAATGAATTTTACATATTTGAATAATTTATTCAATTTTTTTGGTAGAATGCTGGTTTGAGGGATATTGCACACATAGCAGATACGTTCTCAACAAAAGGGTTGGATCACCAACAAATTGATTCAATTTCAAGGATCAGGTTTATTGCACATGAGTGCCTGAGGGACCAAGTTGGAGGTCCAGTCATAGTGTCAGAAAACCCAGAAACTGAACTTGGGAAAAGGGTAAGAGGAAAGGAGAGGGTAAGAAGGAAGGGTAGTGGAAAGCGTTTCCGGAAGGATGATCAAGTGCAGTATAATGAAGCTAGCGATGATGATCAATCTCAGATTTGTGGTGCTGCAATTGGGGTTGATCAACTACAACTACACCATGCTGATAGAGATGTAGAGCATTCCCAGATATGTTCTGTAGATACTGAAGTCAATCATTTGCAGCTAATTCATGCGGCAGATGAGGGTGAGAATGTACAACTTTGCAATGCAAATGTTGAGGCTGAACTCTCTGGGCCAAGTCATGCAGCTGGCAAGCAAGAAAATGCAGAGGTAAGCCATGTGGCTGGCAAGGAAGAAAATGCAAAGCTAAGCCATGCTGCTGGCAAGGAAGAAAATGCAAAGCTAAGCCATGCTGCTGGCAAGGAAGAAAATGCAGAGGTAAGCAATTCAGTTGGCAAGGAAAAAAACGCAGAGGTAAGCCATTCAGTTAACAAGGAAGAAAAGGAAGAGTTAAGCCCAACTGATATGGTTGATGATAAACAACTACCTCAAGAACCTAAGGAAGTTGATGACTTGCAGCTTTCTGATGAAACGAAGGGGGTAAATGACTCTCGGATATCTGATTCAACAAAGGAGGTTCTTGACTCCCCACTTTGTGATGCAGCTACGGAGGTTACTGAGTCACAGCTTTCTGTTGCAACTAATGAGGTTAATGACTCCAAGCTTTCACATGATACTTGTGAGAGTGATCCACATACTACTAAAGAAGCATATGATGTTGTTCCACCATCATCTCTTGAAACTCGTGAGGATATTGCTCAAAAGGGTGATTGTAGTGTAGTAGTATAAAATAAAGAAATAACCATGTGATTTTGTAGATCTATTTCAGTCTTGATTACTGAAGATGTCTATTACATAAAGCAATTATTATAGATGTTCTCTCTCTCTCTCTCTCGCTCTGCACTATATTGCTTTCTACAGCTCAGGAATCTAAACCATTTTATCATGACAGCAGACCAAGACTAACAGTAGCAGAAATTCGGGGCTAGAGCGAGCTTCTTATGTAACTACATCTGACAAATCCGATTAAGTTGATCAGTACTGTTTTAGGTTGGATCATTTGAGTATCTATGATATCTGACCCTGCTCTCATAACATCTTTTGTGGTTTGTAGAATTAGATTTCATTAGTGTGGGAGATTATTGGAAGTTGGGTTTCAGTAGAGAACTGAATTATGTTCCAGAAATCCTTAATCTAGAATGAATATGTCATCTCAATCCAGCATTTTACTAATTGCGCTATGTCAATTTCGATTTCATAAAAATGTTGTAAATGGGTATAAGTTGGTTTTATACTGGTATTGAGGCATGCAGACAATATATCTTGTGTCCGATGCTGTAATGGATTTTGAAATTCCCTCACAAACTAAGCCTAATCTCCCTGACCTCGGGAGAAGTAAGTTTCAAAAATTAATACTGTAGTCTTATTTTCTTCTTAGCTTTTGGTCTAACACATTTATGTTCTCAATCACCATTTTATTTTCATAGGTTTGGTAAAGAAATACTTGTATCATGGAAGCACTATAAGTCTATAATAGTAAAGTAGGTAGGGGCATAGGCAAAGGTGTGCAAGACATCTTCTCCAAGAAATCCTAGTCCAGCAGGTGGTGGCGGACTTATTAGAATATTAGGGGCAGGAGTGGTGATTGGATTGGGGATCTTCCTCACTCATGAGAAATAACCACCAGTGTGGCAGCGGAGTTGTGAGCTTTTCACCATGGGTAGATCCTAGCTACAGAGCTAGGCATCGATTTTCTGCTTATTAAAATGGTTGCCAAAGAACTAGTTGTGTTAGTTAACAGTCACAGGATCCCAAATAATCTGCTTACTAGCATTGTTACTGAATGCTGGAATTTGATTCAAGTTTTTACCCAATGCTGCCAAACGCACAACTACAAGGAAATTAATGCATGTGGGGACGCTCTGGCAAGGAGAGTTTGTCAGCAAGAGATTTCGTGTTCATTTATTTTGAATCACCAGCAGATGCAATTTTACTGTTTTGACTCTATAATCTGTAATACCATTTATTCCCCGTTTTGTATTAACTGCTAGTTGGTGTAATGGATTGTCCTTTTCTTTACTTTCTTTTTTTTTTTTGCCGAAACTTTTCTTTACTTTCTTCACCCACACCATATATCATAGTGTTATCAATGGCCCTTTAAAACATGACAATCTTATTCAAATAGTCGTACTCGTACGTGATGGAGTTGATTCATTTTGTTTTAAAAGCTTCGCCATCCAGTACAAACATTTTGCTTTTAGAAGGGTGTCATTCTTATTCCTCACGTCTCTCTTTTACCTTGGCTTCCACAAAATATAAAACCACCATCACTAAGGGAAAAAAATGTAAGACAAAAGGGACCCATAAATCTGAATTCCAATGTACCACTTCGGGCTCTTGTTTTTTTTAGAGTCCTCTGTTGCATTTGTGTAAGGGTAATTCAGTTTTAAAAGAGAGACTGTACCACTACTTGGGAATCATATTCAGTAGAATCAAGTTAGGCTAAATTATTGTCAAGTTTTCATTAATAACTTAGATTTTTAGGCTAAATTACAAATTACATCCTCTAATTTTGCCTAAAATTTAATTCAATTCTCTAACTTCACTTTTATTAAATTCAGTCATCTAACTCTCAATTTTGTTCAATTCAATTTTTTAGTTAGTCTCGGTCAAAATCGAGCTGTTATGGAACCCAAAATGACATAGTTTAATTTTGTATTTAATGAAATTAAAAGTTAACAGCGCAATTTTGATGGAGACGAACAGAAGGACTGAATGGAACACAATTGAAAGTTAGAGGATTAAATTAAACAAAAGTGAAGTGAAGTTAGAGGACTAAATTGAATTTTAAGCAAAGTTAGAGGGTGCAATTTGTAAACATCGCCTTCTTTTTATGTTCATGATTTTGAGTAATGTGTTTATGTGAATTTTAAGGCTTTTGCCGTTAATAGAAAACTTGAAAAAAATATATATTTTCAATAATTTAAGATTGACAACAGGCTAGAATTAAAATTACTAGTGAATTTTTTTTTGGCCTAGTATAAAAAAATTGAAAAAGAAAATGCTTTAAAAAAAAATTACAATGTGAATATGTTAAATTCATGAATGAAAAGTAAATATAATTAATCTTGCTATGGACATCGAAAGTAGGGGTGTGCAGCCAATTCACCAACTCGCCAAAACCGACCCAACCCCGACCCACCCATATATTTAATACATATATTTAAAATATATTATAAAATTAATAAATTTTTAAAAATAACTAGCTCTTCCTTTCCTATATAAAAGCCAATTAGTTCACACAAACCTTAGTAAATTACTATTGTTGTTTAGTCATTAGTGTTGTTTGCCTTTAAGGAGTCACATTGATACTAATCTTTGGGTTTTTTTTAATATATTTTTATTTATATTTTTTTCTACTCAATTTAATAATAATAATAATAAAAAATTTGTCCAACCCATAAGTTCAACCCAACCCATGTGGGTTGGGTTGGACTTATATGATGGGTTGGATTGGGTTGAATTTTTTTTGACCCACCATGGTGGGTTGGTTCAAAAAATCCCCTTAACCCGACCCAATCCGACTCATACACACCCCTAATAAAAAGAATCACCGACTTTTTCACATCTTACTCACGTACAATTTGTGACAGAGATAGTGCTTGACTTGATCTACCACAACATATAGACACATGAATGGTGTTAAAAAGTTGATAAAACTCATGGTATCGGTAGACTCTTTGCAAATATAATTAATCTTCAAATGAATGAAGTGTAACTTTTCCATATTCTAATATCGAAAAGTCTAGAACCACTTAAATTTTACAAATTTTTTTTACACACCCTCATTGCTTTTGTATTGTAGTAAGTGGGTCCAAGTGAAGTGAACCATGAAAGTGTTAATTTGAGAAAATTTGTGAATATAATTTTTGTGTTATAACTTTTACCATAATTTTGATGTAACTGACTGTAAATGGTAGAGAAAAAATAGTAGACCTATGTAAAAGTGATTAACAATCACTCATAATTTGATGAGTTGTCATCTTATAACAACTAATGAAATTTTCTATGTAATTTTTCAATACTTGTATAAGGCTTGAGCAATGTTACATATACAAAAAATTTGACAACATTTTTTACACTAATTGAGTTAACAAACTTATACTAATTTTAATCTAAATGCACAATTAACATTATTTTTTTATTTATTATTGAAAATCTTCCACGTAAAAATGTCAAATTTATAGTCGAACTTTGTGTCTATCTCAAGGGCTCTTCTCATATTTCTGTCAAGGGTATTTAATCTTTTTCCACTGCTTTAATAATTGATTTTCACATGTCTAGGAAGATGAAACACGCCCGTTTATATCCAACAAAGCTCCCCACCGTTCTCTTTCTCTCTCTCTCTCGCGTTCTCTCTATGTTTTCAATCTATGACAGTATGACCCTACCTGGGCTTTACATTCTCACCCAAATGTCATGAACCACTAGTAATCACTACCCCACCCATCAGTTCAAATCAACTTTTTCTTTGCATCTCTCTCTCTCTCTCTCATAGTCATATGGTTGATGGTTCTGTCCCCCTGAAAGAATGAAATGAAACTCACTTCTAAAACCACCCAAACAGCTGCCACTCCTAATCAGACACCTCCATACCTCAAAACACAATGTGCTATTCCTTCTCGCTCTCTACTCTCACCCTTCTTCTTCTTTTCCTCTCACTAGCTTCTCCCAACACTACCAATGCAAAGAAACAACCCCCCAACAACATGCTTCCATCTGAAGCAGAAACTCTTTTCAAGATCATGGAATCCATGTCTTCTGATCAAGTCTGGAGAATCGCCCATCCCAACCCTTGTCAGCCTGGCTCATCCTGGCCTGGAATAGAGTGCAAATCAGCTCAGGACAACCACCTACATGTTACTAGGCTTGACTTTGGGACCCCACCAAACCCAACTTGCAAAAACACAGCCACATTTCCTTCACAAATACTAGCTCTTCCTTACTTGCAATCTTCGTTCTTCTTCAACTGTTTCACTCACACCAAAACCACCCTCTCTTTTTCAAAAATCGGAGAATCTAATTCTTCACTCCAACAAATTAGTCTAAGATCAAACCCAGCACTCATAGGTCCAATCCCACTTCAAATTTCTTCACTGAAGTCCTTACAAATCCTCACATTGTCCCAGAACCGCCTCACTGGGCAAATCCCAGTTACAATTTTTAGCTTGAACTCTTTAGTACACCTTGATTTGAGCTATAACATGCTCACAGGTACTATACCATCCCAAGTGGGTAATCTCAAAAATCTCGTAGGCCTTGATTTGAGCTATAACTCACTAACAGGGTCAATCCCAGTGACATTTGGCCAACTGGGTCTGCTTCAAAAGTTGGACTTGAGCTCGAATTCGCTTACTGGTGCTATTCCTGATAGCATTGAGAAGCTCAACTTGTTGGTGTTCATGGCTTTGAGCAACAACAAACTGCGTGGACACTTTCCAAGAGGATTGGCAAAGTTGCAAAGCTTGCAGTACTTCATTATGGATGACAATCCTATGAATGTGCCTCTCCCAGTAGAGTTTGGTGACCTTGTGAAACTACAAGAGCTCAGGCTTGCCAATTCAGGCTATTCAGGCACTATACCACCAAGCTTTTCACAGCTTATGAATCTAAGCACTTTGTCTTTGCAAAACAACCGATTAAGTGGTGAGATTCCAGCAGGTTTTGGCAGCCTTCCTCGCATATACCACTTGAATCTTAGCAGAAACTTGCTGTCCGGTGTTGTTCCTTTCGATTCAAGTTTCTTGAATAGACTGAGAAGGAACTTGGATCTTAGTGGAAACCCAGGTCTCTGTTTGAGTCCCTCTGTAGCATATAGGATGAAGATTGGTGTAAGTGTTTGTGGAAGCAACAAGACTAGTGGTTCTGTAATTCAGCCACTGAAATCTCAAGCTCCATCTGGGTTGATCTCCATATCATTCTTTCTATTTGTTCCATGGGGCCTCCTGGGATTGCATCAAATATTGTTTCCAGTATGAATTTAAGCTATTCTAGTTTTTTTTATAATGCTTTTGTTTTTTTGGTTTTTTAATTTTTATAATGTATTAAGCTATTCTAGTTCACTTCTGCCTTATTAATTTAATTTATTTTTGTGGGTTTTGTATAAATTATTATTGTGTCTAATAGGATTTGTTGATGGGGCTGATCACTGTTCATTGTGTTCAGGGCTTCAGGTTCTGTATCATGTCATGCATTTGCGCTCTGAGTGCATATTCATCGGTAACTGCAAAAGTTCAGCAAAATTTTGAGGTTTAACTGTTACACCGTATTTCTAGGATCGAACAGACCTCTGTCTGTGTAGCTCTAGTAAGCATTATTATTTTCCGAATTTTACCATCTGCTTTCGTTGGCTTTGTCGATTATGTTTTATTTTGTGTGTGTGTTTAGTCGGGATTAAAAATGAAAATTATTTTACTATTTAGTTTATTTTTATTATTATTTATGGGTTTCATTGTATTTTTTGGCACTATTCATGATCTCACGATACTATTTCAATTAACTTTTATCTTTATTTATAGTACTTTCAGCAATAATTTTTCAGTTTCAGTAAAATAAGCCGTAGTCAAACACACCCTTAGACTCTCGATGGTTGAAATGGAAAAGCAAATAGAAAAGATTTTGGGGGTATTTAGTAGGGGTGTTTAAACAATAATTTTCAGTATTTAAATATCTTTATATGTATTTTTATAATATTTTTTAACTCACGCGTATTTCCACAATACTTAAACAACAATACTAGAAATTTCTAGCCAAACGAGTCATTTTGTTTTTCTCTAGCATATTTGATTGGGACGATGAAAAAGTGAAGAGATGGTAAATTATTTTATTTGGTTGAGGTAAAAAAAAAAATGAGAGGAAAAAAAATGCAATTTGTATAAATTTATTATCTTGTTTACGAAAAAAAAATTATTAAAAAAAAATTAACATGGACATTAAAAAAAAAAAATACAAACATAGTGGGTTAAAAAAATGTTGCACATTGGATAAAAAAACTCATGTTTAGGAGAAATTATAAGGTCCTTATGATAGACAAATGACGTGATCCATCATTCCACTAAAAGACTCCCATCTGTTTAAAATTGCTGAGTTAAATTTTTAAAAAAAAAAACATAAACTGATTATTAATTCAGCAATTTTAAACAAGTGAGAGTCTTTTAGTGGAATGGTGGACAAGTGATGTGGTCCACTAGAGGACTTTATAATTTCTACATGTTTAGGTATAATGGGGGTAGGGCTGTAAATGAGCCAAGCTTTGCCGAGTAGTGTGTGTTTGAGCTTGGCTTGTCAATAAAAATCAAATGCTCAAGCTTGGCTTGAGTTTGAGACAAGCCTAAAAACAATGTTTGAACTTGAGCTTGTGAGAATGCCAAAAAGCTTGAACTCGGCTTGACTTGACTTGATTAAATAGTCAAGCCAATCTCGAGCTTAATATCAAGCTCAAACTAGAGCTCAAGTCAAGTTTTTTAGCTTAGGATCCAAAAAAATTGCATCATCAAATGCTTATATCACCAAAAATCAAGTAAACAAATATACATACATATATATATATATATATATATATATAATATACTCATTTTATCATGCTTCTAACACCCGTGATTAGAATTTGTTCAAATTAAAACTTCACATAATTAAATCCATCTATCATCATTTATTGTTTATAGCTTGAGTAACTGTTCAAAATACAATTTTTACATCCACATTTGTCATTCGTACAACTATAATCTTCACAAGTCTAAATAAATTAACATTCCAAAACATATGTGTAATGTTATAATAATAAGTTTATTTAGTAAATATATATCAAGCTATAAACGAGGTTAAGCTCGGCATGTTTTGTATCGAGCCCTATTGTTCACGAGCTTGTTCACGAACAATTTTTTTTGCTTGAGCTCGACTTGTTTATCAAACAAGCCTAAACCTAAGGTTGAAGCTTGGCTTATTTGCAAACAAACGAACATGAATGAGCTTTTTATTGAGCTAAGCCCGAGTTGTTCATGATGGGCTTGGTTCGTTTACAGTCCTAAATGGAGGGAGGGATAGGGCAGATGGGTAATTTTTCAAAATTGGGGAGATGCAATTTTAGTAGACCAGAGAGAAAATAATTGGGCTCTATCAAAATCACCTCCTTCCCCCTCCCCAACAAATAACCCTCTAAACCAAAATCCCTTTATTTTCCCTACTTCCTTTTCCATTTTCCCCCAAATCACCCCAACCAAATAGCCCCTTAATTATTTATTTGTTTTTCATGATTTGTCAAATTTTCCCATCATAAATGATGGGCTTGTGCTTTTGTTGTGATCGTAGATTATTAGAATTGCACAAACATAATATGTGAACTGTTAAGTGGTAGTGTGGTACTTATATTATGCGAACTGTTAAGTGGTACTTTCTGCAATAATTATAGGGTCACAACTTTTGTTGTATCCTTTTCCACAACTATTCGGTTTTTTTTTTTTTTTTTTTTTAATATCTTATATAGTTGATTGTGAGTGGTAGAAAAAAAAATAGAAGATTTATGTAAAAATGACAATTTATCACATAAAATAGTCGCGAAAAAGAGTGATAAAAATTGTGATTCTAAAATAACCTGCAGAGCAGTCTCTAGAAACTATAAAATTCATATCTCAAAAAATGAAACTAGGTAATGAAGTTATAGAAGAAATCTCCAAGAACGCATTAATTTGTAAATAATAAAAGAAAACATTTTGTTATTTGATTGGGAAACTGATCATTTATGACTAGTACTATCTATACAAATTGGGGAGATTTTCAATGAGCGTGCAAGGGAAAACAAAACATCATCTGACAGTAACATGGGTCTTCTGTCTCAAAATTGGATCATGAATGCAATTAAAGCTTTCCCAGCAGTCTAATTTGGTTACGGTCGTGTGGACCAGGGAGAGACTCCCGGTCCTAGGGGAATAAAAGTGCAAGATATATAGAGCCAAAATCTACCAAATTCAAGCATGGAATTAAATGGGTAAAATAATATTTACAAAAATCTTGTGTAAAAAAAAAAAAGTTATGCAAAAGGTCAATCTACGTCCATAAGGCCGTTTGGGACTCACTTAGGAAATAGACTTTAACAAATAGAGAGGTTCTTATAATAATAATTTAAAAAAAAAAAAACAAAAAACAAATAGAGAGGTTTAATTCAAAAGCTGTTGATTATAAAAAGAAAAGAAATGTTGTTGTTGTTGTTGTTGTTTTTTTTTTTTTTTTTTTTTTTTTTACAAGATAGAAATTCTACTTTAACCTAATCTAAGTGTATATGTGTGTGAAACTCCCTCTTGGAGACTTGAACCCCGATCCTTACTCCCCACACCCTACAAGCACTTATACTCGTGGAGTGACCAGCATATCAAGAGTGCGCGGTAGAAAAGTTGTTAATATGTGATAAATTATATTATAAGGCCATCTTATCTTTAAATGAATTTTTTAATTTAGAATTCCATCTTTCCATATATTTTTTAACATTCTCATCTCAACTATACTCATTTTATGAATATGTTACATCTTAACTGTCAAATATTTAGTATCATAGAGCATAATTGGTTTTATAGCAAACTTATAAAAACTTTTTCTTTAACTTACTAGAGTTTTGACAATTACATGATTTTATTCGCATGCTCATGCAATGTGTGAGAATAGATAATTATTTCTTAATTGTGGTATAATATATAATTTGTTCTCCAAATTTTGTGAAGATAATTTGTTCTCTCTGAAAATTAAACAATTTCTAAAATTATTTTCCATCTATCCATCTCTACAAATATATCATTTTATTATTTTGGATGTATTTGATTAATATTATTCATTTTTTAGGTAGTTCTTATTTTTTTGTATAACTAAACTCTTTAAGTTTCAAATACATTATTCAAATTTCTCATTCTCTTAACGAAAATTATCATGATAATCAAAACTCATCACAAATTACACTTGATATTACTCAAATAGTTGACAGACATGTTCAAACACATAGCCAAGACTGTATTTTGATATAAATTCAAATTATCACTTTCAAAATAACTAAGTATTATGTCAAACATAAACTATAAGAGGGAGAGAGAATTTGTAATGGAGAACTCAAAAAAAAAAAAAAAAAAAAAAAAAAAAAAAAACACCACCAAATTGTACTAACCCAAAATAGTATTTTTAAAAAAACATAATAATTCATCAACCTAAAGTAGAGTTGTAAGAAAGAATAAATGTGTGAGAGAGAGAGAGAGAGAATAATAACTTTTTTGGAAGAGAATGGTAAAGGGAATAGCAAATTTATAGAAAATAAGATGAGAGAAGAAGAGTCAAAATAAAGGATATAGTCATGAGTCATAAGCACCGAATTATTCAAGTCATGCTAGGTAATAGAATAACATTATATTCTTATACACTATCTTTATAATTTAATAAACTATCTTTATAATGCAATAAAATAACATTTAACAATCAATTAAAAAAAAAAAAAAATCAAACTGCATCAACCCAAAGTAGAGTTCTAAAGAACACAAAAAGTCATCAACCTAAAGTAGAGATACAAAAAATAAAAATCTACTAGAAAAAGGAAAAAAAACATAAAGAGAGAAAGAGAGAAATTACATTTTTAATTTGTGTCGGATGTATAGAATTGGAGAGAGAATAGCAAATTTATAGTAAGAAGATGGGGATAAGAAGCCAAAATGAAAGGGAGAGGAAGGGATTAAGGAAAAGTAATATTAAGGTTGAGAGTAGTGGAGAGATGAAAAGGTAAAAAAGAGGGGGAAAGGTGGAGGAAATATAATATTAAGGTTCAAAATTAATAAAGATCATGTTAACGGGTGCCCAAGTGCAATTGTTAATAAACCATTTTAGGAAAATTTTTATACAACTTTTATGGGAAATTGAAAAGGCTGTTAAAATATTAATTGATTTTTTTTTCCCATAAAAACTTTTCTAAAATGGTTCACTAACAAATGCCAATGCTCTTAGGGCATTTGTTAATTTTTCCCAATTAATAATAAGAAGAAGAGTAAAAAAGGAGAGTGAAATGATTGGAAATAGGTGGTTGATGTGGTTCAACAGAAGCGTAGCATTAATAAATACTACGCTTAAGCTTTTAGATTTATAAATAGATTCCTAATGCAATCATCACTTCATCCACTATGCTCTTATACTATGATTCACATCTCTTCAGTTTCTCCATTTATATGAACTAGTAAGTTGCTCGTGCAATGCACGGATAATTTTGTGATATTTTATGTAAAACGGTTTTGGATAATGTTGTACATATATTATAAAAAAAAAGTAAACTAAATTAGAGTAAAGAAACATATACATTTTGAGATATTAAAAATTAGTTTAGTAACTTCATTGCATATTAGTAGACTTCTTAAGGTAAGATTGTTATTTTTTTAAATCATGAAACCAAAAATAAATGCAAAAGAGTAACGGGACCATGAAAATTAATTAATTTGTGTTGTGTTCACATATTTTGTACTATGAAATAAAAGTATGCCCAACTCTCTGACTGTCTTCCACTCATTGATAATGTGACATTAAGACATGGTGTGGGCAAGTGTATATACATGTGTCTTATAGATGATTTAAAATTAAACCATGATAGAATATGGCTTTACATTGCGCACCAAAATTCTCTCTACTTATATACCCAAAACAAAAACTAACTAACCAAATTATCTAAACCTAAATCATATTTAAGCCCCTAATTTAAAAAGAAAAAAAAAAATACCTGTAAGGGTTTCGGTGTCTTGATGGTGGTAGAAGGCCAGTATAACGAAGGTGATGACCCTTTAGATTCCTCTTTCTCTCTTTTTCGAATGTTTTGTTAGTCTCAAGTCTTTTATTTTGGTAATATATAGTGAAATAGTGCGTTTTATTTAACAATCTTCAATATTTTTGTGTCTCTTTATCTCTCTCTAGAGCCTTATCTCATTAGTTATTACAATTAGTTCTTACTTTTTTGTTTTTTTGTTTATTTAAAAAAAACAAAAAATACTAAAACAGTAGCTATGCTAAAAGACATGAAGAATAGTGAAAGGTGTGGTGTAAGCTTAGGCAATTAATGAGATATTAGTAAGAGAACAATAAAATAAGTTAATGTGAACTTTTTGGTAACAGTAAAAAAAACTTAATGAAAGAGGTAAAAAAAAGGCTAAATGTAAAATTAGAGTGCCACTTGGCAGGACCTCATGCACTCTCGCATGAGGTCTCTGCTTTTATATTTATATATATATATATATATTGAATATTGATTGATTATTGATCCAAGATATGGAAAGATCTCGATCTTTGGTATTTATAGATCATCAAGTTTTGTAGCTTCTTTATCTCTATTTCTACTTTTATTAAACTTAAATTGCATGTACTTTTTTTTTTTTTTGGTCCTACATAATTAAAAGTCTTTAGATTCTAAAGCGTCTTGCCAAACCATATTATCTGATATTAACTTCACATCTAGTTTCATCTAATTAAACTATTTCTTTGTATAAAGAATACACCAAGGAATTGATTTAGTGAGCTCATCTATCATTAGTACAAAGAGATATGAACTTAATGTTGATCATTGATTCAAACTTATAGTGATAAAAAACTCACTTGTGATGCCTCTTTCTCACACAAGTTACATCTCTATCATACATATTCTCAATCAATTTAATATACTTTAGAACAACTCATTTCTTTTCTAAACCCACCACATGAGCATTTTAGGAACCTATCATATGCTTTCTTTCAGTCAATAAAAACACTATAAAAATCTTTATAGGCTTTTTTTTTTTTTTTTTTTTTTTTTTTTTTTTGTTTTGTTTAGAAACATTAGTTGTTTAAGCTAAAATATATCTTCCTAACCATGAATACTAATTGAGAAAAAAAGAAAAAGAAAAAAAGAAGGGCTCATCTATTTGTAAATGTTAGTAATTAGGCCGGATTTGATCTGACCCATAACCTATTTCCCATGTATCATTTACATGAATTATTTGAAAAATGAGTTTAAATTTAAACTAATCTTAAATAGTGGATTGATTTAAGATGAGTAATTGAGTGCTTTTATGGACTACTCATCTGATAATGCGTTTATCTCTACTCGTATTTAAATAATCCTATAACAAATAGATTACATAACATTAAGAGAGAAAATATGCATATAGTTTTTTCTGAGTTCTCTCTCAAATAGGTTATCTCTTTATAGGGACACCATCAAGGCATCTGCAGTTCCTTAGAATTTAGGAAGAGATCGTGGTAGCCTATCCAGTGACAAAAAGGTGTCTTAGAGCATCCGCATCAGTTGATGCATAATTTTTGTCCATTTTGCAAGAAAAAACATGCTTTTTCTATTTTGCACACCAATTTTTACAAAACATCCACATCAGTTTGTCTATTCTACACATTTATTCAATAAAATATTCTAAACCCAGCCACCATCAACCCGATCAATACCCAGCCACCATCAACGATCAATACCCAGCCCTCCATCATCAACCCACACAACCACCATCATCAAGCCAGCCTCCATCATCAACCCACCCATCAAAATCCTAGCCACCATCAACCCGATCAATACCCACGGATCAAAATCATCAAAACCCACTCATCAAAATCATCAAACCCACTGTTGAGGGCCAAAATTTCACAAGAAAGCCCATTCCATGAAAAGTAAGGAAAGACCATGGGCCTTAACAAAAGAAGGCCCAATTCATGAAGTTAAGAAGGACCATGAAGGCCCAAAGTCCCAAAAAGAAGGAAAAAGAAAGAAATAATAAAGAAAAAAGAAGAGGCTTTCGGTTAGAGGACATGCAGCAAGGATCTCGGGCAAGACTAGAGGACATGCAGCAAGGATCTTGGCCAGGCTAGAGGATATGCAGCAAGAACAATCAACATCAAGGCCTTACGTATATTCAGATTTCCAGTAAAATGGCCATTAAAAATCCAGTAAAATCTAGTGAAAGGACTGGGCCGGGATACCCAGAGGCTGCCAGAGGCTCGGGATTCTTGGAACGTGTAGCACAGTGTGGGATTGAGACAACTCAAGAGGGGTACCACGAAACACAAGAAACGAAGAACAGATATGTCATTCTCAAGCATCCAGTGGTGCAGCAAAGAACCAGAGAGCTTGGAGAGTGACAATTTATGAACAAAAGGCTGGTAACTCGAGGAACCCAGAATGAAGAACTATAAGGGGAAGTGGCTGGGAAAACCTTCAACCCAGCAGAAATGGATTCCGCTCACTTGGGAAAAATGACAGCAAGGAAAGACAACCAAAAGCTGAGTTTGAAAAGTAAGAAACCTTGAAAGAAGAGAGATTAAATGTTAGCTGCCTAAGGACGCCCCGGAATGGAAAGTCAGCAAGTGACTTTAGAGAAACAGCACTAAAAGATGAAAACTATCAGAAACAGGGAAGGAACCAGCCATTAAAGTAGCTGACATAACAGGGGCTCTGGTACCTAGGGAGCCAAGGGGGGAGAATCAGTGGTATCCGAACCCTAGAATAACACTATAAAAGGGGAAGGTAGCCAACATTGAAAGGGGGATCCAGTAATAGAAAATCACAACAGAATCGTTGAGAAAACTCTGTCAAAAACTCAAAGAAAGTAGTGAAATATCTCCCGGTATCCCAGAAACAGCCACTATAGCATATACTTGGATTCAAAAGGATTCAAAATTTAGCAAGTCTTAGAGGCTTGGATAGCCATCAAAGTCTATAATTTTTGAGCTTATTTGAACTTTGTATCACGTCTTAGTGAGCACATTTGTAATCCACAATTAAGAAAAACTAATGAAGTATTTCTTATTAATTTGAGGATCCCTAATAATTGTTTTGTGTATTTCCTGATTACTTTGCATTCCTTTTGCTGTTTTCATCGTTATTCAATACAAATATTCTCGTTTGCTAGTTTATGTGTATTGTAGGAAGCTTGCCTTGTGCACCACTTGATTCTTAAACAGCCCCTTTAGTTGCGGTGAACCAAGCCCAGTCCACCAAATTACAACTATTTGGCCCAGGATCCTTGGGCCTGTGTGCTAAAGAAGAAGGCACTCTCACACCCACTCATCAAAATCATCAAACAAAGAAAAAAGATAGCTGTGGCGATCGGCAAGAAACAACGAGAAACAAAGGACGAGAAATCAAACAACGAGAGGCTGTGGCAATTGGCGATTTGATCAAACAACGAAAGGCTGTGGTCTGATGATTTGATCAAGCGATCGGTGAGAGATCAGGGCGATGGCAAGAGATGATTTGATTGGTGAGAGATCAGATGGTTTGATGATTTGATCAAATGAGAAAAAGGGAGAGTGAGGTGAGAGTGAGAGCAACCAGAGACAAGGAGAGAGAAAAAATTACTAAAATATTAAATGCAAGTGCTACAGTAACCGTGCATATAGCATATATGCACGGTTATTGTAGCAATTGTGCATTTATGCACAATTTTACATCCACTGATGTGGGTGTTTATTTGTTCAAAATGTGTAAAATAAATGATTTTTTGTATTTTGCAAGATTTTACATCCATTGATGTGGATCCTCATAAGAAGTGTGGAGATATTAAGTAGGAGTTTGTGAAGTAAATAAAGACAAAAATCTGGCAAGTGGGTGAACCTTTCTATAAAGGTGTGTGAATAAAAATTTTCCTGGTTTTGGGTAGGGGCCATAACACTTCTTTGAAACCAAATGAAGCAAAGAAATGAAATTACAAAATTCACTTTTTTTATTTTATTTTATTAAAAGAGAGAGAGAGGAAAGAAATGAAATTGAAATATTAACAAAAGAAGTGGGGCTTGGTAGGAAGACCGTAGGTCTCAATGGAACAAGATTACGAGAGGACTGAACACAAGGACAAATGAATATTGTGACTTGTGAGAGCTGGATCCCACTCTTTTTTCCCTCCTAGACTTTGAAATGCTTCTCTATTTGTAACAGTCTTATGGTACACATTTATCTGCTTTATTGTTGTCTTGCTCAAAAGATTTCTCATTTACCGACTACCACACTAAAGTTTAAATCTGCATGCATTGTTATGTCACAATGATGTAAAATTTGCCTGATGTCCTTGCAGAGCCTTTACTATGAAAGTTGAAAATTCGACCTAACTCCATCATAAGGGAGAGAGACACAGAAGTTCTATCAAAGTTCCTTTTTATGAAAGTTTTGGTAACTCACACCAAGCTTTGTGGTAAGCATGCAAGCAATATTGTCTTGTCAAGAAAATTAAGAAATTATAAGCAATTTTTGTGTCATAATTTTGATATGGTTAACTGTAAGTGATTATCCACCAGTCACAATCAACAATTTTAATAAATTATGACAAATGATGTGGTCATTATGCAAATATTGAAAACTTTTTCATGGAATCAATTTTTTATAGAAAAAAGAATAGATATATTCATTCATGAATTTAGCTTAAAGGCCACAAGTCCACTAAATATGTTTTTATTGGATATGAATTTTGACAAATCTATTATTGGATTATATTTTCTTCTTATATCCTTTATGCTTGCAAAATTTCTAGAAAATCAAAGATCAGTGGTCATGTCATCGATCAAATGTTTAAATTTCAAATTTTTGTAGTCTAAAATTATGCATAAAAAATAAATTTATGACTCGAATAATAAATAATATTCGATTGGTATGAAATTTGACACATGTATTTAGAATATAAAAAACATACAATTCATCGATTTGATTTTTAAAATATGTAGTCATGTTAATTTTTTTAGTAAAAGTTATAGCTTTAAACTACAACAATATTTGTAGCCAAACTTTACCTTTTAACTCATTCAATGACTTGTTTACTATGAGAAAGAGAAGGGAAATACATTTTTCAAGCCAAACAATAACCTTTTTATTCTCTTTATCAATAGTAGCAAAAGGGAGTAGCTATATTACATTTCATGCGATCATTATGCAAAAAGATTCGCAAGAGGCTTGTACTAACAAAAGAAATAAACTTAAAAACCTTCACAATCGCTTGGAGACAGCCTAAGCCGTGTAGATTGGAACATATTCTTTACCCTACCCCCAATGCTCTCTTCTTCACAGGAGTGATCACTTCACCATTGTCATCACTCACACTAGTCACTCTGGTAGAGGACAAATGTTTTTTTGTTCTAAAAAGCAGATGTATCTACTCCCTCATCATGTGTATGAGATGTTTCTTCAGTTTCACCAATAAGTCTTTTCAATGTCCCCAAAACATTTTTTTAATCTTTAAATTGTTCCCTTGGCTGTTTTAGAGAATCCAACAATTTCAATACATAAATCTTTGTAGTGATTCATGTCTACCTGATCTATCCCCCTCATAAGGTGGGCAGCCAGTCAGAAAAAAAGAATCAAAATTAAACTTCTCTTTTCAGGAAAGAGAATAACCAAGTAGAATCCCAAAGCCTCACTACTGAAGGAGAAATAATTGTCTCTCAACCAGGCAGTAGTACTACTAGTCAGAAACCCATACATACTACCATTTTTTTTTTTTTTAATTTTTATTTTTATTATCTTATATCTCTGAATGTGCTATGTAAAGTCTCATCATTGTGTCACCCACATTTTGTCATCAAACCAAGTTTTTGGTAACCCAAACTAAACACATTTTGAGAAGGAAACTTTTGAAGTCAGTCTGAGAACCAAAATGGTTTTCTTTACACATGTTTTAGGCAATAGGGACAGACTGAAAATCAAGGCTATAAGTAAAAATGTAGAATTTGGTTACAATTTTGCACGAGTGGGGGTGGTATAGGCTCTGTTAGTCTAGGAGGGAAAAGGTTTTCCAAGGCAGGAATAATATATTCATCACTTTCTTTTCTTTCTTAACCAAAGTTTTGGAATGTAAAAAAAGTTTCAGAACCTCACGTGGGAAAGCCAGTATTCTGTGCTAGTACAATTTTGTTTCTCTTCTTTTACTTTTCTTTTTACTGCTCAGTAAGTATTGATTACGCGCCAATTGAAATGCTTGTTCCTAAAATGAGCCGTTTTTTACGCTGCTTTGCTGCTCTTTTTCAACCCAAGTTTAGTCTGTAGTAGAAAATATCGACAGGTGTTGCGTCAACCCACTCGCGGTTGTTGCGCGTGAATATTAGGATCCTTTTTTTAATTTTATTTTATATTTTAAAAAAACTCCTCTTGTGATTTGAAATTAAGAGAAGTGTTAGAGCATTTCCAACAGGAGAGCTAAACACAAAATACTCTCTACTTTAGAAAGTAAATCCATAAAATAGGCTATTGTTTATTCTCTAATAGACTCTCAATATCCTGAATTTTTTTTGGCTCATGAACAGTAGCTCATAAAGTCTGATGGGCTACTGTTCATTTTTCAAATATTTTTTTTATTTATTATAATAATAAGGTATTGAATAAAAAAAATGTTGAAAGATGTGTAGTTGTTAAAAAAAGAATAAATAATGAATGAAAAAATAATATTTAAATGAGATAGAGAATGAGATAAAAAATCTGTTGGAAAGTGTATTTGAAAAAGTGGGTAACTAAAAGGTAAAAGTCATTGTTCATTCTCCAAACAATACAATAATTTGTCTATGCTGGAGATGCTCTTATTGAAGAGACTGATGGACAGTTGGCAATGCAATGGCAGCAGCCAACACTCACCTGCCCTTTCAGATAAAAACCCAACAATGAATTTAAAAAAATATATATATATATATATGATTTAAAAATTGATCTTTTAATGCCTTTTTTCCTTAATTTTCTGGAATAAAAAAAAAAAAAAGAATTGGCTGCAAGAAATAATTCCTCTTCTTACTAAAAGAACTATCGTTTTTTTCCTTAATTTTTAGATACTTTTAACAGATATTTAAGATTTAAGTCTCTCATCCTCATAATATGATCATTATTCTTAATTTTAAATAATTAAATATAAATTGACCTTATAATGAAAAAATTAATAATTTAATTTTTTAGCGTTAATTAGACATTAACCACCTATGATTTGACTTGTTTTAACATTGTTTACCTGTAGTTTGGAAATGTAACTTTATCCATCTAAAGTTAGGACTGCTATGTAGTCGTTACTACCACATCACTTTCACTTGTAAAAACATATGAAAAAAAAAAAAAATTCAAGATTTAAAACTGTGTGTTTGTAATTTAGATTGAACAATCTCAATTGAGCAAGGTTGAGTTGAAACTCGGTGGAACATATTCTCCCTCAAGTGAGAGTCGATCAAGAATTAATCGAGAAAGAAAAAACAATCAATGATTGACTCAGAAAATTATCTATCAATTAAGGTTAGTCGAGGACCAATTAAAAATGCCTAGGCTTGAAAATAATATGCATAAAATTGTAGCATTCAATGTAGCTTAACGTGGGACTTATATGCATGATAATTTTAACATTAAGTATCGGTTTGGCAAAAATTATTTTTACCAACTTATTTGACTATTCAGCTTATTTTTGCTACTATTCATGGGTCCCACTGCACTTTTTGGTACTATTCATGGGTCTCATTATACTATTTCAGCTAACTTTTACTGTTAGGTTCTAAAAGTTTAGAACAATTGGCAAATCGTGAACACAAACTTGTCTAGATATAGATCCTAGAGTTTGTAGGTATTATTAGACAATGCTCAAGGTGATTCAAGTCAAGATTCAAGAACATACAAACTGTAGAGAGAATAATTCAGAAACTGCTTTGTTTGATTGATCGAAAAACAGGCTCGACTGATCGAAACACATATTTGCAGAATTTTAAGTCGGCCTAAACAGCAGTTCAAGCCCATTAAGGATTAGGGTTTCAAATCTACTTCTTCTAGTATATAAAAGAAACCCTAGACACGTTTTGTTATGACTTTGGAGGTGCTCTTGTGAGATCTAAAAGGTTCTGTGCCTTCCTCTATCAAAGTCACTACCAGATATCACTCTCATATCTTTAGAACCGGTAGATCTGAAGTTGCTGCATGAAGATTAACAATAGTTGAAGATCTAAACCTTCAAGGGTGGTCTTGGAGTCACAAATAGGAGAGTTTGTGTTTTTTTTATCACAAGTGTGGGTGCTTATGTTGCAAAGGCTTAATAGAGAAGAGTCCGTGGATTTGGAGCTTGCACATGGTCGTGTCAGTAAGTTCTACATGTGGTAGTAATAGGATGTTAGTGGTCCAAATCTTATTGTAAACTTTCATTCTCTATAGTGGATTTGCTTTTTACATTGAGGATAGTTAGGTTAAATCCTCTCCAGGTTTATTACCAGTTTGGTTTTCCTGGGTCATCATATCGTTTTGTTATTTACTTTTTCGCTGCTTTGCATGATATGATTGTTTTGTTTTAACCTAGATCTGAATAATAAACCTAAGTATTCACTTGGTTAATTAATTAGGTTAAACAATCTAGTTTATAGGGATCTAAAACTTAACATTTACTTTTATGTATAGTACTTTTAGTAAAAAGTTATCAATTTCAGCAAAATAAGTAGATTCCAAATAGATCTTAAATAAGCAAACTTAAGCATATTATCATGAAGATTCAAAATCCAATTCTTTCTAGACTCACAAGACCATAATTTCTCAAGATTTTGTAGTTTAAACTCAACAAATCTAGAACACAATATGTAACCATGATTGACCAACTATTCAACATTTCTACAATGTACCATAGTGAATAAAAACACACATGAAGTATGTGAAGCACGTTAGTGAGCAAGGTATATATAAAAAAATTATGAGGTGGTTTACAAAACTAATCACATTACTCACATACCTCACACCATCTTAAACGCTATCCTCTGAAAGAGACACAACTTGAGCTCACCCTAACTATTTGTTGTTTGTTAAGGTGCAACATTTTCTATGCTTGACTTTAAGTTAATGCACAACTTAGGCATTTTACTCCTTTTTTCATGTGGTGCTCACCTTTTCCTAATTTGGGAGCACTGGTTTTTTCTATAAGCATGAGGGTATTTTTAATTACAAACATGAAACATATAGCCGTAGATGGTCATTTATGCAAGCCGTAGATGTTCATTTATGCGATTTCTCTTTCACAAGTATCT
The DNA here is from genome assembly GCA_028535165.1 of Quercus tomentella. NCBI lineage: Eukaryota > Viridiplantae > Streptophyta > Magnoliopsida > Fagales > Fagaceae > Quercus > Quercus tomentella. The sequence goes on along the minus strand of JAPQVY010000100.1, from coordinate 42,469,523 downwards.
AGTGTATAATCAAGACTTTCGATATGGACAAATAGGTCACATGATTTATTGCATTCCAATCACTCACACAAAGCCGCAAAACTTAGCTCAACTAATAATCTAGCGCATAAAATTATACTACTAAACTACACATGGTACACAAGCATAGTCTTGGTGTTTTATATGGCCAACTAAGGGTACACACTACACACACAATTTTTTGATTTTTTTTTGCACTCTTTCATTTCTTTGATGCTTTTCAATTTATAATAAAAGCAAAAACATAATGCTAAATCAATGAAATAAGCTAAAAAATAATGCATGAATGTATATAATAATATACACTAACTCCTAGGATGAATGATGAACAAGAATGCACATCCTAGGAGAAGAACTAGCAGATCATGGGACAGACACTGATAACCTTCCGAAGGGGGACTCAATGCAAAGGCCATCGAGTGGTTTGTTGAAAAAATCCCAAGTGATGTTTTGGGAGGAAAGAGACACCATGATTTTCTAAAAGATTTTTAATGAAATGATATTGAACATCGATGTGCTTGGTCCAAGAATATTGGACAGGGTTCTTGATAATGTTAATGGCACTATTGTCACAATGGATAGTCATAGTGCCTTGAACAATGTCATAATCATTCAACTACTTCTTCATCCAAAGAAATTGAGTGCAATAACTGCCTACAACAATGTATTATGCTTCAACAGTGGACAAAGATATGGAATTTTGTTTCTTGCTCGTCCATATTAAAAAAAGACGAAGAAGATAGAAAGATCACAATAGTGCTTTGCTAAGAAATAAAGTTATCTCTAAGTTCAAAAGAGCACTCTTGTTCATTCAAAATCAAGGCATATTCTTACTCTAAATCAAAATAGGAATTTTCCCACCAATTTCCATTTGATTTAGTTCCATATTAAATCAAATACTTCAAGCTACACACCCAACTTGGAGACTTTAAGACACAATCCAAGATCAAGCTTCATAGTCCTTTAGATCATCAAGCGTTGCAAAAATCGAATTAGAGAAATTTATAGTATTCTTTTATTGCAAAGAATCATATAGAGAATTATACACACTTTCATATAATGTCAATACAAATTGATTATTTGTTGCACTCTTTTGTTACTATGTGACTTTTAAGCATAAAATTTGTGTGTACAATAACATTGTCGAGAGTGCATATCAAAAGATTATATGGTTATGATCTAGTAAGATAACATACAAAAACAACATTATTGAATAATTAAAAGGACTAAGTCGGTGCAATTGAAAAATTATAAATCAAAATAAAAGCACCTTTAGCTAAGTTAGGATTTGGCTCGAGGGGGGGGGGGGATTTTTTTTGAATAAAAAACAAAGTTTATAATTATATGTGTGTACATGTATGCGTACACACACACTTATACACACACATTTTTTTTTTTTTTAAGAATACACATATACATTGATGTCATTAATAATTACTATATGTATAAATTAAAAATAATTAAACAATAAACATATAAAGTAGTACTAATTTAATTATTTATACATAAAGTTTCACGAACAAAAAAAATTTATCATTTTTCATATTAAATGGTAATGATCTTTTATTTGGTATCTTTTTCTCTTCAAACCTTTAATTCCCTTTTATATATTTTGATTCCAAATTAATTGATTCTTGATATATAGAAAAGATCTTCCTATTTTGTTTGTTGATAAATAGAAAAAAAAAATACTAATCAATTTATTATCCCATAAAAAATCGTTCAACAATAAACACATATAAGAGAATATATTTTGTATATACATATATTTTTTTTTATTAAAAAAAGAATCTATTATAATCTTTTCACTAAGATAGGTAGAATTTTATTTATTTAAATTTTTTTTTTTTATAAAATTTTTAGAACAATTATAAATTAAGTGACATCCACATGTTCAAAGTAATAGCCACGTACTAGGCAACCATGACTAACGCTAGTGTATGTCGACTAGGGGTTGTTTGCATTTCTGTATTAACTATTCGCATTGACTCATTAAATGCTCTACATTTTCTAGCAGTTTCAACTCGCAAGCTATCCGCCTAGATGTCCATGTTAGTATATAGCTTAGTTTAGCCTAGCCCATCGGGTTTAGCCCAGTATACTGTATTTGTATTATACTCATATTACTTGTACTTCACACATACTTAGCTTATATAAGGCTTTCTATTGTATAGTGTTATACACATAGAATATACATCAATATACAGACTATTTAGTCTTTCTCTCTTTCACTTTATATTCTTAACATATTATCAAAGCCATTGCTCTGACATTCTGGTATTTGCGTCATGTTCGGCGTTCTTCCACTGCCCTCACCTTCATCTAGTAGCCATTGTCAGAAGCAAGTTACCGCCATCATGCCCATAATCCCTACAACACTCGGATCTTATCATTCTGTTCATCAAACTGCTAAAGCAAAGGTATAGCGTGATAGAACGGTCGATCCCAAGCAAAACCCAACCAAGAACAGCCAGAAAAAATAAGACATGCGTTGACTAAAGTTTCTGACTCAAGAACATGCGCCGCCACACGCCACTAGTAGCCCACACGTGCCAGTCACTGCGCCGCCACTCGCCTACATGCGAACCACGCGCTACACGCACACCACGTGCTACACGAGCTTGATCCAGTTTGCGTCACCCCACATCAGCCCTAGGGTGACATCATTATGCCCATGTCAGTGTTTGCATCATTTGTTTACGCCAGCACCTACGTCATCAACTTACGTTAGCACACATCGACTGTTGACTTTTCTGTTACTGACTGTTGACTTGAACAATTGATCGTTGACTTTTGACCAAAAATCAAAATTTTTCAATAAGGCCTATCTTGCTTAGTTTTTCGCGTAGATTTCGATTTTGAGTTCTGTTTCTTTGTTTGAGGTCCCTAAAACCCTTTTTTGATCATTTTCTTCATTATGGCTCAAGAAAACGAATGAGACATTATACGTCCTATCACCATTATCCTGGATGGTCCTACAACCTATCATGTATGGTCTCAGAATATGACTGTCTTTCTCAAGGGTCGCAAACTATGGAGGTATGTAATTGGTTCAATTCCCAAGCCACTACTAATACCTAAGTCCAAAGCTACAACTGATGCTAATGTCTCCAAGACTACTGTTGTAGAGGATGATTATGAAGCACGCCTAGAGGAATGAGAAAGTATTCAGAGTAAGATCTTGTCTTGGTTTATCAATACCTCTGTACCTTCCATTCATAGTCTTCTTCCTCGTCTTGGTATTGCTGCGGCTGCTTGGATATTTTTGTCCAATCGCTACTATTGCACTAATGATTTAAGCCTAGAGTTTCACATTGAATCAAAACTTTATCAAATGCGCCAAGAGATAGGCCAGTCTATATCGATTATTATTCTCAGACTTCTTCTATGTGGGAAAAACTCTATGCTGCAGATCCTTCATTACTATATCATGAGGACATTGAGTTCTTTGCCAAATATCGAGATCGTTGTTGATTTATGCATTTCATGATGGGTTTACATGAGGATTTTGAGCCTACTAGGGCTTTTCTGCTTAGCTGGTCTCCTACTCCTTCCCTTTGATAGGCCAAAAACGTATTGACCCATTGTGATAAATTAATTGATTAATTAGCCAAGTTTATTAATTAATCAAATTAACATGCAATGTACGTGATAGCACAAACAAATCACCTATTAAACTAAGTATGCAGCGGAAATTAAATTGACACGGTGATTTGTTTAAGAATGGGGAAAACCTACACGGCAAAAATCTCACCGGGTGATTTTAAGGTCATCACTCCCGAGAATCCATTATTATCATAATAAGCGGTTACAAGTAAAGGAATTCAAGTACCTTATACCAACCTACAATTGAACCCTGTGAGAGTGCCCTTTTTTGTGACACTCAGGCCCAAGGATCCCGGGCCTAAATAAGAGGTTTGGTGAACCGGGCCTTGACTCACCGCAACTAAAAGGCTGTTTAAGAGTCAAGTAATGTACAGGGGATGCTTCCTACAATACAAGTAAGATGACAAGCAAGGATATTCGTATTGAAAGACATGCCAAAACAACAAGGTAAATTCAAAAGAAGAATTAACAAAGAGGCACAAAATTAATGCTAAAGGGATCCTGGGATTACTGAGACATATTTCATTAATATGTTCTTTGTTAAGTTACAGAAAGCTCACTAGGACGTGATACAAGGTTCAATCGAGCTCAAAAATTATAGTCTTGAGTTGCTATTTCAGCCTTCAAAACTTGCAAAGTTTGATTCTCTTTGAATCCGAGTATGTGCAATAGTGGCTTTTTTACAGGATACCGGGAAGCAATATTCACTTTTCCCTTAGTGTTTTCTTTCTCTTCACCACAAATTTACTGATAGTTCTTTTCTCTAGAAAATCTCTTCCTTTTCTCTCTTTTTCACTGCCCTATCTTCGTAACCTACCCATTCTTTTTATAATGAAGTTCTGGCCTTCCAGGGGAACCATTGGTTCCCCTGTTTTGCCTTCTTGTGAACAGAGCCTGTTCCGTGTCTTTCACTCAGCAGGTTCTATTTCCCGTTTTTCTCATTCTTTCCTTCTTTCAGCTTTGATCCCTTTGAAAGTCCCTGGTTGGTTACCTTCTTCGGGATGTGCTGAGGTATGCCCTTCTCGGTCTCACCATTTGTCAATTCCCTGTTTGCCCTTTTTTCCCATCTGGGTGGAATCCCATTCTGCCAAATTGAAAGTCACCTGATGCCATTCTCTTTTTTCGTATTTCTCTATTCTGGTTCCTCGGGACGCTTCCTGCTTGTGTCATGAGAGGTCGCTGGGTCTTTTGGCGCTTGTGTTTCTTTGCTCTGTTTCTTATTTTCTTTTCCCGTCCTTTTCTTTCGAACTGTCTTAATCTTCTTTAACTATGTGCCTGGAAGGATCCGCGTCCCTTGATGATTGCTAAGGATCCTGGCTACTTAGCCTCTTGCCGTGAGTTTCCTTTCCTTCTTAATGTTTCTTTGTTTGGGCTTCAAGTCTCCTGGGCCTCTTTATTCTTTTGTGGTCCGCTTGCACCTGCTTCTTTGGACTTAGTTTGTTCTTTTCCTTTTGGGCCTGGCTCACTCTTTTTGGGCCTCCCTTACTATGATCCTTTTTAGACCTCAACATTTAGCCCCCCGAGCTCGTGGGTTGCCTGAAGCCCACGCATGAGTAATTCAGGTTTTCTAAGATTTTCGTAGGATCCCCCTTTTTTTTTTTTTAACTTCTCCTGGGTTCCCTTTTTTCTTGCTTAGGATCTCGAAGTCTCTTTATGCTGCTTTTGGTCACCTTAGTTCTTTTTTTTGTGTTGCGTTCCCTTATTTTTTTTGCAGTTTCCTCTTTGCACGGGACGTGGCAGTTGAGTATTCGAGGTAAAATTCCTCTACCCACTTTTCTCGTTTCTCGTTACTTTTCATTAATAACCGCTAATTAATCCCTTCTTTAAAATTAAATTTGTTGCAACTGGCGCGTCTTTCCATACATTGTCTTCTTCAACTGCTCTTTGCGCCTTTATTGTAGCCGTTTCACCTTATCACTTTACTTCTCTGAGTCTTTCATTCTTGAGTCTCTCTTTCTTTTTCTTTTCCTCTCTGTTATTCCGGTCTTCCCTTTTTTCTCACTTTTAATTTCTTCTCTTCTCATTACTCGTGTTGTTCCAATGGCTTCTTCTTCTTCTCGAAAAAGGAGAGAGTGTACCCCCAGTCCTTCTGAGGGTGAAGGTTCTTCTGGTTCTGCTTCGAGTGATTCTCGCGAGGTTACTGAACGTCCGGCCTTCCTTTTACGGGATCCCTGGTATTCTCCCAGTCCGTTTTTTCCTTATGTATCTCATGGCGAGGCTCCTCCGTCTCTTCATGCCTGGATGTTTTCTGGCCAAGCGGGTTTTTCCGGTTCCGCCCAGGTTCCAGACCCTAGAGAGATTTTTGACCTTCAGATTAGACAAGGAATTCGAGAGGCGGTGCCTATTTTCTTTGATTTTGTCCCGGGAAAAATCCAAGGTTGGCCCATCTGGGTAGACAAGGAGCTGTCTGATGCGGAGTTTGTGGGTCACCTGGAGCACGCCGGTATCCTAAAGGCAGTGGCTATTTCCAGAAATCTTGAGGGTTTCAGAGACGCCAAAGGGCTCAGGCATCTGGTACGTCGTTGGTGCCCTTCCCTTCATACTTTTTTCTTTTCTGTTGGTGAATTGACGATTACCCTAGAGGATGTGGTTAACAACTTCCTTCTCCCGGTGTTTGGTGATGAGAGTCCCTTTGATATCAACCTTTCTGAAGAGGATCTCGTGGTGGAAGATAAACTGTTTGGTCATTTTGGTGGTCGTGCTGCCTCTCCTGGTGGTAAGCCGGCTAGGATGGGGAGATGGGTGATGACCCTTTCTCGTGAGAAGAACAAGGAAGTGAGGTGGGTTGGTTTTCTGGCATTTTGGCTGAGCAAGTTCTTGTTTAGCGAGTTTCCTGGGTATAGGGTTAAGTCTTCCTTTTTTCCACTAGCGATCAAGTTGGCTCGAGGTACCCAATATCCTTTGGCCCCTTTGTTTTTGGGTCATGTTTACTCTCAATTGGACCAACTTGATGGGGATGAGACCGAGGGTGATTCTTGTTATGTGATTACCTCGTCTCTTCACTGTGCTATCCTTCAGATTTTCATGTGGGATCGTTCTGCAGCTACTTTGGCCAAGTGCAGGAATTTGAAATTTGTGAAGGATAAATTCCAAGGATCCATTGACATAGTGAAGGGTCTTTGTGGCAATTTGACTAATGCTTTTCCCATTATTTTTCGTTGGATTAGCTTGAAAGGTGGTGGCCTCAATCTTGTGGAGTTATTTGATCAAGCAGGGAACTTACATTGGAGATCCCCTCGTGAGTTTGGCCCTGGCTTTGCGTGTGATTCTGTATTGTCTTCTTTTTTATCTTCTACAGGTAATACTTTCGACTTGCGCCGTGGTGATGAGGGCAGTCTGGCTTATCTTGCTTGCATTAGCCCCTCTTGGCTTCCTGTGCCCTCTTTGAGTGGCCCAAAATATACCCATTATTCAGCACACCGGGTGCTCCGGCAGTTCGGTTTCGACCAGGACGTTCCTCCCATTTTTAAGGACGTGGTGCCGTCCCTTCCTTCTTTAGATCCTTTCTTGAGGCTGCAGGCCTTTTCTTATTGGTCACGGAGGAGCCCCCAATTTGCAGTGCCTAACTCCCAGAGAGGAGTTTTTGCTTCTAGTGGCTATACTAGTTATTGGAGAAGAGTACAGAAGTCTTTCATTGACCATGTTGGCTTTGGTTTAGTTCGGGAAACCCCGAATCTTAGTATTGCTTCTGCTCCGACATCCAATAGGCGTTTATCCCTTCCTATTGCTGGGATTGTTTCTGCTGCCGTAAGCAGCAAGATTGGGTTCGCAGAATGGCATGCCTCCAGGGGAGGTTGGGTGACTCATGCACAGGATTTTCCTGAGACTTGGCTGGGTTGCAATCTCGTCATTGGCACTTCCTCTGGAGTACCTATCAAGAAAGGTGCAGTGGAGATAATAGGTGCTGCTACCACTTCAGGTAAAGGTAAGGATGTCAAGTCGGAAAAAATGAAAGCTGTTGATGTTGAGGAAAGCACAGAGGGTGTGAAGATAGGTCCTAAGACAAAAAGAAGAAAAATTGGGAAATCTCAAACACACTCGGCATCCCAGGAAGGCAAGGATGTCGGGCAACCTTTGCCTTCAAGGACCCGGAAGAAGGCCAAGGTAGAGTCTTCTTTTTCCCAGGTTCCTGTGATTGCTTCAGTCCATGGTTCTTTAGGATCCTCTGGTTTTGTATCCCAGCCCCCTTTAGGACCCTCTAGGCGTACTCGTAGTAAGCAAAAGACTTCCAAAGAATCTGTAGAGAGAGAGAGAAGGGTAAGACTTCTTTCCTTCTTCTTTTTTTTTTTTTTTTTTACTTGTTCACATTATTGCAATTATTTCCTCTTTGCTGACGAGTGGTGGTTTCCTTTGCAGTCCAAACGCAAGTCTGATTATAAGAAGGGCAAAAGCGAATCTTCTGGTGACGACGTGGTATGTGTTTTCTTTGTTCATGTTTTCTCCCTTTTGCTCTGGCACTGTGTTGTTAGCATTACCCCGTTGTTTTTACTTAGCACTGCTTTTCTCTCCCCTTTTTCTTTAGGTGGAGGTGTCTCTTCCTATGACCGGCAAAACTCTGGGAGAAGAAGCTGTTACAGCTCTTTCTGTTGCTTTTCCTATTGTCGGGGAGGAGCCCCCTAGTGGTGGCCTGGCTGAGGAAACCGGGCAACCGATGCAGGGTTCCTAGGATTCTCAGGATCCCGAAGCCTCTACGATCCCTACATCTCGAAGTCCCCATCTTGAGCGCACTCCTAGTCCCATCAGGATTGTGTTTCCTCAAACATTGTCTGATAAAGGGACTTTGGGAGACACTCCTTTATCCAAACAAACAGGTGAGCCATGTTTCCCTTGAAATAGCGTTACATCTCTATTTTCTTTTCCAGTTTTTTTTTTTTTTTTTGAGTTCCTTCTTTTCTTTCTCCTTTTAGGTCAAGCCAGTGAGAAGTCTGCTCCTAGTGTTGCCTCTTCCTTGGAATCAGAAAGCTCAGAAGGTGAGTGCGAGCTGCTCCCACTGTGTTTCCTTTTCCTTTCTTTCCTTCCCTACCCCTTTTTTTTTATGGCGAAGCCCCCTGCATCTCTTCCTTCCTTTAGCCATTTTGCCACTGGTTCTTCACCCTTTCTTCAACTTGCCTTATGTTCTTTCCCAGAATCTTCAGGGAAATCAGGGGATCAAGAAGAAGAGGCTTTGCCTCAAGAAGCCGGTACTGGTTTGTTCTTCTCTCTTTTTCTTTCTTTTTTTTTTTTTTTTTTTTTTTTTTTTTTTTTTTTTTTTTTACGAATATTGATATAGGCTTTAAAGATTCTGAGCCTGTTGTCCCTGAAGGAATTGTGAGATCTGTTCGAATTGCTGATCTTCAGTCAAAGCAAAAGGCTGCAAGTCCTCCAGTCTCTACAGGTGGTGACATAGCGATGGGGGACGCCTCGGGAGTGGCTGCCTCAGATCTTGATTCAAGGCTTTCCTCCTTCCTAGCTCGCTTTGACCTCTTGGAGTTTAACAGCCTTCCTGCCAGCCACTTCTATGCTTTTGGGTCTTCTTATGGCAGCTTCCTGCGTTTCTCTGTTCCTGTTGAAGGCCTGCCGCTGTTAGAGAGTTTGCTCAAGAGTCACGAGGATTTCACTAGTGGCTTCAGGGGGGGCATTTTTTTGGGTAATATTTTGATGGAGTTGTTATGTGCTGTGCTGGTTTCACTGAGGAATTCTTCTGTGGATTCTTTGTCCGAAGAAAGGCTTCTGGAGTGGAGGGGGGTGGTCCAAGACCTTCTGGAGGCCAAGTTCAATTTATCTTTCTTGTTAGATCATTTGCGCCTGTTGGCTCATATGCTGTTTCAGAGGCAATCCTCCAAGAGTATAGACATTGAGATAGCTGCTGCTGAGGAAACTTTGGCTTGTGCTCATAAGGTTTTACAAGATTTGAAGGTTAAGCGGCAGAGGGTTCTTTCTGCTTCAACTGTGCCTATCATTCCTCCGGATGGCTCCTTGTTGGCCGACCTCATTCCTTAGCTTACTTTAGATTTATATAGACAATTTGGGGTTGTATAAGTTTTTTTTTTTGAACACTGCTCTCCTTTTTTTTTTTTTTTTTGTTTATGTTTCAAAGCTGCTTCTAATTTCTTAGTATGTGAATCTGCCTTTCTCTTTGATATATTGCCTTCTCTTTTTTTTTGATATGTGACTTTTCTCTTTTCTTTCCTGAGTCCTGGACCATGGTTCCCACAGGCTTTACTGTAAGTTCTGGTCCAGGTACCCGGTGGTCTATTGTGCAAGTACTGAACTGGGTACACTAGTATCTTTTCCTTTGTATATATATATATATATATTTTTTTTTTTTTTTGAGATACGGTCCCAGTTCATGAACTTTGACAGGTTCCCCTCTTTTGCCAAGTGCTAGGCTAGGTATCTTGGGTATTTTACTTTTGCCTGTGATCCTAGACCTATGCACTTGGAACTGTTTGTGGGGTATTTTAAATCATCTGTGAGATGAATCCTGGGCCATATGTAAAAGGGTATTTCATACCTCTTTCTCTTTTCCTTTTTTTTTGACTCAGGTATCCTTCCTTAAATCTATCCAAACTTGGATTTTGCAATGTTAAAAGAAAGACTCAAATATTGAAGAAAAAGGAACTTCATTAAAATATGGTCATTTTTGAGGAACAAAGAAAATCATTTAGTGTAGTATTGACCACAGAGTGTCAATCTGTCATAGGTTCCTGAACAAAATCATTTAGACCAGAATTCATGACAAAAAACTGAAGGAAATAAGAAGATAAAAATAAAAAACTTAGCGGGTTGTAAAGCTGGTAAAAGGATCCTGATGTGCCGGGATCCCTTCGTCCTTATGCATAGTATTGTTTTAGCCATTTCCCGTTTATAGGTTCTGTCAGGACTGTCCCATCTTCCTTGGTAAGGTAATAATACCCACTCTCATGGGCTGCATTAATGATGTAGGGTCCTTCCCACTTTGGGGTGAACTTGGAGGACCCTGGTAGGTTCCTCCTTACGTGCTCCGCCATCCTTAGTACCAATTACCCTTCAGTGAACATTCTTGGGCGTACTGCTTGTACATATGCTCTAGTCATTCTTTGCTGGTACCTCTGGCTTCTTTTCTTGGCCAGCTCTCTTTCTTTTTCTACCCCTTCCAGATCTGCCAGTCTCCTTTCATTGTTTGTGTTCTCACTCTCTTCTTGGCTTTCTTCCAGAACTACCCTTGGTGTAGGAATGACTAACTCCATGGGGCTGATGGCTTCTGTTCCATAGACTAGGGAAAATGGGGAGAATCCTGTGGCTGTCTTTACAGAGCTCCTACATGCCCAAAGTACATCTGCCAGATGATCACTCCATTTCCCTCCGTACTCATGTTTCATCTTCTTAAGGATCTTCAACATTACCCTATTGGTAGCTTCAGCTTGGCCGTTTCCTTGTGGGTAGTATGGGGTAGACCTCTCATACTTGATGTGATATGCTTCAGTTAACCCCTTCATGTATTTGTTTATGAATGGGGTTCCATTGTCATTGATCAATCTTCTAGGGATCCCGAACCTTGTAATGATGTGGTTTCGAATGAAATTTGCTACGGCTGCTCCAGTGGCTTTTTTCAAAGGGATGGCCTCTACCCATTTTGTAAAGTACTCGGTGGCTGCTAGGATCCATATGTAACCGTTGGATGGAGGGTTTATAGGCCCTATGAAATCAAGCCCCCAAGTGTGAAAAGGCCATGGCGTCGTCATATCCTGTAGAACATTTGGGTGAGTGTGAATTGCATCTCCCAGGATTTGGCAAGCATGACATGTTTTGACTAGCTCCTCAGAGTCCCTTTTCATCGTTGGCCAGTAATATCCCAACAATAGTAATTGCTTATACAACCTTCTCTTCCCCGGATGACTTCCACAATCTCCAGAATGAACTTCCCTGACTACTTCTCTAGCTTCCTTTGGCCCTAGGCACCTTAGGGGATCCCCACTGTATCCCTTTTTGAATAAGATGTCGTTCTGCAGAAAATATTTGTCCGCTAGCTTCTTGAGCTTGTGGGCTAGTGTTCTGTCGGTTGGCAGGATCCCTTGAGCCAGGTATCCTATGAAAGGAACCCGCCAATCTTCTGCAACAAACACAGTGTAGCTTTCTTCTTTATCTATTGCCAAACGACATTCCTGACATTTTTCCTGTACAATTGCTGCCTCCTTGTCCATATTTGGCTAGTAATACCCCATGCGTTGCATCCTTCTATATAGGCTGACCTTTTCTGCAACTCTGCAGGCTTGGGTATGTAATTCTTCTAGCTTCAGCCTTCCTTCCTTCTCAGTGATACATCTGGACAATATTCCACCTGGCAGCCTTCTATATAACTCCCCTTCTATCTGAGTGTAATCCATTAGTTCTTTGATGTTCCCTCTGGGCCCTACCTCTTTCATCTTTTTTTTGACTTCGCTCCTTCAATCCCACTGTTTGGACTCTCCGGGGTACATTCCTTGGAGGATCCTTACAATAGAATGTTCCTGTCTTCCTATTTTTATCAGTGTGTCTCTCCCATTAAATGGTATTTGGGATCCCAGAGTGGCGAGCGCATCAACAAACCTGTTTTCACTTCTTTGAGGGTACTCTATGCTAAAGGTCTGAAATTCCAGCTCCAGCCTTTGTGCCCAAGTTCTGTAGGCTGAGAAGCTTTGTTCCCGTAACGCGAAGTCACCTTTCACTTGGGAGACTACAAGATTGGAATCTCCCAACACTCTCATATGTTTCACTCCTATGCTGAGTGCTATAGTCAGCCCGGTTAAGTATGCCTCATATTCAGCTACATTATTAGAGCACGAGAAATCAAGCTTGAAAGACAAAGGTATGATGTCCCCATTTTCACAACTTAGTACAATTCCTACCCCATTTGAAGTTGCTGTAGCCGACCCGTCAAACCTCATGGTCCATTTCTTTCCTGGGATCTCTGTTACTGCTACCTCACCAGGGATTTCTTCGCTCAGCGGGCCTTCCTCCTTTCCTGGGAATTGAGCTAGCAAATCTGCTAAGGCCTGGCTTTTGACAGCCTTGGGAGTTCTGATGCCTATGTCATATTGAGAGAGCAGAACTAGCCATTGTGCTATTCTTCTCGTGAGAAGGGGCTGGTGCAGGAGTGCTTTTATGGGGTGGGACTTAGTCACCAAAAGGATTTGGTGAGCTGAGAAGTACCTCTTTAACCTTTGGGACGCGTAGATGATTACTAGGCAGGCTTTCTCTATTCTGGGGTACCTGGTCTCGGTGTTCTTGAGTGTTCTGCTTACATAGTAAGTAGGCTGCTCATTCCCTTGGTCGTCTTCTTGTGCCAGCAAAGCTCCTATTGCCTGGGAATTTGATGCTAAGTATAACAGCAGAGGTCGCCCATGTACTGGTGCTTGGAGGGTGGGCAAATGATTCATGATGCCCTGGATTCTTTGGAAAGCCTCTTGCTGCTCTGCTCCCCAGGTAAATTCAATTCCCTTTTTCAACAGTTTGGATAAACCTGCTGTAGCTGAGGCCAAACCAGGCACAAATCTCCTAATATAGGAGACCCTTCCCAGGAAGCTTTTGAGTTCCCTAACAGTAGTTGGTCTTCTCATTGTGGCGATAGCTGTGGCCTTGGCTGGATCCACACTTATGCCTTTGTGATGCACCAGAAATCCAAGGAACTTTCCAGCAGACACTCCGAAGGCGCATTTCATGGGGTTCATACGTAATTTGTACTTCCTGCATCTTTCAAAGACTTGCTCAAGTACTTGGAAATGTCCTGTTCTGGTTTTTGATTTGACCACAATGTCATCTACATAATCTTCCATCTCCTCGTGTATCATGTCATGGAAAATGGCTGTCATAGTTCGCTGATACGTAGCCCCCGCATTTTTGAGGCCAAAAGGCATTACAGTGTAGTAGAAGTTCCCAATTGGAGTTCTGAATGTCGTCTTCTCTGCATCTTTGGCAGCCATGCGGATTTGGTTGTACCCACTGTACCCATCCATAAATGAGAACATTGAGCTTCCTACAGCTGAATCTACAAGGAGGTCGATATTTGGCAAGGGGAATTCATCCTTAGGGCATGCCTTATTCAAGTTGCAAAAGTCCACACAACAACGGATCTGACCATTTTTCTTCTTCACAGGTACAATGTTGGAAAGCCATTTTGGGTGTTGAATGAGTTTAATAAAACCAGCTGTTAGCAACTTTTTAACCTCTTGAACTATTTGAGCTTCTACTTCGGTATGGAAGGCCCTAGCCGGTTGAACTACTGGTCTCATCCCTGAGTCCACATTAAGAGAATGGACTACCAATCCTGGGTCTAAACCAGGCATCTCATCATAGGTCCATGCGAACACATCTCTGTATTTTTGAAGTAAGGTTACCAGTTGTTCTCTTTCTTGTGCCACCAGTTGACTGCTAATGAAGACAGGCTTTCGGGATCCCGGTTTGGTTCCCAAATCTGTTTCCTTTAATTCTTCCTCAGGCTGAATCTGGGCCTCCTTAACTGGTTCTTCTGGAATTTCTTCTTGGGCCATCATGCAGCTTGGTGGTCCGGGACCTTTTTGCATAATGCATTCAGGTCCTGCGCACCTTCACAAACGGTAGATTAGCCTCCCTCCGAGTTCCCGTACCACCACACATTCTCGGGGTCCTGAAGAGCTGGGCTCCCTCTTTTGTCTTTTTCTTTCCAGAAGGTTCCTCAGGTCATGGGTGCCCCTCCCTCCTTCTTCTTCTTCTAGGATGGGTGCCCATGGGGTCCCCGGGGCGGGGCTCTCATCATCTGGCTCCAATTCATCATAGAACATCGTTTCTGCAAAGTTCACTTCCCCCTGGCTGAATGGATTACGGTTGGCAGGGATCCTTATAGGCCTCCCATTCAGTCTCCCCTTAATGCATTGATGGAACGTAGATGGAATAAGGCGATGTTTATGAAGCCACGGGCGTCCCAGCAACACATGGTAAGAAACTTCTGCATTAATCACATGAAACCTTGTCAGGGCTACTATTGGCCCTATCCTTAAGGCTAGCTGCACGTATCCTTCTGTCGATTCCACTGATCCTCCAAATCCTGTTATTTCTATGGGAGCCCCTAGGATCCTTCTGTCAACTAAGCCCACAGCTTCCAGGGTACTCAAGGCTATGAGATTGAGCGATGCCCCCGTGTCCACCAGTGCTCTTCTGACTTGAACGCCGTTTATGGTGGCCATTAGATAAAGGGGTCTACGGTGGTCTGGGTGCTCAATCTCCATGTCTTCATCGGTGAAGGTTATTGCATTGGTTGTCTCCAGGAAAGCTCGACTAGTATGTGACTCTGCTGTAAAGCATTCCATTCCTGAATCTGCTGCTATGCTCATGAGAGACTCTGTGGCCACCCTTCTTGCTTCTGGTCCAAATCCCAATTGGTTGAATAATGACCTGAACTTGGGATTCTTCTGGAGGGTCCTGACTGTGCTCGGATGGAAGGATCCTTCAGATTCTCCTGCTTCTGCCGGGTTCCCATGTATTACTACTGCTACCACCCCTTTCCCTTTGTGGTTAGGCAAAGGGTTTCTCTGCACTTCTGGCTCTTTCTGAGTGAGTTCCAGGGTTCCTTCCCTCAACTTTTTGTGGAAGAGTCTGCGAAGGGTCCAGCAATCCTTGGTGGAATGCTTGACATAATTATGGATTCTGCAAAATAAAGGGTTCTTCCTTTATTCTTCAGTTGGTGGCCTGGACACAGTGAATGGCCTAACAACTCCATCTCCGATCCATTTGTCTAAGACATGGCTTAATTCTTTAGCTGTACATGGGATCGTCGGTGGTTCCTCGAACACCTTCCCATCTGGCCTTTTCCTTTTTTCTCCTACTGATGCTGTCATAGCTTGGGACACGGGCATCTTTTTTGTCCTCATAGTTTGCGCCGTCCTTCTGGTTCTTTGTAACAGGTCAGCAAACTGCGTGATACACAGATTTTCAAGGTTGAGCCTGTAATCAAAAAGCATGTTGGCTACACAGGTTTCCACGAGCTCCTTTTTTTCGTGGTCCCCATAGCAATCTAGGGACACATCTTCAAATCTTTTAATGAATTGGACGGGATCCTCTCCAGGTCTCTGCCTTACCATCTGAAGGTTCTGGAAAGTGATCTTGTCTTCGCCAGGATAATATTTGGCGCAGAATTTTTCCATCATCTCATCCTAGGTTTTGACGGACCCGGGTCTCAGCGTGGTGTACCAAGTGTATGCCCTATCCACTAAGGATTTGGCAAATTCCCTTAGACACAATTCTCTGTCTCCTGCATAGGGGCCTATAGTGTGGATGAACCTACTCACATGTTCCACAGCACTTCCAGTTCTTCCATCGAAAGGATGGAACTTTGGGGGTTCGTACCCCTTAGGGTATGGTTTGCCAAGAAGTTCTGGAGGGAACGGGGGATCCTAAGAGAATTGCTTGGGGACCCCTGAGAGTTTTTCCCTTTCTTGCTCTAGGAGGGCATTGACATCTGCCAGTGTTAAATACTGATGGTTGGCTCTTCCTCCCACTGCTGACCCTCCTTCTGGCTGCGTTCCATCTTGGTGACCAGTAGGGGGAACATTGTCTCTGATTTCCTGTGTCCTGCCTTCTTTGAGAAGACGAACTTCTTGCTCCAGATCCTTCAGCATTGCTGTCATCCTGGCCATGAGGTCTGGTTCCTGCCTTGTGTGTCTTTGTCCTGACACAACCTCCTGTTCTACCAGGGGTATCCCGCCTCCTTGCCTGGAAGCTACCTCGTTCTCTCCTACGGGCTCAGAGGCCGTAGGTGGCATATTAGTTCCTTTGCTGTTTCTTTGTCTTGGAGGCAGACTCTGTGAAGGGATTGCTTCTTCCCTCTTCTTTGCCCAGTCCCCAATGAAGTCGCCAAAATGTGAGAGTACCCTTTTTTGTGACACTCAGGCCCAAGGATCCCGGGCCTAAATAAGAGGTTTGGTGAACCGGGCCTTGACTCACCACAGCTAAAAGGCTGTTTAAGAGTCAAGTAATGTACAGGGGATGCTTCCTACAATACAAGTAAGATGACAAGCAAGGATATTTGTATTGAAAGACATGCCAAAACAACAAGGTAAATTCAAAAGAAGAATTTACAAAGAGGCACAAAATTAATGCTAAAGGGATCCTGGGATTACTAAGACATATTTCATTAATATGTTCTTTGTTAAGTTACAGAAAGCTCACTAGGACGTGATACAAGGTTCAATCGAGCTCAAAAATTACAGTTTTGAGTTGCTATTTCAGCCTTCAAAACTTGCAAAGTTTGATTCTCTTTGAGTCCGAGTATGTGCAATAGTGGCTTTTTTACAGGATACCAGGAAGCAATATTCACTTTTCCCTTAGTGTTTTCTTTCTCTTCACCACAAATTTACTGATAGTTCTTTTCTCTAGAAAATCTCTTCCTTTTCTCTCTTTTTCGCTGCCCTGTCTTCATAACCTACCCCTTCTTTTTATAATGAAGTTCTGGCCTTCCAGGGGAACCATTGGTTCCCCTGTTTTGCCTTCTTGTGAACAGAGCCTGTTCCGTGCCTTTCACTCAGCAGGTTCTATTTCCCGTTTTTCTCATTCTTTCCTTCTTTCAGCTTTGATCCTTTTGAAAGTCCCTGGTTGGTTACCTTCTTCGGGATGTGCTGAGGTATGCCCTTCTCGGTCTCACCATTTGTCAATTCCCTGTTTGCCCTTTTTTCCCATCTGGGCGGAATCCCATTCTGCCAAATTGAAAGTCGCTTGATGCCATTCTCTTTTTTCGTATTTCTCTGTTCTGGTTCCCCGGGACACTTCCTGCTTGTGTCATGAGAGGTCACTGGGTCTTTTGGCACTTGTGTTTCTTTGCCCTGTTTCTTATTTTCTTTTCCCGTCCTTTTCTTTCGAACTGTCTTAATCTTCTTTGACTATGTGCCTGGAAGGATCCGCGCCCCTTGATGATTGCTGAGGATCCTGGCTACTTAGCCTCTTGCCGTGAGTTTCCTTTCCTTCTTGATGTTTCTTTGTTTGGGCTTCAAGTCTCCTGGGCCTCTTTATTCTTTTGTGGTCCGCTTGCACCTACTTCTTTGGACTTAGTTTGTTCTTTTCCTTTTGGGCCTGGCTCACTCTTTTTGGGCCTCCCTTACTATGATCCTTTTTAGACCTCAACAAACCCTTATCCCAACACCCAATTGGACTTGTTCTGTAGGGACAATCTCTCTTTTTAATGCACAACTCCCAGTACGTGACTAACCAATTGCGCAAATCCCAGTACGCTACTTGATCACCAACTTGAGAAGGTTGTAGGCTGTAAAGTTCTTCAGTTCATCACATGATGAAGATCGGGAAGCTCCTTGGTTACAAAACCCTATGGTGCACAAACACAGCAGCTTCTTCACAAGAAAGATGAACTAGGGCAAATTCTGTCTTCAGTCACAATTTGCATAAACAAACTTTGCTCAACGCTTGTACAACTTATGTCACATTTGACGGCCCTTAAAATAATCCTTTTATATGTCTAGGGTTGTGAGAAAAGAAAGCCCAATCATATATTCACAAATTGGATGAAAAACAGTCCTGAAAAAACTGAACTTCATAAACCTCGACAGATACCCTATCTGTCGAGCTGCTGTTGAGCCATGGGCTAGAACAGCTCTTCAAGGCTTGATAGATGCTAGCTATCGAGCTTTAATGAACATCACTTTTCACACTTGAATCTTGGACAGACTTGCATGGCTTTAACACTTGAACTTGAAACATTGTTTCTTGAAGTATTAAAGACATCCTAGATCTACCCAAATATAAGTAAAATGCGTTTTGTCAAAGGATTAGCCAATTACATAAAATAGTGACAGATGTTCCTAACATGTGTAACACATATGTCCTAACACCCTTAATGCTGCACTCAAGGAGCTCATCTCCGAGGAGAACCGTTGGCCTATTTATCATAAGTCATCCTCTAACCATGTGTTGGCTACACCCTCTCTTCCCCCACAGCCTCCCATTGTTGCAATCACTGCCCCTCCACGATTAACCTCTAGCCGTCCTTCCTCACAGTCTTCAAAAGGTACTCGCTGTGAGTTTTGCTGTGCAAAGGGCCACGATGCCTCTGCTTGTCACAAATTGCAAAAATTCATGCAAGATCAGAACAAAGCTCCTCCTCCTCGGGTAGTTGCTATGTGTCCCTCAGATCTATCAATTCCTACAGGTCTATCTTTGCCTTCCTCACCTACTATAGTTGATATTGAGGCAGTAGTTCAACAGGTTTTATCTTGAACTTTCATTGCCCTTTCTGTCACTTCAGGTAACCATTCTTAGTTTTTTGATATTGTATGTTGTAACCACATGACCCCTGATGAATCTCAATTCTCTGATAAGGCACCCTTAGCACATTCTATCTTTATTTACGCTGCTGATGGAACTCTTATGCCTGTTAGTCATAAAGGAATAATTTCTACTTTTAGTTTATCCCTTAGTGACACTTTTCATATTTCAAAGTTGTCCCTTAATTTGCTTTATGTTGGTCAACTCTGTGAATTAGGAGTAGATATTCTATTTACTAATCATGGTGTGGATGTGCAAGACCCCGGATGGGTCAAGTGCTTGGAACAAGTCGCAAGGTTGGTCGTATGTTTGAGGTTTATGACTTGAAGATTCCTTCACAAGTTGTTTCTACTGTTGCTACTACTACCACCCTCTCGCCTAATTTATGGCATGCTTGTCTTAGTCATACATCATTATCTCATCTTCAATTGTTAGCTTCTCAAGGTCGTTTAGGTTTAATTTAGTTTCTAAATTTTGATTATACTTCCTGTTATTTTGGCAAACAAACAAAATTGCCCTTTAATAATAGTGACTCTTTTTCTTTTGCTCCTTTTGATCTTATATATTCTGATATTTGGGGTCTAGCACTGATTCCCACTAAGGGGGGATCTCGATATTTTCTCATATTTATGGATGATTTTTCTCGATATACCTGGATTTATCTGCTTCACCATAGATCTGAACTTGTGTCCATTTACCAAACATTTCATAAAATGATTAAAACACAGTTCAATCGCATTGTTAAGATCTTTCGGTTAGATAATGCTTAAAAATATAATGATAAATATTTCTTGTCCTTTTTAGGTAGCAAAGGTATTCTCCCCTGTTGTGCTCTTTATGGCCTCAAGCAGGCTCCTCGGGCTTGGTTTGAAAAGTTTAGCTCAGTTTTTACTGGAGATGATTCTGCAGGTATCCGTTCTCTTCAGCACTTCCTTAGTCAACATTTTGAGATGCAAGATTTGGGCACTCTCAGCTATTTTCTTGGGCTTGAGGTTACCTCATCCTCTGATGGATACTATCTTTCCCAAGCTAAATATGCTTCTGACCTTCTCTCTAAAGCCGATATCACAGACAACAAAACTGTTTCCACTCTCTTGGAATACAATGCCAAGCTCACACCCTTGGATGGTGAACCTATATCAGATGTTACTCGTTATCGTCAGCTGGTTGGTAGTTTGATTTATCTCACTGTCACTTGCCTGGATATTTCATATGCCGTGAGTTTCATTAGTAAGTTCATGGACACCCCTCGTTTTGTCCACTATGCTGTTGTTCTTCGGATTCTCCAATACATCAAGGGCACACTTTATCATGATTTTTATTACTCTTCTTGGTCTTCTCTCGAGCTCCTTGCTTATTCAGATACAGATAAGGCAGGTGATCCGACTAATCAATGCTCCATAACAGGTTTTTGTTTCCTATTGGGTACTTCTCTTGTCTCATGGCGTAGTAAGAAGCAGGACGTGGTTTCCCATTCCAGTACCGAGGCTGAGTATCATGCTCTTGCTAACACCACCTGCGAGCTTGTTTGGCTTCGATGGCTCTTGGCTGACATGGATGCTTCACAGCCCACTGCCACTCCTCTTTATTGTGATAATCATAGTGCTATCTACATTGCTCGTCATGATGTCTTCCATGAATGCACCAAGCACATTGAGATCGACTGCCACATCACTCGCCAGCATCTCAAGAAAGGCAATCTCCAGTTATTCTCAATCTCCTCCGCAGACTAACTTGCTGATATCTTCAACAATACTCACCTACCTGGTCATCTTCGAGATCTAATATCCAAACTCCAGTTGGCTTCCTCTTTGCCACCTCGAGTTTGAGGCGGGATGTTAGTATATAGCTTAGTTTAGCCTAGCCCACCGGGCTTAGCCCAGTATACTGTACTTGTAGTATACTCATATTACTTGTACTTCACACATAGTTAGCCTATATAAGGCTCTCTATTGTATAGTGTTATACACATAGAATATACATCAATATACAGACTATTCAGTCTTTCTCACTCTCACTTTATGCAACATAAAAATATAAATTAATAAAATTTTCTGAGACTGGGCTAAGGAGCTATGGCTAGGCAAAAAAGTAATTTAAGTTGTGGATTTAAATTAGAACCAATAATAACTTACCATCTATGATTTATTGTGAAAATATTATAAATGCGTGTAGCACTGATCTTGTGTTTGTATTTTAACACTATTTGTAAAATTTGTTGCATATAATAATGTCTCACTATTGTATAGTTTTTCAAATTATTACTCATTTCTCTGTGTTATGCTTCACTCAACTAGATTGGGCATTTTTTTGTTTGTTTGTTATGTAACGAATTCAAATGAAATTTGACCATCAATCTGAGAAGCATTCATGGATAAAGAAGAGAAAAAGGTTTTCAGTATTTAGCAAGATTTTAAATTTTCCTTTGTAAGTGGTGCCTTATCCTTATCCTTATCCTTTGATGCATGTGGATAGTTTTTTAAGTTGATAGTTTTGTTTTTATAAATTTACATCGAAACTTAAATCCTTGTCATGGAAATCAATGATCTATGTGATGAGCTCGAGCTCAATGACCTTTTCTTCAATTTCTCTAAGGCTTTAGGATTGAGTGCAACCAAATTTTGATGAGATAGGCAAGCATAAGTGTGAATTTGTTTTGTATTTTTTTTTTATAGGATTGTTTTGTTTAGTTGAGATAACATAAGTGTCAATTTATAGTGAGGGTAGTGAATTAAATGAGGTTTATGCAAATACATAGAATATACAATCATTTATATAAAGAGGGTCATTTTACTGTACCCATCTATTTTTTTAGTGGGTATGGTACCCACCCAAATCAAAGCCGCATATTTTTATTGTTTCAATCTTGACCGTTTATTTAGCTTTAGTAGTAAACTTGTTACCAATAGAAGAGGTAGTGTGTAAAAACAAAAACAAACAAAAAAAAAAAAAAAACCAAAGAAAAGAAAGAAAACAGAGAACACGAGATCGGTAAAAGAAAGCAGAGTGAAATAAAAAGAGGGCGAAGAAGCAGATCGTCCACTACAAGCCACCGCCACCGCCAACGCTCACCATCCACCACCTTTAGATCGTCCGCCACTGCCACGTACCAATAAGAATTTGTTTTAGTATTTGAGTTTCTATTTATTTGATTTGGGTGTTTTTTTTAGGTTAGATTTGATCTAGGTATTTTAGTATTGCGAAGCTAAGTCTTGTGTAAGAATTGAGGTTGTTTTTTTTGTTGATTTTTGGTTAATTTGTTTTGGTATTTTTTGGGTTATATGTTTGCTAGTTACCTGTGATGATTTGGGGTTAAAGATTCCAGCATTGAAATTATATGAGCCGGTATGTCCACAGAGTCTTCTCAAGTTAAATAAGTAAAATATAAATAAAATAAACATTATTTATGATTAAGCATACAGAAATACTGATTATTTGAAACTTTTTTTCATGCATGATTAAGCATTCTGTAATGTCATTTTTCCCCTTAGGGTGATAAACTGATAATCATGCCTAGGAGGGTTGAGCTTGTCTACTTTGGCTGGTGTATCTGCATTGTCATTGTGGTATGTAAATATGTAATGCAGAGTATCACTCTATTAGCTGCAGGTTTAGAGTATTATTAAAAAAAAATGACAATATAATAATTATGCAAGTTCCCATTTGAAAGTTTTGGATAACTTATAATTATATTAATCACATAGTTCCTTGAGTTATTTGGATGTGAAAACATGCATGCTTGGAAGTCACCAACTTCAAAATGTGGTAAATTTTCTTTGATTATGTTCTCCACCAAAGGGAGGATTTTTGAGTATTCCATTGATTTAAGGTTTATACTTCCATTACAACATTTTTTTTTGTCATTTTATTACTAGTAATAAGAACAATGTGCATGAAATTGTTTTTTTTTTTTTTGTAAAGTCTTATATCTTATATCTCTGAATGTGCTATGTAAAGTCTCATCACTGTGTCACCCACATTTTGTCATCAAACCAAGTTTTTGGTAACCCAAACAAAACACATTTTGAGAAGGCCAGAAACTTTTGAAGTCAGTCTGAGAACCAAAATGATTTTCTTTGCACATGTTTTAGGCAATGGGGACAGACTGAAATTCAAGGCTATAAGTAAAAATGTAGAATTTGGTTACAATTTTGTTTTTATTTCTAAAAAAAAAAAAAAATTGTTTCTCTTCTTTTACTTCTACTTTTTACTGCTCAGTAAGTATTGTTCACGCGCCAAGTGAAATGTTTATTCCTAAAATGAGCCGTTTTTTACGCTGCTTTACTACCCAAGTTTAGTCTGTAGTAGAAAATAGAGATATCAACAGGTGTTGCCTCAACCCACTCGCGGTTGTAGCGCGTGAATATTATGTTCTTTTAAAAAAAAAAAAAATTTTATTTTAAGTTTTAAAAAAGTTCCTTTTGTGATTTGAAATTAAGAAAAGTGTTATTGAAGAAGAGATTGATTGGCAGTTGGCAATGCAATGGCAGCAGCCAACAATCACCTGCCTTTTCAGATAAAAACCCCAACAATGAATTTAAAAATAATAATAATAAATATGATTTAAAAATTGATTTTTTAATGCCTTTTTTCCTTAATTTTCTGGAATAAAAAAATTGAATTGGTTGCGAGTAATAATTCCTCTTCTAACTAGAAGAACTAACGTTTTTTTTCCTTAATTTTCAGGTACTTTTAACGGATATTTAAGATTTAAGTCTCTCATCCTTATAATATGATCATTATTACTAATTTTAAATAATTAAATATAAATTGACCTTATAATGAAAAAATTAATAATGTAACTTTTTAAAGTTAATTAGACATTAACCACCTATGATTTGACTTGTTTTAACATTGTTTACCTGTGGTTTGGAAATATTACTTTATCCATCTAAAGTTGAGACTGTTATGTAGTTGTTACTATCACATCACTTTCACCAACAAAAACATATAAAAAAAATGAAAATTCAAGATATAAAATTGTGTGTTTGTAATTTAGATTGAACAATCTCAATTGATCAAGGATGAGTTGAAACTCGGTGGAACATATTTTCCCTCAAGTGAGAGTCGATCAAGAATTAATTGAGAAAGAAAAAAATCAATGATTGACTTAGAAAATTTTCAATCAATTGAGGTTAGTCGAGGACCAATTAAAAATGCCCAGGCTTGAAAATAATATGCAGAAAATTGTAGTATTCAATGTAGCTTAACGTGGGACTTATATGCATGATAGTTTTGACATTAAATAAGCAAACTTAAGCATAATATCATGAAGATTCAAATCCAATTCCCTCTAGACTCACATGACCCTAATTTCTCAAGATTTCGTAGTTTAAACTCAACAAATCTAAAACACAATAGGTAACCATGATTGACCAACTATTCAACATTTGTACAATGTACCATAGTGAATAAAGACACACATGAAGTATGTGAAGCACGCTATCCACTAAAAGAGACACATAACTTGAGCTCACCCTAACTATTTGTTGTTTGTTAAGGTGCAACATTTTCTATGCTTGACTTTAAGTTAATGCACAATTTAGGCATTTTACCCTTTTTTTCATGTAGTGCTCACCTTTTCCTAATTTGGGAGTACTGGTTTTTTCTATAAGCATGAGAGTATTTTTAATTACAAACATGAAACATATAGCCGTAGATGGTCATTTATGCAATTTCTCTTTCACAAGTATCTAGTGTATAATCAAGACTTTCGATATGGACACATAGGTCACATTATTTATTGCATTCCACTCACACAAAGCCACAAAACTTAGCTCAACTAATAATCTAGTGCATAAAATTATATTGCTAAACTACACATGGTACACAAGCACAGTCTTGGTGTTTTATGGCCAACCAAGGGTACACACTACACACACAATTTTTGGATTTTTTTTTTCACTCTTTCATTTCTTTGATGTTTTTCAATTTATAATAAAAGCAAAAACATAATGCTAAAACAATGAAAATAAGCTAAAAAATAATGCACGAATGTATATAGTAATATACACACTCCTAGGATGAATGATGAACAAGAATGCACATCCTAGGAGAACTAGCAGATCATGGGACAGACACTGATAACCTTCCGAAGGGGGACTCCATGCAAAGGCCATCGAGTGGTTTGTTGAAAAAATCACCAAGTGATGTTTTGGGATGAAAGAGACACCATGATTTTCTAAAAGATTTTTAATGAAATGATATTGAACATCGATGTGCTTGGTCCAAGAATATTGGACAGGGTTCTTGATAATGTCAATGGCACTATTGTCACAATGGATAGTCATAGTGCCTTGAACAATGTCATAATCATTCAACTACTTCTTCATCCAAAGAAGTTGAGTGCAATAATTGCCTACATCAATGTATTATGGTTCAACAATAGACAAAGATATGGAATTTTGTTTCTTGCTCGTCCATGTGAAAAAAAGATGAAGAAGATAGAAAGATAACAAGTGCTTTGCTAAGAAATAAAGTTATCTCTAAGTCCAAAAGAGCACTCTTGTTCATTCAAAATCAAGGCATATTCTTCCTCTAAATCAAAATAGGAAATTTCCTGTCAATTTCCATTTGATTTAGTTCCATATTAAATCAAATACTTCAAGCTAAACGCCCAACTCGGAGACTTTAAGACACAATCTAAGATCAAGCTTCATAGTCCTTTAGATCATCAAGCATGGCAAAAATAGAATTAGAGAAATTTATAGTATTCCTTTCTTGCAAATAATTACATAGAGAATTATACACACTTTCATATAATGTCAATACAAATTTGTAAGGTTGAATTTATTCAACCATCTAATTGGCTTTATTCCGTGCCAAATTTGCTTGTATTTCAGCATTTAGTAACCCTGTATTTAGGTGGGCTTGTTGTAAGGGTAGTGAGTGAGATAGAGTGAAGATTGCTCAAGAGTGTGCAAGAAAACAGAGACTCGTGGCTGGATCTCGCGGGTGACTCGCGGCTGCAAGCCGCCAGACGCAGCACACGTGCCAAGAATGCCGGAAGGTGAACAGTCATGCCAGCTGGAGCACTATAGGACAAAACAGGACAACTGGCCATACAGTTAACTCGCGACTGGATCTCGCGACTCAGTCAAGCCGCGAGCCAGCCCTGTTTTGAAAAACCTGATGTTTCACATTCCCCTCTCACCTCAGTATAAATACCCCTTATACCCACAAATGAGAGAGAGCTTCCAGAGAGAATTTTGAGAGAGAAACCCTAGAGCAAAACAAGATTGAACCATCTACAATCTTTACATTAGAGTCTCTTCAAATTCCTCAACTCTCTTCCTCTCCATTGCCAAATCCTTGAGAGGCCTTTCTACCAAAACCTTGTTCTCACCATATCCATTACTGTGAGAGGGTTGTTTGGTGTTCTGGGAAGCAGTTAGGAAGGAACCAATCTTCATTGGTTGATACTATGGTCTAGTAGCGGAATCCGGGAAGCTAGAAAAGAAAAAGGTTCGGCGCAACCTCGTTGGAGCAAGAAGCTTGGAGGGCTTAGGTACACTGGGTAGATTAGGCTTG
Source organism: Quercus tomentella (assembly GCA_028535165.1). Taxonomy (NCBI): domain Eukaryota; kingdom Viridiplantae; phylum Streptophyta; class Magnoliopsida; order Fagales; family Fagaceae; genus Quercus; species Quercus tomentella. The sequence goes on along the minus strand of JAPQVY010000100.1, from coordinate 42,443,126 downwards.
GAGGGTCTATTGCTGTCCATGTATCCCAACTACATTTTCTAGTGGATTATTTACCGCTTGGAGGGCGGTGGAGAGGTTTTACGTCGAGGGCTTCGGTTTCCTCTTCGATAACACATCACGTGTTGTCTTTGTGTTTGCATCTTCCTTCCCTTTATCTTTGCCATTTATTTTCTGCTGTGGTTGTGATTTTAATTTGGCTTAGATAGTTTTTGTCCAATTCTACATTATAGCTTATGTTCATTTTCCGCACACTATTTGTTTGACATAAAGCTTGAATTGGTTAATTTGTTAATTGGGGGTCTAAACGTTCAAGGGTGTTTTTATACTAATTGAACTTTCAAAATTGATTATTTTTTGCACTCTTTTGTTACTGTGTGACTTTTAAGCACAAAATTTGTATGTTCAATAACATTGTCGAGATTGCATATCAAAAGATTATACGGTTATGATCTAGTAATATAACATACAAAAACAACATTATTGAAACCATATAAATAATTAAAAGGACTAAGTCGGTGCAATTGAAAAATTATAAATCAAAATAAAAATACTTTTAGCGAAGCCAGGATTTGGCTCGAAGGAGGGGGGGAGGATTTTTTTTTGAATAAAGAACAAAGTTTATAATTAAGTGTGTGTATACGCATGTGTTTGTGTACATACGCATTTATACACATACATTTTTTTTAAAGAATATACATATACATTGATGTCATTAATAATTACTATATGTATAAATTAAAAATAATTAAATAATAAACATATAAAGTAGTACTAATTTAATTATTTATACATAAAGTTTCATGAACAAAATTTTTTTATCATTAATTTTTCAAATTTAAATGGTAACGATCTTTTATTTGGTACCTTTTTCTCTTCAAACCTTTAATACCCTTTTGTATATTTTGATTCCAAATTAATTGATTATTGATATATAGAAAAGATCTTCCTATTTTGTTTGTTGATAAATAGAAAAAAAAAATACTAATCAATTTATTATTATCCCATAAAAAATCGTTAAGCAATAAACACATATAAGAGAATATATTTTGTATATACATTATAATTTTTTTATTAAAAAAAGAATCTATTTTAATCTTTTGACTAAGATAGGTAGAATTTTATTTATTTAAAAAAAAAATGTTTAAAATATTTAGAACAATTACAAATTAAGTGACATCCACATGTTCAAAGGGATAGCCACGTATTAGGCAACCATGACTAAGGCTAGTGTATGTCGACTAGGGGTTGTTTGCATTTGTGTTCTCTATTAACTATTAAGCATTGACTCATTATCTGCTCTACATGTTCTAGCAATTTCATCTCTGAACTCTCAAGCCATTTGCCTAGATGTCTACATGGTATGTTGGGAGGACAAAATCAAGTTTTAGGAGAGTTAGAGTTTTTTAAGGTGGGGGGGGGGGGGGGGGGGGGGGCAGTTGCCCCCTTTCGACCACCCTGACTCAGCCACATGGGCTTTATATATATGGGCCAAAAGTGATATTTTACCTTCATAGCTTTTTTTTTCTTCTTTTTCTGAACTTCACCGTGGTTATATATATATATATGTATGTATGTATGTATATTCTTCTTTTTCTAAACTTCACCATGATTGTACCTTTGATAAGGGTCATGGGACCATTGAAGCCGATTGTCAAGTGATTGAACAGAACACGTGAGAAAAAGAAACAATTAATAATCTATATATCTATATATAAAACCGAAATCTTTGACTTTTTATTAACCTCTCCAGAGCTTGCTATATCATTATTATTTTATAATTTTTTTAGTCTTATTTTCTTCTCCTATAATTTCTAAGTTGATAAAAATCTTAATTTGATTACAATTCAAATTCTACTATAGTTTATTTGTTCATGTATATAGATTAGTTTAGCCTATCCCATCGAGCTTAACCCAATATATTGTACTTGTAGTATACTTATATTACTTGTACTTCACACATACTTAGCTTATATAAGACTCTCTATTATATAGTGTTATACACATAATATACATCAATTTACAGACTATTCGGTCTTTCTCTCTCTCATTTTATATTCTTAACATGGTATCAGAGCCATTACTCTGACATTCCGGTACTTGTGGTCATCTTCGACGTTCTTTCGCTACCCTCGCCTTCATCCAGTAGCCACTGTCAGAAGCGAGTTACTGCTGTCTCGCACACAGTCCTTGCAACGCTTGGATCTCATAATTATGTTCATCAAACTGCCAAAGCGAAGGCATCGCGTGACAAAACGGCCAATCCTGAGCAAAACCCAACCAAAAATAGCCAGAAAACACAAGACATGCACTCACACACGCCGATTGAACATGCACCACCAGCAGCTCACACATGCTACATGTGCCCGTCATAGTGCCTCCCTCCACTCGCCTACATGCGCACCACGTGCTTGATCCGATTTGCGTCACTTCACGTCTGCCTTAAGGTGACGTCATTCTGCCCACGTCAACGTCCTCATCAACAGCTTACGTCAGCATTTGTCATTTGTTGACTTTTCTGTTTGCTGATCGTTGACATTTTCATTGACTTTTAACCAAAAATCAAAAATTTTCAACAGGGCCTATCTTGCTTAGTTTTTCGCGTAGATTTCGATTTTGGGTTCTGTTTCTTTGTTTGAGGTCCCTAAATCCCTCTTTTTGGTAATTTTCTTTATTATGGTTCAAGAAACGAACGAGACATTATACGTCCTATCACCGTTATCTTGGATGGTCCTACTACCTATCATGCATGGTCTCAAAATATGACTGTGTTTCTCAAGGGTTGGAAACTATGGCGGTATGTAACTAAGTCCAAAACTACAACTGATACTGATGTCTCCAAGACTACTATTGCAGAGGATGATTATGAAGCATGACTAGAGGAATGGGAAAGTACTCAGAGTGAGATCTTGTATTGGTTTATCAATACCTCTGTACCTTCCACTCATAGTCCTCTTCCTCATCTTGGTACTGCTACGGCTGCTTGGATATTTTTGTCCAATCGCTACAATTGCACTAATGATTCAAGCCTCACATTGAATCAAAGCTTTATCAAATGCACCAAGAGACAGGTCAGTCTATTTTTGATTATTATTCTCATATTTCTTCTATGTGGGAACAAATCTCTGCTGCAAATCCTCAATTACTGTATCCTGAGGACATTGAGCTCTTTGCCAAATATCAAGATCGTCATCAATTTATGCATTTCATGATGGGTTTACGTGAAGATTTTGAGCCTACTAGGACTTCTCTGCTTAGTCAGTCTTTTACTCGTTTTGATGCTGCAATCAAAGAGCTCATCTTCGAGGAGAACAGTCGGCCTACATATCACATGTCATCCTCTGACCATGTGTTGGCAACACCCGCTCTTCCCCTACAGCCTTCCATTGCTGCAATCACTACCCTTCCACTATTAACCTTTGGGCGTCCCTCCTCTCTTTGAAAAGTACTCGTTGCGAGTTTTGCCGTGCCAAGGGCCATGATATCTCTGTTTGTCGCAAACTTCAAAAATTCATGCAAGAGCAGAAAAAAGCTCCTCCTTCTCGGGCAGCTGCTATGTGTCCCTTAGATCTATTGGTTCCTACAGGTCCATCTTTGGCTTCCTCACTTACTACAACTGATATCGAGGCAGTAGTTCAACAGGTTTTATCCCAAACTTCCACTGCCCTTTTTGTCACTTCAAGTAACCATTCTTGGTCTTTTGATATTGCATGTTGTAACCATATGACCCCTGATGAATCACAATTCTCTGATAAGACACCCTTAGCACATCCTATCCTAACCTTACAGCCTGTCCCAAGCATTTGACCTGTTGGTCATAAAGGAACAATCTCTACTCCTAGTTTATCCCTTAGTGACACTTTTTATATTCCAAAGTTGTCCCTCAATTTGCTTTTTGTTGGTCAACTTTGTGAATTAGGAGTAGGTATTCTATTTACTAATCATTGTGTGGATGTGCGGGATCCCCGGACAGGTCAAGTGCTTGGGACAGGCCGTAAGGTTAGATGTGTGTTTAAGGTTCATAACTTGAAGATTCCTTCACAAGTTGTTTCTGCTACTGCTGCTACTACCACCCTCTCGCCTGATTTATGGCATGCTCGTCTTGGTCATACATCATTATCTCGTCTTCAGTTGTTAGCTTCTCAAGGTCATTTTGGTTCAATTCAGTTTCCAAAATTTGGTTGTACTTCCTGTCATTTTGGTAAACAAACAAAATGGCCCTTTAATAATAGTGACTTTTTTTCTTCTACACCTTTTGATCTTATACATTCTGATATTTGGGGTCTGGCACCGGTTCCCACTGAGGGGGGAATCTCAATATTTTGCCATATTTATGGATGATTTTTCTCGATATACCTAGATTTATTTGCTTTACCATAGGTCTGAACTTGTATCCATTTACCAAAAATTTCATAAAATGATTGAAACATAGTTCAATCACACCGTTAAGATCTTTCGGTTAGATAATGCTCAAGAATATAATGATAAATCTTTCTTGTCCTTTTTAGGTAGCAAAGGCACTCTCCCCCGCCATGCTCTATATGGCCTTAAGCAAGCTCCTTAGGTTGGTTTGAAAAGTTTAGCTCAGTTGTTACTCGGCAAGATTTCACTTCAAGTCCTCATGACACTGCTCTCTTCGTTTGAAGATCCTCTGTTGGTATCACTCTTATTCTTCTTTATGTTGATGACATGGTTATTATTGGAGATGATTCTGCAGGTATCCGCTCTCTTCAACACTTCCTTAGTCAGCATTTTGAGATGAAAGATTTGGGCACTCTCAGCTATTTTCTTGGGCTTGAGGTTACCTCATCCTCTGATGGATATTATCTTTCCCTAGCTAAATATGGTTTTGACCTTCTCTCCAAAGTCAATATCACAGACAACAAAACTGTTTCCACTCCCTTGGAATACAATGCCAAGCTCACACCCTTGGATGGTGAACCTATATCAGATGCTACTCGTTATCATCAGCTGGTTGGTAGTCTGATTTATCTCACTGTCACTCGCTCGGATATTTCACTACTCTTCTCGGTCTTCTCTCGAGCTCCATGCTTATTCAGATGCAGATTGGGCAAGTGATCTAATTGATCGATGCTCCATCACAAGTTTTTGTTTCCTATTAGGTACTTCTCTTGTTTTATGGTGTAGCAAGAAGCAGGATGTGGTTTCCTGTTCTAGTATTGAGGATAAGTATCGTGCTCTTGTTGACACCACCTGCGAGCTTGTCTGGCTTTGATGGCTATTGGCTGACATGGATGCTCCACAGCCTACTGCCACTCCTCTTTATTGTGATAATTGTAGTGCTATCTACATTGCTCATAACGATGTCTTTCATGAACACAACAAGCACATTGAGATCAACAGCCACATCACTCACCAGCATCTCAAGAAAGGCAATCTCTAGTTATTCTCCATCTCTTTTGCTGACCAACCTGCTGATATCTTCACCAAAACTCACCCACCTGGTTGTGTTCGAGATCTGATATCCAAAGTCCAATTGTCTTCCTCCTTGCCACCTCAAGTTTGAGGAGGGATGTTAGTATATAGCTTAGTTTAGCCTAGCCCATTGGGCTTAGCCCAGTACACTGTACTTGTAGTATACTCATATTACTTGTACTTCACACATACTTAGCCTATATAAGGTTCTCAATTGTATAATGTTATACACACAAAATATACATCAATATACAGACTATTAAGTCTTTCTCTCTCTCACTTTATATTCTTAACAGTTCATATCCTATCAAATACAATACCTATGGGAAACTATTTTAAATTATAAAATAATTTTACTATTAACTTTTAATTAATAGTTTTTTCATATAAGACTCTCCATTTGTTATTATATATTTTGCATCTCCAAATTAACTTATAGTTTTTTGCACTTTCTATCCACATTCATTCTTGAGAAAAGAATGAAGAAACTCAATTTGCTTTGGTCTTTGGTTCCATGCTTGAATCAAAGAATTGTGGTTTAAAATGAGATTTTGAGTTTCGGTAGTATGTCGGTAACTCGTTGTCTATCAAGTTGCTTTATATGAGATATTGTTTTAGCTACATGTTCTATCTCATAGGATCTATGTGGCATATTTAAATTTGATCTTTGTTTATATAGTTTCTTACCAAAATAAGTTTAACTATTTACTAGCCCAAAATAAGTTTAACACTGAGCATAGAGTTTGGATCAATATATTTCTCTCTTCTCTTATTCTACTGCTGACTGTTAAACAATATATATATATATATATAAAACATTATTGAAAATAATGTATTTAAAGTCACTTAAAACACAAGTTGCTTGAAGCTAAAGTGCTGCTTGGTGACCAACCTTGCTACAGAGTAGTTGTTGCTCTTTAAATGATAAAGCACAAATGAATAAACTATAGGAAACCTTTTCTTTGCCTAACTAATGAAGAAGTTACAAGAAACCTTTTTTTTTTTTTTTGCTTAACTAATAAAACTTTGTGCTATTTCTTTAAATAGCATTTTTTTTTTCTTCAATTTCATGCATTTTTGCTTACTACTTCAACTAAAAAATAATGGCTTTTTTTTTGGCGTAAATGCACTTTTGGTCCTTATATTTTGTACTTTTTCCATTTTGGTCCCTACATTTTATTTTTACCATTTTTAGTCTCTAAACCAATTAACGCGTGACATTTAAGTCCTTACCATCAGCCAACTAACGGGAAAAGCTGAGGTGACTGACGGTTAGAATTAAAAATTATTTAAAAACATTAAAATAATAATAAAAAAATTTATTTTGTATTAAAAAATGCCACATCAGCATATAAATTTAAAAAAATTAATTTAGTAATTTTAACTAAATAAAAAACATAATTAAAAACCAAAAATCACAAAAATTAAGATCTAAAAAGTATCTTGAACAAAGTTTACAAAAAAAAATATTCAGAAAATTTTCTTTTTCATTAGAATATTCGAACATCCCCAACCCCAACCCCTAGCCATGATTTGGATCTTCTAGTCTCCTCCTTCAAGGACTGGTTCGATCGTCACAACAACTTTCTCCTTGACCAAATCTTCCTCATCTTAAACACCCAACAACTCCATAATGACAACGATGACTTATCCTCTCGTCGCTCAGTCGACCTTGCTTTCTCCCAACTCAACCTCCGCCTCTCTGAATCCTTTGTCTTAGATGTTCTTAACTACGGCAAAGGCAACCGTCTGGGGATCAGACGACTCTTCCAACAAGTTTGATGGGTTCGAGTTCAATCAGTGGTGGTGGGTTGTTTTTCTCTTAATCTCTGACTTTCTCTTTATCTAAACCCGACTCTCTCTCTCTCTTGATTGTTTGATAAGTGTTGTGGTGGTGGGTTTGATCGGTGGAGGTGATGGCTGGATTTTTCTGTGTTTGGGTAGTAAGAAAATTTCTGGGTTTGGGTTTGGGTGGAAAGAAAATTTCCGGGTTTGTGTTTAAGTTTGTTGGTTGGGTTTGTGTTTATGTTTGTTAGTTGGGTTTGATCGGTGGAGGTGGTGGATGGATTTTTCTATGTTTGGGTAGAGAGAAAATTTCTAGGTTTGGGTTCGGGCGAAAAGAAAATTTATGGGTTTGTGTTTAAGTTTGTTGGCTGGGTTTGTGTTTACGTTTGTTTGTTAAATGTGACGAATTTTAGTGTTTAGTTTGAAAGAAAATCTTGATTTTGTGGGGAAAATGTTGATGATTGTTCAAGAAAAATATATGAGTTTGGTTGGGTTTGTTGTTATTATGAGCCGAATTGGCTGGGTTTGTGTGCGTGTGTTGTTTTATAAGAAAATTTATGGTTTTGGGTGCAAAGAAAATGTTATGATGCATCGGCTTTTTAGATGTGAATTTTTTTAGTGTTTGGTTTGAAAGAAATTTTCTAGGAAAGATGTTGAATGCTTAGAAATTTTTTGAGAAAGATGTTGAAGAATTTGAAGAATATGAACAGTCATATTCTTTCCAAAAACTAATGAATTTTTTTCATTTATTTTAATATAATTAATTAATGTGTGTGATTATCTTATTTTTTTTATTCCACCGTCAGCCACATCAGCTTTTGTCGTTAGTTAGGTGACGGAAAGGACCTAAATGTCAGGTGTTAATTGGTTTAGGGATTAAAAGTGGTAAAAATAAAATGTAGAGACCAAAATGAAAAAAGTGCAAAATGTAGGGATTAAAAGTGCATTTATGTCTTTTTTTCCCTGAAACTCATCCAGTAACTATTCTCGTGTATTGTACAGGTTAGCGACTAGTTGATATGTGTTACCCAAAAATCTATTAGATATTTAATAAAGTAGAATTATAGTGTTGGTGCTTTACACCCATAAAAAAAAATATTAAAAAAAAAAAAAAAGCGTCACCACTCACCAATAGGAGCTGCAAACGCAGAAACGTACTGTCGCCAATTAAGCGCAGCCAAACGCTTAGTCGCACAGGACTTGACAGCCTTTCTTTCACACCAAATAAACCATTTCCCGTTATTCATACTTTGCTTAAAGCTTAATGTTGCTTTCCTGGTGGAATGGATATTCTGTCATTCTGTTGTTGAAGAATTTCAGTTTCTTACTTACATTTACGCGGCACCTACAGTATTAAGATAGAGCCATAGAGGAAAACAAAAGGCTGGAAAAACGTTTGAACAAAATGAACCAATGACTGATTCTAAAAAGTAAATAACGAACCTATGTGTGACTGCCGAAGTTCTTGGATTAAGTTTTGAAACAAGTAAATTATACAAGTGTGAACTGTGAACTTATGTCTGAGAAAGTTTTTCCATAAAAGTTAGAATGCAAGCTTAGGTCGACTCCTACCCATTTTTTGTTGATAAAAAAAAAAAAAAAAAGAACTTATGACCGATTCATAAAAAATAAAAGCAAAAAAAAAAAAAAAAAAAAAAAAAGAGAGTAGAATTTTGAACCTATGACTTGATTCAAAGTTTTCCTCCAAATTAGTTCAGAGAAAAATTCCTCTAATCCACTACATAATGATTGATAAAACTATTTAAGTATATTTTTAGTGATGTGGCCTATTTAATGAGTTGTGTGACATATTTAAATTTAGTTAATTTTAATTAATTAGAAAAAATTTGCCGACTTGAACTCTATGTTGTTCGTGTCAATTAAACAAAAATCATAGGTTGATGCTTATTTGGGATTGGATTAAAAGCCAACTTATTGCTTAGTTTCCTTATTATTTGCAAGTCCAAAGTCACTTAGCTACTTATTTTATTTAACTTTTGTTTATTTTTCTTATTATTTACGGGTTCCACATGAGTCATCTATTTACTTTATTTAACCTATACCTTTTATCCACTTAAAAAAAATATACTATTTATTTACAATATTTTTAACAAAAAATTTTTAGAAAAAAACTAGATAAGTTATTCCCGAACTATCCTCCATTATCCAAAGTCAATGGTTGGCAAAAGAAGTCAAAGCTAAATTCTGCAAAGGAGTTGTCAAATATAACAGATTTTACTTTCACACGTGTTATTTTAAAGACACATAGAAACTAAGGTTGGAAAGGTTGTTTCCTTAGTCTTGCTTAGATGATTCGGCCATACTTAATCATTTTCCTCAAGTCTTCAGGTGCTATAAAAAGAGACGGTGTTGGCTCTAGCAGGTTACATTAATCTCCTCAATCACTCCATCATTTTCTTCATTCCAGCTAGCTGCTATAGCCTATAACCATTAATTTCCACTTTATAAAGTTATACTATTAAGGAAACCTTTATATCTATATTCACCTTCGCTAGGATGGGTGAGAGAATTGAGAGGTTGAAACAAGTTGCTCAATGTGGTGATGTTGACACATTGTACGTGTTGATTCAAGAGGATGCTTATCTTTTGGACCACATCGTGTTCCTTTTTTTGATACTCCTTTACACATAGCTGTGTGTAATGGGCACATACCTTTTGTCATGGAGATGGCGAGATTAAAACCCTCTTTTGCTAGGAAGCCAAATCTAGAAGGGTTTAGCCCCATTCACCTTGCATTACAATATAAGCATACCGAAATGGTGAGTCGGTTTCTACAAGCTAATGGAGACCTTGTCTGTATCAAAGGAAGAGAGGGTATCACTCCCTTGCATTATGCAGTAGCTGTAGATGATCAGCTTAATCTATTGGCGGAATCTCTATCAGTCTGTCCCAATTCTATTGAAGATGTGATGACTCGAAATGAGACTGTTCTACATATCGCTTTGAAATATGACAAGTTGGAGGCTTTTAAATTCTTGGTGGAGTGGATTAGACAAAAAAGGTCTAAGAATTCCATATTTTGGGAGAGGAAAATCTTGATTTGGAAGAACGAGGAAGGCAACACTGTGTTGCACATTGCAATATCCAAGAATCAACCTGAGGTAAGCTATCTCCATTCCCCAATTATGTACATACTAAAGAAACATCATAAAGCTTGTGTTGTGACATCAAGTAATATTATCTTCTTCATTTCGCTAGGAATGAAGAGAATTCATTTCATGATTATGATTATATTTTTTATACCAAACAATGTTCAGACTAATATGTCATTTAAAATTTCAAATGACGTGATAGTTTGTACACATTTAAATTAGCAACATTTAATTTGAATCATGAAATATTAAAAAGAATCCTACTGTACAACTGCATGCATGATCATATAGTTAAGAACTAAATGTTTAAAACATGCCAAAAATCCACTATCTTTATATGATTCACTGGCTTTGCGAATTGTTAGTAATTGAAACATCATGATCTTTATTTTCCATCTTTAATCAAAATTTTAATTTTTTATTTCTAAAAAGAAGCTTAATTATGCACATTTAGATTATCAAAAGGGACAGATTCAAGGCTCGACTAATTTACTTGATCAAATTATGTAGGCTGTGAGGTTGTTATTAAAATATGGTGTTGATATAAACGCAAAGAATTTAGAGGGTCATACAGCAGGGGACATCTTGGCAGAACAAACACAAGTAGAAAACAACAACGAGGTCAGGGTTATGCTACTGCGTGCTGGAGCTTTGTCAGCTAATTCATCTCTTCCTAATTATAATTATTCACGTTATCTGTGTTCCATAGTCTCATCTCTTGAGGAATCACTAATACGCCGCTCTCGTGAATGGAGGATGATATCAGAGGACAAGCGCAATGCCCTTCTGGTGGTTACTACACTGCTTATAGCAGTGACCTATGAAGGAGTACTCAACCCTCCTGGGGGAATTTGGCAAGAAGACTCCAGTATACATGGAATCCATAAGTCCCATGCCATGAAACCCAACCTAAGTTTCAACAAAAATGCTACTCTTCCCGAAAAGATTGCAGGGACTCCCATTGGCCTTAGGCTTCTTCCTTTTTGGTTGTTCTTAGCTTCAAATTCTGTGACATTTATGTCCTCATACGTAACAATTCTTCTTCTCATTCCATTTGAGTATGATGTGCTCCGCATAGCCCTTTTCTCCCTCTTTTTTTGCTATTTTGCTTCATTGACAGTCATAGTCCCAAATCCTATTTGGTCTTGTTTTCCTTTTATTTCTGTTAGCCTGCTTCTCATTTTCTTATTAACTGCAATATGGTTGATTAAGTCCAGACTCTTAAAACGTTGCCTGATTCAATGATGATTCATTCATGGAAGAAGAATTGATGGAAAAATAAGCCAAGCTTGGAGGCTTGGAGATGTATCCTGTATGCATCTGAAACATGTGTGTTAATTTCTGGTGCTTTTAATTTCTAGCTGCATGATTCAATGCTGATTCATTCATGGAAGAAGAATTGATGGAAAAATAAATACCAAACTGCAAATTTAGTTGGATTCCTAGAGAAGCTAATGTTGCGGCCAACACCTTAGCATCTTGGTCACTATGTAACAGACTAGCTAACTCCTTTGGTTTAGGTTCTGCTCCTCAATCCTTTTGTAATGTCATATTGTTGGAGCAAGCCAATATTTTGTAATTGATCTGTTTCCTTCCCAATAAAATTCCTTTGCAGTTAATCAAAAATAAAAAATAAAAAATAAGCCAAGCTTGTAGACTTGGAGCTGTATGCATTTGAAACGTGTATGTTGATTCTCTGGTGCTTTGAATGGTTTTAGGGTAGTCCTTCCCTAAGTTCTAAGTTGTTCTATGTATATATAATGTGCTTTTAGTTGTACAGATTTCTTGTATACTTTTTTTAAAAATAGGATTTTTAGTTTGTATACCTGATTCTTAAGTAGAAATTTTTGTTTGGGATCACATTATTGAATTTTTTAATCCAAATGAGCATATTTGCTAACTTGTGTGATTAAGAGTAGTTGACATTTTCTGTTTTGTAAGACCCACCACTTTACAATGTTTCCATTGCCCACTCATAATTGCATAAATTAATAAGTTAGTTGTATTCGTAAGTGGATTGTGTTTTTATTGTTCAATGCCATCCATACCAAACAATCCTTGACCCACTCTCTCAATTTTTACCCATATTTAATTATTTATTAAGTAATCAAGACTCAAAACTTACTTTCGCTCTCATCTCTCCCATTTGTGTATGCTTCTTTTATAATAAAAAAAAAAAAACTTACTTTCTCTCCCCTCCTTCATCCAATATTGACCTAGCTCATTGAAAATATTTCTAATTCTTCAAACATGATCAAGAAATAAATAAATAAATCTTCTGTAGTGTTAATTAATTTGATATATTATCACAATACCCTTTAACAAATGTGCCAAACTTTGTTTGTCTTAAAAAAAATCTACAATTTTATAACATCCTTTTTAGGGTTTTTTGAAAATAAAAGCAAAAGCAAAAAAGAAAAGGTAGGTATAGAACATTAGAACTAGAATTCTTTCCTTGGGGCCGACCTCTAAGACCAAAATGAAGTTCACTACAAGAAAACTGAGCAATTGCGGCGGGCCTATTGCGGCGGGTACAAAAACCGCCGCTATATGTCGCCTATTGCGGCGCTTTTTTGGCCCGCCGCTGTATATGAGATCTATTGCGGCGTTCCATATGCCCGCCGCAATAGCTCTAGTATTTTGCGGGGTACTACAGCGGCGGGCTGATGACCCGCCGCAATAGACCTGTTTTAACGGCACTCAACTTAGATATAACGACGGGTCAATGAACCGCCGCAATAACTCAAGTATTTTGCAGCGTACTATAGCGGCGGGCTGATGACCCGCCACAATATGTACTCCTTTTTGTGACGGGTTGGACCACCGCAATAGACATTTAAATTTCCCTCTATTTTTTTGTCTTTCCATTTAAAGATCAAATAGTAAATTACACCCGATTGGCATGAAAATTGGCATGCATGTTAAGAACATATAGAAAATGTGATCTAACGGTTGGATTTTCAAAATTTAAATTCAACAATAAGTTATTAGTTTGTGTAACATTTTTTAGAGTTACATCAAGTTTAACTAGAACTCCACGATATATTTCTTAATTCGATGTGAATTTTGACAAATGTACCGTTAGATTACATTATCTTCATATATTTTTCATGCATACAAAATTTCAAGGTGATCAAAGATTAACAGTCATGTCATCAATCAATTGTTTAAATTCAAGTTTTTGTAATTTAAAATAACGCATAAAAGATGAGTTTAAAGATCAAATGGTAAATTACACCCGATTGGCATGAAAATTGGCTTGCATGTTAAGAGCAAATAGAAAATGTGATCCAACGGTTGGATTTTCAAAATATGAATTTAACAATAAGTTATTGGTTGATGTGACATTTTTTAGAGTTACATCAAGTGTAACTTGAACCCAACCCTATATTTCTTAATTTGATTTGAATTTTGACAAATCTACCGTTGGATTACATTATCTTCATATATTTTTCATGCTTAAAAAATTTCACGATGATCAAAGATTAATAGCTATGTCATCAATTAATTGTTTAAATTCAAGTTTTCGTAGTTTAAAATAAGGCATGAAAGATGAGTTTAAAGATCAAAGGGTAAATTACATCCAACTAGCAAGAAAATTGACATGCATGTTAAGAGCAAATAGAAAATGTGATCCAACGGTTGGATTTTCAAAATATGAATTCAACAATAAGTTATTGGTTTGTGTGACATTTTTTAGAGTTACATCAAGTGTAACTTCAACCCAACCCCATATTTCTTAATTGGATGTGAATTTTGACAAATCTACCTTTGGATTACATTATCTTCATATATTTTTCATGCTTAAAAAATTTCATGGTGATCAAAGATTAATAGCCATGTCATCAATCAATTGTTTTAATTCAAGTTTTTGTAATTTAAAATAACGCATAAAAGATGAATTTAAAGATCAAATGGTAAATTACATCCGATTGGCAAGAAAATTGACATGCATGTTAAGAACATATAGAAAATGAGATCCAACGGTTGGATTTTCAAAATATGAATTCAACAATAAGTTATTGGTTCGTGTGACATTTTTTAGAGTTACCTCAAGTGTAACTTCAACCCAACCTTATATTTCTCAATTTGATATGAATTTTGACAAATCTACCGTTGGATTACATTATCTTCATATATTTTTCATGCCTAAAAAATTTCATGGTGATCAAAGATTAATAGTCATGTCATCAATCAATTGTTTTAATTCAAGTTTTCGTAGTTTAAAATAAGGCATAAAAGATGAGTTTAAAGATCAAAGGGTAAATTACATCCGATTGGCAAGAAAATTTACATGCATGTTAAGAACATATAGAAAATGAGATCCAACGGTTGGATTTTCAAAATATGAATTCAACAATAAGTTATTGGTTCGTGTGACATTTTTTAGAGTTACATCAAGTGTAACTTCAACCCAACCTTATATTTCTTAATTTGATGTGAATTTTGACAAATCTACCGTTGGATTACATTATCTTCATATATTTTTCATGCTTAAAAAATTTCATGGTGATCGAAGATTAATAGCCATGTCATCAATCAATTGTTTTAAATCAAGTTTTCGTAGTTTAAAATAAGGCATAAAAGATGAGTTTAAAGATCAAAGGGTAAATTACATCCGATTGGCGAGAAAATTGACATGCATGTTAAGAACATATAGAAAATGAGATCCAACGGTTGGATTTTCAAAATATGAATTTAACAATAAGTTATTGGTTCGTGTGACATTTTTTAGAGTTACCTCAAGTGTAACTTCAACCCAACCTTATAATTCTTAATTTGATGTGAATTTTGACAAATCTACCGTTGGATTACATTATCTTCATATATTTTTCATGGTTAAAAAATTTCATGGTGATCAAAGATTAATAGCCATGTCATCAATCAATTGTTTTAATTCAAGTTTTCGTAGTTTAAAATAAGGCATAAAAGACGAGTTTAAAGATCAAAGGGTAAATTACATCCGATTGGCAAGAAAATTTACATGCATGTTAAGAACATATAGAAAATGAGATCCAACGGTTGGATTTTCAAAATATGAATTCAACAATAAGTTATTGGTTCGTGTGACATTTTTTAGAGTTACATCAAGTGTAACTTCAACCCAACCTTATATTTCTTAATTTGATGTGAATTTTGACAAATCTACCGTTGGATTACATTATCTTCATATATTTTTCATGCTTAAAAAATTTCATGGTGATCGAAGATTAATAGCCATGTCATCAATCAATTGTTTTAAATCAAGTTTTCGTAGTTTAAAATAAGGCATAAAAGATGAGTTTAAAGATCAAAGGGTAAATTACATCCGATTGGCAAGAAAATTGACATGCATGTTAAGAACATATAGAAAATGAGATCCAACGGTTGGATTTACAAAATATGAATTCAACAATAAGTTATTGGTTCGTGTGACATTTTTTAGAGTTACCTCAATTGTAACTTCAACCCAACCTTATATTTCTTAATTTGATATGAATTTTGACAAATCTACCGTTGGATTACATTATCTTCATATATTTTTCATGCTTAAAAAATTTCATGGTGATCAAAGATTAATAGCCATGTCATCAATCAATTGTTTTAATGCAAGTTTTCGTAGTTTAAAATAAGGCATAAAAGATGAGTATAAAGATCAAAGGGTAAATTACATCCGATTGGCGAGAAAATTGACATGCATGTTAAGAACATATAGAAAATGAGATCCAACGGTTGGATTTTCAAAATATGAATTTAACAATAAGTTATTGGTTCGTGTGACATTTTTTAGAGTTACCTCAAGTGTAACTTCAACCCAACCTTATAATTCTTAATTTGATGTGAATTTTGACAAATCTACCGTTGGATTACATTATCTTCATATATTTTTCATGGTTAAAAAATTTCATGGTGATCAAAGATTAATAGCCATGTCATCAATCAATTGTTTTAATTCAAGTTTTCGTAGTTTAAAATAAGGCATAAAAGACGAGTTTAAAGATCAAAGGGTAAATTACATCCGATTGGCAAGAAAATTGACATGCATGTTAAGAGCAAATAGAAAATGTAATCCAACGGTTGGATTTTCAAAATATGAATTCAACAATAAGTTATTAGTTTGTGTAAAATTTTTTAGAGTTACATCAAGTGGAACTTGAACCCAACCTTATATTTCTTAATTCAATGTGAATTTTGACAAATCTTCCGTTAGATTACATTATCTTCAATGTGAATTTCTAATTTTTTTTTTTTTTTTTTTAACGTGAGTCTTTCTTTTTACTTTTCTTTGTATTGAAACTTAAAGTGTGTCCTTTTTTTATATATTAAAAAAAATCTAAAATAAGGTCTAAAATAAAGAAAAATTTATAATTATTTTTTGAATAAAATACCCATCCAGCAGCCACTTCATATATTTCAACCCAAGCAGTTCAGTCAAAAAAAAAAAAAACCATCTGGACCAAAAAAACCCAAACAAGAAAACCCTCGCCGATGTGCTCCGTTGAGCTAACCGTTGCCGATGAAGCTCAACGGCGACGCTTCGGTGAGCTAAATCGTCGCCGTTGAGCTTCATCGGCGACCTGACACTCAACGGCGACGCTTCAGCGTCGCAATCGGTGAGCTGAAGCGTCGCGAACGCGACGCTTCGCTCGCCGATCGCGACGTTGAACTGTCGCCGTTGAGCGTCATCTCGCCGCTGACGCTCAACGGCTATTCGCGACGCTTCGCTTGCCGATCGCGACGCTGAACCGTCGCCGTTGAGTGTCATCGGCTAGCTGACGCTCAACGCCGATCGCGACGCTGAACCGTCGCCATTGAGCGTCAACGGCGACGCTTCAGCGTCGCGATCGGAGAGCTGAAGCGTCGCGATCGCGACGCTTAGCTCGCCGGTTCGCGACGTTGAAGCTCGCCGATCGCGACGCTGAAGCGTCGCCGTTGACGCTCAACGGCGACGCTTCGCGACGCTCAGCTCGCCGTTGAGCTTCAGCGTCGCGAACCAGCGAGCTACGCGGAAAGTGTCGCGACCCCTTCTCACTTCAATAATTATCACTTCTGGAAACACAAGGTCCCTTCTTCTTCTAACACAAATATTATTTATTATTTTACAATTACAATTCATGATGTTTGTTTGTTTGTTGTTGTTGTAGCTGAGAGAGAAGTGTTACAAAAGGGTTCGAGAGGACAGAACGCGCTTGCTTTGGAAATTAAGGTTGCCATCTTCTCCCAAGCATAATAATAATAAGGTTAAGGTTGGTCGTCTTCTTCTTAGATGATGCTTACGTTTTGATTTAATGCATTGTGTTTTATATTATGATGATAGATAGATAGAAAGAGTCAAGGAATATTTATTTATCTTATTCATTAATAGGTTTAGTAGAAGATCCACCCCCAACCCCACATACCTGTTTCAATGTATACCATCTCATATTATTGTTGGCATAGTTTTGCGTGTATTATTCATGGGAAGCATTTATCACTTGTACCTCATAAATTGTATCAGTGAAGGATTGTGATTTTGTCTAGTGTAGTGTAGTCCAATTTATTCACTTTACTGCTCTTCACCTTATCTAGAAACCTTTGAAATCTCTTAATTTTCTTTGTACATTCACTAGTGCACTTCAAATTTAATTCCTCCAATAGGAAATAAATATGTCTACTTACAGTTTTGTCATCATTGGCTAGTCTAAAAATAAAAATTTAATTTATTTTTACGGTTTCTGTTCAATGTGTTTCTTTTTTTCTTTTCTTTTTTTTGATAAACTATTAAATGTATCGTTGATATGTATAATTTTCATAATTGGAGTACACCACTTTTGGATGGTGTACTCAGTTATTTGCCTTGTCCAACTGAAGTCAGTAGCTATGCTCTTGGCCAAAGTAAGAATGAAGAGAAGGTATTGGGCTGATGAAAATAAATTTTTGTTCTCAATCTTCTGTACTTTCATCTCTTATCTAAAAAATATTTTGTACAATCATCTGTTTTATAACCTGACTGGGGAATTGATATATTTTATTCTCGTAAAGGTCACATTGTCTGGAACTCCAGATGGGCCTCTTATGGCGTTAGCTTTTAAATTGGAGGAAGGGTGCTTTGGTCAGTTGACATATCTGAGGTATGCCTGTCTAGGAGGTATATTTTCATTTTCTTGATAGTCCAACTATCTTATTATTTCATTCATGTAGTGGCAATGTTAGTACTCAGACATGTACTGCAAGGTGACCAAGCTTCTATTTTTATCTGATTGCAATGCTCGTTATTATGGTTCAATATGGTAAGACATGTTGTATGTGTGTTATGCACTTGTGCTTTTATGAATGATATAATCTAGACAATTACATCCATTAAATTTTGAAAAATAGTTATATTTTGTTAATGAATTTTCCGGCATGTCCATTTTATCATGCTATCAGCGCTTTGATACTGATTGAATTTCTAAATTAAATTTAATAGTTAAGGATGTATTATCTTCCTGGTACAGATTCCTCGCTTGGTTTGGATGCATTCTGATGAGATGGAGGTTAGTTTTGCTTTGACATTCATCTTAGTAATTAATTCTAATGATATGATTGAGATTTTTTTTATACATGAAATCAAATTTTGCGAACCAACTATCTCTACAATGTCTTATACCTGTCCCCATGCTGTGGCTTAGGTGGTAAAGGGGTAAGGGTGAAGTTGGGGTAGGTTGCACTCTAATCTTTCAGAACAAAATAATATTTGTGTTAAATTAATAGATTGGGGTTTCAAGTCATATGTTTTCTATCCAAACTAATTTACTCTTTTTCTTCTTCCTTCTTGGGTTTGTGTTGTTGATTTTCTTTTTTATATCTACAGGATATTCAAGAGGCACATGCTGGGCAAATAGTTGCTGTATTTGGTGTGGATTGTGCATCAGGTCCCACTTATCCCTTTGCACTTGTGTACACAATAATTTATGTTTCTGTGTTTTTTTCCATAATTGTCTGAATAGAATGGGGGTCGAAGTGAGAAGTCAGGAGCTAGTGCAAGTTGAAGTTTCTAAAAGTGAGAGGAAAATATCAAAATGGACATTCAAGCCCATGACCTCTAAGTAAAATGGCATTCCCTATAGTTTGCAACTGAGATGTCTAGGGTTCGAGTCTCCCTTCCCTGACTTGAAATGTATGAAAATAATAATGGTTTTCAGAATGGGTATAATTACTTAGACTGCTAATATTTGAGATGAGGGCATGAGGCTTTGAAACCTGATGATTATGACTTTTTTTTTTCTAGTTGCTTTTTTCTTTTTCTTTTCTGATTTTTCTCAACTTATGCATTTTTTGTGTGATTAGGATATACATTTACTGATGGGTCAGTTAAATCCACAATGACTTCTATGAATGTCCCTAAGCCAATGATGTCTTTAGCCGTTCAACCAGTTTCAAAAGATTCAGGAGGACAAGTGAGTGGTTTGTTTAAGTGTGCCTATATGTGTGCATGTTGTATTTGTTAGTGTCCAATGTTACATGACAATCTTCTTGTTCTCTTTTTTGATAGTTTTCAAAGGCTTTGAATCATTTTCAGAGAGAGGATCCTACTTTGTGTAAGTATAAGTTTTCATGTAGATTGTTAGATTTGGTTCTCCATTGGGAAAAACTAGACTTTGGTTAAGTTACTTATAACCATGACTTGGTGCAGAAACCTTAGCTATTACTTAGTCCTAAATTTTTTTCTTTGCTTGATTAGGAATGTGGGACTATATGTCTTTCAAGATGAATATCTTAGGACTTTATATATTTACACTATACTAGTTGGAAAATAGTATTGGCAAGTTTGTCTGCCTTGCAATTTGTTTTCTTCTGCGTAAAAGAAATTAACAGTTTTTATGTATCCAAAATTTTAAATCACAGTTGTGTGTTGCCCAAGAGCTCAAGGACATTTCAAAAGTTTTAGATTATTACTGTCTTCTGTGATATTTTGCATTTAATTTCATAATTAGATATCAAGGTAAGATTATGTAGACCTGTCTTGGCTTCTGTCTTCCATCATAATTGTTGGCCTTTCTCCCTGAGTACACCACCGCTGTACTTAGTTTTGTTTTTTTTAATAAAATTTTCGTTATTTATCAAAAAAAAAAGAAAAATTGTTGGCCAACTTATGCTTGAATTATATGGAACTCAAAGCACCTTGTTATGTAAGGATGCTTTCTACATGACTAAAGGTTGAGAGTAAACTTACAAGTTTGACATGGATATGCTATAGATTACACAAGGGATTTCCTTTTTGTTAAAATGAATTTTATTTCATAATCTTTAAAAACAATATAAGATATGTTGTTTTGAGAACGTTTTAGAATTTTATTTCACACTTTAGAATTTTGATTATAGTATTAGATTAATTTCAACGGTTGTTTTATTCAAATGAACACATCTTTTTTTTGTTAATTTTAAGATGGTGGTTATAGACAATGTTATGTATTTGATAATATATTTCTATGTTAATATTACATTAGTTTCAAGACATTTGTGGTGTTGTTAATTAATTACATTTGTGGTATTGTGTTAATAGAGCTAAAACTATTACAGGTCTTTTGTAATAGGTTTGTGAATCATTTATTTACCAGCAAACAGCAGTTTTAAAACCCATTAGGAAAAAAAAAAAAAAAAAAAAAAAACCTATAGCGGTGGTCAAAAAGCGTCGCTAAAGGTTCACATTTTACGTTTTAAATAAATACCTATAGCGGCGCTTATCGCCTGCCGCTAAAGGTTGAAACATATAGCGGCGGGCATGCACCCGCCGCTAAAAGTACATTTAGGTGTTCTGATCAATTGTCTATAGCGGCGCTCTTTGCCCGCCGCTAAAAGTGAATCCCACGAATTCTGAAGACATATTGCAGCGGTTTTATGCCCGCCGCAATAAACCTTCACCCGCCGCTAAAAGGTACATCTATAGCGGCGCTTTTCACGACCGCCGCAAGAGCACCCGCCACTATAGGTCGAATGTACCTTTAGCGGCGGTTTTGGACCGCCGCAATAGCCCCTTTTTCTTGTAGTGGTTGTGTAAAACTCAAATCACAGACACACACATATCTATAGATACACACGTTCATACATAATGTGAGTAAATTTTTCATATTTTGCAAAAGATAACTAAACTAAAATTTATGAGAAATTCCTAAATCTAATTTCTTCTTTTTAATTTTTTTAATATTATAAATACTATCTTTCATATTAAGTTGAATTTGTTTCAATAAAAAAAACTATAAAATTAAATAAGTCATATTATTCAATAATTGAAATATCTATAAATTTTATATTAAAAAATTCAATTTAAATAAAGTGTTTATATGTTATCTTTAATATATTTTTAACTTATAATCAGATAATCTTTGCTTTGTTTAAAATTTTGAAGTTTTATTTCAAAAAGATAAATTTATTTACCACCAGCAATTCTACTGTAGAATATACTTTAATAATATAAATAAATTATATATATATATATATTATTTGACCCATAAGTAATAAAGCAATACATTAATAAAGAATTAAAAAAAAAAAAAAAAACTATCATTCTAATCAATTTCTAAATTAAAAGAAAAAAAAATTGATTTTCTTTTCAACTGATATCTTATGTGACTTTGCACTCTTTCCTACACCAAAAATCAACAATATACTGTAAATATAAGAAAAACAACAAGAAATTGAAGAAAACAATATTTGGGTACTCAAGAAAATTATAAAAACTAAAAATATTAAACATATATTCTAAAGTGACAAAACATAGAATTCCTGAGACAATATTTATTAAGCATACCAAATAAATATTTTATTTTGGATTTAGCAATAAATTTTCTTTACCCACGTCCCTTATATAAAATTATATTAGAATCAGTTAAGAATTTTCATGTATTATTTTCACAAAATATGGATTTTGAGTGGGAGCTTTTATAAAATTTGTACAATCTATTTGTAATCTAGCTATTTTTTAAACACTGAAGAACTTTCATGTACTTTTTTTTCCCAAGAAAGTAATGAATTTGAATAGAGCTTTTATAAAAATTTTATATTATATTTTTCTCTTGTTGTTTTATTTAAGGGGGCCAATTTGTATTTTTAGGGAAGTTAATTAAATTCTTAAAATTTTTAATTATGCAACATAAAAATATAAATTAATAAAATTTTGTGGGCTTGGGCTGAGGAGCCATAGCTTGGCAAAAAAGTAATTTAAGTTGTGAATTTAAATTAAAACCAATAATAACTTACCATCTATGATTTATTGTGAAAATATTGTAGATACATGTAGCACTTCTCTTGTGTTTGTATTTTAAAACTATTTGCAAAATTTGTTGCATATAATAATGTCTCACTATTGTATAGTTTTTCAAATTAATACTTATTTATCCGTGTTATGCTTCACTCAACTAGATTGAGCCTTTTTTTGTTTGTTTGTTATGTAACGAATTCAAATGAAATTTGACCATCAATTTGAGAAGCATTCATGGACAAAGAAGAGAAAAAGGTTTTTAGTATTTTGCAAGATTTTAAAATTTTCCTTTGTAAGTGGTGCCTTTTCCTTATCCTTTGATGCATGTGGATAGTTTTTTATGTTGATTGTTTTGTTTTGTTTTGTTTTTATAAATCTACATCAAAACTTAAATCCTCATCATGGAAATCAATGATCTATGTGACAAGCTCGAGCTCAATGACCTTTTCTTCAATTTCTCTAAGGCTTTAGAATTGAGTGCAACCAAATTTTGATGAGATAGGCAAGCACAAGTGTGAATTTATTATTATTATTATTATTTATAGGATTTTTTTGTTTAGTTAAGATAACATAAGTGTCAATTTATAGTGAGGGTACTGAATTAAATGAGGCTTATGCAAATAGATAGAATATACAATCATATATATAAAGAGGGTCATTCTACTGTACCCATCTATTTTTTTAGTGTGTATGGTACCCACCCAAATCTTAGCTGCATATTTTTATTGTTTCAATCTTGACCATTTATTTAGCTTTAGTAGTAACCTTGTTACCGGTAGAATAGGTAGTGTATAAAAACAAAACAAGGAAAAAAAAAACCAAAGAAAAAGAAAGCAAACAGAGAACCCGAGATCGGTAAAAGAAAGCAGAGTGAAATAAAAAGAGGGCGAAGAAGTAGATCGTCCACCGCAAGCCACCGCCACCGCCAACTCTCACCATCCACCACCTTTAGATTGTTTACCACTACCACGTACCAATGAGAATTTGTTTTAGTATTTGAGAATCTGTTTTTCTTTCTTTCTTTCTTTATTTGATTTGGGGTTTTTTTTTTTTTAGGTTAGATTTGATCTAGGTATTTTAGTATTGTGAAGCTAAGTCTTGTGTAAGAATTGAGTTTTTTTTTTTTTTTTACTGATTTTGGGTTAATTTGTTTGGGTATTTCAGATTGATTTGTTTTTGGTATTTTTTGGGTTATATGTTTGCTAGTTACCTATGATGATTTGGGGTTAAAGATCCAAGCACTGAAATTATATGAGCCAATATGTCTCCAAAATCTTCTTAAGTTAAATAAGTAAAATAGAAATAAAATAAACATTATTTATGATTAAGCATA
The DNA here is from genome assembly GCA_028535165.1 of Quercus tomentella. Lineage (NCBI taxonomy): Eukaryota > Viridiplantae > Streptophyta > Magnoliopsida > Fagales > Fagaceae > Quercus > Quercus tomentella. The sequence continues at coordinate 42,419,263 of JAPQVY010000100.1, read as the reverse complement.
CAGAAATACTGATTATTTGAAACTTTTTTTTACGCATGATTAAGCATTCTGTAATGTCATTTTCCCCTTAAGGTGATAAATTGATAATCATGCCTTGGAGGGTTGAGTTTGTCTACTTTGTCTGGTGTATCTGCATTGTCATTGTGGTATGTAAATATGTAATGCAAAGTATCACTCTGTTAGCTGCTAGTTTAGAGTATTATTAAAAAAAATGACAAGAATAATTATGCAAGTTCCCATTTGAAAGTTATGGATAACTTATAATAATGTTAATCACATGGTTCCTTGAGTTATTTGGATGTGAAAACGTGCATGCTTGGAAGTCACCAACTTCAAAATGTGGCAAATGCCACTTATGCAACACTCTGCCTTCGTAAATCAAGGTTTTTTTGATTATGTTCTCCACTAAAGGAAAGCTTTTTGAGTATTCCATTGATTTCAGGTTTATACTTCCACTACAATTTTTTTTTTTGTTTTTTGGGTCATTTTATTACTAGTAATAAGAGCAGTGTGCAGTCCCAAGTGTGAGTTTTACAGTTGACTACTTGCTTTGCGTAACGGAAGAAAAACAGAGCCATAAGTGAGAGCATTGTTCGGTCAAGGGAGGAAGATGAGGAGCTCCAGTGGAGCACCAAAAAAGTCAAAGAAAGTCACCGAAGTGGAGTCAAATGATGAGTTCTCTGACCTCCCATCAGTGGGCTAATACGATCTCAGTGGGGAAATGCACTGATAGTAAAGGTATTTGGTAAAACGGTAGGGTATAACTACCTTCATTCACGTGTTATGGGGTTGTGGAAACCTACGGGGAAGGTGGATTGCGTTGGATTAGGACAAGATTTTTTTTCTTATTAAGTTCTCAATGCAAGAAGATCATACCAAAGTCCTTAGAAAAGGACCTTGGTTTGTTGGAGGACATTATTTGTCTATTAGAAGCTGGGAACTGAATTTCAAGCCTTCATCGGCCAACCTATCATCAGTAGCAGTATGGATTCGCCTCCCTAAATTACGTATAGAGTATTATGAGCATTCGGTGTTGAGGGAAATAGGAGAGTCCATAGGACCTATTCTGAGGATCGATACACACACGGCGGTGAAATCTAGAGGACGTTTTGCATGGTTGTGTGTGCAAGTTAACTTGGATAAGCCTTTAGCAAGACTTCTCAATTTTGGAGGGATAGACCAGCAAATCCAGTATGAGGGGATCAGCTCCTTGTGTTTTGATTGTGGACGGGTGGGGCATAAGGTTGAGACCTGCCCTTACATGATCAGAACTTCACCGGCGGAAGATAGGAACGGCGAAGAGGGCGAAAGTCAAGGCACTAAGGAATGCATTACGCAAGACACTAAAGGCTTTGGACCTTGGGTCCTTCTTACACGAAAGAGGCAACAGTTTAAAAAGGTGTTGAAAGACCAAGCCCGACCTTCCCATTTGGGATCCCCAGCCCACAATCCCATAAAGCTGAATGCTAGTAGCTCTCCCGGCCACTCATTGGGCCTTGACAAAGTAGAGATTGGTAACTGTGAGGGAAAGCGAAAGCCTAATGACCTTTTAGACAATTGTGCCCCCCGTACAGACAACTCGGTGGTGCCCCATCATACTGAAAAGTCCAGTCACATGAATTTAGCACCTAAGGATAAAAAGTTATCCCATGGTCAGAATGTGAAAAAGAAAAGCCAAGAATCCTTGAGATTAGTGGGTGACAGCTCTAAGCCTACACCCACATGGAAAGTGGTAGTTACCAAACCATTCAGCCCTCCCTTTGAGGCCACAACTAAGCAAAGTTTCCTTAGAACCATAGAAATTTTAGACACAACCTTTAAAAGGTTCAGGCAGGAGGTTCTTCTTCTTCCATGGGAGATTCTTGCAAAGCTATAGTTGTGAAGGGAAATATGGATTTGGACAACAGAGTAAAGGAGTGTGCTCAATCATCAAACCTTGAAGTTGTTTTTGCCACCATCTCCAATTACCCTTTGAGGCGAATAGATCCTAAGCTTCGGCCAAGGAAGATAGGGCCGATTGAAGATGATTCAGACTCAGAGCAGATGGGGGACATGGATGCCTCAATGGAGAGTGATACTCTCAGTCCAGCGGAGCAAATGGGGGGCATGGATGCCTCAATGGAAGTAATACAACCTAATAAAAGAGGTGATATACTTATTCCCTCTTGAGTTGTTAAATTCCTTTTTATTAATTCTATAATGAATATTTTAATTTGGAATTGTCGAGGTGCTCTTAACCCCAATTTTCGTAGTATTGTGAATGGTATGGTCAGCTCTTACTCACTTGCTATCATGATTATTTCTGAAACAAAAACCAGTGGCGAGAGAGCCAAAGGAATTGCTGACAGATTACCCTTTGATGGGGTTATTTTTGCCAACACCATTAGTCTGACTGGGGGGTTATGGCTTCTATGGGACTCTGCTCAAATGGATATAGTCGAATTATCCTCAACAGAGCAAGAAATTCATGTGGTGGTCACTCCAAGCTATTCTAATAATCACTGGCTTTTGTCTGCCATCTATGCTAGTCCAAGGTATGCTGAAAGATGCCTCTTATGGGAAAATTTGGAAGCTATTTCGGGTCTCCATTCTCTTCCTTGGGTAATTGCTGGTGACTTTAATGAAGTGCTTATAGGAGAAGACAAATTCAGGGGAAGACCGGTTAACATCAATAAAGCCCTTCAGTTTCAAGAGTGCTTGGATGCCTGTAGGATGATTGACATTGGCTATTCTGGACCTCACTACACGTGGTCCAATAATAGGTCGTTAACTGGACTCATTCAGGAGAGAATTAATAAGGTCTTTGTTAATGCTGACTGGAATGGTCGTTACCCTAAAGCTTACGTTAGGCACTTGGAAAGGTCTCATTCAGATCATTGCCCTATGTTGCTGAGTTTGGCTAGGAATCAGGGCACTACTCTTCCTCGCCCCTTTAGATTTCAGCCGATGTGACTATCTGACTCATCCTTTCCTGCTGTGGTTAGAGATGCTAGGATGAGCCCTACTGCTCTGTCACGGGCAATCTCTAATTTTGAGACTAAAGCAAAAGAGTGGAATAAAAATGTCTTCAGGAATTTATTTTACCGAAAGAAAAGAGTTATTGCTAGACTTAAGGGTGTGCAACTAGCCCTATCAAGGAATGCAAATGATTTCCTGGTTGGTTTAAAGAAGGACCTTAGAGCGAAACTTAATGAGGTATCTAAACTTGAAGAGGAGTTCTGGGCTATGAAAGCGCGTATTACTTGGCTTGTTAAGGGGGATAGAAACACTGGTTTTTTTCACACTTCAGCCCTTGTTCGGAGGAGAAGGAATCGCATATCATGTATAAAAGACTAAGCCAGGAACTGGATTCATGGGGAAAGGGATATAGCCGACTTCTTGAGGCTTGGCTTCGTTGAATTATTTTCATCCAGCCATAGCTCCTCCACCCTTTCCCCTTGGAATCATCCTTTTTGGCAAGCCTGCATAAGGGAGGAAGATGCTGTTAAGATTACTTGTCCTGTTTCTGATGAGGAAATTAAGGCAGGTCTTTGGGCCCTAAAAGCTTTCAAAGCTTCGAGACCTGACGGGCTTTATACCAGATTTTTTCAAAGGTTTTGGCTATTGGTTGGAGATTGGGTTAGAGAAAAAATTAAGAAAATCTTTTCCTCTACCAAGGTCCCAGAATACCTCAACTAAACCTTGATCACTTTGGTTCCTAAGTGCAAAAACCCAAAATCCTTCAACAATTTTCTTCCTATTAGCCTCTGCAACATTGTGTATAAGATTGTTTCAAAGATCATTGTGGCCAGGATTAGGCCTTTGCTCATTGATTTGGTGTCTCCGCTGCAAGCTGCTTTTGTTTCGGGAAGGAAAGGCATTGATAATGCTATTATTGTCCAAGAGATTATTCATACTATGTCTAGGAAAAAAGGAAGACATGGACTCATGGCAATAAAGATAGACCTTGAAAACACTTATGACCGCCTCGAATGGAGCTTCATAAGGGACACCCTGAACCTTTTCAAGTTCTCGACCCAGTTGATTTCTCTTATCATGAGCTGTGTGTCTACTTCCTCGATATCCATTCTTTTCAATGGAGGAGCTCTTGATCCTTTTCATCCGTCTAGGGGTATTCGCCAAGGGGACCCTCTCTCTCCCTACCTATTTATTCTTTGTATGGAAGTGTTGAAGGCCCTTATATCGGAAAAATCCAGTGCTAAATTGTGGAATCTAGTCAAGGCATCCCAAGGAGGCTTAGCTTTTTCCCATCTCTTTTTTGCGAACGATTTGGTCTTATTTGTGAAAGCAGACCGCAAGAACTGCATGGCTGTTAGGGATGACTTGACACCTTTTGCAGTCTCTCAGGGCAAAAAGGTGAGTCATGAGAAATCTAGAATATATTTTTCTCCTAATGTGGCTATGGACAATAGGGCTAATCTGTGTGAGTTATTGAGATTCTGGTCTACCCCCTCTCTTGGTAAATACTTGGGTTTCTCTATCAAACATTCGGGTATAAATCAAGATTTTGGGTACATTATAGAGCAGATGCAAAATTGCCTTGCTGGATAGAAAGCAAACCTCCTCTCCTTTGCGAGTCGAATGGTCCTTACCCAAGCCGTGACAACTACCATTCCTAGCTATGCCATGCAATGTGTGGCCTTTCCTTTAAAGATTCTTAGCAACATGGATAGAATCAACCAGAATTTCCTACAGGGATCAACGGAATCCAAGAAAAAGATCCATTTGATTAGTTGGAAAAATATCACATGGCCGAAGAAGGAAGGTGGCTTAGGAATTCAAGTAGCAAAGGAAAAAAATATTGCCTTATTAGCCAAGCTTAACTGGCGACTACAATGTGAAAACACTTCCATTTGGGCAAGAGTCCTTCTTCAGAAATATTGCTCCCCTAGGAGAGTTCTTAATCTCAACACCAAGATCAAGCCGTGCTCTTCCACATGGTTAGCAATCCGAAAGGGAGAGAAGGTTTTTAAAGAAGGGACTAAATGGGCTGTCGGAAGGGATAGCAATTTGTAGTTATGGCATGACAAATGGATGGATAAGGGCACTCTTAAAAAACAGATTGTTAGGCCTTTTAATCATGAAGAGGATGGACTTTTATTGAAGGATGTGGTTAATTATTCAGGTTGGAATTTGGCAAAATTTATCCATCTCCCTCCCTAACTCCCTGATGCAGGAAATTAAAGCTACTCCTATTTCTTTTGCGGCTTTAAGTGCTGATCGCATTATTTGGTGTTCCTCCCCTAGTGAGAATTTTGACCTTAAAGAAGCTTACAAATTGGCTTGCCTGGAAGATGAGGGCTGGTCCTCTGTATCTTTTACTGGTGAATGGATTTGGAAGGTGAGTACCATCCCTAAAATTCAATGTTTTATATGGCAATGCTTCCTCCAAAGCATACCGACCCATGGAGTGCTCTCTACCAGAGGATTGAGTATACCTGATGTGTCTCCCCTGTGTAATGAAGGTATTGAAACCATTACTCGTGCTCTTAGGGATTGCCAAGAAGCCCAGGTTTTTTGGAACTCCCTAGCCCACCCCCCCTGTCTACTTCTCTCTTCTACGGGTCTGGCCTGAAGGATTGGCTTCAGCTCAACTGTTGTTGCTCTTGGGTATCCTCTTTATCTAATATTAGCTGGGGAACTATTTTTTCCTTTAGTATTTGGTCCTTGTGGATTCAGCGTAACAATGTTATTTTTCGAAATGAGAGGCAGCCATGTAATTTAAGAACTGATGCTATTGTGAGAGCCATAAAATTTGCTTTCATCGGGTCCAATGGGAAACAGATCCATGCCAAGACTCCCATTAAAGTTAGCTGGATTAAATCGCCGTTAAATTGGCATAAGCTTAACTCCGATGGCTCTTCTCTTGGCAATCCAGATCTTCAGGTGGAGGAGGCTTAATTTGGGATGACAAAGGTCTTTGGGTTAAAGGGTATGCAAGGGTTGTTGGCTGCACCACTAGTGTTGTAGCTGAACTATGATCTTTAAGGGATGGTATCAGGCTTTGTATCTCTCTAAAAGTCCCTGCTGTGATTGTGGAACTTGATGCGCAGCTGCTTGTGGATCTATTGAAGAAGGATGATGGTCAGTCCAATAGCTACGATGCTCTCCTCAGTGACTGCAAGGCTGGGCTTCGACAAATTCCCATGGTTCATGTCCAACATTGCTTCCAGGAAGCTAATAAATGCGTGGATGCCCTTGCTAGAAGGGGTGCTCTTCTCCCACAAGATTTTGTAGTGTACTTAGACCACCCTACTGAGGTTTCCTTATTACTCAGTTTAGACAGTGCAGGGGTGGCTTTTGATAAATTTGTATATGTTCCTTAGTTTTTAATGAAAGCATCCTTTTCACCAAAAAAATAGAGCAGTGTGCATGAAATTGTTGGATAGTGCTATGTAAAGTCTTATATCTTTGTATGTGCTATGTAAAGTCTCATCACTGTGTCACCCATATTTTGTCATCAAACCAAGTTTTTGGTAACCCAAACTAAACACATTTTGAGAAGGAAACTTTTGAAGTCAGTCTGAGAACCAAAATGGTTTTCTTTGCACATGTTTTAGGCAATAAGGACAGACTGAAATTCAAGGCTATAAGTAAAAAGGTAGAATTTGGTTACAATTTTGCAAGAGTGGGGGTGGTATAGGCTCTGTTAGTCCAGGAGGGAAAAGGTTTTCCAAGGCAGGAATAATATATGGGTCTGATTAATGTGTGCCTTAAGGGCACACATTAACGTACATATAAGGGAATACTTTATTAGTTTTGTTTTGCTTTTACACAAGACAACAATGACTTTTATGGGAACAAGAGAAAAGCATCTGACAAATTATATTTTTCTAAAAAGTCTAAACTACCCTTCACTCATTTCTCCTCCTCTTCCTCCTCAAAAGTTGAAACACAAGTTACACAGCTGAAACAAGTTAACAGAAAACAACACTCTACCACCAAACAACCTCTTACAAAAATTCTCATTAAAAAAAATCCTCTTACAAAAATTACACCTCATACAAATTTCAGATGTTACTAGAACAAAACCAGAACATATAATTAATAAAAAAAAAATCATGACTTAAATATTTTTTAAAAAGAAATCGATATGGGTTTTAAATACTTGTGAATCTCGACGCCGGAATTGTTCAAAGCTGAACAACTATTTGTTGCCGATGACAGGAAGGGCCTTGAAATGGGTGCGTCAGCCAGGCGTGGTTCATGATCAGGTGTTCCTTGAAGCCATCCCCATTTTGCGCTTGAGTTCTCTTTGATTTCAGTGGTCTTTGTTTGTTGAGGGAATGAAAGAAAAAAAGAAAAAATATAGAGAAAGAGATGGGATCTGAGAGAAAATGAAGGAAAGAAAGGAAAAAAAAATGTAGTGAAACTGAAAGAGAAGAAACATTTACCATTGAAGACCAAGACTTTCCTCCCTTATAGCGGTGTAGCAGTTGAAAGGAGGACAAAATTTTTGAAACAAGTTCTACTTGTTACACAACAATTTCTAAAAAAAATGATGTCCTCATGTGGATATGTGGTAAAAAAAGTGCCACACAAGAATTCTTTTTTTTTTCGTAAAGACCTACATAGTACACAGTGAATAACTTTTTGACTCCTTGGCTACTTGCTACAAAAAATTATCTAAGTTTAATGATTAAATAGTGCTACCAATGCAACTTTTTATAAGTATTTGTGAAATTATTTAAGTATTTATATCACAATTAATTATTTTAACTATAAGGGGTCCGGTTAACAAATCTATTTTTGGAAAAATTTTATTAGAAATTGAAAAAGTTGTCAAAACTTTTTCAATTTCCGATAAAAATTTTTCCAAAAATGATATACTATTGTGTGCCCTTAGGACACACGTTAGTAAAATCCTAACTATAATGAAATTTATTGTGAAATTTATTATAAGTATTTGTGAAAAACTAAATTTATTGTGAAATTTATTATAAGTATCAATTGTGTCTATTATTCACGTTATTTTTAGTTTGTCACGTGACAGTATTTTATTAGACAAACTAAACACGTGTAACATTATTTTGTGACACTTAGTGGAAAAGTATAAATGAAGAGGCTACTGATGTAAACAATATACATCTTCAAGAGGTAAAATCAAAATTTTAAAACTCTAGGAAAAATAAAGATCACATCAATAAAATCTTTAAATTTCAAGTTTTTATTGAGTGTGAATTTTGACAAATACACATTCGCACTACATTTTCTTCTTATAATCTCTATACTTGTAACATTTCAAGATGATATGAGGTCAATAAAATGTGATGGCACGAGCTTGAGTCATTGCATTTTTTTTCCTAGTCCTGTACAACTAGCCTTATCATAGTAAGTATGTGAGAAGGTGCATAGTAAGTATGTGAGAGGCCCCACCCTTTGTCCACCAACTTTTTGTTGGGACAAACCCGTGTGAATTGGTGGGGTTGTGTTGGTGCCCCGTTATATTTCCCCATAGATTTAGGGTCTTATATGGAGTTGACATTTATTTTATTTAAATAGTAAAAATAATAAAATCCAAAATGAAAGAAATAAAAATATTTTATTGATTAGTAGTGGGTTAGAGGTGTAAGAGATTTAGTGTCCTAAGACAATAAAACATAAATAGTAATTTTTAAATTATTTTTAAGTTTAAAAATAGTACCTCGCTATTTTGTGTTTCAAATGTTGTAAGAAGACCGGTTTGCTTTGAATTGAAAAAGTGTCATGATACATGATATGATATGGGACATTAGATTTCAATTTTAGTGAAACACTATTATTTCTATGGCAAAATTTTCTATTTTTTCAAGAATGCATGATATTTATTGGCATAATATTGTCAAAATGATAACATAACACCGACAAAAATAAAAAGTTGACAAACATCATATTGGTGATTTTTTAAGCAAAAGACCTAACATTTCAAATAAAATATTGGGTTCAATCCCATATCCATTGACTACAAAGAGTTGCCAGAAACCAACCACTAAATTTAGCAGTAATGTGCCATATACAAAAAGCATGTTTTGTGGATGGCAATTCTTTTGATATTGCCTCTGTAATCCATGGATCTTGGTCTGTTAAAATTTCCTTAGGTGACTTCTTCATTAAATTTGCAAAAGTCTATCAATCAAATACAAAGTTATTAGCACATGAAAAAATATAGTAGGATATACTAATTAATCAAATAAAATCGAAAAATAATTGCACAAGCTTACAAGATAATTAAATAATTTACGTACCTTCATTAACCATTGAAATGCACTAGTTGTTTCATTTTGAAGAAGTGCACAACCAAAGAGAATTGTCTTTCATGATTATTGATACCAACAAAAATACCAAAAGGAATGTCATATGCATTTACTTTGTAAGTAGTATAAAAAAACAACCACATCTCCATATTTTTGGTACCAATCAAAACAAGGAGTAGGCGCCCAAAAAATATGCTCCAACCTACTCTCTTCATCAGTTGTATATGCATATTGAAATTTAGAATTCTTTTCCTTAGCAACTTTGCACAATTGTAAGAGACCCATAGCATCATTCATTGCATGCATCCCTCTTATTTTCACATAAAGGTTATGGATATCTCTTTTAAAAAATGGAAGATCTCCATGCTTCACACCTTTCTCAAGCTCCATAACACGTATTATTTGCCTAACTGAAAGTCCACCATTTTTCAACAAGAGAATGCGATCTTTATCTTCTTTAGTGATAACTCGATTGGCCGAAAGAAATCTTACTTCTGAAGGGGACAACAATTCATGATTGTGATCTATAACAAACTTAGAGACATGCCATTCTCGTGGAAAAATGTCAAATGACTTTCGCAATATGATTCTTAGATGAGCTTTGCATCCACATCTTGTGGATATCCTATTTCGTTGCTCCTTAGATGAATCCACACTTTTTAATTGTTGTCTACCTTCTCGGTGACAAAAGAAATCACGTCTTACATTTTCTCCATTTTTTGTGACAAAACGACCTTTTCGAATTGTAAAACCATATCGATTTGCATAATTTTTATAGAAAATGAAAGCCTTTTCTTCACTAAGAAAACATTGACCAACAAAAGGTTCAAACTCATTTTCAATTGAATTAATATCTTCATTTTCTTCAATAACTCCTATTTCTTCCATTGGATATTCATTCCAAACCACTAATTCCTCCCCACAAATGTCATTATTTTCTCCATCATTTGGAAGCACATTTAAGTCAACACAATTCCTTGAAACACTTTGATAAATCTCACTTGCAATTACAATATCATTCATTTGTTCTATGTTGCAACAAGGATATAATAAAATAAAATAAAAATCAACATCATATTCAATTATAAATGAAATATAAACTATAAATAAAATTAAATAGAATAAAATAGTATACCTTCTTGAGGTAATTCATTTAAGTCAAAACAACTCATTGGAACTAATTGATGAATCTCACTTGCAACAAAATTCTCATCCATTGATTCTACAATAATTTAACAAAAATGATAAATAAATATTAACATCATATTTCAGTATATTTGAAAAATAAATTAAGAACAAAAGAAATATATGTACCTTATTTATAATTTCTTGAACACCATATTCTTGTAGACATTCTTTGATCATTCATTGAACTCTTCTCAACAAAATTATCATCCATTGATTCTACAATAATTTAACAAAAATGATAAATAAATATTAACATCATATTTCAATATATTTGAAAAATAAATTAAGAACAAAAGAAATATATGTACCTTATTTATAATTTCTTGAACGCTATATTTTTGTAGACATTCTTTGATCGTTCATTGAACTCTTCTTTCTTTCTTGTCTTTTTGTTGAACATTGAACTCTTCTTTTAGTTTTTTCTATGGTATTGGTAAAGTGGAGGAAAAGAAAAAGTAAATATTGGTAAAATAAGTATTGTTAGGAGATGAAATAGAAAATGGAGGGAAATTGCAAAAAGAGCATTTTTGTCTTGTTAAACAAATTGGAGGACAACACTGGTCATTTTGTTTTGTTAGATCCGGCTTGTTAAAAAAAATTGGAGGCCATATTTGTCATTTTGTTTTGTTAGACCAAAAAAGTACCCCTTGTACAGCTTATTTCAAGTTCTTATGTAAAAGGCCACCACTATCATTGGCATAAATGCCATAATATATTCATCACTTTCTTTTCTTTCTTAACCAAAGTTTTGGAATATAAAAAAAAAATAAAAAAAAGTTTCAGAACCTCACGTGGAAAAGCCAGTATACTATTTTGTGCTAGTACAATTTTGTTTCTCTTCTTTTACCTTTCTTTTTACTGCTCAGTAAGTATTGTTTACGCGCCAAGTGAAATGTTTGTTCCTAAAATGAGCCGTTTTTTATAGGAATGGCAACGGGTCGGATTCGGGCTGGGTTTTTACATACCCGGACCCGACCCAAGTTTAGTCTGTGGTAGAAAATATCAACAAGTTTTGCGTCAATCCACTCGTGGTTGTAGCGCGTGAGCATCATGTTCCTTTTTTTAAATAAAAAAATTTATTTTATGTTTAAAAAAAATACCTTTTATGATTTGAAATTAAGAAAAGTGTTATTGAAGAGATTGATGGGCAGTTGGCACTGCAATGGTAGCAGCCAGCACACACATGCCTTTTCAGATAAAAAACCCAACAACGAATTTAAAAATAATAAAAATAAATCGGATTTAAAAAATGATTTTTCAATGCCTTTTTCCTTAATTTTCTGGAATAAAAAAAATAGAATCAGTTGCAAGAAATAATTCCTCTTCTTACTAAAAGAACCAACGTTTTTTCCCTTAATTTCCTGGTATTTTTAACGGATATTTAAGATTTATGTCTCGCATCCTCAAAATATGACCATTATTACTAATTTTAAATAATTAAATATAAATTAACATTATAATGAAAAATTAATAATTTAATTTTTTTAGCATTAATTAGACATTAATCACCTATGATTTGACTTGTTTTAACATTGCTTTCCTGTAATTTGAAAATGTTACTTTCTCCATCTAAAGTTTAGACTGTTATGTAGTCGTTACTATCATGTCACTTTCACCAGTAAAAACATATGAAAAAAATGAAAAATTAAGATATAAAACTGTGTGTTTGTAATTTAGATTGAACAATCTCGATTGAGCAAGGGTGAGTTGAAACTCGGTGGAACATATTCTCCCTCAAGTAAAAGTTGATCAAGAATTAGTCAAGAAATAAAAAACAATCAACGATTGACTCAAGAAATTTTCGATCAATTGAGGTTAGTTGAGGGCCAATTAAAAATGCTCAGGCTTGAAAAAAATATGCAGATAATTGTAGTATTCAATGTAGCTTAACGTGGGACTTATATGCATAATAGTTTTGACATTAAATAAGCAAACTTAAGCATAATAGCATGAATATTCAAAATCCAATTCTCTCTAGACTCACATGACCATAATTTCTCAAGATAGAGCATCCACAGCAGTGGAGCTAAAAATTTAGCAATTTAGCTCTACCAAAAGTTATTTTATCTATTTTATCTACGCACATGCTGCAACAGTGGATCTATTTTAGCTTTCAACACAATAAAATAATATAAACATCACAATAAAATATTCATCATATACAGCATCATCATCTCTATCTTTTTCTCTCTCTTCCTCTTAATCTCTCTCTTCTCTGATACAGAGCAAGCAAACCACCACACCACAGCAACAATCACACCACAACACACCATGGCAACAATCACACCAAGGCAAAAATCACACCACGACAATCACAACAACACACCACAGCAACCCACGGATCAACAACCCACCACCACCACCGACCCACAGGCCACAATTCACCGACCCACATCCATGAAACCCACTGATCCACAGGCCACAATCCAATCAGACCACACCCACAGCACAAACCCAGCACAAACACAAACTTAGCACACATACACAAATCTAGCACAAACTCGGCGGTGATGGGGTTCAGGTAACAGATCGGCAATGGGGCTTGGGGAGATGGGGTCTCGGCCCGCCAGAAATGCTCAACCCGCGCCCGCCAAAACTGCTCAACCCGCGACCACTAGAATTGAAGGCCGATGGACCTGAGCACCACCTCAGTCGGCGAGCTCGCCAGCGAAGCAGAGAGGAGATGAGGGAGGCACTAGAGGAAAAAAATGAGAAGGAAAAAACAGAAGAAAGAAGAGAAGCCGGAGAGAGAGAGAGAGAGAGAAAGAAAGAAAAAGAGAATAATTTAATGAGAGAAGAGAGAGAAATTTAATAATTTTTTTTTTCGCTTCTTGCTACAGTGCACATTTATTTTTAGATGTGCATTGTAGCTGAGAAGCAAAAAATTTTGCTTATAGCTCCACTGCTGTACTCTTCTTTTGTGATCAGTGGTGCTAAAAAATAGCAATATAGCTATTTAGCACTACTATTGTGAGTGCTCTTAGTAGTTTAAACTCAACAAATCTAAAACATAATATGTAACCATGATTGACCAACTATTCAACATTTGTACAATGTACTATAGTGAATAAAAACACACATGAAGTATGTGAAGCACGTTAATGAGCAAGGTATATAAAAAAAATTGTGAGGCGGTTTAGGTAATACACAAAACTAATCACATTACTCACATACCTCGCACCATCTTAAACGCTATCCTCCAAAAGAGACACATAACTTGAGCTCACCCTAACTATTTGTTGTTTGTTAAGTTGCAACATTTTCTATGCTTGACTTTAAGTTAATGCACAATTTAGGCATTTTACCCTTCTTTTTTCATGTAGTGCTCACCTTTTCCTAATTTGGAAGCACTGGTTTTTTCTATAAGCATGAGGGTATTTTTAATTACAAACATATAGCCGTAGATGGTCATTTATGCAATTTCTCTTCCACAAGCATCTAGTGTATAATCAAGACTTTCGATATGGACACATAGGTCACATGATTTATTGCATTCCAATCACTCACACAAAGCCACAAAACTTAGCTTAATTAATGATCTAGCGCATAAAATTATATTGCTAAACTACACATGGTACACAAGCACAGTCTTGGTGTTTTATGGCCAACCAAGGGTACACACTACACACACAATTTTTTGATTTTTTTTTTTGCACTCTTTCATTTCTTTGATGTTTTTCAATTTATAATAAAAGCAAAAACATAATGCTAAAACAATGAAAATAAGCTAAAAAAAAATGCATGAATGTATATAATAATATACACTAACTCCTAGGATGAATGATGAACAAGAATGCACATCCTAGGAGAACTAGCAGATTATGGGACAGACATTGATAACCCTCCGAAGGGGGACTCAATGCAAAGGCCATCGAGGGGTTTGTTGAAAAAATCACCATGTGATGTTTTGGGATGAAAGGGACACCATGATTTTCTAAAAGATTTTAATGAAATGATATTGAACATCGATGTGCTTGGTCCGAGAATATTGGACAGGGTTCTTGAAAATGTTAATGGCACTAGTGTCACAATGGATAGTCATAATTGCCTACAACAATGTATTATGCTTCAAGGACAAAGATATGGAATTTTGTTTCTTGCTCATCCATATGAAAAAAAGACGAAGAAGATAGAAAGATCACAATAGTACTTTGCTAAGAAATAAAGTTATCTTGAAGTTCAAAAGAGCACTCTTGTTCATTCAAAATCAATTCATACTCTTACTCCAAATCAAAATAGGAAATTTCTCGCCAATTTCCATTTGATTTAGTTCCATGTTAAATCAAATACTTCAAGCTACACACCCAACCCGGATAGGGATGGCAATTTCTGCCCGACCCGCGGATACCCGGTCCGGCCCGACCCTAATGGGTAGGGTTTTACCCGGCCCGATAAAAAATAGGGTCTGGTTTGGGTTTTTTTTTTAAAAAACCCGAAGCGGGTCCCCGTTGAGTCCGGGTTTTGTTAAAAATCGACCCGAACCCGGACCCGACCTGACCCGTTTAAACTTCAAGTAAAATGACTAAAATACTTGACTATATATATGCCACTTATATCAAACCCTGCCCATATATACTCCTCTCACTCAGCCGCCCCTCTCTCTCTCTCTCTCTCTCTCTCAAGCTCTCAAATCTCAATCTCAGCAGCACATCTCTCTCTCAAGCTCTTATGCACTACCACTAGCCCTCCCTCACGGCCTCGCTCAACCTCACAACCCAATGGCTTCATTCAACCTCACGGCTCTATTTGTTCAGCCCGTGATTTTTCTTTTTTCTTTTTTGGTTCATTTCGTCTTTCATTGTTTTTTCTTTGTTTGTGTTTGTAATTTTTGTGTTTGTGTTTTTGATTTTGAAAAGGAAAATCATAAATATGAAATTTTTGTGTTTATGATTTTTTTGTTTATGTTAGTGTTAGTGTTAGTGTTAGGGTTTCTGTGTTTGTGTTTGTGATTTTGAAAGGGAAAATCTGAAATTTGTGTTTGTGAAATTTGTGTTTGTGTTTGTGGTAGGATTTGTGTTTGTAATCGTGATTTTGAAAGGGAAAATCTAAAAATTTTGTGTTTGTGAAATCTGTGTTTATGTTTGTGTTAGGATCTGTATTTGTGTTTGTGATTTTGAAAGGGAAAATCTGAAATTTTTGTGTTTATGAAATCTGTGTTTGTATTTGTGTTAGGATTTGTGTTTGTGTTTGTGATTTTGAAAGGGAAATCCATAAATCTGAAACTTGTGTTTTTGATATTTGCATTTGTGTTTGTGTTATGATTTGGGGCTAGGCATGATGGACAAGGCCCGTGGAGCCCGCGGGGCGGGTTTGGGGTTGGAAAAAAAACCCGTTTATTAATCGGGGCGGGTTCGGGTAATGGGTTCAAGCCCGCGGGTCGAGTCCGGGCATAAAGAAACCTAGCCCAAACTCGACCTGTTGCTATTCCTAAACTCGAAGACTTTAAGACACAATCCATGATCAAGCTTCATAGTCCTTTAGATCATCAAGTGTTGCAAAAATTAAATTAGAGAAATATATAGTATTCTTTTATTGCAAAGAATCATATAGAGAATTATACACGCTTTCATATAAAGTCAATACAAATTGATTATTTGTTGCACTCTTTTCTTATCGTGTGATTTTTAAGCAAAAAATTTGTGCGTACGATAACATAACAAACAAAAAAACATTATTGAAACCATATAAATAATTAAAAGGACTAAATTGGTGCAATTGAAAAATTATAGATCAAAATAAAAACACCTTTTGCAAAGCTAGGATTTGGCTCCGGGGGGGGGGGGGGGGGAGGGGGATTCTTTTTGAATAAAGAATAAAGTTTATAATTATATGTGTGTGTATGCTCAAGTGTATGCGTACTCATGCACTTATACACATACATTTTTTAGAAGAACACATGCATTGATATCATTAACACTTGGTTTTCTCCCTTCATAGAGTAAATTTCTACCAATAATGTTTTCAATCCTTTCTTTTTTCTTCACAACCAAACAAAAGAGTTTTTTATACTTCCATTTCTCCACGCCTCAATCAAACACCATGAGGGAATTAAAATTAAAATTAAAATCTTTTTTATCCTTCCACTTTTCTATCATCTCTCAATTTTCTATCCTCCCACTTTTCCATCCACCAAACAAAGACAAAAGCACTAAAAAATATATCACCAATAAGCTGAAGAGCTTGAATGCATGATAAAGAAAAGTCAAGATTCCATCTCAAATACTTTGCTCATGCTTTAAACTTATTTTTTTCATACCTTTCTTTTAGTCACACATGCAAACACATCCATAATAACATGTGTAAAATGTAATACCCCACATACTTTTATTTGAGGTTATTATTATTATATTTTTCTTCTAAAGATAATTGATGGGCCATAGGTATTCTTTTCATTAGTAACTGCAGCCCGCTAACCCACTAAGCCCACATCTCTAATACAAACTACAAGGTAGAGGAAGAGATAATTAGGGTTTTCATAGGAAGGGTTTTATCAAAGAAGCTAAGAGGTATTTTTCCTTGGAGTTAATTGAAGAGGCAACTGATTGTTCCAGGTATGATTTTTCATCTATTAGAAACAAAGAATTAAAGGATTAAAATTTTATCTTAGAAACATTAGTGATATGTAGATTTGTTTCAAAGAGATATCTTTTCCTAGAATTTGGTTTACACTTTTGCGTTAGTCCTTGAATCCTAGATTGAGCCACGGAATTTCTAGAATCCGTGATTTTGGCTTAAGTCTTCTTCAGTTTTGTACATATAAATTATATATATAATAAGTCAATGATGCTGCCACCGTTCCATTGAGATTATGCTATTAAAACCATTGAGGTTATATATTAAAGTTTGGAATTGGCTTTTGTGGGAGTATGGTTCTCACTTTGTTCTCTGTGGGTCCCTAGAATAGGTATATATATTGCCATCAGGTCTTCTATTAGATTTGTATATATTAGGTCCTATTAGATTTTCCACGTTTTCTTTGATTATATTACTAGTTTAGGATTGACCCTAAAGAGAAGGTGGCGTTCTATAGTAACATGAAGTCTTGTAGTTGGTTTAATTTGATATTGGATATATTGGTCGATTGCTTTAGAATAACTAATAGGTATATTCGGATTTGATGTTTCTACGTATGGGAACTAGTTCTGCCTATATTATGACTCTAGGAAAAAAAATAAAAGAGAAGGTTGTGGAGGATTATAGTGTTTTAGGAAGTAGTTTATGATCATGAAATTTCTTGCTTATTGATTAAAGTAATTTTCTGTTTAGAGCTTACAGAAGACTAAAAGTGCTTGGCTTTGTTCGGATATATTAGCAAGAGAGGTAAGTAATTATGCATAATATGCACAGTTTTGTTCGTTAGGTTCTTAGATGTCAAAGGTTTTCAAAAGTTATGTTTTTAAGCTTACATTTTCTAAAGTCTATCAAAAGCATTTTTACAACTTTGAAAGAGAAACTTTGACTTTTAAATGATGTTTAAAGAGAAACTTTGAATTTTAAATGAAGTTTTGAACGTCTAAGTTTCATTTAAAAGATGATTTCTAAACTAAACTATTTTCAGAAAATAATTGAGTTTCAAAGTAAGTTTTCTAAAAAGGTTCTCGTTCTTTAAATTTGTTAAAACCAAGTGATTTTAGTCATATTCCTATTCTCCAAATGGTATTTAAAATGTTTCTTTTAGCAAATTAAATTTTCAGATTTACTCAAGAATTGTAAAATATTTATATAAACTCTTCAGTTCTTATTCATTCCCTAAGAGAGTCAAGCATCCTTTGATTTATGCTTCAATTTGATATTGTGATATTCGATATGCCTTTATTGTTGGAATAATTGTTAATATTAAGAAAATTATTCTATGTTGTATAAACTTTGCTTTTTGTAATATGTGACTCAAAATAAGTGTTTTTTTTAATTGATCAGATATATGTGTAAATCCGCTCACAGGATTGTATGTGAGAATACGTGTTAATCCCTCACCAGCAGGGGTTAGATGTTTGTATCCACGCACAGGATTGTATGTGAGAATATGTGATGTGTATATGTGACATTGTGCTCTGATCAATTATCTGTATGTGTTTTCGAATAACTTTAAGATTTGATTATATATATGTGTGTTCAGTGGTTCTTTATGTGTTTGGAAAACTATATCGAATATTTTGAGTGAAATTGTGAAATCAAACTCGTGCTTTGCTTGACTCTATTCCGTTGTATATTGTGTATAATTGCTTACTGGATGTGTGGCTCACCCCATCAATTACAATTTTTAGATTAAAGTTTAGTTGGGGAACAAAACCTTTGGATTACTTCGTAAGGTGCAAGGTAGAGCGTGGGAGTTATAGGCAACGTCAGTATTACTTGAAGCCTTATAGGATTTTAGTTACCTTTAATTTGTAATTCATGTTTTATATTTTGGAGATTATTTCCAAGTTGTGGAGTTTTTAATTTTGTAAGAGGTTATTTATTAAGAGCATTGTTTCTTTGGAGTTTTAAATTTTTTTTTGGATTAATTATGCTTATTGAGTCTTATAAGATTAGCAAGTTGTCATGCATCTAAATTCATGTTCCATGGATTTTGGTCGTGACATAAAATGTTTTCAAGGCAATCACCGTCCATGGACTTTTTTATCAAGGGGATTTGTTTTGGATCTAAAAATGTATGGTTATAAATAGCTTTTTAAAGTCGCAAACAACTTTTTTTTAGACTAATTTAGTTATATATGGGTAGAAAACATAATGTTTTACTGATTATATGTATAAATTAAAAATAATTAAATAATAAACATATAAAGTAGTAAAAATTTAATTATTTATACATAAACTTTCATGAACAAAAAAAAATTATCATTTTTCAAATTTAAATGGTAACGATCTTTTATTTGGTTTCTTTTTCTCTTCAAACCTTTAATTCCTTTTTATACATTTTGATTCCAAATTAATTGATTCTTGATATATAGAAAAGATCTTCCTATTTTGTTTGATGATAAATAGAAAAAAAAATACTAATCAATTTATTATCCCGTAAAAAATCGTTCAACAATAAACACATATAAGATATTGTGGGGCCCAACAATCTATGGGCCAGGCCCATTTGCTCGTGGAGAGTCCGAAGGCCCAGGCCGAGGAGAGCTATGGCCCAGGCCCGATAACGTAGAGCACAACTGTTTTTGGGATACAGCCGAGGACAGTTCAGTCCTCGGCAGATCCAAAATCCCATCGGAATAAAGGGGTGAAACTGGTATAGGAACAAATTTGTAAGATCTAAAATATCTTGGGGGAAGTTATCCTTACTACCCTTCCAGATAAGACTCTGCACCTGACAGAGCCGTACTCTGCAGCCTTATCAACCATCCCCAACAATTCTGGGATTAGACTGATGGGACAAATACCAGTTTTGTAAAGAATGACCCTACACGTGGACGAAGGACAGTTAACGCAGACCAGTATAAAAGAAGAAAGTAAGCAAATCTAGGCCCCGGCCAAAAGGGGGGGGAGAAAAAAACTACATGGGGCAGAACCTCCCAACAACACCGGACTTCACTGAAAAAGTCCATCATTGGGTAACCGAGGTAAGACCTCAATGGTCCTCGGATAAACTCCGAGGAGTCCCATCCCATAGGGTGCGACGCCATAAGGCCTAAATGTTCAAACCCATCTCCCCTTTCTATATGAGTTCCTCTAAAATCAAGATCGGAACATCGCCCCGTGCCCAACGGCTAGCTTTTCAAGCCCACTCTCTACAAATCATATTGTGAGGGATCTTTCGTGTGCGAGCCCAACATCCTTATTGGGCCACAGCAGAATCGTGTCCTTACAATTGGCGCCGTCTGTGGGAAAGCTCGCGCGTTGGCACAGGGGATGGTAGAACCAAGCCTCTGTCAAATGGGAATCTGCGAAAGCTCCTCCGTTTCCGGCGACACGCAGTCGCTGCTCCAGCATAAACTCCTGCTAGGGGCTACGCCTTGCGGTGCCAAGGGCGTGGGCATCTCTAGGGGCTTCCGGCCTCAAGTCAACTTTTCCCGCCCTGGTATAGGGGCTTATGGTCGAAAAATAAACCAAATAAAAGAAATCCCACAAGTTTTGGACAGAACCAAGGCCTTGCATGGTCCTCGGACTCAAGCCTATGGGGAAACCAACTACTTAAAAGAAATCCCACAAGTTTTGGACAGAACCAAGGCCTTGCATGGTCCTCGGACTCAAGCCTATGGGGAAACCAATTACTTAAAAGAAATCCTACGAGTTTTGGACAGAACCAAGGCCTTGCATGGTCCTCGGACTCAAGCCTATGGGGAAACCAACTACTTAAAAGAAATCCCACAAGTTTTGGACAGAACCAAGGTCTTGCATGGTCCTCGGACTCAAGCCTATGGGGAAACCAACTACTTAAAAGAAATCCCACAAGTTTTGGACAGAACCAAGGCCTTGCATGGTCCTCGGACTCAAGCCTATGGGGAAACCAACTACTTAAAAGAAATCCCACAAGTTTTGGACAGAACCAAGGCCTTGCATGGTCCTCGGACTCAAGCCTATGGGGAAACCAACTACTTAAAAGAAATCCCACAAGTGTTGGACAGAACCAAGGTCTTGCATGGTCCTCGGACTCAAGCCTATGGGGAAACCAATTACTTAAAAGAAATCCTACGAGTTTTGGACAGAACCAAGGCCTTGCATGGTCCTCGGACTCAAGCCTATGGGGAAACCAATTACTTAAAAGAAATCCTACGAGTTTTGGACAGAACCAAGGCCTTGCATGGTCCTCGGACTCAAGCCTATGGGGAAACCAACTACTTAAAAGGAAAACTGATTGCATGAAACTTAAAATCCATTCGAGGAGAACTCCCCGTTAACAGTTGGGTCAATCCCTAAACTGCACGGATTTCCCAGTCTACCCTCGGATCCCCAATACCAAAGGGATTGATGTAATATAGCGCAGTATATCACCTAAAAACACAATCGAAATCCCTCTACTCGGCCACCATCTCGGACGAATTATTCAAAGATCATCGTTCTCGGGCATCTATTTTGCATGCATCGCTCAGTGCTCAGCCATTACTCCGGTTAGTTTCAAGAGTTTAATTTATTGAGAATTGCCATTGTGATACTTGATAACATTGATAAGCTTAAACCAGTAGGAATTGATTTTAAGGCATTGTTCTGCTCCAAGTACTATTAGAGACGAGCGTATATTTAATGTCCATGCACTAAGTAGTTGTTTGAGAAAAGAAAAATATTTAGAAAGAAACAAACTCATCTTTTACTAAGACAAAGAAATAGTACAGTGTACAACGAAAAGCAGAGAGAAGCTTATGCTGAAGCTAACTACATGAGTGAAAAGAAAAATACAAGAGAATGAAGGTGAAGCCGAAGAATAAGCACAGATGAGAGGGAGGCTACTCCTTCAGAACTTTGTTCTTCCTCAATGCTTTTGCATGCCCATAACTCAGGCAGCAAAAGAATCCGGCTAGGGGCCTGCACCGCGGAAGGAAAGGTGCAGGGAGACGGAAGTTGAGGAGCCTTCACCAAAAATTTGTCTGCAACAAGGCAGAGGCGCTGATGGCGGAGAATCTTTCTTCTGACACACCAAAATCCTGGCGTGAACAGAACCTGCTTCGGATTTTGACTAAAAGAGGGAGAAACACCCTTTCCCCTCTGACGAACTGGAATATTCTCTTGAATTTATGCCGCCTTTGCCCGTACCTCACTTTCTGGAGTCTCAGGAGGACACGGCGCCTTTGTGGCGGAGAGAGCTCCTTTGCCCCAACCCACGCCTCAAACATGATGTACTAGGGGAGGAGACTGAAGGATTTGTGTGAAGGTAAAGCAACTTTCTCTCCTATTTATTTAAAAGATAAGTTGGTGGCATTTAAATTCACGCAGCGTCCCAAGAAACGCTACAGACAAAACGTCTCCGGCTCGATCTCCAATGCCGTCTGCAACCCTGAGCTTAAAGGAACCTCGTGAAGGTGCGCCTCAAGCATTGGGACGCCAAAAAGTACCGCGTGACCCAAGACTACGGAAATACCCCCTAATTTATGGGCCCAGTAAATTCGCGGCCCAGGCCCGTTCAGCATAGGGGCCCAAGGACAGAACCAAGGCCTTGCATGGTCCTCGGACTCAAGCCTATGGGGAAACCAAGTACAAAAAAAATAAAAAATTACAAGTTTTGGACAGAACCAAGGCCTTGCATGGTCCTCGGACTCAAGCCTATGGGGAAACCAAGTACAAAAAATAAGCCTTACAAGTTTTGGACAGAACCAAGGCCTTGCATGGTCCTCGGACTCAAGCCTATGGGGAAACCAAGTACAGAAAATAAGCCTTACAAGTTTTGGGCAGAACCAAGGCCTTGCATGGTCCTCGGACTCAAGCCTATGGGGAACCAACCGCTCGGATTGGGAAAGTCCTCGGCCCAGATACTGTAAAATGTTGAGGCCAATAAGAGGGTTAGGGTGATGGCGGGACGTTCCGCTACTCGGCAGCCTACGGGGGCTGTTCATTTTTTGCGGGTGATACGCCTTCGAATAATTACCTCCTACACCACGGAGAACATCCAGTTCTAATCTCGGCTTTGTTTCGGGCAAGTATCGCTATTTACAGGTACGCGTTGCTATGTCAAACAGCTCTATTAAAGTTATGGTGACATCTTTTTATTAGCAAGTATTTTGGCTTTAGTTATCATTGATTCAAATGCTGTATTATTGTGCCGAGCAGCGTTTGCAAATAAAAAAAAAAGCATAAAGACATAACATGCGAAATAAGGTAACAACAATTTTTATTAATACGAAAAGTTATTACAACATGCAAAGAAGGGCTTAAACAAGCCTATACAAAATGTGAACTGCCTAAGCAACTATAACATCCGCAATACAGATATGTAAACAGTCAGGCGTCTTTTAAACTCGTCTTCAAAGTCCCTCCAATCCCTGCCTCAATACTTCTCATATTACGATAAGAGCCTTCTTTGGAAAGAGATGAAGGAGAAGGAAATAGTAAGGAAGAAATCAATGAAGAAGATGGAGGAGATGAATGAAGAAGATGGAGGACATGAGTAAAGAAGGAGGAGAAGAAGAGAGAAGAGATGAAAAGAAAGAAAAGGAGCAAAAGAGGGAGAAGAGAAAGCGCCAGAATGGATCTGGTGCTGGGAAGACTAAGAGAGGGAGACGGAGAGGGCCACCAGTGAACGAAGAGAGGAAGAAGCAGAGACACTTAGTCCCTGCCTCGGTCCTGACTCCTAGCACGCTGGGACCATATTAGGTGAGCTCATAAGAGAGCGGTTGGTTATGATATTGGGTGTCCTCGACTCAGTCACACCGGAAGCTTGATGTGACGAGTCCCTGCTTCGGATTTCGGCTGAAAGAAAGGTAAGGTTGATTTTGAGTCTTCGCCATCCCTGCCCTGACCGAGCCATTACGAGCTTTATTAGAATGTGGCGTTTACGGGAGGGGTATGGTTCCTTCATTATTCGTTGTATGGTAAAGCGTATCACGATTTAGTGTATAAACTGGTGGGTAAAATAAACTCTAAGGGAGGCCAAGTATCTCAAATCTTAGAAGGATGAAAGGGGACTCTCTACAAAAAACAATAACCTCCTACCTTCCCTCTTATACAGGGGGTGGAGCGGGGGGCATTTAATAGGATCAGATCTCCAATGGAACCTGCAAACACAGATGTGCCGGTTCCACTTCTCCATCTCATCAAAAACCGTCGAATTAAAGTAGTCTCGTAAATAGAGGTTATTAAAAACGCGCTTTGGATAACCAAACGTCAAGCACGCATCAGGGATAAAATCAAAAAACCGTCTCGCAGACCGGTGCGTTTCCTGGGCAGTTGGAGAACCGTCAGCATTAATGGAGGGTTAAAGTAAAGGAGCAGTAATAAAGGCTCAGCATTGCCAAAACCCCCCTTTCCAACCAGGAGGTTGGACAGCCGGGTTTTGAGGGGCTATTGTGGGGCCCAACAATCTATGGGCCAGGCCCATTTGCTCGTGGAGAGTCCGAAGGCCCAGGCCGAGGAGAGCTATGGCCTAGGCCCGATAACGTAGAGCACAACTGTTTTTGGGAT
This sequence comes from Quercus tomentella, assembly GCA_028535165.1. NCBI lineage: Eukaryota > Viridiplantae > Streptophyta > Magnoliopsida > Fagales > Fagaceae > Quercus > Quercus tomentella. The sequence goes on along the minus strand of JAPQVY010000100.1, from coordinate 42,394,790 downwards.
ACAGCCGAGGACAGTTCAGTCCTCGGCAGATCCAAAATCCCATCGGAATAAAGGGGTGAAACTGGTATAGGAACAAATTTGTAAGATCTAAAATATCTTGGGGGAAGTTATCCTTACTACCCTTCCAGATAAGACTCTGCACCTGACAGAGCCGTACTCTGCAGCCTTATCAACCATCCCCAACAATTCTGGGATTAGACTGATGGGACAAATACCAGTTTTGTAAAGAATGACCCTACACGTGGACGAAGGACAGTTAACGCAGACCAGTATAAAAGAAGAAAGTAAGCAAATCTAGGCCCCGGCCAAAAGGGGGGGGAGAAAAAAACTACATGGGGCAGAACCTCCCAACAACACCGGACTTCACTGAAAAAGTCCATCATTGGGTAACCGAGGTAAGACCTCAATGGTCCTCGGATAAACTCCGAGGAGTCCCATCCCATAGGGTGCGACGCCATAAGGCCTAAATGTTCAAACCCATCTCCCCTTTCTATATGAGTTCCTCTAAAATCAAGATCGGAACATCGCCCCGTACCCAACGGCTAGCTTTTCAAGCCCACTCTCTACAAATCATATTGTGAGGGATCTTTCGTGTGCGAGCCCAACATCCTTATTGGGCCACAGCAGAATCGTGTCCTTACAGATATTATAGTTTATATAAACATATATTTTTTCTATTAAAAAAATCTATTATAATCTTTTGACTAAGATAGGTAGAATTTTATTTACTTTAAAACATTTTTTAATGAAAATTTTAGAACAATTACAAATGAAGTGTCATTGTTTTTTTGTATTCTCTATTAAGCATTGACTCATTTCTCTGCTCTATGTTTCCTAATAGTTTGTTTGGATGAAAGTGGAGTAGAGGAGAGTAGAGTAGAGGGAGGAAGAGTAAGTTAAATTACCTTATTTAGATGGTTTTTAAGGGAGGAGGGGAAGGGATTTGGAGGGGTTTGAGGGGGTTCTAACTACTCCTAACCCCTTATTTTTAATTCCCCCCAAATTGGAGAGATTTGGAGGGAGAGTAAAACATAGAATTGCTTGACCAAATAAATTAACAAATTTACCTTAACCATATTAACAAAATTACAAATTATGAAAATACTAATTATTCCCCTCTCACTTACTCAATTTTAAAAACATCCAAACAAGGTGAAGGATAATTATTCCCCTCTTTTTCCCCCCAAAAAGCTGCCCCGTCTTTTTCTCCTTCTTTTTCTAAACTTCGCCATGATCATGAAGGGTCACGAGACAATCGAAGCCGACTGACGAGTACTAGGTAGCACAATAGTTTATCAAAAAAAAGTAGCACTATAGTATTCAACTTCAAGAAGCTTTCAATAAATTAATGATGTAGGAGAAAAATCCTAATCCTCTCAATGTCTATGTGTGAATTAAAATATATAACTACCAAGCAATAGCAATATTATGGAAACAAAAAAAATTCAGCAAGCACATAAACACAACCACACAAGAACACCAAATCTTACATGGAAAACCCTCCGATGTAGAAGGCAAAACCACGGGACAGCTCCGAAAAATATCCATTATGAAATAGAGATTACAACTATCAAGTTTATGCTAAACTTGAGTTCACAATAAATTGGATATGCAACAAATAAATCTCAAGGAGTAAATACAATCTCACCACAAAGCCAGTAGCAAAATCTTCCTCTGAATACTCCAACTCTCCATGGTTGTAGCACTCAAAAACTCCATGAGAACTCCACCAATTTATCTTTCTTGTGTGTAACTTGAGTAAAGAAAAATGTCTCCTTTTTCTTTTTCACTCTCTCACACTCTCACTATGTTTCTCTCTATCTTTTCAGACTGCTTTGGTCATAGAGTTTAAACACTAGTGTTCAGTGTTTAAACACTGAACACTAGTGTCCAAAATCAAAACACAGTGTTTGGTGGACCATCTTTGTTCTCAATGTTTGGAAATACGTTGTTCAAAAACCCATGTTTTGAAATGCCTATTTTAAAATCACCTCCGACCTCTTTTTAAACAATAAACACTAGTTTTGAGTGGCAATTGAGTAATTATCTGAACAATGAAATGGGCCCACCTAGTCAGCTTTTTTTCCCATCTTGTCTCCTCTCTTCTGAAGATTCACACCGAATCCACACAGTCAGGTACCAAATCTTCATCTCTCCTGATTAAAAAAAATTTATTTCATACTTTGGTCAGCTTTTTTCACAAAATTAAACACACATACCAAACACGTATTTATGTTTTTTAACAATGAAATATGTTATTTAAACCATGATACCAAACACTTTTTTTTTTTTACAAACACCAAAAACAAGTTTTTCAACAATACTTTTTAAATCACAGTTTTCACATCTTTTTAAACAACAATTTTTGAACTCTTTGACGACGCCTGTTTGGTCATAGAGTTCAAAAATTGTTGTTTAAAAAGATGTGAAAATTATAGTTTAAAAAGTGTTGTTGAAATACGTGTTTTTAGTGTTTATAAAACAAAAAAAATGTGTTTGGTATCATAGTTTAAATAACATGTTTCAGTGTTCAAAAAACATAAAAATATGTTTGGTATGTGTGTTTGATTTTAAAAAAAACAAAAAAAAAAAAACTGACACCTTTGACCGAAATAAACATTTTTTTATTCAAAAAATATTTTTTTAATGCCGTTGGGACTGTATGAGTGAGATTGAGGAGACAATACAGTTTTTGATGTCTGATCAGGTGGGCCATACAATGTTCAAGATAATTACACAATTACCACTGAAGCACTAGTTTTTGCTGATTAAAAACAGGCCAGAAATGATTTCAAAAATATCATTTTAAACACTGATTTTTAAACACTGTTTTCCAAACAACCCCTGAACAGAAATGACATACCAAACGTCATTTTTCTTACAATTGCCGAATGGCTCTCTCTTGCTTCAGCTCTTCACCGTGTGTTTCTCTGTCACACACACAGGCCGAATGGCCTTTTTTTCTTTCTTTTCTTTTTCTTCAGCGTGTACAACACGCTTAGGATCACTTCTCATTAAGAGAAGTTAGACTTCTCACAAATCTGGGTCATTTCTCAATAAATGAGAAAGTTGAATTAGAAGTCTGGGTCATTTCTCAATTAATGAAAAAGCTGAATTTGAAGACTCTTGAAACCAAGCTCATAAATGAGCTTTGACAAGGCATGGGTTGGACCCAAATGATGCTTTAGATATGTAATAAAGTAGAATTATAAACTAGTGTAGGTGCTTTACAGAACAGGAAAAAAAAAAGCTGCTGAACGCGAAAACGTACTGTCGACAATTAAGCGCAGCCAAACGCGCAGTCTTTCTTTCACACCAAATGAACAAATGTGCCATTTCCCATTACTCATTCGTTTGCTTAATGTTGGTGGAATTTCAGTTTCTTATTACATTCAACTGGGTGTAAAACAGTTTCTACCTCTTTCAGTCAAAAAAAAACACCAAATGAACAAATGTGCCATTTCCCATTACTCATTCGTTTGCTTAATGTTGGTGGAATTTCAGTTTCTTATTACATTCAACTGGGTGTAAAACAGTTTCTACCTCTTTCAGTCAAAAAAAACAACTGGGTGTAAAACAGTGGACAGTTGGCGCCAATAGTTTTAAGATGGAGGAAAAGAAAAGGCAGGAAAAACGTTAGAACAAAATGAACCTATGACTCATTCTAAGCAATAAATAATGAACCTGATAAAGTTTTTGCATAAAGGTTAGAACTTAGAAGAAAATGAACATGTGACCGATTCTTCAAATTTTTTTTTTTTTTTTTTAAGGTAGAATTTTGAAATTTGAACCTATGACTTGATTCCAAATTTCGTCCAAATCGGTAGAGCCAATCTACTACGTAAGGATTGATAAAACTATTCAAGGATATTTTTAGTAATTTGGCCTATTTAATTAATTATGTGACGTATTTAAATGTAAATGATTTTATGAGTTATAACATAATAGGTTGGAGGAGATTCTTCCAAACTAATTTGAAAGAATTTTCTTCAACCCATTATATGATAGTTTATAAGATCTTGTGCATGTATTAATTTACATGATTTATTATATCATTTAAAGTGTTGTCGAATATGAGATTTAAAATTTAAAGCTTATTACACCGAAAATCAATTGATGTTTTAGCATAATAGTAAAGGGTAATGGAACGAACGAGATAAGTTAAAATTCTATAACATCTATCAAATAAAAAATATATCATTTAGACACGTTACATAACTATTAAATATGTCATGTGACTAAAAAAATATGCGGCTGATAGTTTTTTTTTTAACTTAATAAGATCCTCCTCTAAAAAAAAAAAAAAAAAAAAAAACTTTATACATAATAATTATTTTTATTATTTTATTTTAATTACTCTTCTAAATCTACATTAGAATGTGAATCCCTGTCATGTTAATCGAGTGACGAGATCAGCTACTTTGACTTCAATTTCTTGGATTGGGTGCAGCCAAATTTTGTTAAGATAACCTTGCACAGGAGTGAATTTGTTTTGTTTTGTTTTTTTTTTTTTTGTTGAGCAGCGACGTAGGTAGCTTTGGACTTGACCCCTAATTTTTTTTTAAAAAAATATTATTATTAATATTATATATATATATATGAGTGTGTACTAATTTTAGCAATTTTATTTTATAAAATTACTTTTTTTCCCCTTAAACAATATCATTGATTTTTTTTAAGAGTAATGCTATACTCACATACTTTTTTACAACATTTTTACAAACTGTTTTGGTAGCAAATTCGTATTGGTTCGCACACGGACCAACTACTCACATCATTTTTTTACTTACTAGTAACCATTTATTACATCAATAATTTATAAAAAAAAATTTGTAGCATTAGTATTTTCCTCATTTTAGTGACTATAAAAAAATTTATAGATCTAAAATTTAAAACAAAATATACAAGCCCCCAAAAAATAGCTAAACAACAAAAATTACCAATAGTAAAACTTAAAAATAATTAAGCTCAATTAACCAATTTTATTTAAAATAAACAACCCTATCATTTAAAAAATTCTAAACAAAAATAATTTTGTTCTTACTGACAAAAAAAAATAATAATAAAATCTCAGTAGCTTAATAGTAACAGAGTCAAAAGTTGAAACCACTGCACAAAGTTAACAATAAAGCCACCTCCCTTAACTTAAAACTCTGGTTCCATCCCTGTTGTTGAGAATCTTGAGATAACATAAACAGAAATTTGTTGTGAGGGTAGTGAATCGTAGGAGGTTTATGTCAATAGATAAAATACACAATATAAAGATTTATGAGATTTTATTTTAAGCCCAACTCCTGAAGTAACATTTAAGAGATGTTTAATTAATAAATATAAAGAGATTAAAAATAGCGTAAAAATCATATATATATATATATAATTAAAAAAAACCCTAAATACACCCCAAAAAAAAAAAAAAAACCTCTCTCAATACCACAAGGTAAGAGAGTTTTAATATAGTCGCAACTTTAATTTGGGTTTTTTTTTAATCAGTTAGAAAAAATGTGGCAACTTGAACTCTATGTTGTTCATGTCAATTAAAAAAAAGTCATAGAACGGTGCCTATTTGGGATTGAATTATAAGCCAATTTATTGCTAATGTTTCAACTATTTGCGGGTCTCAGAGTCACATATTTATTTTATTTAACTTTTGCTTATTTTTCCTATTATTTACGAGTTTTGTATGAGTCACTTATTTACTTCATTTAATTTTTGGTGAAAACTATATTTTCGTCCCTATATTTTCACATAATTCTCACTTTGGTCTCTACCTTTTATTTTCACTACTTTTAGTTCTTATTTAGAAAAACGCCATCCATTTTAGTCATTTCTGCCAATGCCTTAACAGCAAAGTCCTACGTAGCAGATAGAATTATTGAAATAATAATAAAAAAATTTATTTTGGCATTAAAAAATGCTATGTCAGCATCTAAATTTAAAAAAAAAATTAATTTATTAATTTTAACTAAATAAAAAAATTAAAACCAAAAATCACATTAATTGAGATCTAAGTGTCTTGAACAAGAATACAAACTCAGATCTAATAACACAAAATTAAAATCTAAAAATCATAAACCCAAAAAATAAGAACAGAAAATTAATGATGGACTCAGAGATCTCACAACAGCTGGGATTACAGCCAGCAACAGCAACAACAACGACAACAAACTGAGTTGGCGTTTCATTCTCAACAATGCTAGCATTGCTTGCTAGTAGTTCTAAGAAACTCGAAGACCCAACAGAGCCATGAGAAATAAGTGCCGACACAGAAGAAAATAGAGCCTGAAATCACTCATACTGAGCTTCAAAGACTCAGACTTTGAAACGAACAAGCTAACCTAAACGCATACACAACCCAAGAAATTCCAAAAACAGAAGAAAACAAAAGCAAAAGGCCAACTTTTTCTATAAGGCTAGATTTGTAGCTCCGAAAAACCAATAAATGTTTAAGTGGAAACCACTAGATACCAGAAAAGAAGTAGCATTGGTAAATAAAGAAACCCCAGGACGCAAAGACGAAAAAACTAACTGAAATGATAGGATTTGCAGAGAAGGTAAAGTGTGGAAAGCAAAAACCTAGAAATTTCTTCAGAAAGTTTAGATTTTTGAGCTTCAGAAACACAAATCAGAGAGCTAAGAAAGAAATAACAAAGAGGGTCTGCGAGGTTTCGATCTAAGAACCCAAAAATGCAGAGCCCGGCGCTCAATGTTTAGTCAGAAAGTCCCAACAAAGTCCCCTTTGGATTTCAACAGTAAAAGAAGAAGCCCCCACTACAAAGCCAGATCTAAGTATGTTTAATTTGATGTGGATCTGTAGTTAATTTTTTGTTCTTATTTTTTGGGTTTGTGATTTTTGGATTTTAATTTTGTGTTCTTAAATTTGGATTTGTATTCTTGTTCTTATTCAAGGCACACTTAGATCTTAATTAATATGATTTTTTATTTTTATTTTTGTTTTTAATTTTTTTATTTAGTTAAAATTAATAAAATTAATAAATTAATTTTTTAATTTAGATGCTACGTAACATTTTTTAATGTCAAAATAAAAATTTTTATTATTATTTTAATAATTCCGTCTGTCATGTAGAACTTTGTTGTTAGGACATTGACAAAAAAGACTAAAATAGATGACGTTTTTCTAAATAGGAACTAAAAACGGTGAAAATAAAAAATAAGGACTAAAGTGAAAATCGCGTGAAAATATAAGGACGAAAATGTGGTTTTTACCTTAATTTTTTTTTCTTTTAGTTATAGTGCTTTCGATAACAAAAACTTTTCAAAAAAAAAAAAAGATAACAAAAAAAAAAAAAAAAGAGATAAATTGTTCCCAAACCTAAAGAAAAAAAAAACGGCTGATTATTCAAAGTTATCCGTTGGCAAAAGAAGTCAAAGCTAAATTCTGCAAAGGAGTTGCCAAATATAACAAATTTGACTTTAACACGTCTTTTTTTTAAGATACATCAACAACTTTATTTCCCAGAAAAAGAAACTAAGGTTGGAAGGTTCCTTAATCCTTCTTAGATGACTCTGCCGCCATACATGATCATTTTCCTCAAGTCTTCAGGCGCTATAAAAAGAGACGGTGTTAGCTCTAGCAGGTTACATTAATCTCCTCCATTACTCCATCATTTTCTTCACTCCAGCTAGCTGCTATAGCCCATAACCATTAATTTCCACTCTCTGAAGTCATACTATTGAGGAAATCCCTACCTTTATATCTATATTCACGTTCTCTAGGATGGGTGAGAGAATTGAGAGGCTGAAACAAGTTGCTCAATGTGGTGATGTTGACACACTGTACATGTTGATTCAAGAGGATGCATGTCTTTTGGACCACATTGATCATTTTCCTTTTTTTGATACTCCTTTACACATAGCTGCGTGTAATGGGCACATACCTTTTGTCATGGAAATGATGAGATTAAAACCGTCTTTTGCTAGAAAGCCAAATCTAGAAGGGTTTAGCCCCATTCACCTTGCATTACTACATAAGCATACCGAAATGGTGAGTCGTCTTCTACAAGTCGATGGAGACCTTGTCCGTATCAAAGGAAAAGAGGGTATCACTCCTTTGCATTATGCGGTAGTAGTAGATGATCAACTTGATCTATTGGTTGAATTTTTATCAGTCTGTCCCGATTCTATTGAAGATGTGACGACTCGAAATGAGACTGTTTTGCATATAGCTTTGAAATATAATAAGTTGGAGGCTTTTAAATTCTTGGTGGAATGGATTAGACAGAAAAGGTCTAAGAATTTCATATTTTGGGAGAGGAAAATCTTGAATTGGAAGAACGAGGAAGGCAACATTGTGTTGCACATTGCAATATCCAAGAATCAACCCGAGGTAAGCTCTCTCCATTCCTCAATTATTTACGTACTAAAGAAATATCGTAAAGCTTGTGTTCTGACATCAAGGAATATGATCTTTATTTTACTAGGAATGAAGAGAATTCATTTCATGGTTATGATTTTATTTTTTATATCAAACAGTGTATTGACTACTACGTCATTTAAAATTTCAAATGATGTGACAGTTTGTACACACTTAAATTAGCAACATTTAATTTGAATCATGAAATATTAGAAAGAATCCTACTGCTCAACTGCATGCGTGATCATATAGTTAAGAATTAAATGTTCAAAACATGCCAAAAATCCACTATCTTTTTATGATTCACTGGCTTTGCGAATTGTTAATAATTGAAACATCATGATCTTTGTTTTCCTTCTTTAATCATAATTTTAATTTTTTATTTCAAAAAAGAAGCTTATGCACATTTGGTTTATCATAAGGGACAGGTTCAAGGCTCCACTAATTTACATTGATCAAATTATGCAGGCTGTGAGGTTGTTATTAAAATCTGGTGTTGATATAAACGCAAAGAATTTAAAGGGTCATACAGCAGGTGACATCTTGGCAGAACAAACACAGGTAGAAAACAACGAGATCAAGGTTATGCTATTACATGCTGGAGCTTTGTTAGCTAATTCATCTCTTCCTGATTATAATTATTCACGTTACCTACGTTCCATAGTCTCATCTCTTGAGGAATCACTAATACGCTGCTCCCGTGAATGGAGGATGTTATCAGAGGACAAACGCAATGCACTTCTGGTGGTTTGTACACTGCTTATAACAGTGACCTATGAAGGAGTACTCAACCCTCCTGGGGGAATTTGGCAAGAAGATCACAAGTCCCATGGCATAACTGCAGGGACTTCCATTGGCCTTAGGCATCTTTCTTTTTGGTTGTTCTTAGCTTCAAATTCTGTGACATTTATGTTCTCATACGTAACAATTCTTCTCCTCATTCCATTTGAGTATGATATACTCCGCATAGCCTTTTTCTCCCTCTCTTTTTGCTATTTTGCTTCATTGACAGTCATAATCCCAAATCCTATTTGTCCTTTTATTTATGTTAGCCTGCTTCTCTTTTTCTTATTCACTGCAATATGGTTGATTAAGTCCAGACTCTTAAAACGCATGATTCAATGATGATTCATTCATGGAAGAAGAATTGATCTAAAAATAAGCCAAGCTTGGAGGTTTGGAGCTATATCCTGTATGCATCTGAAACAAGTGTGTTAATTTCTGGTGCTTTTAATTTCTAGCTGCATGATTCAATGCTGATTCATTCATGGAAGAAGAATTGATGGAAAAATAAATACCAAACTGCAGATTTAGTTGGATTCCTATAGAAGCTAATGCTGCGGCCCACACCTTAGCATCTTGGTTACTATGTAACAGACTAGCTAAACTCCTTTGGTTTAGGTTCTGCTCCTCAATCCTTTAGTAATGTCATACTGTTGGAGCAAGCCAATATTTTGTAATTGATCTGTTTCCTTCTCAATAAAATTCCTTTGCAGTTGATAAAATAAAATAAAAAAATAAGCCAAGCTTGTAGACTTGGAGCTGTATGCATTTGAAACGTGTATGTTGATTTCTGGTGCTTTGAATGGTTTTAGGGTAGTCCTTCCCTGAGTTCTAAGTTGTTCTATATATATGTAATGTGTTTTTAGTTGCATAGATTTCTTGTATACTTTTTATAAAAAAATAGGATTTTTAGTTTGTATACCTAATTCTTAAGTAGAAATTTTTGTTTGGGATCACATTATTTAATTTTTGAATTTTTTTATCCAAATGAGCATACTTGCTAACTTGTGTAATTAAGAGTGGTTGACGTTTTCTGCTTTGTAAGACCCACCACTTTACATTGCCCACTCCCAATTATATAAATCAATAAGTTACTTACCATTTTACATTGTCCATTCACAATTGCATAAATTAATAAGTTAGTTGTATCCGTAAGTGGATTGTGTTTTTATTGTTCAATGCCATCCATACCAAACAATCCTCGACTCTCTCTCTCTCAATTTATATCCATGTTTAATTATTTTTCAAGTAATCAAGACTCAAAACTTACTTTCGCTCTCATCTCTCCCATCTGTGTTTGATTCTTTTATGATAAAAAACACTTACTTTCTCTCCCCTCCTTCATCCAATATTGACCTAGCTCATTGAAAATATTTCTAATTCTTCTAACGTGATCAAGAAATAAATAAATAAATCTTCTGTAGTGTTAATTAATTTGATATATTCTCACAATACCGTTTAACAAATGTGCCAAACTTTGTTTGTCTTAAAAAAGATCTACAATTTTGTAGCATCCTTTTTAAGGCTTTTTGAAAATGAAAGCAAAGGCAAAAAGGAAAAGGTAGGTATAGAACTAGAATTCTTTCCTTGGGGCTGACCTCAATCTAAGACCAAAATGAAGTTGTATAAAACTCAAATCACACACACACATATATCTATAGATACACACGTTCATACATAATGTGAGTAAAGTTTTCATATTTTGCAAAAGATAACTAAACTAATTTCTTCTTTTTAATTTTTTTAATATTATAATTTTTGTTTAGATACTATCTTTCATATTAAATTGAATTTTTTTTTATAAAAAAACTATAAAATTAAATAAGTCATATATTATTCAATAATTGAAATATCTATAAATTTTATATTAAAAAATTCAATTTAAATAAACTGTTTATATGTTATCTGTAATATGTTTTTAACTTATTATGAGATAATCTTTGCTTTGTTTAAACTTTGAACTTTTGAAGTTATATTTCAAAAAGAAAAATTTATTTACCACCCGCAACTCTACTGTAGAATATACTTTAATAATATAAATAAATAAATTATATATATATATATATATATATATATATTATTTGATCCATAAGTAATAAAGCAATACATTAATAAAGAATTAAAAAAAATATATCATTCTGATCAATCTCTAAATTAAAAGAAAAAAAAAAATGATTTTCTTTTCAACTGATATCTTATGTGACTTTTCACTCTTTCCTACACCAAAAATCAACAATATATTATAAAAATAAGAAAAATAACAAGAAATGGAAGAAAACAATATTTGGGTACTCAAGAAAATTATAAAAACTAAAAATATTAAACATATATTTCAAAGTGACAAAACATAGAACTCCTAAGACAATATTTATTAAGCATACCAAATAAATATTTTATTTTGGATTTAACAATAAATTTTCTTTACTCACGTGCCTTAAATAAAATTATATTAGAATCAGTTAAGAATTTTTATGCATTATTCTCACAAAATATGGATTTTGAGTGGGAGCCTTTATAAAATTTGTACAATCTATTTGTAATCTTGTTATTTTTTAATCGAATTAGAAACACTTAAGAACTTTCATGTATTTTTTTTCCCAAAAAAGTAATGAATTTGAATAGAACTTTTATACAAAATTTATATTATATTTTTGTCTTGTTGTTTTATTTAAGGGGGGCAATTTGTATTTTTAGAGAAGTTAAATTATTAAAATTTTTAATTATGCAACATAAAAGTATAAATTAATAAAATTTTGTGGGCCTGGGGGCCATGGTTGGGCAAAAAAGTAATTTAAGTTTTTTTTTTTTTTTTTTTTGAGAGAAAAAAAGTAATTTAAGTTGTGAATTCAAATTATAACTAATAACAACTTACCATCTATGATTTATTGGGAAAATATTGTAGATGTAACATATCTCTTGTGTTACTTCTTTGTAGATGTAACACACGTCTCACTATTGTATAGTTTTCCAAATTAATACTTATTTCTCTGTGTTATGCTTCACTCAACTAGATTGGGCCTTTTTTTTTTTTTTTTTTTTTTTTTGTTATATAACAAATTCAAATGAAATTTGACCATCAATCTGGGAAGCATTCATGGACAAAGAAGAGAAAAAGGTTTTCAGTATTTAGCAAGATTTTTAAATTTTCCTTTGTAAGTGGTCCCTTATCCTTTGATGCATATGGATAGTTTTTTAAGTTGGTTGTTTTGTTTTTATAAATCTACATTGATACTTAAATCCTCGTCATGGAAATCAATGATCTATGTGACGAGCTCGAGCTTGATGACCTTTTCTTCAATTTCTCTAAGGCTTTTGGATTGAGTGCAACCAAATTTTGATGAGATAGGCTAGCACAAGTGTGAATTTGTTTTGTTTTTTTATTATTATTATTATAGATAGGATTTTTTTTTTTTTTTTTTTTGAGAAACCAGACCCAAGGCCTGGGAATTTTATTCAAGAAACAGGCAGTACAGATTAATGGACATCCCTTAACACAAGTGGGACAATGTCTGTGGGAATATCCTCTAACCAAACCTGCATACCTAAAGCTGAGCTTGCTTTCTTAGCTAGCGCATCAGCTACTGAATTGCAAGTGCATGGCACATGCTGAAAATCTACCATCTGGAAGCCCAAAACCAGTACGCAAATGTCATCTAGAACAGCACCATAGGTGGCCAATTCCCCAGATTCAGTGGTAAGTGCATTGATGATCACCAATGAATCACCTTCAAATACAACCCAAGTCAAGCCAGTTTCACTTGCGAATTGTACAACTTTGCGACAAGCTAGGGCCTCCACATCTGCTACGGATTGAGGCAGGGGAATGGAAATTGACAATGCTCCTATTGCTTCCCCAGCACAGTCACGAGCCATCACTCCTATGCCAGCTGTATTGGATGACCTGAATATTGCCGCATCAAAATTAACCTTATAGCTGTCAAGATCAGGGGGACGCCAATGCTACAAAACACTTGGACCTGTGGGTGCTAAATCCTCATCCTCAATCAGAGCTGTACGGTATTCCTGAAGAGTATTCACTGCTATACTACATAACTTGTGGAGTGGATGACCAGGCTTCCCAAAATGGCTATCATTTTGTCTATTCCATAGAAGCCAGGTGATGATTGAGAAAATCTCCATTCTAAAGTCATCCCGAAAACGCAAAAATCTGGAGAAGAGGTCGCTGAAAGACTCTGGTTAGGGTGAAACATCATGGTAAAACCAGCCCATTGATCTCCAAACACATGAAATTTCTTTGCAGAGCCAGAGGGCATGAAAAGGGTCCTTAGGTTGTTCTTTGCAGCCTTCACAGGTTGCTGTTGTGGCAATGTGGCGACGTTGAAGATTCGCCATAGTTGGTAAGGCATTTTAACAAGCTTTCCAAACAAAATGCTTGATTTTATTTAGAGTGCGAAGCTACCAAATGCTTTTCCAAAAACTCCTCTGAGACTCCGGATTTGAGGTACCTGCATTTGAAGCTGAATCACAAGCAATAAGCAACTTATATGCGCTACTGGTAGTGAACATACCAGATGGGGTAAGCGCCCATGTGATTTTGTTAGGGGGGGAAGCCTTTCACTTAATGGAATGCCCATGATAACAGAGACTTCATGAGGTAGAAACAACTGTTGCACCAAGTCAGCTTTCCACACAGCACTATCATGATCAATGAGTTCATTGACCTTAGCGTCAGGTGCCAGCTGAAGGATCGGAGATATAATAGACCTGCTCGACTGTGCAGGCAACCATTTATCCATTTTTATACGCACTGATTCCCCATTTCCAATACGCCACACCGTCCCTTTCCGGATCACATCTCTCACACTAAGAATGCTTTTCCACGCATAAGACCCAACACTTGAGTCTTTAGCCTCTAAGATAAAGCAATCCGGGAAAAATCTAGCCTTAAACACACGATGACATAAGGACCCCAGATTATTGATCATACGCCAGACTTGCTTAGCCAATAGTGCATCGTTAAACTTCTCAATTTCCTTGAACCCCAAACCACCTACTTCTTTGGCCTCACATAATTTCTCCCACTTCACCCAATGAACCTTCCTATTGTTCCCGCTATATCCCCACCAGAATTTGCGTACTAAAACCTCCAATTCTTTTATAAGGCCCTTCAGAAGCTTGAAGCAACTCATCGTATACGTCGGAATGGCTTGGATAACCGATTTAATTAAGACTTCTCTCCTGGCTTGGGATAAAAGTTTTTCCTTCCATCCTTGGAGTTTTTTCCAAACACTTTCCTTCAAGTAAATAAAGCTTTGCTTCTTAGCTCGACCCACAAGAGCAGGAAGGCCCAAGTACCTTTCATATTGTCTGATAGTTGGCACACCCAATAACTGTTGGATCTGAACCTGAGTATCATGAAGGGTATTGGAGCTAAAGAAGATATTTGTCTTGTCACGATTAATTTTTTGATCCGAGCCTCTCTCATAAACATCTAGTATCTCGAGGATGTTTTGGCATTCCTTCTCCCTTGTTCAACAAAAAAGCACACTATCATCTGCAAAAAATAAGTGTGAAATCCTTGGGCCATTTCTTCAAATAGCCACCCCTTGAATGAGCCCCTCAGCTTCAGCTTTATGGATCAAACTTTGAAGCCCCATTGCACACATGAGAAATAAATATGGAGAAAGGGGATCCCCCTGTCTCAGCCCTCTACTTGGCTTAATGTTTCCTATAGGTTGCCCATTAAGAAGCACAGAATAAGAGTCAATTTATAGTGAGGGTAATGAATTAAATGAGGTTTATGCAAATAGATAGAATATACAATCATATATATATATATATATATATATATATATATATATATAAAATATAAAGATTTATGTGATTTGGGAGTAATTCTACCGTACCCACCAAATAAAGGGAGTATGGTACCCACTAGTAGGTAACTTGCTTTATCAAATTACCTTTTTTTCACATTTGACAATTTCATCCTCACATTATAGCTCCAACATCACATGTGATAATTCTTTTGTCATATTTTGCGATTTCCTTACTTTTTTTCTCATATTTAATGGTTCCATCCTCATATTGTGCAATTCCAACATCACATGTGACAGTTTTTTTGTCACATTCGATAGCTCCCTTTTTTTTTTTCTCATATTTGACAATTCCATCATCACATTGTGCAGTTCTTATATCACATGTTACAGTTCTTTTGTCACATTTGATAATTTCCTTACTTTTTTTTCATAATTGACGCTTTCATTCTTACATTGTACAGTTCCAACATCGCATGTGACAATTCTTTTGTCACATTTATTGGTTCCCTTATTTATTTTTTTTTTTTTACATTTAACGGTTTCATTCTCACATTGTGCAATTTCAACAACACATGTGACAGTTCTTTAATCACATTCAGTGGTTCTGTTTTTTTTTTTTCTCTCACATTTGACAGTTTCATCCTCACATTGTGCAGTACCAACATCACATGTGACTATTCTTTTGTCACATTTAGTGGCTCTCTTATTTTTTTTCTCACATTTGACGATTACATCCTCACATTGTGTAATTCCAACATCACATTTGACAATATTTTTTCACATTTGGTGATACGCTTTTTTTTTTTTTTTCTCACATTTGATGGTTCCACCATCATATTGAGCAATATCAACATCACATGTAATCATATTTTTGTCACATTCAATGGTTTTCTCTTTTTTTTTTTTTTTTCTCACATTTGATTATTCCATTTTCACACAAAGTAGTACCAACATTATTTCAAACCGTACTTTTGTTAAATTCGTTGGTACCCTTATCGTTTACTCATATTTGACGATTCCATTGTAACATCATGCAGTACCAACGTGAAATCTAACCGTACTTTTGTCACATTTTGTGACACCATTTTTTTTCTTCTTCACATTATATGGTATCAACTACTGATGGAACTTGAATGTTGGGGGCCAATGACCCCCCAAATTCTTTTATTTTTTAATATTATTATATACATAGGTACTAATTTTAGCAATTTTGTTCCATAAAATTACATTCCCCCCTCCTTAACAATATTATTGATTCTTTTAAAAGTAATGTTAAAGTCACAAATTTTTCTACAATAATTTTACAAAAATTCTGATGTAATAAATTCTTATCGGTTTACATTTGAACCAACCACTTACGTCACTTTTTTACTTACAAATTTCTCATATAATAATTTTATTTTCGAATGACAACACAATAAAAATTCAAATTTTGAAAACTTAAAAGTTACAACTTGGCACTTAATTTTTCATATAAAACTATTGTTTTAAATAAATATATATATATATATATATATATATATATATATATAGGTTTCAAGATTTTTTAAGTATAAAAATTAAAACTAATTACTACCATAGTTTAAGAAAAAGAAAAAAATGTATCTGAATGCCTAAATCATTAACTTTATGAAGTTTTTTTTTTTTTTTTATTGGTTATCTGTTTGCGATATTTTTTTAATACAAGCCTGCAAGCAATGCCACTACTCTGAATGGTGTCACATAAAGCACCACAACAACTTTAATTTTCCAATTCTTCACAAATCTAATTTTCAACTACATTGCATGTGTGCATGCAACACATACATTTGTGATCATGAATGATAAAAATTTAGTCTCCCTTTCAATAAAAAAGACAATTCACTAAATTGCATGCATGCACACATCACATACATATGTGATCATGAATGATTAAAATTTAGTCTCCCTTTCAATATTAAAAAAAGAAGAAGAAGAAGAAGAGAGAGAATTTTTCACTAAATAGCTAAAGATAAACATTCAATCTCCCATTCATTAAAAAAAAATCAATTCACTAAATCATAAACTATTGTCTCGATCATCATTTTATACAAATCAGTCATTCGAGTGGCCGAAAATAATCATGTAGTGGAATTTTTCCAGCATTTTCTATCATTTTGGAACATTGTTCATTTTTTGTTTAAAGCACTAGATTTGATACCAACTTGTATCACAAACGTTTCGACCAGCTCTCCTACAAAAATTAGACACTGTTTATAAAGAAGCAGGTTAAGCAAATACTGTACCAATTTTTTTTCTAGTTTTAATATAAAGTGCATTTTCAATATGGATGATGTGCAAACCTCTATTTTACACCCTTCAATCTCAATGTGCCACGTTAGCTTGTCACAATCTAAGAAATATAAAATGCCACACACAATCATAGCTGAGCATTTCACAAACCCCATTGTCATTAGATGGTGTTATGGTGTAAATGTAGTGTTTTACACCCATTCCTAAATGAATTTAAACTCTATTCTGTCATCTTTGCTGAGTCTTTATTTGAATAATAACTTCTATTCTTCTTTCTTAACAAGAGCAAAAATATGGCATCACCAATGAATGGCTTAAAGAAGGAACTCAAAACAGAATTTTTTTATTGTGAAAAGGCACAAAAAAGGCCAAGCCTATATTGATGAGCAGAGGATGCATTACTAGGGGTAACAAATTGAATGTAAACATCTGGAAGGACCCTAGGGTGACTTGAATTCCAAATTTTTAAAATTTTAAGTGATGTGTCATTATGTGTATTATTAGATTCGGGAAATAAATTTTTAAGTCAGCAAAATGGACTATGATGAAATGAAAAATATCAGTGAGTACAGGGGAGCAAATTTTTGGTGTATCATGCATGCATCACAAGGACACATGCTACTTACTGAATATATATTTGATCATATAATTTTAAACATTTTACTACATCTAACACGTAATATCAGGTTTGATTACTCCAAATTTCATACCTCATTGTAGTGAACCCTCAAACTGGAAATACACAAGTACAACGCAAACAAAAATATGATTATTACAAAGCAAGATAGATTAGGCCAAGAGGGAAAAGGACAAGGAAATAAAACAAGCTCTTTTACATTGCACAGAGAAACATCCTTCCTTTCTTAGGGTATATCTACACTAACTTGTGCTGCAGTGGGTATTTTAGTGTATTTTAAGCTCTCAATCTCTTTTTCTCACTGGTTATTCTTGCACTCATAGTAGAGAACAGTGACAGTCATCAATACAAACATCTTGATTAGCCCCAAACAATTGACTAAAAGTAAATCAATAGATACATCAGGTACATCACCAACCTAAAACCCGGAATCATAACAAAGGATAGTATTCCAAACACAATATTAAGAAAAAACCCACTTAACTTAAAGCCCTTTACTAGCTCTGCAGCCCTTCCTAGTGCATCAATTCCACATTTTTCTTCTAGTACCGAAACCACAAATGCTAAATCCCAAACAACAGACAAGTAACTAAGGAAAACCACAGCTAGAATGAAAAATTATGGTTGCAGATAGAGTAATATGAACTGGAAAAATCAGCACCAAGGGAATGAGAGTTGCCCGTGTTAGGAAACTATAACCTAACTCGAACAAAGTTATGCAAAATCAGAATGAAGACATATATTGTTCATTCAAGAGATACTTACAAAGTGCTTGCAAACATCACATTTTGGGTGGTAATTCTCCTTGTAGCAAGATTTATGATATGGATAAGTCCCAGACGTACAAAAAACCAAGCAAAAGAGAGGGAAAAGAAATATTACAGGTAATTCAAACAGAACTTCTACTAAAAGAACCACAGATGCCAAGACTCGAATCAGCAACAAACTAGAGTGATTTGGGATCTGAGTAGGAATAAAAATTTGCACCTCATTATCAGAAATTGGTGAAGTTGGTGTTCTTTATCAAAAGTGTCTAATTAACTAAAACTAAAAATCTATAATTGATGGTGAAATTGGTGTTCTTACTGCCAAGTTGGTTGAAAAAAATAATAATCTCCTAAGTCCATAGGTTCATAGTATCGTGTCCCCCCACCCTCCCAACCAAATCTAACCTCATCCCAACTTATGGATAAGGGTTCCCACGTCTCTCTCAAGTTTCAAGTCCGAACATCCCCAAACTCAAAAGTGTAAAGATTATATTGTCACATATATAAGAACCGAAACTCAAACAAAACTACAACAGCATAAACCCACAAAGTTTAGAGAAATAATATAAACCCATATCAGCGTTAATCCTATGTAAAGAGAGAACCTGAAGATTGTGGGTGGCGCTGCCGAGTTGGATTGGAAGAGAAAAAGCGCCGCCGCTGAGTTGAGGTTGTGGGCGCGCGTGACGAGAGAATCGAAGAGAACGGCTGGAATTAAAATTTGTAACTCTTTTCTTCTCTTGTGGGTAGGGTTTTGTTTAGCAGCTGTCTGGGTTCTTGTGGTTTGATTGGAAGAGAAAAAGCTAGAGAGACAAACCTAGAAGATGATGAGACAGAGCGTAAAGCCGTAACCAGAAGAGAGGAGCGTAGATGATGTTTGATTTGTTATTTTCTCTTTTTTTTTTTTTTTTTTTCTTTTTTTCTTTTTTTGGTTTACATATATATATCATGCATAGTCGGTATTTTTTTTCCATTTGGACTTAAATTTTTAACAATTTCATTAGTGGTGATTTTTACAAGATAATGTAGAAAAATAGCACCTCAAGTTTTTAAGACTCAAATTTCATGATCGAACTCTAGTCTTAAATACTCGAATTCCCGAGCTGGCAAACAAAAATTATCCACGTGGAATTCACACAGAACTCGAGTTTATCATACTCGAGTTCCTCCTCTGCACTTCTTCTTCCTCATCTGCTTCTGCAGAGTCTTCCTCCTCTATTTTTCAGTTCTGCTCCTATGTTTTTCAATTTTGCATTCTACGCCTTTGTTTTTCAGTTTTATGTTCTCCACTCCAAATCTCTGTTCAGATTGTTCTGCGTTCTTTGGATCTGCGTTTTCCAATTGGAATCGTTCTGCGTTTTCTAGGTCATTCTTCTTCCTTCGGATCTAGTTCTTTGGTTCTTCAGATTGTCTTCATCTTCATCTCATTCTTCAGATACTTCTCGAGTTTGAGAAACTCAAGATCCACGTGGATAAATTACTCCACCTCAGCACTAGAACTCGAGTCTTTGAGGCTCGATTTTGTCACCGAACTCAAGCTTCAAAGACTCGAGATGCTAGTTTCCTACATGGTTTCAAAACCTTGCTAACTAATGATATTCTCTCCCAAAATTATGCTAGCCTGCAAATTACCTCCAGTAACCAGTGTGGACTAAAATTAAATGAATGGTTAAGATAAAAACAATATTAAATTAATAGTTCAGATTTAAGTGGGTATCGTACCCCCTAAAAAAAATAGGGGGTACGGAATGTCTTGTTAATGGGTGTCCTTAGAGCAATTGTTAAAAAACTATTTTAGGAAAGTTTTAACACTACTTTTATGAGAAATAAAAAAAGTTGTCAAAATATTAATTGTTTTTTTTTTTCTCATAAAAATTTTCCTTAAATTTTTTATTAACAAATACCCTTAGGGCATCTATTAACATTTCTCATATTAATAAAATAGAGAGAGTACAAAAATAGAATAAAACTCACACAAACCAAACCCTAAAGACACTAAAAAAAAAAAATACTCTCTCAAGACGACAAAGGTAAGAGAATTTTAATTTACTCTAAAAAAAGAAGTGGCTGACTTTTTATTTTTACTTTTTGATGAGTTAGTTATGAAAAATGTGGCGACTTCAACTCTATTGTTCGTGACAACTAAACAAAAAGTCACTAATTTACCCTAGAAGATAGAAAGATAGAAAAAAAAAGGCAGCTGATTGTCCAAAGTTAAAGTTGTCAAAAGAAATTAAAGCTAAATTCTATAAAGGTGTTAACAAATATAACAAGTTTTACTTTCACACGTGATATATTTATGCCACATCAACAAGTTTCTTTCCAGAAAATGAAACTAAGGTTGGTTCCTTAGAGCATCCACAGCAGTGGAGCTAAATTTCTAAAAATTTAGCTCCACCAAAAGTTACTTTATCTATTTTACCTACACACATGCTACAGCAGTAGATCGATTTTAGCTTTCAACACAATAAAATAATATATTCATCACAATAAAATAATATTTTTACTACAATAAAATAATAATATTTCTACTCTAATAAAATAATATATCACCACCACCACACAGCACAAACATCCTCCACCACCACCACACAGCACAAACATCCTCCTCCTCCACCACCACCACCACCACCACCACCAGTCCACAGCAGAGAAAAAAAAAAAAAAAAAAAAACCCAAATCAAGGCTCAAGCGATTCCAAGGATCGGCTGAGACATCAACCCAAATCAAGGCTCAACCCAAAAAAAAAAAACCCAAATCAAGGTTTCGCTCTCCACCGCCACTCCAAGGATCAGCTGAGACATCGAGGCAATTCCGATGTCGGGGAGTGGATTCTCTTCACCAGTCCGACGCTGTTTAGTCAGTTCGTGTTCCTGCGGTGCCCTTCAGTGTCGTTCGCCGGAGGCGAGGACGTGAACGAGAGGCTGGTGAAGGAGGACAGGCATTTCGTGAGGTTGAACAAAGGAAGAATGGTGGTAAGGAGCGACGGCGACAACGTGGGCTGGGGCTGGGACGGCGACGGTGATGAGTGCTTGATGGAGTGAGAGAGATGAGTGAGGGAGATAAGTGTTTGATGATTGAGGGAGATGAGTGATCTGAGTGCACGGTGAAAGAAACGGAATAAAAGAATGAAAAAAATAAGATTAGTTTTATTATTTTATTTGGTAGTGGGATTAAAAAAAATTTTTTTTTTTTAGATGAGTGCTACAGTGCACATCTATAGATAAAATAAACTAAATTTTATACATTTGGCTCCACTACTGCAAGCCCTTTTTGCTATATTGGTGGAGCTAAAATAGCATTATAGCTTTTTAGCTCCACTGCTGCAAATGCTCTTAGTCCTTCTTAGATGATTCTCCCCAAATACTCAATCGTTTTCCTCACCACCAAGTGTTCAGGTGCTACAAGGTTGGTTCCTTAATTTCCAGTGATTCAAGAGAATGCATATCTTTTTTTTTTTTTTTTTGGTAAACAAAAATAGGAGTTAACTAAGTTACGCCAGCCCCCTGGCAAAACGCTCGGGTTAAAACCCATCCTTTTTGGATGCAGCCAATCTTTATGGATGCCCACCAACAGACTCCTGCTGACAGCAGGACTCAAACCTAGGTAGGTTAAACGAAGTGCCCGAGCCTTACTAGCTGAGCCAAGTCCCCATTGGTGAGGATACATATCTTTTGGAGAGCATTGATTATGTTCCCTTTTTGATACTCCTTTACACAGCTGTGTGTAATGGGCACATACCTTTTGCCATGGAGATGATGAGATTAAAGCCGTACATCTTTTGCTAGGAAGCCAAATCTAGAAGGGTTTAGCCCCATTCACCTTACTCTACAATATATGCGCCCCATTCACCTTGCTCTACAATATAAGCATACCAAAATGGTGCGTTGGCTTCTACATGTCAATGGGACCTTGCTCATATCAAAGGAAGAGAGGGTATAACTCCTTTGCATTATGCAGTAGCAGTAGATGATCAACTTGATCTATTGGCTGAATTTCAATCAATCTGTTCCGATTCTATTAAAGATGCGATGATTCAAAACGAGATTTTTCTACATATTGCTCTAAAATATGACAACTTGGAGGCTTTTAAACTCTTGGTGAAATGGATTCGACAGAAAAGGTCTAAAAATTCGATATTTTGGGAGAGGAAAATCCTGAACTAGAAGAACGAGGAAAACAACACTGTGTTGCACGTTGCAATATCCAAGAACCAACCCAAGGCAAGACTCCTCAATTCCTCAATTATTCATGTAGTAAAGAAACATCATAAAGCTTTATGTTGTGACCATCAAGGAATATGATCTTCTTCATTTCGATGGAAATGGAGAGAATTCATTTTACGGTTAAGATTTTATTTTTTTATATCAAACTATGTGTAGACTATTACATTATTTAAAACTTTAAATGACATGATAGTTTGCACACACTTAAATTAATTAGTAATATTTCTCTATTAAAAAAATAATAATATTTAATTTGAATCATAAAATAGAGGGAATTTACTGCATGATTCGTAATTAAGAACTAAATGTCTAAAACATGTCGCAAATTCACTATTTTTTAATGATTAACTGGCTTTGCGAAATTGTTAGTAATTGAAAGATCATGCTCTCTTTTTTCTTCTTTCTTCATAATTTTAATTTTCTTTTATTTCAAAAAAGAAGCTTATGCATTTGGATTTACAAAGGACGGGGTCAAGGCTCCACTAATTTACATTGATCAAATTATGTAGGCTGTAAGATTGTTATTAAAATCTGGTGTTGATATAAACGCCAAGGATTTAGAGGGTCATACAGCAAGAGACATCTTGGCAGAACAAACACAAGTAGAGAGCAACAGTGAGATCAGGGACAGGGTTATGCTGGAGCTTTGTCAGCTAATTCATCTCTTCAATCCCCAACTTACTACTTATAATTATTCACGTTACCTGTGTTCCATAGTCTCATCGAGAATGGAGGATGATATCAAAGGACAAGCGCATGCAATGCACTTCTGGTGGTTACTACACTGCTTATAACAGTGACCCATGAAGGAGTACTCAACTCTCCTGGGGGAATTTGGCAAGAAGACTCCAGTATACATGAAACCCAACCGAAGTTTTCAACAAAAGTGCTCCTCTTCCTGAAAAGATTGCAGGGACTCCCATTGGCTTCTTCCTTTTTGGTTGTTCTTGGCTTCAAATTCTGTGACATTTATGTTCTCATACATAACAATTCTTCTTCTCATTCCATTCGATTATCAGGGTCGGCCCTAGGCCTGGGCCACTTAGGCCACCGCCTAGGCTCCCTATTAAAGGAAGGCCCCAAATTTTTGGGTAAAATTTGATATATTTTATAAAAAAAAATGGATATATAGGAAAAAAAAATTAGTTTTATAATTTTCTTCTACTTTTAAGAAATCTCAAAGTATTGACTAATGCTAGAGATAATACAACTTTAAATACATGGGTCTTACAAATAGAGTAATGCTATATGTGGGGCCAGAGAATTTATGACCCGGCCCACTTTCCATCTGGACCCAGTGCCCATGCCGATAAAAGCAACTACCGAGGACAAGTGGTGAAAGATTAAACAGCCAGGAGATGCAGCCGAGGATAACCCTGTCCTCGGCATCCCAAGATTTCAAAGGGAAGAGCGACATGTCATCAAAGGCAGCCTCCGAAGCACCCCCAGAGGAAGAGGCGAGTCGAATGGGACTCACGTGGGGGTACGGAGTGGGAGTGGTTCAAGGAGAGGATGTCATCTCCGCATTGAATGCACCCACAAACGTCCTGTCCATATTGATGGGAAAAGACTCATGAACAGTGTGACTTCGGTTATTGCAACTAACAGAAAGTAGGGGGAGGCGGCTGATGGGACGGACACTCGAACGGGTTCCTGCCTGATCAACAGGTGGAGGGTCAGGATCAACCAAGAAGGGTTATATAATGTAACGGCTTATGCGCCAAAGAGTGGGGGGAAATGGTCTCCCAGTCCCTGGAGCCCTAAATAAGGGAGAGTTATAAGAATACCAATCCCTTCGGACAAGGTCTAAGGACCGGAGCCGCTCAAGCCGTGCTGGAGGAAAGGTCTTGTTAGATACGCTACTACCGTGAACACCATGACTAACCACCGTCTAGTGACCAAGACCTAGCCTTTCAGCCCACGCTCTATAAATTTTATTGCAAGGGCCTTTAACGTGCGAATCCCATATCAATTGGGATCGTCACAATTTGAGTCCTTACACTATAGTTTTACAAACTATTTTACAACATTTTTACAAATTGATGTTGTGGCCAAATTTTTACTGGTTCTTGTCTGGGCCCACTAATAACATCATTTTTTATTTATCTATAATCATTCACCACATTATCAATTTGTAAAAGTTTTTGTAAAAAAATTTGTATCTCTAGCATTTTCCCTTACAAATATATATATCACTAATCGCAAGAAATAATTCAGATAGGAAAATACTAGAAATATTATTAATTTTACTTGAAAAATTTACAAATTGATGTGACAATTAATATGATATGTGGACGTTAATAACCTATTAAATGCATTTTTGAATTATTTTTTGTGATTAATGATACATTTTTGTAAGCCTCATGTTGTAAAATTTATGATATCTCTAACATCATTCATTCAAATACTTGTTTATTATCTTCTTGAAGTGTCACTAATCGCATTTATTTTTACATCGTTTGAAAGTTTTTTTTAGTAAAATTGGTTATAGTTTTAGCATTTTTCCAAAAAAAAAAAAAAAAAAAAAAAACATATTACAAAATAAAAGGAATAGATTTTTGTTATAAAAAAATTATGATATTAAATACTAGTTAAGTATTATTTAAGTGATAACGAAAATGCCCCATTTAAATATATCGCCTTAGGCCTCCAAATTTGTTGGGCCACCCTTGTCGATTATGATATACTCTGCATAGCCCTTTTCTTCCTCTCTTTTTGCTATTTTGCTCAAGGGAGACGATTTTGTACCGTACCGGTCGGTACAGTCGAAATATCTCATTCCGACGACCAAACCGGTACAGGTGACCCTCCCATTTCGTACCCGTTTTTATACCGGACTGTTTCAAGTGATTTCGGCCGTTTCGGGGCATTTCGGTCATTCCGACTGAAATATTGATTTCCGGCCGAAATCATTTAAGAATAGGTATTACCTCTTTGAAACTAATTTTTGCTTGCAAAAACCCATAGATCCATGACACTGAGACAACGACGAAGTTCCGACGAAACCTACCTCTGCATCATGGCCTTGTTCTATTAATTTGCATCTCTCATTCTTACCTTTCTTTTTTTGTCTTCTCCTCTTCTTCGCTCATGAACACCAGAGACCAGACTTCTCGGTTCTAAGCATTTGGCTTCTCAGTGCATTTTCAAAACGTGTGGGATGTGTTTATTCCTTTTGAAAGTAACGTGTGGTTGTGGTAAAACTAAGGCATTGAATTCTATTCAGAATTCACGTGAGAGTTAGGTGGGATGTTTGACCTTTTACACTTGTTTGAGGTTTTTTTTTTTAATTTTTAATTTTTAATATAATGATTAGATAATTTAGATTTATTTGTAATGGATTGGGCCATTGTAGAAGGATAAAGATAATGATGAATTGGGCCTAAATATACTTAAAGACATAGGATTTAAATTTAGAATATATATATAGATATATAGGATTTTATATGTATAGCGGTAAACCCAAAATGATATATC
The DNA here is from genome assembly GCA_028535165.1 of Quercus tomentella. NCBI lineage: Eukaryota > Viridiplantae > Streptophyta > Magnoliopsida > Fagales > Fagaceae > Quercus > Quercus tomentella. The sequence continues at coordinate 42,368,478 of JAPQVY010000100.1, read as the reverse complement.
GGTATTGACCGGTACTCGAAATATATTGTACCGCTGGCCAAACCGATACAGCCTCTGGTACGATATTAACTTCCTTGATTTTGCTTCATTGACAATCATAGTCCCGAATCCTTTTTGCTTTTGTTTTCCTTTTATTTCTGTTAGCCCTCTTCTCATTTTCTTTCTATTATCTACAATGATTAAGTCCATGCACTTAAAAAGCTAGCTGCATGGTTCAATGTTAATTCATTCATGGAAGAAGAATTGATGGAAAAATAAGGCAAGCTTGGAGCTGTATCCTGTATGCATCTGAAACACGTGTGTTAATTTTTGGTGCTTTGAATAGTTTAGGGAAGTGACGGTAGTCCTTGCCTGAGTTCTAGGTTGTTTCTTCTCCCACTAAGAAATTTTGTGTGTGTGTGTGTGCGCACGCATGTATATATAATGTAAATTGCAATAAAGTAGTTTGATTCCAATCACATTATTTGATTTTTGAATTTGTGATCCAAATGATTTTGTTTTTATGAACAATTCTAGTGATATAACCAATCTCATACCTAATTTTATAATTTGTTAATTTGTATGATTGTGAATGGTTAACATTTTCTGCCTTTTGTAAGAGATAACTAAACTAAAATTATTGAGAAATTCTCTGTCTAATTTCTTCTTTTTAATTTCTATAATATCATATGTTTTATTTAGATACTATCTTTCGTATTAAATTGTATAAGTTTTGATATTTTATATATATATATATATATATATATATATATATATATATATATATAATTGAATAGGTCATATATTGTTCAGTAATTGAAATATCTACAAAATTTATATAAAAAATTGAATTTAAATAAAGTATTTATATGTTATTTGTAATATATTTTTAACTTATTATGAGATAATTTTTGCTTTGCTTAAAATTTTGAAGTTTAATTTCAAAAAAAATAAATTTATTTAGCACTCACAATTCTACAAACTTGTAGAATATACTAAAGGATTAACACACTCTAAAAATTTTATATATATATATATATATATATGTGTGTGTGTGGAGACTATTTTTGTCGCAAGATCTGCTTGTAATGGTACACTACTCCCTTGGCTTCACAGCTTATAAGGCAGCAAGTGGGGGGGTTTTCCTTCGATGTGGGATTCTGAGTCAAAGAGGCTTCCTCGGCTTCCCATGTAGGGGTTGAACTGAAGGTCGAACCTTGCGACAAAAATAGTCTCCACAATATATATATATATATATATATATTTATATAAAATCAATTTTCTTTTCAACTGAGATTTTATGTGACTTTGCACTCTTTCCTATCCCATAAATCAATTAAATACTATAAAAGTAAGAAACATAACAAGAAATTGAAGAAAATAAAATTTAAGTACTCAAGAAAATTATAAAAACTAAACACATTAAAAACATAATTCAAAGTGACAAAAAATAGAACTCTTTAGACAATATTTATTTATCATACCAAATAAGTATTTTATTTTGGATTAACAATAAATTTTATTTACCCGCATGCCTTAAATAAAATTATATTATAATCACTTAATAATTTTCATGTATTATTTTCACAAAAGTAAGAAATTTGAGTGGGAGATTTGTTAAAATTGACATCTATATGGGGTCCGAGGAGTACTAGACCGATGAGTAACTTGCATAGTCCAGGCCCAAAGGGGTAAATAAGCTTCTAGGACTCCGCCCACCCGAGGAGGAAAATAGAATCAGGACAGTTGGTATCCTGTGAAGGCCTAAGGAGAGAAGAAAGGACAATAATGGGGACATGGATGGTGGAAGGAAGTTTCCTGAAGGATATACCTCTCACCTCCACATTCAATGCTCTGCACCAACCTTATCAGCTGCATTAATGTGAAAATGACCCATGAACAGTAACTCCACAGCTAGCAACCCTTTCTACTGCCTTCAGCAGAGTCTTGATGAGACAAATATCCAGGGAAGTGCCCCTTGTCATACAAGTGGAGGGCTGGGATGCCAGGAAAATGGATATAAAAGGAAAGAAACCCCTCTAAAAGAAAGAGGATGAACATTGGAGAGGCCATTAGAACAATAAAAAGAATAGTGAATAGTTTGATGTAAACTTGAACCATATTTAAATACAAAGAAACTGATCCTTGGACTTGCCCGAGGTGGATATTACTCTCAATTACTGTTTCAATCACACCAATCTGTTACTTAGGCTCCGTGGCCTTAAGCTTGGGCATAGTTTAGAATTGCACTTGGACTTGATTCTCACTCTCTCTAAAAATTATATTGTTTGGGCTTAATTAAAAGGATAAGGTATTACTGATCTAAGTGAGCTTAGACCTTTATTTTTTGAGTACTTACACCATCTATTTGTAATCTTGTTATTTTTAATTATATTAAAAACACTTCAAAATTTTCATACATTATTTAAAAATAATAATAATGAATTTGAATAGAGCTTTTTATAATAAAAAAATTTATATTCAATTTGTTTCTTCTTTTTTTTGGGGGGGGGGGGGGGGGGGGGGGGGCGCATGGCTCCCGTTGGCCCTAATGTAACTCAATCCCTGAAAGGCTGAAAGGGTGTTGAATGTTGTGGATTTTAATTTGTGTGGGAAGGGGTTGGTTTGATTTGGGTTCTCTTGGTTTAGTTGTAAAAATAGATAAAAGAGAGAGCTCTTTGGATGATGCATGAATTTAGAATATAAAAATTATCGTATTCCCATATTTTGGATGAAGAGTATAGTTGTTGCAAGTGAATGGATTTCCATCTGCCTTTATGTTTGTATTCTAACACTATTTGCAAAACCTGTTGCATATAATAAAGTCTCACAATTGTATAGTTTTTAAGATATTTATTCCTCTAACTAGGTTGGACCTTTTTTGGTGACAATTAATCTAAGGAAAAGGTATTTAGTATTTTGGGAAAATTCTTAGGTACTCTCAGAGTACGGAAAAATTGTGCTCCTTACTCTCACATTTATAATGAACCCTAATAAACTTCACCATAAATGTGAGATGAGAGAACACAATTCTCTGTGTTCTGGGAGTACCTAAAAATTACTCAATATTTAGATTATATCTAAGCTTTCTGGGTTTTAAACCTTAGGTGCTTTGGTATTTTATTTTTTCTTTTAAACTTTCCTTTGTAATTTTTTAGCAAGATTTGTTGTATATTGTTGGTAGATTTTTTTTTTTTTTTAAGATTTTTTGTGTATTCTTTAATGCAAATAGATTTGATTTACGAACTTTACATAGAGAGATAAGGGATAGTTTTCATAAGATTCTTCAAGCAACTTTCACAATTTTACAAATACCATATTTAGATCTTTATTTTTCTAATTTTTTTGTTATAAATGTTTTTAATGCTGAATAAAAGCCTACCATTTGTAATAATTTAGGCCCAGCCCAGCCCAGCCCATGGCCATTCCTACTTGAGTTTTCTTCCCCAAAATTCATTCCTTGTTGTTTGTTTTGGTCATCAAGCTTCAAACATGGCTTCTAAGCTCGTCAGGCATAGCCACCTCCGAGCCCTAAGCTCATCCATCAACAACCACATTCGCTCTCCTCGCTTCTCTAACCCTAACCGAGCTCCCCTCAGCTATAGGCTCTTCTCTAATGCCTCTTCTTCTTCTTCTTCTTCTTCTTCTTCCTCACGGAAAGACAAGCCTACTGGAGGATTCCACCGAGCTTCCTCTTTGAAAGACCTCGAGCTCGCTAAATTCGCCTCCATTGCCGAAACTTGGTCAGCCTTTTTATTTCCTCCTTTTTTTCTTTTTTCTTTTTTTTTCTTTTTTTTTTACCTCTGTTTGGTTAGTGAAAAGAGGAAAATGAAAGAAATTTCAACTTGAAATTTTGAATTAACTTAGTTTCGGTGTAATGAATAGGTGGGATTCTGAAGGGCCATTTAAGCCATTGCATGTAATGAATCCTACAAGACTTGCTTTCATTCGCTCCACTCTTTGTCGACATTTCAGGTAAATTTTTCTGCTTTACATCACATTTATTATGTATAGAATTTTTTTTCTCCACCAAGTTTCTGTTGGAAATATAAATTATTGGTCTTATATTGGGTTTTTTAGTTCATTGGGTACTCTTAGAGGTAGAGGAAGACTTAAAATCTAGGATGCACGGACACAGTATGGTAACACGAGCAATTTTTAAAAAATTATAACATTATATGATAGATAGGACACCGTTACTTCATGGGTACGGCACTCCAAATGAAGTGTTGGTGCATCTAGCTTAAAATAATACTAGTAGAAGTAATATAAAAGGAACATGTTTATTAAGGAGGTTGTAGAAAGTATGATTTTTGATAGAATAGAATGGTGGAGATATATGTGGTCGACCCTAATTGGTCTGTTAAGGATTTATTGCCGACACTAAAAGTTTTGGGACTAAGGTTTTGTTGTTGTAGTTCATTGGGTATTCCTCGCCTTTCTATTCTCATATTTAGGTAGGCTTAATGGATTAGGTTCATCAAGTACTTGTCTTGAATTGCTATTTGTATGATTGCTTATTAAGCAGCAATTTAAATTTGGGTATGCAATGTGGTTACCCTGAAAATTGTTGTTTAAATGGTGACTGATATGGGAGTTAAATTTATCTTATAAGTAAGTGGCAGAGGGTTTTAAAGATGTAGACAACATGTGTCATTGGGCTTTGGATAATTTACAATTTTAGTTAGAAACCTGGAGATACTGCATTAATTCAATCGGCTCTTATTGTCTTTCTCTCTTCATCATGTCTTTGTTCTTTTCTGGCCCTTTTTTCACCCCTTCTTTTCGCAAATCTCTCACCTTCTTCTAATTAGACTAGGGTTTCTGAGAGAGGAATTTCGTTAATTCTTTTTTCTGTTTTAATTTTTCTATTATATCTCTATATTTTATTCTTAATTCCTATATTTGGATAAGAATATAGTGACCCTTGTTAGGACTATATATGACTAGACTAGATAAAGTAAATGACCCTTATTAGGACATTTATAAAAAACCAGACCATAGAATCTGACGCTGATAGTTGTCATTTTAGCTTCATCTAGTATGTCAATTGCACTTATCCATGAGGATGCACTTTCACTGCAGCCTATAATAAAAGATTGTCTTTTAGCTTTTTATCTAGGGCTTTCATTGGAAATATGCTGTCCTCCACAGCTCTCTCTTTTATTGTTATGCATGTATGTTGCTAGGCCTTTTGAAGGGCTTAAAATAGTTGATGTTGGTTGTGGTGGTGGAATTCTCTCAGAGGTATTCTTATAATATTTTGAATGCTAACATGTCTATTTTGGTTGCACATCCTTGTTAGCTACCAGTATCATCTCAGAAGAAATTATGGATAAGGCCTATTTAAAATAACCATCTGTCGAGGCCCTAAAATTTTTTTAAGATCTATTCATATATTTCATAATTATCCTCCCCCCCCCTAAAAAAAAGAAAAAAAGAAAAAGAAAAAAGAGAGAGATAGAAGAATATGAATGTGTGTGTGTGTTAGCAGTCAAGTGTCAGGTCTCCGAGAGTCCGAGTTGGAATTTTACACTTTACTCCCTATAACAAAGCTTCAAATACCTATTACTTGAAATTGGCTTGAAGAATCTTTCTTTTCCATGCACTCTATACCTAGGCCATCATGTTGTCCTTCAAATCATATGCCATCATGTTTCCATGCAACCTATATCTGGATGTATTCACCACTGCAATCAGAAAGTAGACACAATTGGAATGCAAATGTAATTGTACTAGTCAATGCATATTATGCTGCATTACATTACTTGCATTTGTATATAGTGACATTAGATTTCTGCTATATATGTATATATATTAAAATTAGATGTAGTCTTCATCTCATATTTACTCTCTTCTTTTGCTTGTTCAGCCATTAGCTCGAATGGGAGCTACTGTAACAGGAGTTGATGCTGTGGAGAAAAATATCAAGATTGTGCGCATTCATGCTGTATGGTCATTCTCTGATGTAAAATGTGATATCTTAGATTGGAATTGGATTTGAAAAGTATCAAATCATTGAATATTAGTGTTTCCTCTCTGGGGATAGCTCTTTAGCATTCTCTTATGTTAGGACTTTGTTCAGATTTGTTTTGGATCTTTTTCCCTTTAAATCTTCCATCCAAATCGCTAAATGTTCGCTGATTTTCATGCCCATAGGTGGACATGAATTTGGAAAGCACCAAATCACTCTCTGATGCATTGGCATTTCATAATTGCTCGAGAGAGAGAATAGTTCACCTGTTAGAAACTAGTTGCCAGGGGCCTGTGGCAGGTAGTTACGGTAGAGTTAGATATTAAGTATTTAGCTAAATTGTGAATTTTTTAGGAGAGGCTACCTTTTTCATTTTAGCTTCCAGAGTGGCAAGTTATCAGAGGTTTATTCCAGGACTTTTCTTTTCTGGAATTATTTGTGTACGGTATTTTTTTGACATCACAATATGCACAAATTCTGAAAATATTTGATAATGTAAACATGGTTTCCAATTTTTGCAACAATCTCTTATAATCCACTGTATTGATTTGTACTTATGTGGGCCAAAGATGACTAGTAAAGATTTTTTCAATTTTCCTAACCCTTAATTCCCAACTAATTGAGGTCAGCTTGTCATCCCAGATTCTAAATCTATATTTTCTTGAAGCTTATGGCCTTTTTTTTTCTTTTTCTTTCTTTGTATTTTAAATGGTGTATGAAATTTTTTTAGTGGATTGAGAATATCTTGAATGTTTATTCTATAACGTTCGGAACTATCTTTTGGTGCTACCCTCTCTCTCTCTCTCTCTCTCTCTCTCTCTCTCTCTCTCTCTCTCTCTCTCTTCGCTTCTTTTTTCTTGTTGTATATTCTTGAATTCTTCTGAGCAGAATATATTATGACAAAGTATTTCTGAATTATTTCCAATAATTTCCTGATTAATTCTTGGATTGCTAATTGGAAACAGAAATGACTTTTGGAGATCTTAACAACTTGGTTAAAATGAATCGTTCATCTATAAGCAAAATCTTAATAAATTGCAATTTCAATTTTCAAGGATTACATTTCTTTTGTTCTTCTAGATTGTATAGACTTTAACGTGGAAATTTTTTAACACGCAGGATTTGGATCCAGTGACTTCAACTATTGAGTACTGTTGCACAACAGCTGGTATGTGCCAATCTTGTTTACTACCTCTGTAGGATAGGCTTTATGGTAATGTCATTCCCAGGGAGCATTCAAATTGCATTGCTTCTCTGTTGTAAGCTGTTGCATCTTTTACAATGGATGGTTACATCCCTTTTCAAGTGGGACTAAGTGGCCATGTGAAAAAGACTAAGTAACATAATTGACATTGTTTTGTTGTGTCATATTATTGCAATCTGGTATAAAGTTTTTCTGAATTTGATTTTTGGACAGAAAAGCTGGTAGAGGAAGACAGGAAGTTTGATGCTGTGATTGCTCTAGAAGTATGCACTCTCTTTCTCTCTCTCATTCTTTCATATATATGTACACATGCTTGTATGTATAAATATTATTACGTAGTTCGTTATTCATACTGATTACAGATACCCTATGTAATTGTCTTACATATTTTATGTTGGATATAAAATCAAGTTCGTTTTACCTAGCACATTCGCTTCTTTTTGAAACATTTAAGTGATATTGCATATTATGTATACTTCTACCATATATTTGCCCTGCTATAGTTATGATAAGGCCAAATGATTGGTTGGTATCCATTTATTTCTGGTTTTGCATATAATCTTGGACTTCTTCCCTTCATTTACTAATCATGATGAGCATATAAGAGTATTGAAGTTGAAACTTGAAACTCAAAATTCATGAGTTGCTGGGTTCAAGAGATTTAAAAATACAAAAATGAGATTTTAATATTAGATGGCAAAGTCCTCTCATAAGAAATTTTTTGTTGTTAAGTCTTCTCTCAAGACCTTTTGAAAGACTATTACGCTAGGATTGAAGTTATTAAAGGTGATCAAAGAATAAAGCAAAAGAATACTGTAAACAAATAGCAAGAGGATTTAAGACCTATCTCTTTTTTCTTTTTTTTGGACCATGCAATAGGATTAAAGTTGGAGTCAAAATTTTGAGTTTTTGGGATTCAAGAAATAAGAACGCTAATCTGAAATTTTACCATTGGATGGAAAAGTTTCTGGAAGAAGACTCTTCAAAGACATAACCCCCCCCCCCTCTCTTGATTGGTAAGTCACTTACACACCTAATGGGTCTTGATCCCAAGGCCTCCCCCACCATCTCATTATTATGGGAGGAAGAAGTGCTATAGCTCATTGGCAACTCTTCAAAGACTATATATACATTTTGAGATACTCCATGATACTGACCTTAATAGTTGATAGTACTTGATACGCATAGCCTTTTAACATTTGACCTCCCAGCTCAATAAATGTCAAGCTTGTAACATGATTCAATGCTCCTGCATTATCAAATTGGATCCCTTGAGTTTGGAAGTCCTCTGTAAATACAAGATAGTTAAACATAAATTACGCAAGATAAATTTAGATTTCCACTAAAAGATAATATGAGTATCCATCTATGAAGGTATATTCGTGATGGTTGATGGAAAGGTTTAACAAAGGTATATTGGTGTTCCCAAAACTTCGGGTTGTTCTCAGTACACTTTTCTTCATGCTTCTCTAGAGTCTATTCAGACTGTTTTTAAGTTATGTGTTACCTATTTTTGACCATATCCAATTTGTTTGCAATTGGAATTTTACTCAAGGTAATTGAGCACGTAGCAAATCCTGCTGATTTCTGCAAGTCTCTGGCAGCATTAACTGTTCCTGATGGAGCTACTATAATTTCAACAATTAACTGTTCTATGAGATCATATGCAACTGCCATTGTTGCAGCAGAGTACCTCCTCCATTGGGTATAGTTATTTCCATCATTCTACATCTTAATATAGCTTCTTGATTATCTATGTAGCACCTCTTGCACTGCTGGATATGCCTTATTTTGAAACTTGGTGACATGCTTTGAAATTTACTCGTGTCTGTTTGAGATCCACCTTGATCTCTAAATATGTTGATTATCTATTTCAGATGTAGGTGTTATCCTTAAATCATACTACAGGATACATGCCATAGTGGTAAACTGGTTCTTTATACTTCGCAACAAGTTTGTTTTCCTTAAACAGTTGAGGTTCTGTTTTTTACAAGTTGGTTCACGTTGATTTTTTTAAGTGTATTCTAGATGACAAGAACTCGATACATATGAGCGTAGTGTGGATGATTCAATGAAATGAATCTTTTCTTCTAAAGATTTGAATATTTTCACACAAAGCGTTCTCATCTATGGGTCTGCTGAGGTCATCCACTTTTCAGTTTGATCTAGATTAAGTTAGAATTGATCCATACTATTAAGGAATGTTACAATGCCCATGGAATTTAGATTGTTCCATTTTCACTGCCTTCACAGCAAAAATTAATAGAATTTCAATTGGTCAAATCTGGAGGTGAACTCCACTTGCAAACAGAAAAGTAGATAATTTTTAGCTAGAATTGGTAGTCCACTATCAGATTATCATGAATTTCATGTAATTGGGTTTTGTCAAAAATAAGGCTAAGAAAACTATGAAGCATGTTTTCCTAATGCTGTAGAAACATTTCACGTAGACTATCTGTAAAAGCTTGAGATGCTCCTTGGGTTACCTTGGAACTGTGGTTACCTTATGAAATTGTTAGTACAGTCGAACTCTTTCAATATACATTGGTTTCATACCTTAATTTAACTGATCAAGTTATTTATATTTAAATTCTGGATTTCGCTCCTATATATTGGCACACCATTTTGATAAACTTAATATTTTACAGCTTCCTAAAGGTACACATGAATGATCAAGTTTTCTCACTCCTGAAGAACTAGTCCTGATCCTTCAACGTGCCAATATCACTGTGAGTAAAAAAATGTTTATGAATTTTGATGTTTCACGAATATCTGCCTTATGTTTTAGCGTTACTAACCTCTGCACATTTTTGTAAAGCTTGTTTGCTGTCTGGTTGGCTTTTTGCAGGTCAGGGAAATGGCTGGATTTGTTTACAACCCCTTGACTGGAAGATGGTCTCTATCTGATGATATTAGTGTAAATTTCATTGCTTTTGGTACAAAAAACTGCCAATAGATAAGAATATACCATTATAATTTTCCTAGTTTGTTCTCTTCCTTCTTTTTTGGTTTTTTGTTTTGGTTTTGGATGAAATTTTTGTACTTGTTCATACAAATAATGATGGGTAGATCCAACACATTTACAACAAATATTTTTCCCCAAATAGTTTAGGGTTTCAAGGTTAAGTTTCGATTGGTCTTGTATTTTGGAGAGATTTTGTTTGAAATGAGAAAAGAAAAATGCTGAAGTTACTTCAAATTGTTCACAAATTGATGTGGCAATGACTGATTGATGAATTTTAATAACTTAATTAATGAATATTTGAATTAAATTTTTTTTTCTTTGTATATATATATTTTTTTTTGAGAAGATTTTTTTGTGATTTGTTGAGACGTTTGTAAGCCTATGTTTTGTAATATGTCTAGCATTACTTATTAAAAAAAAATGCATATTATAAAAAATTATTAATATAAAAATTTGGGCTTTTTTTATAAATGGAGACGGGCCTTTTTTATGGATAGGTATAAAAGTTTTTGTACTAAGGGTTTTAGGCCTTGACCTTGGGCCAACCTTGGTTACTCTGGAATGATTTTCTTGAAAGAGAAATGCTATATATAGAATAATTTTCACAATAAATTTCATAATTACTGAATTGACAGGATGTTATTGATTTTTGTATGTGCCATTATTTTATCATGAATAACGCTAGAGACAATGCAACTTTTATTACAAGCAGTGGCAGCTCTACCAATTTTCTTTATGGTGTTAGTTAAGAAACTTAAATTTTTAAAAAATAATAATAAAAATAAAACTTAAACTTAAATTTTTTTAAATTAATAAAAATAAAACTAGAACTTAATTTTTTTTTAAATTAATAAAAATAAAACTTGAATATATTGACATTGCCAAAAAGAAATGTAAATACATAAAATATAAAATTTTTTGTTGTACGGGTTTTCAAATTTTGAAATCATTGTATAAAAGTTTCATTATCAATGTTATCAATTACATCTTTTTCAATATACATAATCGATCAATTGTTCATCTACTAATCTCTTATTCAATTATCAACATCTTACTTAAATAAATAACAATATAAACAAAATATGTTCCAACCAATTTTTGTATTCTTTAAACCAATCAAGATTAAATCAATGCAACGCTCCACTAATTTTTTTTTTTAAAGGAAATCATGGCTAAAACGTACACAAGAACCTCTTTGTAAATATACTCTTCTTATTTCATCCTAATCATTAAGATGAAAATATGAGACATTTTCCCATATCCTAGGATCCGATATAAGATTATTCAAGTTAATATGAATTCGCTTAGAAGATAAATATTGCAATACAAGTTATTTTCTTAACCACTACATTAATTATGTTCAATAAAGCATTCAGACATTATATTAGTGCACATGTGCATGTACAAAATGAATTACATAAATCCAACAAATTCAGTTAAAGACTAAAACAAGTACTAACAAATTAGCTATTTGAAAAATGTGTTTTTTTTTTTTATAAAAATAAATAGCAATTTTAAAATATGCCTTTTGAAAACACAAATTTAAAAATTACAATTAAACTTCAATAAAATTGCAGTTTGATAATTGAACTATTGACCTAAAATTGCTATTTCAATGCAAATTACTAAATTAACCATCAACAAACCAAAATTTTGGAGAGGTTAAATTTTATTCTGAATGAGCTCAAATTTTTGTTTAGGCTGTTCAAAATTTGTTTTAGGGTGGTCAAGTTTTTTTTTTTTTAAATCTTTTTTGGGGTATTCAACAACTCATTATTATTATTATTTTTAGAAGAACTCATATTAATTTAAAATTAATTTTTAAAGGTACAGTGAGTGACTGCAAAATGGGGTATCTACAAGTATATTAATTTTTTTTCACCAACACATAGCCATCCCTGATTACATAGAGTTTACAAATTGATGTATTATCAATAACCAATATTTTAAACATTCATCTCTCTCTCTCTCTCTCTCTCTCTCTCTCTCTCTCTCTCTCTCTCTATATATATATATATATATATATATTAATAGGCAAAGTTCAGAAAAAGTTCAATTAGAATTTGAAATTAGAATCTAATTTTGCGCCATATGTCTAAATTTACGTGGGGACCATACTAAAATTATCCACTTAAGTTTGTACCATGTGTCCACTTAAGTTTTTTGATATTTTTTTGTGAATTTTTTTTTAAAATTTTTGTGTCAAGTGAGTTAATGAGTGCAAAATGCTAAGAATCTAATATAATGAACTATAATAATTTAAAAAAAAAAAAAAAAAAAAAAAAACCAATCACATATACTTAATAAAAATCACCACTAGTTCTATTTTATTAAAAATTAGAAAAAAAAATGATCACAAATAGTATTAAATAATTTAAATTTAGATAAGAATTTTAATATGTGACTAATTTCGTTTACCTTTTAATAAAATAATTTGACTAATTATACTTACCTTATTACTTTCTAGATTTTAAAGTAGTTAAACATTTTTTTTATATATAAATAAGTAGTTAAAAATTAAAATTAGAGTAATAATTTTAACATTATCTATTATTATCCCTATCTCATTCAGATGTGAAATTAGGTTGCGTCATTGCTTATTGTTATTGAAAACAAAAATAGTAAAGTGAAAGGCGTCGGTCAGAGCATTATCCTATGCCTTAATTATATCCCCATACATTGAAATTTGAGCTTTCGGAAATTGACTAAACGCCGCGTCACGTTGGGCCCCATTTCATAGCTCCCTCTTTCCAGCCAATCCAAATCCAAATCCTAAAAAATTCTGAATCACATTGCGCCCTTTGGTCCTCTGGGCAGACCTGCATTGCGCCTCATTTTCAACCAATCTAGACCGTTTGTTGCATTTACGATTGTCCCACGTTGATCAACAATAGACCCATTTTTTTCCCCTCTAGTATGCTATAAACGTTAGAATTTTCACAAAATTTTTTATAATAATTGAATAGATAAATTTTTACTGGTTTTTATCTAGATTCATCATTAATATCATTTTTTTATCGTTAATAATTTGCCAAATCAATCAAGGTGTAAATTTTTTTTTTTTTTTTTTTTTGGTCTATAGACTTTCCATTTTACTCTAATAAAATTGCATGCTTCTCCTTAAAATTTTAAAACAAAACAATTTTACGACACACTTTTCATACCATATTTGGAATAGGAAGGAATTTAGTATATCTAGCATGTCAAATTTCTCAATTCAAAATTGTATAATTTATTTTTGGGTAAACTATGTATTTGATCTCTAATCTTTACACTATTTTTCAATTTAGTCCACAACCTTTCAAATGTATCAATTTGGTCCCTAATATTTTGATATTGTGTCAAAATGGTCCCTACTGTTAAGTGATGGATGAAAAATATTGACGTAGCTAACAGTCAAAATAAAATATTTGTTTAATGCCAAGTAAGATTGCCACCTGAACTACCATATCAACATTACCTAAACTTTTTCTTAATTAAAAAAAAAAAAAAAAAAAAAAAAAATCCAGCTTGGTGAGTCACTCACGTCCAAACACGTAAGGCTCAAATTAGGATCAAAATCCCTAACATAGTAGCACGATTCACCGAGAAGCAGCAACTTCAATATCAAAATCTGATGGTGAAGACTGGCGGCAAAATCCGACTTGACGCTGATCTACTGGTGACGCAAAGAACTTTTCAAAAATGATTTTGCATATGAATGACTTTTTGTAGCTGAGAACACAGATGAGATCCAATGGAAAAAATAGAGAACTCCTCTCTTGAGATACATCTCGATAGCAAGATTTGGGTGTGGTTCATTGGTTTGCATTTGTAAAAAATTTACAACATTTTTCTTGTAATTAATCAATTTGATGAGGATTAAGAGAAAAAGAGATAAGAACAAAAAGTAAATTACTGCATTGTCAAGGTCTAAACCTAATTGGGGAGCCCTGAGATGATATTTCTAAATTCTAACACGGTGGGCCAAAGTGTGTGACTTCCACACATACAACAAGGGACAGTCTAAATTTGGGTGCCAGAGTCCAGATTCATGCCACATGAGATGAGAGTCATTTTTTATTTAGTTTAATTTAGTCCACGTGACATGATAGTTGTATAAAAATAATTTTTTAATTTTAACCATTAGTTACGTCAGTATTTTTCATCTATTACTTAACGATAGTGACCATTTTGACACACTATTAAAAAGTTATGGACTAAATTGACACATTTAAAAGGTTAAGGACCAAATTAAAATATAATGTAAAAGTTAGGGACCAAACATATAATTTACCCTTTATTTTTTCTAAGTGGAAGGGTTAACAAATGTCCTAAAGACATTAATTTAAGAAATATTTTTAGAAACATTTTATGGGGGAAAAAAGCAATTAATTTTTTTTTACAATTTTTATACTTTTCATAAAAGTTGTATTAAAATTTATTTTCTAAATTAATTTATTAGCAAATTCTCTAAGAACACCTATTAACTGGACCCCTTTTTAAGAAAGACGTTTACTTATATTATATATTTTTTTTTTATTACTGCATTTTTTTAAGCAATAGGCGAATTTCTAACCTCTTAAAAGTCGTAAATTTTAACACATCCCCATATTTGTTAAATAATTTTGTGATCCCTGTTATAAATTATGGAGCAGCTTTCATAGTGGATATTGGTCAAAATTCATGTTTGATTTTATACTATATTTGGTTAAGGTGAAATGGGAGTGGGAAAAAAGAAAAAAGAAAAAAGAAAAAGGATGGACAAAGTTGTTCAAATTAGAATGAAAAAGAGACATAAAATGATATATTAAGAAGAAAAACACAAAATTATCCTCTACTTATCTATCATTCCACTAAGGGTCGTCAATGGGTCGGGTCAGGCCAACCCGACCCATTTTTACTTGGCCCATGGGCACAATGGGCTATTAACTAGTTAACGGGCCGGGTTAGGTTGGGCCGAAAGAAAACCTCAGCTCATGACCTTGCCCATGGGCAATGGCCATTTTGTCTTTAGCAAGCTGGGCTATCGGGTTGGGCCTAATGGGCTATCCATGGGCTTGTGTTAGCATATTATTTTATAATTTTTATAAGGAAAGAATCAATTTTTTATAAGGGAATAATCAATCTACTTTTTTAAAGGAAAGAATTAAAGAATTTAATACTTAATTACAAATTTTTTTACAGTCAAATCTATTTAATTTTTTTTATTACGGCTTTAAATAGTTTTTTATTTTTATCTTTAATACAAAAAATGTCAAATGGTTAATTCAAATTTGCTAGACTACTAGAAAAATATATATTTAGTAAACTAAGTTTAGCACAATTACTTTGAGTATCTTAGTGGTTGAGGGGGTTCATAAGAAATTCCTCTATAATATCTCAAGATCAATCCTTCATATACTTCCTATATATTTTTATTATGAATTATAAGTTATTGAGCTAGGCCAATGAGTTAGGCCAACGGGATGGGCAACAGGTTGGGCTACTGGGCTAGGCCACCGGGTACCCATAGGCATAAAAACTAGCCCACGGCTTGACCCACTGGGCTAGTGGGCTATCCATGGGCCTCAATAAAAACGGGTCGGGCCATCCATTAGCCCAGTGGGCCGTCAGGTTTCTGGGTCGGGCTGTGGGCCGTGGGCTATTTGATGACCCTTACATTCCACCTTATTATATAAGTATAATAATAATTTTAATTTGTTAAAAATAATAGTAATTTAGTTTCCACCTTTTCATTTTTCCAACTTTACTGAATATATAAGGCAAAAAAACATAAATATTTTTTTATCATCCCTCTTTTCTATAATATCAACTAAACAACTGAATAGAAAATCGATAAACGAAGAGTCTACCTACGGATAAAACTATTTATAAACCCAAATTCAAAACATGTTTGAGTGTCAATTTATAATTGGTACACTCAAAATTATTTTTTCATAAATATCAATGATGGTTCCATATACAGGTGATGATATCAAATTTAATTTTTTATAAATATCAATGATGGTTCCACATGCAAACACTGACAACTCTACATGCAAGTCAGGGTGGTCACAGGACCACCCTAACTTGCAAAAAATGGCATTTATACACTTGCCAAAAATATATATATATATATATATATATATATATATATATATATGTTAAACTAAACTATTGTGACCACCTTAATAAAAATGTTGAATATCCTGACTTGAGAATTACAAAAAGTTAGGTTCAGAAGAAATAATAATAATGTTACATTCGCAACATTTTCACAATAATTTTACAACAAATCCAATGTGACAAGCTGTTATTGATTCTAATTTGAGCTTAATACTGATATTATTTTTTTACCCACTAATAACAGTTTTTTGCATAAAATTTATTGTAAAAATATTGTAGACATAGCATTATTCCAAAATTAATTATGCCCCCAAATATAATCCTTAATCTCTTTTATTAAAAAAAAAAAAAAACTTAAATAACAACAATAAATATTAGCCCAAATAACAACAAATATAAACCAAACAAAAACAAAATAAGACCAAATAACAACTGTAGGGTCACGTTTTGTGGCCCAGGCCTAAGATGTATGGGGTGTTGGACCAGTGAACCCAGTACACTGAATTTGTAGAGAGTGGATCGAAGAGTTAGGCCTTGGTGAAGGGACAACGGTTAGTATGGTGTTCATGGCAACCAAATATAGATAAACTGTATTTATCAAAGAAGGTTTTTTTTTTTGTCCTCGACACGGCCTAAGGAGCTCATGTTATTGTACACGCTGAGTGGTAGTGATCCCCCACCCCCCCCCCCCCCTTCTTCAGATTGCCTCTTTCCTTTTATACCCTCTTCCCTCCTCGCGTAATCAGTACTTCGAAGTGTAGACCTGAACGGAAGCTAAGTAATGACAATAACTGTGTATTTTTGGAAATAATGCAGGAGCTTCCGTGCAGCAGGCGCCACCGCCCAAAATGGTCTTCTCGAGGGACTCTTGCTGATGGGAGCTTACCCTACCATCATTAACCGTTGCATTCACCAACACACGAGCTCTCCCCACAGACGGCGTCAATTGTAGGGCCGCAAAACGTGACCCTACAACAACAAATAATCTAATTATTCAACAAAAAGCCTACTATAAAACAAAAAGATAAAAATTGCTAAACATTTAAATTTGTAGTTCGTTCAACTTATTTAATAAAAATAATCTCTAATTTCATTTTTCCCTAAAAAATGGTACCAAGAAAAATATTGTGATTGTCAGTTTTCCTTGATAGTGATGACAATTATATTCTTTTTAGTTTTGAAGTCACAACAATTTTACTCTACTTAGTGACTCAACTCACAATTATAACAAATATTCAAATTATCGCATTATTAAATTTTATATAATTTAAATTTTTTAATAACCACCCAAAAAAAAATCCTAAAACTGCCACCGCATGCAGACGATGATATCCAACCTCCAGTTAACAACAAAACATTTTGGATTTGGATTTGGATTTCTCAGCGACATTCCATAAATTGCTACCGATGAGCTACCAATGACGTAGTGTGCCATATCTGGATACCACAAATTGAAAAAAACTTTTCCAAATTGTACACGTAACTCATGACCAACCCAAAAAAAAAAAAAAACTTCACGGTGACTTTTTTAAGTTTCGCACCTTCATCTTAAAAATAATTATAATAAAAAATAAGCAAGTAGAAAGTTACCAATCATAATGAAGTGGCAATGCTTTAGTATGTGAGTGAGGATGTGAAAAATTCAATACCCTTGATAAAACCGTTTATAAAAAAGAAAAAGAGTAAAAGAGATTCAATGGCTGGAAGTGGAAGGCCATAAAAAAGGGGACTTTTTTTAATTTTATTTTTAGAGAACCTAAAAAAAGGAACTTGATCCTAATATTTAGAGAGATACTATGTTGTGTACAGTCAGAGCACCACCTTCTCATTAATTAATATTATTAAGATGCTACGTTTATAATATTTTTACAACATTCTTACAATAAATAATAAGTGATTAGTTATTATTAGTTCAAATTTGAAACTAACACTAAGATTACTTTTTTGTCCCAACAATAACAACCAGTAATAACCTACTTTTTAGAATTTGTTGTAAAAATATTATAGATATATCATTTTTTTATTTATAATATTGATCTATTACAAAGCTGTAGTATAATTAATTAATAATAAAAAGAAAAACCTTTCTTACAAAACTCCCACGTGGCTCACATTTTTCTCACTCCAATACTCCATTATACGAAAAGAAAACCCCTGTTTTTTATAATTAAAAAAAAAAAAAAATCCCTTTCCCTGTTTGTGAATCAAAAACCAAAAAACAAAATCAAACACAAAAACAAAAATAGCACTAGTAAATATTTAAATATAAATACTACTACCGTATAAAAGTATTCATTGATCTTTTCTTCTCCTTCTTCTTCTTGACTCTGATAACAGAAAGACAAAAAAAATGTCAGGCGTGTCAGAGATATCGTCGGTGGTGGCGCGAGGGCGGTTGGCGGTGCTGACTGCGCACTTAACCACCGCCACCTCCTCCAATGAGCTCATTGAGGTGGCGCCATCTCTCGAGCCAAACTGCCTCTCAGCTCAGGTCTCACCTCCCGGAAACCTTGCAGGCTCCTTGACCGTCGTTGATGGAAGGACCGGCAAGAAGTACCAGGTACCGGTCTCTGAGGATGGCACTGTCAAAGCTACTGATCTTAAGGAGGTATGTCTTATGTTCTTACGTGAATTGTTTTTTGTCTTTTGAAAAGCTCAACTGGGTTTGATTTGCTTTTGTTGAATTTTGTTCCGTTTTGGTTTGTGATAGTTGTTTATGATCTGGGTTGTGGTTGCTGGGAAATTTTTCAGAACAGAGAAAAAAGATAGGATTTTGGAATTGGGTTTTGAATTATTGGTTATGTGGGCTAGTTTTTATTTATTTATTTTAAAGTTCTGATCCTCTTAGCTTTTTGGGTTTCATTTGGACTTGTTTTGATTTGGGAGTGATTGAATTTTAATTTTGACGTGTTTTTGTTGAGAAAATCAGAGATATAAATGAGATTTATTGATTAAAGGATTTGATATTAAGTTACAATTCATTACCGATAATTTTTAATGTTTGTCTGCTGGACATGGCATCAATATATGTTTGTTTGATGTGATTATTGGCATTGTATTTTGCTATATTGATGAATTAACTTCAGGTGTACTGATTTTATTGTTTTCGATGAATTTTAAATTTTGCAATTGGTCTTGTGGATATACAGATTACAACTGGGAAAAATGACAAGGGGCTCAAAGTTTATGACCCAGGCTATCTGAATACAGCTCCTGTTCGGTCGTCGATTTGTTATATTGATGGTGATGAGGGTATCCTTAGGTATAGGGGCTACCCAATTGAGGAGTTGGCTGAAAATAGCACCTTTGTGGAAGTGGCCTATCTCTTAAGTAAGTTCTCTGTGGGGATTCCTATATTGTACTAGTTTCTAATGACTAACAATCATTTATGTTATGATATGTTCTAATTTACCAGAATAATTTGTTGATAACTTTTTGATGATAAGCCAATGAGTCAATGAGCCCTACTCAAATAGCACTTGCTCATCTCACAAGTGCGGGCGGAGGATGAGGCCATGGGCTCAAGACCCACTTGGTGCATGTGTAATTATCACTAAAGAAAAGAATAATTAGTGGAGAAAATGAGGATTGATAAAATAAATGAATTGGGATTTTAGAAGTACATACATAAATCTTGTTAAAGGATTGTCTTATTCTTCTCTCTCTCTCTCTCTCTCTCACGCACATTGTATTGCCACTATAAGTATGAACAAGTATTATGCACTTTTATTTTCTGAAGGAAAATATGCCATTATATTGATATGAATGTAATATGCTGGACATGCTAAAATGAAATTATGTATAGTGATTAAACTAACCTGAGAATTTCTATAAATTTTTTTTATTTAGTATAGAATTGTTTTGATTCCTCAAAAATTATATTTATACTGTTTGTATCTTTAATTATACAATGTTCATCTCTGTGTGTTTACTTGCACTCTTATGTCTACTTTCTTAATTCAATTTCTGTATCTGAAACTCTTTTTTTTTTGCCCAGTGTATGGGAATCTGCCTTCTGAAAATCAGCTAGCAGACTGGGAATTTGCTATTTCTCAGCATTCAGCCGTACCACAGGGAATTCTGGTATGCTTTACTTTCTTTCTCATTTATAAATAAATTAAAAGAAAAAAGAGTATGATTCTAAGTTCTGGTTTTGGTAAATTTGTTTTGTAGGATATAATACAGGCGATGCCTCATGATGCTCACCCAATGGGTGTACTTGTCAGTGCAATGAGTGCTCTCTCCATCTTTCATCCTGATGCCAATCCTGCTCTCAGAGTAAGTTCGATAATTTGAGCTTGATGTAGTGAGTTTCTCTTTTGATTAGGTAGAAGAAAATTCTTCTCTTTTTTATTTTTTATTTTTATCAGGTATCAATATTTTACAGGTACAAGTATAATAGCATAGGTTTTATATATGTACTGTTACTTGACATTTCTTCTATCTTGTGAAAAACTTTCCATACCCAATTTTTCACTAAATTTCAAGCAATATCTCTAATTTAACTTTTGGAAATAAAATTCTGGTATGAATTTCAAGCCACTTGGTGAAGGGTTCCATTGATTGATAAAGAAAAGAAAAACTGCTTTCTATCAGTTTATGCTCATTTGGTAATCGTCAAGGATTTTAACTCCACCACTTATTTTATCCTTGCAAGAAATACTTTGCTTTAAGTCTCATCCTACATTAATAGATTAATGTGTTGTTGGGAAAGTTGGGACAATTTTCTCCAAACTTTTGTAAAGAGTAATGCTAGAGCCACAAACTACTTTACAAACTTTTTACAAACCGCTGAAGGAGCATGGTACATGTCATCTAAAAATAATGAGCTGGACTAAATAGTCAGATTTTAAGTATGAAAATTCATTATAATTTTTAATTACACCAAAAACTTAAAACAATTTCTGGTGACTGTTCATCTCCTCCCTGAGTTCACTGTAGGCCAGCTTGCGTCGTAGAAGCCAAAAAAAGGCCAAACAGATGCTCAGCTCTACCTAAAGGAAAATTTCTCGGGAAAGTTACACAACCTCTCAAGGCCAAAACCCATGAACTCTCATGTGCTCACTCTGGTCTCTACGGCCACCGTGTTCGGCGCTTTAGCCTCCGCCTTTGTGATCCGTTTCTACTTCCTACAACCTAAAAAATGCACTTCCCCCAACCCACAACAGCTTTGTTTCCACCAATAGCTCTTCTTCCGACCCCTTCGATCCCTCCAAAGGCAAAAAGTCAGTATTTTTTTAAAACGTTTTCATATACTTATTCATTGTTTTGGGTATTGGCCAACATTTGTAAATCATTAATGGATGTTCTCTCAGTTCCTTTGGAGGCCATCCACCCATTGGCTTAAAAACCAAAAGTGGCTGAGCTGAGATGCAAGTTTGCCGACAGTGAACTTAGGGCAGAGATGAACTGTAATTGGAAATTGGAACTCTTAAGTTTGGTGTAATTAAAAATTAAAATAAATTTATAAACTTAAGGTCTGGCCATTTAGTCCTGCTAATTTTTTTAGCTGACATGTACAATGCAACTTCAGCAGTTTGTAAAATAGTTTATGGCTCTAGCATTACTCTTTTGTAAACAAAATTGTTATGGGAAAGCAACTTTCTCTTCATTTCACATTTATTTCCTGCAATTATTCTTTGATAATTGAACAGAGTGCATGTATTTTCCCAGAGTTAGGGTTGATGTAGTTTTTATTTTATGTTTTGCAAATAACCTGATTCATTGATTTACTTCATTGAGAACCAACAAATAATCACCTAGCGTTAGAAGATGCAGTTGTCTAAACACTTTTAACACGTGAAGGTGGCTATTATTGGAATTGTGGAAAAATTGCTCCCATTATCCTTTCTTATTTGGAGAATGTTACAACAGCATTTACTATTAGCCAATGTTCATTGTGTATTTAATTTAATGACAGCCTTAGTTATTAGTGGCACCCACCTTTTACATAAATATCGATCTCTTAGTTTCCTTGTTTAAGTGAAGGTATGAAATTCTGATATGCTTAGGTGTTATTGTGTACATCTATGTGTTAATTTGTGATTTATTGCTAGATGCCTTTTGATATTTCTGATTATTTGTTGATCCAGGGCCAAGATCTTTACCAATCGAAACAAGTGCGAGACAAACAAATAGCACGTGTTCTTGGGAAGGTTTGGTTATTCAATTTAGTTTCTTTCTTTTGGCTTTGTGCCTTAACTGAGATGGTTCAATAATTATCAGCTGTCATGTTGCAAGTTGTATAGCCATCCAGTTAAAGTTTGGTAGTATGCCGGCTGCTATAGGCTTACATTGCACTTATTTGGCATCTTCCCACTAATTTATATGTAAAATCAATATTTACTTGCAGGCACCAACCATTGCAGCAGCAGCTTATTTGAGGTTGGCAGGAAGGCCGCCAGTTCTTCCTTCCAACAACCTTTCTTATGCAGAGAATTTCTTATACATGCTAGATTCATTGTATGTATTGCCAGCGTATTTTGTTCTTAATGATATTTGGGATACAATGATAAATTTTCTTCTGATGTTATTATTTCCTCTGAGATGCCAGTGCTGATGCACTATTGTCATGTCGTCATCTTTCTAAGTAATATGAATATAGTACACTGTTCTTTAGCATGGAACAAACCGACTCTTTTATTTTCAATAGAGTTATTATTTTTTTGGGAAAAAATGGAATTTTTCCTTCTCTAACCTAATTAAGATTTTCTTCCTACAAAATTGCAGAGGCAATAGGACATATAAACCCAATCCTCGACTAGCTAGGGTGCTAGATATCCTCTTCATACTTCATGCAGAACATGAAATGAATTGTTCCACAGCTGCTGCCAGGCATCTAGCATCAAGGTAGGCATCTTAACACCTGACCAAAATAATTTGGCATTAAACTCTTTTGTCACATACCTGGATTTGTCTCTACAGTGGTGTTGATGTATACACTGCTCTTGCTGGAGCCGTTGGAGCACTGTATGGTCCTCTTCATGGTGGAGCTAATGAGGTATGCATTATAGCATGATCTCATTTTCGTAGTCTCTTTCCATGCTTTAATGTGGCTCTGTAATTAACTTCGTCATGGACATCATGGATGAATTTGCTATGTTTAGTGAAATTTCTACATTATAGGTCTTTTAATCAGACCTTTTGTGCTCAAATTATATTTTGTGCCACCATTAAATAATCTTTCCTCATAACATTGTCTATTGTAGGCTGTGCTTAAGATGCTAAATGAGATTGGAACTGTTGACAACATCCCAGAGTTCATTGAGGGGGTAAAAAATAGGTAATTGTTGTTCTGTCCATTGATTTTTCTTACTAACAGGTGTCAATGACTCTTTTGCATGGAATGTGATATATATTTGTCTACTTTTTTCCCCTTCTTTTTGAAGTTTGAATAGTATTCTTATATCACTTCATTTCTCCAGGAAGCGCAAGATGTCAGGTTTTGGGCATCGTGTGTACAAAAACTATGACCCAAGAGCGAAGGTGATAAAGAAACTGGCTGAGGAAGTCTTCTCCATTGTTGGCCGGGATCCTTTGATTGAGGTGTTTTTCTACTCTATGTTATATTTCTTCCTGGAGGGCTGAATGTGTCCTCTATTATTTGTTCATGCATGGATTGCTAGTTCGAGCCGCAGCGCAGTTCCAATATTATAGATGATTAATAAGTTATGAGTGTTGCTACATTGCTCATATCAGAGTCAATTAAAAGTAAATATTTCATTGAATGGAGAATTGAGTTATAAAGATAAAGTAGATTTTTTTTTTGGAAACAGAAAAATGAAATCATTAAACGAGTGGGTTTAGACATCTTCATATAAATGAGGGACCAGTTTTAGAAAAACTTTGCATATTGCATGATTCCTACACAACTCATTCCATTGTATATTTCAGTATACTGCTTTGAAAAGTCTTCCAAAGAAGGGGGGAAAGTATCCCAAAAGGACCATGAGAATTGCAGGCAAAATATACCCTTTTCGTGTTACCCTACATGTAATAGAAAATAAAGGAAAATTTTTGAGGGTATGATAATTTGGTAGAAATTTTCAACTTCCTACAAATGGAACTATTCAAGGAACCCAAAGATAAAAGGTGAACTTACATTACTACGTAAGTTGTGAAGATATTCATTATCAATATGATGAATATAAACTCTGTAGTTCTTAAGGGTAATGTTTTATGTTTAAACATGAACTATAAAGATTCAAGTCATGATTGGATTCCGTTCAGTTCCAATTCACTTTTGATGATTTTTCTTATAGTTTGGCATTTGATAGCATGGCACTACCCATGTATCTCATAAGTAAGATGATATGGCTTCATAGTTTTCATTCTTTTATTTTTATGCCATTTGTAGGTTGCTGTTGCTTTGGAGAAGGCTGCTTTATCTGATGAGTACTTTGTTAAGAGAAAGCTTTATCCAAATGTTGATTTCTACTCGGGGTTAATATACAGGTATCATTGATTTCACTGCTCTTAAATGATATCTTGAATTTCCCTCAGATAACATAATTGGTATGAAGGTACTAAATTCACATTGATCAGGGCAATGGGATTTCCAACGGAATTCTTCACTGTTTTATTTGCAATCCCACGAATGGCTGGGTACTTAGCACACTGGAGAGAGTCCCTGGATGATCCGGATACAAAGATAATGAGACCACAACAGGTTAATTCCCCAGTCTTTTTATTTTCCCCTTTAATTTGTTTGTGTTTGTGCGCGGGCGCGCGCGCATGTGTATATATATATATATGAGTCTGGTTCAAGTTACAAATGGTGTATCACCTAATAATTTTCTATTGGATTAATATCTTGAAATTTCACCATTGGATTTACATATTCTCTATGTTATTAACACACATACCAAATTTCGTGCCAAGAGAGAGAGAGAGATTTTGATTCTTTTAACAAAATGATGAGTATCTTGCTCTCTGCTCTACAACTTCTGAAGTTATACTATAAATTTCTTTGAATACCACAGGTCGCTCTTTCTACGATCTAGGGAATGAATTATAATTGTCCTTCAGTACATAGGAAAAGAAACCCATGTGTTCCACAGGATGATGAAGTAAACCTATATTAAGATTGAGCTCCTAAAATTATGGTTTTTTTTTTTCAAGATTACTTTTGTTTTCATTCTGTGTTTTGGTAATTGAAATGCACATTATAGTGCTCAGTGGTCACACGTTTTTCAGCAATTGATTTAATTTCTTCATGTTATTTTGATGTTTCCTCATATTACTGATCTGGGTGATAATTCAGGTTTATACTGGGGCATGGCTGCGGCATTATATGTCACTCCAAGAACGGATGGTATCCCCAGGGGCAGACCGACTTGGTCAGGTGTCTATTTCAAATGCCACGAAGCGGCGGATGTCAGGATCTGGTGTTTAGGCTTTATCTGGGTTCATGTCGAGCATGACGAATAAGAAATCTCCTTAAAAAAAAAAAAAAAAATTCAAGGAGAAATTAGTATATCTTTCTTTGTGACTCTAATCATGTTTATATTTATATGCGTACAAGTTGAAGTGGAATGGTTTGTGGGTTATGGTTTAGGCATGTACTACAGCATAAATAAGAACAATGTGGTGTATTGGCGTCTCTGCATGTATTTTGAGACATTAAATTAATCAATAGCTTCTTTCAACATGTTCTTGCACTAATTTATTTATACTTAGCTGATTCTACCTGTGGTCATTTACTCCCTTTCCAATGGTGACAACTGGACTCCGATTCAACTCAACACTGAATACAATTTCACTCATCATAGTTAATATATAAGCTATCATTTGAGAATCAAATTAAAGAATGTAATTAAAATTTTCAGAGCTGTTTGAGATTGTTATATATTGGCAGATGGTTGGTTAAGAGTGGAAGCTTGCTGGAGCTTGACAAGTCTTTGAACTTTGAAGTGTCTTAAGTTGAGAACGAACGCAGCTGTTAAAACATGTTTCCTTCCCCTTGGAAGAAATAATTTTTCTGATACCTGTATGCTGTTGAAAGGTTTATGCAAATAATGTGCCCCATAAAATAACATATATATATATATATATATATATATTTTTTTTTTTAAATAAAAAAATGGGCAGAGGGGAGCGACCTAAGTTGGCGTCTTCCACTTGAGCATGATAATTCAATAGTTAAATTAACCCTTGTGGGTTCTAGTTAGCTCAACTAGTAAACTCTCTAATGATTGAATAAGAGATCTGAGATTCAATCTTTTTTTTTTTGAGAATCAAGTAAGCGAAGTTTTATTAATCAATCAAATCCATTTGGAATACATCCTCTAGATCAGTGGGTAGTTCTTCCACCCAAACATTAGTGTCAGCAAATACAATTGCTTTACATGCAAGGGCATGAGCTAACTTATTTCCCTCCCTCCTAACATGTTGAAAACTAATCCTTGTAAAACTAGAACATGAGCCTTGAATCTCCTTAATCACATGACCGAAAAGTGTCAGGTTCTCCCCCTTGTTGGTGACTGCTTGAACAACCCACTTGCTGTCTCCTTCAACAATCACAGAAAACAGACACAACTCTTTTGTAAAAGCAACTGATCTATTACAAGCTAAAGCTTCAGCAGCATCCACCGAATGAGGCTCACGTATCTTCTGACCGAGGGCAGCAATTATTTCTCCCTCACTATCACGAACAATGACTCTAATACCTACCATTCCTGAGTTACCAAAATAGGTTGCATCAAAGTTGGCTTTATACATGCCTTCTAGTGGAGGTAGCCAATGAATCGGAGTTGCTCTCCTCTAAAGTTTAGGTGGCTGCTTGTGGATCTCAAAATATTCTGTCACCATGTCCTTGGCTCGCTTGCTGACTTCATGAAGGGGCCAAGAAGGCTGCTTTTCTCAAAGCCTATTGCGTCTCTGCCACAAGCTCCAAGCAATTGTAAAGAACCAGGCCACGTGGAAGATCGATCCTTTGCCTACAGATCCATGAAAGTCCGAAATTTGGTTCTATACACCACAGCAAAATTGACTTTAGATTTCCAAATTGCCTTGGCCTAATCACATGACCAGAGAGCATGCATAATTGTTTCTTGATGCTCATCACAAAGGGAGCATGTTACATCTAATGGAATGTGTCTCTTATGCAAATTCTCCTTGGTTGGCAAAGAGTCCTTGACAGCTCTCCATATAAAATGGCTAATTTTATTAGGAGCTCGGATACGCCAAATGCTCTTCCAAACCTTTTGATCCTCTGACGAAGTTGAAGCTTGATCAGCCATTAGTGAACCCGAGGCAAGCAAGTGATATGCATTATGGACAGAATATTCCCCATCTGAAGTGAACGGCCAAACATAGGCATCATCCTGACCAATTCCACTGACATGGATCCGTTTAATCTCTTCAGCCTCCCATTGCATGAAAGTCTGATCAATCAAATCCACATTCCAAGATTGGGCATTGGGCATTGGGCATTAGGAGATCACTAACCCGTGAGATAGCAGAATTCAAACTTGGCGACAAGATTTTACTGTTTGCAAGATCAGGTAACCATCAATGCTCCCAAACCTTTATTGATTTTCCATCATCAACACGCCAAATAGCACCCTTCTGTACAACCTCCCTAGCCTGCAATATGCTTTGCCAAGCATAGGAGCATTTTGCAAGTACAGCAGCATAAAAAATGCTCCCATTTGGGAAGAACTTCGTTTTGAACACCCTATAGAGAAGGGTATCCTTTTGGTGAAAAAGCCGCCGCACTTGCTTAGCCAATAAAGCGTTGTTGAAATGCTAAAAATCCCTAAACCCCATGCCACCCACAGACTTCAAAGAACACAAGGAGCTCCATTTCACCCAATGGATTTTCTTCTTCTCTTCTTGCCCCCACCAAAACTTCCTAATCATTGCTTCAATATCCTTGCATAAGCTTGTAGGCAGTTTAAACACACTCATGGAATAGGTAGGTATCGATTGTATAACAGCCTTGATCATGATCTCCTTGCCGGCTTGGGAGAGCAACTTCTCCTTCCATCCTTTCATTCGTGCCCAAATTCGTTCCTTGATTAAAGTGAAACAAGCTTTCTTGTTTTTCCCCACAAAGGAGGGCAACCCCAAGTACTTTTCATAGTCAATCTCTGCCTACAACAAAAACCAATTGGTGTCTTGGTCTGATAATAAAGAGTTATCATGAGGAATGAACACCATAGGTTAAAACTTTCTATAAAAAAAACAGTTAAATTAAACCAAAATATTTTTTTTCTTTTTCTAATTTAGTCATTTATTTTTTGCGTGCACCTACATCAATTCAACTTCAATACTACATCTCTAATTCAATTAAATATTATTTGTTTATTCATTCCCATCACCCTCCTTCTTTGTTGATTCCATTATGTTAGCCCACTTTCGTATTTACAAAGAAAGGACTCCAAGCTGACTTTTAGTTTAATTAATTTACTCATTCCTTTCGGATTTTTTTTCCTTCAAAATAACACCTATTTTCAAACTATTTCATTAGTTAGAAATGTTTCCAAACTATTTCGTTAGTTAGAAATGTTTCCAAACTATTTGGAAAACTAACAACTCGAGTCTGAAAGAGTCAAGTTCACTAAAGCAAATCGAATATGATAGAGTCGAGTTCCATGGAACACGAGTCCTTAAGACTCGAGTTCTCTAAAGCAAATCCACAATAAGAATGCAGCAACTCAACCTAGAAAACGTAGCAATGCCCACAACAAAAACATAGCAATGCAACCCAAAAAATGCAGTAACACACCAGCAATGGTTCAGATTCTCTCTCTCTAAACCAGATTTGCAGAAACCCTAGCCTTCGGGTTTTGGGTATTTTCTGAATTTTGATTTGGGTTTTAAGAAAGAAAATCATATTCTCACTCTCTCTCTAAACCAGATTTGCAGAAATCAGAGCCTTTGAGTTTTGGGTATTTTCTAAAATTTTGATTTGGGTCTTAAGAAAGAAAAAAGAAGGAAGAATAGAAAGAATTGGAAGAGAAAAGAGCCATAGGAATTGGAACTCGAGTTCCACATAGAAATCGAGTTTAATAGAGTTGAGTTGCTACAGTAATTCGAGTCTTTCAGACTCGAGATGTTTAGGAAACGTTGCTAACTAACAAAATTATTTGAGAATAAATATTATTTTGAAAAAAAATCTCATCCCTGTCTACCATAACGTTCCCATAAGTCCCCGTCCCAAACTAAAGGCATAAAATTTACTCAGCCCTTTTCTTTTTTCTTTTCTTAAATAAAAGAAAGGAAGTTTTAGTGACTCAAACAATGCTTATCTTATCTTTTTTTATATTTTATATTTATTCTTATTGTATAATAAGTTAATTATGAATAAATGAAACTACTTTTTCTAAACAAATTTCAGTAACTTTCTTCTTCTTCTTTTTTAATGGGGTTAAAATATATTGTAAAAACAAAAGGGTAAAATACGTAAACTACTTTTAAAATTTGGGCTAATATCAATGAGATTTAAAACTTTTTTTAAACTAACTAACGTGGTCCTTTAACGGACGTTACTCATTCTCCGACTCACTCTCGTCGTCTCTTATCTCTCGCCCAAACTCAGGATAGTTATACATTTTACCCCCCCCCCCCAAAAAAAAAAAAAAAGGCAGGTTAATAAACTGAAGAGGAAGGTTCACAAATAGGCCCAACCAAAAAGACAGCAAGAAACGAGACTTGCAGTGCGAGTGCGTGAAGAAGGTGAGATCAAAATCATCAGCCAACTCAAATCTCAACCGGTGGCGACTCTCCGTTCCGCTCTCACCCTCAACCCATTCACTGCACAGGTCTCTCTCTCTCTCTCTCTTTATAATTCTCTATTAATTACTTTCTCTATTAATTCTTTCTCTTTTGGAATTGGGAAACACCCCCCAAAAAAAAGGGACTGGGCATCACTGCTTTTATTTTCCGTTTATCAATTCCGATATATATTTCCTTTTCATTCCATTGAAAAAAAACAAACACAGAAACCTTAACATAGTTTAGCTTATGTAAAATTGCAACTGTACAAGTAGTTTGTTGATGATGATATTTACTTGTGCACATTTAAAAAATTATCAATTTATTACACGTCACATGTGCATGTATTGCTAAGATCTGTGTATGAACAACATATACTACTTTTTTTGTTTCTTTATGTGTTAATTTAAGATATATTTCTTTCATTTTGATGGATGCTGTTGATTTGATGGAACTCTGTTTTAACTCTTGTTGCTGATGATGATGATGCCTTAGATCCAAATTCTTTCAGTTACTAATTGAATTGTCACAATTGGGATCATTTAAGTTGAACACGATTTAGCTTTTTATTTTTTATTTATTTTTCTACCTGAAGTTCAACTAAGGAAGAAAATGATCCTCACCTCTGTTTGTTCAAAAAATTTTGTGAAATAGAAAAAAAGTGGAACACTACAGTCAAATGAAAGAAGTTTTGAATCGGATTTCATTTTCTGTAGTTCTGGTGCGGCTCAAACTAGGGGAGCGATTAACTAGTTTAAAACAAAAAAGAAGAAGAAGAAGGAAGAAGTATTTATAAAATTTAAGTTATTAAACTGATGTATATGTGGTTACCCAAATAACGAGAAATCTAGTAGATGGATTAGCTAACATTTTAAAGTACTTTTCTCACCTGATTAGGCTTTTTTGCTTGGAAATATGAGTCCACCCCCAAGATGACAGCTAGCCAAACACACACATACTGTACATATTTCTCAAATAGAAGTTGTAGGATTTAAAATGAACGGTGTACTAAAGTTGAATTAAGGATGAATTAGTCCAGGTCGGGGTTGTCTAGGGTTCTTGTAGGGGATCGAGAGTTAAGTAAACTTTGTGTAAAAAGCAGTGCAATATGTAGGTGCTGAACGCTATACACAACTTATAGCAAGGCAACTGGCTTCTACCCTGATTGGGACCTACCCCCTTCCCTCCCCAAAATAAAAAGAAAGAGAACTTATATCAAACTAGAGGATGCCATCCTCTTTTGATGATGAATTTCTTTGATGTTAGGTTTGTTTAATTGGAGCTTTAAAATGCTATCTGCTAAAGCTGTATGTAGATGTACAATGAAATTTCAGTAATAATATTTCATTTCAATTGGAAAATATAGTAAGATATTTCAATTCCGAGGATCGCCAATAGAACAAAGACTAATGAAATTTGAATCTCTCTATGTAGAGTTCCAAATCTTCAAATGTCCTATTACCCTTCCTCCATACATGAACGTTAAACATGAAGGTGCATCATTCCGAACTCTGTTTTTGAAAGTCTTGGGAACTTTGCTGCCAACAATGAAGCAATTCTTTTTTTTCTTTGATAAGTAAACAATGAAGCAATTCTTCACTGTCTTCAGCATCACCCATCTCTTCAAAAAGCTAAAAAAAATTAAAAACATAATTCTGATGCTACTGGACAATGCAATAGTTTGATTCAAGTGCAGTGAGTTTACTATCGTAAACACCTTGTACTTTTCTTATCAATAAAATTCTTATTACCTATCAAAAAAAAAAAAAAAATGCAATAGCAAATGATCCACATTTTCTTCAGTAGTTTTACACAAAACCACATGTTTGCCAACACCATACCTCTTGTGATAAGATTGTATATTGTAAGAATTTTCCCCTATGATGCAATACATGCAAAACAACAACAACAACCAAAACCTACCTTTGTAGGATTTTTACCCTCCAAAACAGCCTTCCAACAAAAGTCCGTGTAGGCAGCACCAACACCTCATCATAAGATCTAACATTGAAACACCCAATTTGTATTAAGTCGCCAAAGCACCTTATCCTCCATTACCACTTAGATCAGACTAAATAAAGCATTTGAAAAAAATTTCAAACATTTCTTTCTCCCAATCTTGGGCTGACCTACAAACATAGGATACCAGGGAACTCTTCCATTATTTGTGTAATCCAAGATTATAGCATCTTTATTAACAACTAACTGAAATAGCCCAAGAAATAAAGTTGCTAGGTCCTTTTCTGCACACCAAACATCATACCAAAACTTTATAGAGGGTAGAAGTATAATGTTTTTTCCTGTGTCATGGGTTTGACTCACCTCCCCTCTCCCCTATCCAAAAAAAAGAAAAAAGAATTATCAAAGTTACTATGGATAATATTATATTTATATTAAAAAAAAGGATGATAGAAGTACAAGGGTTTGGTATGGTGCTTGGTGTGTGGATAGGGAGACATGAATCTAATTGCCTTCCAAATTCCAAACCATTTGAGTGCTGAACAGGCTGTGAAGACTATTTCCCCATGAACACTCCATATTTTTCTCCCACCAATTTCCTCCATAAATGATTCTTCTCTTGAGTGAATTATCTTGAGTGTATTCCTCCATAAGTTTAATACTCAATTCATTGTGAGTACATTATCTGAATTCTGTTGTATGGTCTTTAAGTTTTGTAACTTACGGCTTCCGATTTCCTTTAAGTTTATATAGGAAATTTTGTAGTACTCTATGCTGCTGGTATGTGTTGGTTTGGATTTTCTTGTTTTCTCAAGTGGGCAAAAGTATTGTCATTCTAGAAAAAAAGTGTTGTTTTTTTTTTGGCAGGTGGGGTTGTGTATCCGTGATTTACTCCTTAGGGGTGGGTCTAAAGGACCCTGCCTTGGTGAGGTTCCATGTCATTAAAAAAAAGGTGAGGTTTAAAAAGCTGTATATGAGAAAATATGCTGAAATGAAAAAAAGCCAAACCAAACACACAGAGTAGAGTAAGAAGTGGAATTGGATATAGAGATAATGCAGAAGGAACTTTAGAAGGTCCCCCCACCCAAGTCCATCTCCACAAAAACCTAATGATTGAAGCTCATTGCCTCTGTACTTCACAGCAACCCCCAATTTACCTAAGTTGAGCTCTCGTCAACAATCAGTCACTTCTTCCTGTTTGGTTGCCGAGAAAGGGCTGGAAAATAGGGAAAGAAAACCAAGTTTTGGATTTTATGGTTAACAATACTTTGATTTTATTAACGTTTGGTGTGTTTTCTATATCCCCCATTGCTTGATGTGGTGCATCTAGAGGGTAAGGAAAGCAGGAGTTTTGAAGACATCGAAAGTTATATGCCTGATCTTAAGTTGTTATTTTTAAGAACCTTATTGGATTGGCTGTCAGCCAAGAGGAACCCTTCTTTATTTTCTATTGTCAATTTATTAGATTTATGCAATTTTTTTTTAATCGATTGCTTACTCTAGTATATTTCCTATATACCTGGGTGACTCTTTTTTTTTTTTTTTTTTGGATTTATATAATCTTATTACTTATCAAAATAATGATGAAAAATAGAGATTTATAATTTTTGTACCGTTTTCTTTTCTTGTCTTTTTGAGCAACGAGTCAATTGAGATTTTTTAAAATAGAAAAACCGGAAAATAAATTGAGATACCCATTTTAATCATTTAGATTACTGTCTTTTGTAATTTAGCACTTAATCTTTAATTTAAGATCATTTCCTACTCAATTAGATTAATTATTAGTGGGCTATTGGTTTTGTATGGATTTGATTGGTTTAAGATAGTCGATGCTTGAGATTGTGTTCTTTAGTTCAGTTCGCAGAGTGGATTGTATGTTTATGGAATTTGTTAATTGTGGGTTCTTTGTAATGAGTTTGATATTGGCATCTGATGCTGTGAATTTGTGTTTATATTGGATTCTCAGCCAATCGATGTCTGTGCTAGTGATTGTAATGTACATACTTGTATTGTATGTTCAAGAATCTAAATTTAGTTGATCATCTGTTGTATCTGTGCAGTTTATAATGAAAATATTTTTACTCGCGTCTGTATTAGCCTAAAATGCTTGCATATTTTCACCATCAACTTATGTACAGCTTTTTAGGGCCTTACTTTTTCTAGGTACAAACCTGTACTTTACACTTATTTTTAAAACAAATAAGCCAGTGAAAATAAGCTCATCCAAACATGCTATGGTGGTTTTGTCAACAGTGTCATGAATAATGTTACTGCTGCTTCATCAAATTATTCTCTCTCATTCTTTGGAAACTGGCATTACAGCCATTACTCATCTTGCAAATTATGTGATATTGAATTCCTGCTTTGCAAATACATCTGTTGTTGAAATTGGGTTCTGTAACACTTTAGCATAGACATTGATTCTAGTTCTTATTTTTGGCAGCTTCCTTATGAACGAATAGAAATCGAATCTCTTTTGATTAGCATTAATGTTATCACTATAATAAACTGTAAGAGTTGTGAAATTTTATTTTTATTTTCCTTGCATATCTTTCTATTCCTCGATGCACTCATCAATTTTATTGTCTTTGAATGTTTATTCTGTTTATATCTTAGGCATAGATATTTGGAAAGATGTCCGGCCAAAGCCAGCGCTTGAATGTAGTTCCCACTGTAACAATGCTTGGGGCCATGAAAGCTCGCCTTGTTGGTGCTACAAGAGGTCATGCTCTTCTCAAGAAGAAGAGTGATGCTTTAACTATGCAGTTCCGACAGATTCTTAAAAAGATTGTCTCCACAAAAGAATCAATGGGAGAGGTCATGAAGACCTCCTCATTTGCACTAACTGAAGCCAAATATGTTGCTGGAGAGAACATCAAGCACATTGTCCTTGAGAATGTCCACAATGCATCTCTTAAAGTTCGATCAAAGCAAGAAAATATTGCTGGTGTGAGGCTCCCAAAGTTTGAGTACTTTACTGAGGGTGAGACCAAGAATGACCTAACTGGATTGGCTAGAGGTGGACAGCAGGTTCAGATTTGTCGTGCTGCTTATGTGAAGACAATTGAGGTTCTTGTTGAGCTTGCCTCACTGCAGACATCATTCTTAACACTGGATGAGGCAATCAAGACCACTAATCGTAGAGTTAATGCTCTAGAGAATGTTGTGAAGCCAAGGATAGAGAACACCATAACTTACATTAAAGGGGAGTTGGATGAGCTGGAAAGGGAGGATTTCTTCAGGTTAAAGAAGATACAGGGTTATAAGAAGAAGGCAATTGAGAAACAGCGTGCGTCTGCCAAGGGGTTTGCCGAGGATCAGGTTGCAGAGAAGATGTCATTGCAGAAAGGGATATCAATGAAAGCAGCTCACAACATGTTATCTGCAGCTGCCGGGAAGGATGAGGACATCATTTTCTGATTTGGGGATTTGTTTATATGTTCTCTTTAGAGATGTTGCTTCATCTGTGCTTCTTGTTTTGCTGCGGAAAATTCAGATTACTATTTAGAATAACAGTGTTGTGTTCTGAATAAAACTTTTAATGTATTTTTATCCTGTCTTGTGTATTATTTATGAATTGACTTTTTATACTTTGAGTTATGCAATATTTGTTGACTGGAGTTGATTAGTTGAAAAAAGCTTAGTGGATCAGTTCTCATTTTTTGCATTCTTGGTGTCATTATTGATTGTACTACCCGGTAGATTTAAATAGGTATGACCTAAATAACGTACGGAGGAGCGCTAGGCTCTAGCAATGTCGGAAGACACCAGATTGGTTGGTTTTTTAGTTTATTGGTATCGCTGTCGATTTTAAAACTTTTGGTCTGAAGTTGTTCTTAAATCTTCCACCAGATCCCAAACCTCAGCACTTGCCAACTCTCATCGAAGCTAGTTTGCCAAGTCTTTTCTGTCTCTCTATAACTCAACTATCTAGTTCGATTGCTCTATTACCCAATTTATAATGAGTTATGGGAGATATACCATAATATTTTACATTTGTATGCAATGTTTAACTAGAAAACAATAAATCTAAAGTCACAACAAAAAATCACAACTGCATTTAGTTTCCCAGCTACCTTATACATGAGCAAAAATAAATTAAATAAAAGCTAAAATGTAAATTGCTCGATCTAAGTTTGATTGAAATTCATTTTAGTTTTCTAACTTTATTTTTGTTTAATTGAGTCCACTAAATCTTGAATTTATTCAATTTAGGTTTTTTTGTCCAATTCTGTTAAAAAATTACCATTAAAAAGTATTTTCCTCTAAGTCATGGTTATTGCTTTAGATACACAAAATTTATTTTGTATGATAATAATATACATACATATATATATATATATATATATATATATATATATATATATATATATATATAGTAGTAAGAATAACAACAGGATGAAACAAGATCAAATCATAGATGCCCTTTCCTCTTTTTTGGGTACGGAAATCCTGTCAGATATGGTCCATAAGGAGTATGGGATGAACCAATTTTATCACTCCTAATTAGGTGACTTGGGTATTGTAATATCCCACACCTTGCACCTTCAACACTACTGATTAAGAATGTCTATATCATTTCATTAATGATAATCAAGTAGTATTTTAAGTAAATGGAAATTTAGAAATAAAAGAGGACACATAATTTATGTGGAAGGCAAATAAGGGTGCCATTGCATAAAATTTAATGAATAAGGACTTGGTTCAATTAAGCAGTAACTTGGGGACTAATTTGCAATTAAGTAGTAAGCTTCCAAGTCATGACACCTCCTCCTATTCTTCCTGCCAAGTCCTGCTTTTCTCATGCAATAACCTGCCTTAGTTCACTCCGCCTCCCTCTTGTCTTTGCCACATCATGCTACCTTATTTCCACCTCCTACTTTGTCATGGAACTATGTTGTTTCAGCCACCAAAATGATTCCTTTGCTGCCTATTTCGACCAGAAATTTGCAGAGAGATAGAGGGAATTCTTATGAGATAAACCTAAAGAAAATGAGCCAAGTTGATATTCAGCCCAAGTCCAAAACTGATTCTAATATCAGTTTTGTGTAAGTAATGCTTCCATGGAATTGTTTGCCTTGGCTGTGCATATCTCTTTTTATGTGATTCAATATTTAAGTATCCTTGTTGGAATTCCATGATTTAAGTAGCTTCAACTTCAATTGCTAAAGACATAATGTAAAATTGGACAGTTCATGCATAAAAATACGTAAACCTATTTTGAATTGGATTGCAGTTTATATTTGATCTTTTGGAAGGGATCCATGTTCACATTCTATCCTTTCCAGCCATGTTGTTTAATCTGTATAGCTATTTTGAGACTTCTTTCAATGGTTTGCAATTCAATCAATAGATCTTTTAATCATATTTCATTGATAGCACATGTAATTGACATATTATGGCATTAGTGATCTTTCTATGCTATTTTGACTTTATATGCATCTCATTTCTAGGCTTGGAACAGAACCTAAAGGTCCTAGTAATGAACATAAAGAACTTGAGAATAATGAATAATATAAAGAGCGATATTATGTAGCCACTCAATAGTTTTTATGTGTATGTACACGATATTAGAAAAGTAGAATTTAATTGTGAAGATACATGGTCAAGTAGACTTAATTAAATGATAGTTGCCTTGTAATTTAAAGTTATGATTATCTCTTATCTTCCTCTATAAATACTTTTACATAACAACTAGAGAATAGTTATATAATCTGATTGAACTTGAAAACAATTGGTGTAGAAAGCATATGGTACCAAGTGATACTATAGAAATGAAAATATACTCAGTATTAAAATATATTTGTAATAATTCTTTACTTGAAATCAGTAATATTATAGAAATGAAAATTCTAACAATTATAAACAATTTTCAGTAGTTAAAAATACATTAATATAAGCAAAATAAAACTCAATTAGAATAAAATTACTTACTTCCAAAAGACATAAAAAAAACTTCTTCCTAACACTTCTTCTAAAATCTTTAGACATCACCTAAAACAATTTTACTGATACCATTTACTCAATAATCAAATAATTTAAAAAAAAAATTTGTAATGAAACCCAGTTAGAAGAGAAACTGCTAAAATATTCTTCTTATATATTTCAAAACTATCGATTAATTTATCTATATAAATTCTGTCTCCTCACTAACCCTAACAATAATCTCCTATTTCTTACACCAAACCCACATAGTGATAATATTTTTGTTAAGTTTGAGTGTCCGAACCAAATATTCAAAAACAATGAGCTCCTCTCCTCTTCCCCTGTCATGAGAAGAACAAGAAGAGCTTGTTCGTAGTATCAAGAAAGTGAAAGATGTGAATCATGCTGGCTACAGGGAAGGCCCAGGCTCCGGCTCTTCTTCGCCTAAACATGGAAATGGGTCTTGGAATGGAACAGCCTCATTCAGGGATAAGGTTGTTGGTGATATCCCTGGTGTGTACACTCAGGCCTTCTGTTGTGAAGAGGCCATGGATGATGATGTGGATTCAGATGAGGAAGTTGAAAACTTGAGTCAAGGCTTAGTTGCTGTCAAATTTGCCAAGGAGTTTAAACAGCATATTCGAACACCATGGTCGAAAGCCCTTATTGTGAAGCTCTATGGTAGATCGGTGGGACTGAACTTCCTCCATAATAGGCTTCTTTCCATGTGGAAACTCGCTGGTAGGCTTGACTGTGTTGATTTAGAGAATGGGTTTTTCCTCACTCGATTCTCATTGAAGGAAGACCACGAGCTTATTCTCAAGAAGGGGCCTTGGTTCATTGGAGAACACTTCCTCTCCATTCGACCTTGGGAGCCAAATTTCCATCCGGAATCGGCGAACGTC
The DNA here is from genome assembly GCA_028535165.1 of Quercus tomentella. Classification (NCBI taxonomy): domain Eukaryota; kingdom Viridiplantae; phylum Streptophyta; class Magnoliopsida; order Fagales; family Fagaceae; genus Quercus; species Quercus tomentella. Next base: position 42,329,761 of record JAPQVY010000100.1, on the reverse strand, counting down.
AATTTAGTAGCTGTGTGGGTTCAATAAAAGCGCTCCCTATTGAATACTATAACTCGGAAGCCTTGTTACATATTGGCAGATCCATTGGACATGTTTTGAGGATAGACTCCCATACTGCCACGGAGACTAGAGGCATATTTGCTAGGATTTGTGTTCAAGTTGATGTGGATAAACCATTGGTCACGGCAGTGTTGATCGGAAAAATTGAACAAGTTGTGTGCTACGAAGGGCTTCAAAGATTATGCTTTTCTTGCGGTAGAATTGGCCACCGGAAAGAAAGTTGCCCATTTACTATACGACCAGAGCCACGGTCGAGGGAGGTGGATACGGAGGAGGTTGAGGATCAGAGGCATCGTGCATGCGATTTACATGCGCCTGACAACACCAAAGAAGAGGCGGGGACCAGCAAGATTGTGCATGAGAGTGAGCATGAGGAATTGCAGGATAGTACGTACGGACCGTGGATTGTTGTTGCGCGTAGAAAGAATGGGACAAAATCCCATGGTAGTGGAGGGACCCATACAGTGCTAGGTAACGGTCGGTTTAGACAAGAATTGAGGAAGAGTGTGAATGAGGCTAGGATCAGCAACAACACGGAAAATTTTAAGGCCAATGATGGGCCGGTTAGGGAGGCTAAGAGAAAACTTATGCCTTCTAAAAGTATAAATGAAGCCCATTTTGCTCAGGCTATCCAAAGGATTGGTAACACTACAAATCATGTGGCCCAAGATGCGGCATTTCATAGTCCAGTGATTGCAAATCATAGCCCATCTACAGCTGTTATGGTTAATGGGAGGGAATGGGCTAAAACTGATGGCAGTGTTAGTAGGACCAACTCTAAAGCTTCGGTAAAGGGGAAAAAAGTCCTTGCACGTGCTAGGGCTCTTCAACACCATCAGTCTGATGCTTCAAAAAATTCCCAAGCCGTAAACCACCTTAGCTTGAAGTCCACGCCTAGCGCTTGGAGTGAGTACAAGTCCGAGCAAAGAGGTGAGGAGTTATCGATTTTAAGAAAGTCTGCTGAAGCTCCGTTTACTAATTTGGACTGGCCGGAGACAGGCTATGAGTTCAGAGGGAATTGTAGTAGAGATACTGAAAATTCTAACAGTGAGAAGATAGATGAAGAGATTCATGGGAAATTAGCGCACGACAAGGTCTTTCTTAGGCTCTCATCCGATCCTGCTATTCAGTCTCCTTGTAGCATATCAAGAACTGAAAATGGGAGTGCTTCAATGCAAACTGACGTTGTTCTCAAGGGAGGAGCAGACGAAGGAGATGTGGAAGCGATGCGAATGGATTTGGAGAAAGGAGATCAATCTAATGCCTCCTTTTGATGAGTTTTCCTCCTCCAATTTTTTTATCCTTATGAATGTCATCATATGGAATTGTAGGGGAGCCTTGAAGCCCTCCTTTCAAGATCATGTCAGAGAATTAATTCATATCCACAATCCGGTTATTCTTGTTCTGATGGAAACTAAAGTTGGTGGTGAGCGGGCTAAAGCGATCATGGATCGTCTCCCTTTTGATGGTGTGATTCATACGGATACTATTGGTTATGCTGGTGGGCTATGGATGCTCTGGAACTCTGATAGAGTGGAGGTTAAACTGCTGTCAAGTACTGAACAAGAAATCCATGCCGTGGTTAAGGTACTGAACTCTAACTCCAGCTGGTTATTTACTGCAATTTATGCTAGTCCTAGGAGTGCCGAAAGGCATATTTTATGGAATAACTTAAACAAAGTAGCTGAGCTTCATGATATGCCTTGGGTTATTGCGGGTGATTTTAATGAAACTCTTACTGCTGAGGATAAGTTTGGGGGTAGGGCTATTGGGGTAAATAGCTCCCTTCGATTCAAAGAGTGTTTGGATAATTGCAATATGATTGATATTGGGTTTTCTAGTCTGCGCTTCACTTGGACTAATAAAAGGGAAGTCCAAGCTCTCATTCAAGTTAGGCTAGACAGATTTTTTGTTAATCCTAGCTGGTTCCTTCTTTATCCTGAAGCAAGAGTTATGCATCTCGCAAGGTGCCACTCTGATCACTGTCCGGTTATGATTGAATTACTTCCTAGAACAACTAGGGAAAGAGAAAGGCCTTTCAAGTTCCAGACCTGCTGGTTGACTGACCCCACCTTTTCGAGTATTGTTACGTAGTCGTGGAGACAGCCCCGTAATCTGAGAGAAGCAACTGAGATTTTTACCAAGGAGGCTAAATCTTGTAACAGGTGTCATTTTGGTAACATTTTTGTTAAGAAAAAGAATATTCTTGCAAGGTTGAAAGGCATTCAGCGAGCAGTCTCCTTTAAGCCTTCAACCTTCCTTCTTAACCTTGAAAAAGAGTTGATTAAGGAGTTTGATACTATTCTTAGTCAAGAGGAGGAATTATGGGCTCTTAAGTCTCGGGTTAATTGGATGATTCAAGGGGATAGAAACACCAATTTCTACCATGTTTCGACCTTGGTGAGAAGGAAAAGGAATCAGATTTTGGCTATTAAAAATTCTGTTGGGGATTAGATTCATGAGGAGAATGAAATCAAGGAGTTCATTAGGGCGGGTTTTATGGATACTTTCACTTCTTCCTTCACTAGTGTTCCCCGACTAGCTTCGGTGTCTTCCCAATGGCAAGCCATGCTCTCGGATGAAGAAAAGATTAGTATCAGTGGAGCAGTCATGGAAGATGAAATTAAGGCAGCCTTATGGTCTTTGAAAGCCTTTAAAGCCCCAGGCCCAGATGGTTTACATGCAGGCTTCTTTCAAAGATTCTGGCTCCTAGTGGGTAAATCAGTTTTGGAGGAAGTGAAGAGGATTTTTGAAGAGAGAAGAGTGCCGGAATACCTGAACAAGACCTATGTTGCTCTCATTCCAAAAATTCAAGGTCCGGAGACCTTAGGGAACTATAGACCTATAAGTCTATGTAATACAATCTATAAGATAGTCACAAAGATCCTAGTGGCTAGATTGAGACCTTTTCTTGATACACTAGTCTCCCCGCTCCAAGCTGCATTTGTTCCTGGAAGAAGGGGCATTGATAATGCTATCATAGCCCAAGAAGTTATTCATTCCATTAGCAAGAAGAGAGGTAAGGAGGGATATATGGCGTTGAAGATTGATTTGGAGAAGGCGTATGACAAGTTGGAATGGAGTTTCATAAGGGACATGCTTTATAGAGTTAACCTCCCTATGAACCTCATTGACATTATTATGAGTTGTGTCTCAACGGTCTCTACCTCAATTTTGGTCAATGGGGATGCTCTAGACCCAATATACCCCTCAAGAGGGATAAGGCAAGGGGATCCACTATCCCCATATCTTTTCATTCTCTGTATGGAGTTCCTTGGTCATCTAGTTGAGGAGAAATGTAGGGAAAATTTGTGGCAGCCAGTTAAAGTTTCTCAAAGTGGGCCGACCTTCTCCCATTTGATTTTTGCAGATGACATCGTCTTCTTTGCTAAAGCGGACCTTACCAATTGTATAGCTATCAGAGATGTTTTAGATGTTTTCTGTAGCTTGTCGGGCCAATCTGTGAGTGAAACAAAATCTAGAGTCTACTTTTCCCCCAATGTTGACATTGACACTAGAGAATCTCTTAGTGATGTGCTCGGTTTTAGCTCCACTCCAAACATTGGAAAATATTTGGGGATTCCTTTGAGGGTTCCAGGAGACTCTTCAAATGAATTTAATTTCATTTTGGATAGAGTGAAGCAGAAACTTGCGGGTTGGAAGGCCAATTTACTGTCCTTAGCAGGGCAAAATGTGCTTATTCAAGCTTCCACGGCTGCAATTCCCTCCTATGCCATGCAATGTAATTTGCTGCCAAGGAAAATTTTGGATGGTATAGATAGAGTGAACCGCAACTTTCTTTGGGGTACAACAGAGTCAATAAGGAAGATACACTGGGTTGGGTGGCATAAGGTGACCAAGCCTAAAGAAGAGGGGGGCCTAGGATTGCAAACAGCTAGGGGAAGAAATATAGCCATGCTTGCCAAGCTCAATTGGAGGCTTAACACTGAGAAGGAGGCACCATGGGCCAAAGTCCTACAAGCAAAATACTGTAATAACAGGAGGTTAAATGCAGCCAATGCTGATAAGCTACCTTGCTCACGGACATGGAAAGCAATCAAGAAAGGAAGAGAAGTTTTTACTCAAGGGAGTATGTGGATGGTAGGAAGGGATAGCATGCTAAGCTTTTGGCATGGGAAATGGATGAAACAAGGTCCTCTAAGACATCTCATTCAGGGTCCATTAACAAGAGGGGCTTCAAATTGGGCTGTAAAAGACATCATGGTGGACTCGGGAATTGATTGGAACCGCGTGCCTTTTGTTTTCCCTCCAAAAATTAAGCATGTGCTTCAAGCCACTCCGCTGTCACTTACAGGTCGAAGTGGTGATAAGCTTGTATGGGCTGCAAATCCGAAGGGTAGCTTTGATTTAAAGAGTGCTTATAACCTTGCTATGGATAGGGAGGAAGATGCAACATTTACAGCGAGTTGGATCTGGAAAGCTCCGACTCTCCCTCGCATAAAATCCTTTCTATGGCAATGTGCTCACAATAGCATTGCTGTCAAAGATTGTCTCACTAGAAGAGGAGTGGTAGAAGATGGCAAGTGTCCCATTTGCAATAGGGAAGTTGAAACTATCTTGCATGCCTTAAGGGATTGCCCTCGGGTTCATCTGGTTTGGAGGCAGATTGGTGTGCAGTTGAGCAACTATGAGTTTTGGAATTCCAATCTGACAAATTGGTTAAACTTAAATGGTAGAATGAGCACCAACCAACCTACTGGTAAACCCCCTTGGAAAATTCTTTTTCCTTTCGCTATTTGGAACATATGGAAGTATAGGAATGATTTTGTCTTCAATAGGAAAATGCAAAATCTGAACTTGGTGGCTGATATCCAAAATATTGCATTGGAGTTTATGTACTGTGTCTCTCATTCGAGGGTTCTGCCTCGTCGTATTATCAAGAGGGTGGGTTGGGAAAAACCACCTCTTGGTTGGGCTAAGCTAAACACAGACGGGGCTGCTGTGGGAAGATCGGGTCTAGCAAGATGTGGGGGGCTGATCAGGGATGATAAAGCTGCTTGGCTTGCTGGTTTCTCTAGGAATATTGGGTCATCTTCCAGTTATGCAGCTTAATTATGGGGCATCAGAGATGGCCTAACACTTTGCTGCAATATGAATATTCACTCCATTATTGTTGAGCTGGATGCCAAATCAATTGTTGATGTTTTTGGGAACCCAAACTTTGAGGGAAATATTATTTCGCCCATTATGGATGATTGCAAGCAGTTAATGTTGCAGTTCCATCAAATTCAGTTTAAACACAACTACCAGGAGGCAAATCGCTGTGCGGACATGTTGGCTAAGGTGGGGTTGGATCAGAGTTCTTGTTTGGTGCATTTTGATAGCCCTCCTGAGATCATTAGGACTATTTTAGATGAGGATTGTAATGGTTTTACTGTTGACAGAATCTGTTCTGTTGTTGATGTAGTTTCCTAGTTCTTCTTTAATGAATCGTCTGTTTACCAACAAAAAAAAAAAGATAATATTTTTGTTTCTTTAATTTCTGTCGCAAGTAGTTCCCTAGAAATAAAACCTATAGAACACACTATACTTATAGGTTCTGTTTGGATAGAACTTATTTTGCTGAAACTGAAAACTGAAAACTGAAAACACTGTAGCAAAATAATTTTTAAATGTGTGAATAGTGCCGTGAGACTCATTTTTAATGAAAAAGTTGTTGAAAAGTGGAATTTGTGGGTCCGTGAACAGTGTAATAATACACTGTTCACAGTAGAAAAGTCAACATTTGCGGTTACTGTTCATGAAACAGTGCATGAACAATAACCGCATTCCCTGAAACGCGTGGAAAAAAAAAAAAAAAAAAAAAGGAGGAAAACGCAAAACGTGCAAACACTGAAACGCAACGCGTATCCAAACATCACCATAACCATATAGGGTCGTTACGTTTTTTTTTTTTTCTTTTTCTTTTTCTTGCCGGCATTAGTTCTCCTGAGACGAGGACAAACTAAGCACCAGGACATTTATGAAATCAAAAATCAAAGGCATTTATGATACAAAAATCAAAGCACCAGTACATTTATGAATACACCACACCATTCTTTTTCTTTTCTTTTTTTTACAAAGGCATGTGAGTCTATGTCAGACCTCCCTGCATGCCTAGACTACTAAGCTTCTATATATCATCAAGTCTAGTACTTAGGTCACTATTCTTTAAAGAAAAATTGTGCAAAAGCTTCACACCAACGGGAACAAATCTTTTTTTTTTTTTGGATGGGAACGGGAACAAATCTTAACACAACATAAAAATGTGCAAAAATTTGCAGTTCCTATCGCAATTAACGCAATAAAAGTCTTAGAAAAGGTCAGAATTTCGAGATAAGAACAGCTGCTTAGCGTCCAAAATAGCAAAAATATAAATCTAAATCCTTTCTTCTTTGTTTACCGCATAAAACTTACGAGATATTTAGATAATTTAACTATTTGTCAAAAATACCCACATAAAAATATTATAATTTTATATAAAATATAGATATGACAAAATATGAGATTTCTTAGACTCTTATTTCAAGTGGGTCGTCAATCTCTTTTGAACAAAGTTTATCTCTAAATTAATTTAGAGAGAAACTTTTCAAACTTCTTATATATCTATTTTTTTTTAGTGTGAATTTTGAAAATCTAACCGTTAAATTTTATATTCCTTATGTTCTTAACATGCATATCAAATTTCGTTTAAATTGGATATTATTTACTATTCAATCAATAAACTTATTTTTTATACACAATTTTAGATCATAAAAATTTGAAATTTTAACATTTGTTTGATGAGATAGCAATTGATCTTTGATCTTCTTGAAATTTTACATGCATGAAGAATACAATAAGAACATGCAATCTAACGGTTAGATTTTCAAAATTCACACTTAATATAGAGATATATGAGGAGTTTGTAGAGTTTCTTTTCAAACTAATTTGGAGAAAAATTTTGTTCATCTTTTTTTACTTGAACAAACTCAGAAGTCCTCCTTAAAAAATATCTATTGTTATACTCTAACTTAATTAGCTTATATATATAGTTAGGTTTCAATCTAATTTTCTAAAAACTCCCTTAATAATATTAATTATAAAAATTGACCCCACAAAGAGATTTACTTAAATACCCCTCTTTTAAAATCTTTTTTTTTCTTTTTTTTTTTTCAGGTATTACAATCTCCCCCACTTACAAGAATTCAGTCCTCTGAATTCATCACAAGAGGAACCAATTTATCACGCTTCCGCTACGTTACTCTAAAGCCACAATTGTATTGGTCTATACAAATTTATCTCCCATCACCACAATTGTATTGGTCTATACAAATTTATCTCCCATCACCACAATAAGAGCAATTAAACTATGAAGAATTCCTTTTTTTTTTATGCCTATCACTCGACCCAAATTGCACTATAATTTACTTCCATAGTGAATATAAATAAATTCCAATACCTACATGTTCAACTAAACCCAGTAAAATGATAGTTCTTCAATAAGTAATCTCCAATAATTATAAATGGTGAAGGAGCCTCCAAGGTTGTGATAAAAGAAAACCACAATCAAAGTCTACCGTAAATCATTATGCTTTGATATCCCATTGAGTTTTATATTACTTCCACTTAAATATAAGTTCAAAACTATTTCACAACATATGCATAGACTTTTCCTTTCTCAAAATTTGAAAAAAAAAAAAAATCCAAAGTAAATGAAGCCATGATGCTTCCGCTACATAAATACAATATCACTGTAAAATCTCTTACTCAATTTCCCATAGTTTACGAACTACCAGATTATGAAAAATATAAGATGATGATAATAATAATAATAATAATAATAATAAGATTCTTCTTCTTCTTCTTTTTAGATACACATATCTTTGGTCTGAATACTTCTCTAATTTCCTTTCAATATGAATAAAAGTTCCAAGGTCCATTTGTTTAGATCAACCCCAATAACTGATTTTCCATCAATTATTAATTTCAACAAAATTTCAAGGCCTAAGTAGTCACCAAAAATTGCAACAAGGGAAATCCACAATTGTGAGATTCACCATAGACCATTGAAAGCTAGCATCCATTTAATTCCATACCTCAAAATTAAGTAGTGCATCTAATGTTCCATTCTTTCATAAGTTCAAAACTCATTTACTATATGTGTATATCTTTTCCTCCTCGAGTTTTGTAAAATAGAAATTCCAAAGTCTCCATAAATAATCTATTGAGCATTGATATAAGGGTCTGTCATAAAACATCCATCTTAATCATGAATTATCTTCACAAATAAGCAACATTTATTCACCTTTAACCTCTAGATGATACTTGGGCTGGAACTCATTGAAGAGATGGGTTCCTTATAATTACATTGCCTATTATGAAAACAAGTCTCTAAGTATACATCGGCTAGAAGGGAATAGTCCATGAAGTACCTCAAACCCCCTTTTTGTTTTTTTTGTTTTTTTCTTTAACTTGCAGATAATATTGTCCCAGCAGACTAGAACTTAGAGTACAATGCAACTTTATATTATTAACCACTTGTTGATATAAAACAAAGGTACCACAATGAACTATAATTCAACTTGTAATAGTCTTTCAAAATAAACTCTCTTGCCATCCCAACTCCTTCAATATCCAATAAAAAATATGGATCACTAGTCCAATTCAATACTACCACGTACTTGTGTTCTATCCACCTCATTTTCTATTGAGCCAATCCATTAACTCTTATCAGTTAAATTCAAAGAATTACATTTCTGGCATCAAAACTTTTCCCCAGGATATTAAACAATCCTCCAAGTCCATAGAAAGAAATTGAGGACCTCAAACTTCTAAGTAACAGAACATGTCTCAAAAACATTTAGGGACTACCTCACACATAAATTAGGCTATGGTAATCCATGTAGGTCAACCCTAACAAGAACAATGATCCAAAAGAAGGTTGGTCCTTAACATTAGAATCCGAGGAAGTCCATATATTACTGAATTCTTTAAACACCCTTAGAATTTATATAATAACATATAATATAATGTGAACTACAATAACCACAAATTAATTTTCCTTCACACTACGAACTTTCCGTTAATTTCCTTACTCCCTATAAACTAAAATCAAGGAATCATAGCTCTAACATCAAACCTTAACCCCTATATAAAGTTCTACAATTTCCAATTCCCTAAAAGCACTCCAAATTCTGAATAGGGCATATAGTAAACTATCATTCAATAATTAAACCTATGAGAATCTCCTACAGATCAAACTAACCTTAGGTAGGTCGACTATATTAGGCAAAACTATCAAATGAGTTTTCAAAAGATCAGTCATAAAACAGCGGGAAGATTTCATTTGCTTGTTCTTTTCTCACTCTCTTTTCCTTTTTAATAAGAAGAAGAAGTTTTAATAACCAATTTGATCAATTACAAAATTTCAAGAATAAAACGCACCCACTTGATAATAGTATAAGAACATAGAAGTATATCAATTAAAATCCTCCCTTTTGTATATATAAGTCACGTACGCATAACCACATAGACATAAATATCAAATCCTTCAAATATGACCTAACAAATCATCATATGATGGAACCTCACTTACACTTCTCATCAAGTCATCAAAAGAACACTATCTATGACCTAATAACCTTCATAAACAATAACTAGAATTGTAATGCCTAGGGCACAGATTTCATTCTAAATCAAAACCTAGCATAAAGTCTACAAGATCATAATCTAAGCTCTAATACCATTAAAATTGTCACGCCCAAACCCAACTATAAAGATAGGCACGTGACAACCGCCGCATGCTTATAAAGTAAGCGTCTTACAAGTGTGTAAAACCTTCATAGTAACTAAAATTTATCCTCAAAAATTAAATCAAATAAATCCAAAATACCTCAAAAATTTCTTTATGAATAGATCTCTAATAATTTAATAGGAACAAAATCCAAACCTTATGTACATAATGCCAATTGGCCAATAAATATAAAACTATTAGAAGACCATCAAATCCCAAAATCACTAAGCTTCTTTTCCTGCTCACAACACAATATCAAAACTCCCAAAACTTGCTATTCTTCACAATCTGAAACTGGAGGGAAAAAGGGGGTGAGTTGACAACTCAATAAGTAACTAAAGTCCTAATAAGTTCTATCAAACAATAGATCTGTAAAGTATAAGATGTAATATGTGTTTTCAATACTATGTGTTTTCAAAATAACTAAAGAAGTTTCATAGTCTTAAAATAATAAGTTGCACATAGATCACATACTTTAATCTTACAAATATATCATAGATGATTTAGAAAATAGTCAGTTTTCCATATATCAAAAGCTATAACTTACAATAGGTTCCAAAAACACATAAGCAGTTTTAGAGACTCAAAATAGTTTAAATACTCAAACATTTCCAAAATCACATATGTAGTTTTAAGGACTCAAAATAGTTCAAATATTCAAACATAATTCATATTCTTAACAATCTTATGACTATGGTCACGCTATATTCTCGTGATTGGGCATTAGAGTACTAATGAATAACCCCCATTGGTTTGGGTATCAGAATACCAATGAATAACCCCCATTGGCTGGATATCAGAGTACCAATGAATAACCTCATTGGTTTGAGTATCTGAGTACCAATGAATAACCCCATTAGCTGGGTATCAAAATAAATTCATAGTCAGATTGTCCATAATCATATATATGAAATCATAGTTTCTAACAAAAATATATCATATTCAAGCATGTATATAAAAATCATATACTCAATATTAAAATATATTTGTAATAATCCTTTACTTGAAATCAGTGATACTATAGAAATGAAAATTCTAACAATTATAAACAATTTTCAGTAGTTAAAAATATATTAATATAAGCAAAATAAAACTCAATTAGGATAAGGTTACTTATCTCCAAACTGATTCGGATGTGGGAGAAAGCTCTTCAAGAAACTCAAATGCCCATCTTTGGAGGGCTTTGTGGAAACTGAAGCTTCCTGCCAAAGTTAAAATTTTCTCTTGGAGAGCCTGCGTGAATGGCTTGCCTGTGTACTCAAAAATGTTTGAGAAGGGTATCCAATCTGGTGTTAACTGCCCTATTTATGGGGAAGAGTCTGAAAGTCTCCTCCATGCTTTAATTTCATGTGATTGTGCTCTCTCTGTGTGGTCGCTGTGGCAAGATTGCCCCTTAAGGCTGCTGTTGAATGCTTCAGATTTTTTGGATGTTGTCCACAAAATATGCTCACCCCCCTGTGTCGTGCACTTGGAGTATTTTTTTGCAATTTCTTGGTCGATCTGGCATAACAAAAACCAGATTGCTCATAATGACGTCAGCCTTTCTCCTCTGCAAATCTGGGAATTGGCGAGAAATATTGTGGAGGGCTTTCACGAGGCTAACTCGGAGCTCCTTCCTCCGAAGCAACCTACCAACAGAGGTTGGGAAGCTCCTCCGCCTAGGTTCTGTAAAATCAATGTTGATGGCGCGACTTCCTTGGATGGTAGTGGGGTGTCGGTTGTAGGAGTGGTCATTCGCGATGAAGGTGGTAATCTTGTTGTTGCGCTTTGCAAAGCTCTGCCTTCGCACTATCCAGCAGAGTGGACCGAGATTTTTGCAATGGAACAGGGCGTCCTTTTAGCACAGGATTTGGCCATTCCCAACGCCATTTTTGAGTCTGATGCTTCATCAGTTATTCAAGCAATTACTCAATGTCTTCAAGGCGGCATAACAGGTCATTTGATTCATAAGATTATTCTGGCAAAATCTTCTTTCTTAAGTTGTTCATTTAGACATGTGAAAAGGGACTACAACAGGGCTGCTCATGAACTCGCCCAATTTGCCAAATGTAATAATGCTTGTCATGTTTGGAAAGATGTATTTCTGTCTTTCTTAGCTCATCTGATTCAGACTGATCATGGTTGATTGTTGTAGGCTTCGGCCATGTTGTATTCCTTTTCTTGTGGTAATGGCATTATGCATTTTCTTTACCAAAAAAAAAAAAGTTCCCTAGGAATAAAACCAATAGAACACACTATAGTTATAGCCATATAGGGTCTATACGTTTTTTTTTTTTTTTTTTTTTTTTTTTTCCTTTTCTTGCCGGCATTAGTTCTCCTGAGATGAGGACAAACTAAGTACTATATGACACAAATCCAAAGCACCAGGACATTTACAAATACACCACACCACACCATTCTTTTTTTTTTTTTCTTTTCTTGCCGGCATTAGTTCTCCTAGATGAGGACAAACTAAGTACTATACACCACACCATTCTTTTTCTTTTCTTTTCTTTTTTCGGGTTTTTTTTTTTTTTTTTCTTGCCGGCATTAGTTCTCCTGAGATGATGACAAACTAAGTACTATATAATACAAAAATCAAAGCACCAGGACATTTACAAATACACCACACCGTTCTTTTTTTTTTTTTTCTTTTTTTTCAAAAGCATGTGAGTCTATATCAGAACTCCAAGTATGCCTAGACTATTAGGCTTCTGTATATCATCAAGTCCAGTACTTAGGTCAATATTCTTTTAAAGAAAAATTGTGCAAAAACTTCACATCTACGGGAACAAATCTTAACACAATATAAAAATGACGTAAATGTACTTTTAGTCTTTATATTTTGATTTTTTTTTTTTGTTTTTACATTTTCATTTTATTACTTTTAGTTTCTAAACCAATTAACGCGTGACATTTAAGTCCTTACCGTCACCCAATTAACCGAAAAAATTGTCGTGGCTGACGACACATTAAAATAATAATTAAAAAAAATCTATTTTGACATTAAAAAATGCCACATCAGCATTTAAATTAAAAAATTAATTTATTAATTTTAACTAAATAAAAAAAATTACAAACATAATTAAAAACAAAAAATCATATGAATGGAGATCTCATATCATTGAACAAGAACAATAAGATTAGAAACCCATAAACTCATAAACCCCATAAACTCATAAATTTCACATTCAAATTATCAAATTCCTATTCCAAATTCATCTTGATCATGAACACACAAGAACAACAAACCTAGAATATTCAATCCCATGAACAAAAGAATAGAAACCCAAAATATTCCAAAATTTGTACACAAATTCTTCCACAAAAATCAATTGTACACAAACACCAACCAAGATCTGAATGGTTTTTTTTTTTTTTCTTTCCTTTTTTATGTTCTTATCAGGAGCAGATCTAGGTTTGGAGCAGATCCAATTGTGCCGTTTCTGGGTTTGGGTTAAAAAACTCCCAATACTTTACTTTGCCGCTTCTTTCATTTCATTTGAACCAAAACTAAAAATGGCTGCTTCCATTTCTTCAATGAGCTTATTCTCTCCTTACGCTCTCGCTTGCCCAAAAACTCACAACCCTTAGCCTCGCAAGCCCTCCAATTCCAAGTCTAAGAGAAAGCAACCGCTACAAAACCCTAACAAGTTCAAGACCCAATCCAATCGCTTCAAGTCCCTACCGGAGCCGATTGTTCTCTCCCCCGGCAGCGAAGCCACCACCTACACTCGCCTCCCTCCCAAGGAAGATTTCTCAGTCCCTTCTCTCAATCTCTCCTCCGTAGTCAAGCTCGCCGACTTCGCCTTGCCGAAAATCGAGACTGAAATTTCCGATTTGATTAGCGAAGATGAATAAGCAGATCTGGATTTAATATATATTATTGTTCTTGTTCAAGCACTCTTAATCTCAATTCATGTGATTTTTTAAAAAAAAATTATGTTTGTAATTTTTTTTATTTAGTTAAAATTAATAAATAAATTTTTTTTAATTTAAATGCTGATGTGGCATTTTTAAATGCCAAAATAGGTTTTTTTAATTATTATTTTAATGTGTCGTCAGCCACGTCAGCTTTTTTAGTTAGTTGGGTGACAGTAAGGACTTAAATGTCACGCATTAATTGGTTTAGGGACTAAAAGTGGTAAAATGAAAATGTAGGGACCAAAATAGAAAAAAGCCAAAATGTAGGGGCTAAAAGTGCATTTACACCCATAAAAATTTGCAGTTTCTATCGCAGTTAACGCAATAAAAGTCTTAGAAAAGGTCAGATTTTCGAGATAGGAATAGCTGCTTCGCGTCCAAAATAGCAAAGATATAAATCTAAATCCTTTCTTCTTTGTTTACAACATAAAACTTATTGGATATTTAGATAGTTTTACTACTGGCCAAAAATATCCACATAAAAATATTATAATTTCATATAAAATATAGATTTGACAAAATATGAGATTTCTTAAGTTCTTACTTTAAATGTGTAGTCAATCTTTTTCTACTTGAACAAACTCAGAAGTCCTCCTTAAAAAATATCTATTGTTATACTCTAACTTAATTAGCTTATATATAGTTAGGGTTTCAACCTAATTTTCTAAAAACTCCTTTAATAATATTAATTATAAAAATTGACCCCACAAAAAGATTTACTTAAATACCCCTCTTTTTAAATCTTTTTTTTTTTTTTTTGGGTATTACAATAAGGAAATGAAAATCTAATATAGCTGATATGTATTGAACCATAAAAAGCAAATTATCAAGCACCACCCAAGAAAAGCAACAAATTTATTCCTCTTTCCTTCAAAAGGTTCTAAGAAAAAAATGGTTACTAGTTGATTAGTATGACCTTCAATAGATTAAAAAGCCTCCAGTGATTGCGAGTCTTGATCATTGACATTTGTCGAGGAATTGACAAACAAAACAAAGATAAAAATGAAATTTAGTTCAGCATATAAGACGACGGGAAAAAGAGAACAATAGCAATTTCTCTTTGATGAAAATGAATAACACTCTTACTATAAAACAAAGACCAAAATAAAAACATCACATTGAAGTTAATTATCATACATTGTAGCAAACATATTGAGAGTAACATTCCTACAGTCTAGAGAAGGGCAACCATAAAAAAATTTATAACAAACATGATCAAATGCCCAACTCAAATAAATTTTAAAAAAAATAAAAATATATATATTTTAATAGTTTTAAGACCATGAAAACTCAATCTCATTCATAATGAAATCTCAAAATTGAACTACGTTTTTTTTTTCTTCCTAATAATGAGATGGGAATAAAAAAAGAAAAGAAAAAAAGAATAAGAATAATGTAAATAGCAGAACTCATTTTCAGTTTATACCCTTTGGACCTAGGTTACCAATGTTCACCTCTCATCTGCTTTTAGTTTCGTTCGTAAGCTCTAGAGTCGTTATCTGTCTCTTGCACTCATTTGATTGAGTTGTGGTAGACGAACTTGAGCCATGACCAAAAGAATGGAAAAAACACTCAAGAAACTATTGCGTTGAAGGCCATACCGATCAATTTGTAAACAGAGAACAATTGAAAATTTATAGAAAAAAAAAAAAAAAAGAGGTGAGGAGGTGAGGAGGTTGCAATCTATCGGTGACTATAAGAATTCCATATAATAGCGGCATCTCAAGAGTTTGGGTTAATGGAGAGACACACGATAGATTTGGAGATAAAGTATCGGTGACTATAAGAATTCCATATAATAGCGGCATCTCAAGAGTCTGGATTAATGGAGAGATACACGATAGATATGGAGATAAAGTAACACCTGATTTTAAAAAGAGACTCAATAAATGGCAATCGGTAAAACAAAAAATAAAAAAAGAAAGAAAGAAAATAAATGATGACATGGGCTAATGTTAACTGGAGCGTAGCAACAACAAATGCTACGCTTAAACTTTTCATACAAGTTTAATAATTAATCAACACACACACACATAAATGTATAAAAGCAAAGACCTCATATATTCCAAACAATGGGCTGATGTTTTATATTAGCCAAACAACTTAAATCTTTAATATGTCTTCTGTTACTAATGATAACTCTTTATCATCAGATAAGAGACTTTATTAGTTGAGTTATTCAGAACTCACATATGCCTTTATTACTTTAAATGCTTTAGATAGATTCAATGGATAACTTTTCAGTTTTCTCTTTTTTTCGTAAGAATTAAATTCAATGTAGAATTGCAAGAGTCATATTCAATGGATTGGGTAACATGATTGTTTGTATAATCAAGCATAAATAACAACCTCCTTAAGAGCTATCATTCAAGAGCTAAGTTCAATCTAGAATTGTAAGAGTCAAATTCAATGGATTAGGTGATATGATTATTTGTCTCTATGCATTTGTCCAATCAAGCATAAATAGCAACTTCCTTCAAGATAAACTTTGATGGAACGATTTTTAAAGAACAAAGTAAGAGCAGGAGTTTTGATTCGAGATGATAACGGGCCACTCATTGTAGTATTTAGTTGCAAAGGAAGAGCAATTTGGATTCGGAGGAAGCAAAACATACCAGTAGCAATTGTCTAGGCTATTGATTTTGCAATTGAGATAGTTGTAAGAAAAATCATTTTGGAGGGAGATAATTCATGGTTAGGAGCTATGATATAAGCAACAATCTTAAGAAAAATATTATGCATGGTTATGAAGATAATTTCATACTAAAAAAAAAATTATAAAACATTTTAAAATAAATTTATACAGAATGGACATCGGCTAGTTAAATATTAAACTTGGAGTTCAAATGATTTGGAATTTGAGAGCTAATAAGGAAAAATGCCCAGATAAAGGGGGGAAAGAATACAAGGGTTAGAATTTAGAGAATTATCACTATCGTGCATCTTTGATGTGATGGTCACTCCACTAAGGACACGTTTGATAGACTGTAATAGTCACTGTAATATAATAGATATTCCTATGGCATAACTATTCGGTTGTTTGGTTATGTTTTTATTACAATGAATAGTTATTCCTTATGAATTGCTATTCTTCAAAATGAGGAATAATTATAATTTATACATTATCAAAAGTACTGAATATCTATTCCTTCACCTCATGTAATAACTTTTAAAAAAAATTTCCTAAAATGCCATTAGTTGCCACATCTTTAAAAGGAAAGAAAATAAATTTTCCTTCTTGTTAATTATTAGCTCTATTTTGAACACCCTAAAATAAGTGTATTTTAGGAAATTTGACTTAAAAATGATTTAATTATACCATCTTTTTAGACTCTACTAAATTGTGAATGCATATTCAGGATTCTATTCCTAAATGGTTACCAAACTAATAAATAGTAATACTTATTACATTTCAACTTAATGTATTCCTTATAATACTTATTCCTATTCCCATATAATAATCATTACAGTGTACCAAACGTGCCCTAAGTGCTTATGGGGAAGAGTAGAGTTCAAGTATAGAAAGAAAAAAAGTTTTTTTTTTTTTTTTTTTTTTTTAAGGGAAAGATTAGAAAGAAAGTTTATACCATATTATTTTTTTTAAATCAAGGGGTTTTTTGGTACATAATTTTAAATACATGTTTTCAGTTTTTAAACAAAATTACACGCATTTTCACACACTTTTCACCTACACATATTTCAAAAAAACTGAAAACTGTTATTTAAACATACGTATCAAACGAGCCCCAAATAATCCAATATAATATACTCCTATTCCTTTTATATTTTAATAGATCTGGTGATTGTGACCCACCTTTACTTAGTAAGAAAAAGGTAAGGCAAAGGTGCCGCATTGCCTATAGAAAGATTTTTTTTTTTTTTTTTAAAGGGAAAGATTAAAAAGAAAGTTTATACTTTATACCATATTTAAAAAAAAAATCAAATAATCCAATATAATATACTCCTATATTTTATAGGAGCCTCGTCACACACGCTTTGCACTTGTAATGATACTCTTTTTTATTTTTTATTTTAAATTTAGTGTCATATTAATGTTTAACAATGAGATAAAGATAATGTTTTAATTCTTAGAATCTTTGTGAGTTGGTGGCTGATATAAATGGTAGAAACTATTTGATATGGAAACTCTTGATTTTTTTTTCCAACTCTCATGTAGATGCATTGGAGAAGTTATCTATCTAAAAAAAAAATACTATAAAATAATTGTGAGTTATTGTGAGTATTTTTTTTATTATAAAATTTACGAAAGAGGTAAGATAATATGAAATAATGTTTTTATTTTTATTTTTAAACATGTGAAATAATGTTTAAAAGTGAGATAGAGATACCTTTAGAGCATCCGCAGTGGCCCAAGGTAAATGGTATATGTTGAGAAATTTACAATTCAAAGCAAAAAACAAGCCAACATCAAGTCTTGTATATGTCTTGTATCCTAAAAAAACAGTAGAATTGTGCTACAGTACCACCATCACAAATTGTGATGGTACTGTAGCACAATTGTAAAAAAGAAGTAATATTTTTTTATTCAATCCTCTCTCCTCCCACTCTCTCTCACGTCTCAATCCCTGCTGGCTTTTATTTATGTTTTGAAATATATTATTTTAATGTGTTGTATTGTAAAATAAAAGTTAAGATGTTGGGAGTATTGTAAAATGGTATGATATAATTGATAAAGTAATTTTTTGAGATGGTAAAATAGAATAAGATAACATTCACTATTGTGAATGTTATTTAACAAAAAGTGAGATAGAGATAGAATCTCATTTTTAGAATATTTCTTTACGTTAACCTTAACGGTGTGTTTTTAAATTTAAAATTATTTAATTAAAAAAATAGAGATATTTGAGAGAGGTTATGAATTTGTTCAAAGGACATCCAATAGTAGCATAGATATGTCGTGAGTCGTGACTGTGGACAACCTTTACACTGATGACGTCTTTACAGTTTACATGGGAATCTGCTACTGCTACCTCATCCTCATGCTCACAGTCACAGCTCACTCACCAGACCAAACCTTACGTTAACGGTTAACCTTCACAAATGGTAACGCCACTAATGGATTCTCTAATAATTCACCTCTTCTGGAACATAATAGCTGCTATATTAAGCTGTATAACCCATTCCTTTTTCACTCATACCGCCAAATACATTCACAGACACAGTTTCTGTTTTCAAAGATTAGCTTTTGTTGTGAACTTGGGCTGTAATGGCAGTCTCCTCCTACAAATCTCAAATCTTTTTCCCTTCTTTGAATTCCATTCCCAAGCTTAATGGTCCTCGAAATTGCTTCTTCACACACCCAATTCTTCACACAAATCAACTAATAAGACATACAACCACTCTGCTCTCTGCATTTCCCAGCACTGTTTCTGAGAGTTCAACCCAAAAAATATCATCTTTTAATGATGTATGGATTTGGGGGTGTTTCATTGTGTGTTTATTTGTAATTTTGGCTTCTGGGTTCTACTGGTTTCTGATTTTTTTTTTTTTTTTTGGTTGTTGCAGTTGATTGAAACATTGATAAGTCGTGTTGATTTGTCTGAGGCTGAGGCTGAGGCTTCCCTGGATTTTTTACTGAAAGATGCAAATGAGGCACTGATAAGTGCTTTTCTTGTTCTGCTGAGAGCCAAAGGAGAGACATATGAAGAGGTAAGAGTTCTCTTCTTTGGGGCTCTGTTGGACTGAGTTTTATCAATTGGCATTTTAAAATTATAGTATGCTGTACGACCCCTTGGAATTGATAGATAGGCTATTAGAATTAATTGTCTATAAAAGTGAAATTTCATGAAATAATGATAATCAAGACATGCATTCTAGCTGCTTCTTAACACTTAAAATATTATCTTAATAGATTTTTACTTGATAAATTCTGATTCCACCCCACCCAAGTTTTTTGCCTGAATGCCTTTTAAGGACTCAAGTCAATTCAAATTTTTGTCTATAAAAGTATGCTTAATGTTGAAACAAATGGAGGATAATAAGGGGTTCAAGTGATAACCCAATGGTAGTTGGCATTCTTTGTAGTGTATCATGTCTGTGGTTTGAACCCCACCTCCTCCCTCCCACTATCTACCTATCTCAAAAAATGGAGGATAGTGAAAGTGAATATTTTTATGGGGTTTTAATGATTTTTCAAACAGGTTGTGGGGTTGGCAAGGGCCATGCTCAAGCATAGTGTGAAGATAGAAGGGTTGGTTGATGCAGTCGACATTGTTGGAACTGGTGGTGATGGAGCAAACACGGTGAACATTTCCACAGGGGCTTCAATACTCGCTGCAGCTTGTGGTGCAAAAGTTGCGAAGGTTGGCATCCCTCTGCATTTACTTTTGATGCTTTGATCTTTATTGAGATATAAATGAATGAAATGGTGATCGGTTAATTGGTTTGTGTTCAGCAAGGAAATAGGTCAAGTTCTTCCGCATGTGGAAGTGCTGATGTATTAGAGGCATTGGGAGTAGTTAATGACTTGGATCCGGAGGTTAGTGTAATTAATTTTATTTTTCAAAGTTGAATTGATGCTCGAATGATATTATGGCTAGCGAGTGACTATGCCTCAGAGCAGCTTCATTTGTGGTGAGAAGCACATTCTGACCACTAGGAGATTATAAATTGGCTGCACTAGACTTTATAGACAATTTATGAAATAAATATCAGGCTAGAAGTTATAGTGATAATTTTGCAATCAGAGGAGGATGCTATCTCTAATTGAAGCCCTATGCTTTATATATTATTTCCTTAAGAACGCAATACATCTATCAGAGAAAAAAAAAACTTATATGCTGGGGTTTATTATGTCAACATCTTTACTTATATATATATATATATATATATATATATATATATATAAAAACACAAAAAAAAAAACTTATATAATATGAAAAGAGTGCCAATATTGTGAACAAATGATTTTTGCCTATAATAATTCAATTTCTCATAATTGTTTTTTTTAAACTCAGGGGGTGACGAGGTGTGTGAATGAGGGAGGAATTGGGTTTATGATGTCTCCAAGATATCACCCAGCAATGAAGATTGTCAGCCCTGTTAGAAAAAAGCTAAAAGTAAAAACTGTATTCAACATATTGGGTCCAATGTTGAATCCAGCAAGAGTGCCTTTTGCTGTTGTTGGTGTATACAAGGAAGACTTGGTAAGTATTTGCATCAAGAATAGCTGAAATATTAGAATTATCATCTACTCTCCTAAAACTATATTTCTTTATTATTTAATTTCATTTAACTTCCCCCCACCAAAAAATAATAATCATTTTTTTTTTCATCAAGTTCCTGTAGCAATAAACTCAAGGTGGTAGCATGGCTGTTTGTATACACGGTCAATGATTCAAGCTTCACTGCTTTCACCGTATGATTCTCAGTTTTTTCTAGGTTTATGAAACAGATTGCATTTTTCTTTAACAAGTTTCAAAATAATTTCAATGCACCTGAGATCACTTAAATGCCAACTTTGTGAACAACAGGAAGGCCTATGAGCACTTTTTTTATTTTACTTTTCTCATAGCAACAGGTTGTTGCTAAGGTCCATAGGATATTTGTCATTTTTTCTTTAACCACACCTGAAGTTTAAAATATTTGAAACTAATTACATAATGAAAGTGATAGAATATTACATTATTTCAAATGTAGTCACTCTTTTTCCAAGATGGTTTCAGTAGACATAAGGTTATGATTTAATAGATTCTTAATCAATAGAGTAATTGCTGGTAAGATTCGAAGGATTTTTATTTTGATTGGGCCTTGCCTGAATTGTTCATTAATGTATTATGTATAATTGACTGAAAACTCTTAAGTGTTTTGTACTTGCTTATCAGCTCAACATAGTGCTGGAGTATCTCAAATTGTACTCAAGTTACAATGGTTTGTTTCTGGTAGATAACTTATAGTGGCAAAAATGAGTCTATAGTTTTAGTTTAAGAGCATGTAATCAAACTAACACAACTATGTTTCATATTTTTATTGATTACAGTTATCACTTCATCATGAATAAAACATTGATTTCATTGTGTATTCTCTAATATAGAAGGAGACTGATGCACAATTATATACTGTTAAAGGGCTTGGGTAGTTGGGTTCACTTTTCAAGTTATTAGTTGCATATATGTGGTCGTGAGTTTTTCTCTCATTTTATGTTCTATTTGTTGTATAGGTCTTAAAAATGGCCAAAGCACTGCAGCTCTTTGGCATGGAAAGAGCATTAGTTGTTCACTCAGAGGGTTTAGATGAAATGAGTCCCCTAGGTAAGATACTCATTAAAATAAAAATAAAAAGGCTAAAGTATGCTTATTACAAGTGTAGAATTTGAAATTTATCTCTCTCTATTTTTAAATTATGAGATAAACTGTGATGAGGCAGCCTTCCGTCAAGATTGATCGGGCATAACCCATTTTTACATGCCTTGGTCATTTTTCTCATTGATCCAAACCATTTACATAGATTTACAAATAACAAAACTGTATGTCTTTACATTTTGCATTAGTTATTAGTGCCAAATTATTATTATTACTATTATTTGTATTTGAATAGCATATAACATTGCTTATCTATGTCAAAAAAGAACATATTTTTTCAGTAAAAAAAAAAAAAAAAAAAGCATTAGGTTTATTTTTTATTCTTTTTATTTTTTGATAATGTAGGGAACCTTTCTAAAGAGGAGCCCTTTGCATAATTTATGTTGTCAATTTATGTCCTATCACATTTTTTCCTCAGTCTATTGCATAATTTAAAATTTTCTAGAACCCTATCAATACGTGTACAAATGAAGATGCCCTATCAATTTTGATGAGGTGTGCCCTTTTATACCTTTTATAGTTTATCTGTTTAAGTATATTATTAAATCTCATCTTAGTCACAGATCAATGATTTGAATACAGGACCTGGGTTAGTCCTTGATGTCACTCCAAAAAATATTGAGAGATTCTCATTTGATCCAGGTGAGAATCTTCCTTCTAATTTTTATTTTTATTTTTTCATCTTTGATTAGTTTCTACGTAGTAATGGTTATGAACAATTTCTTTATACTCGCTGATAAAGACATAATGTTTATTTGATAGTGGAGTTTGGCATTCCCCGCTGCACTTTAGATAGCTTGAGAGGTGGAGATCCAGAGTATAATGCAGAGGTTCTAAAGCGTGTGTTATCAGGACAAAAAGGGTCCATTGCTGATGCGCTTGTAAGCACTTTGGCAGTTTGGCTCTCATTAAAATGTTAATGTCATAGGTTATTACTTATGATTGAGAAATCTAATTATCACCAAAATGTTTGAACAGATAATGAATGCAGCAGCAGCTTTGTTGGTTAGTGGCCATGTGAACACCTTGGGTGAAGGGGTAATTTTGGCTCGTGAAACACACGAATCAGGAAAAGCTCGGGAGACGCTTAATTTGTGGATAAATATTTCCAATGTAGGTTAAATAAAAAAACTTCTAAAATTAATATAGCTTCAAATTGTGATTGACTTATACACTTTGATCTCGTTTGTTTGATGATTGCAGAAATCAAAAAACGAAGCAGCCCTTAAGCATGCCGGAGACTCTAATATCAGTTAGTGACTTCTGAAGATTGACAGCCAAAAAATTGCACGGGAAATGTAAAAGTATTCAGACTTGAAGGTTTCAATGTAATGGATGTTTTTTTGTTCTCTTGTTGGAATGGATACTTTGAACAATGAAAAATTTCGCCTGCTTAAATTTTGAATAAAGCCTTGTTTAAAGCCAAATCTTGTAATCAATAGAGCTTTATGCTTCATGCCGATGCTTTTCAAGGATTTTTTTGCTCTTTGGGCAATTTTTGGAACAATTTTGTTATGTGTCCCAATAGCAAACGTATTAGTTAAGTAACATCTCGAGCCTCAAAAACTCAAGTTTCAAGAGGTGGCAAAGTTGATGTGAAAAAAAAAAAAAAAAAAAAATCCACTTAGAACTCTAAGACTCAAGTTCCTTAAAGAAAACCAAGAGAAAAAAATCTGACCCTAGCCTAAATCGATCATTTCTTCTTCTTTATGAACCTCTCTTTTGCTTTTTAGATCAAGCCCAAATTGGGCCTCCAAGGCCGAAGCTCACTCATTGAGCTTGAGCACAAACACTAGGCCGAAGCTTTCTCTCTTCTCTCTCGCTCTATCTCGTTCCCGATCTCTCTTGGTCAAAACCCCTTATCAAAACCCATGAACTTTCCCCTCTTTATATCTGATCTAGTACCCTATGGAACTCTAGGCGGCATGCGGGTAGCGGATTTATGAGGCAGAGGCTATGAGGTTCGTGGATCGAGGATGAGGTGGTGGCACCTGAATTTGTTTTTTGTTGGTTTTGCAGGTGAGATGTGGATGGGTTCTTGTTTATGTGAAAATTTGAGAACCTAAAGGTGTATTTTTGGTGAATTGTGTTCTATGCATGTTGTATTCTATGAATTTTGTTCATTGAAAGTGAAAGCTCGATAATCTAAATGACTAGAGCTTGTTTAGACCCCCAATTTTAATTACGACTTGATTAATTTTAAGCTTAACACACTTAATGCAAAATATACATGATGAGCAAATTAATTAATCAAAGCATTCAACAATTGTATGGATAAACAAATAGATGCAGTGCCAAAAGGTAAAGGGCAGTAGGGAAAAGAGACTCAAATTCAAGATAACACAACGATGTGTTATCGAAGAGGAAAACCAAAGAACTTGGCGTAAAAACCTCTCCACGGTCTTCCAAGCTGAAATGATCCACTAGTGAATAAGTTGGAGAACAAGGATACCAAAAAGACTTTCCAAATCTAATCTACCAAAAATACTTGAGCCCTCCAAGCTCTAGCTACCAACGGACTTCTCGGAATCTTGTCTTCACTAGCTTCCTGGATGCCGCAATATTGCCCGATTGCACTGCCAAGCCTCATCGGCTTATTTTGGCAAAGACCCAATGCTTTCCAAGCTCCAAAACACTCTCTACACTCTGAATGGGTAAGGGTTGTGATTGCGTATAAATCTCCTCTCAAGGTATGACTATGGGAGAGGGGAAAGAGAAGAGACTACAAAGGAATTCTCACTTAAGGATGAATAGCTCTCTCTAAAATGGTGGATGTTGTAGAAACCTTTTTAGGGGGGAATGTGAAGAATAGCACAGTGAAAAGGGAGAATATCGTAAGTTAAGATGCGTTAGAAAGAAAGTCAGAAACTAGCATCTCAAGTTTCATAGACTCGAGTTCCAAAAAGCAAAACCTCAAGATCTGAAAAAAAAACAAAGGAAGAACGATTCAGAAAAACAGAGGAAGAACGATTTGAGGCACGATCTGAAGAAACGAAGAGACGATTTGAAGAGGAAGATCTGATTTGAAAAGGCACGATCTGACGATTTGAAGAGGAAGATCTGATTTGAAGAGGCACGATCTGGTCTTCAGATCTGCCGTCGAAGAACGAAGAAGAAGAACGAAGAACGATCTGACACTTCGAAGAATGCAAGGAAGAAGAAGAGAAAATCGAGTCTCAAAAACTCGATTTCCACAAATTTTTATCTTGGAACTCGATTTTTAGACAGTCGAGATGCTTTGAAACTCGAGTTTCAGACACTCGAGATGCTAGTTTTTAACATTGTTTTGAAACGTGACAACTAACTAAATTTTTTAATATTTAATGTTATTTAAAAATAAAATTCACCTTTTTAGGGTTTTCTATCTAAATAACCTCTTTTTAATTTTGTGGGTAACGAATGTATATATAATGTGGGTGAAATGTAGGAAAGTCACACTTAAAATTCAGCTAGTCAGAGTATCTCGCGGGTTGGCCAAGTTGCGAGATTACTCGCAAGATACATTGACTCTTCAGCTTTCGACATGTGCTCCTCATGTGACCTTCAACTGTCTTGATCAAATCTTCACCACTTAAGACTAAACACATTACAATTAAATCTCACAAACTACAAGGAAATAAATTAATGAAATTACAACACTTTTTGTCATGGAATATAGTCAACATAAATGTTATGTAAAAACCATAACTTTACAGAAAGAACTCAAGTCTCTAGTTCCACGGAGTTCCATGTGGATTTTATGCCACATCAGCTTTGCCACCTTTTAGAACTCAAGTCTTTATGAACTCAAGTCTCTAAAATTCGAGATGCTATTTAACTAATATGTTTGCTTTTTTGCACATAACAAAATTTTTAGCAAAAATTGCCCAAAGCGCAAAAAAATCTGTTTTTCAATATTAGGGTATGTTTATGCCAGAGATGTAATATACCTACGACAATAAATAAGTGCAGTATTTAATTTTGAAGTAGTTAAACCAAAGAGATGGAATTGCAGGAAGATGATTGGTTGAGGAACTATCAATGTGTATGCTCTCTCTCTTTCTCAAACAGATATAGAAATGGGATTGGTGTTCAGCTCAAGCAGAAAAAGCAAAGAAAAGCTAGAGATGTTGTTGAACAAGGCCAAGCAGGTTACATTCTCCACACCCTTCTTCAGTGTTTTTTCTTTTTCTTTTAAACCTCTATCCATAAAAATATGCAGGCTTCTGTTCAACTAGTATGCAAAGGTTAAAAATTTAGATTCTGAGACTATGAGAAGTTGTCAAATTGATGTACTCATTTTGAAAAGTTCCCTTTTGAAAATATATTTAATATGATTTTGTGAAGTTCACTCTCAGCCAGCAAAGTGAGATTACAGATGCCAAATTAAGGCGAATGAAAAAAATCCTAAAGTTTAATTCTTGTCCAATTACCATTGATGGACCCGGTTAATCCAAAGCCTCCATCAAGCTCATTTCCAAAGTACTATGATCCGGAACAGTACTACCACTATCATCAAAAGGAAGGACACTCCACTGATAAATGCTCCGGAATAGTACTACCACTATAATCAAAAGGAAGGACAGTCCACTGAAAAATGCTATGCCTTGAAGAATGGTATCTGATCTTGATGAATTTGCTATTTGATATTCTACGAGCCAAGGCATTTCTTTAAGAGAACACTTTGTTTGGTTGGGGGGTGAATAAGTGGGGAATAGAAAAGATTTAGTTTTCCATCATATGTGTTTGGTTGGGAGGATGGAAAAGTGGAAGAATGAAAAACTCATTTGTTTAGTTGAGAAGAAAAATGAAAGCTTGGAAAAGGTAGTTTGTTTTAATTTACTCTTATGTTCCTATTATGTAGTATATAAGAAATAATTAGACACATTATAAAAGTGAAACAACACAATTATTACTTTATATTACCTTCTTTCTCTGTCAATTTATTTTTATATTATAAAATGTGATTATTTATTTTAGAAGCAAAATGTGATTAATTAAATTGGTTAAAATAAAATATTAAAAAAGCAAATAAAAAATCCCAAATGAATTGTGGCGCAATTTTATAATGGGGGCAAAATTGATCTTTGTTTTTAAGCCCTTTTTTTTTCTCCCTAAATCGGGGAGACTCATTTTTGGTGGACTTGGGGAGAAAACACTTAGGTCCTCCCAAAATCCCTCCCATTTTCCCTTCCTAACCAAACAACCTAAAACCTCCCCTATTTTCCTCTCTCCCTTCTCCATCCTCCCCCGAATCATCCCAACCAAACAGGTTGTAAATCAACAAAACCAGACTCTAGTTGACCATTTTTTACATTAGATCATGTACATGACTGAGATTTCTACCTAAGCTTGTGTTCATATTTCATACACACGGGGTGATTGAGTTGAGTTTAGCCGTTTGTGAGTGCTCATAAGGAAATCGAACAATGATCAATTATGCTTGCGACTTCAATTCTAGAAGATATCCTCAAAGAGCTTCATAAAGTAACCTAATTTACTCATGTTTGAAAATCCCTCGTACATGAATTCAAAATCCACAAAATCAATAAATCGATGAACACGAAATAACAGAGGATGTATGAATTGTTGATAGAAAAAGTTGATGATCAAAGCAATGGCACAAGGTGATCGTCAAACGCATTGCATAAAATCAAACAAATGAATGTAGAGACCAAATACTTTTTGAAGAAAACATTATACATGCCACAATGTTAAATCACAACAATAATGTTTTTATGACTAATTTCATATGGATAGACCAACTTCCTTATGTATATAAAGAAGGTGTTTAGCTAGCTCAAGAAGCTTCAATTTCACACATTGCACATGGGTTTAGAATCATTTAGATTGAGATGTCATTAATGTCAAGGTCCAGCATAAGGGTTCGTTTGGTTGGAGGGATAGAAAAGTGGGAGAGTAGAAAAGATTTTAATTTCCCTCATTTTTTTTTTTTTTGGAGAAATTTTTTTGTTTAGTTGAGAGTGAAAAAGTAAATTTGCATAAATTTACTCATATACTCTTGTTAAAAAATGATGCCTAATTAAAACAAAAAAGTGACAAACAACCAAAAAAAAAAAAAAAGCAATCTCCCAATTATGTCCTCATTAAATAAAACAAAAAAGTAACACATTTATTTAGCAAAAAAAATTGTGTATGTGCAAATAAAAAAATAAAAAAAATAAAAAAAAAAACCTGGATGAAACAAAGGAAAAAAAAGTAAAGGCTGTTGAGGCATTTTTGTCCATTAAGCAGCCCCATTTTCTTCCTTCAATTTTGGAGAAAAATTTTTTTGTGTGTCAAGGGAGAAAACACCTGGGCCCTACAATTTATTTTTTTTTCTCCCCACCCAACCAAACACACTTCAAAAAAGTTTTCATTCCCTTTTTTTTCTCCAAAGTTTTTCATCCATCCTATTTCACCTCCAAACAAACACACCCTAAGTGTTCAAGCTCAGTCCATAACCACTAAGTCCAAAGTAAAGGGAAAGTTAGGGAAACAGTAAAAGAAGAGGATAATTGAAAGATCTAGAAAAAAGCATTTGGATATACAACGATGTAAGTTTCTTTAAAAAACCTCCTCCCCTCTCCTCGTATATGTGTTAAAAATACTTAGTATTCTCAAAAAAAGAAAAAAAGAAAAAAAAAAAGCATTTGGAGCACTTACAAGAGCTCCAACGATTTAGCTGCTGCTTGTTTTGAATATCAACTACCAAAGTAAAGGGAAAGTTAAGAAACAGTAGGAGAAAAGGAAACTCTTCCATTCTCCTTTCTCTCTTCACCCATACTGTGCGATTTGTGATAGAGCTAGTAAAAATACCTAAATTTCTACAGGAAGTCTTCATTTGTTATACCCCAAATTGTGCGTATTAGATTGTTAAATGCGTGTTGTGTGGACTTGTGCGGAGTCACACATTGGGTGTTCACTAGTTAGATTTTGAGAGATTTTGAGTTTATAAGTAATTACAAGGAATCCCAGTTGCAACTTGACTAGTATAAAGGAAAAATTAAGGGACCATACCATCTTCCCCCTCTGTTTGAAGGATAAAGGGTAGGAGATGACAAATGGAGATGAGCCCTGATTCTGTTACCAAAAAAAAAAAGGACCCGTCCAGATTATGGGCTGCTGAATATAGGGGCTTGATTACATGGGAGAGAGCATAACTTCAACCCACTAACGGTGGAGTTGATGTCACCTTAGTGGAAGAGATGATCCATCTGGGCTAGAGTAGATCTGTATTGGGTTTAGAACATTACCAGCTTCACCTTCAAAGATGATGTGGTCACAGTAGTTTTCCATTCAATCAAATCCAATGATCCTTGGTTAGGAGAAGGTACAAAATCTTGCTTGCTCTTTCTGGATCAAAGACTGAACACATTTTGCCTCTCCCATTGTCAATAAGGATTCCCATTTAATTGAACCTGCAACCACTTCCAAATAGAAAATGAAGAGTGAACTCTGTTGCACACAACAGCTGATGGTACAAACTCTTGACACTTGCATATAATTATATGATATAGAGCTACTACATTTGCCAAAAAGAAAGCACATCAAATTACAAAAATCAAGATCACAAATCTTAATTTTGTTACCACTTTGTATTAAAAGAAATATTACAACAAAATATTCCTTCGTGGGATGTAATAAAGGGTAAAAAGAACAAGTACAAGCAAGGAAAAGCATGATATCGCCTGGCTAGAGAAGATTGAATCCCAGATTGTTTAGAAACAGAGCTACACAGGAGTAAAAATGTTGCAAAGCTTGAGCAAGGATACCATCCAAGATAGCTGTCTCCATAGCAATGCCAAGACTCACAAGGCATGCTTCTAAAATCTTCTCCCTGTGGGCTTCAAAGGTTTAGAAGTTGAAGCAGAATCTTTTCCTTTAAATTGAGCTGGTCTCATCATGGAAGAGCTACAACTGTAGGGACAAGAAGCAGTAGAATAAGAGCTGGAAATGCATCAATAATTAGTTTCTTATACACATTATTAGAATAATGCCAACCAAGACCCTTACCCACTGTTCCTCTGGGTCTGGGAGGCCATTCTCTTCATAGCTGCACGATTTTTCATCTCATTACTGTTCAAAAGGAAAAGAGGAAAGAAAGAGTAAATACCCTGAGAAATGTTTCAAAAATAGGAAATCTTGAGAGCAAATCAACAAGCCCTAATAAGAACCCAAATTTTTTTAACATGAAACTTTGAAGGAAATAATCAGGACCTACCAAAAAACGTATTCCCAATGAGTAGAACTGCATACTTTGCAGATCTACCAAATCCATATAATTTTGTTTTTACCATTTCAATAGAGATGATGAAAAATAGAATTTATTGTTTTTCACAAGTGTCAAAGAAATGTAAGAGAATGCCTTCAATTGAAGGTTGAAAATCATCAAATGATTTTTTTGGCACTTATCAAAGGTATGCCCCTCACCAGTAAAGGTGTGTACTTTACCAGTCACTTATCAAAGAAAAAAGTCCCAGATGCCTCAAAACCTACGTTTCTAGTCCAGAGCAAGGGTGTAATTACTTTCCCTCTGCCCAGTACTCTTTTCTTAGATGTATATACTTTTTTGATAAGAAAATATTACACAATTAATTTATACACTGTAGGTTATGAGTTCATTGTTTTTTTCAATCTTCTGTAGATACAAAATTTCAAGAGGAACTTTCCCTACAAGATTACCTGTTAAGATAATCTACTTTTGACTTCTTCATCAAGTTGCTCTTCACATTTGAAACATTGTAGCCAGGTCCACTGCCTACAGAGAATTGTCAAAAGTAAATTAACTATCATCCTCTTCAGCATTTAAGTTTCAGCATGGGGCTTTAACTTGCCCAAGTTGATATAAATAGATTACTGAACTCCTTGAACAACATCAGCACAGCGAAATAAAAAGGCTACCTCCAAAAAAGCCTCTTTTATTTTTAGAAGGTGGAACTTTGGTGCAAATCTGAACTTGCCGACTTTGTTTTCCTACAAAAGTTGAAAACCTTATAAGAATTTCTTATGTGCACAAAATAATAGTCGGGAACTTAACTAGTAAACAATGCATAAAAATTCACAGCATTAAATTTTCATAGGATTTAAATATTACAAAACAACATGGACAGAAAGAAGATAGAACCTCGAAAATGCTTGTAATTGAAAATAAGTGTGAACGAAGATTCTCAAGGACTTAATATTTTGCTTACCTTCTGATATTTCTATCTCAATCTTCTGCAGTAAGTTGTAGCGTAGAACTTCCATGTGATCTCACTAAATTTTCCTTGTTGCCTCAAGTGATCTAGGTGCAAGAAGTGATTAAAAAGGACACATTCATTTGACATTTCCTATCATTTATCCTCCTAAAAGATATCGTTTGTGGTTTTACTCAGGATCATTGACCTACATCCCTGCACCTCATAGGGAGACATACTAAGTATTTTGGTAATCTTAAGCATAGCGAAAGAATAAGATTCCAAGATATCAAGTTTATATAGAATTTTATCTTTTCTTTTCTTTCTTATTAGTAAGTTACATAAGCACCTAGTGGATTTGAAACCCACGACCTTACCCTCCACCCATTCTTGTAAAAGAAGTGTCAATTGAGTTGGAGCTCATTGGCTATAGAAAATCCTAAAACGGAGTTCAATTGTTACCATGAAATGATCTTCATCATTAAAAAAAATTTATTACTTATTTGAAAAAAAAAAAATCCTAAAATGGAGTTCCCAGTAAAATAAGTCTGCCGGTGAAATAACTTAAATAACCATTAATTGAAGGTACATAGGATTGTTACCGATATCCAAACCTGAGAAACACTAAACTAAAACTTGTCCCAAAATATTTCAGGATTTAATTAAAAATACACAATTGCAAACTGGATGCAAACTGGTATCTTTTTCAAAATACATTGGGATGGCCTGAGTTACTACTTCCCCTACATCCAATGGGACCTCCAAAAGTGGTGCCAGCCAGCAGCGGAGGAGGTTCAGGGTGGTGGCTGGGGGTTCAATAAACCAAGGAACTCTTTTTGTCTCTCTAGGCTGACCAACTGGCTTAATGTTTGGTAAATATGACACAGGAAAGGATTGATAGATGATGGAATGGAAACAAAACTCAGTTTGTATATGAAAACGAAGACAAATGCAACATAGGTCACAACTAAATCACTTATCCAAAAAAAAAAAAAAGGTCACAACTAAATCAACATGAACAAAGCAATAATAGGGAGATAATATAAAATTACAAGTGTGACACAACCTTTTAAGAAACACATCATATGTACTGAAGCGTGCAATGTAAAACATAAAATGTGATCACAGGAAATAACAGAAGTAAACATTAGAATCCTCGACATCAAGGGAACATACGTGCGTCAATTTTCTCGTATCGTTGCTTAAATCGAGCAGCTGCTTCCTTCTCCTGCTCAGCAATGTATTCCAATTTTGCCTGCAAGTAAGTCACCCAAATTTAATAGTACATTTTTTATAACACAACAATTAGTTTGCAAAATTTGCATTTGTTAAAAAAGGGACCAACCTACCTTCCTACAAAAGAAAACTGCATCTAACAATAGGAACCATAACAAAGATCAACCGAAGGAGTGAAATATAGAAAATCACCTCATACAATTGTATCCATTTAAACGTCTTCTTACTTTTTACCATCCTCCTGACTACTTCCTCTGTCTTGTCTTTACCAAACTGCTTTTCGTAAAATTTCTTCCACAAATTGTCAGTCACTTGACTTAGATCTCTTCCCTACAAGCGAATTAATTAAAAGAACACATTTTTTAACATTCCCGCTTAAGTACAGTAGAAAAAAAAAATATTAACTAATGACAAAGATTAAATGCAGCACTTCCTACTTGTGAAGACTTCTCGACGTGCATCAATTGGTCAAGTGTACAATGTGGCAAAATCCGATCAAGAAGATATAGATCCGTTTCGCCAACATCTCCAAGGTACCTTAAATTATCTATCGCAGTATTAACGCAAAGATCAACTAGTGATGGAGGTGTTTTCCTTCCATTCACTACAATCTCTCTATGAGGCATATCTTTGATCTCTTCTTGTTCCTCACTACAAGCGAGTACAAAGGGCAATTCAATCAATTTTCATAGTTTATCTTCAAAGAAGTAAACCCAAATAAAACAAAATTAACTCAAAATCACAATCAAACAACTGAATTCAACTTGATATAGAGCTTTCTTAAAACAAAAGTTGGAGCTTGAAATCTTATATATAATCCTTCTATTTCTTTTCTAATAAATGAATAATTCAATTAACAATTGCAGAACAAAAAGTTGAGCTTTTTTTTCTTCTGATTTTTCTCAGCAGCTCAATCAGAA
The DNA here is from genome assembly GCA_028535165.1 of Quercus tomentella. Classification (NCBI taxonomy): domain Eukaryota; kingdom Viridiplantae; phylum Streptophyta; class Magnoliopsida; order Fagales; family Fagaceae; genus Quercus; species Quercus tomentella. The sequence continues at coordinate 42,296,388 of JAPQVY010000100.1, read as the reverse complement.
AACTTCTGATAAAGTTTCTAAATTTCCCTGATTCTCAAGCAAAATATAAGCTCCAAACTCCCCAAGACAATATTCAACAAAGTCAACAATTTCCTCATTAAAAAAAAACCTTCAAAATTTTACACAAAGCAAATTGAGAGCAAAAAAAAAAAGTGGGAGAGAAGGAAAGAGAATCAGATCGGAGATAGTAAAATTCAAAATAAAAATATGTGGGATTCCTCGATTAAAAATATGTATATTAATTAAATTAAAAAAGAAAAAAGAAAAAGAATTAGATCTAAACGAAAGCGAATTGCATCAGGGATTTTGGGAACTGACCAGGTAATCGAAGTCGGAGAAGAGAATCGCCGAGGAAGAAGAGTCCGTTTGATTATAATCTGACTTTTTTTTTTTTTTAGCTAAAAAAAATAAAAGAAAAACAGAATTTTGCTAACGTGCGCCGGATCTAGGAGGACGATGATATTTTTGAGGTAAAGGTTTCGTAATTATATATTAAAGGCGTGGGAGTGGGAAGTGTAAAAAAAGGAAGTGGGACCCATTACGTGTTAATTTACTTGATCCAAAAAAGACAAAAAGAAAAAAAAAAAGTGAAAAAAAGAATATGGTTTGTGCTAACGTGCGCGGTTGGTAGGTCCTGGTGGCGGGGTTTGTAACTAATTTATTGTTTTGTTTTGTTGTTGTTATTATTATTATTTTTTTAATTTAAACAAGTGTTCAAGGGTGAAGGGTTTGTAAGCGTTTTTATTTTTTTTAATCAGGAATTTATTAACAATTTCATTAGCTAGCAGATTTTGCAAATTATTTTATCCAAAGTAGCATCTTGGGTTTTAGAGATTCAAATTCAATGAAGGAACTCGAGTATTTAAAACTCGACTTTTAAGTTGTGGCAAGAGGTGGATATAAAAATTCACGTGAAACTCGAGTCTTAGTTTTTACAATAGACAAATACAAGATTACTGGATCTTTCTGCTTTGGTTTGCTTTCTTCTTCTTTAGATTTGTTTTTTTCGCTTTATAGACTCGTGTTTCATGTGAATTATTTATCCACATCAACTTAGAACTCGAGTTGAGTTCCTTCAGTAAACTAGAGTCTCAAAACTCGAGATTTGTAAATTGTAAGTTGTAACTAAGTTGTAAATTGAAACTACCAAAAGTGAACTCCATATTTGCCTGTTGCCAAGTAGTACAATATACTCTTCTCTTCTACTGTATGTTTGTTAGTTGTCACACATTGTTTGTTTAAAGAGAGATGGATGGTTGTTTTAACAAGTGATTGAAGTTCTCCTTATCAGTTCCATAAAAGGATTCAAAAAACAATTGTGGGTTTGGGACTTACATTTATAAAACTTTCATCGACTTCTCAATTATTATTTTGTAACTGTTAATGATGATGATTTCTATTAGCTATCCAAACATGTTCTAAAATTGGCTAATTAATCATTTACATTCCATTAAAATGTAATTTTTGACAAAACTTTCTTTAAATTGCACACATTAATTAGGGAAGGCATTCTTAAACATATCTGAGTCAAGTTTATGTATGTTCAAACTTAATTTGTTAAGCAAATTGTTTCAAATTTGAGTTTTTTTTTTTTTTTTGGTAGAAAAATTTGAGCTCATTTAGTTAATAAGCTTGGACAAACATTTTAACAAATAGAACTCAACTGTTCACAAGCAACTTGATTCGTGTTAGAACCCTAAATCCAAACAAGATAACACACCTAGCACGTTTGATATCATTTGTAGTGAAGCTGATGTACAAAATTCAATCTGACTTAATTTACATATAACGCTGTAATTTCAATTTTCAAACAGTGAACATGTTCAAGGTTCATGGTAACATGGATAAGGGGCTGATCTATTTTTGCTTCTTTTTTTTATTCATCATCAAAGAACATTTGGCAAAATCATGATTTTTGTCTAATTCTTTGACTACCACTACTAAAATACTTCATCAGAAGTTTATCTAGGCATTGCTGGGTCTGAATACTGTCATGTGCAAATTGATGATGACTCAAAATTCTCCAATCAATGGATGCAATGGCATTACAAATTGTCTTTATCCTCATCAAAGATCATTGGTAGCTACCATGCAGTGTCATCTTCTATCAGTGGAGGGACAAATCTGCAATTTTGAAGAGTCTGCTCAAAGATATGACCAACTTTGAGCAACTTTTCCTGCAAACATTATCGAATAGAATCTTGATATCAGCCATTTAAAATTTACCCAATGTGAAGATGCAATTGGATGCCTTTAGAATACGCATTTTCACAAGTAGTTGGAATTATTGAGTGGGATCATTTTGATCCATCAGGAGCATGCTGATGCCAAAGTATATCCAACTTTATAGAAAGTATTTCTTCATGGTTCTATATTATCTCATTCTTATTTTTATTTTTATTTTTTTAATTAAAAAAAAATTGTATAGTTAAACTTTACTCCTCTCTTACGTCTCCTCAAAATTAAATTACCAAAAATCTTTAGCAGGTTGTCACCCATCTCTCTTCCAAAAAGGACATGAACACGGTTGGACTATCCTGCAATTCTAATATCAAAATATCTATTGCAACACAAGTTTTCAGTACCTCATCAAATGCTGCACCAATCATCTGAAGACCAACGGGAAGGCCTGCCGTTCCCCCTTCAACAAATCCACAAGGCAAAACCAATGCAGGTAGCCCTGCCAAGTTAACATTGACCTATATTGACCAAAAAAAAAAAAAAAGTCACTATCTGAGAACAAAAAATAAATGTAGAAAAGAGATTATACGTGGAGTTTGGTTGTGGTCCTTGTAGGTGCCAAAAATTGGGTAATAGAAGCTCAATCAGACACAAAATAACGGCTTCGAAAAAAACCTGTGACTAGTTCTTGTCACTAATAATTCAACATGATAATTCAAACACATACAACCTATTTAACTCAAGAGCCATATGCAAATCAAAACACGGAGGCAAACTAGAAGAAATTGAAATTTAACCGTGCTTCAAGTCCCAGAGCCTATTTCTAGAATAAGAAGGCTATAGGATATTCAAGATCACACATTATGTATGTCATTCAATTCCTTGCGCACTAAGAACAGCAAATTGTTCATGCAACAAAACATAAAGGTTTGAGATAACTGGTGAAAATTGCCAAGGTAGAGCCACTGGCTCCTACCATTTTGCATAGAGATTTCAAATCTCACGAGGGAAGAGGATGAGCATACATCTCAACCATCAAATATTAGCATCAGTTACATTAATCTTTTAGTTCCTTCCCACTCCACTTAGGGTCAGAGCTCTGACCTGACACTGTTTCTCCTTTTAACCACTGTTGAATGACTATAGAAATAATTTTTTTTATCAAAACCTCATCCTAGGTCACTATTGGCAATAAAATCCTGACAAAAATTCCAATTTCTGTTATTACAAATCTAGTTTAGGTCTTTTTCTCCTAGGGGTGGAGGGTGTGACAGGCTTTGTTGGGATCTTAATAGCAGTGGGAAGTTTGATACTCAGTCTTTTTATCATAAAATTCGAAATGCAGCTCCTTCCACTTTCCCTTGGAAAGGAATTTGGAAAGTTAAGGTTCCTAAAAGGGTGGCTTTTTTCATGTGGACAGCAGCCCATGGTCAGATTCTTACTTTGGATAATCTTATGCTTCACGGTCGCCCTTTGGTGAATCGTTGTTGCTTGTGTTGTTGCAATGCGGAATCTGTGGATCACCTATTACTTTTTTGCCTGATAACTCATTCTTTGTGGATGTCTATGCTTCGGTTGTTCGGGATTGATTGGGTTATGCCAGGTTTAGTTGTGGACTTATTATTTAGTTGGTATCATTGGATTGGGAAGCATAGCTCTGATATTTGGGATTTGGTTCCAGGCTGTTTAATGTGGACTATTTGGACTAAACGGAATCGGCGGTCTTTTGAGGATGAGGAGAAAACTGTGGTTCAGTTATTAGAGTTTTGCCAGCGGACCCTCTTTGATTGGTCTCGATGTTGGGGTTTTACGGATTGTTCTACCCTTTTGGATTTTCTTTCATCTATTAGAATAGATTAGGGGCTACATCTGTCTTTTTGTTCCTTTTTCCTTTGTTCACTACCGTGAACTCTTTGTATTTCTCTTGCTATTCTTTTATTTATAATATTCTCTTCTTACTTATCAAAAAAAAAAGTTTAGGTCTTTTTCATGTTTCACTTTCATGAAATACATTACTCAAGAAATAAATCAAGATATATTCTCCCTCTTTATCTATCGAAGGAGAATGAACAGGCAAAAATGAAGAACAAGCAAAAAAATTTATTGAAAAAAAAAAAAAAAAACAGCACACAAAGCAGTTTTAAAATGCTCACAGTCATGATGTCGCCTGCATACATTGCCAATGGATCATCTATTTTCTCACCTGTAAACATGACAAGCAATTGGGTTATCCACTGAAAGAAACACACTATTAACAACCAAAATAAAAGATGGAAGCAGCATACCTATCTTATAAGCAGCAGATGGAGCAGCAGGTGAAATTAGGATATCATTTTCATCAAGTGCAGTCTTGAAACTTTTCCGTATTATGGTCCTCACCTAAAACACTATTACAATCATAAATTTCTTCTTGTTGGACACCATAAAGCTTTAAGGGGATCATGTCAAAAACATATCAGCCTTAAAAAGAATCGACAAAGATTTATAATATTGATTATCCATTTTATATGATTAGAAATTCCAGAATCATTGCTGTAACAATAAGATTATAGTCATTAGAAACACAAAGATAGCAAGATTGACATCAGATAAGCCTATGATTACCCTGGTACAATGGGTCAGATTTCCTATTTTCTTCAATATATGAAATTGGAACACATGAGAAGTTCTAATATAGGGTGACTCCTGACCATCAAATTATCTTAACCAGGTTAAGAGACAAATCACACCTCATAAATGAAAACACATAGCAAAATAATTGTAGTACCTGCTGGGCACGCTTGTAATATGCATCATAATAACCAGCAGAAAGGCCATATGTTCCCATAAGAATTCTCATTTTGACCTGCAAACATGTAGACACTGTTTTCTTCAAAACGGCTGACCCAGTAAAAGTCTAATATAGAGTTTCTTTAAAAGCTAACTAACTGATGAAGTCCAGTATTAGGTGCCTATTTATGAGATCTTCACAACCCAAGCAAAATTATAGCATAAAAAGAGTTTCTGACTAGCCACCTAAAAAGTTCATGTACCTCAGGACCAAATCCTTTAGCTCGAGAATCCCCATAAAGAGAGTTTAGCTCGTCAGCGACAGCTTGGTTCCCATACCTGGATATTGATATAGATAACAAAGATGAGAATTCACTTGCTTATCTACAATTCTCTTTTTTTTTCTTTTTTTTTTTGATAGGTACTTGCTTATCTACAATTCTAATGTACTACATGTAGAGAGAATTAGCAATTGATATTTCAGAATGCCTTTCCTCCATTTTCAAAGGAGATGCTATATTGCCAAAGGGCCTCATATTTATTGAGTTTTCTATATTTATACTTAGTCTTGAAATTATAAAACTTTGCTCCCTTTTTGTCACATTGTGGAATGTCTTTCCTGTATCTCAAATGTTTTGTACAGCGCCCAATAAGTTATTGGGGGTTCTTTTAATGGATTTTCATTTCTGTAAGTGGTATTATTAACAGTACCTGGGCAATCGGTCTTTTCAGAACAATTGCCCTGCTAAAAAAAAAAATCTTGTTATAGGTCCCCTTTCTCTCTCTACGCATATATTTATATATTTGCACGCATGTGTGTGTGTGTGTGAGTCAATTTAGAATTATCTGATTCTCAAGTATTTAAAGTGTTCTTTTACTCTGTATGTGCAAGAAGATTTTATCTGAATACTTTTCATAAATCATAGATACAAACATCAATGTACAATAGAAATCTCTCAGCATATTACCTGACACCATCATAACGAGATAAGTTGGAGGATGATTCAGATGATGCAAGAATATAATAGGCAGGCAACCCAAGGGAGAAAGATGGTAATGAGATCTGCAATTTAATATTTACAGAAGGTTGTAAAGACGTGAAAAGGATATGCATACAATTATGGAGTGAACTAGAGGAGTTAGAGCAGACAGAGGTTGTAAGGAATATAAATAACAAAAGTAGACCTCTGTTACAGAGCATCCTAGTTCTTCTAGATGCGAAGCAGCACCACGAATTGCAGAAATTACTCCAGTATCAACACCTTCATCAAGAGTTTCACATATCACACCAACCCTCAGTCCCTTCAATGGTTTAGATTCCAACAAATTTATGGAAGCAAATTGAGATGCAAAGTCTGGAACTTCCTGAGAAAACATTTTACAAAATTAAAATAGAACTCCAAATGCAATAACATTACATCATTTACACGACACCCAACAAAATGCATGTCACACAATAATCTAATATTGAAGTCTTCAACATCAGTACATTCAGATCAAAAAGTCTTCTTTTAAAACCAAAACATTCACACACAACACATACTCAGAAGATTAGCTTCTTGCTTACACCATACATGGTAAATCTTCAAATGGAACTAACCAAACTACTGCTAGGTGTACTAAATAAGACAAATTACATAAATTCAATCCCTTACTACACATAGAACTCAATTAATTCTCTTCACGAGCGACTGGTTTGGAAAATATCAGGGGGTACAAATTAAGATCATAATTGGATCCCTTGCAAGTAAGCAGAAGACCATAAGAGTACATAAAAAACAATGGTATAAGAGTCCCTTACTCGCTTACTACTCGTGGCATCAAGTCTATCATGGCCAGAAATCGCATGAAGAAGAATCCCAGTATCAGCAACTGATGAACCAAAGCAGCCAATAACATCAAGCGACGACGCATACGCCATCAGTCCATATCTTGAGACGCGTCCATACGTTGGCTTCAATCCAACAACGCCGCAAAATGATGCTGGCTGCCTTACACTTCCACCAGTATCGCTTCCCAGTGACACGACACACTGCCTAGCAGAAACAGCAGCCGCAGAGCCTCCTGATGATCCACCTGGCACCCGAGACACATCCCATGGATTTGCAGTCACCTAATGAATGAACATATGCACCACCTGAGTAAACCAACCCCAGTTACCAATTGGGCAACACATCCCAAACTACTTGAAACTTTAGTTCAATCAGGCCAACTATTAAAAATATATATATAAATTGTCGGTTTTTTATTTTCCTAAACATTATTATAATAATAAACAATATCTAAAAATAGTTTTTTTCAAAGAAAAAAAAAAATACCATGTTTTGAATGGCCTTATTTTTCTTAAACAGAAAACAGCATTTTGAATGTTGATGTTGTCAAAAGATAACATTTTTGAAAACATGTTTGATAACAAATTTACACTGCTTTCTGTTTTATAAACTTAAAAACAAAAAAAAAAACAAAAAAAAAAAAAAAAAAAAAAAAAAAACTGTTTTATTATTTATTGAATATACACATTCCACATTGCATTGTGTACTCTATTTCATTATTCTATGAATATCAAAAACAAGAACCAAAAGCAGTCCCATTAATTATGAACTCAATTACAAAAAAACCCAGAAAAAAATTAGAAGTAAAAACCTGAAAAGCAGAGGCTTCAGTGGTGCTACCCATGCCAAACTCATCCAAATTGGTCTTCCCAACCACAATGCCTCCCAACTCCTTTATCTTCCTCACCGCCGTCGCATCGTACGCCGGCCGATACCCTTCGAGCACGCGAGACCCGCCGGTGGAGGGCATATCGGCCGTACATATGTTGTCCTTGACTCCGACCACCACTCCGGCGAGCGGGCCCACCTCCTCGCCACTGGCGATCCTCTGGTCCAAGAGGGCGGCCTGCCGCAAAACGGCGTCGGAGTCGGAGACGTGGAGGAAGGACTTGAGGTGGGGCTCCGTGAGCCGGAGGCGGGAGAGGTGGGACTCGGCGAGTTGGGCGGCGGTGACTTGGCGGGTGAGGAGGGAGTGGCGGATGGAGAGGATTTGGGAGTGTGGGGGTTGGGTTGGTGGTGACGTGGAGGGCGGGGATTGGGCGGTGAGAGTGCAGAGAGTGACGGGGCGTGAGGTTAAGTAGAGAGGGAAGCGGGAGAAGGTGCGTGGGGGTTGGAGTGTGGCCAGCATTTTGCTTTGTTACTGAGAGCAGAGCAGAGCAGAGCAGAGAGGGGAGCAAATGTAATGCAAATGGATGATGATAAGGGAGGGTTGGAGACAAATAAAATAGGAAATTGAAAACAATTTTGAAATTACTAACCTTTTTTTTCTTCTTTACGTTTAGGGAAGCTTTACCAATTAAGACTACCCAATTCTAAAAGTTTATAAGTACAAATTTTTGTTCAGCAAAAAAAAATGAGTACAAATTTTTGTGGACGGGCTCAAGTTCATGTCTCAAAAAAAGAACTTCACGTACATATTCAAGAACGTATTTTGATTTAGTTTCAACAATAAAAATGAGATCTTTTCCTACAAGTAACCAATAGAAATCCCAAAATCTTTCAATCGAATGAATTAGTGATTAAGATCTTCGATTTCTAAATAGTGAGACCAAGTCTTTCTTGAGTGGCAAATTTTTTTTGCATTTAGCATTATTTTTATAATATTTTAGTTAGTTGTCTAGCTTACAAAACCATTCAACAAACTAATATATCGAGTGTCTAAAACTCGAGTTCCAAGATAGAATTAGAATTTCTAAGTCTCGAGTTGCAAGTGATGGCATCTGATATGAAAAAAAATCCACGTGGAACTCAAGTTTTTAAGACTCAATTTCCACCATTTTATTTCCTACCGTTTATTCTTCTTCTTCTTCTTCTTCTTCTCCACCCAACGACTGTTCTTCTCTAGCCAAATCATCCACCTAGCGTCTATTCTTCTTCGAAGCTCTAGATCGTCTTCCTCTTCCTTTGTTCTTCTTCATATCTAGTTCTTCTGCTTTTGGTTTTATGGAACTCTTAGACTCGAGTTCCACGTGGATAAATTGTTCCACCTCAGCAGTTTGAACTCGAGTCTTTGGAGCTTGAGTTTGTCATCGAACTCGAGCTTCATAGACTCGAGATGCTAGTCTCCTAAATGATTTCAAATCTGTACTTACTAATAAAATAGTCTCTGAAAATTATGCTAGATGGCAAATATCCCCCTTGAGTGGCTCTTTGATTTGTTTTCTTTTTATATTTTAAAATTGTGAGGTCGTCACAAGTGTATGACAAAACCAACATAGAGTGGTTAAAATGACACTTTTCAAACAACTAGTTGCAACATAAAACCAAACCCAAATTAAGTATCAATTAATTTTACGAATCACCCCATTCCACCTTGACCTAAATTATTATTTATTTTGGTGTATTTTATTCATTTTGGTTCATTTCACTAAATTCTAAATGGTGTGTGATCAAAAATTCAATTAGAATATGAAAATTGAATTTGATTATGTGGTTTGATATTTATTGTCATGAAATTTTAGAACATTTTTAGATCTTTTTATATATATATAATGAGTTGGGTTACACATTTTTTTGACCATAAATTTTTAATAGATTTAATGGTTAAAACTTAAAAATACACTATTGGTCAAGTCAGCATTGATGATTTATTACTTGTCAAATCTACTAATCTATTTAATATTATCATTTTTGTTTCTCTCTACTAAGTACTAACTACAACTATCAAAATGTTGGGAGAGAGAGATAGATAGATTCCCACCCAATGAGATAATATTATAATAAGCCTTTATCTTTCAATTCCCACCCAAAATGAGAGGCATTCTTTTTCAGTTAGAAATCAGAAATAAAAAGTCCTCGACGACTCATTACAAGAGAATGGATTGACATTACCAACAAGGCCCATCCACAGAAAACAAGAAAATCTCTCCCTAATGAAATTAATGACAAAGCATAATTGAAGGAAGAAGCTTTACCCTATCAACAAATTCATCTATAAACCAACTAACCAACAAGGCCAATCCATGGAAAATAGAAAATCTCTTTCTGACAGTTAACACCAGGATTGAGACAGCCTAATTGAGGACGGATTTTTGGGGTTAGCTAACCCAAAGAATTTTTCTTAATTTATACGTAAGCCATCGATTCAGCAATGGATAAAAAGAGGGATTGACATCATTCACGTGAGGTTGCAAAAAAAGAAAAGAAATAGACATTAGAGGAGCACTCGATCAAATAGAAGAAAGCATGTACGATTGAAGTATTCCACTTGGCTCTCTTTCTCACTTTTTCCCTACCTTCACCATAAAGTCATAAACCTCCTCAAAAGAAATCTCCTCTTTGTGGTGTTAGTGACAAGGGATGGGGTGACTCTTGAATTTTAGATATGGATTAGTGATTTTTATATGTGGCATTGTTCATGAAGAATGATGAATTCATTCTCTTCATGAGTGGATTAGAAGTTAGATTATTACATGAGTTTCAATTAATTCAACTGGTAAAGTTTATTGTCATCAAATAAGAAATTTAAGATTTAATCCCCGTCCATACAAAGTTGAAATGTCATGCATTAAAGAATCTCAAAATGAAACAAGTTAATACTCATGGGTAGCTTTTGCATCAATATCATCTAAATAGTCTAATTGATTATGCATTGCATGCATATGTTTGTTAGGGGTCAGGTTAGTTACTAATTCAATTTACCATAGAGAACTTTGATTAAAAACTTTATTACTAAGAATTAAAAACAGCATGTGTTTTTCCAAGTCAGAAGACAAAAGACAGTAAAGCCATAAACCAAAACCAGCAAGTTAAGAAACAATGCATATTCTGAATCAATTTGTTAAAAAGGATAATCAAAGTTTCAATCAGTTCAGTAGTCAACCTGAAATCAGAGTATAAAATTGGAGTCATTTAAATTAAATGCAAAACCAGGAGAAGAAGTGCCCCCTCTAATCTTTATTCTATTCGAACTATGTCGTCGTTCATGCGGCTAAACCTGTAAACCTCATCAAAAAAATCATCTGCACTGCTATGACTGCTCTTCATCTGCAGAATCTTTATTACCATCCTCTTCAAATTCTTCCCGTACCTTAAAAAGGACTCAAGAGTACTCATTTTCTGTTCAGCATTTAGTGGTGATCTCACTGCAACCACCACCTCCTCTAGACATGGAATTACAAATCCTGAATCCACCTGCAAAAGGAAAGACTCCCAATTAAATTTATTTAATTTTAAAAACTCATCCTACATAGGAGAAATATAACCACATAATATTATATACTCACATGTTTTAGGCTGTTCTTCTGGCAAAGAGCAGCAAACATGGCTCCATGGATATCGAACTTTTGCAGTTTGGGGTGACTATTAAAAAATTCAACAAAATCAATCTCTGGAAAGGGTTGAAGTGCCTCATAATCTCCAGTGAACTCGACCTTCATGTACAGATGCTTCACCTCACTTGCCCATTTAAGCATATTGCTTATTGCATCCCAACACCACTGGACTCCCCTGATGGACAAGAACTCAAGAGCCTCAAGTTTCCCAAAATCAACCATGTACACTCTCCCTAAAGAATTTACCAGAACAAAAAAAATAAAAGATTCAGTTACAATTCAATTGAAAAACACTGAATGTTTACTTCTAAGCTAAAAGAGACTGGAATGATCTGGATCAGAAACTTCTATTAAATGGTTACCCGCATTATTGGCAATTAAAAGATTCTTCAAGCAGTTCGACTCACAAACCCTAATCCAACTACAACCTTGCACCTCAAGGATTTCGATTTTAGGGGATGTCAGGGAAAGCGAGCAATTACCCAAGCCATAAAAATCAAGCTTGCACTGCTGCAAATGTGGCAAGTCAATCGAAACCGATATAACTCCTTCACAACCAAGCAGCAACAAGTTGGTCAGATTAGGACATGCTCGAAGTGCAGCTGATAAAGCTGGATCCTCCATTCTGGCCCCTACAATTTCAAGGTTCCAAAGTTTTTGGAAGGCATCCCACCTGGGGGGATGGGTCATTAACACACCCCAAAGTTTTAGTGATTCCAAATTCTTTGCAGCATTAATGCAATCCAATTTCGAGGGGCCCTCATTACAAGTCTGATTTTCAACAAGGTTATCCATTCGAAGCTCAAGATGCTGGAGGGAGGAACCTGCATGGGAAAGCCATAAAGCAAGGCCAGCACCAGAAAATGGGGTATACACAACAAGCTCCTCTAGTTGAACAATTGATGATATCATCTTCCACACAATATTGTCAGGATGCTCCTGGCCAGTATGATTGTCAAAAGAGCTCCGTGGGAAGTAAAGGCTACGAATATAAGGCATTGAGTCTTTCCACCGCTTAGAGACACAATTGCAAACAGCCACATCCCTGGCATTGTTATTATATGACAAGATGTAGTTGACAATGGCATCAGGTAGAGAGTCCATCATTCTCTGAGAACAGAAATCAAACGGGTAATGGTCAATTACCAAAATTGTTGAAGAGATTCAAGAGAAGAGGTTCAATATAGACATTAGCAAAAACAAACAGATTGTAATCAATTTGAAGTTCCAGAAAGCAACAAAGATTAAGAAGATCATATGTTAATATGACATCGCGTGGCACTGGTCAGATCTAATATAAGTATCTAAGTTCAAAATTGAAGGCAATGTTTAATTGTGCTCTTCATTTTGGGAATACTCAGATAACATCAAAGGAAACAAAAATTTAACTCTGGACATGTCAATATTGGCGATCCAATAAAACTAAAATTTCACTGAGCTGGAGCCTCATACCATTACATGCAATTGTTAAAATGGAAATTTCATCTTGTCAAAGGCAGAATTTCATACAAATTAAGACTCTAAACCACTTCTATCCCTTTTCCCCCTTAATCTTCTTGGTAACCAAACGGATCAATAACTTAATACAAAACGTGACAAAGGAAAAACATAATTCACAAATCTTTTATAATTCAAAGACATTTCGAGAAACCACATCTACCTAAGTATTGTTAGCAAACCACATCTACCTAATTCAAAGACATTTCTATGTCATCGAAATGGTTATATTTGGTCCATCATTCCTCATTGCTTATTGTGGTGTCTTTAGAGGGAGAGAAATAGTAGATGTTTTGAAGATATTGAGAGATCTATTCCGGACCTCAAGCTACTCTTTTTCAGAACTTTAAGGGATTGGTTGTTTGCTTTGCAAAAACAATCATTCCCTTCTTTTATTGATTTCCTAGACTCTTGCAATTTTTGTATTTGATTTCTTATCCCTTGTTCACTCCCTGTGTACTAGGGTGTTCCTTTTTTTATCAATATAACTTATTACTTATCAAAAAAAAAAAAAATAGAATGATATAGGGAAATCAGATAAGACTTTTACAAAGATATATAGCTACCATAAACAAACAGTAAATAAATCAGACAAACCCAAACGGGAAAATGAGCATTTTCATATATGGGAAATTGATTTTCTTTGGATATTTATTAGAATTCCATATGGTATCCGTGCATTTCAGTAACAACCAGAAGGACTTCACAGCCCATTTTACAGATTAAATATAATGCTCCACAATCAAATTCACATGTTACATATAAAACACAGAAACAGCAACCAAAAAAAAAAAACCAAAGGGTTTTGAAAACTAAAAGATAGAAAAGTGGGATAACAATGCTTACAGTTACAAATTTGAATGTGGGCTTTCAGGAACGACCTTAAAATAAAAAAATAAAAACAAAGAGAGAGAGAGAGAGAGACGTTGTTATAGATCTGGGCTTGGGTCTCACTGTTTACTACAAAACCAAGCCTCCTTTCCACTTTCCCAAGATTGTATATGTACGTATATGCAGTTCAATAATGATGATTGTGTTTAGAGATAATCAAAACTTACCCATTACCCAGTATCATATGGTTCTAGTTTTTAAAACCACTTTATCATTTTAAAATAGGATTCTTTGGTCCAGAAATAAGCTCTCAACATGGAGGCCATAAAGTCAAACCAGCATGATGGTTTCCATGGATAAATGGCTCCAACTCAATGATAGTGGGTCAATAAAAATCAGTTAGTGGTCTCAGCTAATGGTCACCAATTGATCCATAGCGCAATACTAATGTATTTGCAATTCAAGTCAATGCAGGTTTTCAATCCTATGCCACTTAAGCACCAAGAGTGAATGGTGTTTCCTGATCAACACCAAAAAGAGCACACAAAAATTGCTCAGCATGATAGGACAAGAAGAATGGAAAAAATTTGACCCCAGCATGGAACTTTAATCATTGCCAAAGATATATCACTCACTAAATTTAACTAAAAAAATTAGCTAAATATAACAGCATGACAACAAGATATGGGCTATTAAATTAGATGTCTTGTTCATTGGTGTTCAAATCATTGAGAGCGGATTTGATGAGTTGAGTTAGTATGATGATCTTTTGCTTTAATGATAACAAAAAGCTGTTGACATCACAAATGCATTCTCATCTGACCAGCAGATCATCATGTAAAAGCTTTTGTTTCTACTGATAATAGTACTAATGCATTCTCAAACATAACCAAATTTGTTTCTCCTAGGCCAAGCATAGAATTTCACATTTCGATGAGTTGCACCAGCTGAATTTGTACTGATATAGGTACTAACTATATTCTTAATTTTAATCCCACAAACTAAACTCCTCAATTAACAAATGAAGGTCTACCCAGTTGATATTCCATCACAATTAGTGTAATCTAACCAAAACCCACTAAAAAATTAGCCAAAAAACACTCACAGACACAGACACAAACAAAAATAAACAAACCCTGATGAGGTGAGGTACCAAATCTGAAATGGACCTTACTGGGTTGCACTGACACAATTAGCAGAATATCTTTTGTAACCATAGATGATACACTTTTTGTGATATCTGTAATCCAATACAAATCAACGAAATAAAAAAAATAAATAAATATCAAAGATTTGAAAAAACAATATCCGTAAATCTGATAGCAATTCACTGATTGAATTATAAGGAAAGATAAAACAAATAAAAAAACCGAAGATCTAAATTTCCTTACCAGATCTGACTTTGTTGAGAGAAAAAGAGAGAGAAATGAGGTGGGAGAGACGGAGAGCACGAAGTTTTTATTTTTCTGGTGAGCCTTTTGAAACGGAGGTGGGTGGCTGAAACTCGCGGTGTTGGAGCAGTCACCTTTTGGAGTTTAAGACACAGTCAGGCAGAATATAATAGAGAGAGAGAGAGAGAGAGAGAGAGAGAGAAAGGGAGAGAGATTCTGAAATTTGATTTGAGAGAGAGAGAGTGATTCTGAAATTTGATTTCGGAAATAAAGTGGAGGAGGGAAACGGGCAATTGAAATTTTCAAGGGTATATTGGTATTTTGCTTACATATATGAGTTGTGTACCATTTTAATTTGTTATAACATCTTTAAACAGATTTTTCAAAATTTTATACTGTTTGGAGGATGAATAGTTTTTTTATTTTTATTTTACCTTTTAACTACCTAGTTTTTTAAATATATTTTTTAACTGAATCTTTATCTTTTATCTATTCCATTTAAATATTATTTATTCATTTTTTTAATATTTCTTCGTTTATTTTTTCAATCTTCCTTCATTTATTTATAATGATTAATGACTATATTTTTTCAAATACCCAACAACCATATTTTTAAAATCTCCCAATAGTAATATTTTAAAATTTTTCCTAATGATATTTGTAAAGGCGGCGTTTTGAATTCAAAGCTCAAAAGGTAAATGGATTAAGGTCTAAAGAGCCCAATACAATGAGTTTGTAGAGAGTGGACTTAAAAATTAGGTTTTAATGGATCGAGCAACATGCACGATGAATTAAAGATGATAAGGAAGCAAAGAAAGACAAACTCTATTAAAGAAACCTTTCCTCGGTGAAATCCGAGGAGAGATGGTCCTTCAATATACTTTTCTTAGACTTGGATACAGTTTCAGTTCTTGTTGTTACCATGTTTTCTCTATAAATTTTCTGATCCCTCTCTCCCTGGAGGATCTCTTACATTATATAGTTCCTTTTAGATGATCTTGACCCTCCATTTGTTGATCATGTAAGCCACTACTCAAGTGTTTGTTCCATTAGACACATTCCCAAACCTTTTGTGAGATGCGGCAATCAAGGCAGTACTATTCAGGGGTCTTCTCAACATAAATGCGGCCAAAAAGTTTGGTAGGATGTATTAAATGTGGTGGAAGCTACCATCCCTTTAGTCACGTCAGAGCTAACCCGCTCTGTGAAGCTCTTCCTCTATAGTGTGCTCCCCTCCTGCAATGTGCCATTGACGTGACCATGGCCCGCCTCTTTGGCCTTACCATATGAGCGTATGGACTCCTCGGAATTGTATTGGCCTTCTCAGCTTTGGGTATGACACGTAGCATGATTTCCTTTTTAAAAATCTGTACCCCACAATATTTTTTTAACAAATCTCGTAAAACACTCGTGGTAACGATATAGTAAGTTGTAGGTCATCTAATTTTAACTAGAAATTATTCTAAAAAAAAAAATTAACTAAAAATAATACATTCACAATATTTTGCACAATACTTTCACAGTAAATCTTATATGATAAGTTGTTACTCTTTTTAATTTGAATTCACTAGTTACCACTGAAATTATTTTTTTACTCACCAATAATAGCCAATAACAACCTACCACTTAAAATTTATTGTGAAAATATTGTTGTAGAGTTTCTTAATTTTATTTTCTTATTCTTTATTTTTCCCTTTTTTTTATCCATACAAGTTTTCCCCCCTCTTTTTTTCCTCCACACACATACTCTTACTCTTTTCTTTTGTCCTTCTTTCCTCTTTTTTCCTTACCACTTCCTCCAAACTCCAAAACATACTAGGGCTCTCTTTCTTTTCTTTTCTTTTCTTTTTTTTTTCCTTCCTTTTTTTTTTTTTTTTCTTCATTTTTCTTTTTTCTCTTACCACTTCGTCCAAACTAGAGCTCTCTCTTTCTTTCTTTCTCTCTCTCTCTCACAAACAGAGATCGCTAGTGGATAACTTGTCCTCTCCACGACCACTCGTCCTCCTCCCCACAGCGGCTCAAATGGGTTAGATTTGCTTTGTTTTGTTTTTCATTTTTTGTTATGATTTGATTAATTTTAAGAGTGTTATTTGAGTTTGTATTTTGATTGTGATTGAGTTTAGAGATGTTTGAGAGAAAAAAAAAAATCCAGAATGGTTGAGTTGTAGCCATTGTAATTGTTGAGTAAAATTGAATATTTTAATGGGTGTGTTGAATTTTATATTCCCATTAATTTTTTTGCTAATGAACAATAGGTCATCAGACTAAGAGAGACCTTGTTTATTAGCAAAGAATTTTTTGCTAATGAACAGTGAATTAGAGAGCAAGTTTTTGTTGGTTTACTCTCAAATTTTGTGTTTAGAGAGCTTATTAGAGCATTTCCAGTAGTTTCTCTAAATTTTTATACTGTTTGGAGAGTGAACAGTTGCATTTACCTTTAACCTACTTACTTTTTCAAATACACATTTCAACAAACTCTCTCTCATTTCTCTATCTCATTTAAATATTATTTTTTTATTATTTCTTTAATTTTCATTTATTCTTTTTTTAATATTTCTTTATGCATTCCCAACTATTATATTTTTCTAATTCCCAATAACTATATTTTTAAATCCCCCAATGGTAACATTTTTAAATTTTTCAACAATCATACTTTCCAATGGTTTTTTTTAATGATCATATTTTTCATGCTTGCATTATTTTTCATTTATCAAATCTATATTAGTCTTGAAATTTGTCAAATTTATGTAATTTGGAATGAATTTATGCATTAAAATTTTCACAACTTTTTTTTTAAGATTATTATTATTATTGTTATTTAATAATTAAATAACTTTTAATTAATTAATTATCTCCTTCTATTTTTTCTCAAAAAAAGAAACCTATCTAATATTAAATACCATATCACACGATAACATACAAAAAAAAAAAAAAAAAAAAAATCAAGGGATTAACTCAATTTTATTTCAACCTACTCATTTTAAAGACCACACATTTTCACACCCAATTGATTACTCAACTTCAATCATTCTTTTTATCAAAAATAAAAAATAAAATTGAGACACGTTATTCTATTTACTTCACAGTTACACATTTATCACATCAGAGAAAATAGAAGAGAGAGAGAGAGAGAGGGAGAAAGAACGCAACACAGAGAGAGAGAGAGGGAGAAGGTCGGTGGAGATCAAGTGTTGCAAGAAGGACAAAGCCGACGGAGATCGGCGTTCACCAAGCAGCAGCGCCTCGTCCGCCTCCCCACCGCCGCTATTCCTCCTCCCCACCGCCAGACTGGGTCAGATTGGCTTGACTTTTTTTTTTTTTTTTTTTTTTTCTTGTTCTGATTCAACTTTGTTGTTATAATAAGAAATAGAATTTGTTTTGTGTTTCGTGTTTTTGATTATGTGAGACGTTTGAGTCTATGAGGGAGAAAGAATTGTTTTTTATTGAGTTGTTTGATTTTTTAAAGGAGAAATTATTTTTTTTGGAGTTGCTACAGTGCTCTCCAAGTCAAGAGAGCAACTGTAGCAACTCCAAAAAAAATTTGGAAAAATTTTAAATGTGTGAATAGTGTTGTGGGACTCATTTTGAATGAGATTTGTGGGTCTCATGAACAGTGCATGGGACCCACTGGAAAAGACAGAAACACGCTTCTCCCAAAAAAAAAAAAAAAAAGAACGCAGACGTAGACGCAAAGAAGCTCTATCCGAACGGGTCTTTAATTAGTCTTACCAAAATGTGCTATTGACGTGGAAAGTGTCTCATAACGGAAAATTATTTGGTGTTGCAAAGCATGCTAATATGGTGTCTCTCTTTTTGACATTCATGATAAATTTCATCATTAATTTAATTAGTGCCATTTACAATGAATATAAGATAAAAGAGAATCTAATATAATTAGTCTCCCATAAGGTACTTTCTCATTGAGCTTTGATTTGAAATCGAGTAGGGTTGTAAATGAACTTAGCTGTTTATAAATATTTTGAGCTACGCTCACAAAAAAGTTTGTTTATATTCGTCTATTTAAAAAACAAGCCTTAGTTTAAGCTTAATTATTAAACGAGCCAAATGTATTCAAGAACAAGCTCATGAACCTAAAAGCCTTAACTATATATAATATTATATTTTATATGTATATTTGTCTAAAAATATATAAATATATATATATATATATATATATATATATATATATATATTTATATACATTTGAAATTAGATAGTATAAGTTTGTTAATAGGTTTATATGATATTAAATTATTATTTGTAGTTTATTGATGTTATAAACAATATATTCGCAGTAAAAATCCGTAGAATTGTGAAGACGTAAAACATTTTAGTCATGAATTTATAATAATATATATGAAAATGATAAGTTAATCAAGTAGCTCATGAACAAACTTGAGCTTGCTTGACAAGAAAAAGAGTCAAACTTAAACATAAAATTTTGTTTTGTAATGAGTTCAAGCTTGAGTCATGTTTGAAAAAAGAAAAAGAAAAAGAACAAGCATGAACTTTTAATATTCGGCTCGACTCAGTGCATTTATAGTCTTAGAACCAAGTCACATATAGAAATATGGGTTAATGATGTGTCAATTCAATTTTATAATTTTTAAAATTTGAGGGATCAATTAAAAATTATGCTTCGTAAGCATAATTTCATAGAAAAATAATGTTTTTTTAATGGGGACTATTAGTGTATTTTAGCCTAATGTAACTGATGATACAAAAGGATACGAAGGGACTGGTTTTGGATTTGGCTTTAAAACATAAGAGAGAAAATAAAATGGGAATTTGGAAACAATTTTGAAATTACTACTCAATTCTAAAAATTTATAAACACCATAATTTTCATAGGGTGTAACTTGGTTTAGGCTAGGTTGCACTGACACGCCATTTTTGATGATGTATCAGTGTCTGACATGTGTCGGACACGGATATCGGTACGATTTGCCGGACTCTGGTGTTCGAGTGGTGTCCCTTTTTTTTTTTTTTTTTTTGCTTCTCTGACATGGCTCTAACATGGTGGACACACTAGCAGTGAAAAAAAAAAAAAATCACAGATTTTGACAAATGGACAAATCATTATCGTTGATTTTGTGATATATCCTAAAACAAAAAAGTTGAAACCCACAGCTTAACCCTCCCTCTGCCCTCTGTCCCTCACCGATGCTAGATCGGGCCGATTGGTGAGTTGGCGAGCTTCATAGACAGTCGCCGACGACGCCGTGCCTTCCGATCTCTCTCTCTCTCTCGGCGTGGACAGGACCTAGGACCGATAGGTCCGACCTCCTCTTCTCTCTGCCTATTTTTTTTTTCTTTCTTTCAGATGTGCTTTGGCCAATCTCACTGTCACTATGTTACTTATAATGCATTTAAAAAAAAAAAAAAAAAAAAATCCCCCTCTCACTGTTAGCACTGTGTTATACTGTGTATAGATATATATATATATATATTTTTTTTTTAATTTTTTTTTTCTTTACTCAGCCTTTTGCCTTATAAATTTATTAAATTATAATGTTTATTATGAATTTAGTGATTTTTGTTTTTGTGTGGCTAGCCTTTTTGTTTTATTGTACTACTTTAGGTGTTAATTTACTTATTTGTAGTTCTTACATAATTTAAATTCAAGACATAAACGCATTTTATATCTAAAAATATTAAAAAATATGCTTAAATATAAAATTTAATTAATTATTTAATTGCTGTATCCACGTCATGTCGAATCCTTATTTTTCAAAAATTGCTGTATCCCCATGTCCGTGGCCATGTTGTATCTGTGTCGTGCAACTTAGGGTTTAGGTCTAGTCGACCCAAGCCTTACCAACCCCTCCAAGAGTGTATATATTGATCTAGCGTTAGGGTTTTTTTATTTTTATTTTTTTTCATAACTCGAATTCTCTTCTTCTGGTTGCAACAGACTTTTGCCCATGGCAGTGGATGCTGTTTCTTCTCCATGTCGCAATACATCAAGATCAAGAATAGAACAACTTCCTGATGATGTGTTGTTGGAGATCTTTTATCGACTCCCTTGCCGATCGGCTGTAGGATGCAGTTCCGTCTCAAAGCGCTGGTGTTCTCTTATTTCTCATCCTAATTTTATTCCCCACTACATTAACCACAGGCACCAATACCAATACATAGAACCCTTCACTCTTGTGTTTCAGAACGGCGACGATCTCGTGGTTCTTCCATCCGATAATTCTAGTTCTGAGTCCTTCGGGGACTTTGGACGCAGCGGCGGCTATGGCAGAGTAGTCGATTTTCTCAACTTTCTTCCCTACAGACAACCATACAATGATCTTCGCATTGAGGCATCGTTCAACGACTTATTACTGGTAAGCAGCGAAGTTTCGACAAACTGCGACTACTTCATCTGCAATCCACTTACCGAACAATGGCTCAAGCTTCCTCGGCTTCCACCCACGATGTCGATATGGCCGGTCGGCTTTATCTGCGAACCCTTTACCTATAGTTGTAAGGTGGTACGTATTCATTGCCACACTAGAGAAGCCAATAATATTACTCTCTTACGAGTGGAGACATTTTCTTCTGAGACTGGTGAATGGAGCAACTCGTTTGTTTTGTCGCCGCAGGGATTGAATCCCTTCTCACTTGTGTCTAAGCTACATCGTGTTATTGCCTGCAATGGAATGCTGCATTGGGTGAAAGTACATAGTGAAGATGGAACAATGGAAGGCATCCTTGTGTTCGATCCACATGGAGGCCACCTCCGTTATATACGTCTACCCGTCTCGCCTCTAGGCTATGTCATCTCCTTTGGAGTGTTCCAAGGGCGTCTCCGGCTATTCCAACGTTCCCTAAACCTGCGCATTCCTAACCGCGAATTGGGATATATTTATTTTAGTTTTTGTGCCAGCGATGCTTGCAATTTTTCTGTTTGGGAACTTGAGGATTACGCTGATGCAGGTACATGGTCCTTGAAGCACAAAGTTTACTTCAAGGACATGTTGTCAGAATGTTCTACTGTCATTAAGATGGTGGGGCGCAGGGAGCCTGTGGTGTTCATAGCCTTCCACCCAAATGATGGTGATATTGTCTTCTTAAACTTCGGCAATGACATCCTCTCATGCAACTTGAGGACGAGGGTCTGTACCTTAGTTCGCGGCATTGTGTCGTCTATGCATAAGTCGTCTGTATTCGTACTTGGCCAACCATCATGGCCAACACCAGTTCATCCACTCCCATTGAAGTTTGAAACCCCTCCTCCTCCCGATTGTTAGTTTAGTTCAGTTGTTTTTTCAAGTGTGTAATAAGATGTGTGAAACAAGTTTAACCCATATGTTTATGGAATTTTTATAATGAGTTTGATATTTATATTCGATGCTGTGAATTTGGTTTATTTTATTTGTTTAGTTTATATAATGAACTATTTTACTGGGGTCTATTCTGGCTTAAATTGCTAGCATATTTTCATGAGGCTTAGCATTTCTAAGTACAGCTTAAGCCAATAAACTGAGCTCATCCAAAGATTCCAAACACACTACTAGTTTTGTAACCTTGTCATTAGTCATGTTACTGCTGCTTCATCTAATTATTCTATTGCTCATTCTTGGGAAGCTGCTACTACTCTTCTTACGTATATAAATTATCTGATATTGCATTCCTGCTTTTCAAATATATCTGCTGTTGAAATTGGGTTCCATAACGTTTTTATTTACCTTAAATATCCTTACAACTACAATAAACTATAACATCTATGAAATTTAAGTTTTATTTTTCTTACATAGCTTTCTATGCTTAAGTGCACTAAGCAATTTCATGGTCTTTAGATGTTTAACCTGTTCGAATATTTGGCTTAGATATTTGGAAAAATGCTGTTTTTTTTTTTTTTTTTTTTTTTTTTTTTTGGATAGGAAAAAAAAAATGTCTCTTGGTGCTACAAGAGTTTTGCAATTAAATTAGGAGAAAGACATATGTTAATGATGACAATCTACTTGTCTGAACAATCTCATTTTGGGTAGCTGTTGATAAATACTCTCTGACACTGACCATTGACGACATAAACCCACTTTTAAACGAGAATATTTCTCATTGACATTGTAGTTTTGATAGCAATTCCATTGGTTTACTTCATTATCCTCATCCTGCTTGGTTTGGACATTGTCATCATTCATGTAATCGGATCCATTGCTGCAGTGAATTTTCTTTTTCACATTTGCTTTTGTCAGCTTGCCGTGGATTACAAGTATAAATCTTTACTATATATGAATTGGTTATTTCTGTCGTGCATTTCTTCCTATGTTTTTTTTGGACTGATTTTTAATTAATCCTTGATAGTGCATGTTAATTTCCACTCTTTTGCATCATCTCAAATTTGATTATACTGCTCATAATGGCTTTTTTGTATGTTATTACCATCAAATGGCAATTGAAGTCATGTCATTGTCTAATCATATAATTTCTGTAAAAGTTAGAATTTATTTACCAAATAGTATTAAATGTTGTTCTTCTCAATCACTCTGTCTTCTTTTTATTTCCTTAGTTTTCCTTCTGCTATAAGTTCCCTCATGTTTATGCTCTAATAAATTCGTTTGGTTTGATATAGTTTATCACAGCCATCGTCATTATTGTTTTATCAGTATTGTGAACTTATTTCTTTTCCTTTTTTCCTTGGTTTTCTTTAAGTACAATTAAACAGCCTATGTCTTATTGCATGGCCCTTGGCAATTTATGGGCTAATTTTCTTTACTAATTGAATATACTGAAATTTTGGTTCTGTCTTGGGGGTTTCTCAAACATGCATCCTGGTATGATGGAGCCTGGATGTATTTTGCATTGACAGGATCTTCTTTAGAAGTGTCTGTTGCGATTTATTGCAGTTATATGAACTGCAAATCTATTAAGGTGCTCTAAATTTACTAATAATATCATACATTTTGCTGAAGTATTGATTTTACCAAAATAATTTTTATTTGAAGGTCTGTTGATAGTGCTTTTATGGTAGTGTTTCAGTGTAAGCTTACTATTGTTGTTGATTAGTCTTTTAGTGATGGTTCCTAAGGAATGCCAAAATATACAACCTCGTAGTTGGCTTGATAGTCTTGATGATGGTACCACTGTGGTTAGGATCAATGCGGTCTTTGATATTGAAAAACCCCATCTAAAAATGAATGCCTTCTGAGTTTGTTGTTCTTTCTTTAGCATGACTCCGGACTCTTGTGTGCTTTTCTTTGTAAAAGTTGTAGTTTATGTTACTTTTTTTGGATGTTAATATAAACAATTGATGCTCAAAGACATAAATGGATTGCCGAGCAGAATGTCCATATGAGGAGGCAGAGGAGCCTTGTGCACAGTCTTTTTTTTACCAGTTTTAAAGTAGAGAGATGGAGTTAAACATTGCTCAGAAAATTTATTTACTGTCTACGTAGCGCTTGCTTGTTTGGAATTTTTTTTGGCACCTGAACTCCTACTTGCCGTGCCCTTGTGCTAATTTACGAAAGTGTTATAAATGGAACTCAAAGCGCATACATGATTGCAGGAACCTATTGAGTGCTATCCCCAACAAGCGAATTGAGCAAGTGTATCACGAAGCCAACCAATGTACTGATGTACTGCAAAGTTTGTAGCTGGCTCTCAATGTCTTTTTGTCTCTTTTAATGAATCACCGCTTATGGTGGAGAACATGCTTGCTTTTGACAAAGTTGAGCTAAGCTGTAACAGACTTACTAACTCTTAATGTAATGCATATCCTCTTTTCACCAAATAAAGTATAAAACATGTGTGTAACTTACCTATTAAAATATGAATTTCTTATGTAACTAATACTAATTCCATTCACTTGTATAGTTGTCAACAATATTAACTTGTTTTATATGCACACAGTATATGACATTGAAATCCAATAGCATTTGGGCCAATGGCGCCTCCTCTCCCTATAGACAAGGTGTCATGTTTTCAATTCTATACTGTGTAAGTTGTATAGAAAAGAAATGCTACACTAATCACATCTTTATATGTTGTTGTGGAACATGTATATATAGTCTTTGACATAAAACAGTGTACAATATCGAATATGAGGGAAAACCATGTGACTATTTCAGAAATGCAAACAGAAGGGACTTGAATAAAATTACAAAATTGTCTTTGCATTTTTTCTTACTCCCCACTATTCATACATGTTTGAATAGAATGTACTATAAAAGTTGAATGAAAACTATGTGTGATAAGTTTGGAAACAGAAAGAGCGTTTGAATGAAGACCCAAATATAACTTTGCAATACATATGACTCAAATAATTGAAAAATAGTATTGTGATATCCTCTCTTTAAGCAAACCGTGTATGTCATAAAGTTAAAATGTTGTCTTGTCCATTTGCAGCTAGCCATGGTACATGTGTTGCTATCCATAGCATGTATGATTGCAGCTAATGGCATATTATGTAACGACCTCAAGGTACTTGCCTCAAAGACCTCAATGTTGCTTGTCCATGTGCTGCTAGCAATGGCGGCATGCATCACTTCCTCATAAAGTTTTATTTTGATACTTATACCCTTTGTTCTAAGATGAGTGTACATTTTTTTGGCCAAGTTTAAGCAAGGGGATTCAACCCTCAAAATCAAACCCCATAAACGGGGTAGATTGCCACAGGACCATAAGGAGACTGGCTGAATAAGAGTGTACTTGTGTCATGAATGCTAGTATTACTCCTCCTTTTTGTAAGTCAGACTACAAGGTGTTATTTTTGCTTTTTACTAGGTTGAACACTTGAACTTAGTCCACTAGTTTGCCAAGAGTCTTCTAGCTCATTGGCATTGCATGCTCTCCTTATGAGAATAATTAGTTTCAAATCTCCCATCTCCCATTGTTGTAACTTCTAACAATCAATTAGCAAAAAAAAAAAAAAAGAAATAAAAAAACCCCTTAGGATCCAATACATTGTTGTGGACATCAAAATTTTATGATGTATTCACACTGTCCAATTGATCATGATCAAATATTTGTGGTCTAATTAATTCCCCATTAATGATGTGTTAAGAGTGAACAATTAGCAGATGAAATCAAGCCACATGTCAAGTCTTTGAGTTACTACAACTCACAAAGAAATGACAAGTGTCCAAGCCATGTGGTAGCGTTAAATAAAGAGAGCCATGTGTCAACGTAGAAGAGAAGACTCACTTAGAAGGTTTTTATTAAATGGAAGATTGAATTAAATTCAAATTTGATATTCAAAATTCATAATTAACTCTCAATGAATGCTGAGAGAAAATTCCAAATTAAAGACCATATAGAGGCTTCTCATATGAACCATCGCATAATGGTTACTCCACAAGTATAAGTGCTTGTGGGAGTGGGAGGGGGAGGGGGGGGAGAAAGGGTCGAGGTTTAAGTCTTTAGAAGAGAGCTTCACACACATTTACACTTATATTAAGCTAGAGTGGAATTTCTATCTTGTATAAAAATTAAAAAAAAAAAAAAAAAAAAAAAAAAAGCTTCTCATATTGGAAAGAGAAACTCTACCAACACTTTGCCGAAATAGAAAGTCGTTTTTAAGTCCAAAAGAGCACTCTTGATAGTGGCAACCGGTGAAAGATGTTCTGCCACCATCGGTTTGAGAGGGACAAAGTGGAAGAGTGATAGTTGTCGTCAAAGGAAGTGAGTTGGCAGTGGTTAGCCATGACAAGCAACATTGATGGCATTAGAGCTCTTGATAGTGGCAATCGACGAAGGTTGGTGGTGGTGGTAGCGGTAGTGGGAATACGAGGGTTTTATTTATTTATTTAGGTAATTGAATTTATAAAAGGCATAAATTTAGAATTTAATTAAATAGGTGGACGCGTGACATGTTTTTATTTGTGGTGTATAAAGTGGAGCAAAAATAATGGTACAATAGATTTGGAGTTATTTGCGGCGCGGTTTGGTGTGGTTTTTGTCCTTTTTTAGCACTGTACTCTGTGGTGTGATGCGGTGCGGTTTGGTCAGTTTTATATTTTTCAAAATTTTGGGCTGGATTGGCCTAGTACAAAACTTTTTTTTTTTTTTTTGGGCCAAATTATAAATTATTGGACTAATTTTTATTTATTTTGGGCAGGCTTTTCCTAATCAACACCTATTGGGTTGGTTTAGGCCAACCCAAGGCTTTGTTTTTGTTTTGTTTTTATTTTTTCTTGTAAAAAAAAAATGGTGCTTAACAATGACATGACAATATGACACCGAGTCACAAATTCACTAGCATTTAAAACAAAACAAAAACTTGTAAGACAAAACAAGCTTTACAAACACCAATTACTATTTTACTATTAATAATTATGACAATATAACAAAAAAAGTAAGACAAATATATACAAGACAACAAAAGTAACACTAATGTTGGCTGTTTCATATTTTAGATTATATATATATGATGATGTTTGAAATTAGTAGGCTGTATGTCACACCCCAAACCCAGAAGGGTCTAAAGCATGAGAAAAACATCTCAAAGGTACTTGCAGATTTTTCTTTTTTGACTATTTAATCCAAATAATTCATATCAAGTACTCACATCAAGAATTATCATAATAATTCCATTAAAGATACTTCCAACGTAAGTCAGAGCTCTATACAATAATTACAAGGACCATTGGCCACAAAAGAATGGAGGTTTGAATAAATACAATTACATATCATCAATTTGTCCCATCAGTGGGAATAAAAGTCATCACCACTATTAGATACAAAAGAATGAGTCAAGCCCACTTTATAGGATGTACATCATCTAATTGTCAAAAAAAAAAAAAAAAAAAAAATGGTGGATTGAAAACCCGTAAGGGCGGTCTACGCAAAAGGAGAGTTAAAAAATTTTGAGTGAAGGAGCCTGCTAGATTGAAAACTTGAAAGGGTGATCTAGGCAAAAATTAAGGGAAAAAGAAAAAAAGAAAAACAGACACAATGTCTCTTGAACTACATGATGACCTAATCCTTCTAAAAAGGAGGTATATAGGCAGCCACATTGGCCCGATCACAATTAAAAAAGGATACAAATAATCTTTGGAGGAACAAGGTAGAACCAATATTCTTTATTCTATGAAGGGAAATATTTAATTAGGGTTGGCTAAATGACTCTAAATGGTATGCTAGCAAGCTTGAACCAACTAAAAGTTTTGAACACGAATGAGTAGGAGACTATCTTCTAACCGAAAATGGTTGAAGATCAATCCAATACTCACCCTTTCTGCCCTTCTAGCCTAAAACTCTTAGGTTGAAGTTTTCTGGAGGTATTGTAGTAGAGTTTCTGTAGGTGTAAAAATTTAGGTATATGTCCTGGCATGTCTATCGAAGGACATAGAGAAAATAACATTCCCCTGAAATTGAGTTAAAAAGATTAAGGTTTTTAATAACTTTCCAAGAAAAGGTATAAACCCTGAGAAGGAACCTAAGACCTTTTTGACACTTGCTTGTGAGGATATAAATTAAAATAGTTAGGACGAGTGTGACTAGAAACACCATAATGGTGACTGTAGACACCCCATTTTGTTCCGACCTATACCCGAACCCCTTAGTCCCAATGATGAGAAAATTATTCATTACCAAAATAATCAGCATCGTGTGTGGAGCCCAATGAGCAGATAAACCTAAAAATGGCCCTTTGAAGTGATTTGAATTCATATAAATTGTTGAAAAAAGGGAGAAAATCAATGGGATATATGGAATCTCTCCATAGATCTGATTATGAGAGATATTTAGATAATGAAACTGAGAAGACAAGTTCCAGAACCGAGGAACCACATCTAAAATCCCTGTGTTGGATATGTCCAAGCTCAAAAGTTGCTTTTATGAATAAAGCCATAAAGGAAATTTAGACCCTAAATTCCATGATCCCAAAACTAAGGTGTTGAGTTGAAAAGGAGGGGTCCAATTGTCACTTACTTCTAAAGTTAGTCAGTTCTAAGATGCAACAAGTGTTTTTAATCTCATTAAGGCTGTGTTTGGTTGAATGTAAAATATTTTCCGAGTGTAAAATATTTTCAGGTGAAAATATTTTCGGGAAAGGAAAATATTTTCAAGTGTTTGGTTGGATTCCCAAAAATGCTTTGGAAAATATTTTCTAGTGTTTGGTTGTGTTGCTGAAAATGCTCTAGAAAACCAATTTTTATCATGTTTCTCACATTTTCTTAGGATCCAAACAAATATTATTACAGAGAATCAAAATATATAAACAACACAAGAAACAAAAATCAAAAATCAAAACAGAAAAATCAAAATCACAAGACCAATCGTGAGAGAGGAACGGAGAGAGATCGGTTCGTGGGTGCAACTCGCTGGTGGACGAGGTGGGTTGATCTAGGAGTGGGTCACTCACTGGGTGGGTCGATTGGTTCGTGGGTTCGTGGCGCGATCTCGCCGGTGAACGAGGTGGGTCGATCGGTGGGTGTGTTCGTGGCACGATCTCGCAGGTGCTGGGGTGCGACTCGCCGGTGCTTGGATGTGCGGTCAGAGCTCTTGCTGGTGCTTGGATGTGCGATCGGAGAGGAGTGCGTGTGAGAGAGGATGGAGAGTACCGTTGGACTGTGTGAGGAGTGCGTGATCTGTGAGGAGCTTAGAGTGTTGTGTGAGGAGTGTAAATGGTTTGAAGTGAAAATAAAACCGGAAATGCTTTTACAGGAGTGAGCCCTTATTTTACAGTCAACACAGAAATGGTTTTCAATTTGACCCAATTTTCGGTAACTACCAAACACATACATTTACGGAAAACCATTTCCGGAAGAGTTTGAAGCCAAAACAAACGCACCCTAAATTGGCAAAATGAACTTCTAACACCACACCCTCCAACATATTTAAACCAATATTTAGAGACTCTAATTTGGAGAGCAGTCCAAAACTTTGAGGGAGAGTACTGTTAATTTGATTACTCTGAAGTTCCAAGGATCTCAAAGAGGAAAGATTTTTACTATAGACCATGGAATTGGACCTGAAATTGAATTAGACCCCAAAGAAAGGATGACCAGATTTTTAAATTGCCCAAGTTCATCAGTCAAATGCCCAGATAGTAGAGAATAAAACATGTCTAAGATCTGTAGTCCATTTGAAACACATCCTAATAAACTTTCAAAGATTTCAGATATCTTTTAACTCCATTTGTTTAATGACAATCTAATTACCCTTAAGTTGCAGAGATTACCCAAAGATCTTAGTACTTTTCCTTCAAGTCCATTTAATGACAAGTCTATGCTAATGGCAGATGTTAGGTTTCCAATGGCACTAGAGATTGTACCTTGCAAATTATTGGTGTCGAGGTTGAGAAACTCAAGATGACTAAAACTGTACAGCCAATTGGGGATTGAAGAGTTGAAAGCATTTCCAGATAGATGGAGGTGCCTAAGTGAAGTCAAGTTCTGGAGATGAACAGGGATTGGACCTTGAAACTGATTGTTAGATAGATCAAAAGAAACCAAATTATGAAGACCAAAGGCCCAAAACAGAATCGAAGTGTTTTCAAAACTGTTCAATGAAAGATCAAGGGTGGTGAGAGATGAAAAGTTAATATTGTTGACAAAGTTGCTGAGTTGACCTTTAGTCCAAATTGGCTCCATTATCTATTATGAACCCTTCCGGGACACCATAGCGAAATATGATGTTTTTCTTGATGAATCGAGCTACTACTTCCTGGGTAATATTTTTGTAAGATGAAACTTCTACCCACTTGGTGAAGTAGTCTATTGCCACCAAGATGTATTCGTGCCCATTTGCAACTTTTGGTGTAATAGCCCCAATGACATTTATGCCCCATGCTGAGAAAGGCCAAGGCGAGGCCAAGGAATGCAATAGTTGTGATGGTGTGTTCTTCTTGTCTTGGTAAACCTGGCATTGGTGGCAAGTTCATACATGCTTGATGCAGTCACTTTCCATGGCCAACCAATAGTATCTTGCTCTCATAATCCTTCTTGCCAGGGAAGGTCCACTGTTGTGAGCTCCTACCAGTCCTTCATGTAGCTCTTGCATTAAGAGATTTTCTTTTGCCAAGTCAACACACATAAGCAAGGTCGCATCATAGGTTCTTTTGTACAAAACTTCTCCACTCAAAAAGAATTGTCCTGCCATGCGCCTGATGAATCTTTTCTCGTTATCAGTTGCTCTGGGAGGTATTCAAACTTCTGGATGTATCTCTTGATATCATAAAACCAAGGTTTCCCATCTATTTCTTCTTCAACGTGGCAGCATTCTTCTATCTCAAGACAATAAGCTGGTGTACCTCTTACTTCAATCTTCAGAGGTTGAATTGAATCCTCCTTGGCGAGACTTATCATGCTTGCAAGGGTTGCCAATGTGTCGGCGAATTGATTGTGTACCCTTGGAGTGTGAGTGAAGGTTACATTCTTGAACTTGGCGATCAACTGGCCAATATACTTCTAATATGGGATTAGTTTTGGATCCTTGGCTTGCCAATCTCCTTTGGTCTAAGAGATGATTAGAAGAGAATCTCTAAACACTTCTAAGTCATATGCATTAAACTCCAATGCTGCTTGTAGACCCATGATACAAGCTTCATACTCTGTTACATTATTGGTGCAAGGGAAATTGAGCTTCACTACAATAGGGATTTGCTGTCCCTGAGGTGATATAAGAACAATTCTTATTCCACTTTCGGCGGAGTTAGTGGCTCTATAAAAGAATAATTTCCAAGACTGAGTCATGGAAGATTCGATCATCAAGATGTCTTCATCAGGGAATAAAAAGTCTATGGGTTCTTGTGACCCAATTGGGGGTTCAGCTAGATAATCTGCTATTGCTTGCCCTTTGATGGCCTTTTGAGAGATGAACACAATGTCGAACTTAGACAAGAGGACTTGCCACCTAGCAATCTTCCCTGTAAGTGCAAGCTTTTCAAAGATGTATTTGATTGGATTTGTTCTGGAGATTAACCAAGTTATGTCATACAACATGTATTGTTTGAGCCTGTGAGCCACCCATGCTAATGCACAACTGTTCTTTTTCACTTAGGAGTAGTTCCCTTCACAGCTGGTGAACTTCTTACTCAGATAGTAAATAGCCTTCTCCTTGGTTCTTGATTCATCTTGTTGTCCCAGCATGCAACCCATGGACATCTCCAGCACAACTTGGTATAGTATTAGTGACACCCCCAACTTGGGCGGAACAAGGATGGGAGGATTCAATAAATAATCTTTGATTTTCTCAAAGGCCGTCTGGCAATCTTTAGTCCATTACAACTTTGTATTCTTCTTTAAAATTCAGAACAATGGCTCACATGTAGCAGTCAACTGTGCTATGAACCTGGCAATGTAATTTATCCTTCCTAGGAAGCTTCGGACTTGCTTTTCTTTCTTTTGTACTGGCAGGTCT
This sequence comes from Quercus tomentella, assembly GCA_028535165.1. Classification (NCBI taxonomy): domain Eukaryota; kingdom Viridiplantae; phylum Streptophyta; class Magnoliopsida; order Fagales; family Fagaceae; genus Quercus; species Quercus tomentella. The sequence goes on along the minus strand of JAPQVY010000100.1, from coordinate 42,264,102 downwards.
CTGATGGCTTGTACCTTGGCTGGATCAACCTTTATTCCTTTTTCACTCACAATGAATCCCAAGAGTTTCTCGGATCCTACACCAAATACACACTTGCTTGGGTTCAACCTTAGTCGGAATTTTATCAATCTTTTGAATAGCTTGTGAAGCTCTGCCAGATGGTCTTGATGAGTACGAGACTTGGCAATCATATCGTCCATATATACCTCCACTTCTTTATGCATCATATCATGGAACAAGGTGACCATGGCCCATTGATAAGTGGCTCCAGCATTTTTCAACCCGAAAGGCATGACATCATAAGCATAGGTCTCCCAATGTGTGGTGAATGCCGTCTTGGGCTTGTCCTCTTCTGCCATTTTTATCTGATTGTACCTAGAGAATCCATTGATGAAGGAAAAGACTACATTGGTGGCTATATTGTCTACCAATGTGTTTATATGAGGAAGGGGGGAGTTGTCCTTTGGACTTGCCCTATTGAGGTCTCGGTAATCTACGCACATGAGTACTTTTCTATCCTTTTTAGGTACCGAGACAATATTAGCTATCCAGTCAGAATACACAATGGCACTTAGTAATCCTACATTGAGCTATTTTTCTACCTCTTATTTGGTCTGAAGAATAGTTTTCGGCTTCATCTTCTTAATGATTGCTTAACTAGGGTACACTTAAGGTTTAACAAGAATCCGATGAACCACTATGTCTGTGTCTAAACCGGGCATATCTTGATTGGACCAAGAAAATATCTCTTAAATTCCTTTAAAAGGGTTATCAACTCAGGTTTTAGCTCGGTTGGGAAACTTATTCCAATCTTTATTTCTTTGGGTTCTTGACCCTCATCAGCTAGGTTAATTGTTTCTGTTTCTTCCATGTTGGGTTTTGAACCCTTTCCTTGTCTTTCCAAGGCTTCTAAAATTTCCCTAGGTAATTCAACCTCTTCCTCATCACTCTTTTCACTATTTTCCACCTCATGATTGGTTTCAGAATCACTTTCTATATCACAAATGATGGGATTAGGAGACACGCTTTTTGGAGAATTTGGTCTTACCCTAGGAACAAGAATATACAATGATAATAAGATGAAATAGTGCAGGAATTTTAAGCAAAGCATGTAATTGAAATACCTCAAATATTATGTGCAAGAAAGGAAATAAGAGTTTAACATAGTTTGGCATGGATATGCCTTGGAGGAATTTAAAGAATACAAGATTTAAAAGCAACAAGTATGATTAACTTAAAGGATGATTTCAAATAACACAAATACTAAAGACATTTGCCCTCGCCCTTCTCCTACTTCCTCGAGAATATGTAGAGTTCCTTCACCGAATCATCCACCTAGAACTTCTCGACCTCTTTAGGAGTGTAGTGACGGATGGAAAGTGATGGAAGGATTTCCTCCTCATCAAGCACCTCCTATGTTGGTTCTCCAATGATTGTAATGACAGTCTCCCCTGGCTTCTCTCCTTGGGTGAATGTTACCACGCCATGGTTTACCAAATCCTAGATGCTATCTTTAAGTTCCTTGCAATCATTTAGGTCATGGCCAGGAGTGTTAGCATGCTATTTGTATGTCTTGGTGGAGTCGTATTTCTTTGGCGGGTAGCATAAAGGTCCAGGAAGTCTAACAGGTAGGTGACCCTAGGTGGGGGATTGATCCTTCTTGAGTATGGGTTGAAAGTCCTAAGCATGGTGTCCATCTGATTCTCCACGTAGGTAAGTAGGGCTTTAAATTCCTCTTTCTGCTTGTCCAGTGCATCTTCCCCTTCATAGTAGTGAGACTCGGATGAAGTGCTATCACCATAAGGTTCCACCTCACTAAAAAACTCAAGATCGTGGTATGGATCAGGTGAGTACTTCCTAGCGGGCTTGTCTACATCTTCACAGTCCATTTTTGTCTTGGGTGGTTCGAATCTTCATGGGCTCTTCTTTTATGGAGCATAAAATCTCCAGGGTTTCTTTGTGAACGGTCCGATGCCATTTCCTGAGAAAGGGATAGGGGGGGAGAAAGAGACAAAAGAAAAGGGGAAACAAAAAAAACAAGATGTGTGAGATCACTTAAGAAAAGGAGAAATATGCTCCTAACTTTTTCAATTATGTGGGAAAAAAGCTCTAGCAATTGGGCTATTTATTTAAGTGCGTTTCTAAAAATGATGCATGATGCATTAATGCAAGAGTGACAAAGAATTTGTGTTTTATACAACAAATCTCAAAACATGCGAGTAAGGTTTTACAAAAACAGGACCAAAGGTGAATTTATTATTAGGAAAGCCTTGGTTTTTTTTTTTTTTTTTGGAAAGTTTTTAAGAAAGCATGAATTTTTTTTTTTTTTTTTTTTTTGGAAAAGAAGAATATGACATGCATGATTTTTTTATTTTATTTTTTTGAAAGATGATATATAAGGACATTTTTGGAAAATATGCATTTTACAAAAACGTTTTTTTTTTTTTTCGGAAAAAGGATGCATGATGGAACCAAGGTATTCATGATTTTTTGGAAAGATTTTTGAATGAGTTTTTGAACAACAGTATGGAGAATTTTTATTTTTTGAAAAAGAGTTTAATTTTTGAAAAAAGAATTTTATTTTGTTTTTAAAAAGGGATTTTATTATTTTTTGAAGCTTTTCAAAAATTGGGACGGAGAAATTTTTTTTTGAAAAAACAACGGTATGCATGTTTTTTTGAAAAAAAAAAGGATTATTTAAAGATGGTCATGCCATGAATTTTCGAAGAAATGATGTGTATTTTTTTTTTCAAAAAAAATTATTTTTGAAAAATGGGATGAACATGATGTTTTTTGAAAAAAAAGCTGCATGTATTTTTGAAAAAAGGTTTTTTTTTGGGTAAAAACTTTATTTTGTTTTTATAAAAACAAGCATATATGCACGCGTATATACATACATATATCAATACACGTATGCATATGTATATGGACATATGAGTATATATAGGTGTATATACTTTTTGAAAATGGTTCATTTTCATTATACTTTTTTTTAGGGTATGACACATTGATTTTGTAAAACTTACCCCCTTTTGTGGTTATGTGCAATGAAGGGACTTCACGAAAGGGATACAAATCTCAAAGCAAAAAGTATAAAGAGTTGAAAACGCTGATTTCAAAATATCACAAACTATGAACTTTTGCAATCAATAAATTTAGTATGTTAAAATCTCTCTTTACATTTAAAACGAACTCACTGTAAAGAGTTGGGATTCATAAAAAAAGATGTCACAACCAAACACAGGCTCCTATTCAAGCCTGCTACTTGCAACACAACGTGTCACCAACACATTTCTATTTATTTATTTATTTTTAAATGCTGCATAGTCAAGGACATAGACAACTCAATTTCCGTATCTTTCAACTAAACCAAGAGTATCAATGTCTAGAGGGAATAAAAGAGACTTAAATGTCATTGGAAAAAAAAACCTCCAATTGCAATGCCTCTATCAAACTACAAAGGCCAAAGATACACACCAAACATACCATGTATCCGTATATACCCACCTATGTAGAGACTCAAAATTCAAAATTAACAACCAATAACATGTACGTTTTATCAAGTCAATTTTGAGAATTGAGATAGATTATGGGTTGTTATACCTGGTCGGGCTAGCAGGACATGAGAATCGTGCCAATGGTGTCATGGTGCCTGAATCACAGCCCCTTCAATTCTTCCACGGGGACAAAGTAGACTTGGGAGACTTGCTCTTTTATAGCTTAACTACTTAAGCTTCATTATAGCGGTTGCAAGGAAGATTATAGTGGTTGCAAGGAATCTACCAAAATAGCCTTCCAATTTGTTACAAAGAACTTTCCTATTTTGCCCAAATATGCACAAACTTGTTGTCTTTCATTGAGACTTTACAATGTGATCATTGAGATATTCTACAGAGATAGTGGGCATCAATGCAAGGTATTGAATATTACTTCTAAAAAATTAATTCCTTGTATGAACTGAAATGTTATTTTACACCATTCATCTATAGTAATAATAAAACTAAAATTGGACTACGGTGTACAATTGACCAGGTTAGAAGTATTAACCAGGTCGAAGATCATATAGAAATCATCAAAGTATTGATTAATAGGATTACATGATACTTGGACTAAATATTAAGAATCTTACAACATTTAGTTACAATGCTACACCAGGTTTGTGCCACTGCACCACTAAGCTTGTACCCTAGTTGATCTAGGTATTGAAAGTACAAAATTCTCCATTTCTTGTTCCATAGTAAAGGACCCAATACAACCCAAACCCCAACCACAAATCCAAGTCCCATACTTACAAAAAACCAATCCACCTTAAGCCCACCAGAATCCTTGCTCCTTTTGTTTTCAATGTTTGGTTTTACATAATTTATGGTACAATTATCAGTAAGTGGAGGTCCACAAAGCTTGTTTCCAAAAAAACTGGACGCGTTGAGGCTCTGTAGCTGAGTGCTTGAAGGGATTCTCCCAATTAAATTGTTTTTTGACAAGTTCAAGTGGCTCAAAAATGTCAAACTTGACATACTTTGAGGAATATGACCTGAAAGTTGGTTTATAGAGAAATCAATAGATTCTATTGATCCCATATCACCTATATTCTCCGGAATCCTTCCAGTCAAGATATTAAATGACAAATTCAATGATTGTAGTCCTTGGAGACTAGCCACTTCTTTAGGAATCTCTCCTGACAAATTGTTGTTGGAAAGGTCTATAATATTTATCAGTCGAAGTATGGTGGAATACTCAACAGACTTTCCCTTAATCACAAGAAATGCACTTTCAGAAGGGTTAGAACTATAAATTGTTGACTGAACAAACAAAAAAGGGGGATAATTTGAATTGTTAATTTTGGCCATCATACTAAAATTGTTAACACATTTAGGTATGCTTCCAAACAGCTTATTATGTGAAAGGTCAAGGATTTGGAGTGAAGTTAGAGCACAAATTTCATCCGGTATTTGACCATAGAAATTATTGGAGTGAAGGCTGAGAATCATCAAGCTTGAAAGTTTGTGTCCAATCCACTTAGGTATGCTCCCAACAAATTTATTTTCACCAATATCAATAGTTAACAAGTCTTTACAATTTTTCAACAAGGATAGAAGTTTTCCGGAGAATTTGTTGTTGTATAGATGCAAAGACTCAAGATTAATCAAAGATCCAATGGATGCTGGAATACTACCAGAGAAATTGTTGCTTGCCAAATTTAAGGCCAGCAATCCTTGCCACTTCATCCAACAATTACTTATTTTCCCTGATAAAAGATTTTTCCCAAGATTGAGATATGACATTTGTTTGGGCTCATTCATCTTGTAACACAAAAAGTGAGAGATAGATCCAGATAGTAAATTTTTAGAAAGATCAAGAAAGGACACGTTAGAGGATATATAAGGTAATGGACCTTTGAAGTGATTTGAACTCATATCAATTGTTGAAAAAATGGAGAAAATCAATGGGATATGTGGAATCTCTCCATAGATCTGATTATGAGAGATATTTAGATAATGAAACTGAGAAGACAAGTTCCAGAACCAAGGAGGAACCGCATCTATAATCCCTGTGTTGGATATGTCCAAGCTTAGAAGTTGCTTTTGTGAATAGAGCCACAAAGGAAATTTAGACCCTAAATTCCATGATCCCAAAACTAAGGTGTTGAGTTGAAAAGGAGGGGTCCAATTGTCACTTACTTCTAAAGTTAGTCGGTTCTGAGATGCAACAAGTGTTTTTAATCTCATTAAATTGGCAAAATGAACTTCTAACACCACACCCTCCAACATATTTAAACCAATATTCAAAGACTCTAATTTGGAGAGCAGTCCAAAACTTTGAGGGAGAGTACCATTAATTTGATTACTCTGAAGTTCCAAGGATCTCAAAGAGGAAAGATTTCCTATAGACCATGGAATTGGACCTGAAATTGAATTAGACCCTAAAGAAAGGATGACCAGATTTTTAAATTGCCCAAGTTCATCAGTCAAATGCCCAGATAGTAGAGCATAAAACAAGTCTAAGATCTGTAGTCCATTTGAAACACATCTTGATAGACTTTCAAAGATTTCAGATATCTCTTGACTCCATTTGTTTAATGACAATCTAATTACCCTTAAGTTGCAGAGATTACCCAAAGATCTTGGTACCTTTCCTTCAAGTCCATTTAATGACATGTCTATGCTAATGGCAGATGTTAGGTTTCCTATGGCACTAGAGATTGTACCTTGCAAATTATTGGTGCCAAGGTTGAGGAACTCAAGATGACTAAAACTGTACAGCCAATTGGGGATTGAAGAGTTGAAAACATTTCCAGATAGATCGAGGTGCCTAAGTGAAGTCAAGTTCTGGAGATGAACAGGGATTGGACCTTGAAACTGATTGTTAGATAGATCAAAAGAAACCAGATTATGAAGACCAAAGACCCAAAACAGAATCGAAGTGTTTTCAAAACTGTTCAATGAAAGATCAAGGGTGGTGAGAGATGAAAAGTTAATACTGGGCATCGGTGGGACGAAACCAGAAGGGTTGCAATATGAGAATCGCAACTCTAATAAGGAAGGGAGTTTGTTTATCTCCTGTAGCCAATCAGAGGCTTGGCTAAGGTTAGCAGAACTCAAATCAAGGTGTTGTAGTAAAGGAAGACCAGAGAGCCATTGAAGGTTCTTGACATATAAATTATTATCTCCAAGATTGAGATAATGCAAATTAGAGAGATTCCCAAGTTGATGAGGAATCAATCCCCCAAATCCCGCATTGGAGAGATTAAGATATCTTAAACTCCCCATTGAGCTAAGGAATTTGGGAATTTGAGTCCCATTGAAATTATTGCCACTGAGATCCAAGTAAATCAAATGCTTCAAATCAAGCAGAGAAGGATTTATCTTACCACCGAACTTTGACCTCTCATAAGCTTGCAATTGAGCATCCCATTGGGCATCATCTGTAGTAAGCTCGTCATACACAGGGAAAAAGCTTCTGAGATGGAGTTGGAGGACATGACCGGTGCGTTTGTGGCAGACAACACCGAACCAATGACAGCAATCCACATCAGCAGCAGCAGCCCAAGACCAAGAGGCAAGCCGGTCAGAAGGATCCATAAGATGTTGCTTGAAGTTGAGAAGGGCGTGTCGCTCGCTTTGGATGCAACCAACCTCAGAGTCGGCAGTGAGCAACCAAAGGAAAATGGCTAAAGTAAGGGCTATTAATCTTAGAGAAGCGTACATGATGATCACGGTTTTAAGAAATAATTGACGGTGATTGTATTTATGATGCAAGTAAATGCTACTAATCGCACGCTTATTTATAGCAGCAATTTGAGTCTTGCGCTGCTGATAGGTCACAGGAGTTTCTTTCAGCTTTTGGGGTTTTTAATTTTTAATGCTTAAAATTTTAAAGCATATTATTATATCAAAGACTGACTTTTAGTTTATTAATATTTCATGTTATGATACCACTGCGCACCTTTAATATAATGGTTATTTCACAAATATAAAGCTATATTGTATTCATCCTTATAAGAATTTAAGCATTGATTAAATTTTCATTATTTTTGACAACTCTTTATTTCTTTAATTTCTTTATAATTTCTTGTTATATGTTGGTTTAAATGGATTTTTTCTCAAGCTTACAAAGCATGGACTTTAAATAAGATGTTCAACTCTTAAATGCCAAGCATTTACAGTAAGTCTTGTACATGGAACAAATTGAAATAAGAAATTAAGAATATAGTCCATTTGGTCAGCCTTGGCTTGATTTGTCTAGACATCAATTTTCTTTTCTACGAAAATTCTAACTTATCTTAAAATATTTTCTAAACCAATGTTCTTATATCTATCAACTTTTTTCCTTACAAAAATTAGACAGGATTTAAGTAATTCAAGAGCTCCCAAAGGCAATTTTTTTTTTTTGGTGGAGTTACAAAAAAAAATTGTTACATTGGATGGATTCTATCCTAGATATTGATGTCTTTTTAAATGTATCAATATTTATTGTGCATGAGTCAAGCATATTGCATTAAGATTTGGTGTCCGTACTTATTCTTATAGTGTTTATCAAAAGAAATATAGTTTTTAGTAATTTTATCGTTAAATGTGTGAAAAAAAATAAAAACTAGTTTATTTGAAAAAAAAAAGGTTAGATTATTGAAAAGGAAATTGAGACAAAAGCAAAAAGCATTAAAAGAAAAGAAAAGAAAAAACAAAACTCAATAGCTAAGTAGTAGCAGAAATCAGAGGTTGAAACTGCCGTAGAGTTAACTAAGTGGTAGCCTCATTGGCAATGGCAACAGGTAAGGTCCTCCATTTTCCATTAGAAAAAGAGGGTTGCAGAATAAAGCATCAAACTTTGTCAGTGCTGGTAGCATTTATAATGTACAGGTGTACAGGTAGTGCGTGCTTACCAGAAAGAATATGCCTTGAAATAGGCTTTGCATTTTAATTATGAATCAAATTCATTTTAAGGTCAGATGAAGCAGTGTCCACTGTCCAAGTTGTTATGCTTGTTAATAATTTACACAAAAAATTAAGCATTGTCCTAATCAACCGATTGAATTTAGTTGAATACGATATTATTATATCCAAATGAAACTTTAAAATAAGTAGCATTGGAAATTTCATCAATATTGCACATAGGTAGAATAAGGTAACAAAGTAGAGCGTCATGGATAGAATGTATTAAAAGTTAAAATGAAAGTCTTGTTAGTGACTTAGTGTTTCTAGCTTGGAAGTCTTCCTCGTGCTTGGCACAATTTTCTTAGAAAATATCTCACTAGGAACAAATTTCTTTCCAAGCACACCAAGGTTGAATATACTCTAGTTTTTTCTCCATTTGATAATATATTGTGGAAATTGTCATTCAAATTAATTGAAAATGTGTGATGCTCTGGCACAAAATCTTTCCCAATCAATGCTAGTGTGCAACCAAAAGTTCATAATTGTGCAAGTGTCAAAGTCTAAATTATTTTGACACATTGATTTTCTTGTACAAGTGTCAAAATCTAAAATATTTTGACACACAATGATTTTCTTGTTAGTGTTTGTATCTTGGAAGTCTTCCTCGTGCTTGGCACAATATTCTCAGAAAAAATCTAACAGAGAACAAATTTCTTCCCATGCACACTAACGTTGAATATACTCTAGGTTTTTCTCCATCTAATAATATATTGTGAAAATTAATCCAAGTTAATTGAAAATGTGTGATGCTCTGGCACAAAATCATTCCTAATCAATATTAGTGTGTAATCAAAAGTTCATGACTGTGCAAGTGTCAAAATCTAAAATATTTTGACACACATTGATTTTCTTGTTAGTGTTTGTATCTTGGAAGTCTTCCTTGTGCTTGGCACAATTTTCTCAGAAAAGATATAACTAGGAACAAATTTCTTCCCATGTGCATTTACGTTGAATGTACTCTAGTTTTTTCTCCATTTGATAATATATCGTGGAAATTGTCATTCAAGTTAATTGAAATTGTGTGATGTTCTGGCCAAAAATCTTTCCTAATCAAAACTAGTGGGCAGAATTCAACATGACATTGGAATTTCCTATCGTATACAATGGGTTTGTTTGATATTGTGAAACTTCTTTATCAAGCCATTGAAAAGTCTAGTATGAGTCTGCCTAGTTCCAAAGTTCATATGCTTCACTAGTGAAAAGAGTTGAAATGATTATTAACCAAAATTGTGATTATTTTTGGACCAAAATTGAGATTATCAAGAATGCATTTTATGAATGTGTCATGGATGTGAGCAAATTTTTTAATGTTAGGTAGTAATGGCCTCCTGTCTTGAATTCATTTAAGGCACTATTTGTGGTTTAACCTAATTTCGACATTACCTCGAAAATAAAATTTATCTACCTATAAAATAAATAAAAAAAAGATTTTGCCGGGAGTGCATAATGTTTTGTTGTTAGGCGAAATGAAGTGGTGTCCTAGTTATTATGCTTATTAGCTATTTTAATGGTCTTATTCACAATTGACAACATTGTTTTGTTTAAAATTCATACCAAAAATATATATGATGAAACTTCTAGTTCCATTGACTCTAAAGTTCTTATTGCCAAAAGTCTGACTTATTTTAGACTGTAACTTCTTTGATTATTACTTGTATACAAAATTCGAGGATCATTAAAATGGAATAGGATCATAAAAGGTAAATTTCTTTAGTAACCATATGAAAACTGAATATCATAAGTGTTTTGAATGATACAGTAAACTAATATTAATGGTCTATCCTTCGAAGTAGTATCACCTTAAAAATAAAAAATCACTATAATAAATACACAGCCACCTTTTTTTGAGAAAAAAAAAAATACACGGCCGCTTAGAAGTTAAAATCAAAGTGGGACAAATTCCATTTTAATGATCCTTGAATTCTTTTCAAAAAATATTGATAAATTAATGAATGATGATGACTAATCAAAGCTCCATGTAAAATAAGTTGCATTGCACTTTTCTCAGGTTAGAAAATTGAGATAGGTATCCAAATGAACCTAATGGCCCACAGAATGGTTGCGTCTACAAGATTAGAGTCAATGCTTGACGCCAAATGCTTAATGTGTGGTACAAATCTAAAGCATCAAAAACCGATTAAGATCAAACAAACACCTCAGCACAATACAATTAGTGCAGTAAATGAATCAAGCGGTTTATGAACAGCTCAAGTTTGATTCAAGAAAAAGTTTGTTTATATTCATTTGTTTAGAATACAAGTCAAGCTCAAGCCTTAAATTTAGGCTCAATTATTAAACGAGACAAGCTTTAAAATAATAATAATAATAATAATAATGTGTTTGTGAACAAGCTCATAAACATGAGGACTTGATTTAACTATATAATATTATATTTTTATATAATTATACATATAAAAATATAATATTATATATTATAGGTTGTGGGTTCCAAGACAAGTTACACTTAATTTTTTATTTTTTTATATAAGTAAGTTACACTAAACATATGTCAAATCAATGGTGTGTATCAATAATATCAAAATCCTATAGTTTTAATTCAGTATTGGTTTATTTTTATGAAAAATATAAATTTAAAAAAAAATCAAAAAGCATTAAAAAAACACACGTATAGCACCTCTTTGAATGAGCTTACATTTTGAGGCAACTCACTATCTTTTTTCTTCTCCCCATACCACAAAATAGTTATCACAAATTCTATAAAAAAGTGAACAAATTGGGATTTATCACAAATGACGAATCACAATCCCTTCTAAAATACGTTGCACTTTTGTATTAAGTTTAGAAAATTGATATGAATCCAAATGAGCCTAAGGAACAAAAATATGAAGGGTCCTCATCTACAAGACTTACAGTCAATGCTTGTCACCAAATGCTTGTCAACAAACAAACCCACATTATCCATACGGTAGCAAATTCCAATATCTCCTCTTTTTTCTTTTCTTTTTTTTATTTTTTATTTTTTATTTTTTTATGAACAATTCCAACATCTCCTATTGCATCAATGTAATGTTGAATGTGCATAGGAAGAAATTTTGTCCCAGTATAGATCTTTTCTGAAAAAGTTGTTTCCAGCATGAGCAAGACTTTCAAGATACAGACACTAACTAGAAAATCAAGGTTTTTTTTTTTTTTTTTTTTTCTCTTCAGTTTTTGACACTTTTAAGATTTATAAACTATATATTTTCTTGATGATAAAATTAACACTAAGCTCCACTGCTCCTGGATTTCAAGAGTCCATTTGGGTAAAGGCATTTTTTTTTTTCTTATAATGCATTTTGTTTTTTGTCTCATTTTTTTTCTTCAAATAATCTAACTTTTAATTTTATTTTTTTTACAAATAAATTGGCTTTTACATTTTTGTCACACACTAAACATAAAAATTACCAAAAATTATATATATTTTTATAATCACTATAAAAGTAAGCACGGACACCAAAGCTCAATGTAAAATGCTTGACTCATGCACAATAAATATTGATATCTTTACAAAGACACCAATATCTAGGACAGAATCCATCCAATGTAACTAATTTGTTTTGCAACTCCACCAAATATAAAAATAAATTATCTTTGGGAGCTACAAAATTACTTCAATCCTGTCTAATTTTTGTAAGGAAAAATTTGATGGATACTCTAAGAACACTGCTTCAGTAAATATTTTTAGAAATTTTTTATAAGAAAAAGAAAAAAAAATCCGAAGTGGCAACAATATCTGCAGGTTGTAGCTTGATCGATCGGGCTGTTTATCAAGCTTTAAGATTTACAAGTGAGATGGGTCTGCATTGGATGGTGATTGCAAGAATCTTTTCATGCTGACATTTGCACAATGGTGAATTCAACTAGACTTCACGGTTAAAGAGTGTCCTGCATGTCTCACACCCATTGAACAATCTGATTTTCAGATTGTAGTAGTAGCAATACCTATAAAAAAAATGTGATAATAATATAGTTATCATTTTGATTCCAAAAAAATCTAAGTGATTAGTTTACTATATCATTCAAAACAGTTACTATATTTAGTTTTCATATGGTTAGTAAAGAAATTTACCTTTTATGATCCTATTCCATTTTAAAGATCCTCAAATTTTGTATATAACTAATAATCAAAGAAATTCCCATCTAAAATAAGTCAGACCCAGGGCCATTTAGGCCATGGCCTTAGGCCCCCAAAAATATGTGGCGGTAAGGGTTTTTTTTATTTTTATTTTTATTTTTTAATTAAATAAAAAAATGTGAGTTATGTGTACATTTTTCCCACTCTTAAGAAGGACTAATATATATATATATATATTTTGAAAGAGTTTCGACTTATGACGTCTACTCTTGATTAGTTCTTTATTATCAAACCAAGACACCAATAAGTTTTTGGTGTAGACGAGAATTGAACCCCAGATCTCTTATTTAACTATCAGAGACTTTACCAGTTGAGTTAACTGGAATCCACAAGGCCTAAAACATTAGAGTTATGCTAGTATATTACAAGTTTTATTAAATAGGTCCTATAAATTGATATATCACAAATCACAAGAAGTAATTCAATATTCATTTAAAGCATGTTTGGTAAACTATAATAAGCACTGTAATGTAATAACTATTTCAATGGTTTACTTACTCAATAGTTTGGTTATGTTTTTATTATAAAGAATAGTTATTGCTTATGCTTATGAATAGCTATTCTTTAAAATGAGGAATAATTATTCCTCTCTAAAAGAGTTGTAATAGCTATTCCTTAATAGCTGTAATAATTATCCATCTCTAAAAGAGTTGTAATAGCTATTCCTTAATAGCTTTTCTTTAAAATGAGGAATAACTATTCCTCTCATTAATATTTTTCCAAATTAACCAACTTTCCATATCCACTTAAATTTATGGAAATAAAAAATCTTCAAAAAATAACTCATCTCTTTCTCAAAGTCTCAAATTTTAAAATATATATATATATATATATATTTTTTTTTTTTTTTTTCTAGAAAACATAATTATATGAGTAAGATATTTCCTAAAATAGATCTTAAGCTTTATTCTAATATTACAACTTACAACCAAACTCATAAATAGGTTTAGTTATTCTATTACAACACATTTTATTCATAGTAATAAAAATTACTATTCTTGTTATAATCCACATTCAATGTACCAAACGTGTCCTTATTCTTTTGTTGAAGTGACACCTCATTACCACATTTGTTTGTAAGCCTTTCATAGTAAAATTTGTAGTAAGTTTAGAATTTTCTCCACCAAAAAAAAAAAAAATATATATATATATAAATTAATAGAAATACAACCCAATCATCATTAAGTAAATAAAAAATGCTAAAGCTAATACAAATTTTACGACTAAAAACTTACAAACTGATGTGATAGGAATACGTTTGGTGTCATTTAAACAATATAATAAATGAATGTTTAAATAATTTTTTTTATTGGTGATATGGTAGTTGGTAAAACCTATATAGTAAGTATCATTAGCTCACTTTGGGTGAATTAGTCATATTAATAAGTAAGAATTAATAATAGATTTGAAATAAAAATATATAATAAAAAAATAAACTAAATATTATTTAAGTGATATTTAGATGTCAAAAGGTCTCTTTAAAATTTTCACCTTAGGCCTCAAACTATCTTACGACAGCCCCGGTTGGACTTTTGGCAATAGGAACTTTAAGGTCAGTGGAACTAGAAGTTTCAACATACATATTTTTGGCATGAATTTCAATAAAACAAAACAATGTTATCAAATGGTAAAAAAAGACAACTAAAATAGCTAATAAACAGAACAACTAGGACACCACTTCATTCCCCTAACATCAAAACATTATGCAGTCACTGCTTTTTTTTTTTTTTTTGAGATAGATAAACTTCGTTTTGGAGGGAATTTTGAATTAGGTTAAACCACCAATAGTGCCTTTAATGAATTCAAGACAAGAGGCCATTACTACCTAACATCAAAAAAACTTCTCATATCCATGACGTGTTCATAAAATGCGGTCTTAATATATAATCTCAATTTTGGTCCTAAAATATTCACTTAATAGTTACTTCAAATTTTTACTCAAAAGCACATGACTTTTGGAACTAGTTATACTAGACTTTTCAATAGCTAGCTAAAACAATTTCACAATATCAAACAAACCCATTGTATACGATAGGAAACTCCAATGTCACCTATTCTATCAAAGGAATGTTGAATTGTTCATACTTCACACTAGAATTGATTAGGAAAGATTCTAGGCCAGAGCATCACACATTTTTCAATTAACTTGGATGACATTTTCCACAATATATTATCAGATGGAGAAAAAACTAGAGTATATTTAACGTTAGTGTGCATGGGAAGAAATTTGTTCCTCGATAGATCTTTTTTGAGAAAGTTGTATCAAGCAGCTCGAGGAAGACTTCCAAGATACAGACACTAATAAGAAAATCTATCTCAAAATATTTTGACACTTGCACATTCATGAACTTTAGATTTTCTTGATGATATAATTAACATTGTGCTCCGGCATTTCAAAGCTAAATAATACGTTATACCTGACACCTTAATGCCATAAATTTGTTTTTCAATTGTAGGTGAAATCAAAAACTTAGCCTATTAATCAGTTAAGTTAATGATGATTCAATTTTGGAGATTTGGAATTAACTCAACCAGCCTAATTTTGTAATTTCAATAAGGAGTATTTGTCAATGAATCTACGACATCATAAAACTTTTGTTCCCTTTTTCTTTGTAACATTTCAAAGTAAGATCCATGTAAACTCCACACGATATCCTATTATTATTATTATTATTATTAATTTTAGCATACTATATGTTCGATATCCTATTATTATTATTATTATTAATTTTAGCATACTATATGTTCTATATTTTCAAGCAGCCATTGCAAAAAACGCGGCTATAGCTCTTAAAATCGTGGGTATAGGTCAATTTACCCTATAGCGTTTTCTATAGCCATGTTTTTAGACGTGGCCTAAAAGCTATAACTATAGGTCCGACAGGTCTAGAGACTTAAGTCACAATGTGGGACTTAGGTAGGCTATAGTCGTGTTTTTGTAAATGCGACTAAAAAAACATGGCTATAGCCTGCTTGTTTTGTAATGAGTGATAATACCTAAAGACTAAGTCACAGTGTGGGAGGACAAAATGGGCAAATGCCCATCTCTCGCAAATTAAATATCCTTTTGCCCCCTTTCCCAAACTAATTAGAGAAATGCCCCTCTTTTGTAACTCGACAATATGAGAGTCGAGTTGCTATGAAGAACTCGATATTTCTATGATCGAGTTAGTCTGACCGTTGTGCCACGCTGGCGCTGTAGATGTGAGTTTTTCCCAATAAAAAAATGTTTGTGTAGACATTCATAACTTGGTAAGCGTAAAATCGAGTTTTCTTCAGCGATTTGAATCAATAGGACCCTAACGTCTCACAACGCCTATTCACTCACTCTCTCTCCCTGTACACTCTCTTTCCCTCGCTCTCTGCCATCACTCTCTCTCTACACTCTCTCTCGCTCGCTTTACGATCAGGCTTCCCCACTCTTCCTATCCAGTCTCCATCAGTCGTCGTTGGTTCCCGTCGTTGTTGGTTCCCGCCGCCGTTGATTACAGGTACGGTCCTCTCCTTTGATATCCTTTTTGATCTTGGTTAATATTAGGTTGTGTTTTATGTGGGATTCTGATTATTTTGTTGAAACTTACTTAAAAAGTAGTAAATTTACTAATCAAGATGAGAATTTTGTTGTCTTTTATATGCTGCAATGATGATGATCTAAAGTATTTCTTGCTATATGGTTATGTCTGTGTGATTTTCTCATTAATGAGAATTTTGTTGTCTTTTACATGCTGCAATGATTATTTTCTCATTAATGAGTTTAAATGTGCTTGGGGTTTTGATGGGGGGTTTTGGCAAATCGAGTGGTGGTGTTTCAGTGATGTCTCTAGGTTTGTGTAAAATGTGTCTTATCTGATTGTAGGCATGATTTTGTTATAGTTGTTGTAAATGGTGTCAAACTAATTACGTTTGAGTGTAAATAATTGTTGTAAATGGTGTAAAATGTGTCTCATGCCTCTAGTAGCAACTGTTAGCTCTGAAGTAGAACCCATCTCGTAAAGATTGGTTCTATTGGGTACACAGGTTAAGAAAAAAATGATGAAAACTTTGAGACTCTGGTTGTTTGAAGCAGTCTTCCGTAAATCCAAGATGTTCTGCCCATAATGACATCCTATATACATAAATCTATGAAATACAATACACATTCACATGAAACAGAAAGTTAGTTATTGTAAGTCCAATTAAAAACCAGTAAGAGTGATGAAATTGTAGTGCTTAGTACAGCAACAAAGAAATTAAGTTCTTTCATATCCCTTAAAAGTTTTAGTACTCATTGTTTTTGGTATATCTAGGTTTTTATAAATTTCATTATTTCTTGGAATTGACACTACTTTTGTTTTGCATATCAGTCCAATCTAGAAAATTTTAAGTAACTTTACTGAAAAAAAAAAAAAATTCATTCCCTGGTACCCTCAGCTTATATGTGCAAATGTATGGCTGGAGAAGCTGATATAGCAAGCATAGAAATTCTTTTGCTTGCAATACAGCTCCTCTTTATTTAAAATTGACCATATGGAGGGGGAGAGGAATAATTGAACATTCAATGGTCCTGCACCCTTTGGTGAATTTGAGATTCTTGTTTGATCCGTGAAATATTATAATATTCTTTACTCTAATTTTTTATTTAAAGAATTTGGAGAGTGAGTGCCTGCCTTTTAAGGTTTCTCTAAATCAATTTGGTACTCTTCTATAGGAGCACAAATATGTGAACTTTTTTTTGCCCCCTTTTATTTTGAGTTGGCTGGTTACTATGGATTAAGAAATTTAAAATCTTTGTGTAAACGAAAATGGGTGCTTCTATTGTGGATATTTCAGGCTCCATTTGTGCGGTTCTAACTCATTCCAACACTCAACATGTTTCCCTGGTTTCTTTTTCTACTGTCATCCATTTGCACTCATCACAAGTTTTTAGAACTTAAGATTTGCAAAGATGAATTTGTCGTTTGCTCTACAGCCTCATATGATATTTTGCATTAGTTGATGGTGAGCAAATAGAAATGATTGGCATGCTTTATACATGGTTTTTCTCTAAATACAGAAGTTTAGGTCTGTGCTTCCTTATTTGCACTCTTCTATTTTTGGGTCATGCTTTGGGATACGAGGGTTTTTATGAATTTTTTTACCCCTAAATCAATCTGTTTAATATGTTTAAGTAAGGTATGTCTACTTGGGATGGTGTTTGATGAGGACCTAAGGAATAATCTTTCTTTATCAATTGATTTATTTATTTTCTTCATAATAGTTGAATAATAATGTTTCAGCTTGTGTGTTTTTTCTTAGTCAGACTGCAACTTCGTTTTTGTTAATTGAAGTCTAGCTATTTGTTGTCTATATCATCATTGATATCATTTTCTGTCAGGATGGAGACCACTGGAGTTTTATACTTTTATAATTTTATTTATGTCTTGCTATTTGTTAGTTAGAAGTTTTGAATCTTGATGTGTCTACAGAAGGGGAAATTGTGATTCACAATCTTGATTTGTGATGATGTGTCTACGCTCTATAGGGAGGGGAAATGTTGATTTTCTTATGCAACAGAGTGCGTAGAATTCTTGAATCTTTATATATGAGGACATAAGGCAATAATCTGTTTTTATCAATTGAAATCATTATTCTTTCCCCAACATGCGAGTGCCTTGGTTATCAAAAAAAAAAAAAAAATGAGTGTCTTTAGTTTGTCGGCTTGCAACTTCTTTTATGCTAAACACTGATTTTTCATTATGTCTTGCTATTTATTGTTAGTGAAAAGACTTTAACTCATGGTTTGTCTACGTGAGGAAAAATTGTGATTTACTTTTGCAGCAAGGGTATGGTGTAGAAGTGTTGAATCTTTATTGTTCTTGGGCAATATGAAAGCCCTTGAAATATTCTTTTGATTTCACACTTTTTACCGTTGAATGTTTGAATGTTATCTTGTCACTTGTTCAATTTATTTTATGGATTTTGTTTCTTGGCAGTTTTTTTAAGGCATATATGTTTGATCCGTTTTTCTTGATCAATTTGGTCCCCTTTATAAGGTGCACAAATATTTTAGGTGGTGCACAAAAATAATAAGGGAAAAGTTAACAAGGAAAAAGTTAACAGAGCAAAGAAAAGGGTGTTGTTCTCACATTCATTGAGGAGTCCATTTTTTAAATTCATGGTGGGGTTCATACTAAATTTGAGAGGAGGGGGTATCATTTCTTTGTATTTTAGGAGTACTTAAAAAATTTTCTTAGATTTTGGATACATTTTTAGGAACTTTGTAGAGGACAAGAAAAAAGCATTTAGTTTTTATAACGGTTGATTATATTTCTCATAAAAGTGGTGTTATAAATTAAATTTTTTAAAATAGTTTATTAATAATTACCCTAAGGGCATGTATCAATATAAAAATACTTTTAACCTTATGTTGACCAAGGATTGAAAGTTAAATGTATGAAATATCTGTAAAAGATTCTGTCATTGGTAGGGTCCAGGACATGTTATCTCATTTTTAATTAAAAAAATTCCTAAACGGGCAAGCTAAATAGAATTAGCATTTACTGATTTTATAATTTTTTAAAAATAATTTTTTTAAAACATATATCTCCAAATCATGATAATTGGTTTGAATTTTCCCTTTTGAGAAAGTGCTAAAAAGAAGCTGAGATAATATATGTGATTGGTATCCACTAATTTTATTTTTATTTGTTTACTAATAATATGTCCATGCATAGATTAATTAAAAATTATATATAATTATAAAAGTATTAATTATATGTAGACATTTTCTATAAAAAATTATGTATAGATAAAGATAATATTTTATTAATATTATTAAAACTAATTATATGTATAAAACATTGTTATTAATTCCGTTCCATTCCGGCCGGAATGGCCGGAAAATTTCGTACCGGCATATAAACCGGAACAATAGTCCCCTCTGTTCCACCTCGGATCAAATTTCGGCCTGTTTCGGTGAGTTTCAGGTGTTCTGGGCTGTTTCAGTCAATTTCGGCCGAAATACAAGATTCGGCCGGCATGAGTTGAAGTTATGGGTATGAATATAGAGAGAGAAAGAGAGAGGTTTTGAGGTATAGGTGTGATGTGAGAGAGTGCTTTGTGTGAGATAGAGAGAAAACAAAAGGGGAAAACAAGTTTAATACATGCTTATCTGCATTCGGCATCAGGACAGAAGCAACGAGCAAAAGGAGTGTTGTTTCGGTCAGTTCTCCATTGTTCTTCAAAGTTTTGAGAGAGACAAGATTTTGAACTTGAAATATGCAGAATAGGCTGTGGGGTAGGTAGCGTAATAAATGGGAGAAGATATTTAAACAATTTTATTACTATTTTATTCAACCATCTGTTACTTCAAGTGCTTTTATCTATTTTTTTAATTATATTATTGGGATATGCATACGTGGTAGGTAGCTTAAGTTTCACACAATCACAATGATGAATGTAGCACTAGTGGGTTATTCAGGGGAAAAAAAAAGAAGTAAATCTGAAAAAAGAGAGAAGAATAAGAAAAAAATAATAATAAGATGATTCTGATCAGTTAATTAAGCATTTTTTTAATATTTATTTCATTAACTTGTATTATTATTTAACTAAATAAAAATAAAAATATGTAATACATTTTTTTGATGTTAAGACTTAAGACTAAATAATTTGTATTATTTGATATTTAGTTATTTACTTCTTTGAATTGCTAATTTTATATTGTATAAGAATATATATATATATATATATATATATATATATATATATATATATATATATATATATATATATATATATATATATATATATATATATTTATTTATTTATTTATTTTAGGCAACCTGAAACACTTTGAAACGGTACGCCGAAATAGGCCGGTACCGAAATATTTCATTCCACTAGACAAACCGAAATGGGGTCCGAAACGGTATTCATAACGATGGTATAAAAGATAATATTATTAAAATAAAAATGTTTATCTGTAAATATAAAATATAAATTTTTTTAATAATATCAAAATTATCCGAGTCTATTAAAAATTTTATAGACTTTTGCATGAAATAAATTAATTATGTTAATAATTTTTAATTAAAGAGCTAATAATAAAAAGACTTTAATTATAATAGTGTAATACACACACATAATATTGAGTTATTTGGAGCAAGGTCTGTAGTGAGCATGTTTCATAATCTAAACAGTTTTTAAAATTTATTTTTAAATTAAATTAAATGAAGCATCTAAAAAAAAAATTACTAATAGAGTTTTACTTAAAAATTATGCAATGCTCATGGATAAGCCTTGATATACAGAGTCTGTTTGGCAAAGATTATTTTTGCCAACTTATTTTACTATTCAGCTTATTGGGTTGAAGTCGATGAATTTGAGATTCTTGTTCGAGTGGTCCTGCACCCTTTGGTGAAAATGACATGCATTATGTTGTAGATTTTATTGATTTTCTGTCTTTGCGATTATAATCTTTTGATTATGTGCAATTTTTTTTTAGGAGAATCCTTTGTAATTTTTCACCCTTTTGTTAAACAAGAAATGATATTCATTGGAACATCAAACTGCTCAAGTAACTTCAAGAAAAAAATGAATGCATTTACTCTAGGAAACAACATTCACTCCATCATTGTGGTTTAATGAGTTTGGTACATTTTGATTGACTATTGCTTATAGGTAATATAGTGGAACAGGGTAATACTAGATCTATACTCATATAAATGGATCTAGAACTAACTCCTAAAATTTGTAAAATAGACCCAGCAAGCAAGGAAATGAGCCTAAAATTTGAAAACGACTCACCAAGCACCGTTCAATTGAGTATAATTAACTCCTAAAATGTTGAAAATAGGCCTAACAAGCAAGGAAATGGGCTGACTGAGTCATGGTATGCTTACATATCTAGTGGTAGAAATGTAGAATAATTAGTATAGGTTTCTAGATATTAAGTTGAGAACTCGAGCCCAAATGACCTGTAGTTGTAGGGATCTTAGTGGTCCATCGTAAATGGGCAATTGCGTAGGACATAAAACGGGGAGCTGTCAAGGATGACCTTATAGAGAGTGTTACTTTGTTGAAAAGACCAAGTTTGATTGAACAGGTTTCGGAATAGAATACCTAAACATTGAGTTGTTGCAATTTATATTTACTATGTGACTGCATTGGTCATAAGCCATAGAGTTGAATTTAAATGTCCTTGGGGGAAGATCACATATTGTGTGTCGCATGGTTAAATTTAATATGTCTTCCTTCCATATGCAGCTCCTAATAATTGTAATTGATATTTTCCCTGTTAAAATCACTCTCAAAGACATCATACACCAAAAAGAACTATCACATTTAAATATTGCTCAGATGTTGAACATGCAGGTATCAATCAAGTTTTTAGCACTTTAATTAGTCATTTGTTTGTTTTTTTTACTTCAATTACAGATAATAGAAAAAAAAAAGGTGTTTTTATGTAAAATTATGGCAAGTTCTTATTTATTTAAGCTTTAAGAAGTGATGTTGACAATCTTGTTGGGGTCATAATATGTCTTACTGAATCCATGCTTTTATTTTATATTAATTGTGGTTTACTTGTCAGATAATTGCTAACAATCTATTTGCTGCCATGTCAGATATGCAGGCACTAGATAGAGTGCAGCCTAGACCCGACGTTCATACCCAGTTGACCCGGCAGCCGGATCATCGGTCAACTCCTCTTTGGAGGCATGCCACTGATGAGGTATGTAGTTGTATTATTAATACATGTCTGTTTTATAATTACCTCATGTGCACTACCTAACACAATACTCGTCCGTGTGCAGGAGGTGCCTGGCATGATAAAGGTTTGACGTCGTAAATGTGTATTGCCACTGGGTGGGCTAGACCCACGTATCATGCAATACATAGATGCAGCAGGTTTGACTGGTTTATTCAAGGTTCCTGATATGGAGGTCGACCATGCCTTGATCACGGCCTTGGTCGAGCGGTGGTGTCCGGAGACACACACGTTCCACTTACCCCATGAAGAAATGGGTATCACCTTGCAAGATATCGAGGTGATGCTGGGGATTCCGGTGGATGGGTTGCCTGTTACTAGGAGGACAGACTATCAATGGAACTTGCTGTGTCAAGAGTTGTTGGGCCATGAACCTCCGCCTGTGATACCGAACTCAAACACGTCTACCCTTACTGGGGCGAGGATAAAATACAAGTGGCTTGATGCACAGTTTGCCGCTCCCCTAGCTGCAGATGCTGGTGACGAAGTCGTGCAGCAACATGCCCGCTACCACCTACTTGTACGGATGGGGGCCCTGTTGTTCATGGACAAGTCTGCGGACTGGGTCTCACTAGTGCCTCTGCAGTTGCTCAACCCAATCAGCAATGCGAGACGGTATAGCTGGGGTAGTGCAGCATTGGCCTGGCTTTATAGGCAACTTTGTGGTGCATCGAAAAAGGATGCGATGCAGATTGTAGGAGCACTCTTGTTGGTGCAGCTATGGGCCTATTCAAGGTTCCCACGACTATGCCCTGTTGTGAGGCCGCCTCTACCGCCAGTGCACTCAGGGCCCCTTGCCATTAGGTACGTTCATTGAGTTCTCATTATTCAAGCTAAGTGTCTCTTAGGAATAATTATTTATGTGTAATAGTATATTACATTTTATTTGTCTCTTTGATATAATTAAAAATATGCCAAACTAACAAACAAAAGAAACTTATCAATGCTTAGTATATGGATGTGAAATATAAAGCAAAGTTTGTTAAAAGTAAGGTTCAGTAATGAGCATTTGTCGACACCCCATGTTTGCTAGGTGGAGCGGGCCAAAATGCACCGCAGAGCATGCCACACACGTCCTTGCTGCGTACTGGGCGTCGCTGGCTACACTACGGGCCGAGCAGGTATTCGGTTAATTTAGTTTGAATTCTTATGACCACGTTTCCCACGTTTCCCTCAATTCTTATGACTACGGGCCGAGCATGTTTCCCTCAATTGCATGACCACGTTTTTATTTTTATTTTAGTTTGAATTCTTGGATTGTTGTAGGAATGAGTTGATTTCATAATATTGGTTCCATCCCATCATTTTGTTTGATAGTAGGATTTTCATCCCATCATTTAACTCAATTGGATTTTCATCCCCTCCAGCTGACTTGATTAGAGAATTCTATTCGAATTTATCGGTGCATGAGAATCTGGGTGGTCACAAGGTGGCATCGTCCATACGTGGTGTACCGTTTACAATAACTAGGGAGTGCGTATCTAAAGCTCTTGATGTACCTATAATTTGTACACCTACTTATCCAAACTCTATGTCTCCTCGTATTGATGATGTTATGGATGTCCTTTGTGGATGATCAGTCACTCGGGGTTCTGACCGAAGTATTAGCTCAAGTGAGTTGACTGAGCTTAATTATATCTTCTTTAGGATAACTTGTCACAACATTTTCCCTATCTCTCATATCCATACAATCCCTGTAGACAGGTGTTTCTTTCTTTACGCCCTCGTACCAATAGTTCCATTTGTTTTCCTTCCCTTTTCATCAAAACCATTGTGGAGGTGCGAAGGAGCAAGTATAAGAGGCATGCTTTGTTTTTCCCAGTTCTCATCCATAGGGTCTTCAAATATTTAGGATTAAAGAACTTTCCTTCCCAAGAGTTGGTTCACATCCAAGCCGCCATAGGAGCCAAATTTCTGAAACAGCGAACTGCCCGAAAGAAGGTTGTCGACCCCAGTGTTGGTCCATCCAAGAGACCACGAGTACGGTCTACTACTAGAGATGTTCCAGATGAGGACATGCATGGGGATCCCACATCTGTTGTTGCCGAGGATGGTGATGATGAGGTAGATGTTGACACTGCTGATACAGCGCATATAGGCCCTCTTCCTCCCTCTCTTCATGCTATGATGGAGACCATTATGGCGACTCAGGCAGCCCATGGGCAACTTCTACATGGTCTTCTTGCCGAGGTTGCAGCTATGCGAGCGAACTTAGCTCACTATAAACGTCCTGTTCCACCTTCTCCACCATCTGACTCTTGATGATTGCCATTGGCCATTGTACCCAAGGGGGGGGGGGGGACGATTTACAATTCGTAGTTGCTGTAGCATATTTGGAGAATTGTATGACAGTTCTATGGCTTTCAGCCAGTTCTATATTTTGTTATTTTAGTGGCAATTTGAAGAACACGGTATCCGTTGAAAGTAATTTGATATATTAATATGATGGTTAGTTTGATGCCCATCGTTACTATCATTAGTATTATTGAAATGGATCTGATGGTGTAAGAATTTTTTATGTTATTATGTGATTCTATATAATATCAAGTAGATCCAAGTTAGTGTGTAAATAAGATTTATTTCATAATTCTGTACGACGCTCACGTGTTATTAGATTATAGTAATTATTAATACAAATTGAAGGTTTGTGAAAGCACAATTGGTTTACAAGGTTTGATATTAACGATGAACCACCTAGGAGATTTTCCTTGGAACAATGACTTAAGCTATATCTTGACTTCAGGCAACTGTTTTTATTGGAGGTTTTGCTAACCTTACATGTATTTTCCACTAATTGGATATTTTTGTCGCTCTTAAATCAGCAATTATATTATTCTGAATTTGGTCCTCGCTTGGACTGTACCTCATGCATCATATTTTCATTACAAAATTTATTGATGAAACCTTGCAGTGCAGACTCATCAAAAAAGATAAAAGCGACACTTGGCACGACCTCATGCACTCCCGCATTAGGTTTAACAGTTTTTTTTTAATCAAATATGAGGAATCCAAATAGGGGAAGCCCCTTACATAATATATTAGATAACAGTGAGCTGAAGATAATAAACACCGTGAAGTTTAATGTTTTTGTGAAGGACCAATCACAATTAAACAGATATAACAGTGAGCTCAAGCCACCAACATCAAAGTTCTAAGAGCAAAATGGTGCTTTCAACCTGTAAATGTTTATGGGACACGATTGTTTAAGAGCTCAGTTTTAGGGTTCAAGATGGTTTTTCCATGTGCAATTTCTTCTAACCAACAGTCACGGATTATGGGAAGAGCGTTTTGACTGGCATCCTTGAAAATGACCAACGATAATAAACACCCTGATGTTTAATGTTTTTGTGAATGACCAAACACAATTAAACAAATATAACAGTGAGCTCAAGCCACCAACATCAAAGTTCTGAGAGCAAAGTGGTGCTTTCAACTTGTAAATGTTTATGGGACGCGTTTGTTTGAGAGCTTAGTTTCAGGGTTCAACATGGTTTTACCATGTGCAATCTCTTCTAACCAACAGTCACAAATTATGGGAAGAGCGTTTTGACTGGCATCCTTGAAAATGACCAACGATAATAAACACCCTGATGTTTAATGTTTTGTGAAGGATCAAGCACAATTAAACAGATATAACAGTGAGCTCAAGCCACCAACATCTAAGGTATAACAGATGTGGTATTCAGTTCCAATTGGGCTTCGCTTCAAACCGGCAAGTCTTTGACCACGATGTTTGATCGAATAGTCGAATAAGTAGGTATTCCAAAAATGCAGTGTCACATTAATTGGCTACGATTACAAGAGAAATTTCAGTGTTTCAAGCTGTGGGGCTGCGTAACCAGTAAGAGTGATGGTTTTGAGACCAAAGTGACACTTTTAACCTCTAAATGTTTAATGACCAAAGATAATGAACACTGTGATGTTTACACACCATGATGTTTAAACACCTTCAAAATGACCAAAGATAATAAACACTGTGATATTCAGAATCTGTTTTGTGAAAGACCAAACATAATTAATAAATTAATATAGCGAAATTGTAGCGTGAAGGACAAAACACAATTAATATAGTGAAGTTTCAAGATGACCAAGTTCAAACTCTGAACACACGTCACCAGCCCACTACTGTAGCACCAACTGTAGTCATACCAAACTCGTTCAATCGCAGTACATGCGCCAACAGACGCGGCTGTTTAGCCAAGTCATGTTCGATGCTCTGCACGTGCTGCTCAATAGCTCGGCACTGTTTCACACCCACACTCACGTGAATACACAATTGTGAAATTGGATGCACAGATGTCTCATTTACATCTAATGTTGCAACTATTGCCCACCTTTGATATGACATTGGGAACATTTAAAATCCTGTTCATATAGTGTTTTTCCTGAAGGGTTTGACATGACAAGCCCTAATAACTGAAATTGTAATGCTTGGACCATGAAATGAGGTTATAAATGCACCAGTGATATAATGTTGACTTTCTACCCCGCTAACTTCGTAGATTGATTAAATTATGAGTCGCAATGCCTCAACATCAAATCGTACAATGCGAAACAAGTTTGGACCTACTTCAACAAATGCATCATCACAAGTTCCAACAAATCAACAATTACATACATACACAGACCACTATGGAGGGAAATGGGTTGGAAAGAAGAGAGATTTCGTTAATATGCCAATATACACGTACGAGAGTCTTGGAAGCGTCGGACACATCATGGTCGGCAAACCTACAAAACTAAGTACAAATACCACCGCAATAGAGTTCACTATAGCAGAATTAGCAGAACCACCATGGTCAACCCTATACGAGAAGAGGTGTGAGTTAGAGGTGTATTGTCGATGGCACGGGTTACGAGTTCTTAAGGCACGCTTAGCCAAGTTACCTAGAGATGAACCTGCCAACATACTTGCTCGTCTTGAACAAGAGAACAATCAAATGCAAAGGCGACTAGACCGTTTTCACGCAATCCAAAAAGCTAGAAGGCATCTAAAGGGGAAGGCGCAAGAGCGAGCCATCAAGTCTATTAATGAAATTACTGCGTTAGATGATGAAAGAGATATTTCAGACTTCTCAAATTCAAGCAATGATGATTTCCAAAAATTTCTACCTACGAACATTAGACGTTGTTGTTAATGTCTACACATTATGTGCAATACATAATGCTGTTGTTAATGTGTGACAAATGATGATTATGTACGTTCAACTTTTGCAACTCTAAAGATTAATTGTTTATTAGTTTTGGCTAAGTTTATGTGAAATCAGTTTCTCATTTTTTTCCTTGTTGTTCTTTGTTGCTACATTCAAGTAATGTGCTTTGGTTGGACAATGTCCTTTGCTTTGTAATGTAGGAAAAACCTTATGAAGTGAAATACCTCCAAATTATATTTATTGCACATTACTTGTAGGAAAATTTAATAGATTCAATACATACAGACTCATCCAAACCACATAGACCAACCACGCATATGATTCAATAATACGAATAATTCATTTATATGAGTTGTTTGAGTCGCGGTATCATATGCACGTACCTGTGTATCTTAGTTCTAATAGTGTCCTACTTTATATAGATACATTACATAAAGACTCGTCCAAACTAGACTAACCACTCACTCACTGAAAATCCATATGGCTCACACAACACACTGTCACAACGATATTTGGTTTGCTTAGAAATAGGGTAAAGGCCTAAAAGCCTGATCAGCCTCTAAAATGTTTCATTCAAGTTATTGGTTTGTTGTAGCATTGCTCCAAAACTCCCTAATATTGCAATTGTGATGATCGGAAGCCATTGATGTAAAACTTGGAAGCATAGTTTTCTTCATGTAATTTTACATTGATATTGAGAAAATGTAACTACATTTTGTACTTGCAAGACTCCCTGAAAAGTTTGTAAGGGAATATGGGGATAAAACTCTCTAGTGTTGCTACACTCGCTGCTCGTAATACTAGCATTTGGCAAGTGAGGTTTATTGAAGGCTAACATAGCTCGACACTGTTCAGCCAAGTTATATTCGTAGTTCTACATGTGCTGCTCAACAACTCGGCATTGTTGAACCCTGTTCAGTCATATCATCCATGCTCACGTGAATAAATAGATATGCAACATTTTGCAATGCACTATTTTCAAGGATGTAGAGGATCCCTCAAAAGTGTAAGCAAAATTTTAGGGGCGAGCTGTCCATCATTGCTACACTTAATTGATGCAGTTCTGCATGTGATGCTCAATAGCTCGGCACTGTTGAACCCTGACCACACGTACCTATCCCCACTCACGTGAATACATAGATGTGCAACCCTTTACAATGCACCGTTTTTGAAGAGGCAAAGCATCCCTGAATTGGTTATGCATCAATTTTGGGGGTGAGCTATCCACCGTTGCTACACAGAAGTTCGCAGTGCTACATGTGCTGCTCAACAGCTTCGCACTGTTGAACCCTGTCCAGTCAATACACAAATATGCCTTCTTTTGCAATGCACCGTTTTCAAGGATGCAGAGCATGGCTGAAAAGTTTATGATACATTTAATCCAGCTCAGCACTGTCTCGTCAAGTCATGTCAGATGAAGCACAGGAATGCTGAATAGTCTTCAACAAGACATACCAAACTGGTCAAAGAAAAGTCTTAAAACCACATCCATCAGATATAAACCATACTAGTGATCAAAGTACCTAATTAAATATAAGCATAAACATCACTAGTTTAAAATTTAAACAAGTTATCTTAGTCCAAACTCTGATGGTCAACCATGTGAAATATTGAGACACTAAGCACAACAGGCTTCCTTTCGATCACCTCGAAGACACAGATATCTCCTTCTTCTAAATTATTGTCTTTCGAAAATGCAACCCATCCCTTCTCGAATCTCATTACTTAATATGTTTTGATGGAGGGTAATAGCACAAGACATTGAAGTGTGACAAATTGCTTCCCAATAATATACTTGCTTCCCATATATGTTTCAAGGCCATATTTAAGAGAACATCATGATCACATTATGTATAAAGGCTCACCATATTATGCGGCCGCGAGATACCCATGAAAGAAGGATTTTTAGGCTTGAACTTTTTGGCTACTTGGATTGCTCTCTCTCTTCCTCTGGACATAATCGGTAATTTTTTCAGAACAAAATTTTCTTTGACTTCATGTTTTATGGGTCTGTACATTGAGGAAGAAATGTTTGTATCATTTTCATTTAAGTCTATTATTTCTACCTGATGATCTTCCAATTTACAATTCTTCCTGGGTGGATATTGAATCTCAATGGCAGTCTTATCAAATATAAGAACATGGAAGCTTGAATTTCCTTCATATCTAAAGGCTAAAAAATAACCATAACAGATAGAATGGTATTCAGTGAAATCCTACCAACTATGACAAAACCAAATGTCGTTATCAGCTTTCTTCAATCCCACTTGCCAAATACCACCATAGGGAGCAATGAGTGTAGCTACGGTGGATAGCTCAGCACTGTTGAACCCTGACCAAAAGTACCCATCCACACTCACGTGAATACACAGAGCATCCCAGAAAAGGTTATGCATCAATTTTGGGGGTGAGCTGTACACCCTTGCTACACTGATGTTTGCAGTGCTGCTCAACAGCTTCGCATTGTTGAACCCTATCCAATCATATCACCTACACGCACGTCAATACACAGTTATGCATCCTTTTGTAATGCACCGTTTTCAAGGATGCAAAGTATCCCTGAAAAGTTTATGATACATTTAACACAGCTCAGCACTATCTCGTCAAGTCATGTTAGATGAAGCACATCAATGCTGAATAGTCTTCACGTGAATAAATACGCAACCTCTTTTGCAGTACACATCACCAGCCCGCTATTGTAGCACAAGCTATAACCATATCAAACAGCTACCTCAGCGAATCACATGCACCAACAGACGCCACTGTACAACCAAGTCATGTTCGTAGCTTTGCATGTGCTCCTCAACACCTTGCCACTGAACAATACACTGTTGAGTCATATCATCTTTATTCACGTGAATACTTATAGTCACATCCATGTGAATACTTGCCCTTGCAAAACCCCTATATAAAGTTCCATTTACATCTACCCTTGCAAAACATCTACACATACCGAAGTCCCATTTACATCTACCCTTGCAAAAGATCTACACATACCGATCTAAAGTCACATTTTCCAATGTCAATGCGCAATTGGATGCTACCTCGTTTTCCAGATAACTATAGAAGGGAAAGAGATTCCGACGAGAGGGAATACTATGCTGGACTACGGCGGGAGTGGGACTTTCGCGTGAATGAGTCCAACGCTCTGCACGATGATCTCCTACGACTCGGAGCGCCTCTTGTCAATCGTAGCTCGCTCACACTGCCACGGCGAAACATGCGCCAATATGAGCGTGCAATGACTAAAATAAAAAAAAGAGAACAATCTTATGATACTTTGTAGGTTCAGGTATCACATGCTACAATTGGTGGAGGAGCTGGCCGCCGCAACGAACAGGCAACTCACTCCGGCGGAACGTAACAATGTCCTCAACTATGAGGACTACCTGTCAAAATGAATGCCTATGTAGTGTGTGTGTGTGTTATGTCTAGGGTTAAGTTAATAATGTTAGTATAAGTTATTTTAAGTTTTCTGTGTTATGTCGTAGGTGCTTATTGAAAAACATCATGTGTGGGAATATTTAACTTTTATGTGTTATGTGAGAATAATCTAGATTACGAATAACGTGCATGCTTCTCACAATCAATAATAAGGTTTACATAGTACAAATGCAACAACGGTGACACACACACATATAAAACATAGTTAAGCAAAATAGTTCTCCAACAAAATCTAATTACACCACGACATGACACGATTACTCTTCATCTGACATCTCCACGTCTGACTGATAAATTGGATCAGCCAGAAGTGATTGCTCATACCACCCTTCCTCCACTGACTCTCAAATCTCGACTTGGGTCTGATATCGATTAAGACATATCTTCATTTGATTATTTTCTTCTCTTATGCGATTCAATGCTTTACGAAGTTCGTCGATGGTGTCTCTGGGCATCTGCGATGTGAGTCGCCGAGGCATTGGCAACTTAAAACCAACCAACTCATCATAAAACATTTGCTGTTCACGAAATAACCAAGCCCACTCCTGTCTCATGGTATTGTGAACGTAAGCACTATTTCGCAGATTCAGATTGATTGGATAGCTGAACTCATTTTCCAATACCCAACAATGACCCATAGTAGTAAACACATTATGAAGCCTATAGAGTTGTGGGTTGCCAGAACTAGACATTGACGTTGAATACAATAACACCAAATGATCAAGTTAACAATGTGCATCAACTGTTGGTAAATAATGTAATGCTGCATAAGATGGTACACAGCAAAGACATTCATAAAATTGTGTACTATTGCATGCTAAAAATGAAATACTAACACTAACACTAACATTTGACCATAAACATTAGACATTGTTGGTAATGTCTACACATTGTGTTCAATACTAAATGTTGTTGTAAATGTCTGACCAATGATGATTATGTGCAATACAAAATGTTGCTATAGTAAAGATTTCATTCTCTTGTGACCAACGTTTACTACAACAAACAACCAAAATTACACCAATGTACTTACTTCACACTCATTCAACTAAAAAAATAAAAATTCAGTACAATATCAAATGAAAATACCATTGTCCTAAAATTGTGGTGTGAGTTTTTTACCTGAGGTGATACAAATTTCAATTGAGTCTGAAAGCAACTATTGATCTGTGGAGCAGAGTGGAACTCAGTTCAGCAGAAAGCAAGACACTCTGAATGGGAGAAGGTGTGGAGAAATTATACGAGAATAACTAGATTTTACGGAGTTCGAGTATACTTTATAACTCGATATTAAAGGAATCGAGTTATATTAAAAGACTACGCCTGACACAAAGACAGTATGAAATCAGGTTTAATAAGAGCATAACTCGATATCTAAATAGTCGATTACATAATTCGATTACTTTAAAATTGAGATATTTAGGGATTCAAAAAGAAAATGCCACGCTGGACAACCAGCGTGGGACAAAGCTAAAGCTAACTCGATCATAAGAATCTCGAGTATTTCACATAACTCGATTCTCATGTTGTCGAGTTACAAAAGAGGGGCATTTCCCTATTTAGTTTGAGAAAGGGGACAAAAGGATGTTTAATTTCCAAGAAAAGGGCATTTGCCCATTTTGGCCCAGTGTGGGACATATTCCATTTTAAAGATTGTTGAATTTTGGAATTTTGACACAAGTAATGAATAACCAATCAAATATTTACCGTCTCAATTACGTTGCACTTTTCGCAAGTTAGAAAATTGATATGTAATCCAAATGCACCAATGGGCCCACAAATTCACTTTCCACAGGATAGAAAATTGATATGAATCTAAATGAACCTAAAAAGGGCCCAAATGAAGGGTCCCATCTACAAGACTTTCATAGTTAATTAATCCGTAATGTGCGGTAGAAATTTAAAGCATCAAAACCAATTAAGCTCAAACAAACAAACTCCTAGCAGGTAGTCAACGCAACACAACACAATACAATACAATAAAGATGGTCCATTTCCTATAAATTAGCATGCTATTAGTAGCAATTATTACAAAACAAAATCATAAATCAGTTTTGGTTTTATAAAGCATGATCATGGATGGTTTCTTGAGAATAATAGCTGTTACTTTCACCCTTTTCCTTTGTTTGCTCACTATTTATCTTAACTTCTGCATTGCAGAGTCTGTAGTTCGTTGCATTGAAAAAGTGACTGTCCATTATTTATTGTCGACCACTTCATCAAATTGTATAAAAGTAGTGAAAAAAATTGTTCCCTAGACTTATTGAGCACTCTGTTATCTTTCTAACAAATAACCCTTACTAGGCACAAAATGTTAATATTTTGTTTTTCGCTAATATGTGTCAAGGAGATAACACTTTAAGGAAATTCCAATTAAGGTATTACTATTAAAATTGTTTTTCTTTTTCTTTTTCTTTTTCTTTTTGAGAAAAATTAATATTGTTTTTCAAGTTTAGATTTTCATTCAACTATTTGAAATTAATATTAAATATGTGATCATAGTATATAAAATTGGGCCTAATGTCTAAATTTAATTAAATTTAAGTGTATAAATATCAAATTAAATTTAAAATGTTAAACAAATCCCAAACCGTGAAATAAATCAAACTAAAAAAAGTTAAAACACCAAGACTTCTTGAACTATTAATAGCAAATAGGTCCCACTCTATTTAATAATTTTAATTGGTTAACAAAATGTGTGATAATGGATGGTTATTTCCATTTCATCACAGCGGTTTTCATTTTTCAGAGTTGAAAACTTTTTCCTTATCCTTTTCTTGTTTTCTCCAAACGCAAAAATCATAGGTGAATCCTTTCATGACAACCTCTAATATTTCTAAGTTCTAACACAAGCTGAAACAACAATCAAGCCTATGTGCATTTTTAAGTTGATATCATGAGAAAGCTTTTGGTGCTAATTCAAAGCAATATACCACCTTGTAGGCTAGGAGGGCCTTACATTATATTGCTGGTTGAATTAACACAACAATCCAGCATTAGCATCCAATTTTTAGAAAATATTTTATTTTACCATCTCAAAAGCTATTTTATCTATTATACCATACAATTTTACAGTACTCTCAACATCCCAACTTTTATTTTACCACACAACACATTAAAATAATATATCCACACAATAAAATAATATAACCCAATATCCAAATAAAACCCAAAACCTAATAAAATATTATTTTAAAATTATACCATCTTGCTACAGTAGCTTCTAAGAGCATTAGCATTGGGGGGTGTAAACATCCCCCAATTGCTATTTTAGCCACTGAAAACCAAAAAACATGCTTCAACTCCGTATGCAAAACCTAAAAATTTTACAACCCGTGAATAGTAAGTACCTATATTTACAACCCACTGTTCACGAGTTTCTAAACTCAAATAATATTAATTTATTCATTTCTCTCTCTCTCTCTCTCTCTCTCTCTCTCTCTCTCTCTCTCTCTCTCACTTTTTCTCTGACCCTCTGAAACTCTCTTCTCTCTCAACTCTCCTTTCTCAACTCTCTGCTTGCTTGGTGCCTATGAGTTTTGTGGATTTTCCTTTGATTTTTTTTTTTTTTTTTTTTTTTTTTTTTGTGGGTTTTTGTGCATATGGTGTTGCTAACTTGCCATGGTGGTGGGGTGTTGTTATGGTGGTGAGGTGGAGGGCGTGGGTTTGTGGGGATCGGCATGGTGGAGGTTTGGGTTTGTGGATTGGTGTGGTGGAAGGTGTGGGTTTGTGGTGATCGACGTTTGTGGTGGACTTCGACGTTTGTGGTGGAGTGTGGAGGCAGTGGGTTGTGGTCGAGGTTTGTGTTCGTAGTGTGGTTCATAGTTGTGGTTGCAGTGTGGGTCATGGTGGTTGCGGGTTGAATCATTTTGGTATGGTTTTGATTTGGCCGGTTTTGGTTGATTTTGTGGGTTTGGTAGTTTGTTATGATGTTTGGCGGTGTTGTGGTGGTGGTTCAGTGGGTTTGGATGGGCTTTTTGGCTGGTTCTTGGTGGTTCGCTATGTGAATGGTGGTGGGTCTTGGTGTTTTGCTAGGTTTGCAATGGTTGTTGTGGGTGATGTTGGCGGGTAGTAGTGGGGAAGAGGAAGAGTTGTTGGGTAAAGCAGAGAGATGGGAGAGAAGAGAGAGAAATAGATTTTTTATATTATTTGATGGTGTAGTTTATATTATTTTAATGAGGTGTATATAAAAATAGAAACTGGGATGTAGGGTGAGTTGTAAAATTGGTTGGTAAAATAGATAAAGTAGGTTTTAAGGATGCAAAATAGAACTTTTTTGCATCTCCAGATGCTAATGCTCTAAATGTAGGATATTACTGTAGCTCAATTGTAAATTATTTTACAATTAGCATGCCGGATAATGCTTCCCTTTTGTGGTTTAATGCTAAAATATAGCATTTTAGGAGTTTTACATGTGTAGATACTGATGCTTATTTATTCAATGCTAATCAAAATAAGCTAGACACGTGACTCTGTATGTGGTTTCACCACCACCAACTGGTATTTTTCCTTGTAAATAAAATTATATCACAAGGGGATAAAATTAATTTCAAAAATAATAATAATAATAACAATAATAACAATAATAATAATAATTTGGGGCCCATGGTCTGCATGTTGTTCTGCCAGACTGCACAATTATTATCCCAATCGTCATAACATGGAAATTATGTTACAAATTGCCAAATACTAGACTCTAAAAAGTTGTCAAAATCAGGATCCTACATAGAATCATAGGAGGTAGGTGGGATCATAGATCGTGGATTGTAAGATCCTACATTATTTGAGAAAAAAATAAAAAAAATACATATTGGTATGTTAAATAATTACATAAATTATACATTCATTTATAAAAAACCAAAAATTTGCATCCATTTGATGTAATTACTATACATTATTACATCCATTTGTAAGCATCATTTAAAGAGACCAAAAATCTTAAAATGTGACACTCTATTTGGATATTATTTTTTATTTGGGTCCAATTGAGCCTTTATTTCTCTACATTAAAATAGCAAAACTTGACCTATTGGAATGTTATTTTTCATTTGGGTCCAACTGAGCCTTCTATCAAATTAAAGAAGATTACAAGAAACCGGAATCGTTTGAGATCGTTAGAATCGTACAATCCTACTGATCCTGAACAATCGCAGAGATTCTTGAAAGATTCGGATCGTTTTGGGTAGGTGGAATTGTAAAATTATAGGATCGTAAGATTCAGATTGAGATTTTGACAACCATGCTCTAGAAGTGAGTGATCACTTAAGAATGTACAGCACAGCCAGATAATGGACCTTGTTTTCCTCCCAAGTACTAATGGGACCTGGGGCAACCAAATTTCACTCCAAAACATTAACTTTGGTCTATTTGCTTTGGTAGTCTCAATTAACTTTACTCGTTTTTCCTTGAGAAATTTCATGGGGATTACGAGACTTTGCCTTGTAAAAATCCTTTAAAGCTGCCTTTAACTTTCTCCCAATCTATATATCATAATAATTCTGATTTGATGCCTCTCCAAAACAAAACTAAATGCACTAAGAGAGGACTTACTTGTTAGATGACTGACTTCTCCAAAATTTATATTAATCTGGGATTACTATTATCCCAATTGATTATTTCTTGAATGAATATTTTCTTACAAACTGAATGTACTACGGAAGGCGGTGTATAATTGGGCCTACGTTTTTCTAAACGAAAATTTGATCTGCTTATTTTCTTCCTAATCGACCAATTAGACTCATTTGCTTATTACACGTAAAGCGCATCACCTTTTAGTAGACTAGTTCTGGTGAGACGTGCAAGTTACATGCTGTCTCTTGATTGTAAAAATTAAGATAAAGCTTCTATCTAAAGAACTATGAAATCATATACTCAAAAATACGTGACATACAATGTTAATCTCGTTTATATAAAATTTTGGTTACACTCAAATTTAGAGTTGCTATTTAACATATGAAATATCAATTTTTCTATGATAATTTTTTATAACCTATTTTCTAAAGGTAATATCCACTCATTAAAAACCTTTTAAAAATGATAATAAATATCACTCTCCTACATTTTATATGTTTCTATGATGTTTAGCTTACTTAGTTTTTAATAAACACCCTTTTAAGCAAGAAATAAATTAAAATAATAATAACAAGATAAGGAAATGCATATGTGCAATTGAAGTTTCTGTTAAATAAAATTATAGGTCTAGCTAGAAGATTAAAACCTAGTAAATTAGTGTTCTCTAAGTAACAAATATAACACCTTATATCACAATTTCTACTTCCTAAACGTGACTACTACATACAGAATACAAATCCTCTGTACCATTTTTTGTATTCCACTTTATGTTCCACCAATCACAACTTGCCATGTATTTGTTTAACTTTCTTTATAAAATAGCCAAAGTTTAAAATTGAAAAAAAAAAAAACACATGACAAGTTTTGATTGGTAGAACACAAAATGTGGCACAGTCTACAGAGGATTTGTACTCCTACATAAAACTCAAAATACGTGAAGAAGATTTTTGAGATATTAAAATTCAGTTGGGTATTTTAGAGATAGGAGAATGAAATATTTTTATGAATCATAAGATTTCATTAGAGTATAATTTAGAGAATAATAGTAGGGGTATTTGCTCACTTCTAAAACGTAAAAGGGAAAATTGCTTGGTTCTAAAGTTTATGGGGACTTATAAAATATCCAAGTATAAAGGGAAGAAACGAAAGTTTCCCCCTAAGAGTCCGAATTTAGTAAGGGTGAGGTGTAAAACCTATATTTTACACCACCTAATAAGCGATTGTCACATCAGCATTTTACTTAAAAATTCAATACATCCTACCATACCCAATAGCATCTCAATAAACTTCTAATTTGATTGAATTTATATATGGGTATTAGAATTGATTGGGTGTGATTGTACTTATTCTTAAATTTGTGATAAGGTGATGTGCAATGTTGGGATTGAAGGGGTAAAATATAGGTTTCACACCACATCCTTACCGAATTTAATCTCTTCCCCAAATTTTTGTGTGTGTAAGACTATATACACACACACATTTAAAATGGTGAATAGAAAAAAGAACAAACAAATAAACAAAAAGCCAACCCAAGAAAACTATGCATGAATCAATGAATTTTGGCTCACTAAAAGTGACTAACCAAAAAAAGAAGTCTTGGAACACAACAACATGTCACAACAATTTTACAATACCTTTATTTTTAGTTTGGGTTGCAATCAGTCTAATATGTTATTATTTTATTTTATATTTATTTTGACTTATAATGAACTTACACCTTAGTATTTGTGAAAATATTGTGACATAAAAAAAATGTCCCAACACTTTCATAATACATTTATTTTCAATTGTGGTGGGTTTTGGTCTGATATTTTATTATTTTATTTTGACATATAACGAATTGACACTTCTATAGTTGTGAAAATATTGTAACAACAACAAAATGTTACAACATTTTCACAAAAAATATTTTATTTTGTTTTGACCTATATAAAGAAGTAACAACTCAACAATTATGAAAATATTGTGACAATTTTTTTTTTTTTTTTTTTTGAGAAAGAAATATTGTGACAATTTGTTGTGCTATTATAACTGTTTCTAAACCAAAAAACTGTGTCATCTCATATAAACTTTTTTTTTTTTAAAGCAATCTCAAAGTATCAAACAAATGTCAATATATATAAGTATTAAAATATAAAGGAAAGTTATTATTTTCGTAAAAATATTGTGAAAATATTATAAGCATAACCTTTCTTTATATTAAAAATTTTCATTACACATCCAAACTCACCATTTTAGCTAAATAAAAGACAAAACTATACCAAACCAAAATTACCGTAGAAAAGCTATAAAAGACAAAACTACACCAAACCATAGAAAAGCTCGTTCATGCTTTTTATATAGTTAGTAGAAGTAAAAAGTATATAGTAGAGGCGGATAAGCCCAGGGAAGGCTCCAAGACACATACACTAGTGGATAAGAAAACTAATGTCTCCAAAAATATTTTAGATCTTGACACTTGCACATTCATATGTTTTTAATTTTTTTTGACGATAAAATTCAAAATATTGTGCTCTGCATTGCAAAGCTCAGTTCATTACTCTTGACCCATGCACAATAAAAAGTAGACAGCTTTGAAAAATATACCTACATTAATTGTAGGGATAGGATGTTAAGCCACTGTACACAATTAGTAGCAAAGTCGCCCCTCCTAATTACAAGTCCTAACTCCATCCATGTTCGTTCTATTATTCATATGCTATTTTAGCATGCTTTATTATGTGTTTCTCAATAACGTTCCACAGTGAAATTATGTAAGAGTGCAATACTATTTAAAAATTGGTAAAGGACTTGAAGAAGCAGGATAACTTTCTGTGTTAATTGCGATATGTGCTTGTGAGTAAATTGGATGTCTTTTATAAAGTTCAGGCCATGTTTGGCATTAGTCCAAATCTCAATGGTGATTTTTGTATTTTAACCTTAATATATATTCCTCCCATCAAGAAACTTCTATATATTTTTATATATATATTTTATACACTATAACTATATATATATATATATATATATATATATATATATATATATATTGTTTAACAATCAAGAGTCTTAGAGTTTAATAATATAGTCCGTTATCATTTATTAAAAAGAGTTAGTTTAAATCCACTCTTCTCTTCTATATCTATATTTTATATATATCTAAAAGTTAAAGCATAACATTTATTATTGCTACGTTCCTGTTGAGCCACAGCGGCCACATCACCCATTTATTTTCAACAAATTTTCTCTTATTTTTTTTGACTCTTTTTATTTATTTATTTATTTTGTAGTTTATGGTTACATTTTCTCTAACTTTTCCCCTTCCCTTTTATCTTTTTGTCTCCCCACTACTATCAACTTTAATATCACTCTTCCTTTATCCCTTCATCTTCCTTTTATTTTGACTCTTCTTATACTCATCCTCTTACTATAAATTTGTTATTCTCTCTTATCTTATACATATTTTCTCAAACAAAAAATGTTATTTATCTCTCTCTCTCTCATTTTTTTTTTTCTTCTTTTTTTATTGGTGGCTTTTTTATTTTTGGGCAAATTACAACTTACCCACCTGTAATTTGACCCGAATTTAAGTTGCCTATCTGTGGTTTGAAATTTGGTACTTTACCCACATGAGTCATGTTCCGTAGGCTTCCATCACTCACCTCTTTATTTTCCATTAAAAACACATTTTAATACAAAAATATAACATATAACGGATCAAAAAGTTAGGGTTTAAAATTTTGCACAAGATAGATGAACATTATATAAAAAAATTCAAACAAATACAAATTAAATATAAAAAATTCTCTAAAAAAATCATTCTAATAAAAAAACACTAATCTTTTTGTCACAAACCCATCAAAACGGAGTCTATGCCTTGTAAATTAAATTGTTGAGAAACTTTGAAAGTGGAATACATTATTTGTGAGGTTAAATACTAGGCTTGCCTAATCAATTGCTTATTTGGCAATTCCTAATTTTTAACTAGATACAATTTCAAGCTTTATGCTTATTGTGATAGTTTTGCTTGATATTGTTTAGGTTCTAGCTAATATCCTTTGGAGCTTGGAGAATTAGGCTTTTGCGGGTTGCAAGGTAAGCAGTTTTTTAATAGCATTTTTGGAAAATAACTATGTTGCATATAAACGTTGTTTTTGGGTCAAACACATTTTGGAAAATTATTTGTGGAATTATGCTTTCTTGAAAAGTGTGGTGTTATGACCCTATTATATATGATTATATATGAAAAGTGCATCGTGCTTAATATTGCATATGGAGAAATGCATGTGTATTTGGCATGGAAAAAGATAAGCATCTTTGAATTCCTTTGATAATGGATTTCATGGATTTATGGTATTATTTGGAAATACTAAAGATGTGTTATTTTAACTTGTATTATTTAGGAATTTGATAGAAAATCTTGTTGACAAGAAATGATTTTGAACAATTTGGGAACTTTGTGAAATGCATGTATATTATAAAGTTTTATGAAACTACTTGGAAATGAATTGCGAGTTTCAATTTCATTTAGCTATGAGCTTTATGTTGTTTTTACCCTCGTGCCGTGACAGGTGTGATTACCTAGTCAGATGTCGTAGTCTTTGTGACATAGGTATCTTGGTACCCTGTCTTTATGGCATATTTGATGTCTTTGTGGCATAACTTGATGTCTTTGTGGCATACCTAACATCTCTATGATAGCTTGTCTTGTGGCCCTGGGTTAAATTAAATTTCTTAGTTTTGGAATGGTATTGTTATTCGTTACTGCTCACAGTGTATATAGATATTATGTAGTTTCATGGTAAACATTTTAAGGAGTTTTGTGCTAAACTATTTAAATCATTCTTGTCATGTTATTTCTGAAAATGATTTTTCATAAATCAAATTGGAATTCCCAAATTAGCGCATGTTTATAATATATTCATTATCATGAAACTTGCATTTCCTCTACCCCCATTAATTATGCTACTTACTGGGCTCTATCTCATCCCATTCTTTTACAAACTTTTTCAGAGTAGATAATGATCATTTTGAAATAGGTTTTTGTGGCTAGCAATAGTTAGACTAATTACTAATAGAGGCTGGGCTTTTGTGATAGTGATCTTTAGATGATGTACATCTTAGAGTAGGCCTGACTTATTCTTTTGCATCTAATAGTGGTTATGACTTTTATTCCCACTAATGGGACAAGCTGATTATATGTAATTTTATTTATTCAGACCTCCATTTTTTTTATGGCCAATGGTTCTTATAATTATTGTATAGAGATCTGACTTACTTTGGAAGTATCTTTAATGAAATTATTATGATAATTCTTGATGTTGGTACTTGATATGAATTATTTGAATTGAATTGTCAAAAAGGAAAAATCTACGGGTACCTTTGAGATGTTTTTTCTCATGCCTTGGACCTTTTTGGGTTCGGGGCGTGACTCAGGTAGTTTTAGAATAACCTTAAATAGCCAAAACTTCCATAAAGTCTGTAAGGTTTTCAATTTCATTCTTTGTCAACAAGATTTTCTATCACTTTCTCAAATAATAAAAGTTAAGATAAAAATCTTTATTATTTCCAAATAATACCATAAGTCAATGAAATCCACTATCAAAGGAATTCAAATATGCTTTCTTTTCCATGTCAAATATTCATGCATTTCCCCATATGCAATACCAAATATGATGCACTTTTCATATATAATCATATATAATAGGGTCACAACACAATACTTTTTAAGAAAACATAGTTCCACAAAATAATTTTCCAAAATGTGTATAACCCAAAAACAACATTTATGCAACACGGTTATTTTCTAGAAAATCCCATTAAAAAGTTACTTACCTTGCAACCCGCAAAAGCCTAATTCTCCAAACTCCAAAGGAAATTAGCTAGAACCTAAACAATATCAAGCAAACCTATCACAATAAGCATAAAGCTTGAAATTGTATCTAGCTACAAATTAAGAATTGCCAAATAGGCAATTAATTAGGCAAGCCTAGTATTTAACCTCATCAAAAATGTATTCCACTTCCAAAGTTTCTCATTAAATTAATTCACAAGGCATAGGCTCCAATTATACTCAAATCATTCAAGGTATTATGTCTAACATCAAAACCTCAACATGTTATAAGTAGTTTCCACAAGATTTATATAACATCATCAAGAGACCCATGACACCAAAGTCATAACCAAGACAAATAATTTGAATTTTTAACTAGCTCCAAATAATCAATAAAAATTATATTCACCATCTATTTCATATTAAAAAGCCAAAACCCCCCAAATCTTCACCACAACAAACCTTAGATAGCCACCATTGTAAAAACTATAAACTCACTCATCAAATAAATCCACCAAGACAAAACCCATACATATAAACACATGAATATCACTTCCAAAGCTCATAAATCACATGGGTATCATTATCCAAGCTTAGATAAAGAAAGCCTCTAGCAAAAGCATATAAACCCACCAAAAAGACTAGAAATTTTATCTCAAATAAAAGGGATGAATATGCTTAGAGGTTCTTAAGAATTTTCTGGTGATCTTGCTAGAAAAATAATGGTGAAGATGGTGGTGAAGGAGATACACCGGTGGGAGAGGATGAGAGAGTGAGAGAGGAGTATTTGTATTTGTGAGAAAAAAACAAGTGGAGATGACCCTTGTTGATCGGCCAAGAGAGTGAGAGTGTGAGATGATAATGTGTGGTGGGGAAATAAAAGGGGTAGGTGGGTCATGTGTGTGTCTCAAAAAAATCTAACCATATTCTTTTTTTTTAGTGTTGGGATACACTGTATGCTTTGAACTCAATGGTGGATCAACAACCTGAAAAAGCAAGAAAGACTATCGAAGGTGACTAGAGTGGAATCGGCCAAGGTCCCTCCAACAGTTAAGTCAGTATTTCTCTCAAGAATTCAAGTATGAGAAATGAATGAATAGTTGTGCATGCCTTGGCTTGGTGAGGCTTGGTCCCTTTTATAGAGAGTTTGGAGTGGATCTACTTGTTAGGTGCTGCGATCATCGTGGCAGATGTGTGGACTTAGTGGGGAGAGTGGAACGAATTTTGGGGAACTCACCCCATGTCTCAAAATAGTGGATCGTGGTGCAACTGTTCTTGGGTTGCAAAGAACACCTTAGAATTTACAAAGTGTTACACCTTAGAATTTACAAAGTGTTTATTGGTCGTCTACCGTCTCTTGTTGCTAGACGATCTATCTTCTCCTTAGACGACCTTTCTCCTTGGTGTTACTATTTTTCCTTCTTCCTTCCAGATCATTATCTTGGACTAACCTTGCTCTCGTGGATGACTTATATGTACGATAAATATTTTTTTAATTATCCATCAATATATAGGGTGCGATATGGTGCAATTACTCCATTTTGTAGGCAGCCTTGGTCAATTTAGGTGGGATCATGCATTTTGCAGTTTGAGTGGTTTAGGGAACAATGCTATTTGATCGTGATAGATTACCATAAATTGGTTCTATCTACCCAAATTACTCTACTTTTGCTATGAAAATGAATGCTGATTTTCAAGAACCTATAGCATGCATAACATGGACTCATAAAAGGACTCTTCTCATGCCTCGATCATTCTTTGAAGATAAATTTTATTAGGGAAAATTCTATTAGTGTGAGTTTCTCATTGACTTGAAATTAGTCATGATCATCAGTACTAAAGAACAATTTATACAGAAAATTCATCAGGAAAGAGAGAACATTGATTATACATAAATTGCACTATATTGATCATAGTCATAGGGAAACCAAAATTACCCAAAATTAAAATAAATGGGCCAGATAGTGAGCAAACAACAACATTAACAATTACCCAAAATTAAATTAAAATAAATGGGATTGGATAGTGAGACATAAACAAGGAAATTGAAACCAACACATCCATGTCGGCGTAACTTATGTATAAATAAAAACATATCACTCGAGTTCTTTTATCTTACTTCCAACAAATATTTGT
This sequence comes from Quercus tomentella, assembly GCA_028535165.1. Taxonomy (NCBI): domain Eukaryota; kingdom Viridiplantae; phylum Streptophyta; class Magnoliopsida; order Fagales; family Fagaceae; genus Quercus; species Quercus tomentella. Next base: position 42,219,692 of record JAPQVY010000100.1, on the reverse strand, counting down.
GATTCTGCTTCTGTTGTTGCCATGGTGATGATGGTTCCGGGTCTTAAACGAAGAAAAGAAGAAGGATCAGGTTTGATGGTGTCTTTATTTCCATGTCGCAAAACATCATTATCAACATCAATACAACAACTTTCTGATGATATGTTGTTTGAGATCTTTTGTCAACTGCCTTGCAAATCAGCTACAAAATGCAAGTCCATCTCAAAGCACTGGCTTTCTCTTATTTCTCATCTTTACTTTATTCCCAGCTATATTTGCCACCACCACCAAACCAATGGTAATGCAACACAACCCTTTACTCTTCTCTAAAAGCATTTTGGTAATATTGTGGTTGTTCCATTTGAGTTGGATAAGAAAATTGGTGTCAAAGTAGTGGATTTTCTCCAATTTCTTCCTCCTACCTCTGAACTACATATTGAAATAGTTACAAGTGTCTTTGACTACTACATCTACAATCCATATACCAAACATTGGCTTACACTTCCTCGGCTTCCACCCATGACCTCTGCCTCGACTCCTTTGGTCGGCTTTATATGCGATGCCAATTTTAGATATAAGGTGGCATGCATTCATTGTCCATCTAAATCTTCATCAGCCAATAATAATACTACCATGTTACGGGTGGAGATATTTTCTTCCAAAACAGGTGAATGGTGCACCTCATTTGTTGCATCTCCACCAGAATTGAATCGCTTTCCACAGTCGACTATGTAACATCTTGTTGTTGCCTGCAATAAGATGCTGCATTGGGTTGATATCAGGGACGGGCGCAGGATTTTAAGTTGGGTGGGGGGGGGGGGGGGCGGAGATAAGTGAAAAAAAAAAAATTCAAATACGCATCCATATAGTATTAATAAACTATCAACCAAGACAAATACCCAAAAATTATTGTTTCTTAATATATTAAGATACAATAAGCTGCATCTGTTGTAGGAGAATATTCAAGCCATTTTGAATTATTTCTAAACCAAGAAGCTTGAAAGCAACGATTGCACTTTCCACTTTTTTTGAATGTCTCTAGAGGAGGTTGGTGTGGACCTTTTTTAATGTAAGCCCGTCGAATTTCATCACGTTGATTAACATGATATTCCCATATTTGTTTGCGTGTTCCGGGATCATAATCCAAAGAATCAAGGTCAATTCTTTGAAATTGTGTTTGAGAGATTGGAACATCGACATTTTCCAGAATTGGAACATCCACATTTTCTAGAATTGGAATAGCAACATTAGTTGTTGGCAATTCCACGTTGACTTCGGAAGAATTTGAAGTTGAACCTTTTCTTTTGAAAAAATCAGGCATTGTAGTTGATTTTTTCATGATCTACAAATAAAATAAGAATCATATAAGAATCACCATTATTTTCTTAAATTTGTGTGACAATTTTCTATATTATATGATTTGTTTTTTTCCTTTTGTCTTTGGTCTGCCTTTATTTATGTCTTTGTGTTGTCTCCCTCTTTCTATCACTGACCCACTAACCCAATGAATCCCACTGGCCACTACTGACAATAATTGACCTTACAGAAGAAAAAAAAAGCGTAAAGTTAAAGACTTTAACTTTACCTTTTGTCCGTTGCCCAACTCCACTTGTCCCTATTATGCCCAACTACAAGTCAACAAAGAAAAAACTAATCTCTACAACTACAAACTCTACTCTCTCTCTCTCTCTCTATCTCTCTTATCTATATAGAGAGTCACAAACACAGAGTCACAAAGCCAAAAAGCCAAACAAAAAAAAAAAAAAAACACCACAGGCAGCACAGATTCAATTCACAATCAGTCAATCACCAACATCAGTTCAGTTCATCAGTAAAAACACAAACATGAAACACCACCAGTCCACAAGGCACAAGCACAGTTTCTGTGAATCTCAGATTCTCAGATTAGATCACAAACATTTTATATTTATTAAGTTTTGAAGGAAAAGATAAGAGTAAATACCTGTGAGCGGCGGCGGCAAGTGGGTTTGAAGTGGGCGGCAACAAGTGGGTCTCGCATGGGTCTCGCCGACGTGGGTCTCTGGTAGCAAGATCAACTGATCAAGATGGGTCTCGCTCTCGCAAGCGTCACGACGACACGGCGTGGGCGTCGGCAGCGGCGGCGGCGTCACGGGGTGGGTCTCTCTATCTCGCCTCTCTATCTCTGATCTCTCTGTCTCGCCTCTCAGCTCTCAAGTCTCACTTTCCTTTATTTTCTTTTTTTATTTTCTTTTTTTTCCTTGGTTTTTTTGCTTTCTCTGTTTGGTTTGGTTTTGGATTGCTGAGAGCTAAGTATTTTTTTTTTTTTTTAGATTTACATGGGTCATGGGCTGGCCGGATGATGGGCAGGGGTTCATATTTTTGGAAGGGGGGCCAAGCTAAAACTAAGGGGGACCCAAGCTCTTTTCTCTTAATTTTTTTGGAAAATTTTAGCTGCTAATTTTTTTTTTTTTTTTGGGCCCAGTGGGGGCCCAGGCCCCCTTTGCCCCCCTCCTGGGGTATAGTAAAACTCGAAGGAACAAAGACATTGTGTGCTAAATCCACAAAGATCGATGCCACCTCTGCTATATCGATCTGCCCATCTTTCCTAATGGCTGTTTCGTCTCCTTGGGAGTGTTCCAAGGGCGTATTCAGATATTCCAACATTCTATATTCCTGTGCCCTCGCTATTGCAGATTTTCGCCTCATTGTTGTTCTTATTGCACTAGCGATGATAGGAATTTTTCTGTTTGGGAACTTGAGGATTCTGCTAATGCAGGTACTTGGTCACTAAAACACAGTTTACTTCAGGGACATACTTTGAGAATATCCTATTTTCAAAATGAAAGGGGTGGAGCTCCCATTGCCTGTGAAATTCATAGCCTTCCACCCCAATGATGGCGATATTGTCTTTTTATAGATACTCAAAAATTGCATTGTCTCGTGCAACATTAGGACGAGGGTGATCTGTTCCTTACCTAGTATTGTGTTTATGGATGTGAAATCTGTATTCTTATTGGGGCAACCATCATGGCTGACACCAATTCATCCACTCCCAATGAAGTTTGAAAGCCCTCCCCTCCCTATAGACAAGGTGTCATGTTTTCAATTCTATACCGTGTAAATCGTATCTGCCTATCAAAAAGAACATTTGAGATTAAAAGCCCATTATTCATCCATTCAATTCAAGGAAAAGAAATGCTACACTAATCACATCTTTGTATGTTGTTATGGAATATGTATATATAGTCTTTGACATAAAATGGAGTACAATATCGAATATGAGGGAAAACCATGTCTGACTATTTCAGAAATGCAAACAGAAGGGACTTGAATAAAAATTCCAAAATTGTCTTTGCTTTTTTACTTACTCCCCACTATTCATACATGTTCGAATAGAATGTACTATAAAAGTTGAATGAAAACTATGTGTGATTAGTTTGGAAACAGAAAGCATTTGAATGAAGACCCAAATATAACTGATGATACGAAAATCATTAGTAAGTAAGTTCATCTAGATGGGTCAACACGGGCTCGTCCAAGTTCCTGCAAGGTTTAGAAAAAAGAAGAATGGGATCCTCTCAGGTGGTCACCGGTGTGGTGTCGGCCACAAAGTCTCCGATGATAAAGTCAGTGGATATGGCTCGAGGGATGTAGAGAACTTAGTAGTAGGGGTTTAAGCTGAGTAGAATATCTGTACCTTCTCTTGGATTCTGTAGGTCTATATATATTGGCTTTCTTTAGTAGCTGTTGCTCTCCTTAAATGGTGGTTTAAGAAGAGCTTGGGTAACATCTCAAGTCTTCAATTTGGCCTTTATTAGGGCCCTAACGGTCTTCTCACTAATGTGTAACTGTCGGGGCATTAAATGGCAACTTTCATGACGCTTTATCTTTGTCCAAGCTGGTTTCCTTGGACAAGGGTAATTACTTGGTCCATCAATAACATTGCAATACATTTGACTCAAATAATTGAAAAATAATATTGTGATATCCTCTCTTTAAGCAAACTGTGTATGTCAAAGTTAAAATGTTGTCTTGTCCATTTGCTGCTAGCCATGTACATGTGTTGCTATCCATAGCATGTATGATTGCAGCTAATGGCATATTATGTAACGACCTCAAGGTGCTTGCCTCAAGGACCTCAATGTTGCCATGTCCATGTGCTGCTAGCAATGACGGCATGCATCACTTCCTCATAAAGTTTTATTTTGATACTCATACCCTTTGTTCTAAGATGAGTGTACTTTTTTTTTATGGCCAAGTTTAAGCAAGGGGATTCAACCCTCAAAATCAAACTCCATAAACGGGGTGGATTGCCACAGGACCATAAGGAGACTGGCTGAATAAGAGTGTACTTGTGTCATGAATGCCAGTATCACTCTTCTCCTTTTTGTAAGTCAGACTACAAGGTGCTGTTTTTGCTTTTTACTAGGTTGAACACTTGAAGTTAGTCCACTAGTTTGCCAAGAGTCTTCTAGCTCATTGGCATTGCATGCTCTCCTTATGAGAAGAATTAGTTTCAAATCTCTCATCTCCCATTGTTGTAACTATCAATTAGCAAAAAAACAATAAAATAAAATTAAAAAAATCCCTTAGGATCCAATACATTGTTGTAGACATCAAAATTTTATGATGTATTCACACTGTCCAATTGATCATGATCAAATATTTGTGGTCTAATTAATTCCCCATTAATGATGTGTTAAGAGTGAACAATCAACAAATGAAATCAAGCCACATGTCAAGTCTTTGAGTTACTACAACTCACAAAGAAATGACATGTGTCCAAGCCCCATGGTTGCGTTAAATAAAGAGGGCCATGTGGCAACGTAGAGGAAAAGACTCACATAGAAAGTTCTTATTAAATGGAAGACCGAATTAAAAATTCAAATTTGATATTCAAAATTCACAATTAACTCCCAATGAATGCTGAGAGAAAATTCCAAATTAAAGACCATATAGAGGCTTCTCATATGAGAAAGAGAACAAAAACTTAGAGAGAAAACTCTACTAACACTTTGCCAAAATACAATCATTTTTAAGTCCAAAAGAGCACTCTTGATAGTGGCAACTGATGAAGGTTGTTCTACCACTATCAGTTTGAAAGGGACAAAGTGGAAGAGTGATGGTTGTTGTCGGAGGAAGTCAGTTGGCAGTGGTCGGCCATGATAGGCAGTGTTGATGGCATCAGAGCTCTTGATAGTGGCAATTGACGAAGGTTGGTGGTGGTGGTAGCAGCAATGGGAATATGATGGTTTTATTTTTTTTTTAGGTAATTGAAATCATGAAAGGCGTAAATTTAGAATTTAATTAAATAGTTGGATACGTGACATGTTTTTTTTTTGTGGAGTATAAAGTGGAGCAGGAATAATGGTACAAAATAGTTGGACTTATTCGCAATGCGGGTTGGTGTGGTTTTGGGCCCTTTTTAGCACTGCACTTTGCAGTGTGATGTGGTTGGTTTTATATTTTTCAAAATTTTGGGCTGGATTATCCTAGCACAAAACTATTTTTCCTTTGTTTTGGGCCAAATTTTAAATTATTGGGCTAATTTTTCTTTATTTTAGGCAGGCTTTTCCTAACCAACACCTATTGGGTTGGCTTGGGCCAACCCAAAGCTTTGTGTTTTTTTTTTCTTTTTTCTTTGTAAAAAAAATGGTGCTTAATAATGACATGACAATATCACACCGAGTCACAAACTATATAGTCAATAACTCACTAGCTTTTAAAACAAAACAAAAACTTGCAAGACAAAACAAGTTTTACAAACACCAATTACTATTTTACTATTAATAATTATGACAATATGACAAAAATTAAAAAAAAAAATTGTATAACAAAAAATGTAAGACAAATATATACAGGACAATAAAAGTAACACTAATGTTCGCTGTTTCATATTTTAGATAATATTAATATATATTTAATAAAAAATAATATATATATATATATATAGATGTTTGAAATCAGTAGGCTGTATGTCACACCCAAACTCAAAATGGTCCAAAGCATGAGAAAAATATCTCAAAGGTACTTGTAGATTTTATCTTTTTGACAATTCAATCCAAATAATTCATATCAAGTATCCATATCAAGAATTATCATAATAATTCCATTAAAGATACTCACAAAGTAAGTTTGAACTCTATGCAATAATTATAAGGACTATTGGCCACAAAAGAATGGAGGTTTGAATAAATATAATTACATATCATCAGCTTGTCCTATCAGTGGGAATAAAAGTCATCACCACCATTAGATACAAAAGAATGAGTCAAGTCTACTTTATAGGATGTACATCATATAAATATCACCATCACAAAAGTCCAACCTCTATCAGTAGTTAGTCTAACTACTGGTAGCCACAAAAACCTGTCTCAAAATGATTGTTGCCTACTCTAAGAAAATTTGTAAAAGAATGGGATGAGACAGAGCTAAGTAAGTAGCATAATTAATGGGGGTGAGGGAAATGCAAGTTTCATGATGATGAATAGTTTACAAAACATGTTTTAGTTTGGGAAATTTCTAACTGAATACTGCAAGATCATTTTCAATAATAATATGACAAGAATGATTAAATAATGAAATACAGCTTCTCAAAATAAATACCATGAAACTATATACTATAATTGTGAGCACTAACAATATAATTTTCAAAGCCATAAAAACTAACATAAGATAAATTATCACAAAGATACCAAACTACCACATAGACCGGTTAGGGGATCCACTCATTCACAATTTGCATAATATTGTCTTCTTTGGTATGTAGTCTCTTGGTCCCATGGGCAGTAGTCTCACCTATACTCTTAAGGTTTTGTCTCTCCCTCATGGCCAACAGGGAGAACGTGTCAAATAGGATCTCTTTTGCATGTGGTCTTTTGGCCCCATGGACAACAGCCTCACCCACACACAATCAAGGAATCTCTTCCCCCCATGGGCAGTAGGGAAGAACACGTCATCCAAAGTGAAAAGGCACTGACCTAGATCTTATTCCATTGTCACAAAAACTATGGAAACCAAATCAGGTGATCACCGAAAATCACACATGGCATAGAGTTAAAACAACATAAAGCTCACAGGTTACATTTACTTTCAAATACATAGTTTATATCTAGGTAGTTTAAGAATAACCTTAAATAACCAAAACTTCCACAAAGTTTGTAAGGTTTTCAATTTCATTCTTTGTCAACAAGATTTTCTATCAATTTCCCAAATAATAAAAGTTAAGATAAACATCTTTATTATTTCCAAATAATACCAAAAGTCAATGAAATCCACTATCAAAGGAATTCAAATATGCTTTTCTTTTCCATGTCAAATATTCATACATTTCCCTATATGCAATACCAAATATGATGCACTTTTCATAAATAGTCATATATAATAGGGTTACAACACAATACTTTTTAAGAAAACATAGTTCTACAAATAATTTTCCAAAATGTGCTTAACCCAAAAACAATGTTTATGCAACATAGTTATTTTCTAAAAAAATCTCATTAAAAAGCTACTTACCTTGTAACCTGCATGAGCCTAATTCTCCAAGCTCCAAAGGAGATTAGATAGAACCTAAACAATATTATGCAAACTTATCACAATAAACATAAAGTTTGAAATTGTATCTAGCTACAAATTAGGAATTGCCAAAAAGGGCAATTAATTAGGCAAGCCTAGTACTTAACCTCATCAATAATGTATTCCACTTCCAAAGTTTCTTAACAAATTAATTCACAAGGCATAGACTCCAATTATACTCAAATCATTCAATGTATTATCTCTAACATCAAAACCTCAACACTTTATAAGTAGTTTCCACAAAATTTATATAACATCATTAAGAGACCCATGACACCAAAGTCATAATATCCTCCAAGACAAACAAATTGAATCTTTAACTAGCTCCAAATCTATATAATAGTAAAAGCTGAAGCGTAGCAATTAATGTTGCTACGCTCACGTTAAGCCATGTCAGCAACCATGTCATTACCATATTTTTTCTTGAATTTTTCCTTTAATTTTAAAATTGTTTCCTAAATTTTAAATTACTAAAAAAATGAAAATAGTTCTCAGCCTTAACTCCCCCATAAAGCACCATCTTTATAGCTTTAATTCCACAATAAAGCAATAAAGCTCAAGCCCAAGCCCAAGCTTAAGCTTGTGTCTCACGGTTTCAAACTCCCTTTCTGTCTCCTCACCTTTTGGTTTACTGTGTTTAAAGATTTCTATCTCCCCACCTTTTAAACGACAACCCTTCATCAACGTTAATTTTTCAGTGGTTTCAATCTCTCAACGGCAACCCTTCAGCTTTTTCTAACGCTAGCCTGTAACAGCAGTCTCTCTGTCTTCTCTCCTTTGTCTCTTCCTCTCCTCACAACATATTAATACTGACAAAAGGTGGATGATTCAGTTTAGGTATCTATGCTCTATTCTTGTGACTGCCAAGCATAATAATTCAATGTAAGGATTAGGTATCTGTGCTCTTTCGTGATGTGATATGGATGATTGTTATGTTGATTTTTCTTTGTATTTGATTTTTTTTAGGATGTTGAATTTTTTATTGCTGGGTTTTTTAATTGGAGCTCTACCTCTTTTGTATTGTGGGTCGTATATGGGTTAGTGTGATTCTGATTTCTTTGTGTAGTGCTGTTGTGTGGGTACCTCAGCAATTTGGTTTGGTTAACATGTGGGGAAGTTCTTGCTAGGGATATGCCAACTGGGTGTTTTAATTGGAGTTCTACCTCTTTTGTGTTGTGGGTCATAAATGGGTTTATGTAGATATTGTTTAATGAGAGAGGCTAAACAGTTTATGTAGACTTATTTCCTATATGATATGAGGGGTTGCCCCAAATTAATAAAAAGTGAATCAGAGTGGTCCAAAATTTCCCATATTTGATGTTTTGGTAATGATGCTATTAAAATTCGTCCCTAGCTGCGTAGATTGGTCCAAGACAGATCCCAGCCATAAGTTTTCTCATATTGAATCAACCAAACAATTATCAAAGATTGCCAAATTCCCTTTCAGTTTTTTTTTTCCTCTCTTTAGCTGCAAATGATCGAAATTCAAGAGTTGCATGTGATGACAAATCAAATAAGAGAAGCTCCAAATTTGTTTGCGCAATGGTAATACAAAAACAATGTGGTTAGTCCATCTTCTACTCTCTTTTCTTTTATAGATTTCTTAATTTTTTTTTTCTCTGTTTTATTTCCAAGTGTAATTCCCAAATTTTGAATGTGCCTGTAGGGTTATTTGATGATTATCCAGTTGGGGAGAGGTAAGAAATTTTTTTACCTACAAACAAGTTCAGGTATTTAAATTTCTCCTTTTGCCCAAGTCATTATTTTCTTTCTCAGCATAACACAATGCAAGACTAATGCAATGATATATTTTTCTAGCTTAGATTATTGGTAGAATTTATGTGAAACAATCTTGGACAATATTAAGGGTCTACTTAGATCCATAGGAAATTTTAGGAAACATATGCATAATTTTTCAGATCTGTAAAATTTTCATTTGCCCAAACTTAAACACTCAAAAACACCTTATACAGTCTAAGTTTCATAGACTACAAAAAATCTTTTTTTACAAATTCCTGATGCAATAAGCTATTCTTGGTATAAAGTATGCATAATAAAAGAACACCAAAATCTGCTTAAAATTCTGCAGGGCAAGGATTTTGTTATTATAAAGAAAACAAACTTTTCCCTATCCTAGCTGCCTTGACTAAGTTAAGCAGGAAGTGTCATATTCTTTTTTCCTTTTCCTGTCTTGGATTTGTTCATTTTGCATGATAAGTAATGTCTGTAATTCTGTTTGTCAAAAGCAAAAAAAATATGTCTCTAATTCCACTGTTTTACTATTTCATTTTTCCATCTATTCTACTTAATAGAGTGGAGAGTGGCCCCATTTATGATGACTCAATTCTTGATAGAGTCTTATGCAGGAATTGAAGTCTCAATTCTAATATCCCTTAAGTCCAAGTAATGGAATGGACTAGATTCATTTGTATAGTTTTGTACAAGTGATTTTGCTGTAATTTGGGTTCTCCTTTGCTGTAACAGTATCAGTCTTTGTGTTATATATGGAGGTTGCAGGTTGCAGCTAATGCTGCAATATGTTGTACAGAATGATGCAGAGTTTGCTCTGCTGTTTGGTTGTTTGGATAGCGTCAGTGTTTTTTTTTTTTTTTTTTTGGTTGGATAGGGATTAATTTATAGATTTTGAGTTTATTTACATTGCATGCATCATGTGAGCCTAGATTTTTGGGTTGGGTCTTCTCCTATGTGATTTCAACGACTATGTGTGTAGGTATGTGTAAGTATTTTCTGTCATTTTTGTGTGTAAGTATTTGGGTTGGGTCTTATCTTGTGTGATTTCAATGAACATGTAGTGTAAGAGTATAACTTTTGCTGTCATTTGTCAACCACTTTGTTTTATGGCTAATGAAATTGTTGTATAACTTAATTTGGTCCTTTGAATTGATTCTGTTTTGGACCTATTTTACGTGTAATTTAATAATTTTATAGAATTTGAGTTTGATTCATTTCTATCTATTTAAAAGATTTTTATATATCAAAAAAAAAAAAAATTGAGATGTGGGTTAGTTTATAAATCTATTATAGGATGTTGGGTCTTGTCTATTAATATTTGAATTGTTGTAATCTAAGACTTTTAGGGATTTTTATAGGTTTGGGGTCATCAGGAAGATGGGTTTGATTGAATAAAGAAAAGGGGCTGTTTGGCACAATATTTGTGAATTCATTAGATTTCAACAATAACTATGTTTTGTTTGGTTTTTGAGATAAGGTTGGAATAGAAAATTAATTTGGGTTTTTGAATGTGGATTGATTTTGATGGTCAATGTAACAGAACCTTGTGCTATTAGGGAGCTTGGTACAACTTTTCGTTTTAGTCCTAGAGTGGCTGTATAGCTTGGGGACTGAAACAAAATAAGTAGTAAGATTAAGATTTTGTTTTGTTTTTTTCCAAGCGTTTTTCTCATCAACTAGAGGGTTGTTGTAATTTGATTCAATGGACCACCTTATGCTGGTTGATGACACATTGGGCGACAGTTTGGATTTAGAAGTTGATGACTTAATTAAAGTGTGACAACATAGCAGATAAAGATGTGAGTGATGAAGAGATTGAAGCAGAAGAATCGGAAAGGCGAATGTGGAAGGATCATATCAAGCTCAAGAGGCTTAAGGAAAGACAAAAGATTGCAGCCCAACAAGTTGCAGAGAAGTAAAAGCCCAAGCAGACCATTGAGATCAGGCTCGGAGGAAGTAGAGCACAGGATTGGATTCTCAAGTATATGCTGAAGCTGATGGAAGTTTGCAAAGCTCACGGCTTTGTCTATGGTATCATTCCTGAGAAGGGTAAGCCAGTGAGTGGTGCTTCTGACAACATTAGAGCTTGGTGGAAAGAAAAGGTGAAGTTTGATAAGAATGGGCCAACAGCCATAGCCAAGTATGAAGCGAAATGCCTTGCCATGAGTGAGGCAAAAAATAATCAGAATAGGAACTCTAAAAGCATTCTCCAAGACTTGCAAGATGCTACTCTTGGGTCACTTTTGTCTTCTTAAATGCAACATTGTGACCCCCCTCAAAGGAAGTACTTGCTAGAAAAGGGAGCTCCGCCACCTTGGTGGCCAACTGGTAATGAAGATTGGTGGGTGAAGTTAAGGCTACCCCATGGTCAAAGACCTCCTTATAAGAAGCCGCATGATTTGAAGAAGATGATGAAGAAAGTTGGAGTATTAACATGCTGGATCTGAATGAATGCAATCACATGTTGCAATCTTATAAAAAAAAGTTGTGCACATCACTTTCAAGGATTTTGCAATCACATGCTGCTGAATGCAAATTAAACTTGAAATGTCATATTTACATGTTTGCACATACCAAATTAAAAATGTCACATTAAGTTTGATTGCTCATATGCATATTTATTCTTGATGTGCTGCTACTTTAAAGTAGTGAGAAGGGAATTTGAATTCTGCATGTTAATCTATAGAACAAATGGGGTTTAATGGATAGCTTAGTGTCATATTTGATATTTTTATGTTCTGGTCTTTTGTAGGACAGTTGAATAATAAAACACTGCATAGTGATTGACTTTGCATGGATTATAGAAGGATTCACATTTCTAAGATATTTCTGAATGCACTTTTTTTTTTTAACTATTTGCTTTGTCTTTGCCCATTAAACAATAAGTTAGACCAAGAGTTGCACTTGTCAAGTTAAAAAAAAGGATCAAGAGCTGCATATTGAGAAATTGATTCTTTCTATCTTTGATCTTAAAAAAAAGAATCAGATTCAATTCCAATTGCATTAACAAATTCTATTATTTTATATGGATTGTAAATAATATAAAATGTCTTTTTTAATGAATGTTTTATGAATTATTATTTATATTAGTTTAAAATATTATCGATTGATGTTTGTGAAAGGGGGTTTTTATTTTTGCTCTGTTTTGTGCTTTGTTAATGGGTATCATGGCAACAATCTAAAATCAACCTACCTTTGCAAGTAGAAAATTTGAATGGAAAAAAATTTGTTTTCCAAATATAATTAAATGAATATAATCTCAAGTTTGGATGGGAATTCTACATAGTTAAGAAAGTTTTTGACTCTGTTATAGAAATCGACAATAAAATTTAGCTTGAGAAATGCATATTTTTTTAATATAGCAAAATTACAAATTTGATATCTAACTTCTACATGTCGTAATACATTTCTTAACGTGTTTTATTGACAAGCTTATATTAGTGGTACTTCAAATGAATGTAAGAACAACAAAGGAAGAAGATACAAAAAGTACTTTAAAGTTGTCTTTCAATTTATTGGAAATTGATATTTTAGCATTTATTGGATATTTGAGGATGTTAAGGATTGAAATCTTAATTTTAATTTTAATTTAAGTTTGATTTATATTTTCCATTTCGTAATTTAATGTTTCATATCAAGGATAGGAATCCTAATGTGAAATCAAAGATGAAGAAACAAAGAATTGTTTAAATCTTCGTACACAATAGCTTTCCCGTGCATCGCACGGGTTAGTGACTAGTAATCAATAAAAATTATATTCACCATTTATTTCACATTAAAAAGCCAAAACCCCCAAATCTTCACCACAACAAACCATAGGTAGCCACCATTTTAAAAACTATAAAATCACTCATCAAATAAATCCACAAAGACAAAACCCATGTCCCCTACATATAAACACATGAATATCACTTCCAAAGCTCATAAATCAAATGAGTATTATTATCAAATCTTAGATAAAGAAAGTCTCTAGCAAAAAGCATATAAGCCCACCAAAAATATTAGAAAATTTTACCTCAAATAAAAGGGATGAAAATGCTTAGAGGTTCTTAAGGATTTTTCGGTGATCTTACTAGAAAAATGATGGTGAAGGAGGTACACCGATGGAAGAGGATGAGAGAGTGAGAGAGGAGTGTTTGTATTTGTGAGAAAATGAAAAAGAAAACAAGTGGGTCCTTGTTGACTGGCCAAGAGAGTGAGAGTGTGAGATGATAATGTGTGGTGGGGAAATAAAAGGGGTAGGTGTAGGGACGGAGCCAGAATTTTGAGTAAGGGGGGAATGTTTTACTGTTGGCTATGTACAATGATTTCAACTTCTGATTTTGCTACTTAGCTACTGAGATTTTTTTTTTTTTGGGTAGGTAAGAGCAAAATTATTTTTGTTTAGAATTTTTTAAATGGCAGGGTTATTTATTTTGGATAAAATTAGTTAATTGAGCTTAATTTTGTTTTTAGTTTTACTGGTAATTTTTGTTGTTGAGCTTTTTTTTTTTTTTTGGGCTTGTATATTTTGTTTTAGATTTTAGATCTATAAATTTTTTTATGGTTACTAAAATGAGGAAAATGCTAGAGCTGCAAGTTTTTTTATAAATTACTTATGTAATAAGTGGTTACTGGTAAGTAAAAAAATAATGTGAGTGGTGTGCTCTTATGCGAACCAATAAAAATTTGCTACTAAAAAGGTTTGTAAAAATATTATAAAAAAGTTTGTGAGTATAGCATTACTCTTAAAAGAATCAATGATATTGTTAAAGGGAAATAAAATGTAATTTTATAAAACAAAATTGTTAAAATTAATACACATATATATAATAATATTTTTTTCAAAAAAAAATTAGGGGGGACCATTGCCCCCCCTAGTCCAAGGGTAGTTCCGCCCCTGGGTAGGTGGGTTACACGTGTGTCTCAAAAAAAATCTAACCATATACTTTTTTTTTTTAGTGCTGTGATGTTACACTGTATGCTTTGAACTCAATGGGGGATCAACAACCTGAAAAAGAAAGAAAGACTATCAAAGGTGACTGTGGTGGAACCGGCCAAGGTCCCTCTGACAGTTAAGTCAGTATTTCTCTCAAGGACTCAAGTATGAGAAGTGGATGAATAGTTATGCATACCTTAGCTTGATTAGGCTTGGTCCCTTTTATAGAAAGCTTGGAGTGGGTCTACTTGTTAGGTGCCACTATCATCATGGGAGATGTGTGGACTTAGTGAGGAGAGTGGAGCGAATTTCAGGAAACTCACCCCATGTCTTAGAATAGTGAATTATGGTGCAACCATTCTTAGGTTGCAGAGAACACCTTAGAATTTACCAAGTGTTCATTGGTCGTCTATAGTCTCTTGCTGTTAGACGATCTTTCTCCTTAGATGACCTTTCTCCTTGGTGTTACTATTTTTCCTTCTTCCTTCCAAATCATTATTTTGGACAAACCTTGTTCTTGTGGACGACTCATAAGGACGATAAACACTTTTTTAATTACTCATCAACATATAGGTGCAGTATGGTGCAATTACTCCATTTTGTAGGCAGTCTTGGTCGATTTAGGAGGGATCATACAGTTTGCAGTTTAAGCAGTTTACTAAACACCCCTATTTGACCGTGATAGATTACCATAAATTGGTTACCTAAATTACTCTACTTTTGCTATGAAAGTGAATGCTTATTTTCAAGAACCTATAGCATGCGTAACATGGACTCATAAAAGAACTCTTCTCATGCCTTGATCATTCTTTGAAGATAAATTTTATTAGGGAAAATTCTATTAGTGTGTGAGCTTCTCATTGACTTGAAATTAGTCCTGATCATCAATATGAAAGAACAATTTATATAGAAAATTCATCAGGGGAGAGAGAACATTGATTGTACATAAATTGCACTATATGGATCATAGTCACAGGGAAACCGAAATTGCCCAAAATTAAAATAAATGGGCCGGATAGCTAGTGAGCAAAGAACAACATTAACAATTACCCAAAATTAAATTAAAATAAATATATGGGATTGGATAGTGAGACATAAACAAGGAGACGGAAACCGACATATGCATGTCGGCGGAACTGATTTATAAAAAAAACATATCGCTGAGTTCTTTTATCTTTACTCCCAACAAATATTTGATTCTGCTTCTGTTGTTGCCACGGTGATGATGGTTCCGCGTCCCAAACGAAGAAAAGAAGAAGGTTCAGGTTCGGTGGTGTCTCTATTTCCATGTCGCAAAACGTCAACATCGACATCAATACAACAGCTTTCTGATGATGTGTTGTTCGAGATCTTTTGTCGACTGCCTTGCGAATCAGCTGCAAAATGCAAGTCTGTCTCAAAGCACTGGCTTTCTCTTATTTCTCATCTTTACTTTATTCCCGGCTATATTCGCCACCACCACCAAACCAATGGTAATGCAACACAACCCTTTACTCTTCTCTTAGAGAGTTTCGGTAATGTCGTAGTTGTTCCATCTGAGTTCGACAAGAAAATCGGTGTCAAAGTAGTGGATCTTCTCAAATTTTTTCCCCCTGCGTCTGAACTACATATTGAGGCAGCTTTCAACGACTTATTGCTGGTATGCAGCAATGATTCACGGTTTTGGTTAAAGAACACAAGCGTCTTCGACTACTACATCTGCAATCCATATACCAAACATTGGCTTACACTTCCTCGGCTTCCGCCCATGACCGTTGCCTCGACTCCATTGGTCGGCTTTATATGCGATGCCAACTTTAGATATAAGGTGGTACGCATTCATTGTCCATCTAAATCTTCATCAGCCAATAATAATACTACTATGTTACGGGTGGAGATATTTTCTTCCGAGACAGGTGAATGGTGCACCTCATTTGTTGAGTCACCACGGGAATTGAATCGCTTCTCACAGTCGACTATGCAGCATCCTGTTGTTGCCTGCAATGGGATGCTGCATTGGCTTGATATAGATGTATATAGTAAAACTCGAAGGAACAAAGGCATTGTTGTGCTAAATCCACAAGGATGCCACCTCTGCTATATCGATCTGCCCATCTTTCCTAGTGGTTGTTTCATCTCCTTGGGAGTGTTCCAAGGGCGTATTCGGATATTCCAAAATTCTATAGTCCGGTGCCCTCGCTATTGCAGACTTCCACCTCGTTATTGTCCTTATTGTGCCGGCGATGATGTGAATTTTTCTGTTTGGGAACTTGGCGATTATGCTAATGCAGACACTTGGTCACTGAAACACAAAGTTTACTTCAGGGACATACTTTCAGAATATCCTATTTTCAATATGAAAGGGGCGGAGCTCCCATGGCCTGTGAAATTCATAGCCTTCCACCCCAATGATGGCGATATTGTCTTCTTACAGATACTCGAAAATTGTATTGTCTCGTGCAACATTAGGACAGGGGTGTTCTGTTCCTTACCTGCTATTGTGTCTATGGATGTGAAATCTGTATTCCTACTTGGGCAACCATCATGGCCAACACCAATTCATCCACTCCCAACGAAGTTTGAAAGCCCTCCTCGTCTCAATTGTTAGTTTAGTTACTCTGGTTAGGTAAGTTTGGAACTACAAAAAGCTTTTCAATATTTCATCAAGGTTAACTTGCAGCATTCCAATGTCTGTAGATGCTTGAGATTGTATTCTTTAGTTCAGTTCGTTGATTGGATTATATGTTTATGGAATTTTTAATTGCGGGTTCTTTGTAATGAATTTGATAATGGATTTGGTTTATATTGGTATCTGTGTAGTTTAATATGAACTTTTCTAAGT
The DNA here is from genome assembly GCA_028535165.1 of Quercus tomentella. Classification (NCBI taxonomy): domain Eukaryota; kingdom Viridiplantae; phylum Streptophyta; class Magnoliopsida; order Fagales; family Fagaceae; genus Quercus; species Quercus tomentella. The sequence goes on along the minus strand of JAPQVY010000100.1, from coordinate 42,202,665 downwards.
ACAGACTGAGCCAACAAAAATAAGCTTATCCAAACATACTAGAAGTTTTGTAACTTTATCACGAGTCATGTTACTGCTGCTTCATCTAATTACTCTATTGCTTATCTTGGGAAGCTGGTTTTACTCTTCTTACAAATTATCTGATATTGCATTCCTGCTTTGCAAATACATCTGTGGTTAAAATTGAGTTCTATAACATTTTCATTTTCATTGCATATTTTTTTACAACTCTAATAAACTATAGCTAGCAGTTGTGAAATTTAATTTTTGTTATTGTTACATATCTATCTATGCTTCATTGCACTAAGCAATTTTATTATCTTTTATTTTTAAATATTTGGAAAGGTGTCTGGCCAAATCCAGTGCTTGAATGTAGTTCCCACCATAACAATGCTTGGGATCATGAAAGTTTGCCTTATCAGTGCTACAAGAGTTCATGCTCCTCTCAAGAAGAAGAAGGATGTTTTAACAGGCTAGTTCTGTCAGATTCTTAAAAAGATTGCCTCCAAGAAAGAATCAATGGGAGAGATCATGAAGACCTCCTCATTTGCCCAAACTGAAGCCAAGTATATTTCTAGGGAGAACAGTACATTGTCCTCGAGAATATCCAAGATGCATCTCTTAAAGTTTGATCAAAGCAGGAAAATGTTGCTGGTTTGAAGCTCCTGAAGTTTGAGTTTTTCACTGAAGGTGAGACCAAGAATGACCTAACTGGATGGCTAGAGGTGGGCTACAGGTTCAGCTCTGTTGTGCTGCTTATGTGAAAGCAATTGAGGTACTTGTTGAGCTCACTTCACAGCAGAAATCATTCTTAACACTCAATGAGGCAATGAAGACCACTAATCATAGAGTTAATGCTCTAGAGAATTTTGTGAAGCTAAGGTTGGAGAACACCATAAGTTACATTAAGGGGGAGTTGGATGATCTGGAAACAGGATTCCTTCTGGTTAAAGATGATGCAGGGTTATAAGAAGAGGGAAATTGAGAAAAATATTGCAGCTGTCAAGCAATTTGCAGAGGTGTCTTTGCAGAAAGGGATTTCAAAACACTAAGTTTACTTCAGGGTCATGATTTTAGAATAGGGAAGTCACAATATTTAGTGCATTTCTTGTGTGTGTGTAAGTTTGTGTGAAACAGCGTGTGTGTAATAAAGAGCACTCTTCATAATATTCTAGCTAGGCTTGTTAAGATAGTGAAGGAGCACCAGCCCCCTGTGGATTTGCTACCCTTCCAACAAACTGTTGGCAATTTTTTTTTTTTACAATTTGACAATTCTGTTGCCTTCTACTACATGCCGACGAGGGTATTGAAAATGGCTAGCAAATTACAAATTACAGTTAGAATCGAAGCCAGTAACCCCAGCTACATTGTATTTGTGCCTGTAAAATCTGTATTTCTACTTTTTTTGGTTAACAACTTTTACCTTTTTTTTTTTACACCTTTTATTTTCCAATGCATTTTGGTTTTGGATTACATAAAATTTTCTTTGCTTTTAATGTGTGTGTATATATACATATATGTATGCATGTATTTTAATGGTTTCATGACAGTTTGTCTAGGTATGGGTAGTTAAAATTGACGGAGACCAAAAGCTAATGTGATGACTGATGATTGCCCCATGTAGCAAATGAAACCATGTGTTGTTATGAGTTTTACTAATTAAAGTGGTTTCTTTTACTGATGACGTTAAAGTTTCCTTTGCACTTTGCCCTTTACTTTGTGTTAAGCATTTGATAAAACCTAAGCCGTAGCCTATGTTGCCTTGCTTAACATTATCCTTCCACATGCCAAATTACATGTTGAAGAATCCTAGCAACCCTTATCTTGTGCTTGTGATGCTCCTCTTTGTTTGAATTTTCTGTCCATGTGTGCCTACACTCTACAGGTATGACCAATAATATGAGTTTTTCAATTAAATCAGGAAAAAACATATGTTAATGATGGCAATCTACTTGTTTGATTATTCTCATATTGGGTACCTGCAGCATATTTCTCCCCATCACGCTGACCATTGATGACATAAACCTGGCCTGAAAGCCTCCAAGAGTTCAAATTTACATTTAGAAACAAAAATTGCTTCATTGACATTGTAGTTTTAGCATGAATTATGTTGGCTTTCTCCCTTATCCACCTCTTGAGTGGGTTGGGCATTGTCATCATCAATGTAATTCGTAGCAATGAATTTTTCACATTTGCTTGTGTCAACCTGTTGCAGATTACTGGTATAAATCTTTACTATCGGTTGGTTATTTTTGTCATATATCTATTCCTATGTTTTCTTTGCACTGCTCTGTATTAAACCTTGCTAGTGCATTGTAATTTCCACTCTTTTGCATTATCTCCATTGTTGATTATTATACTGCTCATACTGATTTGTTTGTATGTTATTGCCATCAAATGACAATCGAAGTCATGTTGTCTGATCTTATACTTTCTATAAATGTTAGCATTTAGCCATTTAGTTACCAAAAAGTATACAATACTGTTTTTCTCAGTCACTTCACCCTCTTCTTTCTATTTCCTTAGATTTCCTTCTGCTATTATAAAATAATAATAAAAAAGTTTTCCTTCTGTGATTAATATCCTCCTTATGTTTATACTTTAGTAAATGGCACTGGCTTCATCATTATTGTTTAATCAGTATTGTTAACTTTCTTTTTCCTTGTTTGGCTAGCTATAATTACAACTGAATGGCCTATGTCTTATTGTGTTAGCCCTTGTCTATTTATGGGAAAATTTTTCATACTGAATATGCTGAAAATTTGGCCATGCCTTGGGGTTTATCATACATGCATTCAGGCATGATGGAGTCTGGATGTGTCTTGCATTCATAGGATCCTCTTTAGAAGTGCCTGTTACAGTGAATTGAAGTAAAATGAATTGCAGATCTTGTAATGTGCTCAATATTTACTAATGATATATTATACATTTTGCTGAAGTGTTGCTTTTTATCCAAATAATTTTCAAAGGTCTGCTGATAGTGCTTTTATTATGGTAGTGTTCAGTGCAAGCTTACAAGTCTAATGTTGTTGGATTATAGTTTTTTGGTGATAGTTCTTAAGGACTGCCGAGATATACAACCTCGTATTTGATGTATTTGGCTTGATAGTCTTGATGATGGTACAACTGCCGTTGAAACAAATGCTGCCTCTGATATTGAAAAGGCCATCTCAAAACGAATGTTTTCTAAGTTTATTGTTCTTTCCTTAGCATGACTCCAACACTTGCTTTCTTGTCTTTGTAGAAGTAATTGACTTGTAGTTTATTGATAAGGTCTATCCTATCATGTGTTGGTGTCTTGCTGCATTATATCAGCTAGTATATTGCTGCATTGTATTAGCCACCTAGCCACTGGTATCAGCTACTGCTGCTGTTGGTTGTGTCACTTGCTATTGCTGTTGGTTACATAGCATAAGGACTATCATGGGACTGCACAGTTGCTGCACTAGCGGCTCTATAGTTTATTATCTGAATTAGTGTGGCTGTTCTTTTAATTGGATATATAGTTGCTATTGTAGGGTTGTTAGTTAATACCATTATATTTTTGAGAATCTAATACCATTATAGTTTAACAGGAAAACTTGCTTTGCATAAATGCATATATAGTAAAATTAGAAAAGATGTATATTAGTGTTTTGCAAATGTAACTTTCATAAACAAGTCTTTGTTTCTTTTTATTTGATTGCAGATTAGGATTCCAATCTAAAAAATTGAACGGCAAATATTGTTTTTCTAAAATTAATGGGATTGTTTTGCAACTTTAAAGAATTTTTTTGTTTCTTCTTCTTTTGTTGCTTCATAGTAGTCATTGAATAAATCATTTTGTTCTCCATGAATGCATATGTTGGTGTGAGTTGTACATTGCTTTCAACATTAATTCTTTGCAACTTAGTAGAATCATCATCTGGTTCCATCAGAGTGGCAATTCGGCCTACTTGGTCCATTTCGGTCCGTTTGGTACATTTCAGTCCACTTCAGTCGACTCAGTCCACTGGGTACACTTCGGTCTATTCAGGTCTATTTCAGTCTATTCGGTCCATTAGGCACAGTTCAGTCAAATTCAGTCCAATGGGTACGTTTCGGTCCATTTTAGTCTATTCGATCCACTGCGGTCTAGTTGGTCCACTTTAGTCTAGTTTGGTCTATATCAGTGCATTAATTAAAAATGAGAAAAAAAATTTTGAGTTGCACTTATTCTAAATCCGAATTTATTAAAAAATATAGATTCAAACTCACGGCAACGGTAAACAAATCAGCAAATATTATTATATTATACTCACCAATATAAAATATGATTAATTAAATTTCAAAAGATTTAGGGGCTGTTTGGTACTAGATTTTTAATAACAGTTTTCAGTGTTTAAACAGTGAAACGCATATATACACAACACTTTTTAACCCATATATATTTTCACAACACTTTTTAACCAATGGTAGTTGTTGTGGCAATGTTCTTCAGTGATGTGTAAATCTGAATTTGTGAACATATATACATATATTTTTTGTTATTGAATATGCAAATGTGACAATTGATATATATTGATCCACTTAAGGCCCAATCATCAACTTTTTGGGATTAAACGGGAGAAGCCCAATCATCAACTTGAATGTCAGGTGCAAGCAGTTTTGACTTTTAATAATTAATCAGTCAGTTTGCAGCAGATGGGAGAGTTCTCCACCTGAAGGGATTAGGTTCAGTGGTAATTCCATTCCAAACAGAACAAATGAAATGTGTTGTACCAGTTATATATAAACCTCAAAAGTCTAGAGACAAACTTTATCGCCCACTTTACCATAACATACACATGTTGTGTTATGTGGTGATTGGATTTTTCACCAAGTACCAGCTAGCTTAATGCATTGCAGAGTCTAAGCTGATTACTACTTTAAGTGAGGTCTATTTTTATATTTTAAATATTAATAAATGATTAATTTAACTTTTGGAGGTCTCTTTTCATTGGAGGCCTTAGGCGGTTATCTACTTGCCTCATACTTTGAGACGGCCTTACTAAGTACTAGTGGTGGCCCCATGTGTAAGTGATATAATCCAATCACAAATTAACAAATGTACAAATTATGGTAAAACATGTGTCTCTAAAAGAACAAACTATAGTGCAATTCGAATGTGGGCCTCAAAACCAGACCAAATATTATACACACGCCCCTTATCTTCTTATGCATCTAGTCAAGACAACATATAACAGGATAATTAGACAGAAATAAGGAATTAACGTTGACACACCCATAACCTCCAACCTCTATATATACATCCCCCAACCCAAAATCTTATGTACTAGATTACAATCAATTTAAAGATGAAATGCTACCTGCATCACCCTATATTTGGGTGGCTGCAAGAGGGAGAGCAGTCTTAACCACAGAATACAGATTAAAGGTAAAACCCCCTAACCCCCCTTCTTCTCAGCCCCGAAAAATATACATATCAGATCAATAATTACTCTTGCAAAACTAACAACAAGCTCGTATTGCGCTTCAATCACTCTTTACACAAAACTGCACTTCTATTAGAGGTTGGTTCATCAAATGAACAGGAGGAGAATCATCCATTTTTTCTAAATCATTATTTATATTTTATGAAAAATATATTAGAATTTATTCAAAGAATAGTAAAAATTATTGTACATGTTATTGAGGTTATTCCCTAGACACATGATGGCATATTATCTAGCCAAACCACCTATTATAAAATTACATTGTGAAAGAAGCAACACAGACTCCGTATTAAAAGAAGAATACGAAAATAAAAAATAATTACTGACTAAAGTTGTTGGATTGTCACAGCCTTTATATATTACTAGTCTAGACTCTAGCCACTAACTACCGTGATGCACCAGACTCTTCCGAGCATCTCCAACAGTTTCAACAAATTTTTGTACTGTTTGGAGAATGAACAGTGACATTTAGCTTTTACCTACCCACTTTTTCAAATACACTTCCAACATATTCTCTATCTCATTTAAATATTATTTCTTCATTCATTGTTTATTCTTTTTTTAATTATCATTTATTCTTTTTTTAACAACTATATTTTTCAATGAGAAGTGTTATGTTCACAACATTTTACTCAATAATTTTACAACAAAATTTATGTAGAAAGTTGTTACTAGTTCTAATTTGAACCCACCACTGAAATTATTTTTTTACTCGCCAATATTAACTAATAACAATCTGTTACTTAAAATTTATTGTGAAAATATTGTAAAAATATTGTTGTAGTATTTTTCAATTAGGATTTTTTATTTTTTATATTATTTTTCTTCCTTTCATTTCATTTTCATCCACCGTTTCATTTCTTTTTTTTCTTTTTTCTTTTTCTTGTTTTTCTCCTCCACACAAGACACACAACCCCCTTCTTTTTATTTTCTTTTTCACCTCTCAAGAACATTCCAGTGCTTCACATCAGAGAGAGAGAGAGAGAGAGAGAGAGAGAGAGAGAGAGAGAGGAGAGAGAGGCTTGGGCCTCCACCGCATGCATCTCCACTACCGCTTCAGCCGTCGCTCCAGCATCTCCACCGCCGCTCGTCGTCCTCCCCACTGATCGGCTTGTTCTTTTTTTTTTTTTTCATATTTGCTTGTTCTGATTCAACTTTATTTTAAGAATTGGATTTTGTTTTGTGTTTTGTGTTTGGATTAATTCTTTTACTCATGAACATGTCTCTCTCTTTTCTCTTTTTTTTTTTTTTTTTTTTTTTTTTTTTTTTTTTTTTTTCTGATTTCATTTGGTTTATGAGAAAAAAAGAAGCAACGGCAACGGCAACGGAGAGAATGAGAGAAAAAAAGAAAAAAAGAAGAAGAAGCAACGGAGAGAATGAGGGACAAAAAGAAATCCGGAGGAGGAGAGAGAAAGAATTAATATAATAAGTAGTTGGTAATATTGTTTATTAGCAAAAAAAATTTCCGGATATGAAGAAGCCGCTGGAGCATGAATAGTAGCATATAGAGCATGAACAGTAACATATATTCTCTATATTTTGCCTATACATACACTGCTGGAGATGCTCTCACTATGAAAATGAATTAAATCTAATATTTATAATATGAAACAAATTAAGATATACATATTAATTTTGAAAATATAATTAATCATATTGTGTCTTTTTTATAAGATGAAATAAAGACACATTATTTATGTTTTTATTGTATTTAAACTTTTAAGAAACATGGAACAACATAATACAACAATTTAATGATAAAAGAAATTTTTCTAACATTAGAAAAAAAACAAAAAAAAAAACAAAAAAACAAAAAACAAAAAACAAAAACAGAGTGATAATAATAAAAACATTATATAACACAAAATATTCATCAAACAAAACTAAGATATCTAGAGAGTAGAAACTACAGAGAGGGTAAATAGCATGGAAGGTTTTGGTGTGGAGCTATATATATATATATATATTAGGTTGGTTTGTTTAAAATACTTCATATTGTTGAATAGTAGTTGGTTTAAAACTCTTCAATTTGCCAAGTAGTAGTAGATTTAAAACTCTTTTTTTACATATATATATAAAATAAATAAATCAAGAAAATTTTTTGTAAAATTTTGAAACTAATAACACTTATGTGGCAAAATATTAGTAGTAAGTTTAAAACTCTTTCACAGATTATTAACAAACAAGGACACCAACACGTACAAGGATTAAGCAGCGTAAGCAGGGACGGACCCACGTTGAGCCCAAAGGGGGCCCGCGCCCCCCCTGGGCCCAAAAAAAAAAATTTTGAGCAGGTAAAATTTTCAGAAAACAAAAAAAAAAGGGCTTGGGCCCCCCATAGTTTTTAGTTCGGGCCCCTTCCAAAAATCATGAACCCCCCCAGCCCATCATCCGGCCAGTCCAGCAGCCCATGACCCAGGTAAATCTATTAAAAAATAAATAATAAAAAAAACAAAACTCAGCTCTCAAAAAAAAGGGCTTGGGCCCCCCTCCCAAAAATCATGAACCCCCCAGCCCATCATCCAGCCAGTCCAGCAACCCATGACCCAAGTAAATCTATTAAAAAAAAAAAAAAAAAAAAAACAAAACTCAGCTCTCAGTAGTCAGTAGTTCAACACCGAACGGAGAAAGCAAAAAAACCAAGGAAAAAAAAGAAAAAAGAAAGAAAGAAAGGAAAGTAAGAGTGAGAGGTGAGACAGAGGATAGAGAGGTGAGACAGAGAGTGAGAGAGACCCACTCACCCACGCCGACGACGCCGCTGGCCACGCCCACGCCGTGTCGCCGTGAGTTCGTGACGTCGTGACGCTTGCGAGCCCATCTTGATCTTGCTAGTTGCTACCTAGTACCCACGCCAGTGAGAGTGCGAGACCCACTTGCTGCCGCCCACGCGAGACCCACTTGCCGCCGCTAGTTGCTCGATCTGCCCAGCCCAGCTTCGTTGCTCCAGCCTTCACAGTTCACAGGTATTTACTGTTTACTCTTATCTTTTCCTTCAAAACCTAATAAAATGTTTGTGACTTTGTGATCTGAGAATCTGAGATTCATAGAAAGTAGAAACTGTGCTTGTGTTGTGCCTTGTGGACTTGTGTTGTGCCTTGTGAATTGACTGAGAATTTGACTCTGTGCTGCTGCTTGTGGTGTTTTTTTTTTTTTTTTGTTTGGCTTTTTGGCTTTGTGACCCTGTCACTCTGTGTTTGTGACTCTTTCTCTTCTTTATATAGATAAGAGAGATAGAGATAGAGAGTAGAGTTTGTAAAGATTAGTTTTTTCTTTGTTGACCGGTAGTTGGGCATAATAGGGACAAGTGGAGTTGGGCAACGGGCAAGTGACAGAAAAAATAAAGGGTAAAGTTAAGAAAAGTTTTTGTTAGTAGTGCAGGGAATAAATTTATAGTGTCGGTAGTGGGATTCATTAGGTTAGTGGGTCAGTGTTAAAAAGATGAGACAATTCAAAGACATAAATAAAGGCAAACCAAACACAAAGGCATAAATAAAAGACATAAATAAAGGCAGACTAAACACAAAAAGAAAAAAACAAATCATATATTATAGAAAATTATCACACAAATTTAAGAAAATAACGGTGATTCTTATTTTATTTGTAGATCATGAAAAAATCAACTACAATGCTTGATTTTTTCAAAAGAAAATGTTCAAATTCTTCCGAAGTCAACGTGGGATTGCCAACAACTAATGTTGCTATTCCAATTCCAGAAAATGTGGATGCTCCAATTCTAGAAAATGTGCATTTCCCAATTCCGGAAAATGTTGATGTTCCAAAAGAGCGTCGAGTTCCCTTTTCATAGATGATTGTATAAAGAAACAATAGTGTTTCGTGTCTTTTGTTTTTGTTAGTAAATTGTATCTTAATATATTAAGAAACAATGATTTTTGAGTATTTGTCTTGGTTGATAGTTTATTAATACTATATAGATGCGTATTTGAAATTTTTTTTTTTGCTTATCTCTGGCCCCCCCGGCTTAAAATCCTGCGTTCGTCCCTGAGCGTAAGGTATAAATAAAACGAAAATGCTAGACTTCTTTTCTTCCAAAACAAACATATATCTGCTTCTGCTTCTGTTGTTTCCATGGCGGTTGATTTTGTTCCGCGCGTTTCACTATATACATATGCAAGCAGAATAGAAGAACTTCCTGATGATGTGTTGTTCGAGATCATTTATAGACTGCCTTGCCGATCGGCTATCCTATGCATGTCCCTCTCAAAGCACTGGTTTTCTCTTATTTCCCATCCTTACTTTATCCTCGGTTTCATTAACCATCGCTACCAAATCGGTAAACATTACTATTCCTCAGAGCCCTTTACTTTCCTGTTACAGCACTACGATAAGTTCACGGTTCTTCCATCCGATAATTCTAGTTCCGAGTCCTTCATCAAGGACTTTGGCCACAGTGGCAGTGTAGTCGATTTTCTCAAATTTCTTCCTCCTGGAAGATATAATAAGCTTTGCATTGAGGCATCGTTCAACGACTTATTGCTGGTATGCAACGAAGTTCTACAGTTTTGTAAGTCAGACGGCGACTACTACATCTGCTATCCGCTTACCAAACAATGGCTCACGCTTCCTCGGTCTCCGCCCATGATGTCAAGCTTCAACAGGCCCATGTTGGTCGGCTTTATATGCGAACCTTACAAAGAATGTATTACAAATGTCAATTATAGATATAAGGTGGTACGCATTCATTCTCTCACTGAATCAGATAAGACTACTCAGTTATGGATGGAGATATTTTCTTCTGAGACTAATGAATGGTGCAACTCATTTGTAGAGTCACCACGGGAATTGTATCGCTTCTCATTTAAGTCTAAGCGACTCGGTGTTGTTGCCTGCAATGGGATGCTGCATTGGGCGGATGTAGATGGTGAAAACAGAATGACCAAAGGCTTTGTTGTGTTCGATCCACAACAGTGCCACCTTCGTTATATCGATCCACCCATCTTGCCTATCGAGCGTTTCATATCCTTTGGAGTGTTCCAAGGGCGCCTCAGGCTATTCTATAGCCCTATATACCGCTCTACCGATTGTAGACTTGGATATTGTGATTGTGAAAACAATGCTAGCAATATTTCTGTTTGGGAACTTGTAGATTACGATAATGCAGGTACATGGTCGCTGAAACACAGTTTGCTGCAAGGGCATAATTTCAGAATGGTCTGCCTTCTTCGATAAGAAAGTGGAGGAGGAGGAGGAGCTCCAGGGGCCTGTGAAATTCATAGCCTTCCACCAAAACGATGGTGATATTGTCTTCTTACAATTTAGTAATTACATTGTCTCGTGCAACACGAGGACGAGGGTCTGTGCCTTAGCTGCCATTGTGTCTATGCGTGTGACATCTATATTCCTACTTGGGCAACCATCATGGCCAACGCCAATTCATCCACTCCTATCGAAGTTTGAATGTCCTCCTCCTCCTCTCGATTGTTAGTTTAGTTTTGAACTACAAAAAGATTTTTCCAATTTGTCTAACAAGTTTTGAATTGCAGCATTCCAATGTTTGTCGATGCTTGAGATTTTTATTCTTAAGTGCAATTCGTTGACTGGATTATACGTTTATGGAGTTTTTAATTGCCAGTTCCTTATAATAAGTTTGATACTGGTATTTGATACTGTAAATTTGGTTTATATTGGAGTCTACGTAGTTTAATATGAACTTTTTTTTATAAGGGACTGTTTTGGGTTAAAATGCTAGCTTGGACAGCTTCTTCGAGCCTTTTACTATTTCTAAGTACAGCTCTTATCCAAACACATTAGAAGTTTTGTAACCTTGTCATGACTCATTTTACTGCTACTACATCTAATTATTCTATTGCTCATTCTTGAGAAGTTAATATTACTCACCTTACAAATTATGTGATATTGCATTCCTTCTTTGCATATCAATCTGTTGTTGAAATTAGGTTCTGTAACATTTTTTTTTCCCTTACATATGCTTACAACTCTAATATATATATATATATATATATATATATATATATATATATATATATATATATATATATATATATATATTTAAAAGCTGAAATATAACATTTAAATGCTACGCTTTTGTTAGGTCACATTAGTAGCCACATCATCCACCTATTTTTCTATTATTTTTTACTCCTTTTCTTCTTATTAATTTTGCAGCTTACTGTTACACTTCCTCCAATCATTTCCCCATCTCTTTTACCTTTCCATTTTTTTACAATTCTCAACCTTAACGTCACTTTTCTTCTATCCCTTCATCTTCATTTTATTTTGGCTCTTCTTATTATTATCTTATTACTATAAATTTGTTATTCTCTCTCCCATTCTATACATATTTTCTCACACAAAAAATGTTATTACTCTCTCTCTCTCTCTCATGTTTTTGTTTTGTGGATTTTTTATTTTTTGTATCTCTACTTTAGGTTGATGAATTTATGTGTTCTTTAAAACTCAACTTTGATTTGATGCAATTTGGCTTTGTGTTTTTAAGTTATTATCTTTCCTTTTCTTTTCTTTGATTGTTAAATGTTATCCTAATATAAAGATAGTGTATAAGAATATAATTTTATATAGTATGACTTAAATAATTTGGTGTTTGAGTCATGACTATATCTTTTATTTTGACTCCTCTTCTTCTTATCTTATTCTCTCTCTCTCTCTCTCTCTCTCTCTCTCTCTCTCTCTCTCTCTCTCTCTCTCTCTCTCTCTCTCTCTCTCTCTCTCTCTCTCTCTCTCTCTATATATATATATATATATATATATATATATATATATTATTTATCCTTTTTTGCAGCTATACTTTAGATTGATAAATCATTATATTTTTTATTACACCATTTTGGGTAATACGATTTGGCCTTTTTTTTCTTCTTCAGTTTTTCATCACAACTCTTCTCTCTCCCTCTTATAAGTTTTGTTTGATTTTTGTTTGACATAATACTTAGTTATTTTGGAAGTGAGAATGATTTTATATCAAAATACAATCTTGGTTATGTATATGAATGCATCTATCAACTATTTGAGTAATATCAAGTGCATTTTTGTATAAGTTTTGATTATCATGATAATCTCTTTTAAAAGAATGAGAAATTTGAATGGACAAAACTTAGGTATAGTACTTAGGTGCTATTCATTAGGTTCTTCTCTTAAGATTCAACTATGTGGCTTTTTTCTCATGGGATGGAAATGTATTTTAGTTAATTACAACCACATGACTGAATCTTAAGAGAGGAAACTTAAGGAATGACACCTTGGTACTATACCTAATTATAAGTTTTGCCTAATTTTAATAATATATTTGAAAATCAAACAGTTTAGTTGTACAGAAAACAAAATTAGGAAAATATCATGCTAACATAACATATTTCAGAAAAATAAGGACAGCCTTAAACATAAATAATATCAATTAAACAAATCCAAATAATAAAATGATGATATTTTTTTTGAGATAGATAAATAAAAAATACTTTTACAAATTGTATAATTTTTAGGAGAACAAATTATTTTCCACAAAATTTAGAGAACAAATTATATATTTTACAATAACTACAAAATAATTATCTATTCTCACGCATCACGTGACTCTGGGACTAGTAAACTATAATAGTTGTGAAATTTTATTTTTCTTAAACATCTTTCAATGCTTCAATGCACTAAGCAATTTTATTATCTTTAATTTTTAAATATTTGGAAAGATTTCCAGCCAAAGCCAGCGCTTGAATGTAGTTCCCACCCTAACAATGCTTGGCGTCATGAAAGCTTGCCTTATCAATGCTACAATAGTTCGTGCTCTTCTCAAGAAGAAGGGTAATGCTTTAACAGGGTAGTTCCGGCAGATTCTTAAAAAGATTGTCTCCACAAAGGAATCAATGGGAGAGATCATGAAGACCTCCTCATTTGCCCTAACTATAGCCAAGTGTATTTCTGGGAGAATATCAGGCACATTGTCCTCTAGAATGTCCAAAATGCACCTCTTAAAGTTTGCTCAAAGCAATAAAATGTTGCTGGTGTGAGACTCCCAAAGTTCGAGTTTTTCGCTGATGGTGAGACCAAGAATGACCTAACTGGATTGGCTAGAGGTGGACAATAGGTTTAGCTCATTCTTTCTGCTTATGTGGGAAAAATTGAGGTTCTTTTTGATCTCACTTCCCTGCAAAAAATCATTCTTAACACTCGATGAGGCATTCAAGACTAGTAATCCTAGAGCATCTTAGACAACTGAAGATCACTCATCAAATGAGAATCGCATGAGCAAAGGAGAGGTAACTTGTATGGGAAGATAATTGTCATCTCTGCATGTATTACTCTTACCTATTGATAGCCACCAAGCATTAAATGTTGAATGACCCGTTTGAACAATAGGGAAGGCTAATGCAAGCATATAACTTCTTCCCTAAACTAGCAATGACCCATATGATGTGACGGGATCCCACTACCACAATACCTTTTTTTTCTCCTTGGAACTAATCCACCTAGACTATAAATATCCCCATCACATCTCATCGAAAGGGGTCTAGCTTTTTGGAGAGAGAGAGAGAGAGAGAGAGGGTCTAGAGGAATACATTTATGTTCAAGATAAAACAAGAGAGTTGAGCGTGTGAGGAGTTGTAGCTTTCCAAGTTTTATTATAATTTTGTCCAGATAAATGAATATACTGTATTGAGTTTTATTTCTTTTTGATTCACCCTTTTGACCTTCTCATTAAGCGTTATGTTGTTGGTGTCTCTTCTCTTAACTTTTTTTTTGGGCAGGTTCTAAACAAATAAACATTATTTCAAATTGCTACAATGTTGTGGTTTATATGGAATCACAGAAACACATGTTTCTTTCTTGACTACATCCAACTGCCACATTTGGTTTCACAGATTGAAATTAGATGCAATACCTAGGGTATTGCACCTAATGCAATTACCCACATTTCTTTTACAAAAATTTTTACATTCTTAACTTTTTACTTCTTTTAAATATTTTTTATTTAATGGTTGAGATTGAAAGTTTCTTTTTCCGACTCTCAATCTCAACCATTCATTACAATTGCATCAAGTTGTGGCTTCACAGAAAGCACATCAGTATTTAGGGTGAGTTTGGTTCAGCTTTTTGTAAAAGTGCATAATGAAAAGGTGGAGTTTTCAAAAAATGCATAATGAAAAAGTGCATTTTCAAAAAGCTGAGTGTTTGGTAAAAACTGTTATAAAATGCTTTTTGAAAAAGCTGAGTGTTTGGCTAGCACTTATAAAAGTGGCAGTTTGAGGGATAAATTACCAAAAATGACAATGTATATATAAGAGCATCTCCAGTAGGTTAGACAAATTTTTGTACTGTTTGGACAATCAAAAGTGACATTTATCTTTTGCCTACCCACCTTTTTAATCTTTATTTTTTAATCAAATTTGTTGTTTTTTAATATTTATTTTTTCTTTTTCTATTCATTCTCAACAATTATATTTTTCAACAAAAAGTGTTACATCCACAATATTTTTTACAATACTTTCACAAGAATCATAACAAAATCTTATATGAAAAGTTGTTACTAGTTCTAATTTGAACCCACCACTGAAATCATATTTTTACTCACCAATATTAGCTAATTACTTAAAATTTATTGTGAAAATATTGTGGTAGTATTTTTAAATTGTGATTTCTAATTCTTTGCCTTTCTTTCATCCATACGTTTCCTTTTTCTTTTTTTCTCTTGCATTTTTTCCACCACACACGTATACCATTAGTACATCCTCTCCTTTTTTCTTTTTCTTTACTTCCACTTGATTCCAGAAGCTCTCTGGTTCTCTCTTTTTTTTTTTTTTTTTTTCTACTTGATTCCATAAATTCTCTAGCTCTCTCTGTGATACTTGATTCCATAATCTTGCTTGCCTTTTGGTGTCATTATCTTCAAAGTTCAAACACACATAGACACGCATAGAGGGAGGAGAAATCGTCTTTGCTCCACCACAGTGCCACCGCTGCTCCTCCTCCTCACTGCGGAGTGCATGCAACCAGGGGTCATATCGGCTTTTTTTTTTTTTTTTTTTCTTGATCATTTATTGTTGTTCTAATTTTTTTTTTTTTTTTTTTTTTTTCTGTTCTTGATCTGTTGTTGTTGTTGTTTTGATTTTAGATTTGTTGTTTAAATTATATCAGTTTTATGAGAGCAAGAATTTTTTTGCTTTTATTGTTGTGGTTTGATTAATTTTAAGATTATGTTTTTGAGTTTGTATTTTGATTATGCTTGAGATGGGAGGCGTCAGAGTGAGCTTCGTGCAAAGGGAGAGCAGAGAGATGAGATGAGGGGCGTGAGAGTTCAGCTTCAGCCATGAGAGAACTGATGAATTTTTATGGGTATTTTCGTAATTGACCATCAGCCCAATGGTAATAGTTCAAACGCACATGCGCGTTTTGATTTATGGACCTCCTGCGGTCCATAAATTTTGCGCATTTTGAACGCGTTTTTTGCCTTGGCCAAAAAGTTGCGTTTTGGGCTGAGCCAAACGCATAAAATCCTTCAGCTTTTATAAATATGTGCGTTTCAGCTCCTAAAAGCTTAAACAAACGCACACTTGTAAGGTTTTAAATAAAGTTGTGGCTTCAGATTACTACTTTGAGAACTCAAAGTCATTGGATGCTACCAAGTCCAGATATATTCAAGATCAACATATACAATGTTGTTCTATAAGATCCTAAGTTCAAAACATCTTGGAGCTATCCTCATGGGATTTCTCCATGTAATAACTTAGTGCGTGCGGGACAAGAAACTACATACACCTGAAAGAATAGTCAAATACTCGAAGAGATATGAACACCCTCATTTGTCCTCCCACAAAAAAACATATATGTAGTGTTTAAAGATATACAGAAGGTTGGGGTTGGAGTCGTGATTAAGAATGATCAAGGCTTATTCACTGCTGCATCAAGATCTCTTGAAGACATGGGTACCCGTACAAATGCTCAGGTGCTAGAGCTTTAGCAGCCATTTGTGCTTTCAATTTTGTGTTTTCTGTTTGCCCTTTTGGTGTGAATGTGGAAGAAGACTTACTAGGTAATTCAAGCTTTAAGATCTGATAAACCGGACTTGTCTTAGGCAGGCCCTTTACTGTTGAACCTGGCTAAACACAAATATTAGTTTTTTAAAGAGATATTTTTTGCCTATGTTGGTAGGGAATGAAATGGAGTTGCTCAAGTATTAGCTTGTCATGATAGAACTTTGAGTCATTGTACCATTTGATTGGAAGAGGCATACCTGCATTTTTGCATCATAACCTCCAAGAAATTTTTTTTAAAAAAAATTATAAGTTAAGATTGAATAACATTTCACATAAAAATTTCATGCCACATGGAAACAAGTCAAACAACTGTAAGTTCTGTACCCTGAAACCCTGGGATCTGCTATGGTACTGCCCACAGCTGGGCTAAACATGAAAGAATTTGGTGGCCTAGAGCATTTCCCACGGCTGGGCTAAGTAGTAGCATGAAAGAATTTAGTGGCCTAGAGTTTGGACTGTGTAGAGCAATGCTAAACTGAACTTGTTTAGCCACAAAACTAAATGAAAAATATCTTCTCTTTTACAACCACTCAACCAAATACAATAGACAAAACTTGTAGAAAGCTCATACATTACAATTTCTGTTCTTCTTTTTCCAATTTAGAGCACATACATTACATGTACTGCACAAACATTAAGTACAAAACTAATATCACTTGGAATTGTAAAAGACTTCTGCTAGATTATCTGTTGAATTATCACCAGTTGGTCACAACCAATTTAATATTACAAAGAACTTTAAGAAGTCCAATATTGTTAGGAGAGATTCTTTACAGTGTAAGAGGATGATAAACTTCCCCGGAACAATGTTTATAAATATTCGGATAGATCTGCTTGGTTCTCCAAATCCCATATAACCACTTTTCCATCCAATCCTGTGACAGTGAGGCATTAGAATTAATGCAAGGGGGCCTTTCTAAAATTGGCAATGTGGTTCACAAATAATTAAATAAGAATTTGGTAAAGATTTTCTTTTCCTTTCACTAACCTGAAGTGCTGAAGCGCATTACTGTGGAGATCCCTGACTGTCTAAGTGGCAGAATACAACTACAGTTTTCAAAAAATGTTGCCATGCATTCAACTTCATTATAATTAATAAGGGAAACAGTTGCCCCAATTCCACTTGCTTATTGTTTATCCACCCCACCTTATTAATTACTAGGGGACCTACCTCTAAATAAGATATGGGATGGATACACAATATTCAAAATGGAAGTGTGAATTTTAAGTAGAATGTGTTAAACCTACAACCACATCTGAGACCACTTGCAAAGTACTTATCAACAAGGATTTCAATTGATCAAGAGGTCTCTCAACGTCTTCAAACATACGACTATTCCATTCCTCCCTCCCATACTATCCACATCAAGCATGCCGACACTAGATTCCATTCATCTGAGAAATTTTTCCCACTAAATCCCAAACAGTTTGCTCCACAAAGCATAGGCCACCTCGCAATGGAGCAAAAGATGGTCCAACGTTTCCCACATTATACCAACACATACCACACCAATTCACTTGTGATAACCCCTCTTAATAAGGTTATCAATAATAAGAATCTTACCCCAAACTGCTGACCACAAAAAGAAAGACATCCTTTTGGCTCTTTGGGGCCATAATACACCAAATACTCTTCCAGGGCAAAGAATAAGCATTGATGCCACGAGTATAGTAAGATCAAACATCAAAACTCCCACCCCTATTCAATTGCCATGTTCTCCTATCACCCCCTCCCCTAGGCATCTGGGAATAGATATGATCAAGAATAGAATACACTGCCTCCATCTCCCAATCATGAAAGTCTCTGTGGAAACACAGATTCCAACTCCTAACCATCCTGTACACTTGAGGATCCAACACATCTGAGACTAAAACTTCCCTATCCGCTGAGCACTCAAACAAGACAGGATATAGATCCTTCAGAGGAAGTGTCCACTCCAAAGATCATACCAAAGCCTTACTCGATTGCCCTCTCCAATCTCAAAAGTAACATGCTTCCTCTCTGATACTCCACCACAACCCACACCCATGCATCCCTCTACCAACTTTTGTACACCATCCACCCCTCTCTCCTCCATAGGACAGGAATATTCTTGAATGGGAAAGCATGCAGGGACAACTCAGCCCTAAGAAACTTCCTAGAAATTTCATAACCATCTCTTGAAGAGTACCACCTATACAACACAAGGTACAATCATAATATATCTTCCTATTTCTCTAACACCACCTAACAGAGAAAAAAACTAATAACTAAATTTGTAGCAGGACAAAGAAGCATATCCAAGCCTTCTCAAGTTTTAAACTCAGAATATATCATCTTTTAAAGTCTTTTAGATCAGCAGTACCGAATGCAAGAGCATTAATTGTTTTCCATTTTTCTATTACTCTTTTCAAGTGGTTGAAATGACTGAACTCTCAACATCCTTTGTTGCTTCTCTTGTAAAACTGCATATTATATGTTAGAAATACTGGAAGATTGTATTGTATTTCTTGAATGAAAGAATATACATCAGTGCTTTATATAGGAGGCATAAGTGTGCGGTACAAGTAAAGTGTAGTACAAGTAAAGCAGTTGGGCCTAAAGCCCATAACAAAACACAATATACATTAACAGCCCCCCTCAAACTCAAGGTGGATGTGAGACCAACTTGAGGTTGTCAACCAAATCACGAGTGCGACCCTTAGGAAGTGACTTGGTGAAGATATCTACAAGTTGATCTTTGGAGGAGACGGAGAAAAGCTTGAGAGCACCATGGACAAGATGATACCGGATAAAATGACAATCAATCTCGATGTGTTTAGTCCGTTCATGGAAGACATCATTGTAAGCAATATGAATGGCACTCTGGTTATCACAATAAAGGGGAGTGGCAGCGGATGTAGACACACCTAAATCCGTAAGAAGCCATCGTAGCCAAAGGAGCTCAGATGTGGTATCAGCAAGGGCACGATATTCTGCTTCAGTACTGGAGCGGGCCACAAAGGTTTGTTTCTTACTTCGCCAAGAAATTAAAGAAGAACCAAGGAGAAAGCAATAACCTGTAGTGGACCTGCGGTCAGTGGGATCCCCTACCCAATCAGCATCAGAGAATGCACGGAGTACAAGAGGAGACTGAGCTGAGTAGAAAAGGCCATGGAAGAGAGTGCCCTTCAGGTATCGAAGAATGCGCAGAACAGCAGCATAGTGAGTAGATCGTGGAGCAGACAGATACTGGCTCACCTGATGAACAGCATAGGAGATGTCTGGACAAGTGACTGTGAGATAAACTAGGCTGCCAACCAATCGTCTGTAAAGAGAAGGATTAGACAATGGTTTCCCTCCTGTGGGAGTCAGATGCGCATTAAGCTCAACTGGAGTGTCAACAGTCTTGCTATCAGTGAGTCCAGCTCGAGACAATAGTTCAGAAGCATACTTGGCTTGAGTAATATAAAGTCCATCTGTAGAATGAGTGATTTCAAGACCCAAGAAGTAGCTGAGATGTCCAAGATCTTTCATCTCAAACTGCTGATTGAGAAAAACCTTGAGTTCTTGAATGCCATTAAGGTCATCACCAGTTATGATCATACCATTCACATACAGGAGAAGTAAAATAGTGCCTTTGTCAGTGCGACGAAGAAATAAGGCAGAATCATAATGACTGGCCATGTAACCTAAGCGAGAGATGGTAGAGCTGAATTTGGCAAACCAAGCTCGTGGAGCTTGTTTAAGGCCATAAAGTGCACGTTGAAGGTGACAAACCTTATTTGATTCAACAGAGAGACCAGGAGGAGGTTGCATGTAAACTTCTTCACTTAAATTTCCATTAAGGAATGCATTTTTGACATCCATCTGAAAAAGGTCCCATTTTCTGGCAGCAGCAACAGCTAAGAGGGCACGAACAGATGAGATACGAGCAACCAGAGCAAAAGTCTCTTCATAATCAATCCCATACTCCTGTGTGAAACCTTTTGCAACAAGACGAGCTTTGTAGCGCTCAATGGACCCATCAGAGCGAGTCTTAATCTTATAGATCCACTTACAACCAACCACAGACTTCCCAGGGGGGAGAGTCACCAAGTCCCAAGTATGGTTTTTAGATAATGCATCAAGCTCCTCTTTCATTGCAATCTGCCATAAAGGGTCAGTAGAAGCCTCACGATAGGTGTGAGGCTCGTGCAGTGTAGCAAGGGCAGTGTAACAATGATAGTCAAGTAAATGTGTAGGAACGGATCTTACCCGAGTTGAGTGACGAGGTGGAATGTCTTGTGCATGATCGTTAGGCGGAGCAAGAGCAGGGGAACCAAGCTCAGGGTTGGGTAGCTCGTCTTCAACCTGTTCATCTTCCACCTGTTCATTAAATGGTGAACTAGGAAAGGGATCAAGGATATCTGGTGGTTGGACAGAGAAGTCTACAGGGGAATCAGGAGCAACTACAGTAGGATCAGGAGCAACTACAAGAGGAATATGTACCTCATCGGGAAAAAGATCTAAGACAGAGGAGGAAGATAGGGAGGCACGGAAGTGAGAGAGCTCGACAAAGGAGCGATGTTCCCAAAATACAACATTGCGGGAGACACGAAGACGATGAGAGACAGGATCATAACACCGATACCCCTTTTGAGTTTCACCATAGCCAAGAAAACAACAAAGCCTTGATCGAGGCTCAAGTTTGTTATGCTCATGTGGCTGAAGAAGAACGAAACAAGCAGAACCAAATGAGCGAAGGTGGCGATAATCTGGAGGTGACCCAAAAAGGCGCTCATATGGAGTTTGATTGTGGATAACAGGACTTGGAATGCGATTAATAGCATGAACAGCATGAAGAGCAGCTTTGCCCCAAAAAGGAGCAGGAACTTTGGCAGAGAGAAGGAGAGCACGAACAGTGTCAAGAATATGACGAAGTTTTCGTTCGGCTCTACCATTTTGCTGAGAGGTACCTGGACAAGTTAGATGATGAATAGTGCCATAGGAATGCAAAACAGCTTGGAAAGCATATTGAGTGTACTCAAGAGCATTATCAGATCGAAAAATTTTGATACGTTTGGAAAATTGAGTTTCAACCATTTTTGCAAAATTAGAATATACTTGCAATAATTCAGAGCGATGTTTCATATGAAAAATCCAGCTATAGCGGGAATAATCATCAACAAAGACAACAAAATATCGAGATCCACCAATACTAGAGACCGGGGAAGGTCCCCAAACATCAGAATGAATAAGGTCAAAGATATCAGTAGATATTGATTCACTAGAATTGAAAGGCAAAGCTGGTTGTTTTCCTAACTGACATGAGACACAATCAAAATTTTTTGTAGACACTGAACCTAACAAACCTCTAGAAGCCAATTGTTGTACCCGAGAGGAAGATGCATGACCAAGACGAGCATGCCAAAGTGCAAGGGAAGGAATTGAAGAAACTGCAGCAGCTGCAGCAACAGAAATAGGAGCAACAAGTGGAAGACGAAGGTTGTCCACGGGAAACATACGCCCAACTCTGGGACCAGTCCCAAGTTCCTGTCCCGTCCTCGGATCCTGCACAATACACCCAGAATAATCAAATATAATGCGATAACCCAACTCAATTAATTGTCCCACAGAAAATAAATTGTAAGAAAGGTCAGGAACATTAAAGACCCTAGGAACCGAAAGGTTGGAAGTCGAAACAGAACCGATATTATGACCAGACATTGTGGAACCATTTGCTGTGCGAATATTAAGAGGGTGTGGTGCAGGTTTGAGTTCAGAAAATAAGGACGAGTGAGGTGTCATGTGATTGCAACAAGCGGAATCCATAAGCCAAGAGGAGGGAGACATACCAGATAAAGCTGAGAGAGAAGAGGAGTAAGATGCATTACCAACCATACGAATGACATTGGCGATGATATTTTTAAGGTCATCTGTGGACACGGTGAAAGTGCGTTTTGAAGACTTAGACTGTGTAGAGATAGGAGCCATTGGTTGGACACTCTCAGTGTTAGCAACAGTAGCAGCAGAAATTGAAACAGCTGATTTGTTGCGACGATAGCAAGTCTCAATACTGTGGCCAAAACGTTTGCAAAAATTACAAAAACGTTTGTTGGATTGTCGGTGACGATTACGGCAACCAGAAGAAGACCTGTCCTTATTCTTCATTTAGAAGCAAAATATGCAAAAATGAACTGCAAAAATGGAATCTACGCAAAAAACTGGGTAAGGAGAACCTGGACTGCAAAAGTCAACACTGGAGAAAGTCAACGGTCAATAGAAAAGTCAACGGTCAACTCCGAGATGACGTCAGCAATATGACGTAAGCAAGATGACGTCACCTGATGACTTTAGTTAGGGCTGACGTGTATGCTGACGTGGCAGCGATGACGTCAGCAGTTACCCAGCGGCGCGTGCAGCACGTGGTTCAGATCTGGCCGAAATTCTGTCGGCGCGTGGCGGCGCGTGCTTGGTCTGATCAGGCCGATTCTTTTCCGGCGACGTAGATCGGAGCAAGTGGATTCTGATGTCGGCGGCGGTGAGTTGATCGGAGCAGTACTAAAGGCTCGTGAGGCGCGTGGAAATTCCGCTGAATCTTTGACCGGCGCGTGGCAGCGCGTGGATTGTCAGATGAATTGGATTCCGGCGGCTTTGTGTAGATCGCTTGAAATCTACACGGTGATATGTCTTATGTCGTAATCGGAGGTCCGATGTGGAAGATCCGACGAAGGCAGTGATCTTGGTGGCGGTGATCGAGCTTCTGACGGTGAAAATTCAACCTTGGCACCTCTGACAGTGGTGGATCAGTCAGGAGAGGGCACAGAAAAGGTTTACTGACCGATGAAGTCGAGGCAGCGGAAAATACCAACAAAGACAAGACTGCAAGACACAAGAAAATTAGAACAATGGCTCTGATACCATGTTAGAAATACTGGAAGATTGTATTGTATTTCTTGAATGAAAGAATATACATCAGTGCCTTATATAGGAGGCATAAGTGTGCGGTACAAGTAAAGTATAGTACAAGTAAAGCAGTTGGGCCTAAAGCCCATAACAAAACACAATATACATTAACATTATATATATATATATAGAGTTCATAGTTTATAAATTATGGGTCATATTTAACAATTATTTTGAAACCCAAAGTTAATATTATAAGTACCACCGCACACCCTTGGTACGTTGGTCACTCCACAAGTATAAGTGCTTGTGGGGTGTGGGGGCCAAGGGACAAAGTTCAAGTCTCCAAGAGGGAGCTTCACACACATATACACTTAGATTCTGTTAGAATAGAAATTCTATTTTGTATAAAAAAAAAAGTTAATATTATAAGTAGTTGTAATGGCACTAATAACCCAAATGACTTCAGCATATGATGAAAAAAAAATTGTTATCTGATGAGAGATGAAACTCTTTCTTATATAGAGAAACATCATGGACCACCAAGCAGAAAAGGTTTGGCCTAATATCCACATTGTAATGAAACCTAGCCCTTGCCTAAGCCTGGCGTGTACTGAAAATTTTCAACATCATCACACAGCTGACATTTTTCAATGAGCTCATCAATTTTCATAATTTCCTGGTGTTATGGATTGGAAAAGGCTTATATGATTTTAGCTACCCATATACTATTTCAGATTAACAACTATAATGACATACAATTAATCATCTACGCACCTGTGAACCATATTTTGATCCTGAAGAAATTGTTTTCCTTTCACCAAGGAATCTTATAAAGCTCCTACAAATCCAAAAGGCACACATATCACTTAACTATTTTACTTGAAGAAAAGATAAGACATAATTCTGTGTTGGGGGTAGGTTTTTTATAGTGTCTATGTAGTTGTACTAGAGAGAACAGAGACATACAATCAAATCATGCCGAGGGTTGGGCACTTTTTTTGGGATTTTTATTACCTAAGTACAGAGGCGGCCCTACAAACTTTGAGGCCTAAGGCGATATATTTAAATGGGGCCTTTTTGTTATTAATTAAATAATATTTAACTAGTTTTCAATATCATAATTATTATATAACAAAAATGCATTCTTTTTATCTTGTAATATGTTTTTTTTTTTAAAGAAATGCTAAAACTATAACAAATTTTACTAAAAAAACTTTCAAACGTTGTAGCAATGAATGTGATTAGTGACACTTCAAGAAGATAATAAACAAGTATTTGTATGAATGATGTTAATGATATTTTAAATTTTACAACATGATGCTTAAAAAGATGTATCACTAAGTAATTTAAAAATGCATTTAATAGGTTGTTGACGTATACAAATCATATTAATTGTCACAACAATTTGTAAAGGTTTTGAAGTAAAATTTATAGCATTTTCCTATTTAAATTATTTCTTGTGATTAGTGACACATATTCGTAAGCCTTATGTATTTAAAGTTGTATTATCTATAGCATTACTCAATTCTTTGGTACTTCTTAAAAGTAGAGGAAGAATGTAAAATTAAAATTTTTTCCTATATCTCAAAAAAAAAAAATATATATATATATATTTCAATTTTTGCCCCAAAATTTGGGGGCCTTTCTCTGTTAGGGGGCCCTAGGCGATTGCCTAAGTGGCCTAAGCCTAGGGCCGGCCTTGCCTAAGTATGGCCCATTCTCAACTTTTGAAACAACCCTCCACCTTGGTGATTTATACATATGCGTGCATGTGCAGTCACACACAGATATATATATATATATATATATATATATATATATGATGCACATATGGATAGTTTTTAAAAAGATTTTACATACCATATTCCTCTTTGGTCTGCTGCAAAAACCATAGGGTTGCAGTCAAATCCCACTCCAATGACCATTCTCTCAGAAACAAATAGAACCTGAAAAAACACCATATGTTTGTCCACAATTTGCATATTGAAATTCAAGTTAGTGGAATTATGTGAAGAAAACTATTATAGTCTAAAAAGGTTAACAGAAAGGATGCTGACCCACATCACGGAGAGGCAAATCACGGAATGCAACATTTTGAGCCAAAGGAGAAGGACCAATTTCATCAACAAAAGTAAATCATAGAATTATGGCCTGTAAAATATTAAAAATGGTAGTCATAAGAAAACAAAAACAGACTCATTCAGTTCCAATGTTATACAGTAAGAAAAGGATGGATTCAATCAAACTCTTCAAAAGTCCAGATAACTTTTTCTGATGCTAATTGCAGACAATGGATAACAAATAGAACAGTTAGAAACTCATAAATTAGGAAAAAATCCCAGCAGTAATGGCAATCTAGGAGCAAAAAAAAATCATTCTTTAAATTAAGTTAAAATTTGATAAAGCATGCTAAAGGTAAACAGCATTATAGAATTGTGACACAAATATCAACTTTGAAAGCAGTTCCTGTCAATTGATTACCAGATAAATGCAATGAATAAGACAGTTAAATATTCAGAGTGCCTATAGCCAAGTTTCAACTACTGCTAGTCAATATAAGCCAGGCCAAAAACTTTTCGTAAATAAAATGCAGAGGAAGGATATTTCTGACCTACATAAGCTAAGGTATCGCCACTTGGTGACCACTTCACACCAAATGCCCAAGAAAATGAGAGATCAAGCTGAACAATTTGCTGTTACACCAGAGAGAGTAAATAATAAGGCCACACCAGTTTGAGTGAAGAAAGAGAATGCAAATTATGTTAGGGCAAAGAAAGGTTAGTAGAAGAATAAAATCATACCATACACTAGTTAATTTAGAACCCTTTTTAGGAAAGTGATATTATAGAGAACCATGTGTGCAATGCATATAAACCATGGAAGGAAAGAAAAATATGGCTCGCTAGTGACTGGCAGGGTTTCAGATTTAAGGGTTGGCTGGGCCTGAGTATTCACAAATTGTGTACAAATATAATTTGCCAGAACATCTAATTTAGCTGGTTGAGACCCAGCTGAGTTTGGCATGGACAAAGCAATGAGTTTACATAAAAGATAAAAACAAATGTGAGCAAAATCAAGCAGAACTGATAATCAGAGTATGACTTCACGCAACTTTAATCATTAAATAAAGAAATAATACAAGAATTTTTTATCGATAATATATTTCAACAGTGTCAACTTCTCATTGTTTTTCAAACTCCCCTCAGCGAAACATTTAAATAGTTTCCTTTCAGCTGAGACATCATCTGATGGAAACAATGGAGTCTCAAAATTACGTATAGGATTCATGTTATATTAATGAAAAATCTGTGCATGAACCTAAATTTTCCCGTATTAAGAGGCTGTTAGCTTAATAAATAAATAAAAAACCAGAATTTTTTATACTTGAATATTCCCGAGGTTCTCCAATTCATTAGAACCCAATTATTGATGGTGGTGATCAGTTTAGACTATCTTTTTTTTTTTGGACAAGTTCAGTTTAGACTATCACTAATACCAATTATATAAATATGGATAAATTGTTTATCAAGCATAGACTAATTGGAACTAAAATGTATTTGTCATGATCAAAAAATAACATATTCAGTCCCTTTATCTACGCCTAGGACTAATTTTCAATTTAGATAACATCATGTTAAACACAGAGTAGAGGTTTTTCTCCAGTAAATTGTGAGGAAGGAACTTTAGATGTTTGTCCAAGTAACAAAGAAAAATAAATTGGAAGAACATTTTGAGTAATAAAATCTTATATTAACAAAGAAGATTTACATACAATTGAAGAATCTAAAGAGTAATAACTCTTTTTGGTTCCTAGAGTTTGTAATTATTTCATTTTTACAGGAAAATGTCCACAAACAGTTGCACAAAAAAATGCGCAATCAAACCCAAAAACAAATATAAAATTAACAATAAAAACTTCTGTAATGACTTTCTTCCAACATATTAAACACACAATACAATCTAATACTACAAGGGAAAAGAATAGATCCTGAACCTCTCCAAATTTCGAATCTGAAGAAGGGCCTGTTCTTGAATCCCTGAAACATTTTCATTTAGCAACAATAAATACCATATTGCAAATATCATAACAAAATTGACAAAATTCTAAAATCTGACAATGCTCTGCATATATATTTGACCTACTTTGTGTCAACACCTTTAATGAAGGTGGAAAATATTCGGCATTTCCCATCTGCGGATGTTGTTGCAAGAAGAATCTGTAGTTATAAGCAAACAATACTCAGATACAGTAAATAGCTACCTTTCTCGTTTATAATAAAAGAACGATTATTCAGCTTCTAACAATTAACTTGCAATTTAAATGTTCAACTAACAGAGAAAAAGGAAACAGTTGCATAAAATAACATACGGAAAAAAAAAAAAAACGATAGTGACAAACGATAGCAAACAACAATAACAAAGTTTTAGTCCCAAAACCATGGGGTCAACTATGGATCCTTAATAAACTAATCAGGGTTGGCCACATGTACTCTTCTCTGCCACTTTCCAAAATCATGTTGTCTGTTACTTTCTCAATTAACATGTCCTTTTTTCCTACCTTTATTAATGTTATTTTTAAGTCTTTCTCTTCCTCTTTTCAGTTCCTCAAGGCCTCAATTTGAATCAGATCACTCTTCCTCACCAATGCATTCATTGTTCTTATTTACACATAACCAAACCATCTCAAGTGATTCACTTACATCTTTTAATCAATCAGAACCACCCCAATCTTTAAACAACTTCT
The DNA here is from genome assembly GCA_028535165.1 of Quercus tomentella. Classification (NCBI taxonomy): domain Eukaryota; kingdom Viridiplantae; phylum Streptophyta; class Magnoliopsida; order Fagales; family Fagaceae; genus Quercus; species Quercus tomentella. Next base: position 42,174,597 of record JAPQVY010000100.1, on the reverse strand, counting down.
TCATTTAGCATCTATCATCAATTGAATTATTCAGTTTGCTCCAATTTCTTGTATGGCTTTCATTAAAAAATTTGTCGAAATACCTCTTCTATCTCTTTTTAATCTCCTTCTCCTTTACTAACAACATTCTTTGATCTTCATCTTTAATGCACTTGACAGTCTTGGCACTCTTCAAATCTCTTGTTTTCATTTCCCCTATCTTGGTAAAAATGTAAACATTCTTTCTTCCATCCTCCATCCCCAAAAGTTGCTATATAACACATCATAAGCCTTAATAGAATCTAGCCTCTAGACCAACTTGATTGCTTCCCTTTTATAACTTTCCATAATTAGTATTAACTCTACATCTAAGTAGGCTTCTATATATCTCTCTTTAATCTAAGTGCTACTTAGACCTCCTAATTCATCACCAATTCTCCTTTATTGGTAACCCGCATCATTTAGGTTATCCACATATTTTTAGCCATTCTTTTAATACAACTAATTATTTCATCCCACATCTTATCAACATCTTCCTCTACGTCCCACTTACCTTCTTTGATCATTCTATTCCTTCAAACCTCCACCATCTAATTCTTGGGTTTCTTTGCTTAATATATCTTCCTTTCCACTTCTAATAACAAACAAAAAAGAGCAAGGTTAAGAGAGCCCATATAATTGCTTCGCAAGAAACAGTAAATACTTTAAGCAAAGAGAGATTTGCTTTATCTTCTCTCCGCGCTCCAAACAAGTATCCGACAAGGTGCATAAAATCAGAAGGTAACATCCTTGAAGCATTTAAGAGTTTTCTCCTACAACAATTATTTGTCACAAGCAAAGATCTCTAGTTTGTAAGACAGGACTCTAATCTGGATAAAATCAAAAAACATAAATCTTACTTATAATGAAAAAAGATCCAAAAATATACATGTAGACACTGATTTGCAAGCCACGTGTGTCCATGATTTTTAAGAAGATAAATGTACACAACCACTTTAAAAGCATAAAAAAGGAAACGTACAAAATATGATAGAATTACGCACATTATTGGGATGCCAAGCAACACTTGTCACAGAAGAATCATGTCTTTTCCTGATAAGTTTACTGACCCACCTGCATAACAGTATAACACAAACATATTAGCCATGAGCAACTTAAGAGACATAAAATGATCAATCATTTAAACTGCTTTAACCCAAGTTAACATTATCCATCAACCATTACATGCAAAATACTTCACAAAGTAAGCACATCTACACAAAACCAATATCCAGAATTGATGTTAAATGCTCTATGAATAATTTAATTTGTTATAGCATCTCTTGAATACTCTCCAAAATTTTGTAATGTTTGGAGAGTGGATTTTTTTCTCTTTTAATTACTTAGTTTTTTTTAAATACACTTTTCAATAGAATTTCTATATTTAATCTATCCCATTTAAATATAATTTATTCATTCTTTTAAAATATTTCTTTTTTATTTTTTCAATCTTTCTTCATTTATATTTATAATGATTAATGACTAATTTTTTCAAATACCCAACAATCATATTTTTTAAATCTCTCAATAGTAATATTTTAAAATTTTTCCTAATGATATTTTTTTAACAAATCTCGTAAAGCACTTGTGGTAACAATATAGTAAGTTGTAGGTCATCTAATTTTAACTATAAATTATTCTTAAAAAAATTAACTAAAAATACTACATTCACAATATTTTGCACAATACTTTCACAGTAAATCTTATATGATAAGTTGTTGCTATTTTTAATTTGAACTCATTAGTCACCACTGAAATTATTTTTTTACTCACTAATAATAGCCAATAACAACCTATCACTTAAAATTTATTGTGAAAATATTATTGTAGAGTTTCTTAATTTTAATTTCTTATTCTTAATTTTATTTTTCCCTTATTCCTTTATGTTTTTTATCCATACAATTTTTCATTTCTTTCTTTTTTTTCCCCCTCTTTTTTTACTCCATACACGTACCCTTACTCTTTTCTTTTGTCCTTCTTTCCTCTTTTTACCATACCACTTCCTCCAAACTCCAAAACATACCAGAGCTCTCTTTCTTTCTTTCTTTTTTTCTTTCTTCCTTTTTCTTTTTTCTCTTACCACTTCGTCCAAACTAGATCTCCCTCTTTCTTTATTTCTCTCTCTCTCACAAACAGAGATCGCCCTTGGATAACTTGTCCTCTCCATGACCACTCGTCCTCCTCCTCACCGTGGCTCAAATGGGTTAGATTTGCTTTGTTTTGTTTTTGTTTTTTTTTTGTTTTTTTTTTGTTTTTTTTTTTCATTTTTTGTTATGATTTGATTAGTTTTATAATTGTGATTTGAGTTTGTATTTTGATTGTGATTGAGTTTAGAGATGTTTGAGAGAGAGAAAAAATCTGAAATGGTTGAGTTGTAACTGTTGTAATTGTTGAGTAAAACTGAATATTTTAATGGGTGTGTTGAATTTTATGTTCCCATTAATTCTTTTGCTAATGAACAATAGGTCATCAGACTAAGAGAGCCATTGTTCATTAGCAAACAATTTTTTGCTAATGAACAGTGAATTAGAGAGTAAGTTTTTGTGGGTTTACTCTCCAAATTTTGTGTTTAGAGAGCTTGTTGGAGATGCTCTTATCTCTAGTAGTTTCTCTAAATTTCTCTAAATTTTTGTACTATTTGGAGAGTGAACAGTTGTATTTACCTTTTATCTATTTACTTTTTCAAATACACATTTCAACAAATTCTCTCTCATTTCTCTATCTCATTTAAATATTATTTTTTCATTCTTTCTTTAATTTTCATTTATTCTTTTTTAATGTTTCTTTATGCATTCCCAACTATGGTATTTTTCTAATTCCCAATAACTATATTTTAAAATCCCCCAATGGTAACATTTTTTAAATTTTCAACAATCATACTTTCCAATGGTTTTTTTTTTAATGATCATATTTTTCATTTATCAAATCTATATTAGTCTTAAAATTTGTCAAATTTATGTAATTTGGAATGAATTTAGGCATTAAATTTTTCACAACTTCTTTTTTTAGATTATTATTATTGTTATTTAATAATTAAATAAGTTATAATTAATTAATTAATAATCTCCTTCTATTTTTTCTCAAAAAAAGAAACCTATCTAATATTAAATACCATATCACACGATTACATACAAAAAAAAAAAAAAAACCAAGGGATTAACTCAATTTTATTTCAACCTAATCATTTTAAAGACCACACATTTTTACACCCAATTGATTACTCAACTTCAATCGTTCTTTTTGTCAAAAAAAAAAAAATTTTGAGACATGTTATTCTATTTACTTCACAGTTACACATTTATCACATCAGAGAAAATAGAAGAGAGAGACAGAGAACGTCGGTGGAGATCAAGTGTTGCCGGAAGGTCAAAGCCGGCGGAGATCAGCGTTCACCAAGCAGCAGCGCCTTGTCCGCCTCCCCATTGTCAGACTAGGTCAAATCGGCTTGACTTTTTTTTTTTTTTAATTTTTCCTTATTTTCTTGTTCTAATTCAACTTTGCTGTTATAATAAGAAATAGATTGTGTTTTGTGTTTTTGATTATGTAAGACGTTTGAGTCTATGAGAGAGAAAGAATTATTTTTTATTGAGTTGTTTGATTTTTTAAAGGAGATAAATTCATTTGGAGTTACTACAGCTCTCTCCAAGTCAAGAGAGCTACTGTAGCAACTTCAAAAAAAAATTTGGAAAATTTTTTGGGATGTTTGGTACATAGTTTTAAACACATATTTTCAGTTTTCAAATAACATTACACGCATTTTCACATACTTTTTCACATACTTTTTCACCTAAACGTATTTTCAAAAAAACTAAAAACTGTTGTTTAAATACACGTACCAAATGGGCCCTTTCCTTTTAAAGAGTCTGTTGGAGTTTTTTTTTTGGGTCTGCTCTCCAAAAAATGGCTTTAACTAGTCTATTGAAGATGCTCTTAGGGCCTGTTTGGAATATGCTTATTTTGTTGAAGTTGAAAACTTTTTGCTAAAAGTACTGTAGATAAAGGTAAAAGCTAGCTGAAATAGTATAGTGAGACCTATAAATAGTAGCAAAAATAAGTTGAATAGTAAAATAAGTTGGCTTTTTAATTGGTAGCCAAATGCACACTTAATTAGTCTTACCAAAATGTGCTGTTGACGTGGAAAGAGTGTCTCATAACGGAAAATTATTTGGTGCTGCAGAGCATGCTAATATGGTGTCTCTTTTTCACATTCATGATAAATTTCATCATTAATTTAATTAGTGCGATTTACAAAGAATATAAGATAAAAGAGAATCTAATATAATTAGTCTCCCATAAGGTACTTTCTCATTGAGCTTTGATTTGAAATCAAGTAGGGTTGTAAATGAGCTTAGCTGTTTATAAATATTTTGAGCTTCGCTCACAAAAAATTTTGTTTATATTCATCTATTTAAAAAACAAGCCTTAGTTTAAGCTTAATTATTAAACGAGCCAAACTTAAACTTAATAATGTATTCAAGAACAAGCTCATGAACCTAAAAATCTTAACTATATATAATATTATATTTTATATGTATATTTGTCTAAATATATATATATATATATATTTATATACATTTGAAATTAGATGGTATAAGTTTGTTAATAGATTTATATGATATTAAATTATTATTTGAAGTTTATTGATGTTATAAACAATATATTCGCAGTAAAAATCCATAGAATTGTGATGACGTAAAACATTTTAGTCATGAATTTATAATAATATATGTGAAAATGATAAGTTAATCAAGTAGCTCATGAACAAACTTGAGCTTGCTTGACAAGAAAAAGAGTCAAACTTAAACATAAAATTTTGTTTTGTAATGAGTTCGAGCTTGGCTCATGTTTGAATAAAAAAAGAACAAGCATGAACTTTTAATATTCGGCTCGGCTCAGTGCATTTATAGTCTTAGAACTGAGTCACATATAGAAATATGGGTTAATGATGTGTCAATTCAATTTTATAATTTTTTAAATTTGAGGGATCAATTAACAATTATGCTTCGTAAGCATAATTTCATATAGAAAAATAATGTTTTTTAATGGGGACTATTAGTGTATTTTAGCCTAATGTAACTGATGATACGAAGGGACTGGTTTGGATTTGGCTTTAAAACATAGGAGGAAAAAAAAAGAAAAAAAAAAAAAAAAAAAGAAGAAGGGAATTTGGAAACAATTTGAAATTACTACTCAATTCTAAAAATTTATAAACAACACCATAAATTTCATAGTGTGTAACTTGGTTTAAGTCCTGTCGACCCAAGCCTTACCAACCCCTCCTAGAGTATATATATTGATCTAGCGTTAAATAGCTAGTGTAAGAGCACTTGCAGCAGCGGAGCTAAATAGCTATATTGCTATTTTAGCTCCATCAAAACACAAAAAACACCCCTACAGTAGTGGAGCAATATCTATATTTTTTAGCTTAATTGCTATAGTGCACATCTATAGAGATTGGAGCTAAAAGAAAAAAACAATTTTTTATTCAGCCCGGGATTAAAATAATATAGGTTTGGTTTTTTTTTTTTTTTTTTTTTTTTTTTTTTTCACACCTCTCTTTGAGTGTCACTGAAGCTCTCAACTCTCTCACAAAACTCTCTCAAGCTCACTCTCTCAAGCTCACCGCCGTCGACCCTTGTCATCTTCAACGTCACCGACCCAGCAACCATCCCAAGTCGTCGATCGGCCTCAGACCCATGCCACCATCCGCCTCATCTGAATCTCTCATCTCTCAAAACTCTCTCAAGCTCACTCTCTCAAACTCTCACCTTTGTTTCATCACCGTCCCAAGCCGTCGATCAACTCAGACCCACCGTCGATCAACTCTCTCAGCCTCAGACCCACCAGCCGCCCCAAGCCGCCGATCAGCTCAGACCCATGCCGCCATCCACCTCAGACCCACGCCGCCAATCGGAGTGCTTGCTCGTGGTTGTGCTTGCTCGCCAACGTTGTGCTTGTTTGTGATTGGTGATTTTTTATTTTGTTTGTGATTGGTGATTTTGTTTGGTCTGGGTTGAGGAAAAAGATTGGAGATTTGAGTTTTTTTTTTTTTACCTGCTGTGGACTGGTGGTGGTGGTGGTGGTGATGGTGGTGGTTGTGGGTGTGGCTGATGGTAGAGGTGGTTGTGGTTGGTGCTGTGAATGTTTTTTTGGACAGTGGGATATATTATTTTATTGTAATGGTTATATTATTTTATTGTGATGTTTATATTATTTTATTGTGTTGATAGCTAAAATAGATCCACTGCTACAGGATGTATATAACAAATAGCTAAATTTTTAGCTTCACTGATGTGAATGCTCTGATAGGGTTTTTTTTTTTTCATAAATCGAATTCTCTTCTTCTTGCCGCAACAGACTGTTGTCCATGGCAGTGGATGCTGTTTCTTCTCCATGTCGCAATACATCAAGATCAAGAATAGAACAACTTCCTGATGATGTGTTGTTGGAGATCTTTTATCGACTCCCTTGCCGATCGGCTGTAGGATGCAATTCCGTCTCAAAGCGCTGGCGTTCTCTTATTTCTCATCCCAATTTTATTCCCCGCTACATTAACCACAGGCACCAATACCAATACATAGAACCCTTTACTCTTGTGTTACAGAACGGCGACGATCTCGTGGTTCTTCCATCCGATAATTCTAGTTCTGAGTCCTTCGAGGACTTTGGACGCAGTGGCGGCTATGGCAGAGTAGTCGATTTTCCCAACTTTCTTCCCTATAGACAACCATACAATGATCTTCGCATTGAGGCATCGTTCAACGACTTATTACTGGTAAGCAGCGAAGTTTCGAAAAACTGCGACTACTTCATCTGCAATCCACTTACCGAACAATGGCTCAAGCTCCCTCGGCTTCCGCCAACGATGTCGATATGGCCGGTCGGCTTTATCTGCGAACCCTTTACCTATAGTTGTAAGGTGGTACGTATTCATTGCCACACTAGAGAAGCCAATAATATTACTCTCTTACGATTGGAGACATTTTCTTCCGAGACTGGTGAATGGAGCAACTCGTTTGTTTTGTCGCCGCAGGGATTGAATCCCTTCTCACTTGTGTCTAAGCTACATCGTGTTATTGCCTGCAATGGAATGCTGCATTGGATGCAAGTGGATAGTGAAGATGGAACGATGAAAGGCATCCTTGTGTTCGATCCACAAGGAGGCCACCTCCGTTATATACGTCTACCCCTCTCGCCTCGAGGCTATGTCATCTCCTTTGGAGTGTTCCAAGGGCGTCTCCGGCTATTCCAACGTTCCCTAAACCTGCGCCTTCCTAACCGCGAATTGGGATATTGTTATTTTCATTGTTGTGCCAGCGATGCTTGCAATTTTTCTGTTTGGGAACTTGAGGATTACGCTGATGTAGGTACATGGTCCCTGAAGCACAAAGTTTACTTCGAGGACATGTTTTCAGAATGTTCTACTGTCGTTAAGATAGTGGGGCGCAGGGAGCCTGTGGAGTTCATAGCCTTCCACCCAAATGATGGTGATATTGTCTTCTTAAACTTCGGCGATGACATCCTCTCGTGCAACTTGGGGACGAGGGTCTGTACCTTAGTTCGCGGCATTGTGTCGTCTATGCATAAGTCGTCTGTATTCGTACTTGGCCAACCATCATGGCCAACACCAGTTCATCCACTCCCATTGAAGTTTGAAAGTCCTCCTCTTCCCGCTTGTTAGTTTAGTTCAGTTGTTTTTTCAAGTGTGTAATAAGATGTGTGAAACAAGTTTAACCCATATGTTTATGGAATTTTTAATTGTGGGATTTTTATAATGAGTTTGATATTTATATTCGATGCTGTGAATTTGGTTTATATAATGAACTATTTTACTGGGGTCTGTTCTGGCTTAAATTGCTAGCATATTTTCATGAGCCTTAGCATTTCTAAGTACAGCTTAAGCCAATAAACTGAACTCATCCAAAGATTCCAAACACACTACTAGTTTTGTAACCTTGTCATTAGTCATGTTACTGCTGCTTCATCTAATTATTCTATTGCTCATTCTTGGGAAGCTGCTACTACTCTTCTTACGTATACAAATTATCTGATATTGCATTCCTGCTTTTCAAATATATCTGCTGTTGAAATTGGGTTCCATAACGTTTTTATTTACCTTAAATATCCTTACAACTACAATAAACTATAACATCTATGAAATTTAAGTTTTATTTTTCTTACATATCTTTCTGTGCTTAAGTGCACTAAGCAATTTCATGGTCTTTAGATGTTTAACCTGTTTGAATATTTGGCTTAGATATTTGGAAAAATGCTGTTTTTTTTTTTTTTGGGTAAGAAAAAGAAAATGTCTCTTGGTGCTACAAGAGTTTTGCAATTAAATTAGGAGAAAGACATATGTTAATGATGACAATCTACTTGTCTGAACAATCTCATTTTGGGTAGCTGTTGATAAATACTCTCTGACACTGACCATTGACGACATAAACCCACTTTTAAACGAGAATATTTCTCATTGAAATTGTAGTTTTGATAGCAATTCCATTGGTTTACTTCATTATCCTCATCCTGCTTGGTTTGGACATTGTCATCACCCATGTAATCCATTGCTGCAGTGAATTTTCTTTTTCACATTTGCTTTTGTCAGCTTGCCGTGGATTACAAGTATAAATCTTTACTATATATGAATTGGTTATTTCTGTCTTGCATTTCTTCCTATGTTTTTTTGGGACTGATTTTTAATTAATCCTTGATAGTGCATGTTAATTTCCACTCTTTTGCATGATCTCAATTTTGATTATACTGCTCATAATGGCTTTTTTGTATGTTATTACCATCAAATGGCAATTGAAGTCATGCCATTATCTAATCATATAATTTCTGTATAAGTTAGAATTTATTTATCAAATAGTATTAAATGTTGTTCTTCTCAATCACTCTGTCTTCTTTTTATTTCCTTAGTTTTCCTTCTGCTATAAGTTCCCACATGTTTATGCTCTAATAAATTCGTTTGGTTTGATATAGCTTATCACAGCCATCGTCATTATTGTTTTATCAGTATTGTGAACTTATTTCTTTTCCTTTTTTCATTGGTTTTCTTTAAGTACAATTAAACAGCCTATGTCTTACTGCATGGCCCTTGACAATTTATGGGCTAATTTTCTTTACTAATTGAATATACTGAAATTTTGGTTCTGTCTTGGGGGTTTCTCAAACATGCATCCTGGTATGATGGAGCCTGGATGTATTTTTCATTAACAGGATCTTTTTTAGAAGTGTCTGTTGCGATTTATTGCAGTTATATGAACTGCAAATCTATTAAGCTGCTCTAAATTTACTAATAATATCATATATTTTGCTGAAGTATTGGTTTTTACCAAAATAATTTTTATTTGAAGGTCTGTTGATACTTGATAGTGCTTTTAAGGTAGTGTTTCAGTGTAAGCTTACATGTCTAATGTTGTTGATTAGTCTTTTGGTGATAGTTCCTAAGGAATGCCAAGATATACAACCTCGTAGTTGGCTTGATAGTCTTGATGATGGTACAACTGTGGTTGGGATCAATGCTGTCTTTGATATTGAAAAAGCCCATCTAAAAACGAACGCCTTCTGAGTTTGTTGTTCTTTCTTTAGCATGACTCCCGACACTTGTGTGCTTTTCTTTGTAAAAGTTGTAGTTTATGTTACTTTTTTTGGATGTTAATATAAACAATTGATGCTCAAAAACATAAATGGATTGGCCGAGCAGAATGTCCATATGAGGAGGCAGAGGAGCCTTGTGCAGTCTTTTTTTACCAGTTTTAAAGTAGAGAGATGGAGTTAAAACATTGCTCAGAAAATTTATTTACTGTCTACGTAGCGCTTGCTTGTTTGGAATTTTTTTTGGCACCTGAACTCCTTGCCGTGCCCTTATGCTAATTTACGAAAGTGTTATAAATGGAACTCAAAGAGCATAAATGATTGCAGGAACCTATTGAGTGCTATCCCCAACAAGCAAATTGAGCAAGTGTATCACGAAGCCAACCAATGTACTGATGCACTGCAAAGTTTGTAGCTGGCACTCAATGTCTTTTTGTCTCTTTTAATGAATCACCGCTTGTGGTGGAGAACATGCTTGCTTTTGACAAAGTTGAGCCAAGCTGTAACAAACTTACTAACTCTTAATGTAATGCATATCCTCTTTTCACCAAATAAAGTAAAAAACATGGGATTTTTTTATAAAATAACTATAAAAGCCAAACAATATTATTAGTTAGCCAAGGTTTGAAACTATTTTAGTATCTAACGACTCGAGGAAGTGAGACTCGATTTTATTGTAGCAAATCGAGTTTGAATGACTCGATTTCCATTGGAACTCGCCTCTCTAATACTCGATTTCCCTCCAGAAAACAAAACACAGACATCGAGAAATCACAGCAACGCAGAAACCTAGAAATTGCATCACACCAGCGCAGGCCAGAAAACACCAACGTAGGAAGAACAGAAACCCAGAAATTGCATCACAGCAACGCAGCCCAGAAAACACCAACGCAGGAAGAAATCGTGATTTTTGGGTTTGGATTTTTGCTCCGATTGAGATCGTGATTTGGGTTTGGGATTTTGAGAAATGGATTTAGATGGAGAAGGAAGAAGGGATTTAGATGAAATGGATTTTTGGGGGCTTGGAAGATGGTGAATAGGACCTCAAAAATGAGAAAGAAGGGAAGAAGATGGTGAACAGGACCTGAAATGGAGAAAAAAGAACGGAGGAAGAAGATGCACACAGAAATCGAGTCTCTTAAACTCGGTTTGCTACAGTGAAATCGAGTCTCAAAGACTCGAGTCGTTAGATACCAAATTTGTTTCAAACCTTGGCTAACTAATAATATAGTTTGGCTTTTATAGTTATTTTATAAAAAAATCCAAAAACATGTGTTAACTTTCCTATTAAAAAATGAATTTCTTATGAAACTAATACTAATTCCATTCACTTGTATAGTTGTCAACAATATTAACTTGTTTTATATGCACACAGTATATGACATTGAAATCCAATAGCGTTTGGGCCAATGGCGTCTCCTCTCCCTATAGACAAGGTGTCATGTTTTCAATTCTATACTGTGTAAGTTGTATAGAAAAGAAATGCTACACTAATCACATCTTTGTATGTAAATTAATTCACAAGGCATAGACTCCAATTATACTCAAATCATTCAAGGTATTATCTCTAACATCAAAACCTCAACACTTTATAAGTAGTTTCCACAAAATTTATATAACATCATCAAGCGACCCATGACACCAAAGTCATAATATCCTCCAAGACAAACAAATTGAATCTATAACTAGTTCCAAATAATCAATAAAAATTATATTCACCATTTATCTCACATTAAAAAGCCAAAACCCCCAAATCTTCACCACAACAAACCTTAGATAGCCACCATTGTAAAAACTATAAAATCACTCATCAAATAAATCCACCAAGACAAAACCCATATCCCATACATATAAACACATGAATATCACTTCCAAAACTCATAAATCAAATGAGTATCATTATCAAATCTTAGATAAAGAAAACCTTTAGCAAAAGCATATAAACCCACCAAAAAGATTAGAAATTTTTACCTCAAATAAAAGGGATGAAGATGTTTGTTGAGGGCCATTTGTGAAAGCCCAGACAGACAGAAAGGAAGCCCAATAATAAGGGCAACAAAGAATTGACAAAGTAGATAGCAAAAAACCATTAGGCCCAAGCGGCAGGAATAATGGATCTTAGGCCCAACAAATAAACAAATGGGTCTTGAAGAGGCAAGCGGGCTCAAAGAAGCCAGGAAAGAAAGAAATAACATCCCATGGGCAGTGTATGAGGTAGAAAAGCGAGAAAGGGCCGTCGTAGGCCCAAGGCAATGCAAACTAAGAGAGTAAGGGGTTTATGGCAGGTCCATGAACTCCAAGGATGAGAATAAGGTTATTGGGCCGGGGAACCCCAATGAAGTTAGTAAAAAGCACATGGGAGTGTGGAATTAAGCAAACGGGCCGAGGAAGCCCAAAGAAAGCGATCGGGCTGTGGATGCCCAAAGGAAAGCCCAAAGGGACATAGGAGTCCATAAGTAAAAGCAAAACAGTGGTCATGACAAGCCACTAAGAGAAGGAATAAACGGCTGGCCCAAAAGAATTCCAGCAAGATTAAGTTATTACGGCAGGAATAACAGTTCAACGTTGCAAGAAATAAAGAAAATCAAGAGTGGACCAAAGAAATGTAAGGCCCATTATCAGACAAAACCCAGCTCTTGAATGGAGCGGAAAACCAAAGAAAAACCCACATAAAAGGTCAGAAAACACAGACGGAGAGTCTCCAGATCACGGCAAACGCATGAGCAGCAGGCAGACTCTTGGACATATCTTAAAGGAAAGCACGCGCAAGGCCCAAACACCACCAGCCTGTACCCAGCCAATATAGGACGTGGTGGGGCCATAGGCTAGAGGTAAGAGGTAAAGGGGGGTATGGTTTGGTGGTGGAGAGAGGGGAAAAGATCTTTTTTATGGCTCCTGCCCAAGCCCTTTTGGGAGGTACGTCCTGCTGGGATGACAGACCACCCAAAAGAGGCAAGGTTGAGGGGGGGAACCGTTGAGTGCATGCCTTGAGGGAAAGAGAAAGAAAGCATTTATATCGTGGCAGGAAAGAAGTGCTACGGTAGACTGAGGAATGAAACAAACCTGCCTTTGTCTGGCGAGGGTAAGTGCCACACACCTTTGGTGGTCGGCAAGTACGCCTAGACCAGACAAAGACGGTTAAGGGGCAAAATGGTAAAACATTGGCCACGGCAGACACTATAAAAGGGCCCTTGCCGTGCCTTGAGGAAGGGACCAAAAAACAGAGCATTCTGGGAGTAAAAAGAAAACAGAGTAAAAGAAAAGAAAAAAAGATAAGAAAGAAAACGGAGAAGAAAAGAGAGGAAAAGTGAGAGGTAATACAATGGGCATGCACCAATAGGTCAATTTCCCTCTCTCCCCCTTCAAATCCTGCTCCCTTCCAAAACGTAACAAGGACTCCTTTTGGGCAATAACCATTCAGGTCCGACTTCCTCAAAACCATTAATCTCCACGGCAGGATCTTTTCCTGGGAGATTATTTGCATTGAGAAGAGGCGTTCTCCTCTCTTTGGCTTTACTTCAGCAGACCAAACTTAAAACTTGATTTATACCCATTCTTGATTAGTTCATATTATTTTCTTTCTCCTTTGCTTTCTCTGTGAATGACATTATCACGACTGTAATCATGTTCTATAAGTAGGGATTACTTAGCTATTTATTTAAATAGTCAGAATACTCTGTTTTGGTTATTATTATTATATCTGCCTGCCGTAACTCATCTGAAACAGTTCTGCTTGCCGTAAGCCTACTCCTGGCAGACAAGGCATAAGTTTGTGCACAAACCGGCCCAAGTTGAGTTCCAATTGGACCGGCCCCAACTCCCTTACTCAGAAACATCCGGGCCCATTACAGCAGGAGGTAGCCCAGCCCAACGCACAATACGTACAAAAGGCCCCTACAATGTTTAGAGGTTCTTAAGGATTTTCTAGTGATCTTGCTGGAAAAATGGTGGTGAAGGAGGTACACCAATGGGAGAGGATGAGAGAGTGAGAGAGGAGTGTTTGTATTTGTGAGAAAATGAAAAAGAAAACAAGTGGGTCCTTGTTGACTAGCCAAGAGAGTGAGAGTGTGAGATGATAATGTATGGTGGGGAAATAAAAGGGGTAGGTGGGTTGCATGTGTGTCTCAAAAAAAAAATCTAACCATATACTTTTTTTTTTAGTGCTATGATGTTACGCTATATGCTCTGAACTCAATGGTGGATCAACAACCTAAAAAAGAAAGAAAGACTATCAAAGGTGACCGTGGTGGTATCGACCAAGGTCACTCTGACAGTTAAGTCAGTATTTCTCTCAAGGACTCAAGTATGAGAAGTGGATGAATAGTTATGCATACCTTGACTTGATTAGGCTTGGTCCCTTTTATAGAAAGTTTAGATTGGGTCTACTTGTTATGTGCCACTATCATCGTGGGAGATGTGTGGACTTGTGGGGAGAGTGGACCAAATTTCGAAAAATTCACCCCATGTCTTAGAATAGTGGATTATGGTGCAACCGTTCTTGGGTTGCAGAGAACACCTTAGAATTTACCAAGTGCTCATTGGTCGACTACAATCTCTTGTTGTTAGACGATCTTTCTCCTTAGACGACCTTTCTCCATGGTGTTACCATTTTTCCTTCTTCCTTTCAAATCATTATTTTGGACGAACCTTGTTCTTGTGGATGACTCATATGGACGATAAACACTTTTTTAATTACTCATCAATATATAGGGTGCAGTATGGTGCAATTACTTCATTTTGTAGGCAGTCTTGGCCAATTTAGGAGGGATCATACAATTTGCAATTTAAGCGGTTTACTGAACACCCCTATTTGACTGTGATAGATTACCATAAATTGGTTTTATCTACCTAAATTACTCTTCTTTTGCTATGAAAGTGAATGCTTATTTTCAAGAAACCTATAGCATGCATAACATGGACTCGTAAAAGAACTCCTCATGCTTTGATCATTCTTTGAAGATAAATTTTATTAGGGAAAATTCTATTAGTGTGTGCGCTTCTCATTGACTTGAAATTAGTCTTGATCATCAATATGAAAGAACAATTTATACAGAAAATTCACTAGGGGAGAGAGAACATTGATTATACATAAATTGCACCATATCGATCTTAGACTCATAGTCACAGGGAAACCGAACTTTCCCAAACTTAAAATAAATGGGCCGGATAGCTAGTGAGCAAACAACAACATTAACAATTACCCAAAAAAATTTCTCAAAAAAAAAAAAAAAACAATTACCCAAAATTAAATTAAAATAAATGTATGGGATTGGATAGTGAGACATAAACAAGGAAAAGGATACGGAAACCGACATATTTACCAAAAAAAAAAAAAAAAGGAAACCGACATATACAAGTCGGCGGAACGGAACTGATGTATAAAAAAAAAACATATCGCTGAGTTCTTTTATCTTACTCCCAACAAATATTTGCGATTCTGCTTCTATTGTTGCCACGGTGATGATGGCTCCGCGTCTCAAACGAAGAAAAGAAGAAGGTTCAGGTTCGGTGGTGTCTCTATTTCCATGTCGCAAAACATCAACATCGACATCAATACAACAGCTTTCTGATGATATGTTGTTCGAGATCTTTTGTCGACTGCCTTGCGAATCAGCTGCAAAATGCAAGTCCGTCTCAAAGCACTGGCTCTCTCTTATTTCTCATCTTTACTTTATTCCCGGCTATATTCGCCACCACCACCAAACCAATGGTAATGCAACACAACCCTTTACTCTACTCTTAGAGAGTTTCGTTAATATCGTAGTTGTTCCATCTGAGTTCGATAAGAAAATCAGTGTCAAAGTAGTGGATCTTCTCAATTTTTTTCCCCCTGCGTTTGAACTACATATTGAGGCAGCTTTCAACGACTTATTGCTGGTATGCAGCAATGATTCACGGTTTTGGTTAAAGAACACAAGCGTCTTCGACTACTACATCTGCAATCCATATACCAAACATTGGCTTACACTTCCTCCGCTTCCGCCCATGACCTTTGCCTCGACTCCATTGGTCGGCTTTATATGCGATGCCAATTTTAGATACAAGGTGGTACGCATTCATTGTCCTTCTAAATCTTCATCAGCCAATAATAATACTACTATGTTACGGGTGGAGATATTTTCTTCCGAGACAGGTGAATGGTGCACCTCATTTGTTGAGTCACTGCCGGAATTGAATCGCTTCTCACAGTCGACTATGCAGCATCCTGTTGTTGCCTGCAATGGGATGCTGCATTGGCTTGATATAGATGTGTATAGTAAAACTCGAAGGAACAAAGGCATTGTTGTGCTAAATCCACAAGGATGCCACCTCTGCTATATCGATCTGCCCATCTTTCCTAGTGGTTGTTTCATCTCCTTGGGAGTGTTCCAAGGGCGTATTCGGATATTCCAAAATTCTATAGTCCGGTGCCCTTGCTATTGCAGACTTCCACCTCGTTATTGTCCTTATTGTGCCGGCGATGATATGAATTTTTCTGTTTGGGAACTTGGGGATTACGCTAATGCAGGCACATGGTCACTGAAACACAAAGTTTACTTCAGGGACATACTTTCAGAATATCCTATTTTCAAAATGAACGGGGCGGAGCTCCCATGGCCTGTGAAATTCATAGCCTTCCACCCCAATGATGGCGATATTGTCTTCTTACAGTTACTCGAAAACTTCATTGTCTCGTGCAACGTTAGGACAGGGGTGATCTGTTCCTTACCTGGTATTTTGTCTATGGATATGAAATCTGTATTCCTACTTAGGCAACCATCATGGCCAACACCAATTCATCCACTCCCAACGAAGTTTGAAAGCCCTCCTCGTCTCAATTGTTAGTTTAGTTACTCTGGTTAGGTAAGTTTGGAAGTACAAAAAGCTTTTCAATATTTCATCAAGGTTAACTTGCAGCATTCCAATGTCTGTAGATGCTTGAGATTGTATTCTTTAGTTCAATTCGTTGACTGGATTATATGTTTATGGAATTTTCAATTGTGGGTTCTTTGTAATGAATTTGATAATGGATTTGGTTTATATTGGTATCTGTGTAGTTTAATATGAACTTTTCTAAGTACAGACAGCCAATAAAAATAAGCTTATCCAAACACAATAGAAGTTTTGTAACTTTATCATGAGTCATGTTACTGCTGCTTCATCTAATTATTCTATTGCTTATCTTGGGAAGCTGGTTTTACTCTTCTCACAAATTATCTGATATTGCATTCCTGCTTTGCAAATACATCTGTGGTTAAAATTGGGTTCTATAACATTTTCATTTTCCTTGCATATTTTTTTACAACTCTAATAAACTATAGCTAGCAGTTGTGAAATTTAATTTTTATTATTGTTACATATCTTTCTATGCTTCATTGCACTACGCAATTTTATTTTCTTTTATTTTTAAATATTTGGAAAGGTGTCTGGCCAAATCCAGTGCTTGAATGTAGTTCCCACAGTAACAATGCTTGGGATCATGAAAGTTTGCCTTATCAGTGCTACAAGAGTTCATGCTCTTCTCAAGAAGAAGAAGGATGCTTTAACAGGCCAGTTCCGTCAGATTCTTAAAAAGATTGCCTCCAAGAAAGAATCAATGGGAGAGATCATGAAGACCTCCTCATTTGCCCAAACTGAAGCCAAGTATATTTCTAGGGAGAACAGTACATTGTCCTTGAGAATATCCAAGATGCATCTCTTAAAGTTTGATCAAAGCAGGAAAATGTTGCTGGTTTGAAGCTCCTGAAGTTTGAGTTTTTCACCGATGGTGAGACCAAGAATGACCTAACTGGATGGCTAGAGGTGGACTACAGGTTCAGCTCTGTTGTGCTGCTTATGTGAAAGATATTGAGGTACTTGTTGAGCTCACTTCACTGCAGAAATCATTCTTAACACTCAATGATGCAATGAAGACCACTAATCATAGAGTTAATGGTCTAGAGAATTTTGTGAAGCCAAGGTTGGAGAACACCATAAGTTACATTAAGGGGGAGTTGGATGATCTGGAAACAGGATTCCTTCTGGTTAAAGATGATGCAGGGTTATAAGAAGAGGGAAATTGAGAAAAATATTGCAGCTGTCAAGCAATTTGCAGAGGTGTCTTTGCAGAAAGGATTTCAAAACACAAAGTTTACTTCAGGGTCATGATTTTAGAATAGGGAAGTCACAATATTTAGTGCATTTTGTGTGTGTGTGTAAGTTTGTGTGAAAGAGCGTGTGTGTAATAAACATCCCTCTTCATAATATTCTAGCTAGGCTTGTTAAGATAGTGAAGGAGCACCAGCCCCCTGTGGATTTGCTACCCTTCCAACAAACTGTTGGCAATTTTTTTTTTTACAATTTGACAATTCTGTTGCCTTCTACTACATGCAGACGAGGGTATTGAAAATGGCTAGCAAATTGCAAATTACAAATTACAGTTAGAATCGAAGCCAGTAACCCCAGCTACATTGTGTTTGTGCCTGTAAAATCTGTATTTCTACTTTTTTCGGTTAACAACTTTTACTTTCTTTTTTTTTACACCTTTTATTTTCCAATGCATTTTGGTTTTGGATTACATAAAATTTTCTTTGCTTTTAATGTGTGTGTGTATATATATATGCATGCATGTATTTTAATGGTTTCATGGCAGTTTGTCTAGGTATGGGTAGTTAAAATTGACTGAGACCAAAAGCTAATGTGATGACTGATGATTGCCCCATGTAGCAAATGAAACCATGTGTTGTTATGAGTTTTACTAATTAAAGCGGTTTCTTTTACTGATGACGTTAAAGTTTCCTTCGCACTTTGCCCTTCACTTTGTGTTAAGCATTTGATAAAACCTAAGCCGTAGCCTATGTTGCCTTGCTTAACATTATCCTTCCACATGCCAAATTACATGTTGAAGAATCCTAGCAACCCTTATCTTGTGCATGTGATGCTCCTCTTTGTTTGAATTTTCTGTCCATGTGTGCCTACACTCTACAGGTATGACCAATAATATGAGTTTCTCAATTAAATCAGGAAAAAACATATGTTAATGATGGCAATCTACTTGTTTGATTATTCTCATATTGGGTACCTGCAACATATTTCTCCCCAACACGCTGACCATTGATGACATAAACCTGGCCTGAAAGCCTCCAAGAGTTCAAATTTACATTTTGAAACAATAATTGCTTCATTGACATTGTAGTTTTAGCTTGAATTATGTTGGCTTTCTCCCTAATCCTCCTCTTGAGTGGGTTGGGCATTGTCATCATCAATGTAATTCGTAGCAATGAATTTTTCACATTTGCTTGTGTCAACCTGTTGCAGATTACTGGTATAAATCTTTACTATCGGTTGGTTATTTTTGTCATATATCTATTCCTATGTTTTCTTTGCACTGCTCTGTATTAAACCTTGCTAGCGCATTGTAATTTCCACTCTTTTGCATTATCTCCATTGTTGATTATTATACTGCTCATACTGATTTGTTTGTATGTTATTGCCATCAAATGACAATCGAAGTCATGTTGTCTGATCTTATACTTTCTATAAATGTTAGCATTTAGCCATTTAGTTACCAAAAAGTATACAATACTGTTTTTCTCAGTCACTTCACCCTCTTCTTTCTATTTCCTTCGATTTCCTTATAAAATAATAATAAAAAAATTTTCCTTCTGCGATTAATATCCTCCTTACGTTTATACTTTAGTAAATGGCACTGGCTTTAATATATTTTCTCTCACACTCAAAGCCATCATTATTATTGTTTAATCAGTATTGTTAACTTTCTTTTTCCTTGTTTGGCTAGCTATAATTACAACTGAATGGCCTATGTCTTATTGTGTTAGCCCTTGTCTATTTATGGGATAATTTTTCATACTGAATATGCTGAAAATTTGGCCATGTCTTGGGGTTTATCATACATGCATTCAGTCATGATGGAGTCTGGATGTGTCTTGCATTCATAGGATCCTCTTTAGAAGTGCCTGTTACAGTGAATTGAAGTAAAATAAATTGCAGATCTTGTAATGAGCTCAATATTTACTAATGGTATATTATACATTTTGCTGAAGTGTTGCTCTTTATCAAAATAATTTTCAAAGGTCTGCTGATAGTGCTTTTATTATGGTAGTGTTAAGTGCAAGCTTACAAGTCTAATGTTGTTGGATTATAGTTTTTTGGTGATAGTTCTTAAGGACTGCCGAGATATACAACCTCGTAGTTGATGTATTTGGCTTGATAGTCTTGATGATGGTAAAACTGTCGTTGAAACAAATGCTGTCTCTGATATTGAAAAGGCCATCTCAAAACGAATGTTTTCTTAGTTTATTGTTCTTTCCTTAGCATGACTCCCACACTTGCTTTCTTGTCTTTGTAGAAGTAATTGACTTCTAGTTTATTGATAAGGTCTAGCCTATCATGTGTTGGTGTCTTGCTGCATTATATCAGCTAGTATATTGCTGCATTGTATTAGCCACCTAGCCACTGGTATCAGCTACTGCTGCTGTTGGTTGTGTCACTTGCTATTGCTGTTGGTTACATAGCATAAGGACTATCATGGGACTGCACAGTTGCTGCACTAGCGGCTCTATAGTTTATTATCTGAATTAGTGTGGCTGTTCTTTTAATTGGATATTTAGTTGCTATTGTAGGGTAGTTAGTTAATACCATTATTTTTTTGAGAATCTAATACCATTATAGTTTAACAGGAAAACTTGCTTTGCATAAATGCATATATAGTATAATTAGAAAACATGTATATGAGTGTTTTGCAAATGTAACTTTCATAAACAAGTCTTTTTTTCTTTTTATTTGATTGCAGATTAGGATTCCAATCTAAAAAATTGAATGGCAAATATTGTTTTTCTAAAATTAGTGGGATTGTTTTGCAACTTTAAAGAATTTTTTTGTTTCTTCTTCTTTTGTTGCTTCATAGTAGTCATTGAGTAAATCATTTTGTTCTCCATGAATGCATATGTTGGTGTGAGTTGTACATTGCTTTCAACATTAATTCTTTGCAACTTAGTAGAATCATCATCTGGTTCCGTCAGAGTAGCAATTCGGCCTACTTGGTCCATTTCGGTCCGTTTGGTACATTTCAGTCCACTTCAGTCTGCTCAGTCCACTGGGTACACTTCGGTCTATTCAGGTCCATTTCAGTCTATTCAGTCCATTAGGCACAGTTCAGTCCAATTCAGTCCAATCGGTATGTTTCAGTCCATTTTAGTCTATTCGATCCACTTCGCTCTAGTTGGTCCACTTTAGTTTAGTTTGGTCTATATCAGTGCATTAATTAAAAATGAGAAAAAAAAAAAATTTTGAGTTGCACTAATTCTAAATCCGAATTTATTAAAAAATATAGATTCAAACTCACGGGATGGAAATGGTAAACAAATCAGCAAATATTATTATATTATACTCACCAATATAAAATATGATTAATTAAATTTCAAAAGATTTAGGGGTTGTTTGGTACTAGATTTTTAATAACAGTTTTCAGTGTTTAAACAGTGAAACACGTATATATACAACACTTTTTAACCCACATATATTTCTATAACACTTAAACAACAATACTAAAAATTTCTAACCAAACGGTCCCTTACTATTGGATTTTGCCAACCAATGGTAGTTGTTGTGGCAATGTTCTTCAGTGATGTGTAAATCTGAATTTGTGAACATATATACAGATATTTTTTGTTATTGAATATGCAAATGTGACAATTGATATATGCTTGATCCACTTAAGGCCCAATCGTCAACTTTTTGGGATTAAACGGCAGAAGCCCAATCATCCACTAGAATGTCAGGTGCAAGCAGTTTTAACTTTTAATAATTAATCAGTCAGTTTGCAACAGATGGGAGAGTTCTCCACCTGAAGGGATTAGGTTCAGTGGTAATTCCATTCCAAACAGAACAAATGAAATGTGTTGTACCAGTTATATATAAACCTCAAAAGTCTAGAGACAAACTTTTTCCCCCACTTTACCATAACATACACATGTTGTGTTATGTGGTGATTGGATTTTTCACCAAGTACCAGCTGGCTTAATGCATTGCAGAGTCTAAGCCGATTACTACTTTAAGTGAGATCTATTTTTATATTTTAAATATTAATAAATGATTAATTTAACTTTTGGGGGTCTCTTTTCATTGGAGGCCTTAGGCGGTTGTCTACTTGCCTCATACTTTTGAGACGGCCTTACCAAGTACTAGTAGTGGCCCCATGTGTAAGTGATATAATCCAATCACAAATTAACAAATGTACAAGTTATGGTAAAACATGTGTCTCTAGAAGAACAAACTATAGTGCAACTCGAATGTGAGCCTCAAAACCAGACTAAATATTATACACACACCCCTCATCTTCTTATGCATCTAGTCAAGACAACATAACAGGATAATCAGACAGAAATAAGGAATTAACGTTGACACACCTATAACCTCCAACCTCTATATATACATCCCCCACCCCAAAATCTTATGTACTAGATTACAATCAATTTAAAGATTAAATGCTACCTGCATCACCCTATATTTGGGTGGCTGCAAGAGGGAGAGCAGTCTTAACCACAGAATACAGATTAAAGGTAAAACCCCCTAACCCCCCTTCTTCTCAGCCCCAAAAAATATACATATCAGATCAATAATTACTCTTGCAAAAATAACAACAAGCTTGTATTGCGCTTCAATAACTCTTCAAGCTTCTATTGTGCTTCAATCACTCTTTACACAAAACTGCTCTTCTATTAGAGGTTGGTTCATTAAATGAACAGGAGGAGAATCATCCATTTTTTCTAAATCATTATTTATATTTTATGAAAAATATATTAGAATTTATTCAAAGAATAGTAAAAATTATAGTACATGTTATTGAGGTTATTCCCTAAACACATGATGGCATATTATCTAGCCAAACCACCTCTTATAAAATTACATTGTGAAAGAAGCAACACAGACTCCGTATTAAAAGAAGAATACGAAAATAAAAAATAATTACTGACTAAAGTTGTTGGATTGTCACAGCCTTTATATATTACTAGTCTAGACTCTAGCCACTAACTACCGTGATGCACCAAATTCTTCACTATGAAAATGAATTAAATCTAATATTTATAATATGAAACAAATTAAGATATACATATTAATTTTGAAAATATAATTAATCATATTGTGTCTTTTTTATAAGATGAAATAAAGACACATTATTTATGTTTTTATTGTATTTAAAATTTTATGAAACATGGAACAACAGAATACAACAATTTAATGATAAAAGAAAATTTTCTAACATTAGGAAAAAAAACAAAAACAGAGTGATAATAATAAAAACATTATATAACACAAAGTATTCATCAAACAAAACTAAGATATCTAGAGAGTAGAACCTACAAAGAGGGTAAATAGCATGGAAGGTTTTGGTGTGGAGCTATATATATATATATATATATATATATATATAAATATATATTTATATATTAGGTTGGTTTGTTTAAAATACTCCTTGTTGCTGAATAGTAGTTGGTTTAAAACTCTTCAATTTGCTTAGGTTTAAAACTCTTTCTTTGACATATATATATAAAATAAATAAATCAAGAAAAAATTTTGTAAAATTTTGAAACTAATAACACTTATGTGGCAAAATATTAGTAGTAAGTTTAAAACTTTTTCACAGATTATTAACAAAAAAGGACACCAACACGTACAAGGATTAAGCGGCGTAAGGTATAAATAAAACGAAAATGCTAGACTTCTTTTCTTCCAAAACAAACATATATCTGCTTCTGCTTCTGCTTCTGCTTCCGTCGTTTCCATGGCGGTTGATTTTGTTCCGCGCGTTTCTCTATCTACATGTGCAAGCAGAATAGAAGAACTTCCTGATGATGTGTTGTTCGAGATCATTTATAGACTGCCTTGCCGATCGGCTATCCTATGCATGTCCCTCTCAAAGCACTGGTTTTCTCTTATTTCCCATCCTTACTTTATCCTCGGTTTCATTAACCATCGCTACCAAATCGGTAAACATTACTATTCCTCAGAGCCCTTTACTTTTCTGTTACAGCACTACGATAAGTTCATGGTTCTTCCATCCGATAATTCTAGTTCTGAGTCCTTCATCAAGGACTTTGGCCACAGTGGCAGTGTAGTCGATTTTCTCAAATTTCTTCCTCCTGGAAGATATAATAAGCTTTGCATTGAGGCATCGTTCAACGACTTATTGCTGGTATGCAACGAAGTTCTACAGTGTTGTAAGTCAGACGGCGACTACTACATCTGCAATCCGCTTACCAAACAATGGCTCACGCTTCCTCGGTCTCCGCCCATGATGTCAAGCTTCAACAGACCCATGTTGGTCGGCTTTATATGCGAACCTTACAAAGAATGTATTACAAATGTCAATTATAGATATAAGGTGGTGCGCATTCATTCTCTCACTGAATCAGATAAGACTACTCAGTTATGGATGGAGATATTTTCTTCTGAGACTAATGAATGGTGCAACTCATTTGTAGAGTCACCACGGGAATTGTATCGCTTCTCATTTAAGTCTAAGCGACTCGGTGTTGTTGCCTGCAATGGGGTGCTGCATTGGGCGGATGTAGATGGTGAAAACGGAATGACCAAAGGCTTTGTTGTGTTCGATCCACAACAGTGCCACCTTCGTTATATCGATCCACCCATCTTGCCTATCGAGCGTTTCATATCCTTTGGAGTGTTCCAAGGGCGCCTCAGGCTATTCTATAGCCCCATATACCGCTCTCCCGATTGTAGACTTGGATATTGTGATTGTGAAAACAATGCTAGCAATATTTCTGTTTGGGAACTTGTAGATTACGATAATGCAGGTACATGGTCGCTGAAACACAAAGTTTGCTACAAGGGCATAATTTCAGAATGTTCTACCTTCTTCGATAAGAAAGTGGAGGAGGAGGAGGAGCTCCAGGGGCCTGTGAAATTCATAGCCTTCCACCAAAACGATGGTGATATTGTCTTCTTACAATTTAGTAATTACATTGTCTCGTGCAACATGAGGACGAGGGTCTGTGCCTTAGCTGCCATTGTGTCTATGCGTGTGACATCTATATTCCTACTTGGGCAACCATCATGGCCAACGCCGATTCATCCACTCCTATCGAAGTTTGAATGTCCTCCTCCTTTCGATTGTTAGTTTAGTTTTGAACCACAAAAAGCTTTTTCCAATTTGTCTAATGAGGAGTATTTCATCAAGTTTTGAATTGCAGCATTCCAATGTTTGTCGATGCTTGAGATTTTTATTCTTAAGTGCAATTCGTTGACTGGATTATGCGTTTATGGAGTTTTTAATTGCCAGTTCCTTATAATGAGTTTGATACTGGTATTTGATACTGTAAATTTGGTTTATATTGGAGTCTACGTAGTTTAATATGAACTTTTTTTTTTTTTTTTTTAATAAGGGACTGTTTTGGGTTAAGGGTGCGTTTGTTTCGGGTGTAAAGGAAATCCAGAAAATATTTTACACCCTTGAGAGTGTTTGGGTGCGCATGAAAATTCGGTCAAACTGAAAATAAATTTCAGTTGACCGTAAAATTGGGTCCCTAACTCTGTAAAACCAATTCCATAGTTATTTTACCTTCAATTGATTTCTAGCCTCACTCAGAACTCAACAACCCGAAGAGAGAGAGAGAGAGTACCAGAGGAATCAGACCGCCGTGCAAGCTTTGGTTGCCGTGCAAGCTTTGGTTGCCGTGCAAGCTCCGTACACCATCGTCCGTCTGCCGTGCAAGCTGCGTCCACCGTCCCTCTTCTCTTCCTCCCTCGTTCTTTCTCTTTCCCTCTGACCAACCAAGGTCGAATCTTCAACTGCATGTCACCGATCTACAACCCACCACCCTCCCCCGTCATCGCTACCGCCTCTAGATCAAACCACCGATCTCATTGCCCAAAGCCCCAAGCTCGAACCGCCGTTACCCATCTCTTTCTCTCAAGCCATCTCTGTCTGAGGAAGGGGGCGATTTTTTTTTGTTCTAATCTCCACTCCACCCCCAAACCCACCCGATCTGGCCGCTATCGCCTCCATCCACTCCGATTCTCTTTCCCTCAATCTCTCACTCTTTCTTCCTCCTCTGTGAATAAAAGATGTTTTTATTTTGATTTTTGGTTGTGTGAAGTGTATATTATGAATTTTTTTTGTTATAAAATTTGTTTGGGAGCTGAGAAAATGGCTAAGAAAATGTGAAAAATTTGTAAGAAAATAGCATTTTCAGAATGTTACCAAACACCGGAAATCGTTTTCTGGACTATTTTCCATTGTAGAACCAAACATCCGGATTTCATTTTCCTTACGGGAAATCACTTTCCCCTGCATTCATTTTACACTTAGAATTCGATTTACATTGAACCAAACGCACCCTAAAATGCTAGTTTGGACAGCAACTTCGAGCCTTTTACTATTTCTAAGTACAACTCTTATCCAAACACATTAGAAGTTTTGTAACCTTGTCATGACTCATTTTACTGCTACTACATCTAATTATTCTATTGCTCATTCTTGAGAAGTTAATATTACTCAACTTACAAATTATGTGATATTGCATTCCTTCTTTGCATATCAATCTGTTGTTTAAATTAGGTTCTGTAACATTTTTTTTCCTTACATATTCTTACAACTCTAATATATATATACATACTTAAAAGCTGAAACATAGCGTTTAAATGCTATGCTTTTGTTGGGTCACATTAGCGGCCACATCATCCACCTATTTTTCTATTATTTTTTACTCCTTTTCTTCTTATTAATTTTGTAGCTTACTGTTACACTTCCTCCAATCATTTCCCCATCTCTTTTACCTTTCCATTTTTTCACTGTTCTCAACCTTAATGTCACTTTTCTTCTATCCCTTCATCTTCATTTTATTTTGGCTCTTCTTATTATTATCCTATTACTATAAATTTGTTATTCTCTCTCCCATTCTATACATATTTTCTCACACAAAAAATGTTATTACTCTCTCTCTCTCTCTCTCTCTCTCTCTCATGTTTTTGTTTTGTGGATTTTTTATTTTTTGTATCTCTACTTTAGGTTGATGAATTTATGTGTGCTTTAAAACTCAACTTTGTTTTGATGCAATTTGGCTTTGTGTTTTTAAGTTATTATCTTTCCTTTTCCTTTCTTTGATTGTTAAATATTATCCTAATATAAAGATAGTGTAAGAATATAATTTTATATAGTATGGCTTAGATAATTTGGTGTTTGAGTCATGACTATATCTTTTATTTTGACTCCTTTTCTTCTTATCTTATTCTCTCTCTCTCTCTCTCTCTCTCTCTCTCTCTCTCTCTCTCTCTCTCTCTCTCTCTCTCTCTCTATATATATATATATATATATATATATATATATTATTTATCCTTTTTTGCAACTATACTTTAGATTGATAAATCATTATATTTTTTATTACACCATTTTGGGTAAACGATTTGGCCTTTTTTTTCTTCTTTAGTTTTTCATCACAACTCTACTCTCTCCCTCTTATAAGTTTTGTTTGATTTTTGTTTGACATAATACTTAGTTACTTTGGAAGTGAGAATGATTTTATATCAAAATACAATCTTGGTTATGTATATGAATGCATCTATCAATTATTTGAGTAATATCAAGTGCACTTTTGTATAAGTTTTGATTATCATGATAATCTCTTTTAAGAGAATGAGAAATTTGAATGGACAAAATTTAGGTATAGTATTTAGGTGCTATTCATTAGGTTTTCCTCTTAAGATTCAACTATGTGGCTTTTTTCTCATGGGATGGAAGTGTATTTTAGTTAATTACAACCACATGACTCATAAATCTTAAGAAGGGAAACTTAAGGAACGACACCTTAGTACTATACCTAATTATAAGTTTTGCCTAATTTTAATAATATATTTGAAAATTAAACAGTTTAGTTGTACAGAAAAAAAAAATTAGGAAAATATCATGCTAACATAACATATTTTAGAAAAATAAGGACAGCCTAAAACAGAAATAATATCAATTAAACAAATCCAAATAATAAAATGATGATATTTATTTTGAGATAGATAAATAAAAAATACTTTTACAAATCGTATAATTTTTTGGGAGAACAAATTATTTTCCACAAAATTTAGAAAACAAATTATATATTTTACGATAACTACAAAATAATTATCTATTCTCACGCATCGCGTGAGTCTAGGACTAGTAAACTATAACAGTTGTGAAATTTTATTTTTCTTAAACATCTTTCAATGCTTCAATGCACTAAGCAATTTTATTATCTTTAATTTTTAAATATTTGGAAAGATTTCCAGCCAAAGCCAGCGCTTGAATGTAGTTCCCACCCTAACAATGCTTGGCGTCATGAAAGCTCGCCTTATCAATGCTACAATAGTTCGTGCTCTTCTCAAGAAGAAGGGTGATGCTTTAACAGGGTAGTTCTGGCAGATTCTTAAAAAGATTGTCTCCACAAAGGAATCAATGGGATAGATCATGAAGACCTCCTCATTTGCCCTAACTATAGCCAAGTGTATTTCTGGGAGAATATCAGGCACATTGTCCTCTAGAATGTCCAAAATGCATCTCTTAAAGTTTGCTCAAAGCAATAAAATGTTGCTGGTGTGAGACTCCCAAAGTTCGAGTTTTTCGCTGATGGTGAGACCAAGAATGACCTAACTGGATTGGCTAGAGGTGGACAATAGGTTTTAGCTCATTCTTTCTGCTTATGTGGGAAAAATTGAGGTTCTTGTTGATCTCACTTCCTTGCAAAAAATCATTCTTAACACTCGATGAGGCATTCAAGACCAGTAATCGTAGAGCATCCGAGACAACTAAAGATCACTCATCAAATGAGAATCGCATGAGCAAAGGAGAGGTAACTTGTATGGGAAGATAATTGTCATCTCTGCATGTATTACTCTTTCCTATTGATAGCCACCAAGCATTAAATGCTAAATGACCCGTTTGAACAATAGGGAAGGCTAATGCAAGCATATAACCTCTTCCCTAACCTAGCAATGACCCATATGATGTGACGGGATCCCACTACCACAATACCTTTTTCTTCCCCTTGGAACTAATCCACTTAGACTATAAATATCCCCATCACATCTCATCGAAAGGGGTCTAGCTTTGGAGAGAGAGAGAGAGAGAGAGAGAGAGAGATGGTCCGGAGGAATACATTTATGTTCAAGATAAAACAAGGGAGTTGAGCGTGTGAGGAGTTGTAGCTTTCCAAGTTTTATTATAATTTTGTCCAGATAAATGAATACACTGTATTGAGTTTTATTTCTTTTTGATACGCCCTTTTGACCTTCCCATTAAGCGTTATGTTGTTGGTGTCTCTTCTCGATTTTTTTTTGGGCAGGTTCTAAACAAATAAACATTATTTCAAATTGCTACAATGTTGTGGTTTATATGGAATCACAGAAACATATGTTTCTTTCTTGACTACATCCAACTGACACATTTGGTTTCACGGATTGAGATTAGATGCAATACCTAGGGTATTGCACCTAATGCAATTACCCACATTTCTTTTACAAAATTTTTTACATTCTTAACTTTTTACTTCTTTTTAATATTTTTTATTTAATGGTTGAGATTGAAAGTTTCATTTTCCAACTCTCAATCTCAACCATTCATTACAATTGCATCAAGTTGTGGCTTCACATAAAGCACATCAGTATTTATAAGGTTTTAAATAAAGTTGTGGCTTCAGAGTACTACTTTGAGAACTCAAAGTCATTGGATGCTACCAAGTCCAGATATATTCAAGATCAACATATATAGTGTTGTTCTATAAGATCCTGAGTTCGAAACATCTTGGGGCTATCCTCATGGGATTTCTCTATGTAATAACCTAGTACGTGTGGGACGAAAAACTACATACACCTGAGAGAATAGTGAAATACTCGAAGAGATATGAACACCCTTATTTGTCCCCCCAAAAAAAAACATATATGTAGTGTTTAAAGATATACAGAAGTTTGGGGTTGGAGTCGTGATTAAGAATGATCAAGGCTTATTCACTGCTGCATCAAAATCTCTTGAAGACATGGGTACCCGTACAAATGCTCAGGTGCTAGAGCTTTAGCAGCCATTTGTGCTTTCAATTTTGTGTTTTCGGTTTCCCTTTTGGTGTGAATGTGGAAGGAGACTTACTAGGTAATTCAAGCTTTAAGATCTGATAAACCAGACTTGTCTTAGGCAGGCCCTTTACTGTTGAACCTGGCTAAACAAAAATGTTAGTTTTTTAAAGAGATTTCTTTTGCCTATGTTGGTAGGGAATGAAATGGAGTTGCTCAAGTATTGGCTTGTCATGATAGAACTTTTGAGTCATTGTACCATTTGATTGGAAGAGGCACCTGCATTTTTGCATCATAACCTCCAAGAAATTTTTTTTTTTTTAAAATTGTAAGTTAAGATTGAATAACATTTCACGTAAAAATTTCATGCCACATGGAAACAAGTCAAACAACTGTAAGTTCTATACCCTGAAACCCTGGGATCTGCTATGGTACTGCCCACAGCTGGGCTAAACATGAAAGAATTTGGTGGCCTAGAGCATTTCCCACGGCTGGGCTAAGTAGTAGCATGAAAGAATTTAGTGGCCTAGAGTTTGGACTGTGTAGAGCAATGCTAAACTGAACTTGTTTAGCCACAAAACTAAATGAAAAATATCTTCTCTTTTCCAACCACTCAACCAAATACAATGAACAGAAGTTGTAGAAAGCTCATACATTACATTTTCTGTTCCTTTTCCAATTTAGAGCACATACATTACATGTACTGCACAAACATTAAGTACAAAACTAATATCACTTGGACTTGTAAAAGACTTCTGCTAGATTATCTGTTGAATTATCACCAGTTGGTCACAACCAATTTAATATTACAAAGAACTTTAAGAAGTCCAATATTGTTAGTAGAGATTCTTTACAGTGTAAGAGGATGATAAACTTCCCCGGAACAATGTTTATAAATATTCGGACAGATCTGCTTGGTTCTCCAAATCCCATATAACCACTTTTCCATCCAATCCTGTGACAGTGAGGCATTAGAATTAATGCAAGGGGGCCTTTCTAAAATTGGCAATGTGGTTCACAAATAATTAAATAAGAATTTGGTAAAGATTTTCTTTTCCTTTCACTAACCTGAAGTGCTGAAGCGCATTACTGTGGAGATCCCTGACTGTCTAAGTGGCAGAATACAACTACAGTTTTCAAAAAATGTTGCCATGCATTCAACTTCATTATAATTAATAAGGGAAACAGTTGCCCCAATTCCACTTGCTTATTGTTTATCCACCCCACCTTATTAATTACTAGGGGACCTACCTCTAAATAAGATATGGGATGGATACACAATATTCAAATGGAAGTGTGGCTATATAAATAAAAAGAGAGTGAGGGAACCAGAAAAACTTTTGGAGCAACAAAATAGTTATGAAGTAACTTAGTACTTTATGCAGTTATCATGAATGCCTCCACGTGATCTTGAAGGTTCAACAGCATCATTGCTCAATCCATGCTTTGATTGCCCATATAGTTTCCCAAATGCTTCAGAAAACTGGTAAATAAAGATAGAAATCACAAACTCTCCTAGGGAAGCCTAAAAAGAAATGAGAATTCAAAATAGAAATATATGACTTATATTAACCCAATATATTTTTAAATAGATATATAATAGTGCAACTCCGTCCGATAACTATCTTTTAACACTCCACAATTAGCTCCACATTTCCTATTAGCTTTCATCATGCTATCAGAGATTGAAATAACAAACTTTTAAAGTAGGAGTTTGGGTGAGAATATGTAACACCTGGAATTGTTGGCTATCCATATACCCAACTGACCAAGTGCATTAGCCACTTGCCCTTTATCTCAAGTACTAAGGCTTGGGGGGGGGGGGGGGGGGGGGGGGGGGGGGGGGTGGTTTGTGTGGGGTCTTAGGTTCAAATCCTTTTTCTTTTCTTTTCTTCTTTTTTTTTTTTTTCTTCTTTTTATATATATATATAATTCTTTTTAGGGTTTTTTTTATTAAAAAAAAGTTTTATTGAAAATGAAAATTACTTCACATTCGTGATGATGAACAGAGCATCTAAAAAAAATTACAAGAAGATTATATAGAAGATTTAAAAGAGTGTTTGAAATTTAAGTACAATGTGTTAAACCTAAAACCACGTCTGAGATCACTTGCAAAGTACTTATCAACAAGGATTTCAATTGATCAAGAGGTCTCTCAATGTCTTCAAACATATGACTATTCTGTTCCTCCCTCCCATACTATCCACATCAAGCATGCCGACACTAGATTCCATACATCTGAGAAATTTTTCCCACTAAATCCCAAACAGTTCGCTCCACAAAGCATAGGCCACCTCGCAATGGAGCAAATGATGGTCCAACGTTTCCCACATTATACCAACACATACCACACCAATTCACTTGTGATAACCCCTCTTAATAAGTTTATCAATAATAAGAATCTTACCCCAAACTGCAGACCACAAAAAGAAAGACATCCTTTTGGCTCTTTGGGGCCATAATACACCAAATACTCTTCCAGGGCAAAGAATAAGCATTGATGCCACGAGTATAGTAAGATCAAACATCCAAACTCCCACCCCTATTCAATTTCCATGTTCTCCTATCACCCCCTCCCCTAGGCATCTGGGAATAGATATGATCAAGAATAGAATACACTGCCTCCATCTCCCAATCATGAAAGTCTGTGGAAACACAGATTCCAACTCCTAACCATCCCATACACTTGAGGATCCAACACATCTGAGACTAAAACTTCCCTATCCGCTGAGCACTCAAACAAGCCAGGATATAGATCCTTCAGAGGAAGGTGTCCACTCCAAAGATCATACCAAAGCCTTACTCGATTGCCCTCTCCAATCTCAAAAGCAACATGCTTCCTCTCTGATACTCCACCACAACCCACACCCATGCATCCCTCTACCAACTTTTGTTTTTTTTTTATAAGTAATCAGAGAAATGATATAAATGAGGAAAAAGAAAAGTACAAGTAGTTCATGATGATGAACAACAAGAAACAGAAAAACCAAACAACAAAACCAAAGATAAGGAAATCAGAAAGATAAACTAAGGGAAAACATAAACTCTGAAAGAGACGAAGAATCAGTAAAGCCCCAACAACGAGCCCACTCAAAAAGACTACGCTGGCATAAAAACTTTAACTCATCCGACGTCTTCTCCATGTTCTCAAAGAAGCGACGGTTTCATTCCAACCAAACAATCCACAATAAGCACCCTGGAATCAAATTCCAAATATTCGAGTTGTGCTTCCCAAGCCATTGATGCCAGCAAGATAACAAACCCGCCGTCGTTCTTGGCATAACCCAATGCACACCAAAAGCCTGAAGCATGAAGGACCATAAAGAATGTGTAACAGGACAATGAAGCAGAAGATGGTCTATCGACTCCCCATCACCACAACACATACAACACCGATTTACCAAAATGCGATCCCTAAGCATGAGATTATCCAAAGTGAGAATCCGATTGTGCGTAGCTGTCCACAAGAAGAAGGCCACTTGCTTAGGAATCTTTGGTTTCCACACACCCTTCCAAGGAAACAAAAGGTTTGGATTACCCTGAATAGCTTGGTAATAAGATCGGGTATCAAACTTACCATCCCCTTTGAGCTGCCATCGAAGCGTATCCCTCCTATCCCCCCGAGTACGAGGATGGATAAGGTGAAGAAGAGAGTAAGATGCAGCAAGCTCTCAATCTTCAAAAGCTCTAAAAAACCTTAAGTCCCACACTCTGAAAGTACCTCCTTCCGGAGTCCACAAAACCTCAGAGATGCATGCATCCTTGGCTACTGAACAGACATATAGCTCAGGATAGAGGTCTTTTAGGGTATAGTCCCCAATCCACCTATCATGCCAGAAGCGGATACAGGTGCCTTCACCCACTATAAAAGACAAATGCTTAGAAAAACTCTCCCACCCTTCATGAATGCTTCTCCAAAGACCACAACCATGAGTCCTCCTGCACACTTTCGTACACCACCCCCCATGACCCTCACCGTATTTTGTGGAGATTACTCTCCGCCAAAGATGGGTAACTTCATGCCCAAACCGCCACAACCATTTACCTAATAAAACTTGATTAAAAGATGCCACACTTCTTATCCCCAAACCACTCAATTTGATAGGTAAACACACCCTTTCCCAAGCCACCAAAGGATATTTGAAGCTCCCCTCAGAAGACCCCCAAAGGAAATTCCTCTGAATACGTTCCATTCTAGCAGCCACAGCTTTAGGAATCGTGAAAAGAGATAGAAAGTACGTTGGAAGACTTGAAAGAGTACTCTTTAGTAATGTGAGCCTACCACCTTTAGATAAATAGAGACGCTTCCACCCTGAAAGATTCTTTTCCATCTTCTCCAAAATAGGATTCCAAATCGAAGCAGTCTTAAACGAAGTTCCCAACGGCATTCCCAAATATTTCATAGGCAAACTCCCCACTCTACATTGAAGAATACTAGCCAATTCAGCTAGATTATTCACCTCCCCAACAGGGACAATCTCACTTTTCCCAACATTAACCTTCAATCCTGTAAACGCCTAAAAACAAGACATCGCCAACCTTATGGACAGCAACTGATCCCTAGAGGCATCACAAAATAAGATTGTGTCGTCCGCAAACAACAAATGAGAAATCTGCACACCAACAGAATTCACTGATCCCACATGAAAACCCCGAATAAGGTTATTCTCCTTAGTCTTCTTCAAAATTCTGTTGAAAACCTCCATTATCAAGAGAAACAAAAGAGGGGGATAGTGGGTCACCTTGTCTTAACCCACGAGAACTTCCAAAGAAACCTTCAGGGGATCCACCCCTCTACCAACTTTTGTACACCATCCACCCCTCTCCTCCATAGGACAGGAATATTCTTGAATGGGAAAGCATGCAAGGACAACTCAGCCCTAAGAAACTTCCTAGAAATTTCCTAACCCTTTATAGAAGAGTACCACCTATACAACAAGGTACAATCATAATATATCTTCCTGTTTCTCTAACACCACCTAACAGAGAAAAAAACTAATAACTAAATTTGTAAAAGGACAAAGAAGCATATCCAAGCCTTCTCAAGTTTTAAACTCAGAATATATCATCTTTTAAAGTCTTTTAGATCAGAAATACCGAATGCAAGAGCATTAATTGTTTTCCATTTTTCTATTACTCGAACTCTCAACATCCTTTGTTGCTTCTCTTGTAAAACCGCATATTGTTTATATATATATATATATATATATATATATATATATATATATAGAGAGAGAGAGAGAGAGAGAGAGAGAGAGAGAGAGAGAGAGAGAGAGTTCATAGTTTATAAATTATGGGTCATATTTAACAGTTATTTTGAAAACCAAAGTTAATATTATAAGTAGTTGTAATGGCACTAATACCCAAATGACTTCAGCATATGATGAAAAAAAAAATTTATCTGATGAGAGATGAAACTCTTTCTTATATAGAGAAACATCATGGACCAATAAGCAGAAAAGGTTTGGCTTAATATCCACATTGTAATGAAACCTAGCCCTTGCCTAAGCCTGGCGTGTCCTGAAAATTTTCAACATCATCACACAGCTGACATTTTTCAATGAGCTCATCAATTTTCATAATTTCCTGGTGTTATGGATTGGAAAAGGCTTATATGATTTTACCTACCCATATACTATTTCAAATTAACAACTAAAATGACATACAATTAATCATCTACGCACCTGTGAACCATATTTTGATCCTGAAGAAATTGTTTTCCTTTCACCCAGGAATCTTATAAAGCTCCTACAAATCCAAAAGGCACACATATCACTTAACTATTTTACTTGAAGAAAAGATAAGACATAATTCTGTGTTGGTGGTAGGTTTTTTATAGTGTCTATGTAGTTGTACTAGAGAGAACAGAGACATACAATCAAATCATGCCGAGGGTTAGGCACTTTTTTTGGGATTTTTATTACCTAAGTATGGCCCATTCTCAACTTTTGAAACAACCCTCCACCTTGGTGATTTATACATATGCGTGCACGTGCGCGTGCACACACAAATATATATATATATATATATATATATATATATGATGCACATATGGATAGTTTTTAAAAAGATTTTACATACCATATTCCTCTTTGGTCTGCTGCAAAAACCATAGGGTTGCAGTCAAATCCCACTCCAATGACCATTCTCTCAGAAACAAATAGAACCTGAAAAAACACCATATGTTTGTCCACAATTTGCATATTGAAATTCAAGTTAGTGGAATTATGTGAAGAAAACTATTATAGTCTAAAAAGGTTAACAGAAAGGATGCTGACCCACATCACGGAGAGGCAAATCACGGAATGCAACATTTTGAGCCAAAGGAGAAGGACCAATTTCATCAACAAAGTAAATCATAGAATTATGGCCTGTAAAATATTAAAAATGGTCGTCATAAGAAAAAAAAAAAAAAAGACTCATTCAGTTCCAATGTTATACAGTAAGAAAAGGATGGATTCAATCAAACTCTTCGTAAGCCCAGATAACTTTTTCTGATGCTAATTGCAGACAATGGATAACAAATAGAACAGTTAGAAACTCATAAATTAGGAAAAAATCCTGGCAGTAATGGCAATCTAGGAGCAAAAAAAAAAATCATTCTTTAAATTAAGTTAAAATTTGATAAAGCATGCTAAAGGTAAACAGCATTATAGAATTGTGACATAAATATCAACTTTGAAAGCAGTTCCTGTCAATTGATTACCAGATAAATGCAATGAATAAGACAGTTAAATATTCAGAGTGCCTATAGCCAAGTTTCAACTACTGCTAGTCAATATAAGCCAGGCCAAAAACTTTTCGTAAATAAAATGCAGAGGAAGGATATTTCTGACCTACATAAGCTAAGGTATCGCCACTTGGTGACCACTTCACACCAAATGCCCAAGAAAATGAGAGATCAAGCTGAACAATTTGCTGTTACACCAGAAAGAGTAAATAATAAGGCCACACCAGTTTGAGTGAAGAAAGGGAATGCAAATTATGTTAGGACAAAGACAGGTTAGTAGAAGAATAAAATCATACCATACACTAGTTAATTTAGAACCCTTTTTAGGAAAGTGATATTATAGAGAACCCTGTGTGCAATGCATATAAACCATGGAAGGAAAGAAAAAATGGCTCGCTAGTGACTGGTAGGGTTTCAGATTTAAGGGTTGGCTGGGCCTGAGTATTCACAAATTGTGTACAAATATAATTTGCCAGAACATCTAATTTAGCTGGTTGAGACCCAGCTGAGTTTGGCATGGACAAAGCAATGAGTTTACATAAAAGATAAAAACAAATGTGAGCAAAAATCAAGCAAAACTGATAATCAGAGTATGACTTCACCCAACTTTAATCATTAAATAAAGAAATAATACAAGAATTTTTTATCCTCAATATATTTCAACAGTGTCAACTTCTCATTGTTTTTCAAAATCCCCTCAGCAAAACATTTAAATAGTTTACTTTCAGCTGAGACATCATCTGATGGAAACAACAAAGTCTCAAAATTATGTATAGGATTCATTTTATATTAATGAAAAATCTGTGCATGAACCTAAATTTTCCCATATTAAGAGGCTGT
The DNA here is from genome assembly GCA_028535165.1 of Quercus tomentella. Classification (NCBI taxonomy): domain Eukaryota; kingdom Viridiplantae; phylum Streptophyta; class Magnoliopsida; order Fagales; family Fagaceae; genus Quercus; species Quercus tomentella. The sequence goes on along the minus strand of JAPQVY010000100.1, from coordinate 42,137,381 downwards.
TGGCTAAATAAATAAAAAAACTTGAATTTTTTATACTTGAATATTCCCAAGGTTCTTCAATTCATTAAAACCCAATTATTGATGGTGGTGATTAGTTTAGACTATCTTTTTTTTTTGGACAAGTTCAGTTTAGACTATCACTAATACCAATTATATAAATATGGATAAATTGTTTATCAAGCATAGACTAATTGGAACTAAAATGTATTTGTCATGATCAAAATATAACATATTCAGTCCCTTTATCTACCCCTAGGACTAATTTTCAATTTAGATAACATCATGTTAAACACAGAGTAGAGGTTTTTCTCCAGTAAATTGTGTGGAAGGAACTTTAGATGTTTGTCCAAGAAACAAAGAAAAATAAATTGGGAGATCATTTTAAGTAATAAAATCTTATATTCACAAAGAAGATTTACGTAAAATTGAAGAATCTAAAGAGTAATACCTCTTTTTGGTTCCTAGAGTTTGTAATTATTTCATTTTTACAGGAAAATGTCCACAAACAGTAGCACAAAAAAATGCGCAATCAAACCCAAAAACAAATATAAAATTAACAATAAAAACTTCTGTAATGACTTTCTTCCAACATATTAAACACACAATACAATCTAATACTACAAGGGAAAAGAATAGATCCTGAACCTCTCCAAATTTCGAATCTGAAGAAGGGCCTGTTCTTGAATCCCTGAAACATTTTCATTTAGCAACAATTAATACCATATTGCAAATATCATAACAAAATTGACAAAATTCTAAAATCTGACAATGCTCTGCACATATATTTGACCTACTTTGTGTCAACACCTTTAATGAAGGTGGAAAATATTCGGCATTTCCCATCTGCGGATGTTGTTGCAAGAAGAATCTGTAGTTATAAGCAAACAATACTCAGATACAGTAAATAGCTACCTTTCTCGTTTATAATAAAAGAACAATTATTCAGCATCTAACAATTAACTTGCAATTTAAATGTTCAACAACTAACAGAGAAAAAGGAAACAGTTGCATAAAATAACATACGGGAAAAAAAAATACGATAGTGATAAACAATAGCAAACAACAATAACAAAGTTTTAGTCCCAAAACCATGGGGTCAACTATGGATCCTTAATAAACTAATCAGGGTTGGCCACATGTACTCTTCTCTGCCACTTTCCAAAATCATGTTGTCTGTTACTTTCTCAATTAACATGTCCTTTTTTTCCTACCTTTATTAATGTTATTTTTAAGTCTTTCTCTTCCTCTTTTCAGTTCCTCAAGGCCCCAATTTGAATCAGATCACTTTTCCTCACCAATGCATTCATTGTTCTTATTTACACATAACCAAACCATCTCAAGTGATTCACTTACATCTTTTAATCAATCGGAACCACCCCAATCTTTAAACAACTTCTTCATTTGGCATCTATCATCAATTGAATTATTCAGTTTGCTCCAATTTCTTGTATGGCTTTCATTAAAAATTTTGTCGAAATACCTCTTCTATCTCTTTTTAATCTCCTTTTCCTTTACTAACAACATTCTTTGATCTTCATCTTTAATGCACTTGACAGTCTTGGCACTCTTCAAATCTCTTGTTTTCATTTCCCCTATCTTGGTAAAAATGTAAACATTCTTTCTTCCATCCTCCATCCCCAAAAGTTGCTATATAACACATCATAAGCCTTAATAGAATCTAGCCTCTGGACTAACTTGATTGCTTCCCTTTTATAACTTTCCATAATTAGTATTAACTCTACATCTAAGTAGGCTTCTATATATCTCTCTTTAATCTAAGTGCTACTTAGACCTCCTAATTCATCACCAATTCTCCTTTATCGGTAGCCCGCACCATTTAGGTTATCCACATATTTTTAGCCATTCTTTTAATACAACTAATTATTTCATCCCACATCTTATCAACATCTTCCTCTACGTCCCACTTACCTTCTTTGTTCATTCTATTCCTTCAAACCCCCACCATCTAATTCTTGGGTTTCTTTGCTTAATATCTCTTCCTTTCCACTTCTAATAACAAACAAAAAAGAGCAAGGTTAAGAGAGCCCATATAATTGCTTCGCAAGAAACAGTAAATACTTTAAGCAGAGAGAGATTTGCTTTATTTTCTCTCCGCGCTCCAAACAAGCATCCGACAAGGTGCATAAAATCAGAAGGTAACATCCTTGAAGCATTTAAGAGTTTTCTCCTACAACAATTATTTGTCACAAGCAAAGATCTCTAGTTTGTAAGACAGGACTCTAATCTGGATAAAATCAAAAAATATAAATCATACTTATAATAAAAAAGATCCAAAAATATACATGTAGACACTGATTTGCAAGCCACGTGTGTCCATGATTTTTAAGAAGATAAATGTACACAACCACTTTAAAAGCATAAAAAAGGAAACATACAAAATATGATAGAATTACGCACATTATTGGGATGCCAAGCAACACTTGTCACAGAAGAATCATGTCTTTTCCTGATAAGTTTACTGACCCACCTGCATAACAGTATAACACAAACATATTAGCCATGAGCAACTTAAGAGACATAAAATGATCAAACATTTAAACTGCTTTAACCCAAGTTAACATTATCCATCAACCATTACATGCAAAATACTTCACAAAGTAAGCACATCTACACAAAACCAATATCCAGAATTGATGTTAAATGCTCTATGAATAATTTTACCAAAATGAGGTCTGTCAAACAAAATCATGCTCATGCAAAGAAAAAATTACAAAGGAAAACATGGGAAATCTGGCATTTGCTAGCAATTGACCATCAACTTCACTACATGATCATAATTGAAAATAATTACAGGCTTTACCATTTCATAGATAATGTAGGGGCACCATTTCTCTTGTTGTAAGCACTTTAAGAAATAAATAGTGTATAAGCATAGGAATGGTGTTGAAAACAAGTTTTATGTAAATATATATAAAGACATAAGTATGTAGTCATGCAAGGAGTTCATGTAAAAGCAAATCAATGCAATTCACATTTCCAAACAATTTTTTTTTGAATAGACATACTCAACTAAAAGTGAAAGCAAGTATATGAAAAGGACACAGAAAGACAATTACCAGTTATTCTCTTGCTCATAGTAGCATATACAAACAGTTTTAGCCCCACTGCCAACAGCAAACTTGTTTTCTGCAGGTAAAGAAAAAGGTCAACTCAGGAAGCTTATATGACATGTCAAGAGTGCAGAAAGTTCTAGATTTATAGTCCCAGTTTCTAGGACAAAGTTATAATTAACAAAAAACAGAATCATCTTTTAAATATCAGGACAGACTACAAAGGTACAACACAAAGTTTCTTATTGCTTCTTTCAATCAAGATAAACCAACAGCAGGTCCATGTCTGTTTATATATGTTTCATGAAACATGTAAGCCTATGCATCTAAGTGCAAGTTCATTGCAAAACCATGAGACTTTTTTAATTAAGAATAACAATAACAACCAATACTGGCAATAAACCAAAACAATATGTTATTACGCATCCTTTGGCATCAAGCAATAACACATGAACCTCGATACATGTGTCTGAGTGCAGGGAACATCCAGATGTTAACATATGCTAACCTCTTGCTAAATATTCTATTATTTTTCTTGTTAAACTGAGACTTCCATGAGGGAATAGGTTCGCACCTATACATGACCTCCCCCCCCCCCCCTTTTAATAAACCATTACCTCCATTGGGAAATAGGTTCGGTTTTGTACATTACCCTTTTTTATGTGGTAAAAATATTCTGATATTAGTCAACCATGACTTCTTCAATAGTATGTCAATTGTGTTTACGAATCATAAGTATCCTCAGCCTTCCATCCTTGAGTTTATTAAGCTAAAAATGATATGTTTCCAACTTAAACCTTAATACTCATGTACGTCAATGATTTTAGAATAAACTTCTCAAAAGATATTAATATTACACTTATACCCCATAAAAAAATTATATTAACCCTCAAAAAGTTAGACTAAGAAAATTATAAACCCAATATCTGGCAAACACAAAATCAACTTCATAACTTCAAAATTATCCTGGGACTTGGCATCTCCCTCTATGGTTTCATGCATTTGATATTTATGCACATGACCTGATGGTATGAGAAAGTTAATAGACAAAAAATGTATAACTACTGGCTGCACTTAACATGATAGTCTTTTCAGTAATATAAAAGGATTACATTGGATAAAGTATTTGGAAGGTGAAGGCTCCTTCTAAGGTAGGTTTTTTCACTTGGACAGCCGCTAAGGGAAAGATCCTTACATTGGACAATCTGAGGAAGAGGAATATATGTGTCGTTATACCTTCATTTAAAAGAATATTTTTGTGTGTAGAATGTCTCAAATTCAGGATCTTCCATTGCACTGATTTCTTGAGAAATTTTGTGTAAGAATAGTTGGGAATCAGTGGATCACCTACTTCTTCACTGTTCTTATGCATAGAGTCTATGGAAACTTGTGTTTAGCATGTTTAGTGTTTCTTGGGTTATGCCTAAACAAGTGGTGGAGTTGCTAGCTTGTTGGAATGGGGGTGTCGATTGGCATCAAACAACATTTATTTGAGGGGCTATCCATTGTGTATCATGTGGACTATTTGGAGAACAAACCACTGAACTTTTGAGGGGGAGGAACGTTCCATCCTTGAGTTGAAACAGTTCTTCTTGATTTATTTGTTTGATTGGATGACTGCTATGAGCGATCTTTCTATTCCTTCCCTTTTGGATTTCTTAGATTTATGTAGTTTTGCTTAGTTATTTTGTTCCCTTAGTACACTGCCTGTGTACCAGGGGAGAGGTTTTAATAAAGTTTTAGTTGCCTATCAAAAAAAATATAAAAGGATTAAAAGACCAGTACCTTTTGGACTCCATTGAACACAAAGTGCAGCACGGTTTAGCCTAAGTATAACAAGGGTTGGTACCCATTCTGATCCTTCTAGGTTCCACACATATCTAGAAACACCAAAGATTAGGAAACAGAATCAAAGAAATAATTAATTGAGAGGCAACGTGCACGTGTGTGTGCAAGAGAGACAGAGAGATGCAAAAACTTCTTCACTCTAGATATCTCGCACAGAAAAAGCATATGAAAAACAAATATCTAAAACCACATAGGTACTCACGAATTCCGATCATGAGATGCAGTTACAATTCTGTTGGACCTTGGGCTCCAGTCTATCCCAGAAACAATTTGGTCATGCTGTTTCAGGACAAAATGGAAAAATTGCTGAGACATTATTGACACAATGTCTTCATCAAAATTAAGTATAAATGATGAAAACCTGACAACAAAAAGATTTATTAACACTGATATTACTTGTATGTCATAAGTTTTTTTTTTTTAATATATATTTTTAAAATTACTTGTATGTCATAAATTCTGCATCTCATTACACAAGCATGTACACATGTTCCAATAAATATCAATCAAAGAGAAGAGAGGGTCAAGGGGTCAATGAGAACAATTTCAATACAAGTAAAGGAAAAAAGGCAATCAGTTGGGTATTATATCTCTCGTTAAGATCTCTCCAAAATAATCCCAGGCAAGGTGAAGATCTTGTTTCTTCATCAGCAGAGTGGTGCATCCAAGAAAAATGAACACCAATCTTGGCCACGAGTGAATGCACTTAATTTCAACAGACCAATATCAAAGCTTTTGTCGTCACATCAAATTGGTATCAAACCCCAAAGTTAATCTTGAGATGAGGGTGATGCTTGCTTCAAGTAGCAACTACACCACTTGTTTAGGCACAACCCAAGTGGGGTGAGAACAATGATCATCTTGTTTGGGATGTATTGGGGTTTTAGGCTAGGAAGCACATACACTTCATTTGGGGTGCCATGCCCATGTCGTACTGGTGTCATACCTGCCGTGTCATGCTATAATTTTTCAAAAATTGCTCACATCGCTGTGTTGAACCCGTACCCATTCTTGTGTCAGTGATTCCTAGGTTTTAGGCTTGTGAGAGTGTTAAGTGTGTGAGTTAGTGTTGAGTGCATGTTTTGGGTAAACTAAGATTTTGGTTAGTTTGTGCTTGTGAGATGTCTTGAGTGTGTTTGTATTTGTGAGGTTTGTGAGTTGTTTTTGTACGAGTATGCTAGTTTGTTTGTGAGGATTGGATGAAAATGGTCGTAATCCATTAAATTAATAATAGATTTTGGTTGGCATTGCCTGTATATGTAGGGATGGAATTGACCAAATCACGTTAAAAATTTATCATCTATGCACATTTTAATTTCTTATTTGTGTGAATGCACTTTTTCTAGTCCCAAATTTCAAAAAAATTGGTATCAAATTTGTTGTTATCACAACATTTATTTTATAGGTGTTATCATAACATATACAAAGCAACGATCATGTAATTTACATCGATGCTCCTAGAGTTGGACTTGTTGATGTGATATCAATTAGCCAAGCATCAGTGGGTAGCTCATCAAACAGCTTGATAAATCCTCCCTAGTGCCAAAACACTCACATTTTCCTTTCCAGGGCAAAATAATTCTACATTTCTTAATTTAAATGTCAATGTTCCAATATGACATTTGAACCCACCCCAATTAACAAATCAAAATATCTTCTACTCACTCATAAGAGAAACAATGGTAGAACATAAGACTTGAACCGTCTTCTCTATTGAGTGAAAGATTCTGAAGAGTACCTTTTCAAGAACATGCACCTTTTCCCACTTGTCTTGTGATAATCTATAGATATGAACCTCATTATTGTTGGGACAGAATGCAACCACTACAAAAGGAAATTAAAATATATTACAACACTTCATGGGGGAAAAAAAGAGTGACTCAAACTAATGAAAAATACTCTTAAGAAGTCATTTGACAGAGGCCCTGGTACTAAGTATTGACAAAGAAGCACTAAAGAGAATATATTTAAAAATAAATAAATAAATACAGAGTATTCATCAAACATAAGCAATGAAAATAAAATGGAACAAAAAATAAAATTCATGCAAAGTACCTAAATTCCTCCACACTATCCAAGGCCCTTCCACTAAACTAATAATAAAGCCAACCTGATAATGTAGTACTCAAAATTAAGAGAAAAAATAAGTATTTTTTTATTATACAAAAGAATCAGAAACTTTACATCTAAAGAAACACCTTTTTTTTTGCTGGTATATACAAAAATTACAATCCTATGTGGGCAGAATGGTTCATCAAACTAGATGGTAGCAAATCTAACATTTCTTCTAGAACCACCATCTCATTGCAGTCAATATGGTAAATAAACTACACAAAGGGACTGCATAATAAATTTTTGGGGTCAAAAGATGCCGCTGCAAGTAGCAAATACCCTCTTTTAGCTTGCTCACATGAAGTACGCAAAACGAAAAGAGATTAATCACTTTAAACAATCCTAACATATTGAGCAAAGGTTTGTTTCAACACCATTCCATTTTTTTACATTTCAGAATTTAACCAACCACAACATCCATCATTTTCTGTCCCACTTTATGCAAAAGAAAATTACTACAACAACAATACAATCAAAAACCCACTATTCACAAATTTATATACGCAATGCCAAAATACCCCAAATCATCCCCTTTTAGATCTAAAAGCTCAGATTATAATGTTGTTCAACACCAATAACTAGATCAATCAAATAAACAATACAGTTCTCTGCAAACTTCATAAAACCCTTCCAACAATTTCTCAGGAGCCAAACAGTGCCACAAACAAAGCAACAGATCACTGCCTAAATTCAAAATCACACAATATTCCATCAAATTTCCAAGCCAAAAACGACTCAATCATCAACCACTACCAGCTAATCAGGGCCCAAAAATAAAATGCTCAAATAAAAACAAAAACATTGACTCTAAAACACTTAACACTTTTCCCCCAACTACAAAATTAACCTGATCCATGAGCCGAGTAACGATTTTCCTACTTTAAAAAAAAAAAAAATTTCTCGGGAAACAAACAGAGTAAGAAAGAAAAGATAGGAAAAGTAATAGAAGAGTACTAGAGTGGTCGGGGCCCCAAGCATGGCAAGTGATGGACTGAGCGAACTGGTTCACTGCGATCGCAGTCATTTCTTTGCTTTGCTTTGCTTTACTTTGCTTTTTTTGTTTTCAAGGCGATTTTCTTTGGAAGTCTGAATTTTTATTTCATTTCTATTTTGGTAAGTTTCTTGTGTTTGTGAGTTTGAAATATAGGGGAAATGAAATGAATGTGCGAAGAAGAAAAAACAGAAAGGGAATTGTGAAAGTGAGTAAACTGGGAACAGATCTCACCAAATACCTCAAATCAGATCCAAATGGCAAAGGCAACAGAGATGTACCCTTTTTTTTTTCTTTTTTTCTTTCTTTTTTGTTGAAGATTGGGCACGTGTTTGACACGTGCTATCATTTTGATGATCTTTTTGAGATTTTTAATTGTCTATTCCATAGCATCACTTTTTTTTTTTCTTTTTCTTTTTTTTGAAATTTGCCTTTAGATTAATCCTATTATATTTATAAACAAATATTTTTAAAAAAATAAGAATTTAGTTTATTAAACAAATAAGTCATGAGTCTTGTAACTAAATTGACACTTTTCTGTCACAAAGTACTTAGAAGTTTACAGGAGAAAGAGTTCATACTGCAAGGTTAGCATTATATTGTAATTATCTCTATAAAAAAAATTTATTAAACAAATGAAAGCATATATATTTAATTTTAGTACGTTTTACATTATAAGAACATTTAATACCTTTTTGTAGTTTGAATAGTTATGATGTATGGTTTTATTTTTGGTCGCGTCTAGTTTATACAATTTTATTATATGTCTCATTAAATTATTTTTCTTTTTAAATTTGAAATTTGTATGTATATTTTGTGAATCTAATTATGCATTATTAGATCATTTTTTTAACTGGAACAACACAATCTTGGCCCTTGGGAACTAGAATTAGGTGAGTTTTGGTGAAAAAAGGACATCATGTGTTGAAAGATGAAAAGGAATTGTCAATTTAAAGTTGCTACTTGTTATGCCATCCTTTCATGAGCACTATTTGGAGTTTAAAGTCTCCAACAAGTAATATCCTTTGCTTGTATTGCAGTTTTTGAATAATTACCAACGTTGGATGATTTAAGAAAGAGAGGGAAGAGCATTGTAAACTGGCACTGTAAAGGTTATACTAGTGACCTATGCACTTTTGCCTGATAAAAATGCAAGTTTTAAGAAAGATAGAAATCGCTAAACTCCACTACTCCATTGAATTTGTTGTTTTGCATTAGATGGGTTATGCGGGAAACAGTGATATTCAACTTTTCCATTGTTTAGAGATGGAGATTTGGGGACATGGGAGGTGAAAGAGTTTATAATCAGTACCCTTGTGTACCTATTTGAAATTCTGAACCAAGTAGCACAATTCCACTTGAGATTTCTTAAGCAAACAAAATTGCATGAACCCATGACACCAATCATCTTAGTAGAATAAAATTATTTCACTATCCTAAATATTTTTTTTTTGTCTTGGTTTAAGTATGCTACATCAAGAGCGTTGTAGTTCAACTCGTTGGCAACTACTGATGTTGTAATAGGAGATATCTAGGTTCATATTCCCGCCTCCAACTAAGTGTTCTCTTCAAATTGGATATGGAAATTAAAATTTTGTCCAAAAACTAAATCCTTTTTATTGTTAGTAGCCTATATTCTGATGAAGATGGTCATTAGAAAATCACTTTGTTTCTTTACAACTATATATCTATATAATGTATGACATTATGGTACAGACTGTACATTAATTACTGATGATTCATGAGAATCAATTGAATTAACACCTAAAAGATGGCCAGCCACTTCTGATTCAATATATGAAGTGGTGGAATCAGTACATGGACTTTCAATACTCATGCTTTGGGTTCTGCTTGGATTCTGCCAGAAGTGATTTCTTATGGTATTCAATTTGGAATTATTTGCTGAAAATCCTGGATCAGAAAGTGGTTCTTTCACGGCAGTTCGGCCTTCAAGCATGCTCACTACTTGGGACATTATAGGCCTAAGAGTGGGGGATGCATTGGTGCACAAGAGAGCCACATTTAGCATCACCATTGCCTCCTCTGTTGTATATTCTGAACCCAAGCCTGGATCAACTAACTCCAATAGACTGCCTCTTTCTTGCAGAACATAGGCCTGAAAAAAATCCCAAAATCAACATTAGGACGAAAAATATAAAGGTAACTAATTAAAGCTAAGGAGATTTTTTTTTTTTTTTTTTTTTTCAGAATAAAAAATATCCAGCACGAGAATTAAGGAAACAAATAATATCAATGAAATGAAAATAAAATTCAAAATTGATCGTGTGTGGAAGAGAGAGAGAGAAAGAGAGAGAATGAACTATATCAAGTTGTTAATTTATTAAAAAAAAATATGATTAATTAAATTTTGTGAATCATCATAAGTCTTCTGGAGAAACATGGGAATAATTTGTTATATAAATTATCTTAAGGATAATCAGACATTCATTTTGTAATGAGCTATAAAATCAAATAGGGAACACTTAAACAGAAATATTGTTTTTATTTGTATTTGCATTATATTTGGACATACTTGCAACCATAGATTGTGGTCTCAATGTTTAGACAGGTAAAAACCTAGAAGGAAATAGCACACCTCTAAAGAATAAAAAGAAAGAAATTCTGAAGCAATTTTAATTTTTAATTACCCAGTCTAGAAGGTAAACAAATTCTTCCTTTGGCCGATAGTTTGTGTTGCTCTTTCCACTGACAATTTCTAATGCAACAACTCCAAAGCTATAAACATCTGCTTTGTTAGTCAAGTAACCACGCATTGCATACTCAGGAGCCATATAACCACTGCATAATCAAACAGCACAAAGAATTTTCATATAAAACCAGTATTTCAATCTTAAACTGATATTTATGGTATTAATTATGAGGGCAAAGACATTGAAGGGACTTGTAATGAGGGACTGGAAGGTAGAAGTATAAAGTCAAAGAAATTCTCTACAATTTCTTTTAGGTCTAGCAATTGGACAAAACCTGAATGGGCAATGTTTGCTCACATGATAAGGATAAATTCTTCCTCTTTTATAATTTCCGTAACAAATATTCATGATTAGCTAACTTTAGATAAGTTCATGCTGATTTTTTATGAAAAAACTTACATTGTTCCAGCAACCCGGGTACTAATGTGACTATTGTCATCTTCATTTAGCTTTGCCAAACCAAAATCAGAAATCTTAGCATTGAAATCCTTATCAAGCAATACATTGCTTGTCTTTATATCCCTATGCACAATTTTTAGCCTTGACTCCTCATGGAGGTAGGCCAAACCTCTAGCTATGCCTAGGCAAATTTTCTGCCTGGTAGGCCAGTCCAGTTTCAATCTGCATGTTGTGTCCTTCCCTGTATACAGTAAATAAAAAGAAAAATCAAATTTTCAGTGGCCTTTACTTTTGATAGGTAAGAATAAGTTTACTAAAAGAAGACTACTTCATGCACAATGGACACATAGTAGACTACAGAATTACAAAAAAATTATGTACAAAAGGACAAAGACTTAAGAACAACGGAATTAAATTTGTAAAACCCCATGCACGAGACCAATCAAATTGAGAGCCTCTGAAGGTGGCTAAATTTTCAGTGCCCTTTATAAATAACAAGATATAGTGTATGTGATTTACACGTCTGAGATGGTTAGAAGTGCTCACCAAAAAGTGCACGAGATAGACAATTATTCTCCATGTACTCATAAATCAGCAATAACTGGTTCCCTTCAACGCAACATCCATACAACTTTACTAGATTTGGATGTTGTACTCCAGATATCATGCCAATTTCATTCACAAATTCTCGATTTCCTTGCTTAGATTTTGAGGAGAGTTGTTTTACTGCAATTACTGTGCCATCTGATAATTGACCCTAATTCAAAAAGAAGAGTACTATTATACTTGGCATCAACAAATGAAAACCACACAAATGCGGATGCGAATTACATATTAACTGCAGCAAAATGTAAAGATAATATCATTTGAGTATCCTAAATTCAAGTCATTCTTCTCATTTAGGATTTTTCTCACTTTTTGACCCTTCTACCAGTTATCAAATTTTTAATGTTCATAAATTATGAGTATTTAATCATAGTCAATATATTATCTTAAACAGCTCCTCTGAATTCCTTGAAAGATATGGATAGCTCTTATGAATGAAAATCCTTGAAACCTTTCAAAAATTGAAGTTGCAACACAATCATTAATATGCTGGAATAAGTAAACTATATTCCCCCATAACTTCTTGTGTACAGTTGAACATAGGTTCTAAATATAAAAAGATGGAATAAAACAAGAATAAAGGCTTTCCCAAATTTCCATTTAAATAATGTCAAAGACACAAACACATGCATATATATATATATATATCCAATCGATTACAGGAAGTACTATCTGCTCTCTTGCAGTGGACTTGGTCTAATAAGTGGACCATATGATCCATCAAGAACGTGTAGGAAAACAAATTAAAAAGATGCAAGAGAAACACAAAATTACCTTGTAAACTACACCGAAACCACCTTCCCCAAGTTTGTTTACAGGATCAAAGTTCTTGGTGGCAGCTTTGATCTGTCGTAATGTAAATAATCCTGTTTGCAGATCTATACCTCTAAGCTCTGCCAAGAATGTGCTATTGAATGTCAATAGAGAGAGACACTGAAAACTATGTCTTTTATATTCTTTTGTTAATTATGTATCCTAATTGTGTTGATTGCTGCAGCAAAAGAACATATATGGAATATGGAAACTTTCTAGCAGATACAGTTAAAACTATGCTGACAAAATGTTTTTGGAGTTTAACTGAAACTGTTTCCAAGGAAGTCATCTCACTTTTATTAAAAAAATCATGGTAATGAAAATTGTTGCGAACTTTTAAGAGCACCTTCAAATGCAGGAAAGATATAAATAGGATTTTAATTGTTCAATGCAGCTAATTCCAGCCAAAATGATACATTAAAATATGGATTTTTAAAGACTGGATATGGTTATGCTATTGTGGATTGTCTTTTGCTGGACCAGGCTGTGCTGTTCTGTAAGATTTTAGGAGATATCCAAGTAGTTGAAGATTTTTTTAATAAAAAATAAATAAATAAATTTTAACTTTGAAGACCATCATTAAGATATGGATACTTTCTAGAAGATTAACAAGTTAGAAATATGCTGGCAATTTCTTTTACCTTGAATTTAAAATAAACTACGTCCAAGGAAGTCATTCTGATTTTTCTCAAAACATGGGGGTAATGAAAACTATTACTTTTTAAGAATATCTTCAAATATAGGGAAGAGATACAAATAGGATTTTAATTTTTCAATGCAGCTAATTCCAGTCAAAATGATACACTAAAGTATGTGTTTTCAAAGACTATGTATGGTTCTGTGCGGCTATTCTGGACTGTCATATGTTTCAACAGTTCGTACTGGTCTGCATGATTTAAGGGGATATCCAAATAGTTGCAGCATTTTCTTTTTTAAAAAGAATCAATAGTAATATAAGGGGAATTTCTAGCAGATAAACTAGTTGAAACTATGCTGATCTCTCTCTCTCTCTCTCTCTCTCTCTCTCTCTCTCTCTCTCTCTCTGTATATATATATATATATATATACATATATAGATAACATAAACTGTGTTCAAGGAAGTCATCTCAGCTTTCTCAAAAAAATCATGGTATGAAATTATTATTGACTTTTTAAGGCAACCTATATATACAGGAAAGAGAGACAAAAAGTATTTAATCTTTTGATGCAACTAATTCCAGTATAATGAGACATTAAAACACAAATTTTTAAAGACTTTGAATGGTTATGATAATGAGGACTGTCTTATGCTTGACCTGGTTGTACTGGTCTGTAAGATTTAAGGAGATTGTGTGTAGAACACAAGGAATATTGGAAGTTGATATGGATTTTTTTGTTCAATGGATCTATAGTAATTTCCATGTGGAACTGTGATGTGTGATGTATTAGAAGGGGACTTAATTATATTGCAGTTGAAAGGTGTACAATGTTGTTTTAAGAGATGCCAATAAACAGGGTATTAGAAGTGGACTTAACTAAATTGCGGTTGAAAGGTGTACAATGTTGTTTTAAGAGATGCCAATAAACAAGGATCCTTTCATAGTTCATACCTTTGTCTGCAGAGACTTTGCCTCCCAGCCAGCCTTTCATCCTCATGACCCACAGGGCAAGAAAAATGACAAAAGCTGCTGCAGCCGCTGTCCCAAGTTCTATCATGAGCCGTCTTTTTTTGTTATCATCTGAAGGAGTTTTGAAATCTGTAAAATGAGGAATTATCTCCAGTCAACAAAACTAAAAAGGAACAAGTTGGTGTAAATAAAGGTAAACAGAAATGACTAGCCCAACAGGCACATCCCAACTCATTAGGACATTCATTTTTTACAAAGTAATTCAATACCAGTTTAATATTAAACTGATTAAAAAAAGAGCGGAATTATTGTGTCATTAAAGAAAACTAGCAGGACATTATCATATTCAACATAATTTACTGTGTGGTAGGCAAGCCCTTTCCCTTCTTCTTTGCATGAACATATAGGGAAATGGAACAAAATGCATTGATTTGCAACTTAGTAAGGAGCTGTTACAAGATTAGTGATTACCTTACTGTAATAATAAAAAAATCCAAATAAAAGCCAACCAGTTGCATTTTTAAGTGCTTCACAACAAGCTCTCTCTCTCTCTCTCTCTCTAAAAAATTTAATATTATAGAATAAGACTCATGTTAAGTGACAGGATATACAAGATAAAGAAGAATCTTGAAGAATTTATAGCTTAGATTAACTTACTGGGATCTACTGATATAGCTGATACGAGAGGACCATACACTCCTCTAATTGGGATGCCTGTTGTCCCTTTCCCAGCCCAGTAAAAGTGAATCTTCAATGTATGACTTTTAACAGCTGCAGTAAATGTCTTCACAAGAGGCTTACCAGCTCCACCTGCCTCATCTTCTATATTGAAATTTTGCAGGACCAACTTGTCCTATATTCACAAATAAAATAAAGATTGTACTCATTTGTATACAACACAGACAAAGTGCAATTTCTTTGTCATTGTGTGTGGTAAAGTTTTTCTACCTGGATGTAAACATCAAATATACGTTTCCCAAGGCTGTTAAATGATCTGTCACTGGTGAAAATAATCTCTGCAAAGTGGAGCTTAACAGTGTAGTTCCCATTCATGAGACAGAGTCCATAATATGTCAAAGAGAGGGGAGAAGCGCGTGCTGTTGTGTACAGTTCTGAATCAAGCCTAGAGACATTTGAGAGTGCTGATCTATTAGCTACAATGTAGATATCTGAATTAATATCATTGTCCAGGAAGTTCCCAGTGCTGCTGATTGCCCAGCCCTGACCCATGTAAAACATCGAAGCAGCTCTTTGTTCTGTGTCATCTTCATACTTCTTACCGAGGACATTTGCTTCCTTACCACCACAATTAATGTACAATGAGTAATGACCTGTTTTGAGTTTTGAAAGTTCAAGAAAAAATATTTAGAAAGAGTTATCTTCACAAACATCCTATTAATAAACACTTGAAGCTAGGCTCACCATAGTACTTTATATTCATTCGGCATTAATAGCTACTCTATTCAGGTGGAATTAAATTTTTTTTTTTTGGTGAAACAGGTGGAATTAAATGAGTGTTTCTAAAGTTGTCAATTGAACTGACTCCCCCTCATACTCTCTGTTTGTTTTATTTTTCCTCTCTAGAGAATAGACTTTATTGTTACTCCTATTTTCAATTACACAAAAAAAAAAGTATAGTTAAACAATTCTAATTTTTATAGCAAGGGCCCATACAGAATGCAACAAATGAATTCTGAGTCTTTAATTTAATTTTAATTTATTATGAAAAATTATAACATGAAAATATATATATTTCTTTCTTACTATGCAGTGCACCTTTCACTATTACATATTGGTCCCAACTTTCAAAGAAATACTCCTTTTTTTTTCTTTTCTTTTTTACTTTTTTTTTTCTAATCCTTATTTTCCAACATTCTTGCTATTAGTACAGGATGCCTGAGAAGAAGCAAACTGGCATACTCATCTTCACTTGCTGGATTACCATTCATTATATTCACTAATAACAGTGACTATTGTCACTAAGTATTGGTTCAACAATAAAGTAAAATTTTCTTCTAATATTTACATTTCTGATTGCGTCAAAAACAATTTCCAGAGACCAGGACTTTTCCCAATTACAATCACAAAGGAAGATACCTACAATTATTTTTCTTTTTTTCTGGAAAGAGTGGAAGGGGCGTTTGTGTGTTTTATTTATTAAATTCATATTATTCAGTTGAGAATCCAGAAAGATAAATGTTTATCACAATCAACTACTGAAAAGAAAAAACACCTGGATTGATAAACTTACGTTGATTTTTTATAGAAGGGCATGGGAAATTCCTTTTTAGGCATGGATGAATTTTACTTCTGCAACAGATGGCAAAGGTGGTTGAGGTTATTATATGAAGACAAACATGTCAAATATTGAAGATATAATTCACAGACCACAATCATTGACAAATTCTTATGGTTAATATGAGATTATATCATACAGGAACAGAAATCATACGATTTATCTGCTGATGAAGAGTAGCTCTCCACTAAGTTTCTGCAAAATTGTATCAAATGGTTGTTTGTTGTCATTCTCTTGAATGCTGTTGATTAATTAGAAAAAATATAACTTAAATAACACTCACACATTCCCATGAATACATTCTGTTGGACTTGAGCTTTCCCAAGTGAAGTTATTGTAAGAAACATCCCTGTAATACCAAAAATCAGCAGAATAAAATAGTAACCTATTTTTTCACATAAATAAAATGGCTTCCACAAATGCTCTGGCTACTTCTTCTTTTTTCCCAATGTATGAAAACTTTGTGTCAGAATCAGAGGACCAAAGTTCATGAGGAAAATTGTAATCCAAATGCAATCAACTCTAAGTGGAACCAAGCAATTATCAAAATGGTACTATCGTTATTGCTATTAAACGCATTCAAAAAGGAGATGGAAGGATAAAGATCAATATCAAGGAATTACATACATATACTTGTTTCTTCCTAAGACCCATGCTGGTATAGTTCCAGTGAGCTTGTTCCCTGTCAAATAACTAGTACAAAACAACACAACAGTCACACCTTAATGATAATGTGAATGACAATGTGAAAAGATAAAAAATAAAAATAAAATTATGGGACATCCGCTTACATGAAATCTACTTGTTGAAGTTGGATGAATAATTTTGGAATTTCACCACTCAATTCATTAAAGCTGAGGTCACTGTGTAAATAAAGCAAAATGGATATTAATTTCTACCACAAGGGAATCAAAACCAATACCTACTCAAATTAAAAATGCCAATGTTTAAAGCAAAACAAAGGATCATAATAAGTATATTGTTTATATTCATACATGTATGTATATGCAAATTATGAATATATTTATATTGATGTCTAAAGAAGTCTAGAAGAATGAATCATTGGATGTTAACCACGATCATGCAGTTGCACAAACTTAACCAGTGGAAGAAAATATGAGGACCTTCTGTCATAGAAGTTTCCTGAGAATCATGGCAGAATTCCAGATTCTAACTATCATAAGAGGAAAGTAATACCATTTAACTCTTGTTTGGGGTTTGCCAGAAAATTTGTTAAACTTTTACTTCTCCACTTCATCAGAATAGCAAAATTTTTAATATCTAGAGATATGAGAAATTGCCTGAGAGATATAACCAGAATATCAATGAGGTTCTGATATTCTACCAAAAGCACTTAGAATCTTTAGTCTACAATGAAATACTCCATAATTCAGAAGAAAAATCAGGCAACGTATGAAATACTCCGTAATTCTCGAAACCTATATATTCAAATTTCTCTCCTGTCCCTGGAACTTTTACCTAGGATAAAGGACCCTCCTAACTGTTTATCATTGTAAGTAATATGTTTGAAAAATCTGAATAGTGTGAAATGAACAAGCTTATTTCCAGCTTTCACCAGAGTGGTATAAACTCATTGTCTATTTATTTTGATTTGCAAGGCTCATGATAATGCAGATTATCCACAACCATTTCCACAATCAACTTTCTCCAAACATCATATAAAGTTAAATTCCATGGAGTCTTAACGGACTAGGGTTTTCAAAGAGGAACATGGGGTTCTTCGAAGCTCATCAGAGTCATTTGCTAATCTACTTACAGGTTTTTAAGTTTTGTAATTTCTCCAATATACTCTGGGATCTCTCCATAAATTAGGCACTTCCTCAGTATCCTGCATTACAACATTGTTGTCACTAAAATGCACCATAATTTGAGAGTATCAGAAGAAGAAAACAAGGTAATCAGAAATTCAACTCACAGCGTCTTCATGGATTTCAAATTAGTCAATGGCGGGAATGTAGACCCTCTATCTTTTAGGTCAGTTATCCTCCTAAATATCACAGTACACAAACTATCACTATATAACATTTTTTTGGAAGGAATTAAACAATAAAGTAGTATAATTGCATACAGATCACTTAAGCTTGTTAAAGCAGAAATGCTCGAAGGTATTGGCCCCTTAAGAAAGCAACCCTCCATATGCCTGTAACATAGAGTAAAATTCTGTGATCAATAGAGCATAGACTATGAATGCAGTAACAAAGATGCAAGAAGCTTACAGTTTTTCAATCTTTGTCCAATTACTGATGAAATCAGGTATCTTTCCAGAGAAATTATTGTCACTTACCCTCCTGAAATGTAGTATAGAAACAAAGTTTATGAGTCACTCTGGGAAACATCAATGTATCAAACACATTTAATACTAAGAAATTATAACTTCAAATAACATTGTATATTATGAAATAATCATACAGTATCAGAAGGAGGATATATCAAGTAAAATATTATAATTATAATGTGTTATTTGTATTTCTGGGAATCCTGAAATGCTTCCATTGCAGCACTAAAGAGAGCTGTTATAATATAAATGGTTCAGCTGTCAAGTCCAGTCTGAATTTCATAACACTGGGCTTGAAAAGATATCATGAATTTAATAACATAAAGTTTTATATATTTTGGTTAGTTAACTGATCATTTCAATAAGAATATAGGTGTTAACTCACATATCAACCAATTTGGTCAACTTGGCAAGTGCAACTGGCAGCTCTCCTGTGAAAGCATTCGAGCATAGCATACTAAAAAAAAGAGGATAACAATAACATTAAAAATATTACAACATAATTCTCAGTAATGGTCCGTTTTGATGATTAATGTAAGTGAGAATGTGAGAAAGATTTACAGTTTTCGTAAATGGATCAACTTTCCTATCTCTGGTGGAATGGGTCCTGAAAATTTGTTTCCTTCGATACTCCTGTAAAACACATAAATTACTATTTACTTTAGATAAAGCATCTAAAGCTGGCTTATGGCCATTTATAAATCTGGCAATGTTTAACCTAGACATGCCAAGCTCCCATGGATTAGAAATTTAGAATCACCATATATAATTCAATTTTACACATGTAGTGTTTTAATTTGGATTCAGCACCAAAAATCCAGATAGGATACTCTAAAATTTTAGAAATACTTCATTAATTCTCTTTTGATAGAAATAAGTTGATGGATTCTCTCACATTTAGCCTCAATAAATGGATTGGACTGGCTACTATTCAGATTGATTTAATTATGAACTAGTTTGCATTTTTTTTTTTTGGTGACTTGATGCAAATATGGCCTGAAGACCAGCATCAACTTATCCAATTGTAACATATATAGATTATGAATATGAAAATTGAATGATTCCAACATACAGGTTTCTGAGAGTGGTGATGTTGGTGAGAACTTTTGGGAAGGGACCTGACAAGCTGTTCCCCATAAAAGAGCTGTATATTCAATAAACAAAAGCATATAACTTCAAGTTGTACAAATTGAAAAATTTAGTAATGGTCCAATGGAGTGACGAGTATAAGAGGGTGCTTACATCTCGACCAAGCGCATGGTAGCCCATTGGGAAGGTATAGAACCAGTAAAGTAGTTTTTAGAGAGATCCCTGAATAAAAGAAATTGGAACATTAGCCAAACAGCTCTAGCTCAAATAACACCTCTTCCTCTTATAAAACCAAGGTAGAGGATGAGATCATGGGTTCAAGACTCATCGAGTGCATAACTTGCCAATAACAAAAATGGTTGAAATGACTATTTAGTTTACATTATAGAATAATTCTGGTTTTTTCCTTACAAAAATTTGAGGTGGGGGAGCTTGGAAAACTCTGGTGGAACAGTGCCTGATAGATTTTGTGTCTTCAAAGCTCTGCATATCTCTAAAGTAAATTAGTTGAACATGGCACTCATATCAAATGAACTATTTTAAATTTAGAATCTATATAGTACAGCTGATTCATAGTTAAAAATCTCTTTGAATTATAGGTACTGGAATTTTGTTATAGAGGAGCAAAAAATAGTAGATCTATATGACATATGGTTCAGTAAATAATATTGCAGCATATATTGAGTATTGCAAAAAGTTGTCAGAAGAAAGAAGAAGAAAAGACATAAGCCAGTCCGTAGTTCCAGTGTCAACAACATCAAAATATCTTCCATATCAGAACAAGAGCTACTACTACGCCTGTTGATCCAAACAGGGGAAAAAATTGTGGCAGATCATAATAATCAAAGTGTGGCTAAATCTATCATAATAACTGCAGAAAAACAGATCTACCTCCTACATAATTAGCACATAAAACAGAGAAAACTTTCAGAATGGAAAAGTTTAACCAAACTCTCATATCATACAAACCAAAACACATAAAGCAAACAAAAAAGAAAATGCAACTTGAATATTTTATAGGACTGAAGGATTTTTATTACATTAATTGACCAACTGTTAAACTTTATTTGATAGATCCTTTTAGGAAATTAGGTGAGCTTTACCAGTAACTGCATTTTTCTCACTAAATTCTCTGTGTGTAATCAGAGAACTTGGGTTGTTTAAGAGTGTCCCATCATGTATCACACCATTTTTGCAAATTTAGAGAACTACATAGGTCTCTAATATAAAAAGTTTCCATGTATGAGTCAAACCCATGATTGTTGGAGTTCATGTGTCAATATAATTTTTAATTCCCATCTACAACCTTGCATGAAAAAATTTTCAAGCATATGGTAGCCAGAAAATACCCTATATGGTCATGATAAAAATGTTCAGATCAATATATTGTACTATATGCCATACTGCAGAACAAAACCAAACTTTAACATGT
The DNA here is from genome assembly GCA_028535165.1 of Quercus tomentella. Classification (NCBI taxonomy): domain Eukaryota; kingdom Viridiplantae; phylum Streptophyta; class Magnoliopsida; order Fagales; family Fagaceae; genus Quercus; species Quercus tomentella. The sequence continues at coordinate 42,116,110 of JAPQVY010000100.1, read as the reverse complement.
AAATGTTGTGTTATTGAACACACTTATGACAAAAAGTCTTATATCTCAGTGGTAACAAAAAGAGGTCTACATTCATTCATGAATACCACGATGTGGTGTGAGATCTTATGTAGGACTGGCTATATACTTTTGTACAAAATTAACTATAAATCCCAGAGTTTCATGGGAAATGCTTCTCTCTCACTCTCACTTGTAAGAACACCCATGTGAGTGGGTGGGCAAAATTGATCCAGTAGTGCTTCATCGTTATGAAGACACTAATTCTAGGAATCTAGCCAAACCCATAAACCCACTTAATGGAAATTTAACTTAAAAAATAAAATAATAAGATCAAATCCCACGTAACTAGTGCACACAACTGACACAAGCTAAAGACAAAATCTATCTAAGAACATGTTTACGAACAATCTCTCTCTTTTTTTCTTTTTTTTCTTTTTTTTTTTTTTTTTAAAGAATCATTTACGAACAATCTTAAAATCACAACAAAGTTCACAACTTTTGTTACAACTTACTACATAGACCTACTACTTTTATCCACCACTCACAACTCGCCTTGTGACGAGTTGTGGCAAAAGTTGTGAACTTTGTTGTTATTCTAACATTTTTCCATTTTATTCTACTTTGAGAAAGTCTAGACACAAAATAATAATAATAATAATAGCAAATTCAACTTGCTAAGGTGGTAGATTGTTAATGATAAGTAAAAAGATAATGTCAATAATAGGCTCAAATGAGTTCCATTACTAGCTTGCCGTATCAACAGATGTCAAACATTTCTCATGTACAGCACTAGTAGAGGCGAGAGTGAGTGAGAATGAGAGCTTTAACATGCACAATTACAAACACATGCCAAACCTGACAACCCTATCCCTATCCCTATCCAAAATCATCCGGATTCAAGCTGGCATGGGGTGTAGGCCCAAACCCGATTTCTTGAACTTTGGAGTTTGGAGATTAGTTTGTAACTTTGTCACGTAAATAAAACCCATTACCTAATGGGCTGTGTTTTTTAGTTATTCACATGTGTGTCTTATAACTTAAAACATGATTTTACATAGTCACGTTTTCAAGTTACAACAGCACAATGTGTTTTTAAGTCATATTTTCAAGTTATAACAACATAGTATAGTGTGTATCAGTGTATGTAAAACACAGTATATAATTAAGACGATTTTCCCTTACCCATTCCCATTGGCCATTACTTTATACAAATACAACCAGAAGATGAGGTTTTGTTTTTTAAGTTAAAAAAAACCCACCATAGAAAAGTTGACCCACGCGCTTTACACGTTGCGGTCTGCAGTCAACGTCTCAACGCTACACTTGCCTTTTCTTTTTTTCTGTTTTTTTGGCTGTAAGTGGGCCCACTCGCACACTACTCTCTGTCTCTCTTCTAAAAGAGAATATGTATAAACTAGTATAATTTACGTTAAATTATAAATTCTCTAATGTTCATCTATTTTTAATTCAGGCCCTTGAGGGTTTTTTTTTTTTTTTTTAACTTTTATTTGTTTTCAGCCTTTTGAGTTGCTTTACTATATATAGAGTATAGACATGAGGACTAAATTGAAAAATATATTAAAAACATGTCAAAATTAAAAGATACAATAATTTCTAGCTAATTAGCCTTATTTTTATCTTCCATTAATAAATCCTATTATATATTATTATAATAAAAAAATGATAAATATAATTCCTCCACAACTTGTGTGCCAAAATCTTGTTAGAGAAAAACATTAGCAGAGAGAACAAATTGAATGAGGAAAAAGGAAGAGAGAGGAGTACATGCTCACAACATGGCAAGAGGAATTGTGGTTGAAGGTGCAGTCACATGTCACATTGCTCTCAAAGCCTTTCCTTCCATCCCATACTCTCCAATTCCCTCCTTCTCCACTGCAAGGATCTACCCCAAAATGCCAATCTTTCTTCCCTAGTTTCTTCCCTATCTCTTTCAATACCTCCACTGCACCATTTAACATATACCAACAAAACACAATACAAATATCAAATCACCTGTTTGCTTTCTGAGAAAATATACAGACCCAAAGAAATAAAAAAGAGCATTCACTTTTGAATCTTGGATCTTTATTGAAATAACTATATGGGCAACTAAGATAAGCAACAATCTTTTTGAAACAAAAAAAAAAAATGCTTAATGGTTTACAACTAAAAATAAATAAATAAAACATTGATGTATAGATTTAAAAACTTTGAATCTCTCAATCAACTATGTTTTTGAGACAAAACAAAATGATGTATGGATTAAAGAACTCTAAACTTTCAATCATGGACTTTTAATTTATATTCATTATTTGGGACCCAGAGTTGATTGAAGCCAATGCATCTGTTTACCATAGTTGAACTGAGCTGATTCAGGAATAACAAAAAGAATCACAAACTTTATATATAGTTGGAGAGTACGCACCTTCATCACTATGAAGCTTAGCAGTGGCTGCTAATCCAAGGGTTGCAAAGTAAAACAACGTAGTGGTGAAGATAACATGTGTAAGAAGCAACTTTATAAACGTAAAATCAGCTCCCATTTGGTTTTAGAATTGTGCCGAAGCTCCAGGTTAACAGTCTCAACTCAGTTTTTTAGAAGCTCGGAGAGAGAGAGTGAGAGAGAGAGAATGGTGAAGGAGATTGGAGTTGGGACAGATTCATACCGTGGGACAATGTTATATGTATCTTATTTGTCTATTCCTTAGTGCATCATTATTTGTCTATTGCAAAAAGATGAGTGTGGAAATTTTGGACCAACTATTTTGAGATTTTTTTTAGCACAACTATTTGAAATTTTATTTTTGGCAATTTTAGTCGGAACACGACATTTTAGGATGTGAAAAGCTTCGTATGATCTAGAATTTCCGATCCCCTTTTAGTGGGGACAGCATTTTTTTTAAAAAAAAAATTAGGAGGATAAACCAATTAAACTATAAAACTCATTAAGGACACTTGACTTAGAAATTGGATGGAAAGGTAAATCACAAATGCACATAAATGAGGGTTGTTTGGAAAGAGAATTTTTTTAAAAAAAATTTCTTATCTCAAAAAAAGAAAAATTCTAGTTTTAACTTTTAAATGCTAGAAATAATAGATGCTACTAATTATGTGTTTGGTAAGAGTATTGTAAATATATTTTACAAGATATATTAGTGTGAAAAACATTCTCAATAACTCTAAAAATAGTTTTCAATGACATTATGAAAAATATTTTGAAAAACATAGACCCCACCCAAATCTGACATGACAACATTTAACGAAAATAAATTTTATTAATGAGCTCTCCCTCTCATCTAAAACCTAAAGGTATGTTTGGTTGGGTGGATTTTAGGGAGGATAGTAAAAAATAGAGAGAAAAGTGGAGAGAAAATGATAGTTTTGTGTCTTTAGTATGGAAAACATTCTTAATAACTCTAAAAACAGTTTCCAATGACATTATAATAAATATTTTGAAAAACATAGACCCCACCCAAATCTAACATGACAACACTTAATGAAAATTAATTTTATTAATGAGCTCTATCTCTCTCCCTCTCATCTAAAACCCTAAGGGTATGTTTGGTTAGGTGGATTTTAGGGAGGATGGAAAAAAATGGAGAAAAAAGTGGAGAGAAAATGATAGTTTTGTGTGTTTAGTATGGAAAACATTCTCAATAACTCTAAAAACAGTTTTTAATGATGGGTCACGCTTAGGTCCAGTGTCCAGTAGTACTGGACCCATTGAAATTATAACATGTATTCACTTTTAGACACGTGTCACCATCTGACCGAGTCCAATGTACTGGATGCACTGGACCTAAACCAAGTCCTTCAATGACATTATGATAAATATTTTGAAAAACATAAACCCCACCCAAATATGACATGACAACACTTAACGAAAATAGATTTTATTAATGAGCTCTCTCTCTCTCCCTCTCATTTGAAACCCTGGGTATGTTTACTTGGGTGGATTTTAGGGAGTATGAAAAAAATGGAGAGAAAAGTGGAGAGAAAATGATAGTTTTGTGTGTTTAGTTAGGAGAGAAAGGGGGAAAGAAAGCTGGTGGGGCCCATGAGTCATGAGTTTTCCCTCCTACTCCCACCAAAAAGTAATCTTTCCAAAATGGAGAGAAAAGAGTGTTGAAGATCAAAAGACTATTTTGCCCCTATAACATTACTACTGCACAGTGCTCATTGCTCAGCCACTTTTGTTTTGTATTGTTCAAACCTTCTTTTTTTCTTTGTCCAATATTAACGTAACTATGGCCAGTAGGATGCAAGCAACAACGTTTTTTTTTTCAAGCTTGTCTATTATTCAATATTAGCGTAACTGCAGCCTGGGATTCTTCTTCTTTTTTAATATATTATTTTAACCAATTTAATAAATCACATCTTTTATACATAAAAATATATAGATGGAGAAAAAAAATTAAAATAAAGTTAAAATTGTGTTGTGACATTTTTATAATGTGTCAAATTATTTCATGTATATTTTCTCAAAAAACCTATTTCTTATATACTTCTATAAAAAAAAAAAAGATATATTATATAATAAGGGCATAATAGTAAATTCATACAGACTATACTTTCTATTTTCTCATTTTTCTTCTCAACCAAGTAAATAAGTTTTTCATCCTTTCGCTTTTTTACCTCTCCAACCAAACAATGTAAGAGAAAACAAAAAATAAAATATTTTCTATTCTCTCACTTTCCCATCCTCTCCCCCATTTTCTACCCTCCCACTTTTTTATCCTCCCAACTAAACAGACCCCAAATCCCCACCATCAGTCCTTCATGCTTATGCTAGCATCCACTAAGGCTCTCCCCAAATCCCCACCATCAGTCCTTCATGCTTATGCTAGCATCCACTAAGGCTCTCTCTCTCTCTCTCTCTCACTCTCTCTCTCTCTCATGGTTGAGCTTTATGAGGCTCACCACCACCATTGCTAGAAGTGGTGCCTAACACCACCACCACCACTGGAGTATATTCGTACACTATGTGGGTATGTTTTCTATGTTAGATTGTTGCTTGTGGATTGGGGATTGTAAGATTGGTAGATGAGTGGGGTTAGCAATAGGAAGAATTAAGAGGAGATAACAACGTTGTCGTTGGTTATTTCGAGAAGAAGAGAGAGAGATTTAATTTTTTCTTTATTAACTTTTACTTTTGTTAGAAAAAATCAGTTCATCCTCACTACTAAGACATGGTCCCAAACAAAAATTTTGTATTTTCAGTTCTAAAAAAACCGTTCAAAAAAATTGTGCCAAACACACATTTTTCTATTATGAGTTCCCTAAAAACAGTTTTCCAACTTAATTTAATGAAAATTATTTTCAGATTTTTTTTGAAATAAAAACACAAATGCTCTTCACAAAACAAGCCCTTAGAATTCTTTATTTTTAAATGTTTATTTCTCAAAACGTTTTAAAATATACACTCATTTTTATTTTTCAATTTTTTTAGTGTTTATAGTTTCCTTATAGGGTGTTAAAAACATTATTAAAAAAAGTATGTCACCTCAAATATAAAAATAAAATAGAGGACATTTTAAAATAATTATTATGTTTAAAATATTTCTATGACAATAACATTTGTATCACAATTTTGATGTGGTTTAGTATGAGTAGTTGTCTACCACTTCAACATGGACCTACTACATTTTTCTCAACACTGACAATCAACTATATTGGAGTTGTAGTAAAAGTTTAGATATAAAATTTTTTTCTTATATTTACTGTAATTGTATTATTTTAAATTTAAACATTATCTTGGGACAAAAGGTTATTGTATAAAATTTATCTATTTTTTTCCCAATTTAGGTAATTTTTGCAACGAGCTGTACTGGTTTGCTTTGATGAATGAAAGATTGAAATGTTTTGAATTAAAAAAAAAAAAAAAAAAAGGGTAACAACAACAATACTTTGGAGAAAAAATAAAACAACTGCTCAAATAATTGTAGAAATGATTTGAATCCTATTTCTGTATTCAAGAATAAAGGATTTTAGATGCATCTTATAAGTTCAAAAATAGTGCAAATTATTATAAGTTCATATGTAAATCATGAAAGTTTTAGGTCACAGTGATGTACCTAAATTGCAAATTTATTAATGTTACATACACAAGAATTTTCGTAATAGTTAAGTTAACAAGCTCTTATCAGTATTTAGGCGTGATAGTTGCTTAATAAGTATAAGTTCTTGTGGGAGTGGGAGGCAAAGACCAAGGTTTAAGTTTCTAAGAAAAAACTTCATACACATATATACTTAAATTATAATATTATACTACAGTAGAATTCTATCTCAAATAAAATTAAAATTAAAAAAACACACAAACAATATGCCACATTAGTATATTTGAAACTTTTTGTCAAATTTTTGTATTCACAAACTTTCTCTTCCAAATTTCATTGGCCCAAGGAGGCATAAATCTTCTAGGTAAGCATGACATGAAATTTGATTGGTCGATTCTTGTTATAGCATTCACAATGGGAATGCTAAATGCCATATGTTACCTCTATTTAGCATTTGTCTCTCAAAAACCTCCACCATCCAGAATTGTAAAAACTTAGAATAGTACTATAGTGCCATCCTACTTTTATGATAGCATTGTAGCAACTTGTATCCTATTTATAATATATTTTATATGCCTCCTTGTCTCTTCAGTCTTCTCTCTCCATGTCCATCTTCTCTTTTCGTGTCCATCTTCTCTCAGCGGCCTGGGTTTCTAATTGGTGGCATGGGTTTCTGATCGGTGGCTTCGGTTTGCTGATTGGTGGCTTGGGTTTGATGATCAGTGGCTTGGGGTTGCTGATCAGCGTGTGGAGATCGGCGAGTCAACCTAGGTTTCTAATCGGTGGTGTGGGTTTGCTGATCGGTGGCTTGGGTTTGCTGATCGGTGGTTTGGGGTTGCTGATTAGCACGTGGAGATCGGCGAGTCGGTGTGGTGGGTTTCTTTGATTTTTTTTTTTTTCTCTTGGTGGTTTTATGTTGGCTGTTTCTTGTGATTGTGGTTGTTGGTGGTGATTTTTGGCAATTTTTTGTGTTTCTTTTCCTTTTGGTGGTTTTTTCTTGTGGTTGTTGTTAATGGTGAGTTTGGTTGTGGTGGTGGTTGCTGGCCGGTGGTGTGGTGGTGGCAAGGTGGTCCGTTTCATGTGGTTGTTCTTGCTATGATTTATGGGTTTGGTGGTGGTGGCAATCGGCATGGATTGATGGTGGATTTTTCTTCAATTTTTTGTTTTGGAATTGTTGTTGTGATTTGCTGGGGTGGTTAGTGATGTAGCAGTGATTTGGGTCCTTGTTGTGGGTGATTATTGCCGGGCAAAAGATGGGTAAGTGATTGTTGCTGGGTGGAGTAGGTGGTTGGGGTTTGGGTTTGTTCATGGTGGAGAGAGAGAGAGAGAGACGGGGGAGGAAGGAAGAGAGAAAAAATTAGAGATAGGAGATTATTTTTTTGGTTATATATTTTAGTAGATAATATATATTATTTTAATCAGTAGAATAGGAAAATAAAAATTGAAATATTAGATGTGTTGTAAAATAGTATGGTATAATTGATAAAGTAATTTTTTGAGATTATAAAATAAGTTGAGATACAATTTCCTATTGAGAATGCTCTGAGTTGTTACGTACGCTAGTTTTCTTGGTGTTTGAGATGATTTGTCTGATAATAGGTTCAGTCAACTATTATGCATCACGAGGGAATGATGATATCACTTATCAGTAAGAATTAAAATTTCAGTTCTTTTTTTTTTTTTTTTTTTAAATCCCCTTTAAGCCATGTTTATTAAAATTCGTAATCGATTATTTGATTCTTTTTATTAAAAAAAAAAACATTTTAATTGATGAAAGAGAAAAAAGGAATTTTCTTTTAAAGTATTAAACATGGGGATATATTTTATTATTCCCCACCAATTGTAAAATGAGCTTTGATCTCAATAATATTATTAATTTTCTGGGTAGACAAGACGCAAAGTTGAAAATTTTGGTTGGATGCATTATTTGAGCTCTCCTAAGTCAAAATTTTCAGTTTCTTCACTTAGAAAAATTTATAAAATAAGATTTTTTTTTTTAGAAGATATAAAATAAGAAGTTGGATGAGTTGGAGATTGGCTGCTTAATTTCTTAAATCAATTTTCTCAAAAAATATATATATTTCTTAAATCAAAATCACAGGGACAGAGCTGCAATGGGAAACCGAACATTAGAAAAGATAATTCAAGATGTCATGGCCATTTATCTTGACCGGTTGAGCCATCACTCGAACTGTCATATTTATTGATCTCATGCACTGTTGTTTCTTTCCTAATCAGTCACGTTCAGATTCGTTACTCCACAGATTTATAATCAAAGATCTCCTTATTTTTCTTTGTGACTTGTTTTCGTTACTAAAAATGGCAGTGTCATAGCAATTAGCACAATTTATTTACGTAGCGAGTTGTGATAAAAATCGTGTCATTTGTTGTGTTGTGATCTTGATATTTTTTGTTTCATTATTCAACAAACTTTATTTTTGAGAAAAATCAACTCATTTTAGTGCTTTTATTTTTCTGAAAAAAAAAAAGTACCATGTTTTTATTTATTCCAAGCCTCAAATGATTCTCAAATTAATTTGGACCTAGTTGGCTGGCAAGTATGGATAGATAGTGATGGTAACAGTGTAAATGGGTCCTATTATGAATGAGATTAGTAGGATATATCCAAATCAATGTAATGGCAAGTCCATTATTTTTACCGAAAATTGTCGGCAACTTTCACTTGCAATCCAAGGAATTGGGTGAAAAAGCAGAATAAGAAGACTGTCCAATTTCTCAAATTCATGGTTTCATTTTCTTTAGAACAAAATTGGCTTAAAACTAAAACTAATCGTTTTAAAACAAATTAAACCATTTATAATTAATTTGTTTTTATATTCATATATGTCATTTAATTTTATTTTTTTCACTTCAATTATATTTAACTAACTTTTGTTTTTAAGTTAGTCCTTTCGTCCATATGATAGTCCCATTAACTCCATAAAATGATGGAGTGATTTTGCTATTGGAAACTGATGGTGTTTAACGGCATAGTTTGGATGAAGATGGATAGAAGGATTATAATGAAAGCATATATAATTAAAGTGATTGAAAGGAAAATATATATGACAAAGTTTAGGTACAAATTTTATTGTGGTTACTGATTATAAGTTCACTTATTGTAGTTTAGATACAAATTTTTCTTCTTATATTTTTCATAATTGCAAATTTCCAAAAGATCAAAGATTAATAATTATGCTATTAATCAAATGTTTAAGTTTCTAGTTTAAAATTATGCATAAAAAATAAGTTTATGGATTAAATAGTAAATAGTATCCGATTGACATGAAATTTTAAATGTGAATTAAGAATATAAAAGACATACAATCTAACAGCTAGATTTTCAAAATATGTAATAATGTTAATTTTTTCAACGGAAGCAGTAGCCAATCTCTCTCTCTCTCTCTCTCTCTCTCTCTCTCTCTCCATACACACATAAACTTCTTTTGAAATTATACCCAAAAAAAAAAAAAAACCCTATATCAAAACAAAAGCCAATACAATGATGAGGGAAAAATTTGAGAGCATTAGCATCCACTATCTTAAAACTATTTTATTTTACCATCTCAAAAGTTACTTTATCTATTATACCATATCATTTTACAATACACCTAACATCTCAAATTTTATTTTATCATACAACACATTAAAATAATATACATACACAATAAAATAATATAACCCAAATACATATCTATTCTCTCCCATCTCTCTAATTTTTGTCTCTCTTCCTCTGTCTCTCTTCCACTACAACCACTTGCCAGGGGCGTAGCCAGGATTTTTTACATGGGGGGGCCGATTTTCGATGACGATGATTATCATCGTTATATGGATAGTTTATATATTTAGGTTGATATGGACCTTCTTTGAGATAAGCTTGTCGGATTTCATCTTGTTTGTTGATAGGAAATTCACATATTTGTTTACGTGATCCTAGATTACGATCTATCTATTCAGATTGAATTCTTGAACATTTGGAGGGGTGTTCATCAGGCATTGAAGTATCATCATTTATTTCTACAGCCACAGATGTCCTAAATTTTGAATTGCTAACATCTTTTTTCTTTAGGAATGCATCAATTGTTTTTCGTTTGCTCATAATTCTTTTAGAATTAAGAATATGACTCAAAAATTAACCTGAAAAGAACTTGAAAAATAAAATCTTAATTAGAAATTTTTACTTAATTATATGGATGTTATTCATACTCAAGAAAAAAATAAAATTTCCACTATAATTTAAACAGTCAACCCATCATCATTCCTATTATTCAAATTTTCCTGTATTTTAATTTTTTTTAATTAAGAATAACCCCTCAAACAAAAGCAAAAATTAAACACACTAGTACAAAACATAAAACAAAAAATTTAACAATACCCACTGCCACACGATATCTAACTAATCAAAAATAGGTAATAAATCAAAAAAAAATTTACCTTAGAAACTTTATCTTCACAAAGTGCAAACTTTATCTTCCCTTCAAGACTCATCACAAACAACCTCCCTATGCCCATGCCTTCAACCATATATTTCTCTAAAAATCTATGAAAAATTAAAGAGCATGTGAATATTTAAGTGTAGATAGTTAAGAAAAAAAAAAAAAACACTAAAAAGAGATGAAGCGGAAACTAAAAACTCACCCTCTGGCTACGCCCCTGCTCTGAATGATTTATTTTAAGAAAGCATGAAGAAATAAAATAATGGTTAGTTGTTTTTTTTTTTTTTTGGGATCGTGAGGACTGAGTTTGAGAGGAGGGCTGAGCTGAGCTGAGGGTTTTGTTTTGTTTGGGGCTGCTAGAACCAGTGGAGTGGGCGGTGGCGTGTATACACAGTAGACAAGAAGAGAGTAAAAAGAGAAACAAAAGAAAGGGTTCTGAATCTTCTTATTTTGAGTTGGAGAATGGGTGATAAAGTGTTGTTTTGTTGGGAAGTGCTTTGGGTATTTAAATATAAGTGGGTTGTGGGCCATGTTTTGTTTTATTAGAGGATAAAAAGGCCTACACTTGAAACTAGAGTTTGGGAGTGAATTGAAGTATTGAACAGAAATGGGAGGAGGGGTCGGATGTACATCATTGGGGGGGGGGGGGGGGGGGCAATTAAAATTTGTATATATGCTGGTGGACTTTTTTTTTTTTTTTTTTTTTTTTTGTAGGGGCAACGGCCCCCCCAAGGGGCAACATGGCTCCGCCCCTGCCACTTGCTTTATACACCTCCACCATGAACAAACCCAAAAAGGCTACCGAAACTCAAACAACCACCCGTGGCTCACTACCCATCACCCATCACCACCCAAGAAAACCCACAAGTGACCAACAAAACCAAGCAAAATGAACCCATGCCAATCTAACAATATCACGAAATCGGAACCAAACAAAACCAACAAATGAACAACAAAACCTAGCAAAATTGGACCCACACCAATCCAACAATATCACTAAAATCGGCACCAAACAAAACCCACAAATGACCAACAAAACCTAGCAAAATTGTACCCACGCCAATCCAACAACATCACCAAAATCGGAACCATCAAAATCGGAACCAAATCGGAGCCACCCAAATTGGACCAAAATTAGACCCACGCCACTGTGCCTCCAACACAGGACCCACCAAACCGTGCCCTTAGAGAAATGCAACAACCTTGCCACGCCATACCACGCCACGTCGATCTAGAAACCCAGAAACCTCCACCTCAACCGCCACGCCGTTTGCTGATCTAGAAACCAGAAGTCTCCATGCCACCGCCAGACCCATGCTGCCATTAGACCCATGCTAGACCCACGACCCACGCCAAATAAACACCACCACCATGAGAAAGAGGCTTGGAATGTCAAGAGAGAGAGAGGAGATGAGAGATTGATGAAGAGAAAGACAGAGGCAGTATTTAAAGGTGGGGAATAAAAAAAAAAAATTGGTTTAGAACGTTATTACAATACCATCATAAATTTAGGATGGTACTATAGCACAATTGCAAAAAATTTTACAATCAAAAGACCGAGTAGTAGACTTTTTGGTGCTTTAATGCTAAATAATACCAATCTATACCATTTGCATAAACGGATGCTCAAACCATCCACAGCTCGAAATGTCATCCTATCCTATTTTATCATCTCAAAAAGCTACTTTATTAATTATACCAAACCATTTTAAAACACACCCAACATCCTAAAACTCTATTTTTTCCCCATTTTATTTAAATATTCTTTTTTAATCCTTTTTTTACTATTTCTCTTTTTCTCTTCCTTTTCCTTCTCTTTCTACCTCAACCTCTAGCACCGGCCTTAACCTCTAGCAAACCCATACCAAGCAAAATCACAACAAGCAAATCACAACAAAAAATCACCAAAATCAACAGAAACTTAACCAACCATCAAAAAATCACCCATAGCTACGCCGATCTTGCCGCCACAACAACTACCAGACAGCCACTGACCTAGACCCAGTCTTTAAGCCACCACTGCTGCCACCCAAATCCGACCCAAACGTCGGAAACCCATGCTCAACGGTGATCTCCACATCCCACGCCCAACGCCGATCTCTACGCCCAACACCGATCACCACACCTAACGCCAATCTCCACCCCACACCCAAACACCGATCTCTGCGCCAAACCCCAAACGCCGATCTCCACGCCACCACACTGATTTGCAACAAGAGAGAGAAGAGAAATAATGAGTGGGTGGTGGCTTGCCATGGCCGGTAATAGTGGGTCAGGCCATGGTGTGGTAGCTATGGGGTTTTGAGTCTGAAGAGAGGAGAGCAGAATAAGAGAGGGAAGGAAGATAGAGAAAAGAAAAGAAATAATGTGAGAGAAAGGAGAAAGAAAGTTGGTTGGAGTTTTTTATAAAAAGTATGAAAGAGACAATTAAAAAATAATTTTTAGAAATACAATTGTGCTACAGTAGCATCTTATTAATAAGATGCTACTATAGCACCATTTTAAAAATTTTTACAATTCCGAATGTTTAAAGCAACCACATCAGTCCATGTATTTTACACATTCATTTTTACACTAAAAACCTACTTTTTCTATTTTACACCTTCACTTTTACAAAATACCAACATCAGTTCATCTATTTTAACACCTCTTTTATTAAAATAATCAATATCCTCAATTTTTTTATTATTTCCTCAACCAACCTATGCGCGCGTTCTCTCATTTATCTGATAAAGCTCTCTCACCCATTTTCTTTCTCATTTATCTAATAAAGCTCTCTCTCTCTCTCTGTGAACCCATTTTTCTTTCTCATTTTTTCTGTTAAAGCTCTCTCTCTCTCTGAACCCATTTTCTTTCTCATTTATCTGATAAAGCTCTCTCTCTCTTTCTCTGTGAACCCATTTTTCTTTCTCATTTTTTCTATTAAAGCTCTCTCTCTCTCTGAATCAACTCTCCCTCTCGGTCTATACCGATCCACAGCTCCCTAGCTCCGATCATCTCTATACCGATCTCCCTAGCTCCGATCCATAGCTCCGATCCACAGCTCCGATCAGGCAAGCACCGATCTCCCTAGCTCCGATCCACAAGCACCGATTAGATCCGACCAGATCAGATTTGACCGAGATCTCCCTAGCTTCGATCCACAAGCACCGATCAGTTATTGTATCTTCCTAGCTCTGATCAGGTAAGACCCATACCCACGAGCTCTGATCAAGCGAGACCCATGAGCTCCGATCGTTCCAGTCAAGTGTATCTCTGTGTTTTTTTTTCTTTTTTTTTTTTTCACTTTTGAGCAAGTGTATCTCTATGTTGATTTGTCTGTGGATGTATTTGGGTTAATTTTCAGTTGATTTTGGGTTAATTTTCAGTTGAGTTTGGTTAATACTTTGTGCTAGATTGCGGTGTTTGGTGGTGGCTCTGGGTTTGGTGGTTGGGTGGTTATTCTGGCGCGCTGGGTTGTTGCAATGGTTGGGGAAGGGAAGTGGTTTGACAGAGGAGAGAAAATAATATTAAAAAATTGTTTACACGGTGAACAGTAACCGTGTATATATGCACGGTTACTGTTCATTTTGCAAGACATCTTGTATATTTAGACATTTTTACATGGACTGATGTGGAAGGATTTTGAGATAAAATGTGTAAACTGGAGCATTTTTTATATTTTAGATGAGTATTCACAAGCTGGTGTGGATGCTCTTACAAGTCAAAATGGTGGGTGATTTTTGGCTCCTAATGCTACATAATCCTACATTTCCCACTTGGCATTCCCACTGGGAGATGCTCTGACTACTTGTGTTTGAAAACGGAAGAGACCTCACAGATATTTAAAAAAAAAAAAAAAAATCTATCCCAAAGCAATTAGGATCAGCTCAGATCTTTGATAAGGTTCTTTTAATACTCTGTGTCTCTGTTTCTGTCTCTGTGTGCATGCTTGAGTGTGTCAAATCGTACAGTATGAATTTTATTTTGAAGTTCCTCATTCCATTCGGTAATAACAAAAAAAGAAAAAATTTAAAAATCTCTCGTTTAATTTCTAATTTGTTTGTCGGATAAAGATTATTTTTTATTATTTTATTATTTAGTTTATTTTTGTTATTATTTATAGATCTTATTGTATTTTTTCATATTATTTATGAATTTCACAGTATTATTTTAATAAATTTTTACATTTATTTTTAATTTTTTTAATATTTTTTTTTTTAAATTTTAACAAAGTATACTGATCTCAAATGGACCTGTAGACGGATCTGTTTGACTTCGATAGTCAAAGTCTTTGATCGAGGTGTTTTTACTTGTTATCACTGAGAAGTAAATGCCAAAGCTAGCCCACTGGCCAAGCAGTCAATCTAGCTATTCACGGGAGACAAAAAGAATGCTACCAAACCATTAAATTCTACGCGTTTTTGTTATTAGCAGTACTTTGGGAGCAACTTGAGTACTTGACACCGAAATGATCAGAGTCTAGCTTTTTTATGCAATGTATGGGTCAATGAAAGCGGCAGGTCTTCCTATGTATTCAGTATTGTCCTTTATTGCCTTTTTTTGCATTTGTTTCAGACTAAGTGCGAGTGATGTGATGGTGTAGGACATATCTACTGCTACTGCCCTTTAATTTAAGTTATCAACAACGGCCCACAAGGTCACAAAAGGCCCAAAAAAGTAAAGGAAGAAATGTAATGCTTGAAAGCATCCTCTTCCCCAAGGGCCCGTTGAAAAGATAGAGGGAAGAAGGAAAGTACCTCTTGTGGAAATTATGAATATTTAGATAGTTGATTATCTTTGTTTTCACCATCTAAATTAAGTGAGCAAACTTTATTAAATGGCAATCCACTTGCAAAAAAATTACCTTATCTTGGACACTCTGTTTATGGGGTTGTCTCTACTTTTGTTGTATGGCACTTATGATCTTGGATGTAATCGACTATGTATTGGCAGTCTAAGTTTCCTTATCAATCCTTTCAAAAAAGAAAAGAAAAGTTTCCTTATCAATATATCCCTATTACCTCCCATAATATATATATATATATATATATATATATATATATATATATCCCTATTACAAAAAAAAAAAAAAAACTTTATTAGGGGGTGGGGTATGATATATTTTGTTCACCATAGAGGTAACAATCATCTACCTAGCCCCGTGGGATAAGTATGAATCGGTTTTCTTCTATATTAAAAAAAAGTATGAATCAATCTTTTTACCATTTAAAAATAAAAATTAAAAACATTAAAATTCAAAATTAAATTAACATATAAAATTCAAACTTACATCTATGCAATAGCGTTTTTTTAAGGAATATCTAATCAATATTAGCATAATATAAATAATAAATAATATATATTTTTTTATTACATTTCAACGCAATCATCTATTTAAATAAAATTTTATGTTCTTTTAAATTCGGAAAAAAAAAAAAAAAAAAAACCCAAATGAAATATTTGGTTGGAGTTTAGATAACAACACGCAAAACCCAAGTCATAAAATTTCAAAATTTTAACTTTGATTACCAAACGACAAACAGGGGAGAGTGCCAAACACACAATCATTTGAATAATAATAAAAAAAAAATCCAACATGTTAGGTTCTAAGACTTTAGGAACTAATATATTAGAACTTCAATTTGTATTATGTTGGCAAATCATGACAAAACATAGAGTCTAGGTTTAGACTTGCTCAAAGTGTGTTTATGTGTAAAATTGGAATCAAGTGATTGTAGAATTTATTGGACAAAATCTGTAAGGCTTGATCGATCGAAAATTAGGCTCGATCGATTGAACCACATGCAGATTTATTTTTCTGCAGAAATTCCAATTCAGCCCAAGCCCGTTTGACGTGTAGGGTTTTGTGTTTTACTCCAAGTATAAAAGGAAAAATCCTAGCTACGTTTTAGAAGTCTTTTGAGTGTTTTGTGTTGAATCTTCTATGAAATCTAGAGATATTTACCTTCATACACACACATAGAGTTGTTAAGATCAAAATTCGATTCAAGAACTTGATGATCTCTTCAGTTGCTGCATAAATTTTTTTAAAGAAAATCTAAAACCTTTGAGTGGAGTCTCAAAGTCACAAGTAGGAGAACTTGTGATTGCAGTGGATCAAAGAAAGAAGTAGTCTGTGGACTCGGAGCTGTCACGTGGTCGTGGTAGTAAGTTTTCTACTTGAGGTAGCAATAGGATGTTAGTGATCTAAGTTCTATTGTAAAAATTTCAATTCTTTCATAGTGGATCTGTTTTACCTTGAGGATAGGTAGGTTAAATCCTCTTCAGGTTTTTTACCTGTTAGGTTTTCTTGGGTTATCATATCGTTATGTTCTTTATATTTCCGCATTATTTACATGATATGATTTTATTGTGTTAACCTAGAACTGAATAATTTATCTAAGTAATCACCTGGCTAAATAACTAGGTTAAACAACTTGTGTTAAGGGGTCTAAAAATGTAAACAACACATAGTAATTTGAATACTTTAAAAAAAAAATCAAACAATTTAATACCAATAATGCTTAGTGATTTGTTACATAAAAGGGGTTTTTTGTTTTAGAAGGGCCACTAGCTAAAGGAATTGGCTAGCTAGATGATTGTAAGGACATGATTTGGAACGACCCAAAACGATGCTGGGTTCGCACGTAAAAAGGCCCAAACAATATCATTTATAGAGCGTGGGTTTGAAAGGCTAGGCCTTGATCGCAAGTCGGTGGTATTCCGTGGTGTTCATACATAAATAAAACGTGTACACCCTGGGAGTTTTTCTCCAAGAGGTGGGCTGGGAGGCTCTGGTTTTGGCCATTTCTCCCAGCCTCTTCTATGGATTGCTTACTTTTCCTTTTATACTAGCCTGTGTTCCTTATCCTTCGTCCACGTGTAGGGTCGATTTTTCCAAGACTGATACTTGTCCCATCAGTCCACATCCAGAGTGGTTGTGGGTGGTTGTAAAAGCTGGGGAGTATGGCTCTGTCAGGTGCGGAGTATGGCTCTGTCAGTTGCAGAGTATTGAATGGCAGTGAGAGCAGCTTTCCCTGGTCGTTATACTTTCCAGCGTACCCTTCTCTTTTGACTTAGATATTTTAGATTTTTTCCAAGCTGTTCCTATACCATTTTTACCCTTCCTTTTGGTGAGACCTTGGACATGCCGAGGACTGAATCGTCCTCGGCTGTGTCCCAAGACTATTTCGTACTTGTATTACCGAGCCTGAGCTATAACCCTCCTCGGCTCGGGCCTTGGGCCCCAACGAATAAATGGGCCAGGGCCACAAATTACTGGGCCCCACAATGATCATTTTATTTTATGAGTTTTTTGACATCAACTCTCAATTGTTGCTCAATTAGTTGGCACCTTCTAATGTTTTTGAGAAAAACATTTAGGGTTCAAATCCTCTCTTTTTAAACTATCAAAAATAAAAATTATCAATATATATATATGAAAATTCCATTCAAGTTGGTTTTATATAATTCAAGATAAATATTTTATCTCATTAAGTAATTAAATCAATCACAATTAATATTAAAATAAATTAAAATAAATTTTTGTTGGTAAATAAATTGAAGATTACATATTAGAGTATAAAAATAGTGTTAAAAACACACACACGCACACGTACACACACAAATTTATTAATTTCAAATAAATTAAATAATGAGCGTTATATAATTTTTATATACCTTTACATATATAATATAAACAGAAATATAATAATAATAAAAAATTAATTGAAAAGTTTTCTTGGGTTTATGGATGAAAAAATAGACCATATATTAAAATTTCTAAGTGCAAATTTTATTTTAAAAAGATTTTATTTTTTAAACAGAATAAGAGATTTTACTTATATATATATATATATATATATATATATATATATATATATATATATATATATATATATATATATATTGATAACATATGCTTTAAATTGTCATAAAGTTGGTGAGTTCTTTACGTCAAAAAAATGAATGTAAAAAAGAAAAGAAATAAGAAATAAGGGACATCAATACTTTAAATTAATGAATGTTTGTACATTCAATTTATAAAAATATGGTAGGGGCTATTAGGTAAAATTCACACATAAATATAAAGTTGTAACAAATTAACAATAGAAGGAGATTTTTTTGTGTTTAATAAAATATATATTATTTGGAGTGTAATTTATTTGAGCATTTCAAAAGAATAAAGGTGAATTTTGCTATTATAGACTTATTTTGATTATAGGGAACCTTAATGAGAGGGTTTGCATTTTTAAAAATTTTAAAATAGAAAGGTCCGGACCAGTACCTATAAATGGTGTTATTTGTACCATTTAAATAAATATCACCCCTGTAGTCACTTTTTTCTTGGCTGAAAAGCGAGCTAGTACTCAAAATGATGTTTGAAATTAAGTATTTGACAAACTACTCATTATGCATTAATTCGGAGTTTTTTTTTTTGGTAACATTAATTCGGAGTTTTATTTGTTTATCAACTTGTTCGTAGATTCTCTTCTATCTTTCTTTTATCTCTGTTCATCGATCTCTCTCTCTCTCACCACCCATTTGTCTTTTTTTTTTTGTTTTTTTTGTTTTTCACCCATTTGTCTTTATATATATATATATATATATCAAGTTATATTGTAATTTACAATAAGTTTTGGAATCTTTCGATATCACGTGAAGTATACAATAATGGAGAAAAGGCAAACACTGAATTATGGAGATGACATATTGACATACACGGTACAAAAAAAAACTAAAAAAGACAAAGAAGATGCAAGCTGGCATGCTAGCTAGCAAGCACGTTTTTAATATATAAATATATATTTTTATTTTGTAATTAATAAATTACATATTATCCTGAAAGCTTAATCTATTACAAAAAAATTAAGAATTTAATTATTGAATCTGAGAATCCTAGAAACTAAGAATTTTTATTCTTGCTAAAATGCATGGGATCCACACACGTTTCGTGAAACTGTACAACGATATTTCTTGTCTTTATTTATTTATTTATTTTTTAAATTTTGCATTAGAACTCTTTTTTCTCTCTCTCACACTTGGATGTCCCCACTGATTGGTCACTGATTATGCTATTGCGTTTGTTTACTGAGGTTTTCATTGGTCACAGTGAAATCGATGGTGTTGGTTGTGGCTCAGGAAGATATCAACAATGCGCGGGTTTACCGTCTATTTCCTTTCACTACTAACATTAGTGTTTGTGTATATATATATATATATATATATATATATATATATATATATATATATATATATATAATTGTAAAAGGACTATATTTCAACTAACAAAGATTAAAATTTCATATTAAGTAATGTAAAGGTACATTTTTTACTTCGTTTTTTTTTTTTTTTTTTTTTATTGTTCTTTACATATTTTGAGAATGAAGAAAAAAAGTTGATGTTAATTATTGTATGTAAAGAAAGAGAAACAATTAAAAGTATTTGAAAAATTGATATTTTAATAAAATATAGTGTAAAATAGATAATTTGATATGAAATATTTGAATAAATGAGTATGGAAAAAAAAAAGTTCTCATGCTAAAAAGATATGAATTTTGGGATGAGCTGATGCGAATAGTGGTGACGATATTGAGTTTTTGATAATTTATGGTTTTTTTAAATTTGTTACTCTAAATATTGTGCTTTTGTAAATTTCATCACAAAGTCACTGTTGGATTATTATTGTGATTATTTGGTGAGTAATTCATGGCAGAGGTTGAGATTAATAGGGATAAAAGTTTCGGGCTAATGGGCTTGATTGTTAGGATTTAGAGGAAACTGTAAGGTTGAATTTAATCAACCATTTTATTGGCTTTATTTCGTGCCAATTTGCTTGTAATTCAGTACTTAGAAACCCTATATTTAGGTGGGAATCATGTAAGGGTAGTATGTGAGAGAGTGTGAAGAAATGCTCAAGACTGTGCACTGAAGTAGAGACTCGCGACTGGATCTCGCGGGTGGCTCGCGACTGGCAAGCTGCCAGAGGATGCACACGAGTGAAGCATGCAGAGAAGCTGAATTGTCATGCCAGCTGTAGCACTACAGGACAAAAAGTCTAGACTGACCATTTAGTTAGCTCGCAACTTGAACTCACGACTCAGTCAAGTTGCGAGGCCAAGTCACTAGCCAGCTCTGTTTTGAAAAACTGACTCTTCGCATTCCATTCTCACATAAGTATAAATACACCTTATACCCACGAAATGTAGAGAGCTTCCAAAGAGAATTTTGACAGAGAAACCCTAGAGAAAAACAAGATTGACTCATCCATAATCTTTACATAGCGACTCTTCAAATTCTTCAACTCTCACCCTCTCCATTGTTACATCCTTAAGAGGTACATTAGCCAAAACCTTTTCTCATCATACCCATATCTGTGAGAAGACTTTTTGGTGCTTGAGAAGCAGTTAGGAAGGGACCAATTGATATTGGTTGATGCTATGGGCTATAGCGGAATCCGGTAAGCTAGAAAAGACAAAGGTTCGGCGTAACCTTGTTGGATTAGGAGTTTGGAGGGCTTAGGTACACTAGGTATATTAGGCTTGGAGGGTCTTCTGCCGTTCATGTATCCCAACTTGATTCTCTAGTGGATTATTTACCGCTTGGAGGGCGGCGGAGAGGTTTTACGCCGAGGACTTCGGTTTCCTCTTCGATAACACATCGCTGTGTTGTCTTTGTGTTTGCATCTCTCTTCCCTTAATCTTTGCCATTTAATTTCTGTTGTGGTTGTGATTTTATTTGGTTTAGATCGTTTTATCAATTCTGTGTTTAGCTTATGTTCATATTCCGCATATACATTTATTTGATAATAAGCTTGAATTGGTAATTTGTAAATTGGGGGTCTAAACGTTCAAGGTGTTTTATATACTATTTGAACATTTAGAAACCGAAGAAGAATTTTTAATGTTGGGCGATAGATGCACTTGGAACTTGCATGTGTTGAAATTTTTTTTCTATTGCTATTAAGAATGATTTTTTTTGGTTATTTATTATATATATTTATGATAATTGTAGTTTTTTTTTTTTGGTGTGAAATATGGTAAATGTATTTAAATATAAATGATAATTAATTATGTATTAGACATATGTTTAGAACAATACTATATTTTAATATTATTTTGTATTAGGGCTATTATTTAACAAAAATATTAATTACATAATATTTTTAATAATAAATTATCATTTAATGAAAAAAATGCCATATGTAAGAACATAACCAGAAACATTTTTTTATTCAGAATAGTTCCTAATAAAAGTAAAAGTTTTAAGCAAACGCCGACATACAGAGCCATAAACTTGAAAGTTGAAACTTCACCTTCTACATTTAAGAAAAATAAAATAAAATAAATCTGAAAGACCTAAAAACAGTAAAAAGACATTCTCAAAAAAAAAAAAAAAAAAAAGAAAAGAAAAAAAGAAAAAAAGAAAAAAAAAAGAGGCAAGAATGTAGGGCTACGTGTTAGAGGCGGCGGCGGTCGGCAGGTGGGGTAATAAGAAACTTTAAGAAAACGCGCATGTGCAAAGGTACTCAACAAATGATTTGTGTCTTTCTTTCTTCTCTTTTGTTTTTTGGTTAAAGGTACATTGGTAATTTGAACATTGAACATAGGTTAGACTAGATTAGGAATAATAATCTTTACAATAGGAAATAAAAGACATTATAATGAAAAAACTATTACTGTCTATAAATTTTGTTGTTACATATGAAAAACTTGTAAAAGATTATGTATAAGGAAACTTTATATTTTTGGAAATATATTAATTTTTAAAACTTATTATATACACTAAGGAATAACTATTACATCCATTTTAAAGAAGAATAGTTATTCTTTAATTTAAAGAATATTTATTTCAATATAATGACTAATCCATGTAATAAAAATGCAACCAAATGATCGAATTGCTATTACACATAAATCATTATTCCATTACAGGAGCTATTACAGCATACCAAACGTACCCTTAGATCCAGAACTGTCTATTGATTGCATCAAAGTTAGAGCTAAGCTCATGAATAGGATATATTTTTTACCAATATGTGCATTTCTTTGATACCACTTATCCGGGGAGATAAACACATGGGGAAAGTTACTTAAATAATTATATAACATATATAACCACACTTTTAGCTCAAAAGTTTTAAAGTTCAATGAATATATAGTCAAATTATATTGTATAAATCACTTATTCTTCTCATCATTATTCAACGTGTGTTTTACTCACATGTACATTCACCTCGTCAAACGTTCGGTTTTGCTAGAGGGAGAGAATGAAATTGATTACTAGCTAGCTAGCTGTCTCTTCCTTTCTTCCCATTTCTTTCTGGGTTCCCTTCTTCTGTCACTGTCAAATTCAAATTAATTTTGCAAGTTGACTTGACTTGTAGAAGACTAGAAATATCTCAATCCAATGGTTCTATGATCAACACTATTTAGCAAAAAAAAATAAAATATTACACTAACATATTTTTTTATTTGAGCATGAAGTAATAATTTGTTTGGTAGGAGGATTTAAATATAATTCTTTGTTTTGGAAATTAAAAAATGTTCTATTTTTAGTTGATGTTCTCTAAATATTGAGAATTTTTTTTTGTTTGTTTTTTGTTTTTGTTTTTGTTTTTGTTTTTTGTTTTTGTTTGTTTTTGTTTTTGTTTTGTTTTGTTGAAACAGGATTTTGAAAACAGAAATAATATTTTCAAGGCGAAACTACAATGTTGATCCTTCAAGTTTACCCTGTGTGTACAATTGGTCCCTTAAGTTTGAAGCGAGCACAATTAGTCTCTCAAGTTGTAAAACTGAGTTGTATTAGTCCTTTTACTAACTGCCGTTAGTGGTGTTACTTACATGGCTAATGAAACAATGACTTGACATTTTTTATTAAAAAATTAAAAAATAAATTTATACGTAAGAAATTCACAAACCAGTACCAAATTAAAACCAGTATTTGCAATTGATTCACAAACCCACCACTTCTAAAAAAAAAAATAAAAAAAAAATCACAAACCCACCCATGAGAGAGTGAAGGGGAGAGAGTGAAGAAGCCCAAGCACTGACCCGCTACTAGTGGAGATCCAAGCCCTAGACACTGCCGGCGACAGCCCAAGCCCTAACTACCGCTGGCAACATCCCAAACCCTAGCCGCCGCCGGCTCCTTATTTCTTCAAGTTTGATAGGCTTGGTGTTCGTGTGCCAACAATTATGGTCTCTCCTTGGATCAAGAAAGGGACCGGTAAGCTCAAATTTTCATGCTTTAACCTTTGTTTAGTTTGTCAATACAGTATATTATAGAATGCTAGTTTTTATGGTTGGTAAGGTTTGAATTCTATTTTGTTATTGCTGAGATTAAGTTGGATTAGGTGGTGCTTAATTTTCCAAACGCTTGTCTTTTGTACACATTTGAGTATTTGGGTTGAAGTCAAATTTATTTAACAAGTTGAATATTGATTCTTTATTACCCATTTATTCTTTATAATGAATCAATTTCTAACTTGTAAAATAAATTTGACTTCAACCCAAATGCTCAAATGTGTACAGAAGACAAGCATTTGGAAAATTAAGCACCATCTAATCCAACTTAATCTCAGTAATAGCAAAATAGAATTCGAACTTTACCAGCCATAAAAACTAGCATTCTATAATATAATATCTTTCAAAAGCAATTCAATACCAAACACAATTCTATGTATCTCTGTTGAGAGCCATTTGTGGAAGCCCAGGCAGACAGAAAAGCCCAACAATGAGGGCCACAAAGAATTGACAAGGTAAATAGCAAAAAACCCATTAGGCCCAAGCGGCAGGAATAATGGATCACAGGCCCAACAAATAAATAAATGGGTCTTGAAGAGGCAAGCGGGCTCAAGGAAGCCAGGAAAGAAAGAAATAGCATCCCATGGGCAGAGTATGAGGTAGAAAAGTGAGAAAGGGCCGCCGCAGGCCCAAGGCAATTGTAAACTAAGAGAGTAAGGGGTTTATGGCAAGCCCATGAACTCCAAAGATAAGGATAAGGTTATTGGGCCGGGGAAGCCCAATGAAGTTAGTAAAAAAGCCCATGGGAGTGTAGAATTAGCAAACGGGCCGAGGAAGCCCAAAGAAAGCAAACGGGCCAAGGAAGCCCAAGAAAGCAATCGGGTCGTGGATGCCCAAAGGAAAAGCCTAAAGGGACATAGGAGCCCATGAGTAAAAGCAAAACAGTGCCCATGACAGGCCACTGAGAAAAGGGATAAACGGCTGGCCCAAAAAGGGGTTCAGCAGGATTAAGTTATTACGGTAGGAATAACAATTCAACGTGGCAGGCAATAAAGAAAATCAAAGGTGGGCCAAAGAAATGTAAAGCCCATTATCATACGAGGCCTAGCTCCTGAATAGAGCGAAAGACCAAAGGAAAACCCACATGAAAGGCCAGGAAACGCAGACGGAGAGTCTCCAGGTCACGGCAGACGCATGAGCAGCAGGCAGACTCTTGGACATATCTGAAAGGGAAGCACGCGCAAGGCCCAGGCACCACCAGCCTGTACCCAGCCAATATAGGACATGGTGGGGCCATGGGCCAGAGGTAAGAGGTAAATGGGGTCTGGTTTGGTGGTGGGGAGAGGGGAAAAGATCTATTTGCGGCTCCTGCCCAAGCCCTTTTGGGAGGTACGTCCTGCTGGGATGACAGACCACCCAAAAGAGGCAAGTTTGAGGGGGAACCGTTGGGTGCATGCCTTGAGAGTGGAGAGAGAGAGAGCATTTATACTGTGGCAGGAAAGAAGTGCTACGGTAAGGGGAGAACTGAAACCTGCCTCTGTCTGGCAAGGGTGAGTGGCACACACCTCTGGTGGTCGGCAAGTACGCCCAGACCAGACAGAGGCGGTTAAGGGGCAAAATGGTAAAACCTTGGTCGCGGCAGGCACTATAAAAAGGCTTTTGCCGTGCCCTGTAGGGGGGAGCGAAAAACAGAGCATATTTTTGGGAGTAAAAGGAGAAAACAGAGCAAGAAGAAAAGAAAAAAGATAAGAAAGAAAACAGAAAAGAAAAGAAAACTAAGAAAAAACGAGAGTTGGTTCAATAGGGCATGCACCCATAGATCGGTTTCCCTCTCTCTCCCTTCAAATCTTACCTCCTTCCAAACCGCAAACAAGGACTCTTTCTTTTGGGCAACAACCATTCAGGTCCGACTCCCTCAAAGCCATTAATCCCTACGGCAGGATCCTTTTCCTGGGGGGGTTATTTGCATTGAGAAGAGGCGTTCTTTCATCTTTGGCTTTGCTACGGCAGACTAAACTTAAAACTTAATTTATCTCCATTTAAATTAGCCAGTTTATTTTCTTCATTCTTCTCTGTGATTGATACCATTATGACTATAATCATGTTTTATTAGCAGGGAATACATAGCCGTTTATTTAAATAAGTCAAAATACTCTGTTTTAGTTATTATTATATCTGCCTGCCGTAACTCGTCTGCAACAGTTCTGCTTGCCGTAAATTTGCTCCTGGCAGACAAGGCATAAGTTTGTGCACAAACCGGCCCAAGTTGAGTTACAATTGGACCGGCCCCAACTCCCTTACTCAGAAACACTAGGGCCCATCACCGCAGGAGGCAGCCCAGTCCATTACCGCAGGAGGCAGCCCAACATACCATATCATACAAAAAAGGCCCCTACATTAAATTGGCGACTTCACTGGGGAGTTGGGAAGCAGACAGGGGCAAAGGAAAAGAAAACAGAGCCCCTCGCAAACAATGCCACCCAAGTCCAGGACGACACGGAATATGAGTGCCGTACCCTCACAAGCAGAATCTAGGCCGACGACGCCTCACCAAGAGCAACTTAACCAAATGGAAGGTGCCAACAGAACGGGGGCTGATCCTCAGCCTCAGACAAGAGTCCCCGTGGACAATGTCAACACCTTTGTCGAAATATTGCAATCATTGCAGCACTCGCACCAACAAATGATGGAAGAGATCCGTCAACTGAAGGCAGACAAAACAAAAGAGAAAGGCAGCCAGCATGACCCGGATCATGCGGCAGACAGAGAAGAGACACCGGCAGGAGGTGTCCCTCGGAACGCAGGACAGCGTTTCATCACCATGGCTGAGGTAGCGGCTCTCTTGGAGCAAGAGAGAGCCAGAACACTAAAGGAGAGATTTTATGCAAGGAGACCTCCCTATCCTCTAAAAGTACTCAGCAAGCCGTACCCCGAGAGGTATGAACCAAGGGCCTTTGCCCAGTACGATGGCAGGAAGGGAAGCGCAGTAGAGCACGTGAGCAAATTCATTGACACCCTTGGCCCTTACGCGGCAGACGAAGACTTATGTCTGCGGGAGTTTTCAAAGTCACTGAGCGACCGAGCATACACCTGGTACATTGGCTTAAAATCAGGATCAATCCCAACCTGGGATGACATGGTGGACGTATTTTGCACTAAATACTTTCACGGGGAAGAAACGGTGACGCTTGCAACTCTGCAAGCAACCAAGCAAAGGAATGGAGAGGATCTGATGGAGTACATCAAACGGTTCAGGGACATAGCACTTGATTGCTATGACCACTGTGAAGAAAGGACGTTGGTGGAAATATGCATGACCAACATGATTCGGGAGTTCAGAGCTGTCCTGGAAAATCTGGAGATTTCCTAGTTTGCGCAGCTATTGCAGAAAGCTAGAAAGACGGCTCAGTCCGTGAAACCCAGTTCAGACAAGAGGAACGCACCGCAGGCTATGGCGGTGTCCATTGGAAACCAGAGAAGGAAAACAGAGGGGAGGGAGTATGATACACCCCCACCCCTACCATGCACTCCTAAGGAGCTGGAAGTGCTACTTGACAAATGGATAGCGGACGGGATCTTTAAACCCAACCAGGTTTCTAGAGAGCCTACGGAGGAAGAAAGGAGAGATCCTCGCTTCTGCCGCTTGCACAACTATGTACAACACCCCACCGCAGAATGCTGGGCGCTCCGCAGGCTGGTGCACCGCAGGATCAAAGAAGGCACATTAGAGCTGACCCAGCAGGAAGTCCAAAGAAACCCACTCCCAAACCATAAGGGAAAGGGTGTGGCAGCAGTAGTGATATGTGCAGACCCGGGAAAAGACGAGGAAGAAAACTTGGCCCTGCCTACCGCGGCGATTACCACTCTTCAGCAGAGTGCTAAGTTCAAAAATCTATTTAACCAGTTGTGACTTACAGCAAAAGAAAGAAAAATAGCCACGGAGGCTTTGGTAAGCATTGCCTCCGGAGCAGGGGTGGAATGCCTGTCAGCAGAGATGCCAGAAGACAGGGCCCTCCTGCAGGAATCAACAGAAATCACATTCAGCAGTGAAGATATGGAAGTGGGGCACCCAGATCATAGGAGGCCTCTCTATTTAGCAGCATCTATAAATCAAATCCCCATCAAGAGGGCCCTGGTGGATACAGGTGCTTCCATAAATCTCGTTCCATTAAGCACCCTGCAAGCCGCAGGAATTTCAGAGAAAAAGATCTAAGGATGCCCGATGGAAGTAATGGGATTCGGTGGGAGAGGTGAGTACACCGCAGGCCACATTTAGTTATGGTTGAAAGTAGGCCCTATAGCCTCTCTAGCTCGCTTCCACGTGGTCAGAACGGAAGTATCTTACCATGTGCTTTTGGGAAGGCCTTGGTTACACAAACACCGACTAGTCCCGTCCACCTACCACCAATGTGTGAAGGGAGGATTGAATGGCAGGATGATACGCATAGCGGCGAACCCTTCGCCATTCGAGCAGGCAGAAGCCCACTTGGTGGAAACCATGTTTTATGATCAATGGGCTCTATCTGGAGAAAATGTGGTCGCAAAACCACGAGGCACCTTTGTGCCTAGGTGGGAAGATGTTCAAGATGACCCAGAACCTGATTTAAGAGAGCTACTGGCGCGAAAGAAGAAAAGGAAAGAAGCGCCTGCTGCAGAGCCAGACGAAGTACCTCAGTGCATCAGGGTCCGAGGCCTTGATGGCAAGATTCTCTATAAATTATGAAGGTGCGTGGGGCCTACGGGTGAGATGCAAGTGGGTCCCACCCAAAAAGGGCAACATAAGAGTTTGGCATGTTGCGTCGCTGAAGGAAGTTTGGGAAAAGAAGAAGAAAAGGATGAGGCAGTTACGGCATAAAGGGACATTCAGGTTATGGCAGAAGAAGAATTGGAAGAGGTTGACTTGGGGTCTGACTCGCAAGAACTAAGGCCCATCTCAATTAGTGCAAGCCTGACGGAAACGGAGAAGTCAGAACTCATACTACTGTAGAAAGAATTCAAAGACGTCTTTGCTTGGGATTACAATGAAATGCCAGGGCTTGATCCCGGGCTTGTTGCGCATACATTGAATGTGGACCCAGAGGCCAAGCTGGTGGCCCAGCCTGCCAGGATATTTCACACAGAAATAGAAGGGCAAATAGTCAAAGAAGTACAGAAGTTGCTAGCCGCAGGATTCATCAAGCCTATCCAGCATCCCCGCTGGCTATCCAACATAGTACAGGTAAAGAAGAAGAACGGGCAGATAAGATGCTGTGTAGATTTCAGGAATCTCAACAAAGCTTGTCCAAAAGACGAATTCTCATTGCCAAACATGGATTTACTGATAGATTCTGCGGCAGGAAACGCCATGTTCTCATTCATGGACGGTTTCAGTGGGTACAATCAGATCAAGATGGCGCCAAAGGATGCAGAGAAAACTGCCTTCAGAACACCCATGGGCAATTTCTATTATACTGTGATGCCCTTCGGGCTGAAAAATGCGGGTGCAACTTACCAGCGAGCAATGACGGCCATATTTCACGACATGATGCACCAGGAGCTGGAAGACTATGTGGATGACATAGTGGTTAAGTCAAGGAAAAGGGAAGAACACTTTTGGGTGTTAAAAAGAGTATTTGAAAGATGCAGAGCTTTTAAGTTAAGAATGAATCCCCTCAAGTGCGCATTCGGAGTATCCTCTGGGAAATTTTTGGGTTTCCTGGTTCACAGCAGAGGCATAGACGTGGATCCGGCCAAAGCCACGGCCATAGCAACTATGAGACCTCCTGCCACAGTAAAAGAACTGAAGAGCTTCTTAGGAAAAGTCTCATATATCCGGAGATTCATCCCTGGGTTGGCATCAATTACCTCTGCTTTCACCAAGTTGCTTAAGAATGGGCAAAGTTTTGAATGGGGGGAAGCGCAGCAGACGGCCTTCAAGAGGCTACAGCAGATAATGATGAACCTCCCCACGGTGCAGGCCCCTATTCACAAAAAACCACTGTTACTCTATCTGGCCACCAACTCATATGCCATTGGCGCACTAATCGCTCAGGAAGACGGAGGTAGTACTGAGCAGCCAATATACTATATCAGCCGCGCCTTAAATTATGCCGAAACTCGTTACCGAAGGGCAGAGAGAGCGTGCCTAGCCATTGTGTACGCTTCACAGAGGTTGCGTCACTATTTCTTGGCATACGAAGTGTGGCTGATGACTAAGTCACATGCCATTAAAGCTCTGTTACAACAGCCGATTCTCTCCGGCAGAATATCCCAGTGGTTGCTACAATTATCACAATACGACTTGAGAATGGGGACACCTAGGGCAGTGAAAAGTCAGGCTATAGCGGATTTATTGGCGCAGTTTCCAGGAGAGGAAGAATTCCCGCTGGATGATGAAGTCCCAGGGGAAGTAGCTATGGCAGAGGAGGTCAGGGAACAGTGGGTAATGAAATTTGATGGGTCTTCTACTACCTATTTCGGAGGGGTGAGTGTAGTTCTGTATCATGAAAAAGACAAGGCAGTGGCACTGTCGTTTAAGTTGGAATTCCCCTGTTCAAACAACACGACGGAGTACGAGGCCTATCTAACTGGGCTTGCCACAGCGCTCGAAATGGGAGTCAAACATTTGAAAGTACTGGGAGATTCGAACTTGGTCGTCTGCCAGGCCAAAGGAAGTTTTTCCTTAAAAGAACCCAGCCTAGCTCCGTACAGAGCAATGACCCAGAAAATGGAAGAGAAATTCTCAACCTTTGAGATAGAACATGCTCCGAGAAACGAAAATCGGTTTGCGGACGCGTTAGCCGCATTGGGTTCGCAAATAATCTTTAAAGGGAGTAGCACCAACATAGAAGTCAGCAAAAGGGAAGAATCCATCATTGAAGTGTTGAAGGAAAAGTTCCGGGAAGAACAGGGCGAAGGGGATTGGCGAAGGGGATTGGCGAATCCCCATAAAGGAAACCTTGGTGAAGGGAGATGATGCAGTAGAATTGAAGATATTGAAAGACTATGCTTTGGTAAAAGAAGAGCTGTACCGCAAGATGCCAGGTGGGATTTTATCCCGATGCATGGGCTAGGAGGAAGCCCAGAGAAAATTGAAGGAAATACACGACAAGACTTGTGGGTCCTGCGGGGAAGTCAGTCTTTACCGCAGACTCCAGAGAGCAGGCTTCTATTGGCCAAGCATGGGTAAGGACGTAGATCAAGTCTAAACCCAGTGTGGGACCTGCCAGTTTGCGGCAGACAGGGAGGAGACTTATGCTGTGTTCATCAGCGAGGATTGGAGGAGCCCTTTCATGCAGTACCTAGCAAAAGGCGTCCTGCCACAAAGGCACAGTGAAAGGTACAAGCTTAAGAGGTTGGCAACACGTTACTTCTTGCACAACACGGTCCTTTTCAAAAAGGGATATGATGGAGACCCTTTGAGGTGTTTGGGTCCTGAAGAGGCTAAAGAAATGATAAAAGAGGTACATTCCGGGGAATGTGGTGAACATCAGGGGAAGAAAAAGCTTTACAGGTGCCTGCTGCAGATGGGCTACTACTGGCCAACCATGAAGAAAGATGCGGCAGAATTTGTAAAGAAGTGTCACAGTTGTCAGGTACAAGCCAACTTAATTCATACCCATCCACAAGGCTTGCACAGCATGGTCACCCCATGGCCCTTTCACACTTGGGGGCTAGATTTGGTAGGGCCAGTCAACCCGCCATCACGTGGGTACATATGGATATTGGTAGCTACAGAATATTTTACCAAGTGGGCGGAGGCAGTACCACTCCGCAAGGCTACAGGAGGAGCAGTGGCAAACTTCATCAAAGAAAATATAATTGTGAGGTTTGGAGTGCCCCACAAGATCATCAGCGACAACGGCACACCGTTTGTCAACAGTGATGTGAGGAGAATGCTAGAGTTCTATCAAGTTAAGCACCACAAGTCATCACCCTATTACCCTCAAGGGAACGGGCAGGCAGAGGCAACAAACAAAATTCTCATAAAGATCATCAGCAAGATGAGCCAAGAGTATGTGGGAGGATGGGCAATGCACCTGCCAGATGCTCTCTGGGCGTACAGAAAATCACCAAAGTCAGCCACAGGCTTTTCACCCTTTTCCTTAGTCTACGGAACTGAAGTAGTGAGTCCGGCAGAAATAATGACACCGTCCCTAAGGGTTATGCAGATGCGAGAAAAAGAAAAAGAGGGAGAAGTCTTCGCGGCAGAAAGGTTTGAGGACCTGGAAGAACTTGATGAAAAGAGGGAAGAAGCCCAGGAACGCAGCCGGAGATGTAGGCAGAAGATGACTGAAGCCTACGGCAGGATGACCAAGGGAAGAGTGTTTGCGGAAGGAAAACTAGTGTTAAAAGTGGCAGACTACGTCAGGCGAGGTCTGGCAGGACCATCCAAGTTTGCACCAAAATGGGAGGGACCCCTTGTGATAAGAGAAGCGCATCAAAGTGGGTATTATCGCCTAATTCAAATGGATGGCAGGGACTTGATGGATCCCATCAATGGAAAATGGCTGAAGTGTTATTTTGCTTAGAGAAGAAAGTTATGTGGTTGACCCCCTTTCCTTAGTTGTTTGTTTATGTTTCCCTTTACCGAACCTTTTCTTTTATTCCTCCAAGTGATTATGTCACAAAAAAAAATTGTAACGTGCTTTCATGAGTATGCAATGAAAAAGTACGAAGTATTAGCATCATATCATAGCAGTAGTAAAGAAAAAGTAGCAAAGTGTAGCATTATTACAAACCCAAAATGTGGCAAACACAAGCCAAGTAACTACGGCAGGAAACATAAAAGTGTTCTGTATGACGTAACAAAAACAGAGGAACAAAGAAAAGGAAAGGAAACGGTGCTATCATCAGTGAAGTCCAGAAATGAGACTCTGATCCCTAAAGCGACTAGGTCCACCAACGCCGGAAAGAAGACGCTCACGGCGACCTTCCAAATCAGCCACCTCTTTCTTCAAAAGCTCAATACGGGCATCTATGGCCTCAACGGCTGGCTGGACTCTCCTCATAAAAAAGGCCCGGGCAATCTCACGTAGATGCTCAAGAATAAACTCCACAGCGAAACCCACACTGAGGAGCTCCTGTATCATGGCCCTCCACTGCAGGATCTTCCCGGCAGAAACAGAGTCGATGAAGTTATGCTCGATGTCATTCAGCACACATCCCAGCATCTGCAAGAAATGCTCCCTAGAAGAGCGACCAAGGCGGAACTCCCGCATAAAATTGCCATGACGACTGTAGAGCATCACCAAGTGTGAGACGCAGTCCTCAGGGACTCGAAAGCCATAAAAGTCCACATAGGGAGGACCGGAAGCCCAGAAATCTGCCGGACCAAGGTCGTTAACCTCCGGCTGGTCAAAACGGACAAAGAAAGATGCAGCATCATCCGGGACGGCGGCAGAATTACTACCCGCCTCAAACTGAGAAGGGATAGT
Organism: Quercus tomentella; assembly: GCA_028535165.1. NCBI lineage: Eukaryota > Viridiplantae > Streptophyta > Magnoliopsida > Fagales > Fagaceae > Quercus > Quercus tomentella. Next base: position 42,082,976 of record JAPQVY010000100.1, on the reverse strand, counting down.
AGGAAGTGGACCTACAACAAAAAAGGGGGGAGGGGAACGCAAGGCAAAATGAAAAAAAAAATGGCACAGGAAGAAAAGACTTGCAAAAGAAAAGAGGATGAAACAGGAAGAGAAAGAAAGAGTGCCAAAATTACCAGGAATGGGGGCTACGGGTGTAGCAGAAACGGGTACTGCAGGCACAGAAGAAACAGGGGTAGTAGGTACGGCTGAAACAGGTACTGAAGGTGCGGCAGGAATAGGCGCTACAGGTGCGGCAGGAGCAGTCATTCCCACGCCTGCTGCAATCTTTGGCCCCTCAGAAGTTTCTGCAAGTGGGGAGATAAGTATGCAAATGAAACGCAAATGCAGAAAGAAGATAAAGGGAAAGGAAGATACATACCCATAAAGTCAGGCTCGGGCGAAGCACTACCCTCTTCATCAGAGTCAGAAATTCTCTTTTTCAGCACGGGTGCATCATCAGGATCCTCAAAAATGTCATCGGATCCCTCTGAAGATAAGTCCGGATCAGGACCACGGGTAGCGGAGCCGGGAATGGAGGAAGGAGTAACAACAAGCGAAGCACTACCCTTTGCAGCCTGGGAAATAGCTGCAAAAGGATCGCTAGTCGAAATCACTAGCGGCAGAACAGGAGAAGTAGTTTTGGCTTGAATAGCGGCAGGAGGAATGGCTTCCTCTGAAGGAGTGGGTCTCTCAGCAGGCAAGGGTGTAGTCTCACCAACCCCTTCGACATGAGTACCTTCTCTAGGTACCGGCTCGGCAGAAGGGGTGGGAGTTTTGGCAGGAGTCTTGTGTGCAGCAGGAGGGGCAGGCGTCGCTAATACCGCCTCGGCCCCATCAAAAAAGCCTTCCATAGGCACACCCATGGAGGCGGAAATCTCCTCGGCGATGGGGCGATATATGGACAGAGGCTCAGGCTCCTCCTAAAAAGAAAATTTTTGTTAAGTAAAAACAAAAAAAAAGGGACAAAAGACCCGTGGCAGATGCGTGCAAAAAGGAAAGAAGAGAGAAGTGGAGAAAAGGGACTCACCTCAGACTCAGGATCATCAAGCAAAATGGGGCGGGTAACTGATGAGTCTTCCTTATGCTTAGACTAAAAGGAAAGAGGTAGAAGAAATTGGTGAGTTAGCCGCAAGACAATTAAGAAATTTTATCAAAAAAGGAAAAAAGGGAGAAATAACTTACCCTTCGTTCAGTGGCAGATACGGGGTGAGGAGTAGTTTTCCTTTTGCTACCACGAGTCCTGCTAGCCAGCGGAGCACCTGCAGGAGGCAGTGGTGTGGCAGGCTTGGTTTTGCCAGCAGACTTGGGTTTGGCAGGTGCTTTCTTGCTCGGAATAGAAAGATTGATTACCTTAACTTTTTTCTCCCAACCAGGGGGATAGTCGCCAGCGTGCCAAAACCATCCTTTCTTCTTTGTGTCCCATTCGAAAATGGCTGACCGGCTCTGTTTTCTAGCATACGCCAAAACGGATTTAGAGGGAAGCAGCAGGCGAGGGTTAACCGAGGTAACCATGCCTAACCCTTCAGGAGGAATAAGGGAGAAGCCACGACTCCCCGCTAACTCAGCCACAAATGAATCCATCACTGCATGCCAGTAACCGTGCATGGGAAAAGTGCAGACACCCTCCCTTAGTGAACCGGGAACTGTAACGGCACAAAAACGCTTCTTCCAAAAGTCAAAGGCAGTGTGCCGCAGGAAAGGACGGACTGAAGTAGGAGCTCCCATGAGGGAAGAAATGTCATCGGGGATGTCTTGATCTAGTCCAAACCGCCTTCTCACCCGGTTGGCAGGGTAGTGAACAAATCTAATGCCTTCATCGGCTAGGTAAGGCAGCCATCCGGCATTGGTAGCGGCAAGATAGGTGATCCCAGTTTCATCAAAGCTGACCAATGGGGTAGTAGTCCCAACGGTGTCAACAAACAAACCCATAACAGAGTCCGCACAAGTATAGTCAGTACCCAAATTTCTATAGGCTCTCCAAGAGAAACCCACACCTTCATCAAAAGATTCAACCACAGAATAGCCAATCGGCTTCAAACTAGACCAACGAAAAGCAAGCGGGAAATCGGATTCAAACCTGCCACAAAAATCGGTGATCACTCTCGAACAATTCTGGTACTTCTCTCTGGCAAACCGAACGGGTCTACATTTTGTCAAGTATTGAGCACAACGCTCAAACAACCATTGCTGGAGTATAGTGCAATGAACGGAAGAAGTGACAATGTGGCAGGACCCAGCCTGATTCTCATCGTTACGGAGGATATCTAATTGAACATATAAGTGCCCCAGGAACATAGGAGCAAGCGGCAGGCTCACCCCCGCAGATATTTTGATAGCTAAACGAAAGTACAAAGGTTTTATGGCATAGTGGGGGTGGGACCCAAAAACAAACTTGCAAAGCCAAAATGCAATAAAAGCCGCGCGGCGGGCGGCAGCAGAAAACTTAGAGGAAGAACTCACCCAGTAGGGCAACTTGGCGTTTCCGGTCATCCTTTTCCTCAGTTCAACCTCAATGGCCTCTTCCTCAGGAGAAAGCTCTAAGGTGGCAGGATCGGTATCACCGAGAATGCGCAAAAGCAACTGGTTAGCCACATCTTCGAGAGTCACGGTGAGTTCGCCGCACGAGAAAAAGAAGGTGTGGGTGGTGGTGCACCATCGCCGGACCAAGTGACGGAGGTTATAGAGGTCCCGAAAATTCGACAAGCAGCGAGACGAGACTATAGCCTTCAGAACGCCGGCCCATTGCAACAAACCCATAAAACCCGTGTCGGAAAGCTCGCTGTCAACCCATTCCTTCCAACCCGAGGATGTGTCGGACCCAAATTCAAAATGAAGGGGTACAGGAAGCGAAACACCTTGGCGAATGGACAGATCGGGGATTGAAGATGCCAAAGGAGCCCAAGAAACGTCGGGGTCTCGCCGGATAAGGGTAATCAATACACGACCCGGCGGCGGCGGTACATAGTCACCAGGGATTTTTGGGAAGTGAGGGTTGATTTCATACCAAGGGTCGAGTAAAGGAGCGCATTCGCTGTCGGGGTCGCGCTCCGTCTCCTCCTCAACGGATTGCTTCGAATCGGAACGTTCCATCTCCTCGGGGTCGACAGGAGAATCGGAAGCAACCGCCTTTCCTTTGCGGCGGGAAGAGCTTTGACTTTTCACCGGCGACATGGTGAAGAGGCTTAGTCGGAAAAGATGGGTATGGGTGTTTGAAAAGAAGAAGGAAAGTAAGAGACGGAGAGTGTGTGTTTTGGGAAAGGAAAGAGTTTGTGATTAAAGTACAGAAGGATTCCTCCTTAAATACCCAGGTCATTAATATCAGCACGAAAGGAGGTGATGGGTCAGCTATCAGAAGGGAATGGAATTAATGAAGCGGCGGCTCTGTTTTGAAAATAACTGCCAAATTGGGAAATTCGAAGAGACAACCCTGTTCGCGGCAGGAAGGAGAATATATGTATGATTAAGAAGGGGTCCACAGCTTAAAAAAAGACCCTTGAAAAAAGAGAAGAAGAAAAAAGATAAGAGAAGGGCAGAAACGCCTTTTCATTCACATATGAATCGTAGGAACGTTTCATATGTTCAGGGGGCTAAATGTTGAGGGCCATTTGTGGAAGCCCAGGCAGACAGAAAAGCCCAACAATGAGGGCCATAAAGAATTGATAAGGTAAATAGCAAAAAACCCATTAGGCCCAAGCGGCAGGAATAATGGATCACAGGCCCAACAAATAAATAAATGGGTCTTGAAGAGGCAAGCGGGCTCAAGGAAGCCAGGAAAGAAAGAAATAGCATCCCATGGACAGAGTATGAGGTAGAAAAGTGAGAAAGGGTCGCCGCAGGCCCAAGGCAATTGTAAACTAAGAGAGTAAGGGGTTTATGGCAAGCCCATGAACTCCAAAGATAAGGATAAGGTTATTGGGCCGGGGAAGCCCAATGAAGTTAATAAAAAAGCCCATGGGAGTGTAGAATTAGCAAACGGGCCGAGGAAGCCCAAAGAAAGCAAACGGGCCAAGGAAGCCCAAAGAAAGCAATCGGGCCGTGGATGCCCAAAGGAAAAGCCCAAAGGGACATAGGAGCCCATGAGTAAAAGCAAAACAGTGCCCATGACAGGCCACTGAGAAAAGGGATAAACGGCTGGCCCAAAAAGGGGTCCAGCAGGATTAAGTTATTACGGCAGGAATAACAATTCAACGTGGCAGGCAATAAAGAAAATCAAAGGTGGGCCAAAGAAATGTAAAGCCTATTATCATACGAGGCCCAGCTCCTGAATAGAGCGAAAGACCAAAGGAAAACCCACATGAAAGGCCAGGAAACGCAAACGGAGAGTCTCCAGGTCACGGCAGACGCATGAGCAGCAGGCAGACTCTTGGACATATCTGAAAGGGAAGCACGCGCAAGGCCCAGGCACCACCAGCTTGTACCCAGCCAATATAGGACATGGTGGGGCCATGGGCCAGAGGTAAGAGGTAAAGGGGGTCTGGTTTGGTGGTGGGGAGAGGGGAAAAGATCTATTTGCGGCTCCTGCCCAAGCCCTTTTAGGAGGTATGTCCTGCTGGGATGACAGACCACCCAAAAGAGGCAAGTTTGAGGGGGAACCGTTGGGTGCATGCCTTGAGAGTGGAGAGAGAGAGAGCATTTATACTGTGGCAGGAAAGAAGTGCTACGGTAAGGGGAGAACTGAAACCTGCCTCTGTCTGGCAAAGGGTGAGTGGCACACACCTCTGGTGGTCGGCAAGTATGCCCAGACTAGACAGAGGCGGTTAAGGGGCAAAATGGTAAAACCTTGGTCGCGGCAGGCACTATAAAAAGGCTCTTGTCGTGGCCTGTAGGGGGGAGCGAAAAACAGAGCATATTTTTGGGAGTAAAAGGAGAAAACAGAGCAAGAAGAAAAGAAAAAAGATAAGAAAGAAAACAGAAAAGAAAAGAAAAGAAAACTAAGAAAAAACGAGAGTTGGTTCAATAGGGCATGCACCCATAGATCGGTTTCCCTCTCTCTCCCTTCAAATCTTACCTCCTTCCAAAACGCAAACAAGGACTCTTTCTTTTGGGCAACAACCATTCAGGTCCGACTCCCTCAAAGCCATTAATCCCTACGGCAGGATCCTTTTCCTGGGGGGGGGGGGGGTTATTTGCATTGAGAAGAGGCGTTCTTTCCTCTTTGGCTTTGCTGCGGCAGACTAAGCTTAAAACTTAATTATCTCCATTTAAATTAGCTAGTATTATTTTCTTCATTCTTCTCTGTGATTGATACCATTATGACTATAATCATGTTTTATTAGCAGGGAATACATAGCCGTTTATTTAAATAAGTCAAAATACTCTGTTTTAGTTATTATTATATCTGCCTGCCGTAACTCGTCTGCAACAGTTCTGCTTGCCGTAAATTTGCTCCTGGCAGACAAGGCATAAGTTTGTGCACAAACCGGCCCAAGTTGAGTTACAATTGGACCGGCCCCAACTCCCTTACTCAGAAACACTAGGGCTCATCACCGCAGGAGGCAGTCCAGTCCATTACCGCAGGAGGCAGCCCAACATACCATATCATACAAAAAAGGCCCCTACAATCTCAATGCATTTCTAACATCAACAGTTCAACACAAAAAGTCTTTAATTGGACTGACAAACTAAACAAAGGTTAAAGCATGAAAATTTGAGCTTACCAGTCCCTTTCTTGATCCAAGGAGAGACCATAACTATTGGCACACCAACACCAAGCATATCAAACTTGAAGAAATAAGGAGCCAGCAGCGGTTAGGGCTTGGACTGTCGTCGGCGACAGCTAGGGCTTGGTCTTCATTGGTGGCGGCGGCTAGCGCTTTGTACAATCGGTAGAAAATATTTTTTTAATTTGTATTGGGTTGTAAATATTGTTTGTGTAAATTTATTTTGTAATTTTTTAATAAAAAAATGCCACATCATTAAAAAAATGCCAAGTCATTGTTCCGTTAGTCATGTAAATAATACCACTAACGGCAATTAGTAAAAGGATTAATACAACTCAGTTTTAAAATTTGAAGGACCAATTGTGCTCGCTTCAAACTTAAGAGACCAATTGCGCACATAGGGTAAACTTGAAGGACCAATGTTGCAGTTTCACCTATTTTCAAGATATAGAAAATGTTTTTAATGGTATTATTGTAAATAAATTGAAAATAGTGGATCCCATAAATTTTCCTAAACTTTTTTATATCTTAAATTAAGGAGCTTATCTTTATTACAAAAAATTTTCACGCTTCAAATTTGAAGCTTGTTATTATCCAAAGAAAAAAAATGTACAAGAACTATATTCCTACACTTCAGTTTTGATTCTCATCATTATCCACACAAAAAAAAAAAAAACTTTCAAAAGTAAAAATGGTCTCTCAAACATCATTTTTTTTCTCCCGTATTTTGAAAAGTGTTATTAAAAGTGGGAATCATACACATATAATGTAAAAGTTATTATCTGAAAACCAGTTTTAAATTCAATTTTTTGAAAATTGTCTACGTATTATTTTGAAAACAAAACAAAAATCCTCCTACCAAACATGCTCTAAACGTTTTTGCTACCTTTAACTTTTTTTTTTAATACTATAAAAAACGTTTTCTGATGACTTTTGTTGTTTGTGGTACTAGGTTCAAGTTGATGCAAAATTTTTTATCAAAAAACATTTTGATCTGAAACAAACAAAATACAATTAAATGAGCTTAATTCTATTATTTATCATAATAGGTAATAATAATTTTATATTTTCGCTTCTCAAGTCACATTTGATAGATTATTTTATTGACAAAAGTTGAAGTAGGATTACATTGCAAGAAAAATTTATTCGTAAAGATATAACGAATTATAACAACATACCAACATTTACGTGATAAGTAAGATTTTTCATATGGAAGAAATTAAGTTATTTACTTATGAGTTCTGCGTATAAAAGTTGATTCCATGTATCAGGAACTCCAGCAAGACACCAATGGCTGCAGTCCATTCCATAGTGGCCTCCCAAGCCGTAGATGGATGGATGTGCATCTTTTCTTTGTTGTGAAAGTCTTGTTACATTTAGTAAGTGCACCGGCTTCAACATGGTTCGCAACACTTTTTCCACCACCAGTTCTGCCGGATGGTGTCTTGGATACGCCGGTGCAAATATGGGTTTTGTTTCTCCTTTGCATTCAATTCCATTATGGTTCCCCCAATTACTTGCACTGATTAAACATGAATGTGTCCATAAAATAATGGTAATAACAACAAGAAGAAATAATATATAATAACAACAACAACAATCAAAATAATAAAGTATGAGCAGTGCTACATTCACAATATTTTTACAACAAATCTTAGGTGGTATGTTGTTATGAGTTTTTAATTTGAATCCATCACTTAAATGACTTTTTTGCCCACTAGTAACAACAGGTAACAACTTACCATTTGAGATTTGTTGTGAAAGTGTTGTGAAATTGTTGTGGACATAACATTTCTTTATTAAAATATAGGAATTAAATTGAACATTTATAAATAACAATACTAATCTATCTGATGAGGATAAAATGTGGACAATGGGTGACGGTACGTGCTTTGGGCAGGGGTGACGAGATATGTTTTGCCGTTGGCATTTCTCCAGGGCTGACGGGGATCTGAAGTGAAGGAACTCCACATGTAGAGTACCATAAAGCTGGACATCCTGAAGCTGACGGGTCTTAGTCTGACGGAACAACGTAGACTGACGGCGTCAGTCTGTGAATACGTGATAACCACGTTTGCGTGTATAAGTAAATGACTTGCCCTCCACGTTTCATAAAACCTAAGAAGGGTTCCTATATGGAAAGGATCCTGCAAAATACACCCAAGAAGACTCCTATAAGGAAAAGACTTCTACTCCAAGGAAAGGAGGTCAACCCTCTACTACTATAAAAACCCCAATACCCTCACAAACCAAGGTACGCATAATTTACCCTCTCTAGCACTCTAGAGCAATGAGAACATTTCTGACTTAACCTTCGGAGGGTATTTGGCCGGTACCACACCGGTACTCTCAGCTAGGTTCTTTCTTGTTGTGCAGGTGCCGTTTGTAGCGTACGAGAACTGTGTGACTTACTGGTGTTATTTTCGGCATCATCAGTTGGCGCCGACTGTGGGAACTTGTGTAGTGTAAAGCCATATTACAGCTTCCCGTACAAAAAGTCGCATGGTGCTTACCCGCTCAATGGCAACCACTAACGACATTCAAGAAGAGGAGCCACCCACGACCGCCCTCGAGAAGCAAGTCAAGACTCTCGCCGCGACTGTGGAACGTCTCACACAACAGAACCACGACCTAGAGGAGCAGCTACGCCAAAGGGACGCAAGACCTATCCTTCAGGAGTAAAACCAGGAAGGTAACAGCGCCGAGCGAAGGGAGCAGGAGAGGCCTGAAGGCAGCAATGCCCCAAGCCGACCGGAGCGGCAAAACGTAAGCCTTCCGTCTCTCATAGACTTCGCCCCACCACCTATCGTCGCGGAGATGCAGGCGATGAAGGAGCAAATGGAGGTCATGATGAATGCCCTCAGGGACGGGTATCTTCTGATCTCGACGACTTGGTGAACAGAACCGACTCGCCATTCACTGCCACTGTCAACTCCTACCCCCTACCGAGTAAGTTCCGCATGCCACAGATAGACAGTTATGACGGGGTCAAGGACCCTCTGGACCACCTGGAGACCTTCAAGACCCTAATGCACCTTCAGGGAGTAGCAGACTTAATCATGTGTAGGGCCTTCCCTACGACGCTGAAGGGCGCAGCAAGAATTTGGTTCAGTCGACTGATACCGAATTCCATCAGCACCTTTAAAGAACTCAGTGCTCAATTTACCGCACATTTCATCGGAGGTCATCGGTACAAAAAGTCTACGGCTTGCTTGATGAGTATGAAGCAGCGAGAAGATGAAACATTAAGAGCCTACATCTCCCGCTTCAACAAAGAGGCACTCACGATCGACGAAGCCGACGATAAGATACTTGTTGCGGCATTCACGCATGGCTTGAAGAAGGGTAAGTTTTTGTTCTCTCTATACAAAAACGACCCAAAGACCATGTCGGAAGTACTTTATCGTGCCACAAAGTATATGAACGCTGAAGACGCGCTGTTAGCTCGAGAAGAGAGGCCTAGGAAAAGAGAAAGGCAGGAAGACACTCGGCAGGATCAAGGCCGAAAGAAGGCAAGAACAGGAGACCGAAGGGACGAAAGGCGCCCTAAGCCCCTGGGGGGAAAATTCACGAGCTTCACTCCGTTGACGGCCCCGATAGATCAAGTCCTTATGCAAATCAAGGACGAGGAGGCTCTGACGTTCCCGGGAAAGCTGAAGAGTGACCCCAACAAACGTTCCAGAGATAAGTATTGCCGTTTCCACCGCGACCATGGTCACGACACGGCTGATTGCTATGACCTCAAGCAACAAATTAAGGCCCTTATCAGACAAGGAAAGCTGCAGAGATTCGTTAGCAAGGAGAAAATGGATATCCATGCACAAGACCAACACCCGCAGCGGGATAATGAGCGACCGAGGCCCCCGATTGGGGACATAAGGATGATCGTAGGAGGAACGACTGTCGCCGGGTCAACTAAGAAAGCCCACAAGAGTTATCTTCGGATGGTACAAAATGTTCAGCTGACGGGAGTCGTGCCAAAGATAGCACGGAGGGAAGGCCCCGTAATCAGATTCTCAGAAGAGGACGCGCGACGCCTTCACCATCCACATGACGATGCACTCATCGTCAGCCTACGGGTAGGAGACTACAACATGCACCGGGTGCTGGTCGACAATGGCAGCTCAGCAGATATTTTATACTACCCAGCGTTCCAGCAGATGAGGATCTACAGGAAGCGATTGATCCCGACCAACGCCCCGCTTGTTGGCTTCGGGGGAAGTCGGGTATTCCCACTGGGCGCGGTCACATTATCCGTAATAGTGGGCGATTACCCTCAACAGATAATCAGGGACGTGACATTCTTGGTAGTCGATTGCTCGTCTGCCTACAACGCTATCCTCGGGCGACCCACACTCAATTCATGGAAGGCGGTAACTTCCACCTACCACCTGATGATAAAGTTCCCGACTGACTACGGAGTAGGGGAGTTGCGCGGAAGTCAGATGGTCGTGCGCGAATGCTACATAGCCATGATGGAAATGGAGGATCAGGTTCAAGCTCTAAGCATAGAAGAACACCGGACGGTAACGGAGCCGGTTGAGAAGTTAGAAGAGATACCCTTTGACAGTTCCGATCCTGGCCGAACAACCAAAATTGGAACGCTCGCTAACCCCACGATCTGTCAGGAGCTCATAACCTTCCTCAGATGTAATCGAGACGTATTCGCGTGGGGTCATGAAGATATGCCGGGAATAGATCCTTCGGTCATGGTGCACAGGTTGAATGTATCGCCCACCTTTCCACCTATCAGACAAAAGAAGAGAGTATTTGCCCCCGAGCGAGACCGAGCCATAGCAGAAGAAGTTAGAAAGCTACAGGAAGCAAGCTTCATTAGGGAAGTATACTATCCCGACTGGTTAGCAAACGTAGTGATGGTTAAAAAGGCGAGCGGGAAATGGTGGATGTGTGTGGATTTCACCGACCTTAACAAGGCCTGCCCCAAGGATAGCTACCCCCTCCCGAGGATCGATGTCCTAGTAGATTCTACGGCCCAACACCAGTTGCTAAGCTTCATGGACGCTTTCTCGGGGTACAACCAAATTCGAATGCACGAAGCCGATCAAGAAAAAACGTCGTTTGTGACCAACCAAGGCCTCTTCTGTTACAAGGTGATGCCTTTCGGCCTGAAGAACGCAGGCGCCACGTACCAAAGACTTATGAACAAAATGTTCGCACAACAGATTGGGAGGAATGTCCAGGTCTACGTGGACGACATGCTAGTAAAAAGCCGGAGGGAGGAAGATCATCTAGGAGATCTCAAAGAAACATTCGACACACTTCGCTCCTACAACATGAAGCTCAATCCAGGAAAATGTGCCTTTGGAGTAACGACAGGAAAATTCTTAGGATTTATGGTATCTCAGAGGGGAATCGAGGCAAACCCAGACAAGATCAGGGCCATTATGGATATGGCACCACCGAGAAATGTGAAGGAGGTGCAAAGCCTCAACTGAAAGATAGCGGCACTAAATAGGTTCGTGTCAAGGGCAACGGACAAGTGTTTGCCCTTCTTCCGAACACTGAAGAAAGCCTTTGAGTGGACTGACGAATGCCAGCAAGCATTCGAGGAATTGAAGGCTTACCTCTCCTCCCCGCCATTGCTGAGCCCGTCGCAGCCAGGAGAAGAGCTTTTTCTCTATCTAGCCGTCTCCCCCGCAGTCGTTAAAGCGGCCTTGGTCAGAGAAGAAAAGAAAGTGCAAAAGCCCGTGTACTACGCAAGCCGAGCGCTTCACGGTGCCGAAGAAAGATACCCGCCCATGGAAAAACTTGCCTTTGCATTGGTTACGGCAGCCCGCAAGCTCAAACCGTACTTCCAAGCTCATACGGTGAACGTCCTGACTGACAAACCCTTACGGCGGGCAATGAGTAGTCCCGAGGCCGCGGGACGACTGGCGTTATGGGCTATAGAACTGAGCGAATTTGATATTCAGTACCGCCCGCGGACCGCCATCAAGGGGCAGATCGTCGCCGACTTTATAGCTGAATTCACTCATGACGAAGACAAGGGGGCAGCAGAGTCCCCTCAATGGAGCATATATACGGACGGATCGTCCAACAGACAAGCCGCAGGGGCCGGCATTGTGCTGCTATCACCCGAAGGAGACACCATTGAATGTATGGTCCGTCTCGACTTCCCTACCACCAACAATGAATCAGAGTTTGAAGCTCTGATAGCAAGGCTCGACCTTGCCAAAGCAGCAGGAGCCGCGAGGGTAGTCATCTACTGCGATTCACAGGTCATCACTAACCAAATAAATGGAGACTACGAGTGCAAGGGCGAAAAGATGAAGAAGTACCTTGATGAAGTAAGGGCGAGAGTGGACGACCTAGAAGCCAAAGTTGTCCAAATTCCCAGAGGAGAAAACGAGCGAGCCGACCGCCTCGCGAAGGCCGCTTCAGCAGAACAAATGGTCATCCCTGGTAATGTACTCTCTTTCGTGCAGCTTTCTCCGCTAATAGATCTCAGCAACATACAGGAAATATGCTCCAACAGTAGTTGGACAACGCCGTTAGTTTCATACCTAAAAGATGGGGTCTTACTAGACGAAAAGGAAGCCGCAAGGAAACTTAAGGTCCAGGCGGCGAGGTTCGTCCTGATAAAAGACGTCCTGTACAAAAGAGATTTCTCCCGACCATATTTGAGATGCTTGGGTACGGAAGAGGCAGATTACGTCATGAGAGAGGTGCATGAAGGAATCTGCGGAAACCACTCAGGGTCCAGGTCGTTGGTACACAAACTTGTGCGAGCAGGGTACTATTGGCCCACCATGCAGAAGGACGCCGAAGCCTATGTCAGGGCCTGCGACAAATGCCAAAGGTTCAGCAATATTATTAGACAACCAACCGAAGAGCTGACCCCGATGACGGCCCCATGGCCGTTCGCACAATGGGGATTAGACATTATGGGACCATTCCCTACAGCCGTACGACAGCTGAAATTCCTGGTAGTGGGCATCAACTATTTCCGAAATGGGTGGAAGCTGAAGCTTTGGCCACGATTACAGAGAAGAACGTACGGAGCTTTGTCTGGAGATGCATCATATGCAGGTTTGGCATTCCTAGAGTATTTGTCTCGGACAACGGGAGGCAATTCGACAACGACCCCTTCCGGGATTTTTGCTCACAGCTAGGAATAAAGAACCACTACTCCTCCCCCGCCCACCCTCAAGCTAATGGCCAGGTCGAAGTCACAAACCGATCCTTGCTCAAGATTATCAAGACTCGGCTCGAGGGGGCAAAGGGTATATGGCCCGAAGAATTGCCAAGTATACTATGGGCATACAGGACGACGGCAAGAACACCCACAGGAGAGACATCGTTCCGACTGACATACGGAGGCGAAGCAGTCATCCCGACCGAAATTGGACTCACAAGCTACAGGGTGCACAACCATGATGAGAACAAAAACGACGAGGCTATGCGACTACAGCTCGACCTAGTGGACGAGATCAGAGCAGCAGCAGAACAAAGGCTCGCTAGGTACCAGGACCGCATGGCCAAACACTACAACTCTCGGGTCCGACATAGAGACTTCTAAGTTGGAGACCTTGTTCTTAGGAAGGTCATGGGCGCCGCTAGAGACCCTACCCAAGGGAAACTCGGCCCCAATTGGGAAGGACCTTACCGAGTTACGTCGTGGCAGAGAAAAGGTACTTACCACCTGGAAACGTTGGAAGGACAGAAACTACCACACCCATGGAACACTGAGCACCTACGAAAGTATTACCAATAGGAGCGGCAGCATGAAGACCAACCTCTTTTTTATTCCAGCAAATTTTAGTTTTACTCCTCAGATTTATCATTTACTTTAGTTTTTTGCAACAATACTTTTTAGCCCAAAGGGCAGGATTTGGTTTTAATTACTTTTATTTAAATGCATGGCAATAAGAGGAGTTTATTCAGAAATTGCTGATCTATGTTTAGAAGTCTACGGTTTAAAGTCCATAGCACAAGGCCAAAAAGCTGACGGTCCCATAGATGAAGCTATCATCATGTGGACGGGGTTCTAAAAACCAACGGAACCACCAAGATAAGATCAGCAAAGGCTAAGGCCAAAAAGCTGACGGTCCCATAGATGAAGCTATCATCATGTGGACGGGGTTCTAAAAACCAACGGACCAACCAAGATAAGATCAGCAAAGGCTAAGGCCAAAAAGCTGACGGTCCCATAGATGAAGCTATCATCATGTGGACGGGGTTCTAAAACCAACGGACCCACCAAGATAAGATCAGCAAAGGCTAAGGCCAAAAAGCTGACGGTCCCATAGATGAAGCTATCATCATGTGGACGGGGTTCTAAAACCAACGGACCCACCAAGATAAGATCAGCAAAGGCTAAGGCCAAAAAGCTGACGGTCTCATAGATGAAGCTATCATCATGTGGACGGGGTCCTAAAACCAACGGACCCACCAAGATAAGATCAGCAAAGGCTAAGGCCAAAAAGCTGACGGTCCCATAGATGAAGCTATCATCATGTGGACGGGGTCCTAAAACCAACGGACCCACCAAAGACAAGATCAGCAAATGCTAAGGCTAAAAAGCTGACGGTCCCGTAGATGAAGCTAACATCATACAGACAAGGACCTCCAACCAAAAGATCTACAATGATGGCAGTCATCAAGGCCAAAGCTAAAGAGGAGCTGACGAAAAAACTGGACCGTCACCAAGCTGACGGGACTTGGAAAATAGTAAACAAGGCTAAAAAATCCAACATGAAACCCATAAATCAAATGAGGTAAGAAGACTAGGCACAAAGTCATGCCGACGGAGTCTTCCAACAGTTCGAAGAACTGACGGGTTCCTAAACAGACGGAAAGTTTCACCAAAATTTCGTCTAGAGCCATCAACAATAAAAAGATATAAAAGCAACGGAAATAAACGCACACACAACTATATATAAACAAAAGCCCGAAGAAAACCGAAAGGGCACTTAAACATTGTTTAAAGCTACAACTGTTTGCCAAATGTTTAAAAATACAACGATTGTTTAAAAAATAAATGCACGACAAAAACTAAGCAGCAGGAACGTCAGCAGCGTTGCCGTCAGTTTGATGGTCCTCAACATCCACAACCACGGCCGGAGAATCAGAAACAGCAAGGTTAGCAGCAGGCTGAGCTAGGACCACGCTATCGTCATGCTCCGGAGTAGGGTTAGGATGAGGAGAGCCGTCAGCATCATCCATGGTAATCCCAGACAAGTCCAACTCCGGGAAGGCCGACGCGACTTGTCGAAGGCAATCTTCGAACCCAGTACCATAATAATCGGCACACGAGTCGATAAAAGATTGCGACGCTTTAAAGTCTCTGATCGCGTCAGCCCCCGCCGTCTGCAACTTTTCGCCCAGATCCGTCACCTCTCCCTGGAGCTGGTCCTTCTAATGGGTGACCTCCGTCAGCTTTTCCTTAACTTCCTGCAGCTCCTTGTTGAGGATACAGACGGCTTCCTTATACTGGGCTTGCTGATTCAACAGGTTCGTGTTGTGTTTACGAACTCGAATGACGACCCCCTCCTTCACCTCACAATGGTCGCAAAGGGCCTTGACGCGCACCAAGGCCTAAAGGAATATATCCGTCAGTCAAAAAGTATACCAAAGCAAAGTAAAGCTTGCTCAACCAAAAATATAATAAACGTACCCTGGCGAGATCGAAGAGGGCCGACGCCCCCAAATCCTCCGTCCCCACCTGGTCACAAGGATCTATGTCCGTCGGTTTTATTAGGGATTCAACCTCCCCGACGGCATATTCCTTATGGGTCAGGAGGCGGCAGGGACCCTCGCTGACGGGACCAGTAGAAGTCATCACCCCCTTGCCCGCACCATGGCTAGGCTTCGGAGGGGACTTTTCCTTCAGTAGTTTGTCTCCAGGAGAGACGGCAGCCTTTTTTGACGGACGGCTGTCACCCCCGTCGGTCTTCCTCTTCGTCACCTTGGTGACGGCCTTGGGGGTTGACGAGGTCTCCATCCCTGCCTCCTTTGCATTCCTCTCCTTCTTCTGACGAGCTGCGGCAGCCCTTATCCTTTGCTTCGCGGATTCCATCTCTACAACACAAAAAAGACTGTTAGGGCAAGGGACGGAGGAATGAAACTGACGGAAAATAAAAATCTACTCACGTCTGCGTGCAAACTCTTCCAACCTTCGAGCTTCCGCTGACGGTTCTGGACCCCCACAGTATAAGTGAAGGGTGTCAAGGGTGATCAAATCCCTGCACTTACGGTTTTCCAAAGGGATTTCCAGAATCCGTTGGATGAACTCCTCTTACTCGTCAGTTATATGTGGACGGGTATAGGCTGAAAGAAACAAAAGCAAGTGTTAGTAGCGTCACTTCAAAAAATAGAAGGAACATAGTTGACGGGATCAACCTAAGTCCTTGACAAAGGCCCAGGTGTTGTCAGAATAGCCGCGAGGCATCGTCGCCCACTCCTCCTGACGGCAAACCCAATCCGTCCCCTCAACGAAAAAATACCTACTTTTCCAGTTCCTATTGGAATCTGGCATGTCTGACACAAGCCGTAACCCTTTTTCCCTGGCATTGAAGTGATATGTCCCCTTAGACGAGGCAATATGATGGGGCCTATAACAATAAAAAAAACTCGTCTAGCGTAAGCTGACGGTGTCCTCCACTAAAACTGCCCCACAGGATTTCAGCTCCTATGAAGGTCCTCCAGGCGTTTGGGGCAATTTGGGTGACGGATATACCCAGGAAGTCAACAAGTTGACGGTGTAGAGCCGTCAAGGGCAACCTCAGGCCCGCAGCAAACATGGCGTCATACATGCCAACGTCAGCGGTCCTCCCGGAGTAACACCTCTCATCCTCGCTAGGAAGACGGATTGGGATGTGGTCTGGGATTTGGTAACGAATACGCAACTCCCTAAAAACTTTACCACTCATCTCGGGCGAAAATTTGTTGACGGCCCAATCCTCAGGAAGAATGAAGGGACGGTTATCTCCGGGCACCTCCGAGGTTCCTTCACTGGATCTCTCATCTCCGTCGTCAACATCCATTCTATCCCCGTCGTCTCCATCCCCTCTTCCCTCATCCTCATCTCCCTCAGCAAAACTCTCATCGCCGTCAGGAGATTGGGCTGACGACTCTCTCTCTGACGGAAGGGAGAAGTCCGACTCATTTCCAGAACCAAAGGTTTCGTCGTAGCCCGCTCCTTCGCGGACTGACGACTCCTCACAAGACGCGTCACTTGACATCTGACTACCTACAAGTGACGGGTTCAATCTAAGTACCTAGGCTGACGACCTCACTAATGAGGCAAAAATAAAAAAGAAGAGAAGGGATGAAAACTTACCGGTATGGAGGCCCTCTGGATGACTCTAAGGACAACGACGGATAAGCCGACGAAAGTAAAGCTGACGAAGTTTGGGCGACGGTCTCTCTCTCCAAAAGATCAGCAGGGTTGAAATAGTGGAAAGTGAGGGGAGGTGCTGTTTATATATGAAGAAAAAAAAGGCGCGGGAGACGAAGCGACGTCTCGTCAGAAGCAGAGCCAATAGAAACGAGCCACCTGTCCAAAGCATTAAATGCACAGATCCATGCGAACAATATCCCGGCCTCTTTAGAAAGCAAACTCCAAAACCCGTCAGTATAAAGTCTGACAGAGGTATGGAGTAGGGGGCAAGTGATGAGGATAAAATGTGGACAATGGGTGACGGTACGTGCTTTGGGCAGGGGTGACGAGATATGTTTTGCCGTCGGCATTTCTCCAGGGCTGACGGGGATCTGAAGTGATGGAACTCCACATGTAGAGTACCATAAAGCTGGACATCCTGAAGCTGACGGGTCTTAGTCTGACGGAACAACGTAGACTGACGGCGTCAGTCTGTGAATACGTGATAACCACGTTTGCGTGTATAAGTAAATGACTTGCCCTCCACGTTTCATAAAACCTAAGAAGGGTTCCTATATGGAAAGGATCCCGCAAAATACGCCCAAGAAGACTCCTATAAGGAAAAGACTTCTACTCCAAGGAAAGGAGGTCAACCCTCTACTACTATAAAAACCCCAATACCCTCACAAACCAAGGTACGCATAATTTACCCTCTCTAGCACTCTAGAGCAATGAGAACATTTCTGACTTAACCTTCGGAGGGTATTTGGCCGGTACCACACCGGTACTCTCTGCTAGGTTCTTTCTTGTTGTGCAGGTGCCGTTTGTAGCGTACGAGAACCGTGTGACTTACTGGTGTTATTTTCGGCATCATCACTATCTAAGAAGCCTTATTATATCACTAAACTAAATTCAAATAATTTATAGTCATAACACATTGCTTGTTACAATTGTAGATGCATAATTGCATATTGTTCTATATCTAATCTCTTTAACAATTTGTATTTACTATCAAATCTTTAGGACTAAGAGTGAGATTCACACACAATACACTTAAATTAGATTTGAGTAGAATTTCTATCTTGTATAAAAAAAAAAAAATTGTATATACTTAATTTATTGTAATTAAAATATTTAACAACTTTCTTACTTTTTATGGTAAAAACTTGAACTTCTTTGATGACTTACTTGGAATGATCCGGTGAGATTCCTTGGAAGAAGACCTTGGTTTTTTCCGGATCAACATTTGTGTCCACCCATCGAGCCCATGTCTTTAGCGCTTCCTCATAGGCAGCCAAGCGATCCATGTCTCTTTGTAGATGCTTCCCTTCTTGAATGAAATCCCATCTATCATGAAAACAAAAATAAAAAATAAAAAGCATTTATATATATATATATATATATATATATATATATATATATATATATATATCAAATCTTTTAGTTCGTTGCACCCTAAAAAAAGAAAAAAAAGAAAAAATCTTTTAGTGCGTTTGAATTAGCTTTTTATTTTTTTTAAAGATACCGTTCAATAAAAAAAATCTCATTTGTTTAGGTATAAAATAATTGTAATTTTTCCAATTTTCAACAAAATAAACAAATAAGTTTTTCAGTATAAAGATAATCCAAATACAAAACAATCACAAGGAATATTTGCATTTAGAGGTCTAAACTTAAAGGGTTAAACTTGTTAAAGACAAATTGTTTATCATAGTTTTACACACCCTCAAAAGAAACTAAAATTGTATAATAAAGGGTCAATTAATGGAAATCTCACGGTTGTTCCCTTCCGGTGTGACGCCACCAATGCCATGTGTTGAAAATCAATACATCAATTCCGTCCCAAGTTTTCTCATAGCCAAGCTTGTCGAGTTTCAAAACCCGACCATATCTCTTGTGCTCAATGTCCACCAAAAAGGCATTCCGCATAAGCATCACTGAAACATTGTACTCCTACAAAACATAAAGTAAATAATTAGTAATCTTTTCCGACGCATACACATTAATTTGTCATGTCATTTTATTTAAAATATAAGACATGTAATAATTGGAATCAAGCTTGAGGTAACCACTAATTAATGCAAGTATATATGTATAAATTATTTCAGAATTAAAGATGTAATTTTATTCCAAAGAAGTTACAGTTTGAACCTTAAATCATCCCATCACTTCACAATTTTTAGTTGAATCAAAACGTCAGTCTCAACCCTACAAACTACAAACTCTCATACATTGGTGTGCGTACATTGTTCACTACTAAAAACGCGACCTATAGCCACTTTTTTTTAGCCATGTTTTCAAAAAACGTGGCTACAGGTAATGTATAGCCGCATATTTAAGAAACACAGCTTAAATTACTGACCTATATCTGCATTTTTAAAACGTGGCTATAGGTTAAGTCTATAGCCATATTTCTAAGTGTTATTAGTCTCGTTTTTGGATAGGGTCTATTGCCGCATTCAAGAAGCATGGCTATAGGTCCAACCGAATATATATATATATATATATATATATATATATATATATATATATATATAGGGTTGGGTTCAAGTTACACCTAGTGTAACTCTAAGCAACGTTACACAACTCAATATTTTTTAATTGGATGCGAATATTGACAAATCCACCATTAGATTACATTATCTTTGTATATTCTTTATGCTTGCAATATTTCAAGGTGATAAAAAATTAATATCCATGTCATCAATCAATTGTTAAAATTCAAATTTTTGTAGTTTAAAATAATGTATAAAATATGGATTTATGGATCAAATGGAAAATAGCATCTGATTGATATGAAAATTGGCATACATGTTAAGAACATATAGAATATGTAATTCAATGGTTGGATTTTCAAAATATTAATTCAACAACAAGTTATTGGGTGGTGTAATATTACTTAGAGTTACACCAGATTTGAACTCAACTTATATATATATTTAAAAGAGGACCTATACCTATGTTTAAAAAACGCGGCCATAGCCAACCTAAAGCCGCGTTTTTAACAAATGCGGCATAAAATCTTGACCTATAGCAACATGTAAAAAGCGTGGCATTAGGTTGGTTTGTCCACTGGTTTATTTAGTACTAAATGTTCTGGACATATATAAACAGATTGATAAACAGGTTGATAAAACTTCCTACACTTTTTTGTAGAAAAAAAAGGAATTTGTGATTTGCCCAAGAAAAAAAAAAAACTATAGCCGCATTTTATAAACGTGGCTATAGCCAAATTTTTTTTTAAAAAAAAATACCTATAGCCGCGTTTATTAAACGTGGCTAAAGTAAGTATTAAAAAAAAAAATCTATTGCTGTGTTTTTAAAACACGGCTAAAATAACCCCTATAGCTGCGTTTTAAAAACGCGGCTAAAATAACTCCTATAGCCATGTTTTGAAAATGTGGCTATAGGTTAAAGAACTATGCCGACGCTTTTAAAAATGCGGCTATAGGACAAATGGACCTATTCTAACTTTTCGTAAGTGATTAATGTGATGACACCTTTATTGATGAAGTAACCGTGCCTGAAATTTTTTGCCTCGAGCATGGTATCGAGAAGTATGCCAATATTGTTGACGATGATGTCGAAAAGTACAAATTTTTTTTATGCACGGGGTTTGTAGACCTTGAAATAAATATGTCTGTCTATGTGTATGAGGATCGTAGTACAGGAATTGAATGGCCTTTCTTTTTTTTCTTTTCATGGATAACATAGCAAACATTAAAAGAGCATTCTCATCAAAGGTGAAATAAATGCTAAAAACTATTTTTAGCAACAAAACCACTAAAAAAGCCCCTACATCAATGGTGCTAAATTTTAAATTTTTTAGCACCTTGCTATAGTAAGATGTTATTACTAACACCCTACTGTAGCAAGTTGCTACTCATTTTTTATTATTTTTTATTCCCCTTCTCTCTCTCCCCTCAAATCTCACTCTCTGCTCTCTCTCAAAAAGAATAAAAAATGATAAATAAATAATATTTTAATGAAGTGGTAAAAAAAATAGAAGTTTTGATGTTAGGTGTATTGTAAAGTGATTTGTTAAATGCTATAAAATTAGTTTTTTAGGTGCTAAATGCTAAAATTTTTAAAACTCTTGATGAGAATGCTCTAAGCAAGGATTAAAGTACAATAGAACACAGACAATGACTATTTCAACAAAAACCCCTACAGATACTATATGCAACTCCTATTCATTGCATACACATTTTAGATTTACAGGTACACTTTAATATTGGCCTTCTAGGTGTATAAGGGCAGCACTGGAATTGAAAGGCCTTTTATTTTATGTGTCAAGGGTTGTAAATAGGGGTGGTAAATGGTAATTCATGTTTGTAGATCGTGTTAATATCGTGTTAAGACAAGGATATTTGAATATGTGGCTCAACCCTAATCCAACTTATTTAATAATTGTTTCAAATCTCTTTAGCCTTAACACAATTGTTTATTAAGCATGTTGATATGACATGACCGGCCAATTTTTACCAGTTTAATACACAATCTAACAAAAATAAATCAAAAAGAGATTTAAAAAAAAAAAAATTGTTTTGGGTAAAAGGATTATGGACTTTAGAATTTCAATATAACTATTAAAGTTCTTTTAATTACTTTCAATTATGCCAAAGACCTTGTAGCTGAATTGACACCTCCCCATGTACAAAGTGCTTGGGGGTCTAGGGGGGAAATGGTTCAAGCTGCGGGGTTAGCAGCATGTTGTAATTATTTCAAAAAAAAAAAAAATTACTTTCAATTATATTTAGAGTTCAAATTTATGTTAGATAAAAATGAAAATTTTTATATGAATCAAGTAATTTTGGGTTCATTAACGGTTAAGTAGGACAACACAAAATTGACCAAAATTATTAATCGTATTAAAGCATATTGACTTATTTTAACGCAAACCCATTTACACTAAACACTAATCCACAAACCTTATTATGTTCATGTTTTGCTTCCAAGTCAGGTGAAACATTGCCACCCCTAGTTGTAAGTGTGTGATGAACAAATTAAATTTAATTAGTTATATTTAATATGGGTGTGAGCTTTGTACCTTTTTTTAGAAAATCAAAATAACTATGTTGATTCAGTTACATTTCTTTATTTCAGTTATATATTTATTTGAACTACTTATTTCTGACAGATACAATTAAATTTTAATCTATTGTATGAAGAATTGTTGAGGAATTTAAAATTTTAATCTAATTTTTCATCATATGTTAGTATTTTAAAAGTAGGAATAGAATAGGCAATGCGATCAAATTGAAGGTAAAAGGTAATCTCACCGTGAATGTAAATGTGGAGAGGGGCCCTATCCTCTCTGAGTTATACTCAGAGTGAGGCGTAGCAGTGTGAAGCATGCATATCAATGACTGCCATTGATTCAAACTTAATGAATCTCCAATAAACATGACCTTCTTATTTCTAAATCTCTTTAAGAAATCTATACCGTCAAACCTGTAAAAAAAATTAAATCAAATTAAGTTAATACTTAGTAGGTTGTTATTGTTAATGACCTTGCCTCATTATTCAAATCATACGATTTAAACAGTGGTTAGGATCTAACTCATGTAGAATATGTGAATCATTTAACAAGCTAATTAAAGCGTAGTGGTAATACAGTAGCGGACAAGCTTGCTAAATTAGCCAAAAAAAATTTCTACTCCACAGATATGGAGGGAAGATATTCACTGTGAGGCTAACAGCTTTGTAATTCTTGACAAAATTTCTATTTCAATCTAATAAAAAGCTTCGGCTGGATTCTAAAAAAAAAAAAAAAAAAAAAAGACTATTTGACCCAGCTTATTTGCTATAAAGTTTTGATACAAATGCTTACTCCACCAAGATGAGAATAAATAAATAAATCGTACAAATAATAAAAAAAAAACTCATGTCTAGCTAGTATATGAATAATTAAATCATTTGGGAGATTAAAGGGTTTAAATAAAGCATATTCTAATTCTACTTTGGCATCATGATAAATCATTCATACTATAAAAGATTATGTTGTTTAGGGGTGTCCACAGGTTAGGTTTGTGCCCAACCTGAAACTGACTCGATTGAATCGGGTGGAGGAAGTATTGACTTGCCGCCGACCGGCGGGGAGTCGGATCGAAGCGGTTGATTTTGCGTTGGAAACACGGTCGGTTCGGTCGAAATTGTCCACGGTGAAAAATCCTACCAAAATAATTGATTTCAGGCGAAAATTCCCCAAATCTGACGGAGATCTCACCGGATCTAGCGAGATCTTGCTAGATCCGGTGACATTTCCACTAAATCTGGTTGAGATCTTACTGGATTTGGTGATATCTCCGCAAATCCGACACAAATCTCATAAAAATCTAAAGTATTTTGACCAAAAACTCGTTGGAAAATTCTTGTTTCGCCGAATTTTGGTAAGGATCTAGTTGGGTCGGTTGAGGCGGGTTTGAGAGGAGAGAACCCGTCAAAGTCGGTTTTTGGGATCTGTAACCTACCATCGACCCATCGGAGCTCTCGGGTCGGTCAAGGGTGGGTCAGTTCCAGGTTTGGGTGGACACCCCTAATGTCGTTAGAGAATTTTGGATTTTATTTATATATTCAACGTTTTTTTAATAATTTTTATTATAAAAAAGAAAAGAAAAGAAAAAGAAAAAGATAAAGTTCAATAAATATGTTAAGATTATAGTTAAATAATTAAATTCATTATTTCTTTTTTTTTAATAAGAAAATTCATTATTTCTTAATAGTTTAAGATTTAAAAATAATTAATTTATCATAGTCAGAATAGATCTTGAGTTTGATAATATTAAAAATTTTACGTGTTGAATCTTACTTAAAATCATCACAATTTTCCAAAAATAATTTACTAACTTATCAAAAGAAAATGGATAAATACTAGTGCACAACAGCTGTTGCATTGTGTGCGTATAGTGTAAAACAAACATTAAGCAAAGAAAATTCCCTATATATTAAATTTTAACCGCCCTTTAGATCAGAACATACAGTAAAAAATGGTACCTTGGCAAGTTGCATGCAGAGGGTTGCCACCTATATTTGAGATAAAGCTTGTCTGGGCGACCATTCCTTTGGCAAGCAAATGAGACCGCTATGAAGCTGCACTGACTTGAGTCGTAAAGAGGGTATGATTTATCATAAACCCAACTTCCATGGTACAGATCACAACTCTCCTTCTTCTCAAATCTCTTTGTATAATCTTGAATGTTAGGCTCCCCAGCAGTTACCACCACCTGCAACAATGGTAGAACCAGGAGTGCAAGAGCAATATAATTAGCCATTGCACCAAAAATGTGTGTTTGTTTGTGTAAGAGAGAGAGAGAGAGAGAGAGAGAGAGATATATATATATATATATATATATATAAAGGGAGATGGGGTTTTGAACTCGTAAGTGAATTTAAAAAGAGAAAATGGGTATGAAATAGAAAAGGGTGGAATTTAAAAACTTCCTTTTCAATGTCAATCGAGTTTCTTTTTCATGTTTAATTTCGTTAATTCATTTATGAATGACAAGGGAGTTTTGACAAAACAAAGAAACATGCAAAATGTGTGAAAGAGAGAGAGAGAGAGAGAGAGAGAGAGAGATTCTGAACAGTGAAGAGAAAATGAAATCTCACATTTTAGAGGAGGATGTAAAGTTGTGAAATCCGAGCTTTCAGAGGAGATACCTTGTTAGATAATATTGAACTGCCAAAATTTAACCGTAAAGTCCATTTAATAGTTATCCCACAATTCCACAAGCCATTGTGAAAATCATAAATATAACTAACCAGTGGACTTGTGTACATCCTTCAAATTTTCTCTTAGTTTTTTATTTAAAAAAATAGCTTAGTTTGGAAAAACAGAGTTACTAACTAGAACTTAAATTTTTTATTTTTTATTTAAAGAAAGAAAGAAAAGTAGAATATAATTTTTATTTATTTATTAAATAATAGAAGAAGTAGAAATGAGGAGAAATGTTATATCCAGAATATTTTTATAATACTTTTACAACAAATTATAAGTGGCAGTTTATTAGTAGTTGGTGTTGGTGGGCAAAAAAACAATTTTAGTAGTGGGTTTAATTAAAATCAGTAGTTTACATTCAGTGTAAAGATTATGAACCAAATATATAGTTTACCCTAAATTAAAATTAATTTTTGTACAAAATTCTCTTGTTGTTTGAGATATGGATAAAAGCAGGAAGTTGATCATTTTTCAAAAGTAAGTCAGGAACAATTTTGAGCACCTTTTGAGTTTGTGTTCACTTTTGGATGATAGTCGGTACCAAATGGGCCGATTTTCTTAAACATGGCTGAAATTCTCATGCAATAACAATATGATTATGAATCAATGTAAAATGTAAAATGTTATCGAAAAAAAACATTTTTCATAGAAACAAACAGAGGAGTGTGCAATAACAATGAATCAATGTAAAATGTAAAATGTTATGTAAAAAACTTTTTTTTTTTTTTTTTTTGTTTGTGTGGAAACAAACAGAATACAAATGATCTTAATTCGATTGTTTATCTTAATATGAAATAAAATTTATTTTCCATAGTCTTGTATTGGGTCACACTTGATAAATTATTTTACAAACAAAAGTTAAATGCAGTATTATGACCAACGTTGTTTACAAGAAAAAATTATTCGTAAAGAAATAGTGAATTATAACAACATACTAATAACATTTATTCAAGTAAGGATTTTTTCATACGGTACAAATTAAGTTATTTGCTTAGGAGTTCTGCATATAAAAGTTGATTCCATGTATCAGGGAGTCCAGCGAGACACCAATGAGAGCAGTCCATTCCTTTGTGCCCTCCCGAGCCATAGACGGATGGATGCGCATCTTTTCTTTGTTGTGACAATCTTGTTACATTCAGTAAGTGCACTGGCTTTGTCATTTTATGCAGCACTTTCTCCAACACCAATTCTCCTGGATGTTGGCGATTTGGATATCCTGGTGCAAGTATGGGTTTTGTTTCTCCTTTGCTGTTCTTTCCATTATTGTTTCCCGGCCAATAACTTCCACTGGTTCAACATGAACATGTCCAAGTGATAATGGAAACAACAAGAAATAAAGTATAGCAACAGTAATATCAATCAAAATAATTGAGTATAAGAATGGATCTTAATGCATTTTATACTTAGAAGGACAAAATCAAGTGGAGTCTTCTTTATTAATATTTTCAAACTATTAAATATGAATCTTATAACTTTATGTATTATTATTTTTGTTTAAAAATCAGTATTTTTATTTTTTGAGATGCAATATCACTAATTAAGTTTTTGTATTTATATTATACTAACCATCTCTTTTATTAATAATTGCTAATCTAGTTAAAATTATATATTATAATATAAATTTTAAAGTGTGGAACAGTATAATCTAATTTATTAAAGACGTTATTGCAATTCACTTAATGTTATAATCTATTAAGTTGTTAGGAAAATTGATTATTAATAATTATTAGACACACTCATAAATTTTTTTAAGGAAATTCTAAAATTGTTGTACACACTCAAGAATTTTTCAGTAATGTTCCTGATGAAAAGGACTATCGATGTTATTCTTGTAAGGAAATGCTAAACAACTGCCAATTTTATTATAAAAAGTCTTCAAATTGATGTGACAAAAAATTTGATTAGTGTCACATTGATAATATAACAAATAAAATTCTTAAAAAAATTTGATTATAAAAAGTCTTCATAGATGATCAACTTAGATATTATTTTATCTAACATCTGTAAATTTGGTCATGATTTTACACTGACAATTCGGTCATGAAGGTCTTTGAATGATTTCATTTTAATTTATGCGTACACATTCACTAAGAACCGCAATATATATCAATTCTCCAACAAGTACTGTATGCATATGGTTTAATTCCATCTTAATTCTTTAACAATTTCTATATATTTACCTTTTTGTGATTAATTTCTTTAACAACTGTTCTATATTTTGGTAATTAGCTTCTGTAATGACTTACCTGGAATGGTCCGGAGAGACTCCTTGGAAGAAAACCTTAGTTTTTCAGGATCAACATTTGTGTCCACCCATCGAGCCCATGTCATTAGCCCTTTCTCATAGGCAACCAAGCGATCCATGTCTTTCTGCAGATGCTTTCCTTCTTGAATGAAATCCCACCTATCATAAAAACCAAAAAGACAATTAAGATGAGTTTTTCATTAACTTATCATAGATTATTTGTTTTAAGTATAATTTTTTAAAACCTCAATTTTAATTGTGGGGCCTGAAATTTGGCATCCCGGCCCACTTTGTGTTGAGGGCCCAAAGCCCAGGCCGAGGAGCCCTACTGCCGAGGACACGCGATGAAAGCTCCTTGAAGGCCCAAGGATGTGGCTGAGGACAATCTCACGCTCAACACCTCATAAAAACGCATGAAGAAAAGGACAAACTTAGTACAAGAGCAGTACGCGGGAGAAAGCTGCCAACACCATAATGTGGAGCCCAGCACCTGACAAGCCCATACTCATACCATGCTATCCAGCTTTTCCCAACTATTCTGATGTATGGATTGACAGGACGAGTAATTGCCCCAAACCAGAAAAAACTGACACGTAGATGAAGAACGGGAGAAAAATACTAGTATAAAAAGGAGAGAGAGCATAAAGCAAAGGGGAGAGAATGGTGAGAATGTAATGCTCCTCGGACTAATTCCGAGGAGCCAAATCTCTCAAACCATATCGATGTAAGGCTCGGTCAGACTGTCCAAACCTGCCTATGTATTAGCTCTCGTGAAACCAGGACCAAACCGCTGCCCAGCGTTCAAGGGCATGCCTTTCCAAACCCACTCTCTACAAATCGTATTGTTCGGGCCCTTTACACACGAGCCCAACGTCATCCTTGGGTCGTTAAAAATCGTGTCCCTACATTAATTATTTAGTACATTTGTATTTTGGTTTTTGCCAAGAACTTGTAGTTTAACTAATTGGCAATGACATCTTTTAGTATTTCTAACAAAAAAAATATATTTATATTTTTGTCAATGTACGACAAGTAAGCAAATAACTTTTTTTAAATAGACAAGTAAGCCAATAAATTTTAAACAAAAAAGTTCCATATACACTTAAAAATCACTTATAATTTTTTTTTTGTAGATATGATAGAATTCCAATTTATGACACCTATTCCGTGATGACATTTTTGATATAGGTAGGATTTGAATCCTAAATCTCTTGTTTGATGACGATATATTTTACCAGTTGAACTAATTAAAATCCAGAGTTTTTTCCTTTTTGGCCACAAGACATATTTGCATTTTAAAGGTCTAATAAAAAAAATTTAGGGTAAATTATATTTTAAACTTACTTTTAGGTATATTTTGTTTAAACTGTAAAATTTCAAAACAATTTCATTTAAACTTCAAAGTTTTTAGAAATTTTGCAGTTAAACATTCAAACCTTTTCAAATAAACTTATATAATTTAAATGAAACACACACACAAAACTTTCAGATTAAAGTGTAATTTACCTAAATATTTAAATTAGCAAAAATAATGAAAGGGTCAATGAGAAATCTCACGGTTGTTTCCTTCCGGTGTGTTGCCACCAATATTGCCATGTGTTGAAAATTAATACATCAATTCCGTCCCATTCTTTCTCGTCATCAACCTTGTCGAGTGTCAAAACCCTACCATATCTCTCGTGTACAATGTCTACCAAAAATGCATTCCGCATAAACTTCACTGAAACATTGTACTCCTACAAAATAATGACATACAATTAATATTACGTTATTGTAATCTTATATTAATGTAATTTCAATACAAGAATACAATATTATATTATTTAGGAAGGTGATGAGATTAATTAAGATGATGTGATATATTTTGTAATTTTAAACTACTGTAATGTTAGAAAAAATAAAATAAACCAAAAACATTAATATCACATCATCGTAATGTGCATCACATTAAGAGCACATCACAGCGAACCAAATGCCTCCTAACTGTGTAAATATTGTCTGGTTTGGGACTCATATCCCTTACGGTTTTGTTTTCCCCCAAAGCACACAACAATGGGGGAAAATGTCTTTTCACATTAAAGGGAGGTTACTCCTTAAAAGCACATCCCATGTGTTTCCCTAAACGACATGGGAGTTCATGGATTGCAAGACCCCCTTTTAAGTCTCTACAGTAATATAAGTAACTAATTTGTAATAATGCAGGATTCATCTGGATTAACTTGTCATATATCATTTCATTTGAAAGAAGACATCTAGTAATTGGATTCAAGCTGATTATTAGAGTATTCGTATTAGTTTATGCAATTTTTTCAATATTTTTTTATACAACTACTTTTACAAAAACACTCACATTAGATAATTTATTCTATCTTCTATTTTATTTAAATACTCACACGCATTCTATCTCAATTAATAGGTAATCTCACCGTGAATGTAAATGTGGAGAGGCCTCCTATCCTTTGTAACTTGTACTCAGAGTGTGGCGTAGCTGTGTGAAGCATGCATGTCAATGATTGCCATTGGTTCAAGCTTAATGAATCTCCAACAAACATGATTTGCTTATCTCTAAATCTCTTTAAGAAATCTAGACCGTCAAACCTGTATAAATGAATAAGAAAAACTAAATCAAACTACGTTAATGTCAATAATACTTAGTAGGTTGTTAATAATGACATTTAGGTTAAATGTTTCATATAATTTTTTTTAAGGAATTAAAATCTATGACATCCATTACACACACACACACATATATATATATATATATATATATATATATTATATCTGGCTAATACACCAATGAGTTTCTTTTTTGGAGTATGAGAGATTTGAACCTAAATCCCTCATTTGACAACTAAAGGCTTATTTATTGACCTAATTGGAACCCGCTCAAATCATATGATTGAGATGGTGGATAATTTAAACCTGGAAAATGGGTTGGGTTAATTGGGTTATAGATCAATTTAGGTTCAAGTAAAAAATGGGTTATCCTAAATGAGTTGCAAGTGGGTCGAGTCAATCAAGTTATGGATTAATCGGGTTATGGATTGACCCAAAAATTTTCACATGTAGGATACAAATAAGAAAATACATAACAATATAATCAAAAATAAAATTTAAATAATACATAAATTCTTAAGTTAAAAAAAAAAAAAATTTATATAAACAAACACAATGAACAAAAAAAAAAAAAAATGCTAAATTTCATGGACCATAATTGTTTTTAAGTACATTATATCATCACCATAAATACTAATTGTTGTGGACCAATGCTACAAGTTGCTTTAGAAACTGTAGCTATTGGAATACTTAAGAGATAGCATGTCATTAAAGAGAGTTCAAGAAAGGAATAGTAATTTTCTTTATACCGACAAAGAACATTCAATCTCCCACATATTACCTTCAACTAAAAAAAATAAGTAAAATATTATTATTATTATTTTTTAAATCACTTCTTTAAAAAATGGGTTGGGTATTGGTTGACCTGGCCTAACCCGACATTTCAAACGGGTTGGATATAGGTTAACCTATTTTCCTACTGGTCAGTTTTGCATCGAGTTAAGTTAACAAGTTCGGGTCCAATTTTGCTAGGTCTAGTAGTTTTATGGATTAACACTTATTGGATAACCTTAATAGGTTATTAGGTTGGTTTAGTGGTTTTAACTTTTAAAGGCTTCACAAGATCCATGAGGTTTTGGGATCAAAACTCCTAACTAGTATCTTGGAGTCATCGATCACGCCAAAGGGATTCTTCCCTATAATTACTTGTTGTGTATGGACGGAGTGACTACACACTCAGGAAAATGGTTAGGTGCTTGAAGAGTTATGAATTCCCAAATTAGCACCCAAAAAAAAAACTTTTTTTTTGGGTTAAAAAAATCTCCTTTTTTTTTTTTTTTTTTTTTTTTTTGTTTAAAAAAACTCATTTTATTTTATTTTTTTGTTTTAAAAAAAAGGGTAGAGGGGGGTGACTAGTGTGGCTTCTCTACTTGGGCGTGACCATAGTAGCACCCTACCCACTCCCGGGCGAGACCCCATACTCTTGGTTTGTGAGAAACTCACTTATTATTTTTTGAATCGTTTGGGATGGAGATGGGATATAAGGAGCACCAACACACAGCTAGTTGTTGAGGTTCGAACCCAAGTTCTGAGACTTGTTGCCTCGGTATCTAACCAACTAGGCTACCCGAATTTCTCATTTTATTGTGATATCATAATAAATTACCTATTATTTTAAATATTATGTTAGAAAATTTTGAATTTAATCTAATCCAACGTTTTTCACATAATTTTTATTAGAAAAAAGAAAAGGTGAAGTTCAATGAAGAAAATTTCCAATTTTAAATCTTATACTGCCCATTAATTTAGAATATGGAGGTTTAACTTATAACTTTTAACACTTGGTACCTTGGCAAGTTACATGCAGAGGGTTGCCACCTATATTTGAGATAGAGCCTGTCTGGCCGACCATTCCTTTGACAAGCAAATTCCTTCTCTATGAAGTTGCACTGACTTGAGTCGTAAAGAGGGTATGAATTATCATAAACCCACTTTCCATGGTACGTATCGCATTCCTTCTTCTCAAAACTCCTTGTATGGTCTTGAATGTTGTGCTCCCCAATGGCCACCTGCAACAATGGTAGGACAAGGAGTGCAACAGCAATATTGGCCATTGCACCAAATGTGTGTTTGTGTGAGAGAGAGATAAAGGGGAGATGGGTTTTTAAAACTCAGAAGTGAATTTAATGACGAGATAATGGGTATGAAAAAGAAGGGGTGGAATTGAAAAACTTCCTTCTCAATCTAATTAGAGTTTTTTCTGTTGAGTATTTGAAAAATAAGTTTCGTCAACGTTAATTCATTTATGATTATGAACGACAATGTAGTTGAGTTTGACATAACACACAAACGTGCAAAATGAGGGGGAGAGATAGAGATTGTTATTTTTTATTTATTTAAGAGAGAAAGAGATAGAGATTCTGAACAGTCATATTGGAAAGAAAAAGGAGCTCTCACATTTTACAGGAGGAGCCAAAATTAAACCATCGAGTCCATTTAATTCGTACTTCTTGGTGCAAACAATGCTACAGCAATACTTACCAGTTACTACTTACTACTACCAGAGTCAAATTCAAGCTAACCCACAAACCAATTTTAAAAACCAGAAATATAAGAACTAACAACTTGAATTTTTTTAGGTTCCTAGTCCATATGCTTAATTTTTGGAGTAGTTTTTTTTTTAAAAAAAAAAGAGGCCAAAAATTCAAATTAGTTTATTGACGCGTTTAGGGTTTTACCTCAATTCTCAAATTAGTCCTTAAACTTTAATTTTGTTTTATTTTGTAAAAAATGAGATAATCTAATCATTTTGTCCAAGTCAATTAGTAAACGGAGCTGGTTACATATTTTTTTTTTTAATTAAAAACATTCATGAGTTTTGCCATATAGTATATCTTGTTGTTTGATGAGTATTAATATTTTACAAGAAAAAAAAAAAAGAATGGCTTCGTATGCTAACAAATTTGGTTGGAGGGACTAGATTGACTCATTTGATAAGAAGAGGGACAAAATTGACAATGATTAAATCTTAAGGATGAATTGGACAATTAAAATAAAAATGGATTTAGTAAAATTGAACTTGGAAGCTTGCCCGAATCCGAACAAAAAATTAGTGTATTAGTAATAAGAATAGCAATTCATTTTAGTCCGACAGGTTTATAAGCCGTAGCCAATATTGAACCTTTCGACTTAGTGCTCATTTGTTTCAGCTTTTAGAATCTGAAACGCACGTTTTGAAGAAAGCTGGAGCTGGAAACGCATTTGGTTCAGCTAAAACACAACTTTTTGAAAAAAGTTACGTTTTGGGCCAAAGCTGAGAACGCGCTTTTGCGTTATGGAGCTCTGGAGGTCCATAAACAAAAAGTCCATGCGCATTTTTGAACTACCCGTTGGGCTCTTCCTTCAATTACCAAATTACCCTTGATAAAAAGTCCTCAGTTTTCATGCCTGTCCCTCATTCCTCTCATCTCATCTCTCTGCTCTCCCAACAAATTTCCAAATCCAAACACAAAAAAATCTATAACAAATTCCCAAATTAGCTAAGGAAAAAAAAAAAATCAATCCCTTGCAAATTAGGATTCCTCAAAATGCAAAACAAAAAAACATCAGAATATAGCAAAATGATAGAATTACAAGACGAAATTGAAGGCGAATGCGTCAACAACACTGACTTCTACTTCGATCAAATCGGCGAACCCCTCCCAATCAAACCCTCCGACTCTGACTCCGACTCTGACCCCATTTTCGATCTCGAAGCCCTTCCCTCTTAGCCACTCGCCATCTCCGAACTCCATCGCCCCATCTTTGTCATGCACTCCGATGGATTCTACGTCGCCAGAACCAAGGACGCTATCGATTCTGCCAAGAACCAACAAACGAAGTGCTAAGAGAAAAGGGAAAAAAAAAAAAAAAAAAAAAAAAAAAACAAAGAGAGGAAGAAGGAGAGCTCTGGAACGTTCTGGAGTTTGGGGGAATGGCAGGGAACAAAAAGGAGGAAAGAAGGATAAAAAAGAAAAGAGCAAGGGTACGTGTGTGGAGGAGAAAAAAAGAGGGAAAAAAAAAGAAAGAAATGCCGTGTGTGGAGGATAAAAAAAGAGGGAAAAAAAGGAAAAAAGAAGAAAGAAATGTTATCACAATATTTTCACAATAAATTTTAAGGGGTAGGTTATTATTAGCTAATATTGGTAAGAAAAAATAATTTTTTTAGAAAGAGAAAAAAATAATTTTAATAGTATGTTAAAATTAAAATCAGTATCAATTTTTATCACAATATTTTCACAATACTTTCACAATAAATCTTAAGTGGTAGGTTATTATTAGTTAATATTGGTGAGAAAAAAATAATTTTTTTAGAAAGAGAAAAATTGATTTAAGTATGATGAAGTAGTTAATTTAAGTATGAAACAAACTCACAAAAAAAAAAAAAAAAAAAAAAGGTGTATGAAATAAACTCTCTTATATATATATTGTCCTTTTTGGTAATTTATTCCTCAAACTGTCACTTTTATAAGTGCTAGCCAAATACTCAGCTTTTTCAAAAAACACTTTTTAACAGCTTTTACCAAATACTCAGCTTTTTGAAAATGCACTTTTTGAAAACTCCCCTTTTTCATTATGCACTTTTACAAAAAGCTGAACCAAACTCACCCTTAGTCTGACCCACTCATCAAGCTTTTATTGTAAAATTTTGTACTGACTCATTTTCAATATATATTATAATATATTGAGAATTTTTAATTATAAGCTTCTTTTAATTCTTAACATTAAAGACCTAATAAGAAAATTAGTTGATAATTTCATACTTTTAGTATTTCTTTGATGCAAGTATAAGGAGGTGTTTGATTATGTAGCATGATGACATGGCTATGCTGAGGTGGTCAACCATGGCCATGATGAGGTGGCCGACCATGATGTATAATGATGTATCATCATTTTGTAGACTAGACATCTTGTTTCATTCTTCAATTATGATGCATACTTTTTTCATGCATGCCTCCTGTTGATGGTAAACAAATTAAATTATATATGCATAAATTAATTGTCTAATATCTCTCTCAATTGTTATGTTAATTTTTTTTTTAAACTTTACTTTAATTTATGGTTTCAAAATTTTAATTTAAATACATTTGAACTTGTAATTTTAATTTATGAAAATTTTAAATTATTTTTCAACTTTATTTTATCAAAATATTAATTTAAAAAAATGGAAAATGTTAACAGGTGCTCTAAGAGCATTGATTTATGATATATTTTTAAAACCTTTTATGGGAAAGAAAAAACAATTAATTTTTTTGACTACTTTTTATATTTTCTATGAAAGAGATGTCAAAATTTTCTTAAAATGATTTCTTAATAATTGCCCTAAGGGCACCAATTAACATAACCCTTAAAAAATAACCAAAAGTTATTAATTTATGGGTTGTGTTAACTAGCACCTTACTGTGCCTGTTAACACCCAGCTTTATGTTAGTATTTTTGCCAGCCTTATAGACTGTGAGTCAGCTTTATATCGTGTTTTTTTTTCCTCTCCCATTTATTCAATTTTTTATTAAGTGAGACCCACATTATTTTAACTTTAGCAAAAATCATGCACCATGCAGTGCTTGATAACTTTTGCCTTAATTTATTTATCATCCAGGTCCCTTATTTTAATTTAACTAGGTTGTAATTATTGTCTATGCATAGAAACATTCAATAGTGGAGTAGTAATGATGAGATAGTCATCTCACATTTTAGCAGTGAATATTATGAATAAGTTATTTGACATTAAAATTTTAAAAAAAAAAAATTTATACAAGTGATACAAAATTAGACAATAATTAAAAACTAATTTGGATTCTGATTATGCTTCCACTTTTTAAACCAATGTCTTTTTATTCTAAATTGAATCTCAATTCTCAAATCCAGTTTTTACTAACTTCAATTCTGTGTCCAACTCAGTTTGGTATTAACAATTAAAATAAAAAAGAGAAAAAGAAGAGTAAAACAAAAATGGTGCAATACAAGTGTTAGTGCTTAGTGGGGCGTGCACTTTAGCATGTCTAGTGTATCGAGACTTTTAGCACCAGATATGGGCCGATGTCCCCTTAAAAAAGTATATGGGCTGGGATATCAATTGAGCAAAAATACGAGACTATTGACCGCAACTCTTGCCCAAAATTCCAAAGGTTTTTCCTCCACGTACAAAAAGTAAAATTAAAAAAAAAAAAAAAAAGTAGGACCATTACTGATAAACTTACACAATTTTTGCCACAACTTACCACGTGACTAGTTGTAATTGATGAAGAAAAAGTGACACATGAGTCTACATCTTTAGCGAAAAGTTCAAAATTTCTATTTTCTAACAAACTTTCTCAGGGATGTCATGTGGCAATGTCCACAATCTATGCAGTGGTATAACCATGTTGATGTGGTTTGACATGATGTGACGATGATGATGTGGCATATGAGGTGGCCAAAGCTATGATCCCACATGCCACATGGCCAACTAATGTGTCGAGTTCTTCAAACAAGGCTTCTCTAACATGTAAATAAATATTTTAAATACATGCTTAATTGTTGTACGTAAAAAGTTTGTTAAGAATTTGTTTAAATGAATTTAGACATTTGATAAATATGCTGTAAATTTTAAATGATAGTTATAGTTTGTTTTGTGAGTCTGTGACCTTCCATTGTCATTGGAGCACAAAAACTCGAGTTTTGTAATTTTGTTACCTTTTAAATAATAGCACGTACAACTTGATATCATGAGTCAATGGTTGGACCTTGCCATCTCACCTCAGTTGTGTGAGGTTTTTGCATGATCGTGGTTCTGGTTACCTGCGATTTGATCAAGGTAGGAAAGTATCGGAGTGAGCATTTGTTGCATCTCCCTTTGTTGCTGTTTTGAAGTTAAGGAAACTAGGTTATTTACATCAGCTTCCAATCTCTTTGTGCAATGTACCTTCATAACCGGCTCTAATAACAATTGTTATGTACCCAATTTAATTTTTGTTATTTGCTTTGCGGGCACCAAGACCTCCTAATTTGATAAATGAATTTACTTAGAGTGAGTCCAGACCTCGTAGTTAGACTGGCTAACAATTTGCAACTCATAAAGTTATGATTGTTCTTTATTCATTATCAACATCTGAGTTTATACATATAGTTTTTCAAATACATAAAGATAAATATTAATTATTCCTATAATCTATCAATAAAATTAATCATAATCCAACCTAATCTAAAAAATCCTAATTCAAAATAATTTATATGAATAAATAAAACATATATCTACCATTATTTATGTAATACTTATTAGAATAGTTTAGGTATACAACAAAAAAGGAGGCGAAGAATTAATATATCATAACTTCTAACTGGCCCTAAACTCCCAGAGTTCAAATTTTGGGGTAAGTGGTGTCCTTATTTGTTATATTAATGCCAAGAAAATGAAGGTCCATTCATAGATGGAGTAGGAACATGGTGTGTGTATTTGGAGTCTACACAAGTGTGCATCACAAAAGGCAGACCTGTAAAGTCCACAGAGATTATTTTGGAAAAAAAAATTCCAACAAAATAGAGGTGTTCATATAATGTGTAATGGTCACATATGGTTACAACTAACTTACTATGAAAACCATGGGATAATGGACCATGCAATTAATTAGATTTGTGTGGAGTTGCGGATACTTGCAATACTTACAGGCTTAAAATTAAGGAGCCATTTCTTTCTTTTATTTATGGATAAGGATGTATACTTCTATGATATATCATGATGTTTCATTGTCATATTTTATAGATAATTGAATCGTGATGCAGAATTAATTTGAATTCAAGTGGCAGCTAGCGTGTTATCTTGATTAGAAGTCAGTATCACTATCAAGTGAAAGCAACTATAGTAGGCAATAATGCGAATTCAAATTTTGATGAATGAACAATTTGAGGGAAAAGTAGAGAAATTCACTCATGTCCTTCTAATGCTTAAGAGCAGAAAACCAAAAAAGCCATTGGATGATCTAATGAGTTAATTAGGCCCATATTATTGATAATGAATGATGATCTCTAGTATGTAAGACAACTTGAGAGTTAAAGTGTACCCTTTAACTTCCACTTCTCATATTCTCTTATTTACTTAACAATTAGCACAAAGAGAGGTTTGCAAGGGTGTATCGATAATGTTGAATTTTGCTTTCATGGGTGTGTGTACAAGTTTTAGTTGAAAGAGATTTAAGTCACTTGAATCCAAACCATATCTCCAAGTTGAGGTCCATTGAAGAACATGAATGTATTAATAGCTCACAAAGAAGAAACGTGCAAATATGTAATTTTGTGATATAGACAGATAAGAAAAGAAGTCCATATATATATCTCCAATAGTCCAATGTACTCTAGGAGCTCCAAACTATCAAATTGTCTCTTCTAAATAAATAAAAACTATCAAATCGTTCAAATTCTATGGCCCTTCTTCATCATCTTCTCGCACATTTTGAATAAATATCTTGTTGTAATGAAATTATAAAATTTACAATTCTGGTATAAATTACAAAATAGTTTTGAGTTTGATCCATTGTAAAATTATTTGGCCACAAGTTCAATGGTCTACAGTCTAAACAATTTTAGATTGATAAAAAGGAAATGTACAAGACAAGGTGTGAATTTGCACGTTTTGTGTATCAAATTCATGGAATGGTGACTGATAGCGATACAGCGTGGTTAAACAACTCTATTGCCACATAAATTTGTAGTATATATCCTAAACATGTAAATATTTTTATATATAAGTTCTAATTAAAACAACTTTACGAATATATATTAATATCCTTATTATCTCAAATTTGAGATCTTTGATTTGATGAAGAAGTGGAGATTGAAGGAAGAAAACAAACTCATACAAAGGTCTGTGTGTGAATATGAATGAAAGGGACGAGAGACAAAACACACGTTTGGAATGTGTTAGTGTGCAGGTGAGACATGGATTAGAAAAGAAATTCATATGTTCAGCTAGAAGTTCTCCCGGACCTGTATAAAATTGTGTTGGGACGTTATGTGGAGCTTCATTTTGTAATCTGATTTGTGACTTGACCCAATCAGAGCCTGGTTCATTTTCCGCTTGTTTTTGGGAGATATATATATTCGCCAATTTAGAATTAGGGTTTGATGTATTGTTATATTATATAGCTGCATTTGTATTTTTTTTTCTTTGATATATTGAAAATTGTTGCAACTCTGTCGACGTGAGTATATTGTTAAACCATGTAAATTTTTGTGTTATGTGATTCTTTTTATGCACATTTTTTCTCTTCCCTATTTTCGTTTCTTACAGATTTAGGAATTAGGTTAAATTTGTAACAAATCGATCACTAGGAAATGGACCATCTCATTTTTGATTAACTAGCTAGCATGTGAATTATATAAATTGCAATTCGTAGTCATTGTCTCATTGATAGAGAAGCCATTCATGCTGTCATGCAGTACTCTCTAGTTGCAACCCTATCCCTATCAATAAATAAATCAAACAATCAACGCTCCATCCACATATATAATTATTTTTATTTATTTGAGATCATAACACATTAACACATTAAAATTTAAATTTCTTTTACCTTTCCTTTTTAGCAACTTAAAAAATTTCCTTTCATTGCTAAGGTGCCAAGGTTAAATCAGCTTGCAGCAACCACAAGAAACCATAAAAAATAAACAATTTTCCCTATAGCGTAAGTAATTGCAATATTTTCTCTTTTGAGCAGATAAACTTTATTGATAAGAAATTGACTTAACCACAATGTGAGTTTGGCATAGATGAATGGGGGCCTTGATTCGAGCCTCAGGAGAGGGGTGAGATATTTATTTCTAATCAGTTTACACAAAAAAAGGAATTGACTTAATTAGTTCTAACTAAGAGCTGCATATAAGAGTTCATTCCAAGTATCAGGAATTCCAGGAAGACACCAATGGGTGCAATCCATGCCACGGCGGCCTGCATAGCCATAGTCCGCCGGGTGACCGTCTTTTCTTAGCTGTGAAAGAGTTGTTATCTTGAGCAAATGAACTGGCTTTGAAGTTTTACGTAAAACCCTTTCTAGTACAACTTCTGCTGGGTGTGGACCTCCTGGATAGTTTTCCCTAAGCACTGGTAGGGCTTGTCCCCTGCAGGTCTTCGCATTTCGATCCCCCCATTCACTTGGACTAATATGAGAACAAAAACAATGTTATTGTAAGTGAGCTTGGTGGAAAGACATTGATTTCTGCCATAATTTTTGTATATATGTAGCTATTATGTGAAACTATGCAATTAAAATAAAATATAAAGCTTTTTGGTCAGTTAGGAAAAAAGAAAAAAATTAAGCATTTTGGTCTTGTTTACCAATCTAGTTCATCCATTATTATACTTTTCCAATGTACTAAATTAGTTCATGCAT
The DNA here is from genome assembly GCA_028535165.1 of Quercus tomentella. Classification (NCBI taxonomy): domain Eukaryota; kingdom Viridiplantae; phylum Streptophyta; class Magnoliopsida; order Fagales; family Fagaceae; genus Quercus; species Quercus tomentella. Next base: position 42,043,054 of record JAPQVY010000100.1, on the reverse strand, counting down.
AGGACTAGCTAACTACTCAAAGGTAATAATGTTGATTAGAATAGAAAGACAAGAAATTAAGAAAAAAAGTACCATAAAATTTATAGTTAGAGGAGGTTATGTTGTAGAACCAACTTACCTCATATGATCTGGGGAAACACCCTGAAAGAATACCTTGGTTTTTCTTGGATCGATATTAGCTTCTACCCATCTGGACCATGTATTAAGTGCTTTCTCATAGGCAACCATGCGATTTAAGTCTTTGTATGTTTTTCCTCCAAATCGAACAAAGTCCCATCTGCATTGCAAACGAATTTAAACACACACTCATAGTTACCTTGTTTTTAATTAGTAATTTAAGCTGAAGGTTTAAGCAAGATGAAGTATATGTTGGTAGAAATATTACGGTTGTTTTCTCCCAGTGTGAAGCCACCAATGCCATGTATCGAAGATCAATACGTCAAATCCCTTCCATGTATTTCCACTTGATATTGAGTTAGGATACAGAACTCGCCCCAGTTTAGTCTTTACAATGTCAACTAGAAAGGCATTGCGGGAGTACATCAACGAAAGATCATATGCCTACAATTTGTGGGATGCAAAGAAACACTTCAATGTTTATTGATGTTGTAGATATTGAGGATCAAAGTAATTGAGAAACAATTTAAGTATCTATTGATCTCCTTTGAAGCTTATTAAGCAAACACTTCAAAATCGAGGAACATGATTATTGTTAATGGCAAACTAAATTAAGCTTTTGGGGTTTAAAAGGTTCAAATTACAGGTGTGTAAAATATTTGGACCTTCAAGATCCAGATTCCAATTTATAAAATTTTTCTACTAACGAATCGTGATGCTAATATTTAGATTCTACCTTTTTTTTTTCTTTTTCAAAAGCGAATTTGGATGTTGGACATCTGAATTCCATTTTTTTCCCTTTCCTCTCTCATATAATCTCTCTCTCTCTCTCCCTCTCCAACCAGTCTATCTCTCTTTCATTTTAATTTTTTCATTCTCTAGTTCGGTTACTCTCTCTCTCTCTCTCTTCAAGTATTGGCGTTGAAAGTATTTTAATTGTAATATTGAAGATTGGAGAGAGATTGAATGACCAAATTAGAGAGAGAAAAAAAAAATGAATAGAGATAAAGCCGGTTGGAGAGAGAGTGTGTGTGAGGAATTCTGTTGTTCAAGGACTGAATTTACCTCTGGAAAAAAATTGGAATTCTGATTTCTGATCCAGATTCCCCTCATCCATAATTTGTTCCATCCAAAACTCAAAAGCTTATTTTATTTTGTCGTGCGCAATATTTTGCCAATTGCGCGCCTCCCCTCACATGTTTGCAATCATTTCAGAAAGTGAACCGGAGGTTTGTGCAATTAATTTTAAAGAATTGAATTCATGGCTAAGAAAGTTTTGTTCAATATGTGGCCTAGATATGATTTGTATACCTGTCACACAGTTCATGAAATCAAGTTGACCTTTGTCACATGGAAGAAAAAAAATATTCTTTTTGTGCACCTATTAAGATACAGTGCAAACATTATATATAATATGTTAAGAGTAGTGTAATTGTCACACACATTAATCCATATAGTTTTGCACGCATGCCTAAATAAAACGATTTCCAAATTTGAAATCATGACTTTAAATCATGATTTTTGTTGTATTATGGCGTGTGTGTAAAATTATGTGGATTAGCTTTTGTGTAATATCATTTATGATAATAGCTTTAGTGCATGTTTCATTTTGTATTATCTCATTCTTTTCATAGGATAATGGATATATATTTTTTTTTTCAGGCCAAAGAAAATAGTTCTGTTTTTATCACCTCCACTGTAATTTTTTTTTCATGGTTTTTAATATTTCTTTTATTACTAAGTTCACTCGTTCAGGATTACAAGGTGATAAGGAAAACAGTCATACCGGAAATCTAAAGGTGGAGACCCCTCCTTTCCTCGCTAAGGTGTAGTTAGCACCAGGTACAGCCTTATGAAGCATGCATGTGAGTGACTGCCATTGGTTCAAGCTCAGTGAGTCTCCCACAAACATAATGCGCTTACGTCTATACCTTCTCAGAAAACTTGCTCCATTGAAACTGCATTATTAATGGGGTTAAATCATAGAGTTGATGAAAAATTAAATCTCACAATCTTGGGTAACATATAGCAACACGTGTATTGTTTACTAGTTGGACAAGTCATCATTTAGAATTTTTTTAATGTGCTTTAATTAAATGATAAAACATGAATATAAAATTGTCTAAAAAAGTGCAAATAATAAATAAAAAGTAGATAATGTTATCGAAATGGTACTTTGCGACTAAGACTTGTTTCTGGTGCACATTTTCTATAATGCATCAGTCGATTATGGGCGAGGGTAAAACTTATCTCATGATAAATCATTATTGTGTCACAAAAATTAAATTAATCAAATAATTGTAAATTTTATCATTTTTCATAATATTTTAACATCTCTAGGCATCAATGCTTATCCTCTGATGATATTATTTTACTAGTATTTCCTAAGAAAATTCAACATACCAATTAAGCAGACTTTTTCAAAACATAAAATGAGCCTAGCTAGCTAAATGGTATGAGAGTTCCATGCCTTCCCCTAGATCCCTTAGAACACGCAAAAAGAAACTATATTTGACTCATTAATCATTATGGGTTTTTCCCCCTTCTTCTTGGCAATTGTATTGGACCTCATCTTAATTTTGTTTTCTTTCATAGGCGTCGACCTCAATTTTGTATTAGGTATAAGACTTTATTGCATGAAACGGGATTTTTCAACGGTGATTTTTTACATAATCTTTGTATTAGGTATAACTGGCTACGGATTTTTCACAAGTCAAATAAATAGTAATTTTTCATGAGCTTCTGACATGTTTAACACGTTACATGTACTGTTTTTATATATATATATATATATATATATATATATATATATATTTATATTTATATTAATTAGTTGTATTTATTATACACAAATTGTTTTATATAATTCTACACATAATTCCTAAAAACATTGAAATTGTGACTTGAAATTATGATATTAATTACTTTTTGAATAAAACTATATAAAACAATCGATGTGCAACAAGTTTAACCTTATATTTATAAAAAATAAAAAATAAAAAAATCATCTCAAATTCTGAAATAGTGACCTTTTTTTTCTTGCATGTTTAACGTGTGTAGTCCAGCCTAATAAAGAAAAAAAGAGGTAGGTTAACCATAACGAAGAGCATGCTCTATAGCATGGGAAAAGACGACGGACCACCGTGATTCAAAGCAACCTAGCTAGTTGGCTAATATGTTATACACACAAACACGCACTTGGTGTTGGGTTTTAAACACAACACCTAATCTTTCAATCCAATAGAAAAGTTTGAGATTAGAGAAGCAAAACAATTTTATTAAGGTAGAGATATATATATAGAGAGAGTACAGATCGAAGAGAGTGAGAAATTAACAGTAGGTACCTTGGTAAGTCACATGCGAAAGGCTTCCATCTGTATTTGAGATATTGGTTGTCTGGTCTTCCATTCTTTTGGCAATCGAATTCCTTCCCTATAAATGGACAGTCCCCTGATTTGTAGTGAGGATAAGAATGGTCATAAACCCATTTCCCTTGGAACAAATCACAGCCTTTCTTTCCATGTTTGCTTAAACTATATATATTCTTTGCATTAACTTGGTGTAGAAGTAAGAGTACAAGACTTGCAACAGTAATAGAGAAAACACCCATATTGTGAGTGTGTAGTTTCTAGAGAGAGAGAGAGAGAGAGAGAGAGTTACTATGATTTCAAAGTTGGAACATGTATATATATACCTTAAATTTGTTGACTTCTTTTCTTTGTCAAGTTCTCTTTAAAGCTTTGTTTATAACTACTAAAAAAGTTCTTTAAGTGGTTTTATGAAGGGGGTTAAATATTTCCAGTACTTATTTTTATTTATATTTCTAACACTAATTATTAAATTTAAGAAATGCAGTTCATGAAAACCATTAAGATTATCAATTGAAACACCTTTAGTATTTGTTTCTAAATTTCAGCGAAACGGCTCTCTTACTTCTATTAATCTTTATTGATTTCTGCCTCGCATGAACTTATAACAAAATGTTTTACGTTAAGAATTTACTGCCTCTAACTATAGGCTTTAGATTCTCACGAAAATGACACTAGATCTTGATTTTGAGATATAAAAATTAATTGAAAAAAAAAAAAACTCTCTTTTTGTCATTTTTATGACTTCAGCTGAAGTTAAGTGGAGTATTAAACTAATCTAATTATGTTGTGGTTTTTTCTTCCAGAAGTCATTATAAACCATTAAATTAACTTTATTAGCTGCCCAAATTCCATAGGTTGAAGTAGCGATCTATCATTAGGGTTTGTTTGAAAACAACTTATTTAGTTGAAATTGAAAACCTTTTACTGAAAGTGTAGAAAAAAAAGAGAGTTAAAAATTAGTTGAATAATACAATGGGGCTATGAATAGTATCAAAAGTGTAAAAAAACCCATAAATAGTAAAAAAAGAAGCTATAAAAACTTAAATAAGTTGAAGCAAATAAGCACATCCCAAATGGGCTCTAAATATACTTTCATAGCGTCAAGGAAGAGTTTTTATCTTCACAAAAAAATTCAAGTATAATCCTAATTATATATGTTGTGGTTTTTTCTTTCAGAAGTCATAAACCATTAAATTAACTTTAGCCACCCAAATTCTATTATGTTGAATTATGATCGTTAAATATAATTTTATAGCGTCAAGAAAGAGTTTTTTTTCTTAAAAAAAAAAAAAATTCAAGTATAATCTTACGAGAGGTCATTCTCGCTCCAGCAATTCACTTAAAATAAAAATCTCTCGTAGCCCTAAAAGGAAAAAACGTATGCAAGATAACACGTTTTACACTTGTTTTAGTATCTTCATAAGAGCAAAGTTTTTTTATTTTTTTATTTTTTTTTTATTTTTTTTTTAAAATTGTTCCAGAGAGTAGTACTCTCTTGATTGGATATCATGGTGTCCATATTGCAATAATTTAAGGTTTCATTTAGTTGAGGAGATGGAAAAGTACGGTGATAAAAAATGGTGAGTGGATAGAAAAGTGAAAGGATATGAAAGATTTTAGTTTTTCTTATTTGTGTTTTGTTGGAGAGGTGGAAAAGTGGAGGAATGAAAAAAAAAAAAAATTGTTTGGTTAATTAAGAAGAAAAATGAGAGGATAGAAAATGTAGTTTGTATAAATTTACTATCATGTCCCTATTAGATAAAAAAAATAACACAATATTTTTACTAAAAAAATGTGTATGAATGATCACTTTATTAAATCAAAAAAAAAAAAAAGAAAAAAGAAAAAGAAAAAAGAGATGAACACAATAACCCAAAACAGGAAAAAATCTAGGGTGAGTCCGGCGCATGCACCCATCTCACAGGATACTTTCTCCCCAAAATAGATGAGAAAAAAGATTAAGAAGTAATGGAAGAAAAGGAAAAAATTAAGAAAGGATGAACAAAAAGAAAAAAGAAACAACGAAGCATAGCAAAACAACTAGACGAAAATGGAAAGAACAAAATAATAAAAGAAACGTTGTTAGGAGGACATTTTATGTCCAAAGTTTTTATTCCCCTTTTCTCTCCTAGTTTCTCCTCAATTTGGGGAGATTGTATTTTGGTGGGTATGGGGAGAAAACTCTTGGGCCTTACCAAAATTTCATATTTTCTTTCTTCAACTAAACATCCAGTACTCCTACCATTTTCTTTGTTTTATTTTCTATTCCCTTACTTTTCACCCAAACCAAACACATCGTAAATGAATGTTAATTAATTGGACAGTGTTTATTGCACAATGCGCGCGCGCACATACACAACCTGAAATAATTGAAATTGTGACTTTATATCATATTTTGAAGTTCGAAATTGTGATTTTAAGGGTTAATTTTATTGGTAAAGGTTGATTTTATTGGTAAGCCTTATATATACATAGGATTGGGTTCAAGTTACATTTGGTGTAACTCTAAACAATATTCCACCATCTAATAACTTGTTATAAAATTCATATTTTGAAAATCCCAACATTAAATGACATGTTCTATATGTTCTTAACACTCATGCCAATTTTCATGCCAATTGGATGTTATTTATCATTTGATATATCTTTTATGCATTATTTTAATCTACAAAAATTTGAAGTTAAACAATTGATTGATGACATGACGATTAATCTTTGATCACCTTGAAATTTTGTAAGTATGGAAAATATACAAAGATAATGTAATTTAACGGTAGATTTGTCAAAATTTGCATCTAATTAAAAAATATTAAGTGGTGTAACATTACTTAAAGTTACACTAGGTGTAACTTGAACCCAACTCATATGTCTATATATATATATATATATATATATATATATATATATAATATTTTTAACTACTGTAAGAAAAATATCATTCAAGAAAGAACTGCACCCCTACCTCCTTTATCACTAAGCGATCATTTAGAGGCCTTAGCTGGTAATTCGGGTTAGCTGTTTCCCTCTCAACGATGAAGCTTATCCCCCATCGTTTAACAAAAAGAATCAATGCCAAGCCAATTTCAAGGTAAAGATTTAAATCTGTTTCTAAATTTAACAAGTAGACAGAAGTAAATCATGAAATGTATCCATTTTAGATGAAGAAGATCATTTTCGTCCTTTTGAAAAGACTTTACATGAAACCAATCCATTTACATTTTTTAGGAAAACACTAGTAAGTTGCCCGTGCAATGCATGGATAATATTTTAATGTTTTATGTAAGATGATTTTGGAGAATGTTGTACATATGTTATAACATAATCATTATAAAACTTTGTTAGTAATGAGTTCATCGTAAGATGAAAAAAAAAAAAAAAAAAAAAATACCCAGAAGGGTTTCGGCGACTTCATGGTGGTGGGAGGCCAGCATGACAATGGTGGCGGCCCCTCAAATTCCCCTATTTCTCTCTCTTACAAATGCTTTGTGAATCTCAAGTATTTTATTTTGGAAATAATGAAATAGTAAATTTCAATTAATAATCCACAACATTTTCGTGTCTCGTATCTCTCCTCAGGGCTTTATCTGGTTAATTATATTAGTCCTTAATTATTATTATTTTTGCTTTTGTTTTTATAATTATTATTATTTTTGCTTTTGTTTTTAATACTAAAATGATGGGTATGCTAAAAGATATGAAGATGAAAGAGAGAAAGGAAGAGTGTAAGTTTAGGCAATTAATGAGAGAATAATGAGATTACAGTAAAAATAAGTTAATGTGATTTTTAGGATAACAATAAAAAAAACTTAATAAAAAAAGGTAAAAAATGCTAAATGTAAAATTAGAGCGCCACATGACAGAAACTTCATACATTCAAGCATGAAGTTTCTGCTTTTATATATATAAAAACATTAATCAACATATTCTACTGCATTTTTACATAAACAAGGGTATAATTATTTTATGAAATTAAAAAGGTAACATTTACACTTATCAGGGGTTTTAGGCTGAAAGGGCAGTCTATGTACAGGGGGGGCATTTAGAAGAAACAATCTGAGTTGTTTCTTAAAAAGGAAGAAGCTCATACGGTCATACCCTCCTCAATTGTGTTCCTTTTGCCCAAACGATTGCGTCAAAGACACCAGGTCAGTGTACCGTGTGAGAGGGCTAAAACGGGTCTCCTAGGCTAGGAATTGAAGCAATTAATTTGGACCACTCAAGTCTTCCTCTTGCACAAAGGTGAGGAATTCAGCAAGGCCGTGTGAGAGGGGCACAATTGGGTCTCCGTCATTCATGCATATATGCAGTTTCGTGTGAGAGGGGCTCGACGTGTCCCCCTGGACCATGAATGACTACTAGGTAGAGAAATTGAGAAAAGCATATATGTTATTTTCTTCAGTTTAGCATCTTCCACTGTCAACAAATATTTTTAGAAACTTTTTAAATTTTAGGGAAAACAAATTATCTTTCACAAATTTTAGAAAAAAATAAATAAATTATACCGTATTATAAAATAATATAAAAATGGAAGTGTAGTAATTAATTTGGTTTTACTTTGCTTCCTTTAATTTCATGTGACTAATTATAGCTCAATAACTAAGTCTCGGTGTAGGTGGTGTGGAGAGGTTTTCCCACCCAATTCTTGGGTTTTCCTTTTTTTGATAACAAATCTGGTACGTGTTATCTTATGGTTTGCTTCCTTGTGCTACTTTATTTTATATGCTTGATATACTTTTGCCTAAATCAGTTTTCTTTAATGAAAAATTGCTTGGGATGCTCTACTTACAAAAGATGCTTTAAATAGGAGATGGAAGTGAGCTAAATTGTATTTTTTGTGTTTCTTGTCGACTAAAAAAAGGTGTTTATTGTTCACTAAGAAATAAATATTAAAATCTTATAAATATTAAATAGATAATACAAGAAGAGTTTGGTGACTTTGATCCTTGGACCCTCACATAAAAAGTGAGTTTGAAATAATTTGAGAGAGCCATGGACCTATTGGGCTTATATTCTAAAACGACTTGTTAATAAATTTATTAGAGAGGATATATAACAGTTCAAATACTCCACAATAGTTACTAGTCATATACTCTTATGAGTTATGACAGCTCACCTTCCTATGATGATTTTTGAACCTAAAACTCAATATTTTTAGAGCAAAATATGCTTTAAATATAATTGGAATTGCATTTGTTTAATCGGTTTGGCCTTTAGCTCCTTATTTTCTCCTAACCAAGATTGAGTCCATAGTTAATTCTTACATGGTCATCATGTAAACTTTACCGATTTTTTTCCCCATTTTGAATTGAATTCTTTTTTTCTTTTTTTTCTTTCTAAAGAATGTTTTAAATACCAACAAGTGCATAATAATTGATAATTGTTGTGGACTTGTGGGCAAGAGGAACACGATGATACAAAACAAAAGCGTTGTCGTTTTAGTTTTACAACTTACTGAAGATGACGTCGTTAGCTTCTAAGGACCAGCGAGTTGATCCTGGAACGACGTCGCTACACTTAATTAATGCACGCAGTAGTCACGTGCGATTGAAGTCAATTTTTTCTCATTCAATAAAACAGATCACATTGATTCAATTTAGAGAGTTTTATTTGGGTGGGAAAGTAATAGAGACTATTCTAGCTCTGATTCCGAATGAGAGTTGCATATAAGAATTCATTCCAAGTATCAGGTACCCCAGCTAGGCACCAATGGCTGCAATCCTGGGAGCTGTGTCCACCAGGTCCATAAACTGATGGATGCCCATCTACTCTAAGTTGCGATAGGGTTGTAACATTGAGCAAGTACACTGGCTTTGACATGGTGCTTAGCACTTTCGCTACCACTAGCTCTGCTGGATGTGGACCTCCTGGATATTTTGGGCCATGCAATGGTTCTGTTTGACCTGCGCATTCCTTTGCACTGGGTTGCCCCCACATACTTGCACTGATTCAACAAAACATACAGAGAAATGTAAGAAAAGAGGCAATTCTTTTTCTATGCTTTGAGAATAATGTACAATAACTAAAAATTCCTTACTAATTGATTAAGAGTGACTCTCTACATTTAGGATGATTATAATGTGATTCTAAAAAAAACAAGGATGGTTATAAATTGTCTTTTCTCTTTACTCCAAATCATTGAACTTTCAGAGTAGAAATTAAAATTTATCAGTGGCCAAAAACAAAGCTGAAGTAAGAGGAACAAAACAACATACAAGTAAGGAAAAAGTATTTAATGTTTTGGATACATGTAGCATCATATTCATGATGTGACCACATCTCATGAGTGTGATGCTATCTCGCAAGTAAGGGTACTTACTTTGCATGATCAGGGGAAACACCTTGGTAGAAAACCTTGGTTTTTTTAGGTTCGATATTGGAATCTATCCATTTAGCCCATGTATTCAACGCTTTCTCATATGCAACCAAGCGATCCATGTCTTTGTACGTCTTATTCCCTACTTGAATAAAGTCCCATCTGCATCATATTCTAAAACTAATTATTCAAGAATAGAATAGAAGAGCCATTAACTTCAACATAGAGTTCAAGCACAACAATTGTAAACCAAATTAAACCAACAAGGGTTCTACATACGGTTGTTTTCTTCCCGTGTGAGTCCACCAATGCCAGGAATTGAAGATCAATACGTTGATTCCATTCCATACTTTTGCACCTTCGATTGAGTCTAGTTTAAGAGCACGCCCCTCACTTGTGCCCATAATGTCAACAAGGAATGCATTCCAGTCGAGCAACACTGTAACATTGTAGTCCTGGGAATTGTGGAATGTGTTATAGAGGAATTTTAGCATCTAACTTCTAAAAAAATTGGAATCATATAGAATTTAGAAGTTTTCTTACAGGTATTAATTTTGTGAAGAGGTTAGATTAAGTTCAAAGCTATCTTCAAATTTAAATGTTCCACATTTGTAAATGGAATAATATATTGAAATCAGCCTTTTCAATCTAACATTTTCTTTTATTTTTATTTTTTTTGTTTGGGGGGGGGGGGGGGGGGGGGGGGGGGAGGGAGGCCTTGTTAAGCAAAGCAAAACATCTAGTTTCATGATTATGAATAAACCCTTGGGTATATTTTTAAACTATAATTACAAAAAGAAAAAAAGAAAAGCCCGTGTGCTTTCTCAAGAGACTCTACCAGTTAATACGAAAAAAAAAAACTCATTCATCCCTTCTTTGCAATAAATAAGAGAACGTACAATTTAATAAACATTATTTAAATTTACAGCAAGTTAACTTCATTCAAACTCATATATATAAATATTATAAATCTAAGATCAATTAACTTGTGCAAGTCGTAATTAACTAGTCATGACATATGCCTCAATAAAAGAACGTAGTGAATCTAAGAATAATTCGAGGAACTCATATTAATCTTACCGGGAATGTGAATGTGGAGATGTACCCAGTCTTGGTCACGGTGTAATTAGCTGTTGGTACAGCTGAATGAAGCATGCAAGTGAGTGATTGCCATTGGTTTTCACTCAACGAGTCCCCCACAAACATTATGCTTTTCCCTCTAAGTCTTGACAAAAAATCTCTACCATTGAATCTACATGAACAAATTAAGCGGGCTGCAATTAAGATGTTGGGATTATATATATATATATATATATATATATATATATATATATATATATATATATATATATATATATTTGTGGACAAAAGAAGGTCGACAGCCACTTAACAACAAAATTGTCTCCATATGAAGAAATTTATTGATACTTGTGAGAATCCAACTTTATTGGACTCCAGAAGAAATTTATTATATAGACACACACTTACCTATATATTTAGACATAACTTGCATATTTTGTCAATACATAATTGCATTACATTACTTACCCATGGGTCAACTACTAGAACTCACTAAAAAAAAAAAATCAATCATTGCTTATTGCATGTCTATGTTGTGTCAAAATATGCATGCAAGTGTGTGGTCTTAAACTTTTTGAAATTCACACTTCTTGTTATGTTGCTTCTCTATCTTAATATTAACTAACACAGTTTTAGAAGACAAGGAAGGAAAAAGACTAGTTCAATAATCCCTATAGAACGTGAGACATATTATGGCCCAAGTGGCATTAAGTAATTGAAGGTTCATATATTGTAGAACAAACAAATTAACTTTGGGTTACTCAATTGTTAGTTGGACTTAGGTCATAATATGTCTAACAAAATGGAAAGGAAATGAGAAGAATTGTCCTTTATCTTATTTGGATGTTCATTACCACTAATTTAGTTGAAGGGAAGTAATGCAATTGGAGTAACTATACAATAAAAAAATTCATTAAGTTATTATTCTCTAAAAATTAAAATTTTAAGTGTATATCCATGAATGAGAAAATTTCATTAATCATTTTTTCTTCTTCCACAACAGTCCATATTTTAAAGAAAGTATATTTATTTAAGAGATTCTCTATAAATTTTTTTAAGGTAGGGATTGAGATCTACAAGAATTCTTAGGATAACTCTATCATAGAATTCTTAAAATTTTAAACATTTATTAATAAATAAGTAGTTTAAATTTTACAACATTATTAACATTTAAAAAAATATTTACTAGCAAAATACTTCTTTATATTATGTTCCATTCTATTCCTTTACATTTTCTAATGCAAAAAGATTAAATTACTTTGTTGTACTCCCTTTTTTTACACTATCAAATATATAGTTTAGACTTTAGACCAATTTGTCTCAAAAATATATCTAAAACACCAATAAACCAAAAACAAATCCTTATTTTATCTAATTGCAAGGAGTTAAAAATATATTGTTTTTGATGTAATTGTTACTATATATGCATGGTATACTAGAAGAAAAAATGTTTGATGCAATGAAAAAATCCTGACAATAACATCGTAATTAATTGCTGTAATAACGTGCTATACTAATAATCCATACCTAAGAAGAATATCTAAATTAATTTTCCATTAAAATAAAGTTGTTGAAGCTAATTTTCCATTAATATAATTTTTAGCTCTATTTGAAGCTAATTTATCATTTTCAAAAAATATTAATTTTATGATCTATTTGCATTGCTGAAAATTTATATTAATGGTTATGTTTTTATTACAGGAAATAGTCATTCCTTATAAATAACTATTTTTTTTGGATTTAAACCCTCTAGATTTTCTAGGGTACTCTATTAATAGATTTCCTTAAATCCTAACCATACTTTAATGATTTAATGGTTAAAATTCTACCATGTCAACATTCCATTAACAATATTCTTAAAATAATAAAATAATGTTGCAAACAAAACAATTAAGATTATTGTTAGTAGAATGCTAATATGGCAAAATTTAGACCATTAAATCATTCAAGAATGGTTAAGATTTAAGGAAATCTATTTGGTAGAGTACTTTAAGAAATTTAGAAGATCTGAATCCATTTTTTTTAGTAGGTGTAATAATTTCTACAGTTAATATATTTCCAAAAAAACAATTTTAATAAATTCAAAAAATAAATTATAAAAACAAACACATTTTTAAGGATATTTCTATATACACATAATAAAATAATAAAATATAACTCACCCCTCTCTCAAATTCAAAAAATATTATTTTTAAGGAAATATAATTATATGAGTAAAATATTTCCTAAAATAAACAATAAGACAAAAACCAAAAGACTCTCTCTCTCTCTCCCTCACACACACATAGAGCGGGTACACTACACACACATGCAGTGGGTTTGTTACAACAGAAGGGGGTTGGGGGGAGGGAGGACAATTCATTGGTTAGACTTTGTTTTCATCACGAATCAATCAACAAATCTTAAATTCTACGTCAAGCTATATATAATCAATGTGCAATCCATAGCCAGAGCCTCCAATGCATGCACTTACTAAAATGGTAACACTGCTCAAACTTTTAGTATTAAATCTTTAAGGTTGAAGCCAAGAAGTTATAACTCAAATCACATTGTTTTTCTAATAAGCGTAAAGTGCTAAGTAAGATTATGAGTTCCAACCCGTTGTATATATTTAGGTCTTAAGTTCAAGCACCACCAAAGTGTGTATATATAAGTTATTAATAGTTAAAAAAGAAAAAGAAAATAAAGGCTAAACAATCCGTTTAAGACTAAAATATTAAAGGGCCCTCTCTCTCTCTCTCTCTAGTAATTTAATGATGGAATTTGGAAATCACTCTTGTAAAAGTAAATTGGATTTGGTATAAAGCATGCAAAATTTTAAAAAAGCCAAAATAAAAAGATATCTGGAAAAGGGTATGAATGTACCTTGGTAAGTTGCAGCCAGTGGGTTGCCATCTATATTTGAGATAATCTGTGTCTGGACGACCATTCTTTTGGCAATTGAATTCCTTCTTAATGAATGGACAACTTGAATTATCGTAAAGAGGGTATGATTTATCGAAAACCCAATTCCCTTGGTAAAGGTCACAGCCACTCTCTACAGCTTGTTCCACCTTGTAAGAAAGCTTACTGTGTACTCGGTGAAAAAGAGAAAGTAGCAGCAATGCAACAGATATAGAAAAAGCTCCCATGACCATGAGAGAGAGAGAGAACTTTTTGATTTTTTGTTGTTGAGGGTTTGTCAGTGAAACTCACAATTTATGTGATTTTGAATAAAAACAATGTGCATGGATTGTAGAATATATAAGGTGGCCATGCGTGCTTGGTTGTAATAATTATTCAGAAGATTACAAATTCTATTTTATATTTAAACTCTTAATTAGAATCTTGCCACATCATATTTATTTTAAATAAAGAAGAGGTATTTCCATAAACAAAAACAATTGAAATAAATGCCCACTAATAATTATCTTAATTGTATATTTAATAGTTTCATATAAAAACAAAGTCATAATAAATACTCATTAATAACTATCATAATTATCAAATTTTATTTTTACTATTTAATATATAAACACAACTATCATAAATATTTATAAACAATTACCATAATTATCAAATTTCATATTAATAACCTACAGGTGCATATATGTGTGTGTGTATATATATATATATATATATATATATGAGTTACATATGGTGTAACTTTAAGAAATCTCACCAAATTTGGTAGATCTCTGTTGGATTGTTGCCAGATTTCGCTTGGACATCACCAGACTTCGTGGTTTTCACGGTCAAGTCCAGCTTGGGTTTTGGAGGAGAAAACATGCCAACCAACTTGTCGGTCACTACAACAAAGAAGATCTGTAGTGACAACCACGAAAGCTCCTTATTTCACATAAGACATATGATGATGAAACATCATTCGTTGCGTAATCTCAGTCACTGATGTACGAAAAAACTTTTTGTAGCTAAATTGTTTAATTTTTTTAATAAAAAAAAAATACGTGACAAAATTTTTCTTCACCTAATATTTTCTTTGCTAAACATTATATTCAATGACTAAATAAATTCGTCAGCAATGTCTTTTATTTTGTAATTTTTTTATTTGACCATATTAGGCAACAAAATATTTCGCCGCTAATTGTAGCTTTGTTTTTTCAATTTTCCAATTTTAATAGATTAGGTGATGAATTATTTCATCACCAATTTTTGATTATTTTTAGAATTCAACCTATTGGCAACAAAAAATTTCATCACCAACTGTTTTTTATTTTAACATTTTGGCAACAAAAATGGTAGTCTCCAATTTTTTTTAATTGTTTGTTCAATCTATTGGTGACAACAAATTTTGTCACCAAATTTGTTTTTAGTTTTAATTATTATTTTAATTTATTAGTGTTCTTTACATTAACTTACTATTACATTACATTAACCTGTTCATTTTCAACCACATCCAAAAACAAATCACCCATACAATCTAAAAGTAGATAAAAATAAAAAATAAAAAAAAAAACTATTGTACTATTAAAATCATTGAAGTAAGTTGTTCACAAAATAATTACAATAATATATAGATCAAAGATGTCTTCCATACATTACAAAAATAAAAATGAGTTCAAGTAGCACCACAAAATGTCTTTTTTCCACCAACCTCATATCTGCACAAATTTAAAAAAAAAAAAAAAAAAAAAAAAAATCAATACTGTTGTGAGAGACCGCGCTTCTTGGAGGGGTGCTCTCAAAAAGAGATTTGGGTGCTTAGGGCACCTTCGTTTTGGGTAATTGTGTGGAGTCACCACTTATTTTTTATACAAAAAAATAAGAAAAAATAAAATACAATTACATGTCCAAAAATACCTCAAATTCATTAATTGATTATACAATTACATCTTGGTAGAATAACTTTACAAGGCTTTGGTCATAATACAATCTACCAAAACAAAAGATAAAACACTAGTCTACTATCCAAAAAAACCTAAGTTTGGGGGCTAGGTTATGGAATGGGAAGGTGTTAGGCACCCATTCTGCCCAGACAGAGTTTGGTCTTCTAGACTCTAATGACCATTATATACCCTTTTGTATGATATTGAATGTTATGTTGTAATACATGTAACAAACACTTACTTGACAGAATTAATTTAAACGAATTCGTCTTATGGACATGCCCTCTTCTCAAAGAAAAATTAGATCTATTTTTTTTTTTTTTTTAAGTTGAGAAAAATGAAATTTGATTAACAAAAATCAGATCTGTTTTGTAAGGGATAAAAAAAAGGGATTTGGTTAATAAAAATCAGATTTGTTTTGTAAGGGATAAAAAAAATGGGATTTGGTTCATAAAAATCAGATATGTTTTGTAAGGGATGAAAAAAATGGGATTTTTAAAAGAGGATTCATATTCATAATTCAAATCTATTATGCATGCATCACATATTCATGGAATGACATAAAAAAAAAATAAAAAAAAAACCTTAACCTAACTATTAATTCATTCTTTGAAAATTCAAAATCTGCAGTTTTTTTATTTAAGAAGAAAACTATTTCAGAAAAATTTTCAAATCTGTGTTTAATGAAAATACAGATTTGTTTTGTATCCTTGAAAAATTCAGATCTGCATTTAATGAAAATACAAATCTGTTTTGTATCCTTGAAAAATTCAGATCTACATTTAATGAAAATACATATATGTTTTTGTTTTAGAAAAAGTTTCAAAAAAAATTTCAGATCCATATTTAGTGAAAATATAGATCTGCTTTTTTTTTTAGAAAAATTTTCAGATCTGTATTTAATGAAAATACAAATCTATTTTTGTTTTTTTTTTTAAATTTTTGGTGATTAATTGCAGATTTTGAAATTAAAGAAGAATTAAAACATGTTAATCAACTAAAGAACATTCTAACTAAGCATACGAACATGGCATATATAAATTGTGAACAAGATCATAATGAAATCAAGCACATATTAATAAAAACCATGCAATGAACAACACGAACATATCAAATAATAGAAAAGAAAAAATAAATACAAGAAGAAATTAAATACCTACTTGCATGAGTGTACCCTTCAATGAAATAATACTTTAGAAATCAAAGAAATTTTCACTTCTTTGAGGTCTAAAATATTTTACTTACAAAAAAGAAGTTCTTAAAGCCAAGACTTCTAGAACGTCTTTAACGTAAGTGGAGCAAAGAAGTCAAAAAAAGAAGGGCCCTCGATTTTGATTTTTCCCCCCCTCTATTTATAGAGGCTGGGATACTTGAAAAATAAGCTAAATAAGATCAAATATGAATTGTAATGCGTCCTTATCTCTAAAATTTCGAAAAAGATAGGTTTTATCTTAATTAGGAGATTCCTGGGTCGGGCCACGCATTTGGGCCAATTGGCATTCCAAGAGTGCCAATTGGCCCTCTTGGGTGCCAAGCCCCCTTTTCAATTTTATTCGATTTGGACTCCTTTTTTGAGGATTTTTGAGCTAGGAATTGCACCTAGACACGTTTTTAATTCATATTCTAAAAATTAAACCATTTTTCTTGATAATTAGATCTTTAAAGTGATAATTATCTGATAGATAAATATTCTAAAAAAACTTAATTATCCACAATTTCTTTATTATTTGATTATCCACTTTATTCCCATGCAAGTAGGCTTATTTTTTACAATAACCAACAACCAATCACAGAATTATTTAATTAATTTTAATTGTTGAACCAATCAGAATTAATTTAAATTAATCACGCATGATTGGTTCCACCCAAACAAAATGCATGTAGACCATGAAAATTTGATCATGTGATATCTTTCAATCTGACGGTCCAATTTGGGAATTGGACATATCGTTGCGACCGTTAGAATCTCAAAATCATTTTTATGATATGCAATGAATGAATTAATGCATGTAATGCAACTCTAAATTTTGGGTATATGAATGATCATTCTAGCCATCTTCCAAGATTAAATTGTGGGTGCAAAATCGAGTGTCCACAGAATGCCCCTCAATGACATAGCTTGCAAAGCGAATGTCAATGTAAAATAAAGACACTAATTTTAGCAGCCTTGATTTAATTGAGGTTGACTTTTCAAAGATTACCTAACCCTAGAACCTAAAACCTTGGGACATAGAACTAATGTTTTGTTGTTTTGAAAAATGAGAATTGTGAATACTTGATCTACTTGATAATTGATAAACCTGACTTAAATCTTGAAATTTGAGGTGACTAGGAGGCTTCCC
This sequence comes from Quercus tomentella, assembly GCA_028535165.1. Taxonomy (NCBI): domain Eukaryota; kingdom Viridiplantae; phylum Streptophyta; class Magnoliopsida; order Fagales; family Fagaceae; genus Quercus; species Quercus tomentella. The sequence goes on along the minus strand of JAPQVY010000100.1, from coordinate 42,025,005 downwards.
TACCTTAGTTTGAATCTGAGGCGACCAAGAGGCTTCTCTATCTTGATCTGAATTTGAGGTGATCGAGAGGCTTTTCTATCTCAGTTTGAATCTAGGGCGACCAAGAGGCTTCTCTATCTTGATTTGAATCTGAGGTGACCGAAAGGCTTCTCTATCCCGGTTTGAATCTGGGGTAATTGAGAGGCTTCTCTATCTTAATCTGAATCTAGGATGACCAAGAGGCTTCTCTATCTTGATCTGAATCTGAGGTGACCAATAGGTTTCTCTATCTCGGTTTTGAATCTAGGGCGATTGAGAGGCTTCTCCATCTCAATCTGAATCTGGGGCGACCAAGATGCTTCTCTATCTTGATCTGAATCCGAGGTGACTGAGAGGCTTCTTTATCTCGGTTTGAATCTGGGGCAATTGAGAGGCTTCTCTATCTCAATGTAAATCTAAGGTGACCGAGAGGCTTCTCTATCTCGATTTGAGTTTGGGGCAACCAAGAGGCTTCTCTATCTTGATCTAAATCTGGGGTGACCGAGAGGCTTCTCTATCTCAGTTTGAATCTGGGGTGACCGAGAGGCTTCTCTATCTTAATCTAAATCTGAGGTGGCTAAGAGGTTTCTCTATCATGATTTGAATCTAGGGTGACCAAGAGGCTTCTCTATCTTGATTTGAATTTGAGGTGACTGAGAGGCTTCTCGATCTCAGTTTGAATCTGGGGCGATTGAGAGGCTTCTCTATCTCAATCTGAATCTAAATCTGAGGTGGCCGAGAGGCTTCTTTATCTTGGTTTGAATCTGGGGCAACTAAGAGGCGTCTCTATCTTGATCTGAATCTGGGGTGACTGAGAGGCTTCTCTATCTCGGTTTGAATTTGAGCTTTGCCTGCAAAAGATCAAAATGTTGTTTTCTTTGTTTTGGGGCGTTTTTGAATTGTTAAGTTGTTTGGTATTATGAAATTTGGACAATGTTGATGATTTATGAAGCCTTGCATTGTAGGTATCTTGTGGTATTGTTGGATGAATCTTGACTTGATTTTTATGGATATTGAAATCATGAGAATTTGATGTGTAGGCATGGTTGAGTAAACTTATTTTTTGATGAGTGTCGAAATTTTGTTGAGATGTGTAGGCCTTATTTCATGAGCATGGAAATTTTTATGGGTATTACCTTCATGGGGATAGAAATTTTGTTGCGAGTAAAATTTTTTTGGTGTTGGTACGAATTTTTTTGTGTTGGGCATGAAAATTTTTTTGTTGGGCATGGAAAATTTTTTTGTGTTGGTATGGAATTTTTTTTTTTTTTTTTGTGTTGGACATGGAATTTTTTTGTGTTGCGCATGAAATTTCTATGTTGGACATGGAATCTTTTATTTGTATTGGGCATGGAATCTTTTTTTTGTGTTGGGCATGGAATGTTTTTGTTGGCATGGAATTTTTTTGTGTTTTTTGTCGGTATGGATTTTTTTTTTTTTTTTTTGTGTGTGTTAGGCATGGAATTTTTTTGTTGGACATGAAATTTTTTTTTTTTTTTTTTTTTTTTTTTTTTTTTTGTGTTGGGCATGGAATTTTTTTTTTTGTTGGTATGGAATTTTTTTTGCGTTAGGCATAGAATTTTTTTGTATTGCGCGTAGAATTTTTTTGTTGGACATGGAAATTTTTTTTTGTGTTGTGCATGGAATTTTTTTGTTGGACATAATTTTTTTTTTTTTTAAATGTTGGGCATGGAATTTTTTTTTTTTTTTTTGTTGGGCATATGCTTGAGTCATTGTTGGATGAACTTATGCAGATGAAGGATTTTTGGGGTTGATGGGGCTATTATTAGGATGTCATTGAATTTAAATTTATGGAATGACCTTTGGGGTTCGGCTAATTTTTTTAGGGGCATTATTTTATTTGTTGGGATTTTGGGATGAGTATTTTGGGACATGGCGTTTTGTGAACATCTCAATGATTGGCTAAACTTTATTTTGTAGAACCTCAAGAGTTGAGGTAGTCTCTAGATGTTGAAGGGCAGGTGGGAGGTATTGTCCACAGACATTAAAAATGTCATTAATGAAGCTGGTTTTCGAACCTTTTTACGAGCTCTGATCTCCAATTGCTTCTTGCCTTGTCAAAGCGATTCTGGGATACTACTTGCACTTTCCATTTTCCGGGTATTGGTGAGGTGATGCTGACACCCTATGACTTCTCAGCCATTACTAGCTTAAAATTGGGTGGTGAAAGAATTAAAGTTAATGATTCCATCACCTTAGTGGAAAGTAGAGATCTTTTGGGTGCGATGCCTCCAAAAATCAGGATTAAGAATGTACCCTTGATATGGCTGTACTCCAATATTGATAATTGTAAGACTATAGCAACCGACACTCGCATGTTCATGCTTCTCTTCATTGGAACTCTCTTATGTCCAGACTTGGGGAGCACTGTGAGTTTGTGCTATTTGTGGAGTCTGAGGGATATTGGACAAATCAAAAATTATGATTGGGGTGGCATGACTTATGCAACCTTTTTGCACTTCATAACTCAGCTTTCTTGGCGTAGACTTTCAAGCTTAGGAGGTGCACCATTTGTTTGGCAAGTGAGGTTTTGAATTCTTGGTTGGACGTATCTTGAAAAAGGTTATTTGCATTGTTGTGCTGTTGATGATGTGTTTTAATTGATAACTTGACTGCCGATGATGTGAGTTTTTTTTTTTTTTTTTTTTTTTTTTTTTTTTTTTTTTGTGCTATGTGGTTTGGCTTCTTTTCATTCTGGGTTCTTTGTGATTTTCAAATGCCTTTGAATCCTTGGCTTGGATGTGAGGAGCATGCCGAGTGTGCATGGGCTCAAGAGCTGAACGACCATCAAGTGTTGTTTGAGTGTGGCCATGGGAGATATTGGTATATTGGCGAACGGTACTGGCTCAAGTTCAACATGTGTACCCTCCTAAGACAATTCCTATTCATCCTTGTCCCTCCATCCGGTTGGCAGACCTTTTGGCTAATGAGGAAATTGCTTGTGCTCAAGTCAGCCATGATGTTTTGGGGACATCAGGAGACTATTTTGAATTTGTCCAAACTTAATTGTAGGATTGTTTAGCTGGCATTCCTATAACCTCGGTAGCTTTCTTTCTTTCCAAAGTCAATTTGCACCACGTCTTGCATCTTCATCTTTTATCTTCTTTGTTTTAACTTCTATGAAAATATCTGCATGTTGCACTTTTAGGCTTCATCCTTTGAAGAGGAGGAGAGTCCTCCTCCTAGCCATGCGAACGGCTCTTCTAGTTCTTTTATGGAGACATATCCTCATTTTCTTGCATTGCAATACGAAGTAATGAACCCTAATGGGTCATACAACTTCATGAATCTAGACCAGCCAGAGTACACCCCAAATGTCCCCTGGAATGACTCAGTATGTTCCTAAATCCTTTAGTCTTCTGTCCTCATTTTTGCTCATTGAGTTATTTCTGAACTTGTGGATTTGTGCTTCAAGTCGATGTTGATCTTGTGGAAAAAACCATGCGAATGATTGGAGGTTTACAGCTTGTGGCACGCACTCAATCTTCTCAATATGTGCTCAATGAAATGAACTGGGTAAAAGATAATGCTTCCTTAATGCTTTTGCTTGAACTCTATGGTAATGGATTTAACACTTGTCTCTGTTGATTTTTCAGAACAGTCGAATGGCAGTGGCTGATGCCAACATGAGATCCTTGGAGGAGAGAATCAGAAATCTTGAACTTCAGAACTGGCAACAAGAATCTTAGTTTTATGCAAGTTAGGAAGGAGACATTGAGGGTGGCTCCTCTAGGGGTGGGTCTAGGAGATCTTCTTGCAGGCAGACCTGAAATCCGAATGATGCTTAACTTGTATTTAAATTTTCCTGCAAAGACAACAAAAACTTTTCCTCAGACAATTTGTATTAATTTTCGCTCTTAGCTCTTTATCTTTGGATTGCTTTAAGCCTTGCTAAAACTTAGATGAGACAAGTTTAGAATTCACCTGATGAAGTTTTGTAGTAAACAATTTGAACTTATCTCACCACTTCTGATGTGATTTGTACTTACCTAAATGAGGCATAGCCAAATGCCCCTAGTCTAAAAACTTGTGCATGATGACCTTTTATTTTTGAAAAGGGTTTTTTTTTTTTTTTTTTTTTTTACATTTTTTTATATAAAAAGATTTGAGTGATTTTTACTTGTTCCAGAGAGAGGGGATAAGGCATAGCCGAATGCCCCTAGTTTAGAAAATAGATGCATGACTTTGGGAAATCTTGATTTGGTTTTTTTTTTTTTTTTTTTTTTTTGAAACAAGTGATGCAGGTGATGTTTTTTGAAAACAAATGGGAAGGGCATGTCTAAATGCCCAAGTTTGAAAAATCATGCAAATTTTTGAGAAACTATATTGCACAATCATTTTTTGGAGTGAAAATAGAGCCAAAACAGACCCACGAAGTGTCCGAAAACACAAAACAGGGTAATTAGGTCATGGTTGGGCTGGGTGCCAATCGGCACTCTTGGAATGCCAATCAGCACTTGGGGAGTGCCGATCAGCACTCTTAAAATGCCGATTGTCGCTTTGGGGTGCCAACAGGCACACCCAGTTTTGCCCCGATTCCTCGCGTTTTTCCAACGCATTTTCTGTGTTTTTGAGTTTTTTGACAAATATTTTCTCTATTTAGGACTATGAAACACTTTCCCAATCAGCTGCAAACTCTTGAAACCTATTTAAACCTGGTTAAGGACTAAGGTAGCTTATTTTAGCATTAAACCTGCAAACAAATCTTTGTGTCAAAGTTATCAAGAAACACCAATCACATGTAAGAGTTATCCATGGCTAACAATCAAAATTTTTCTCACTCAATCACACATGATATCAATAAATGGGTTCGTAGCTTTGATTTTGGCACCAAGACCAATTTCACAACCTACAAGCTAGAGGGAATCAAAACTTTGAGGAATGTCAAGATCAAGTGGGATTTTCTCTGTGCCGCCGTGAAGTTCTGGGATACTGAAGACCATGTATTCCGGTTTAAAATTGCTGAACTTTGTCCCACAATTGAAGAATTTTCAGCTATTTTGGGTTATAATCCTGGCAAAAAATCCATGGCAATTTCTTGTGATCCCAAACATAGGGAGATCTTGTCTGATGCTTTAGGGCTTCCTACTTCAATTACTAGTAGCATGGTTGAAGGCTGCATGGTGAATCTTCATGCAATTGTTTCAAGACTTATTAACAAGTGTACTCATGGAGTGTCTGACAACATGAAGAAGAATTTTGGCTTAGCTCTTTGCTTCATGGGAGAATTTTTGCTTTGCTCCGTAGGGCTTGGCTTTGTGGATGCTCGAGTCATAGGTATTGTGAGTTAAGTTAAGGATGGTGATAATCTTGCTTCTCTAATGTTGGCAGAAACTTTTTTAGGACTGGATTTTGTATTTATTGGGGGAGAGTCGTAACACTTTCTTGGGAGTCCCTTGACTTTGCAGATATGGTTGATGGAAAGACTGGACATGATTGCTACACCTACTGTTGCTAATTATGGTCCTAGAAATTTTCTCAATATGGCTATTCTCAAAACCGAGTGTCAAACTAAAAGCAATTGGGTGAAATTTCTAAACAAGAAGTCTAGGTTCTCCATTCGATAGAATTGTTATTGGTGGAAGTGCCCACCTCCTTTGTTGCGATCCCTGAGATCAAATCATATCTTCATAGTTGGATAAAGGAAGGCAACTTTCTAATATGAGCAAGGAATGCCTAGTGGAAGAGGAAGAAAACCTTTCACCCCTATGGACACAAATCCTACTTCTGTAAGGAACATGCTGTTAGGCTTCGACATGGGTGACCAAGTGGATTAATCTTTTGTTAAGGTTCACTTTCACAAGATGACCATGGAATATTCTAACTGGTTGGTAAACAAAATTACGGATAAAGAGGCTAACATGGCTTCTATGAGAAAACAATTTCTTAAAGATAACCAAGAGAAACATGAGGCTAACAATTATGAGTTCAAGATGAGGGACAAAGATGACAAAGTACCTACCACAGATGGAACCAACAAACAACCTAAGGAGAAAAGATTCAAGAAAAAATGATTCACTTATTTTCAGGTTTAGGGCTTTGTTTAGGGTTTGGTTTTTTAGGGTTTAGTTTAGGGTTTGGGTTTTAAATTTTGTGTAATGGCATGGTTTAATGGAATGGTTAGATTTTGGAAACAATTTTTTTTTTTTTTTTTTTAACCGAACCTAGGAAAGAAAATAACATGATTTACAACCACTTCAGGCGTGGTATTTTCAGACTACCACCTTAGATGTGGTATTTCTTCAATTGATCCATATTGGTTGGTTCAGTGAAAGGGTTTGCATCTAAGTCCATCAACCTTACTGCTCCCCCAGAATATATCTGCTTGATAATATATGGACCTGCCCAATTTTGCTTGAATTTTCAGTTCGTTTCTTGAATCCGGGCTCGGATCTCTTTCAGCACTAAATCTCCCAACTTCAAATCTCTTCCTCTTACCTTGTTATCAAAAGCTTTCCTAAGTCTCCTTTGGTAACCCCAAATGTGGTACAAGGCCTTGAGTCTCTTTTCATCCATCATGCATAGTTGGTCATATCTACTTTGCAACCAATCTACTTCAGGGATTGCACTTTCCAAAACTGTTCTCAATGAACGAACACCCATTTCAATGGGAAGGACTGCCTTTATCCCATACACCAATGAATAAGGAGTGGCCCCTGTGGAGGACCGAATTGATGTCCCATACCCCCAAAGTTCATAGAGTAACTGTAGTTGCCAATCCTTATAGTTCTTCGTGCTCTTTTTCAAAATTTGCCCTTTATTCTTGTTTGCAACCTCAACTGCTCCATTGGTCTGAGGACGGTAGGATAAGGATTTATGGTATTGAATATTGAACTTTCGAAGTAGCTTCTCTGTTTCTCCTTTAAAATGCAACCCATTGTCTAAAATAATTTCATGCGGCACCCCATATCTACAAATGATATTATTCTGAATAAACTGAGCAACTTTCTTTGAGTTCAAAACCATGTATGAGGCAACTTCCACCCATCTAGTGAAGTAATCAATAGCAACAAGTATAAATTCATGGCCATTAGATGTTGTTGGGTGAATCTTCCCAATAATATCTATTCCCCATGTACAAACGGCCAAGGTGAAGTCATGGTATGTAATGGCATAGGTGGCATGTGCTTTAGATCTCCATGGACTTGGCACTGGTGGCATTTTCGAACATGAGCTACGCAGTCTGCTTCCATAGTAATCCAATAATAACCTTGTCTCATTATCTTATGTGATAGCATATGTGCATTCATATGTGGCCCATAACTTGACTCATAAACCTCTTCAATTATTTGTTGTGCTTCCTTGGCAGTCACACAAATGAGATGAATCTCGTCATATGATCTTATGTAAAGCCTCTCATCACAAATAATATAGTTAGTGGACAATCTTATGATGGTTAATTGGTTATTCTTGTCTACAAACTTTGGATATGTCTCATCCTTGAGGTATTGTAAAATGTCTGAATACCATTCACCTTCCCCATTCATTCCCTCATCTTCTTCTATTGACATACAATAAGGTGGCTCTTCTTTTTGTTCCACCACTATTGGTTGAGCTTCATCTTCTTTAGGTCCATCCATCATGGATGCCATTGTTGTTAAAGCATTTGCAATTTGATTCTGCATTCTTCGCACATACTGGTACTAAATCTTATCAAATTTCGAGGCCAACTTCTGAAGACATTCATGATAAGGCATCAACTTTTCTTCCTTAATCTTCCATCTATTCTGAATGTGAGAAATAATCAAGGCTAAATTACCATATACTTCCAATTCTTTTACTCCAAAACCTAGGGCTGCTTGTAACCCCATAATGCAAACTTCATATTCAGTGGCATTATTAGTGGCAGGAAAGTTAAGCCTACTGGAAAATGGGATGTGTACCCCTTTTGGAGAAATTAGGAGAACTCCAGTGCCACTTCCATTCTGATTAGTTGCTCCATCAAAATACATCTTCCATGGTTCTAACTCTATCCCCATGATGTCCTCATCTAGAAAGTCTCCTTGGATTTCTTCAACTTCTTCAGGTGAACAGTGGGCTAAGTGATCAGCAATTGCTTTTCCCCTTACAGACTTCTGAGTCAAATATTTAATATCAAATTTTGACAAAAGCATAACCCATTTAGCTGTTTTCCCATCTTGCACAGGTTTCTCCATCAGATATTTCAAAATGTCCATTCTTGCAATCAGCAGGACCTTGAAAGCAAGCATGTAATGTCTAAGTTTTTGGGTTACCCATACAAGTGCTACACATGTTTTCTCAAGTGGTGAATACTTCTTTTCATAAGCCAACATCTTCTTGCTAATGTAATAAATCGCATTCTCTTTCCTAGACTCTTCTAGATACTGAGAAAGCAAAGCCCCCATTGCTGTAGTTGTGGTTATGAGATATAACAATAACGGCTTTTCAGGTACTAGTGAGACCAACATTGGTGGCTTCATCAAATAATTCTTAATCTTCTCAAAAGCTTCTTGGCATTTTTCATTCCATACTGTGAGAACTTCTTTCTTGAGCAATCAAAAAAGAGGCTCACATGTCATGGTAAGTTGGGCTATAAATCTGCTAATGTATTGTATCCTCCCTAGAAATCCTTGAGTCTCATTTTCAGTCCTGGGAGGCTTCATCCCCATAATTACCTTGATTTTTTCAGGATCCACTTCAATTTCCCTTTAACTTACCATAAACCCTAACAACTTTCTGGATGTTACACCAAAAGTGCGCTTCTTTGGATTCAACTGCAACTTATAGAATTGGATTCTTTCAAAGAACTTCCGTAAAGCTAGTATGTGCCCTTCACGGTCTTTGGACTTCACTATTTCCACTGCCACTACTGTTGTTATTACTACTACTATCACTCTTGATGTCACTACCTTCATCATCATCGCTAGGGGCTTCTCCTCTTTCCTTATCTTCATAATTTGTTCTTGCTTCATATAGGCTTTTCAATGCATGTTGGCAAGCATTCTAGTAATCTTCTTCTTCTTTTATATTGCAGATTCTTCTATATTGCAGATGGCATCTCCCAAAAGTGTGGTCATTGCATCAGGATCTATGTAATAAGCCCAATTAGTTGGGTCCTAATTTGTGTCTTTCTTCTTCAGTTCTAGAAGCTTGTTGTCACAATCAAAGAATAGCTCAAACCCAAGCACCATTGTTTTCAACTCAGGATCATATCTCAGTTCAGGGAATCCCCAATAGCGTTGACTATCTCCAACTTTAACAAATTTTCCGTTCAATGTGGGAGTGTAAGGCTTTAGGGGTTCCGGGGGACAAGGAAGTCCCTTTGCTTTGGCCTTTGCACGAGCCATTCTTCTCACCTCCATTTCTAACAAGTCATCATTAGTAAGGTTTATAACCTAGCCCAAAAGGTGATGTGGCAGTAGGAATTATCGAAACTTGAGCAGTTGCTTCATACATAGTCTTCCCTAAGTTCATCCCTGGAAGATAATTCATTCTCCTCATCTTTGCCACCACATTATTATTGCTGTAAGGAGCAAAGTCCATCAGAATCTTTTTTACCTCTTCTTCTCTTCTTCCAAAACCATGCTTCTCAATTTCAAAGCCACCCAAGGTTAATGGCTCTTTCTCAGAATCTATACCAAAAATGGGCTTTGGTATGGTCAAAGCATCACCATATATGGTAACTATGGCTATTTCATGCGGAAACCGAACCTTTTGGTATAGGTATGAAGGTAAGGCCTCTATATCATGGATCCATGGTCGCCCAAGGAGCATATTGAAGCACAAAGCTATGTTCAACACTTGAAATTCCACTTTCTTGATCATTGGCCCTATGGTGAGCTCCAGTGTCATGATTCCCAAGACCTCTTTTCTAGTATTGTTATATGCTCTCACATGCTGATTAGTTGGCACAAAATCCTCAATACTTAGGCCCAGGCAACTTACACTTTTTAAAAGACACACATTTAAGGAACTTCCGTCATCAATTAGGACCATTGGTATCCTCTTACCTTTGGCATCTACAATAATGTGCAATGGGTCATTATGATGCTTCCCTTTCTTCGTCAAATCTTTGTTAGAGTAGGAAATAGTGAGTTTCCTACTTATAGATCCAATCATAGCATTCAGATCTTGAGAAGTAGTGGTTGTAGGGACTTGGATTTGATTGAGAAGGTTTACCAGATTCTGGCGGTGCTTGTATGAGGCGATGAGTAAACCCCATAAAGATATATTGGTTTATGTCTTTTGCAACTGCTTGAGGACCTCATCCTCTTCAATGAGTGTTTGTTAGGTAGATTTGTTCAAGGCTTTTATTGGGTTGTCTGTCTCTAGGTATGGGGGTTTGAAGTGTCTCCCCCCTTGTGATGTGGGCAATTTTTGATGGGTCATTTAGTTTAGTATCTTGGGGTTTGAAGTGTTTCCCCCCATATGTGGATGTTAGGTCGTTTGATTTGGGTTCAAAGTGTCTCCCCCCATATGTGGGTGTTGGGTTATTTGATTGTGGTTCAAAGTGTCTCCCCTCATATATGGGTGTTGGGTAATTTGATTTGGGTTTGAAATGTCTCCCCCCATTTGTGGACGTTGGGTAGTTTGATTGGGGTTTGAAGTGTCTCCCGCCATATATGGATGTTGGGTAATTTGGGGTTTCTGTAGCATCTTCACTCCATATATCATACCCTGCAATGGATGTCATACCCATCAACCTTTCCCATGTCATCATAAAGTACTCGGGTAAGTCATAAATTAACTCAAACGGGTCCTTTTCACCTTCCTCTCCAGTCATCAAGTAATTAATCCTCAGTCCTCTTCCAAAATTGTGGTTGGGCAAGGGATTATTGGTGATGCTAGGCCTTGTAGGCGGTGCAATCACCTTAGTGTCTATTAAATCTTGAATTGCATGACAAAGGCTAAAACACTTGTCAGTGTTGTGGTCTAGGCCCTAATGGTAGGCACACCTCTTACTCACATCAAATCTTGTAGGTAATGGGTTTGGGGTTGGTCTTGGGTCTAAGGGTTTTAGCAAACCCTTTACTTTTAGTTTCCAAACACTTGACTTATGGGCATATACAGCTCATGAAATTCCCTCCTAGGCCTTGGAGGCAGCCCTTATGATATTTGCTCTGGGGCAATAGTGGCAATAAGTTGGTAAGGATCATTTTTGTATATATTAGAAACTTCCGTAGTTTTAGAACTAGACCTTAAATTCTTTTTACACCTTGGTGCATCCTCATTTTTTATGGTGCCATTATTTATTACATCCTTAATTTGGGTACCAGCAGCAATTAAAGCTTTAAAATTCGGAAAATACTGAGCAAACAAATACTTATGGTATATAGGTAACAAATTTTTTACAACCATGGTTAATTGTTCTCCTTCACTTGGCTTATTCATCATTAGTGCAGCTTTGGACCTCCACTTGGTAATGAAGGCAGAGAAGGATTCTTTCGGCTCTTGTTTAGTGGTCTCCAAATCTCTCCTCGTGACATCCACTTCTATGTTGTACTTGTACTGATTGTGAAACTCGCGGCAGATGTCCTCCCAACTTCTTGCTCTAGCATCATCTAGGTTAAGAAACCACCTAAGAGTGGCTCCGGTCAAGGTATTTTGAAACATTTGAGCAAGTAGTTCTTCAGTTGCTCCTAGGGGCTGCATAGCCCTCATGTACATCTTCAAATGGGACTTGGGGCAGCTTATACCGTCAAACTTGTCCAAGGTTGGCATCTTGAACTTGGGAGGCAATCTTACATCTGGGAAAAGCGAGAGTGATTGGTAATCCATGAAGTCTTCTATCTTGCAGGCCATTTTGATCATCTCTTCCACCTTATTTATCCTTTCATTAATCTTCTTCTCACCCTCCAGGATAGGGGGATTCTAATCGGTCTTGTTCTCCTCTTGGCCACCCTTCAAGTTCTAAAACTGTTGTACGATAAGGTTTATGTCTTCCGTTAACTAGATTTGACTTGCTACCATGGTGTTTAGTAGCTCTTGAGTTTTCATTGGCTCTTCAGTGTTTGGATGCTCTCCCCCTTCTGCCATGGTGATGGAGTCTTCGGATTTCTTGTGGCTTAGGCTGTCTTGTAAGTTGAACACAGGATTGAGCTGTTGTAACTATGGGGTGCCTTCTATGCTGACAAGCCTTAGTACTGTGATAGACTTAGAACTGAAACTACTAGCTTGAATGTCATCCTTGGATTCTTTTTGGAGTCTTCCCTTTGATCTTGACCAAATTCTCCCCTAAGAAAAGGCTTGGTTGGGTCAAATAAAGCTAGGTACCCATCTACATCAATCTATCAACCAAACAAACACACACAAGATGCAATGCAATATTAACATGGACTAGCCTAAAGGTAGGTTCTAAGTCATTACATTGTAGGGTGGGTTTGTTGTTTCATTGTTTCCCATAGCTAGGTCGTTACACCTCCCAAATTGTAATGTGATGAACATTACGTTGGTCTAAACAGCATGGTCTATCCTTTATAGTCAACAAGAAATGATCTAGTGATTTTGGGCTATGAGTTGGTGAGTTAACCACTGGGTACTCGAATCTAATGAAGACCAGTGATCCATGGTTACTACCACCATATGTTGAGATGGGTGCATGCATATTTTTTGTTTTGATGGCACACACTATGACAGTTAGGGAAAGCTTTTAACAATCAACATGGCAAATTCAAACAAAATATCACACAAACATCTCAAGACATAGACAATCAAACAAACAAAAACATCATACAAAAACAAGGGTATATAATTGGTCACTTAAAGTCTAACATGAAGCTTAGCCCTCGATATCCCCAACAGAGTTGCCACTATGAGAGACTGCGCTTCTTGGAAGGGTGCTCTCAAAAAGAGATATGGGTGCTTAGGGCACCTCTCTTTTGGGTAATTGTGTGTAGTCGCCACTTATATTTTATACAAAAAAATAAGAAAAAATAAAATACAATTACATGTCCAAAAATATCTCAAATTCATTAATTGATTATACAATTACATCTTGGTAGAATAACTTTACAAGTTTTTGGTCCTAATACAATCTACCAAAATAAAAGATAAAACACTAGTCTACTATCCAAATAAACCTAAGTTTGGGGGCTACGTTACAGAATGGGAAGTTGTTAGGCACCTATTCTACCCAGATGGAGTCTGGTCTTCTAGACTCTAATGACCATTATATACACTTTTGTATGATATTGAATGTTATGTTGTAATACATGTAACAAACACTTGACAGAATTAAATTAAACAAATTTGTCTTATGAACATGCCCTCTTCTCGAAGAAAAATCATATTTGTTTTTTTTAAAGTTGAGAAAAATGAAATTTGATTAACAAAAATAAGATCTGTTTCGTAAGGGATAAAGAAAAAAGGGGATTTGGTTAAAAAAAATTAGATCTGTTTTGTAAGGGATAAAAATCTGTTTTGTAAGGGATAAAAAAATGGGATTTGGTTAATAAAAATCAAATCTATTTTGTAAGGGATGAAAAAAATGGGATTTTTAAAAGAGGATTCATATTCATAATTCAAATCTATTATGCATGCATCACATATTCATGGAATGGCATAAAAAAAAAATAAAAAAAATAAAAAAATAAAAAAAAACCTTAACCTAACTATTAATTCATTCTTTGAAAATTCAAAATCTGCAATTATTTTATTTAAGAAAAAACTATTTCAGAAAAAATTTTCAAATCTGTATTTAATGAAAATACATATCTATTTTGTATCCTTGAAAAATTCAGATCTGCATTTAATGAAAATACAGATCTGTTTTTATTTTAGAAAAAGTTTCAGAAAAATTTTTAGATCTGTGTTTAGTGAAAATATAGATCTACTTTTGTTTTAGAAAAATTTTCAGATCTGTATTTAATGAAAATACAGACCTATTTTTTTTAAAAAAAAATTTTGGTGATTAATTGCAGATTTTGAAATTAAATAAGAATTAAAACAGGTTAATCAACTAAAGAACATTCTAACTAAGCATACGAACATGGCATGTATAAATTGTGAACAAGATCATAATGAAATCAAGCATATATTAATAAAAACCATGCAATGAACAACACAAACATATCAAATAATAGAAAAGAAAAAATAAATACAAAAAGAAATTAAATACCTACTTGCATGAGCATACCCTTCAATGGAAGAATACTTTAGAAATCAAAGAAATTTTCACTTCTTTGAGGTCTAAAATATTTTACTTACAAAAAAGAAGTTCTTAAAGCCAAGGCTTCCAGAATGTCTTTAACATAAGGGGAGCAAAGAAGTTAGAAAAAGAAGGGCCCTTAATTCTGATTTTTTTCCCTCTGTTATAGAGGTTGGGATGCTTGAAAAATAAGCTGAATAAGATCAAATATGAATTGAAACGCGTCCTTATCTCTAAAATTTTGAAAAAGATAGCTTTTATCTTAATCAAGAGGTTCCTAGGCCAAGCCACACATTTGGGCCAATCGACACTCCAAGAGTGCTAACTAGTCCTCTTGGGTGCCGAGCCCCCTTTTCAATTTTGGTTCAATTTGGACTCATTTTTTGAAGATTTTTTAGTTGGGAATTGCACCTAGACGCGTTTTTAATTCATATTGTAAAAATTAATCCATTTTTCTTGATAATTAGGTCTTTAAAGTAATAATTATCTGATAGATAAATATTCTAAAAAAAACTTAATTATCCATAATTTCTTTATTATCTGATTATCCACTTTATTCCCATGCAAGTAGACTTATTTTTGATAATAACCAACAACCAATCACAAAATTATATAATTAATTTTAATTTTTGAACCAATCAGAATTAATTTAAATTAATCACACATGATCGGTTCCACCCAAACAAAATGCATGCAGACCGTGAAAACTTGATCATGTGATATCTTTCAATCTGACGGTCCGATTTGGGAATCGGGCATACCGTTGCGGCTGTTAGAATCTCAAGATCACTTTTATGATATGCAATGAATGAATTAATGCATGTAATGCAACTCTAAATTTTGGGTATATGAATGGTCATTCTAGCCATCTTCCAAGATTAAATTATGGATGCAAAATCGAATGTCTACAACTGTAGAGCAAAAGCATTAATTATGTTTGTAATATAAAAAAAAAAAAAAAAATCATGTTAATGGAGGATGAGCATTTTTATATATATATACACCAAGGTACAATGACATGAAATTAAGCAAATGCTCAACAATGATAAAACTTACACAGTTGTTTGTTAGCATCTCAAATAGTGATTTTTTTAGTGAAAAATGACATCCATGGCATCCACTATCCTTTTAACTCACAATGTTGTGAAACTTTTGAGTTAAAATTTTTGTAATTTAATTTCACAAGTACAACTACCATAGTTTCCCTCAAAGTGGCCATAATTATCTTTTATTTTTCTATTCTCAATATCATCTTCCTTATTCTAAAAAATTATACCTTGTGACATAAGCACCAATCACAAAGGAAATGAGCACACCTAACAAATGCTAAAAACTATCATTTGAGGTTAGTTTTTTATTTACCAAGATTTTATTTTGTTTATTTGAGTCAAATTCTCCATTTTCTAGAAACCCCATACATAAAAACAAATAAAAACACACACAGAAAGTACATATTGGAGTATAGAAAAAAAAAAAAATTCAAAACCCAAGAGAAAAGAACACTTCACATATCGAAGATTGGAACACCATTAGCACATACTAGTGTATAACCCTATGCATATGCATAGGTACATCTAAAAACAATCACATTTACACATGTATATGAGTTCAAATTATACACCTTATGCATATGCACAGGTACATCTAAAAACAATCACATTTACACGTGTATATGAGTTCAAATTATACCTAGTGTTGGAGTTACAACTTAAACATTTTTTAAGCCATGAATTTCTACAATATGTAATGGTTTTTCGTTATAAATATATATATATATATATATATATATATATATATATATATATCTAAATAATTTAGAATCTAATTGAATTTGCACTCTTCAATTTTTGTATTCAATAATTCACTTGTCATAAAAATTAAAAAAATTAGATAGGACACAAGGTGCAAAATTGGACCCCAATTGTACTTATTATTAGATTTAATAGCAACCACGTTAGCCCACAAACACACGTGTACACACACACACAAACCCATTAAATCAAATATGAAAAGATATTTTTCATGTCTCACTCATTAAAAAATAAAAAATAAAAAAAGAAACAAATTATAAAATATTCATAGTAAATTCATACTCCTATTAACTGTGCCTTCCTCAATGGTGGAACTACCTTGAGTCGCCACAATGGAGGTAGAACAATGGCTTCCTATATTAATTACAAAATTGTACTATAATTAGCACAAGCAAAATGAAATTTTATCTATTATGTAATTTCTATCCATGTTACAAATGTAAGAAACCTGAGCGGCTCTCAAAACTTGACCGGCTCCATCCAAAAGTTTCTTCCTGTGAGATTCAGGAATTGCTTCTACCTCAGCAATTAGCTGATGGTGGACCAAAATTCTTTTCGCTTTGCTTCAATCTTACAATTCCACATGTAATAATGTTCAATAATTTAACCAAACACTTTTTCAAACTTCTTTTTTCTCTGATTTCTAAAATTGTCTCTATTTATTTGAGAAACACAAAAAAAAAAAGAAAAAAAAAAAGAAAAAAGCCAAATAAAAATATTTAGATCATGAGAGTAGTGCGACAATTTCAATGCCTAAACCACAAATTAAAAAAATCAAAATGATACACAAAAACTTGAATTCCAATGAGTTAATAATAAATCCAAGCATCATGTAATGTTAAAATTCTGATCATTTGCCTTCTAATAACATTGATTACAAGCAGAGCTTTAACCATAATGAAATCTTATTAATGAGTGTCTAGACCCACAACCATTCTTCAACGGGCACAATCAATCTAAATAGCTTAAAAAACTGGAGAAAATGGGCTTTTGCCCCTTTTAAAAAAAAAAAAAAGTCCAGCATTTTGTCCCATTTCCCAAACTAATTAGGGAAATGCCCATGTTTTGAAACTCGATTTTTGGACAATCGAGTTATAACAAACTGAAAATTTAAAAAAAAAAAAAAAAAGTTCTGGAACTCGAGTTTATGGAACTCAAGTTCCATTCAAGGAACTCGACTTCCCTGAACTCGACTTCCTTGAAAAAATTCAAGTGGAACTCGAGTACTTTACATGGTACTCTAGTTCATGGAACTCGAGTTCCAAAAAAAAAAATATTTTTCTAAGTCCACGTTCGCTATAACTCGATATTTCAAAATTTGAGTTATACATTTGAAACCCGATTTTTAGAAAATTGAGTTTCAAAACAGGGATATTTCCCTAATTAGTTTGGGAAAGGGGACAAAATGTTGGATTTTTTATGTGAAAGGGGCATTTGCCCATTTTGGCCTAAAAAACTAGAATTAATTGGCTATTGTGTAAGCTTTGGCAAGTAACAAAAAGTTCTTTAGGGAATTTAATCGCAACTCCCACATGGAATTCAAACCCACAATCCCACTAACTGAAAGAAACCCTTTTTGCTCACACAAAATACATACTATTTCTTGGGTTTTTTTTTGTCCTTCATCATTTTCTTCTGTTATATATCTCACTTTGTAAAATAGAGACTTTTATCTACAAGGAAAAAAATATACAAACATTATAAACAGGGAAAAATAGACATTAAAATTTGAAGAATACAAAATGAGTGAGTGGGGCACGTACCTACTGATGTGAGGAAGGAAGATGATGAGTTTTACAAAACGAAAGGAAGAAACCTGTAACAAGCCTCTTGGAGATCAATCATCAGATTAAGAAAAAAAACCATTTTTAATAAAATTTTAGGAAAACCTAGAAGTTGAGAGAGAGAGAGAGAGAGAGAGAGAGTTTACCGATCTGAGAGTGAGAGATGCGAGATTGAGTTCAGAGAGAGTAATAGGGTATTTAGGGATTAATTTGTTCATTTTATATCACAAAAAATAAATAAATAAAGAAAAAAAAAACTTTTAGAACTCTACAGCACAACAATTAGCATCACGCCCTTTTATTTTTTACAAATAGGAGACGAAAAATTATTTCGTCACCAATGATACCCAAATTCTTACATATTGGACAACGAGATTAGAATTTCGTCACCTCTGGTAAGTATTTGGTGATGGGTATCTTTTTATCTAGATTCCATAGATCTCACTTTTTGAGACAAAATATTTCGTCACCTTAGACACCCATACATCTCACGCCCTAAAAATTTTAATGGCGTCTTTTTTTCACAATCTATAGCAATGAAAAAAAATATTTTGACTCCAATTTGAATATATTCAGAGACAAAATATTGATTTTGTCACCATCTTACAAAAATTAAAATATCACCATAATCCATGTTTGTGTTGACACCCCATTTTGCAACCCACACTTAACCTCACATGGAGGGTAAAAGAGTAATTTCACCTTAGAAATAGGCATCTTAATTATGGCCACTAGATCCTTAATTTCATTTCATCAAAGTATTCTTGATTTTGTAACGATCAAATTGATTGATCATGAGTCTTAATCGGATCATCAAAATAAAAGTTATCATCAAATCAAGTTTTAATGGCCGAGATGCACTATCACAAATTGAGTTTGACTATATGTGATTATGAACAATTGATTCCAATTAGTTATAATTATATTCAATTTGAAATTAATGGCGTGTCATAATTCGATTGGCTAGGACTACAACTTATGGTAAGGTTGCACACACTTGATTAATTAGAGAATCAAACATTAATTATTCAATGAGTAATATATGTAATTATATTTTTCATTGGGGTAGATTTGGGACTGATTAATTTTGAAATGGAAGTAATCGGAGCATATTAATGTTAATTGGAAAATAATTTGGAACCTATTAATGTTAATTATGCTAAAACTATTTTCCAACAAATGACCTTTGCTTACCATTAAGTTGATATCTCTTAGAATGTTTTGAATCTGTGAGTGAGGTTAATGTTTCCAGACACTAGGAATTTGGGGCTTCAATCTAAGCACAAGAATGAGGCAATTTTGATAAGGGTTGAGAAAGATATGATTTTTATAATTTAGCCCCGAGAACTGTTACAAGAGCTATGGAAAGAACCGAGGTTTTGGTCATTTTGCTTGCTCATCACTCCCACCAACCTCCAAATTTAATGCACCAGCTTTCTCTAAATACTGAAATAGGGTCTAGATTCATGATTCTCTTTGATTTTTTGTCGACTCTCATTAAATGCCCTTCAATTCATATTTTCTCCACTACTACTATATAAACCCTCATCTCCTCCATTCCAAGACACACAGAAACAACCACTATTCTCCCTTCTTGAGTTCTAGTGAGGTAGAATAATCTT
Organism: Quercus tomentella; assembly: GCA_028535165.1. Lineage (NCBI taxonomy): Eukaryota > Viridiplantae > Streptophyta > Magnoliopsida > Fagales > Fagaceae > Quercus > Quercus tomentella. Next base: position 42,005,642 of record JAPQVY010000100.1, on the reverse strand, counting down.
GTCATATCTTGGTGTTCTTGAGACTCAAGGTATTGAGTGACACCCACTCTCCTTTTCATAATTCTTCTCTACTTATTACCTTTCAAAATGGGCCGGGGGCATGGTCTCTCACAGTGACGGCTCTGCTTATTATATTTTTCCATATAGATTAAGGGCTTTACCATAGAGTTGCCACTTATTTAATTGTTAGAATAAATAAGAAAACCGTAATTGAAAAAATTCATCATTTTATTGATTTGAGAATGAATGTACATTGATCATAGGAAATTACGTAGCTTTGGTCCTAGATGCAATCTAAGATAAAGTACATGACTTTGTTTCCTAGTTATAATCTAGAGATTGGAAATTACCTGGATAAATATATGATCTACTAACCCTTGATCTAAGCTCAGAGGCCATGTTACAAGATGGGAAGGTGTTAGACACCAACCTTGCCCGATGAAACCGATCTTCTAGACTATGAAGGCCAACATTAATATCATATCATCCAAATCACTCAATTGCATGTTGAATTTTAATGTGTGTACATGTGATAAGCCCTAATTCTATTTATGAATCTTTGCATTTGGATTGAAAAATAAATTCTTGTGAACGTGTGTGAATGGTAATATCCCAGATTCAAGGATTTGAGAGAATCATGAAACTAACATGTTTTTCATATTTTGGATATGGGTTTAAGATCAAAGCTAGTGTCATGCATGAACATGTGATGAACACCCAAGAACATGTGAAGAATGCCTATGAACATTTAATAATATAAAGAAGATTCAAACATATTCAAGGAATTTAAATAATCACTAGCATGCTTTAGTCTTAAATTCTGATCATAGCAACATAAAAAACAAGTTAGGGAAATGGATTATACCTGCATGAAAGGTCCACACAGTGGAGGAGGAGGCTCTTGGTGGAGGTCTTAAGGGTGGAGTAGATAAGAAGAACTAGGAGAAGAAGAGTGAGTCTCACTCAATACCTTGAGTCTCAGGAAGACCAAGATATGACAAGACTACTCTACCTCACTAGAACTCAAGAAGGAAGAAGAGAGGATGTTTCTATATGTCTTGGAATGGAAGAGAATTGGGGTTTATACAGTAGTGATGGAGAAAGTATGAATGGAAAGACATTTAATGAGGGTTGAGAAATGAGCAAAGAGAATCATGAACCTAGACCCTATTTCAGTATTTTGAGAAAGCTGGTGCATTAAATTTGGATGTTGGTGGGAGTGATGAGCAAGCAAAATTACTAAAACCTCGGTTCGTCCCGTTGTTCTTGTAACAATTCTCAGAGTTAACTTAGAAAAATCATATCTTTCTCAATTCTGATCGAAAGTGTCTCATTCTTGTGCTTAAATTGAAGCCCCACATGTCTAGTATTTGGAAAAAATTAACCTCACTCATAGGTTCAAAATATTCTAAGTGATATCAATGAAATGGTGAGCAGAGGTCATTTGTTGGAAAATTGTTTTAGCATAATTAACATTAATAGGCCTCAAATTAGTTTTCAATTAACACTAATAGGCTCCAATTACTTCCATTTCAGAATTACTCAGTTCCAAAATTTACCCCAATTAAAAAGATAACTACGTAAATGACTAATTTATTAGTTAATGGCTAAAACCAATCAAAATAAGTCAAAAACCGGCCATTGGTTAATTGAGCCTAATGTTTGTGGGTGACTCGTTGAGTTTGAACCAATGAGTTTGAACCAATCAATTTTTTTTTTAACTGACCTATAGCCGCTTTTATAAGCCGCGGCTATAGGCAAAGTTGAAGCCATGTTTTTAAGCTGAAGCCGCGTTTAAAAACGCGGCTTTAGCTTTGCCTATAGTCGTGATTTAAAAACACGACTTTAGGCAAAGTATAAATAAAACCTCTTAAAATCTATTAGACCTGGCCTATGTATTTTTAGGGTTTCTTTCTTTCAACAACCAGAGAGAGGGTGAGAGAAATGGTGAGCCTTGGATCACGACAAATCAGAGAGACCGTGCCCTACAATTTCTATAGTGAGCAAATCGCGGTTCTCTACTGTAGAGCCGACCCAGCAAAGCTCTGCTTGTTTTATGACTAGCACGTTCACTCGGCGAATCTTCTATCGCAGAAGCATATCCGGTTTCAGATTCGATTCAGAGGCATCGAAATGGCTTAGATTTTTTATTTTTTATTGGAATTTCACTTCGTTGAAGTTTGGTTTGCTAGGGTTTTGATTGATTCGCTAGAGTTGGGAGTTAGGTTTTAGGTTAGTTTAGGTTAGTTTTTTGGTTGATCAGACCTTTGATTTGCGTATTTTTGTGTATGTAGCAAGAGGACGATGAGATGCTTCTGCCACATTCAGATGTAGTAGTCGAAGGCCCTCAGCCAATGGAAGGTTTTCTCTCTCACTCTCACCTTCATTCAAACCCTAAATTTCCATCAAAATCTTATTTGATCTTGTGGTTTCTCTATGAGTTTCATTGGTTCAGTGTGGTAGAGTTTCTAATTTGATCGGTTATGAAGTTAGGGTATTGGATTTTTTTTTTTTTGGGTGGATTTGTATTTTTATTTGTATTGACTTGATAGTAATGGCGCAAAGTGCCAGTGAGTACGGTGGAGAATCAGCAAGTTGAGGATCCATCGTCTATGAAATTCACATGGACAATTGATAATTTCACTAGGTTGAATACCAAGAAGCACTATTCGGAGGTTTTTGTCGTTGGTAGTTATAAATGGTATTTGAATTTGAATTTTGTTTTAATAAAGTTATGTAAACATTGGTAGCATGCTTTTTAATTCAAGTGTTATGATCAGTATTGGATGTGCTATTGTTGTGTTTTTATCAGGAGGATACTTGTTTTTCCGAAAGGGAACAATGTGGATCATTTGTCAATGTATTTGGATGTCCCTGATTCGTCCACATTGCCTTATGGCTAGAGTAGATACGCTCAATTCAACTTGGCTGTGGTTAATCAGGTTCACAGCAAGTACTCAATACGAAAGGGTGTGTTCTTTACTGTAGTTATTGTCCTTTCCTTCTGTTCAGACTTGTGTGTTTTGTCATTTTGTCATTTAAGGCAAAGGGTTTTTTGTTTGATGGAACTTGTGATTTCTCCTATCAGTGTTATGTTGCATTGTCAAATAATTATCAATCATTATGAATGTATTTAATGTACAATTTCTTGTTCTATAATTGTGTTAGTATGCCATTTTGTTGACATGAATAGTTCCTACAGTTTATTGTTGGAACATATAACAGTAAAAATTTTGCTGTTTTTCTTTCAGCTTAAGCTTTTAGAGAAACTAGCAAAAATATTAATATGGTATTAAAACTAACCATATTGGGTTCAAGACCCATGTTTTCTGATAATCCGGAAATACATCCATGTGTACAGTCTATGAAATGAGCAGCTATATATGTGTGCGCTCACATGGATGGCTCATGCTAAAAGAGCTGCACATGTTTTATTTATTTATTTAGGGAGGGGGGTGTTATAGGAACATATAAATAAATAAATGATATCGCTCTCTATCAGCTTAAGCTTTTAGCTAGTTAATACATTTGTGTCCTTTTCTATTTCTGTGCACTTTTTCATTTTTCAAGCTTAAGTGAGTGTAACCAAGAAAAGCTCTTCCTCAAAATTAGTCCAATTGTCTGGTAGCTTTAATCTACCAATAATTGGTGTACATCACATGGAGGCTCTACTTTTGGAGTGCCAAGCTTTATGGCAGTGATTAGGGTCCTTTTGCTTCTTAGATCACTGTCTGGTACAGTTTGTTTCCTATCCTTTTGTATAATTGTATTTTGTGTCACACGTGGTGTTAGGACATATATGTTTCACTTGTTAGGAACATATGTCACTATTTTATGTAATTGGCTAATCCTTTGACAAAACGCACTTTACTTGTATTTGGGTAGAACTAGGATGTGTTTAATGCTTCAAGAAACTTTGTTTCAAGATCAAGTGTTGAAGCCATGCAAATCTGTCCAAGATTCAAGTATGAAAAATACCTGTCATTAAAGCTCGACAGCTAGCCATCTATCAGCTTGAAGAGCTGTTCCAGCCCCGTGGCTCGACAGCAACTCGACAGATAGGGTATCTGTCGAGGTTTATGAAAAATAGAATTTCAGATCTGTTTTAACTCTAATTTGTGATTATGTGTTTGGGCTTTCTTTTCTCACAACCCTAGATATATAAAAGGATTATTTTAAGGGTCGTCAAAGTAGACACAAATTGCACAAGTGTTGAGCAAAGTTTGTTCAAGCAAATTGTGACCGGAGACAGAGTTTGCCCAAGTTCATCGTTCTTGTGTAGAAGTTGCTATGTTTGTGCACCGTAGAGTTTTGTAACCAAGCATCTTCTTGATCTTCATCGTCTGGATGAACTGAAAAACTTTACAGCCAACAACTTTTTCTAGTTGGTGATTGAAGTCGTGTACTGGGATCCGCGCAATTGGTTAGTCACGTACTGGGAGTCGTGCATCAAAAGGAGAGATTGTTACTACAGAACAAGTACTCAATTGGGTATTGGGGTAAGGGTTCAATTGTAGGTTGGTATAAAGTACTAGGATTCCTTTACTTGTAACCACTTGTTGTGATAATAGTGGATTCTCAGGAGTGGTGATCTTAAAATCACCCGATGGAACTTGAGAAACTTTATCGGCTGGCCACCAAAATGCTCAGTGATGTGGAACTTGATCGTGAAGCGCTTTACACAAAGTTTGATGAAGCTAATCAGACTATTGGAGCACTGAGGTTTGAAAATAATTTCTTGGCTGAGAAGACCAAGAAGCTTGCAGCAGAGCTGTTCCAAGTTAGAGCTCTATTGGAAAGGACTTCAAGTGCAAAGCTTGATGAGATGTTTAGTCTTCAAAAATCTGCTTCTGATCGAACTGGTTTAGGGTATGATTTCTCTTCTCTTAGTATTGCTTCTACTAGTTCTACTGTTTTTGTTTCTCCTGCTAATAATGTTGAAATTGAGAACAATAATGTCAAAACTGATTTAGCTAGTGAGAACATAGACAAGGGTAAATCTATCTTAGGAGCACCCCCTAAGCAGAATAAGAAAGAAGTTAAAAACCCTAGGGCTAAGAAAGCTAACTCTCAATAGCCTAAACAAAAGAAGCAGCATCTCTGTCATCATTGTGGAGTTGCCGGTCATACTCGACCAAATTGCTATAAATGGTTAGCCACTCAACAGAGCAACAATATAATAGCATCTGGAAGCCAGAATCAGCTTCAATCCTTTTTTGCTCCCCTTGGAGATCTTCTCAAAGCTCTCATGTTCCTTTCGAACTTGAACGGTTTCAATTCTTCCCCCTCACCGTCGGTTCAAGGGTTTAATCAAAGGAAAGGTTCTTCCAAGGTGTGGAAGAAAAAGGGCTCCAAGTGATTCTATCACTTTCTTCTCTCTCTTTGTGTTTTTGTCTTTGCATAACTTGTGTGTTTTACTTTTATTTTGAGCCAGTCTAGTTTTATGCTTTGTTTTGTTTAACATGTTTTTGTTTGTTTGTTTTCAGTTTTGTTTATTTTGTTTTTCATATAAAAATTAAAAAAAAAATTGAAAAATCAGAAAAATACAAAAACAGTGTGTGTTTGTGTACATTGGTACTTGTGTACTTTGGATGGCTATTGAAACAAAGTTTTCTAAACTTTGTATCTCTTGTAGCTTAGATGAGCATCTTTATGCACAACTAAGCAAGTGAGCTTTGTGACTCGTGTTTGTGATGAGTAAGATTAAGTCATCTCTTGTACTTAATACTCGTATTACTCTTTTTGATGAGAAGGACTAGAAAATCCTAAGAGAAAGGCATAAATAACCATCTCACCACTGTTGCTCGTCAATCATGAAATGACATCTGTATGCTTCAGCATAGCAAAAGTGCAATGTCAATGACATTTGTGTGCTTCGGCATAGCAAAATTGGAATGTCAAATACTTAACATCATTGGGTATTTCTTTTCTCTCTCTTATATGCCCATGCATGATTTGCTTAAAATGAAAAATATGCAAAGAAAAATAAAAAATAAAAAGCAAAAAGATCAAAATACTTTATATATGATTGCAAGCGTGTATTCTAGGAGATGTGAGAGTTATAGGATGTACCTCGAAGGTGATAGTCTCCATCAAACAATTATGATTGTGTGTGAGTTAAAGTGATTTTCTCATATCTCAGATCGTCATAACATGTATACACTTATGCAATCTTGCGATGTTTTTCACAAACAACATGCAATATTCTTTACTACTCTTGATACATGTGCAGGTACAATATGATTTGGCCATCACAAGGTTTACATGTGTTCATGTATGCTCACTAAATTGTTTTAACTTGTTTTTGAAATATAAAATTGGTTAGACTTGTTTAGTGTGTGTGTTTTGGGATTGATGTGCTTAACATTTTTATAGTTGAGAGATGTTTTTGAAGAGTTCAAAATGATGTTTGGATTTTAGTTGTGTTGCATGCTTGATTGCATTCATATCTGTGTTTTTCCCTTCTTGAAAAACTGTTTTTAAGCAATCTCGACACCTCCTCAACACCTCTCGATACTTAGCCTATCTGTCGAGATTTTCAGTTGATTTTTATCACAATCTCGACACCTCTCGATAGCTAGGTGGATCGATCGAGAAATCTCTTGTCTCCTTGATACCTCCTCAATCCATCGAGCCTGCTTTGCTGTGAACACCTGGACACCTCTCAATAGCTGCATCTGTTGAAGCTTTTAAATCTTGACACCTGTCTCGATACCTCTCAACACCTCTATTTGTCGAGATTTACTGAGGTTCTATATATAGGTTTTTGTGCGATCCGAACTTCATTTCCTCGATCTCTCTCGATCTATCTGTGGCTGTTCATCTCCCAAACACTCTCTTTTCTCCCTTAAACCTCTTCCTCAAGCATTTTTTTTAGCCTAATCAAGTTTTTCCTCACTTGGTAAGTCTTTAATCCCTTATTTTCATGCAATTCATTCTTTGAAACCTAAGTTTTTGGCATTTTTGCAAAATTTGGGGTTTTTCAAAATCAAAGAGGTTTTTGTAAAATTTTTGGGATGGGCTTTGGTTGTGTTACATGCTTGATTGCATTCATATCTATGTTTTTCCCTTCTTGAAAAACTGTTTTTAAGCAATCTCAACACCTCCTCAACACCTCTCGATACCTAGCCTATCTGTCGAGATTTTCAGTTGATTTTTATCGCAATCTCAACACCTCTCGATAGCTAGGTGGATCGATCGAGAAATCTCCTGTCTCCTCGATACCTCCTCGATCCATCGAGCCTGCTTTGTTGTGAACACCTGGACACCTCTCAATAGCTGCATCTGTTGAAGCTTTTAAATCTTGACACTTGTCTCGATACCTCTCGACACCTCTATTTGTCGAGATTTACTGAGGTTCTATATATAGGTTCTTATGCGATCCGAACTTCATTTCCTCGATCTCTCTCGATCTATCTGTGGTTGTTCATCTCCCAAACACTCTCTTCTCTCCCTTAAACCTCTTCCTCAAGCATTTTTTTTAGCCTAATCAAGTTTTACCTCACTTGGTAAGTCTCTAATCCCTTATTTTCATGCATTTCATTCTTTGAAACCTAAGTTTTTGGGATTTTTACAAAATTTGGGGTTTTTCAAAATCAAAGAGGTTTTTGTAAAATTTTTGGGATGGGTTTTGAGGATTTGATCTTAAAAACTTCATGCATTGCGTTCCACTATATTTCCATGCATTTAGTTGTGTGTTATACATGTTGAACTATTTGTGTGCTAGTAGGTTTGGATTGGGCTGAGCCCATGATACTTTTTACTTTGCACGTCACATGTTCATGCATTTTCATGCATACGTACCTTACATTCAATATATTTGTGTATATTTGAACTGTTTGGGACTTTTCTGAGTGTTTCTTTCTTTCTCACTCTTTCACTATAACTCTATCACAGAGTCTCGTGCTCGATTTTTTCTTTATTTGTTAGGGCACCTCACTATAGATTTTCCTTCACATTTTATTCTTTCTATTATAGATATGTATAGGGATACAACTACTTGTGATAAGCTCATTTTCCCTTCGGCTATCACATGGATTTTATGCCATTTTTCTGTTCCTTTTCCCTCTTCCAACCACTTCCCCGTTATGTGTGCCATTGACTACGCTACTGTTAAACGGAGCGAGGCGCAGTTTCGATCAAGGCAGTCCGGTATGGTAGCTCCTCCCACTCCTTCAGCTCCATCCACATCCGCTCCTTCCTCTTCTATGAGCGGAGTGACACTCGAGGACATCATGGCGCAGCTTCAGTGCATGAATGCTCACCTCGACACTCTCAGTGATGAGTTATGTCAGGTGAACACCCATGTTGGCCGCATTGCTCGACGCCAAGCTGAGATGGGTGGTTATACCATGCCTTTCACTCCTGTGGCCCCTGCGGATGAGAGTGATGCTGATGATGATGATGCTACTGCTTCTGATGATGAGGATCATGGCGATGCTAGCTCACCCAGTGATGACAAGATGTCTACTTGACACTCTTACCCTTTGTCACTCGTGACAAAAAGGGCGAGTGGTTTTGGTTATGAGAGTAGTCATACTTAGGGGGAGAGTTAGCATAGGAGATTTTTGCTAGGGGGAGAGTGCACATTGAGGGATGTAGTGAGGATTACTTGTATCTTTTTCTTTTCTCTACTTCAGATACATTTATTCTTGTATCTTAGGTCTTGTGACCATTATTGACATACATTGTACTTATTTTTCTTTATATGTTGATGTATGTTTCTTTCACTTATCCTTGCATGTGTTGTTTCTTTTCTTTCTTTATACACATGGTTCTTATAACTTGTAAGCAATCTATTATTTCTGTTTCACACAAAGATGCCTTGATGAGTTTTGTTTAAAGTGTTTCAGAAATATAGGTTGTCAAAGTCTACTTACCATAAACTCTCTTCTTGCAAAGTTTTTCTAGAATTTGTGTTAGGATAGATTTTATTGTATTTAACAAGTGAGTATGAGTTGAGTGATTTATGACTTCTCTCATATGTTCATTTGTTTGTTGTGGTTTTGTCACCGATTTCCAAAAGGGGAGATTGTTAGGACATATGTGATTCACTTGTTAGGAATATATGTCACTATTTTATGTAATTGGCTAATCTTTTGACAAAACGCACTTTACTTGTATTTGGGTAGAACTAGGATGTGTTTAATACTTCAAGAAACTTTGTTTCAAGATCAAGTGTTGAAGCCATGCAAGTCTGTCCAAGATTCAAGTATGAAAAGTGTCTGTCATTAAACCTCGATAGCTAGCCATCTATCAACTTGAAGAGCTGTTCCAGTCCTGTGGCTCGACAGCAGCTCGACAGATAAGGTATCTATCAAGGTTTATGAAAAACAGAATTTCAGATCTGTTTTAACTCTAATCTGTGATTATGTGTTTGGGCTTTCTTTTCTCACAACCCTAGACATATAAAAGGATTATTTTAAGAGCCGTCAAAGTAGACACAAGTTGCACAAGTGTTGAGCAAAGTTTGTTTAAGCAAATTGTGACCGAAGACAGAATTTGCCCAAGTTCATCGTTCTTGTGTAGAAGTTGCTGTGTTTGTGCATCGTAGGGTTTTGTAACCAAGCATCTTCTTGATCTTCATCATTTGGATGAACTGAAAAACTTTGCAGCCAACAACTTTCTCTAGTTGGTGATTGAAGTTGCGTACTGGGATCCGCGCAATTGGTTAGTCACGTACTGGGAGCCGTGCATCAAAAGGAGAGATTGTTACTACAGAACAAGTTCAATTGGGTATTGGGGTAAGGGTTCAACTGTAGGTTGGTATAAGGTACTGAGATTCCTTTACTTGTAACCGCTTGTTGTGATAATAGTGGATTCTCAGGAATGGTGACCTTAAAATCACCTGGTGGGGTTTTAGCCATGTTGGTTTTCCCCATTCGTAAACAAATCATCGTGTCAATTTATTTTCCGCTGCACTTAGTTTAATTGGTGATTTGTTTGTGCTATCCTGCGTTTGTATGTTAATTTGATTAATTAATAATCTTGACTAATTAATCAATTAATTCATCACAAGGGGTCAATTCGTTTTTGGCCTATCACATGGTAACGGTACTTAATAGTCAATGCTAAAAACAATTGTTGACTTTTTTTTTTTTTTTTATAAATTTTACTTCTTGAGTTTATTTGTTTTTGTTGGTGAGCTAGTTAACTAACTATTATACAATCCAATACAATACCTTTCAATATGATTTGACTATGAGAGAAATGCTAGAATCAATCGTATCATACACGTTATTAGAGATGACATAAACTATGCGTAACTATGATATATGAGTTAATAAATTATAGCTATTCGTTGATTTTTTTTTTTTTTTGTCTCCCTTGTTGTCTTGTAGCATGTGCCTTTTGGTGTTATTGTATATAATTTAAGATTAAAAAATAAATGAATTATTAAATACTTAAAATTAAAACTCTAAGTAAGTTAGAATTTTGAAATCACATGTTGGGCCTGTTACTTAGACATTCAGCTAAGTATTTTATTTGATTTACATATAATTTTTAAAAGTTTTACCTTTTCTATGTATTTTTGTGGAGTTTGTTAGCTTATATACTCTCAATCTCGGTTCATATTCTGTCTTGGCCTTTGGGGTTGGGCTATTAATTATTACATTTCCATATTTTGTCTTGGCCTTTGAGGTTAATTTGGAACCTTTTTGGGGCTCAAACTAACCTCCTTAAAGGGAGATATTTTGGGGATTTGTCCATACCAGTTGATTGTTACTGAAAGTGGAGAAAAATACTTTAGTTGAGAGGTGTGGCAAGGGCCTCTATTGAAGCACATTGTGGGTAGTGACAAGCATATCTTTGTTTGGCATGACTCTTACCATGGGCATGGACCTTTACTTCAAAACTATGGCAATAGAGCAATGTATATGATGCTACTAGTTTTCCACTGACAGGTTGTCTAAATTCCTTGTTGATGGTAATAGAATGTGGCCTCCTGCAAGATCTAATGACTTTTTGCAAATTCAGGGCAAAGTCTGTGAAATGCAGCTTGGTGGTGTGGATGCTGTGATTTAGCTCCCTGCTGCAAACAAAATTTATAACCACAAGGATAACTGGAGATCTATAAGAGCTGTCAAACCTTCAAAGTTGTTGTTAGCACATGATATGGTTTGCTAAAAATACTCCAATCATGCATTTATGTCTTGGATAGCTTTTCACAAAAAGCTTAAAACTAAGGATAGGCTTGCTTCTTGGGGATATGAAGGTTACTTGCTTTGCTTCTTTTGTAAGAGTAGGATCAAAATCTCATAATTATCTTTATTTTGAGTGCTCTTTCTCTAAGAGGTCCGGATGAAGGTTCTGTCTAAGTGCCTCTATGGTATAGGCAAATTGGAGGATGGAATGAGGAGGCAAGTTGGGCTTTGAAGAAATTAAAATGAAAGAGAATTCAAATGACCATAAGACTGAATGCATTTGCGCTTCAAGGGGACCTTATTCACAAGATTCCAACTTGAGCAAAAAACAAAAACCTTTGCACCAAAATAGGAATTAGCAGACCAGGATAGGCAATTAAAGAAAGAGCAAACTAACCAAGATTGTGGGAATAGTATGGTTGTAGGTGTTGTTTTGCATGTAACAGTTGTGTTGTATGCTCTTTTGCTGCTGGCTTGACTCTTTGTGCAACCATTTTCTGCTTGGTGCTTGTACTTTGGTTTGTTTTTCAATGCAATCTATTTCATTTTTCAAAAAGAAAAAAGAAAAAAAGAAGAAAAAGACTGAAGCTAGGAGACATTAATTGCAATTGATTACCTAGTTATTCTTGTGGCAAGAGTGCAACATAAATCATGTTCTACATCAATCCTGTGGAGAGAGCATCTAAAAAGATTAGGAAGCTTAAGTTTTTGTTTTTATTTTTTAGCAGATAATTTAGCTTAGTTCTCTTCTACAACAATCTTGTCGTGTAACAATTGGCTGCAGTCATGTTCTTACATGTCCAAAGTCCACATGCACCAATTTCTGTGATGTGCGGCACTATCTATGTAGAAGGTAAATCACTTATTTATGTACAATATTTTAGCAGTTATTTTATGCTTATATAGAGAATATACTGTAGCTTGTTGCATAATGTAAGAGGCATAATTAAGATAAGATGATTGTTTCACTGGCTCCAATGGATTGTGCATTCTTATTGTGATCAAGCTACTGAATATCCTTATAGATTCCTTGTGTGTGTGTGTTTGTGTCAAGTATTTATTAGGCTACTTCGTTATGCTGCTTAATCTGAACCTTAACTTCTCCTGCTTAGGATTTAGTTCTTTGAAGTTAAATCTTTTTGTGTGCCAATTTTTTTGATGTTCTACATCTAAATTTTTTTAAGTCATTTAATGTCACCATACAAATATGGTTTTAACTTAATATGCTACTTTATCTGAAAATTGTAGTTATATAAACATTCGTGTTACATATTTTTGTTGTTTTCAGGTTATTATTGCCTAGTAGTCCCCAAAGAAGAGGTCTAACACATTTGACCAAGCCGGTATCTGCTTCTAGTTCAGGTAAAGTAACTTTAAAGACACTTATAAATTCATGCAATTTTTTTCTTCTTTCCCTCTTCGTTTTGTCTTTCTTCCTCCTCATTGGTAGTAATGCAGTTTGATCTCTTACCCCTACATTTTCTTTTCAAAAGTAATTAATTATTATGTTGTTTTGGCAATGTAGGTCTTGAGGCATCTATTATAGATCAGAAGGGAAAAACAATAAAGTTGAAGAGTGCTAAGATAGTTATTGAGTCTCAAGATGAAAATAAAATGCAAGTGAGCCTACAAGATTAAATTTGTATTACTCATTTGTTTTGTTGATAGATGTTTTGTTGATAGATAATTTCATGTAACAGATTTTTTGGCTTTTGCACAAGGTGATATGATGTTTCTGTGAATTAAATCTTATGCTTCTTTCCTGCTTTCTTTTCTCTTTAATAATGCGTGAATGTGAATTAATAAAAACCAAATATGAACTGATCTTCTACTTGGTTTGGCTGAGCATGTTTGACTTGTGACTTTCTCCATTCTGGTTATAGTTTTAAAATTTGGTATGTCAATTAACGAAAATGGATAAAGACAAAACTAGTTTTGTCTATGCTAATTAGAAATTCCAATACTATTTTTATCAAGTTGGCCATAATGGATCTTTATTAAAAACAATTGTCCTGTGGACAACATATGGTTTCTTAAACCTTTTGTGAAATAGATGGCCAGATTTGGTTGTGTTTATTGGATTGCCTCTACTTAGGTGTCTTGGAAATTTATATTGCAGTACTCTCATGACATTCAATTGGTAGATACAAGTGGACTTGACTGGGGATGAGACGGAAAAAGTATTTGATCAGGTTTTAACAAATTTGGCTCGCATAGCACCACCTGTTCCAGGATTTTGTAGGCAAAAAGGAGGTAAAATTCTGATATCCCTTGCCAATGTTGTTCAAGTTATAACCATGCTTTGTTTTTGTTCTCTTTAGAAATAATTAGATATGGTCATGGCAAGAAGTTTCTCAAGATAGGGGCTTATTTTATCTGATGGGCATAGGTGGATACAAAACAGATTATGGTTATTTTATTGATGACCTCTAAAATTCTCAGATGCTTTGTAATTTCATGAAAACAATAATATATATAATTGTGTATGTAAATATGTGACAAAAATTATAATGCTTATTATTCTTCTGTTCCTTCTAGAATATATTTACTCTATTGTCATAAATTTTTCCTAACCTTGCAAAGCCTAGCTTTACTTCAATTATTGAGGTTTAAACTGTTTCTGTCAGCTCCAAATGTCAGGTTTATGTTTGAATTGTTGGCATGTGAGTTAGAATTATCTGATAAATATCTGAGGCAAATTAAGTATGCAGTACCTTTGCACTTGTCTCCTTTTACCAAACCTATGTCACTCGTATGGAAGAAATTGTGATTTGATAAAATAGCTGATGCTCTCGTCCTGTAGTTTTTCTTGTGAAGGATTTATGCATTTTTAGAAATATTTTCTTTGGTTACATGCAACATAGTAGTTTCACAAATGGCAAACTTATAATTCCTAGGGGTGTCAATGCTAAAGCTTCAATCATAGTAGACCATGGCACTAATTCTCATATAAGCTTAAAGTCTTTATCCTTCATAACTTCCCAATTTCTTAAAATATGATTGGTTTTTCTTATTTGGTTGCCACTCTAGTTTTGTTCCTTTAGGGCTGTGAAAAAGGTGCCAACTTCCCATGTAGGGAATTTAATTTCGAGTGAAAAAAGCTAAATTAATCTAAGGTGATTGAGCCAACTTTAAACTGTGCTCAACACGACTTGTTTGCTATCTCCTTTTTCTTTTCTTTTTTCACCTGTAATTATAGTGCTTGTTACAATATGCATTGTCTATCATAAGTTGATATTTATTTGAACAATGAATGAAAAGTCATTAGTCAGTGTCGTACATTTTAAAAAAGAGAGATGGTCAGTGTTGTTTTCCTGTTGTTGTGAAATTTTAAGGTACTCGCAAGTGTACGAACCGTACCAAAGTATAGTTTGACAAGAACGAGGTCGAACCCACAGGGATTTGAATAAACGTAGGAAAATTAAATCAAATCTTAACCAAATTAATCCTAATCTAGTTTAATAAAAATTGATTGTTTTGAAATTAAATATACTAAGAAAATAATAAAATTAAGCAAATAGTTAAACTAAGCAAAAGATATAAAGCAATAAAAAGATGTAAACAATCAAGAGAAAGGAATTAAGGTTTTGGAATCCACCTTGTAAGTCATATCAGCATATATTTATGATCATTAATTTTTCCCAACCACTGCATGATAATCTAGAAATCAATCTTGCTATCATGGAAAATATTCTCATTAAAATCCTTATTTTAAAAATCAAAAGCATGTTCTTCTTCGCTTCCTAAGTATAAAATCAAATCATCAATTGTATCCATAGTCAAACAAATCACAAGATATATCCAATTCTAAAAATCAAGAATTAATAAACCAAGCATTCAATTAATTAAGACAAATCCTAAATCATGAGAAAAACATGACTGAACTCATATCTAGAATCTCATCTTAGTCAATTGATATGAAACAAGAACAATTTAAATCATTAAAGAACAACTATTGTGGGAAAAATCAAATCACATAAATATTACTGATAATCCTTAACAAGGTTTCATCCTCAACCCTAATTATAAATTTAGCTACTCATAGTAATTGAAAGAAAACATAAAAATAAAATACTAAACATTAAGTTAGACAAATAAAATAGAGAAAGAAATAGTCACAATACTAGAGAAAAGCCATAAAAAAAACTACGTGCTA
Source organism: Quercus tomentella (assembly GCA_028535165.1). Lineage (NCBI taxonomy): Eukaryota > Viridiplantae > Streptophyta > Magnoliopsida > Fagales > Fagaceae > Quercus > Quercus tomentella. Next base: position 41,990,342 of record JAPQVY010000100.1, on the reverse strand, counting down.
CTGCCTGCGCTCCAGTCCTAGCCGCCCCTTACTTTTCTGTTTTGCGCCCTTTATATACTTGCCCACATAGAGCCGACCTAAAGCCTCCAGGAAAACCCACAGTGACCTATAGCCTATCTTATTTGTGGTTCGGTGGAGTAAGACGAAAGCCCAAGCCCACATATGGGTCCACGAAAACAAGCCTCCTATCAATTATTTCTTCTTCTGTTTTTTTCTTTTCCTTGCTCCTTCACGTGTGACATGACTTCAGGCCGCTTCTCTTTATTCTTAATCCTTGCCTTTTATTTCTTTCTTTTTGCTTCACATGCTGACTTCACTACCTCATAATTAAAAATTTCCTTGGCACTTTTACCTTGTCAGATTGAATAGTAAGTCTCACTTCTTATCCTTTACTTTTTGGTCTTCTCTTGAATTCACGCCTGGCTGGATGTAAGTTGGCTCGATTCAATTGGCCAAACCACTTTGCATGTAAAGCCCTTGTTACTTGCAACACAAAGATATTATACAGTCAGTCACAAAATAACATAAAAGTAAGGCTAAATATGTAGATATGTGAGTACTTTATTGTATATATTTCATGCACATCACCTGTTGCCACTAAGCTTAAAATTTTAGGTATTTTGTTGAACCAGTTGGTCAAGCCAATCATAAGATACAGGAAATTTGGAATTGCTGCAATCACATCTTAAATGATTTTTATGTTTATGCAGGTTCAACATTGTTGGTCAAGTATTACTGAGCATCATCTGTCCTGGTGTTTCAAGTTCTTCAAAATCCATTAGGAGGTCAAGCTTGTCTTGGATGTGATATAATCTAACGGTATGCACATCTCCCCCCCCCCCCCCCCCCCCCCCTTCTCCTTTTGTGTTTTAGATTAATTACTCTTGTAATTGTCTTTGCCATTATAACATTATATGTAGAGTTCTTTGTTGCTTATAGTTATGCACAGGAGTTGCCACTATAGTGCAGGGAAATTTGTCTCTTTTAGTGGATAACAATGAGATTTGTTCCTCTTTTAGGGGATAACAATAGATGTTGATAGTTTTTTCAGTTGGAATTTTTAATGACTTGTACAAGTCGATAGATGTTAAGATTTCTTTCAACAATATTTTCAAAAAAAAAAGAAGAAGATTTCTTTCAACAATTAATTTGTTGGTTGGCACACACATGTCCAAAGTTGGTGAGAGATAATATTCTTTACTAATGATAATAATAATGTGTGTGCTTTTGTTGCATTTCTTTTAGTAAATTTACTAATCTTATAGTATGCCTCATTCATTCATTTGGTTTAGATAATGTGACACCAAAGGGCTATAGCCGCATTTCTAAAAACATGGCCATTGGTCCTGGCCTATAGTTACGGCTTTTAGACCACGGCTGAAAACGCAGCTATAGGTCGAATTGTCTTATAGCCACGTTTTCAGGAGCTATAGCTGCGTTTTAAAAATGCGGCTATAGGATTTTTTTTTTTTTTTTTTGGTAGTATTTGTGAGTCCAAACTCACCTATGATAGCTCGCCTTCCTATGATGATTTTTGAACATAAAATTCAATATTTTTCGAGCAGATATACTTAATTATAATTGGAATTGCTTTTGGATAATCGATTTTGCCCTTAGCCCCTTGTTTTCTTAGAACCAATATTGAGGTCCATAGTCACCTTTTGCGGCAATAGTATCATGTGAATTCTAGTACAGGCCCAACACAATTCTGTCGTATATAGGCACCATTTAAACTTTTACTGATTCCTTTTCGGTTTGAATTGAATTTATTTTTCTAAAGGACGCTTATAATTTATGGAGGAAAATAATATGTCATTCTAGTTCTGAATGAGAGCTGCATACAAGAGTTCATTCCAAGTATCAGGTACACCGGCTAGGCACCAATGGCTGCAATCCATGAACCTGTGTCCAAAAATTCCATAAAATGATGGATGCCCATCTTTTCTAAGTTGCGATAGGGTTGTAACATTGAGCAAGTAGACCGGCTTCAAAATGGTGTCGAGCACTTTCTCTACCACCAGCTCTGCTGGTTCTGGACCTCCTGGATAATTTTGGCCAAGCACTGGTTGTGCTTGCCCCACGCATTGATTTGCACTTGGTTCCCCCCAGAAACTTCCACTGATTCAATAAAACATACATATAATTATAAGAAATGAGGCACTTTTTTTTTTCTATGTTATGAGGATGTACAATAACTAAAAATACTAACTAATTGTATAAATAATGGGTGATTTTTTTTAATTGGGAAGCAATTTTATCTTTTAATACAAATTGATTAAGAACGAGTCTCTCCATCTTGGATGGTTACAATGTCTTTAATTTCCCCTTACTCCAATCATTGAACTTTCAGCACAATGTAGTGTAGAAATTTAGCAGTTGCCGAAACTGTTAATGTTATAGTCAAGTAAATTAATTCACTATTTTCTAAATAACTTAAACTTTTGGGAGAATCAGTAATTTATCGTAAATCAAAGTTAGAAGTAATTTTGTCCATTTTTTAAAATTTCTAGGGAAAAGACTAAAAATGCTAGAATTGCAACAAAGCAACAATAACAAAAATAGAAACAAAATGCAAGGTACTTACTTTGAATGATCTGGAGAAACACCTTGGAAGAAGACCTTAGTTTTTGTGGGGTCAACACTGTAGTCTATCGATTTAGCCCATGTTTTCAAGGCTATCTCGAATGCAATCAAGCGATTCATATCCTTGTAAATCTTTCCCCCTGTTTGAATAAAATCCCATCTGCATTATATTCCAAAAATAATTATTCAAGAATAGGATAGAAAAGCCATTAACTTCAACATAGAGTTCAAGCACAAAAATTAAAAACCAAATTAAACAATAATATATAAGGGTTCTACATACGGTTGTTCACTTCCCGTGTGAGTCCACCAATGCCATGTATTGAAAATTGTTACGTCGATTCCATTCCATACTTGTGCGCCTGCAATCGTGTCTAGGTTAAGAACACGCCCCTCACTTGTGTTTGTAATGTCAACAAGGAATGCATTGCGGTAGAACAACACTTTAACATCGTACTCCTGTGGATTATGGAATATGCATGAATACATAGATGGTGAAATTATGGAGGAAGTGTAGCGTCTATCTTCTAAAATATTCGAAGTCATACAAAATTTAGAAGTTTTCATACGGAACTATGATAATAATTTCTTGAAGATCGAGGTGAGATTAAGTTCTAAGCAACTTATTTATAAAATATAAAAGGTCTAAATTAATTTGTGAATGAAATAATAAATTGAAATCAACCTTTTATTATTATTATTATTTTTTTTTTTTTTTGAGAATGTGAAATCATCCTTTTGAGTCTCTTCTGACATAAATAATAACATTTACTTTCGTATAAAAGATTCTTAGAAAATTGAAGGCAATAACTTGAGTAGTATATTCTATCCAAGTATATATAAAATATTGTTATGTATAAATTATGTCGATTGTTTCTTATTCTCAAACGTAGAGCTTCTACCAATGAAGTTGTATAATTTAAGTGGTGCGTATTTGTTAATTCAGATACATCTAATTGTTTCTCAAAAAAAAGATACATCTAATTATTATTCCCAAATTTTTATATTAATTATTAGTCACACTTAAGTTGTTATTATAACGATTCTCACAAAATAAAAAGGTTGTTATTATAACATTGTTATTCTTATATAAAGGGAAATAATACTTTATTAAAACAGTAATTTATTCATATATAGAGACAAACATCAAAAAGAGAAAAATCTATTCAATTTCAACTACAAAGAGTGTCAGGATTATATTTAATAGTAGATAGATTAATTTGTCGGCGGAGATACATGTTTCAAATTACGATTCTCCCTAACATTTCAAAGTCCAATCATCATATTTGCCCATTGCCACGAGTTGTAATCATTGTAAGATGTGGTCTATAGTGAAGCAACATACATGTTTGGAACATGATCCCAAGATTTAACCTCGAGATGCAATTATATTCTTAAACTTACCCTGTTTACTTGCCATTCAAATGCAACTTCCCATAAAAATTAAAAAAATTAAAAATAAATAAAAAAGCAAATAACTTGGACGTATGCTTCTGAAAAACTCCAAGAGCAACCTAAACAGCATATTCTCCAAATAATTATTATTTGAAAAAAGAAACTCATTTATTCCTTCTTCATGATAATTTTTTATTTTTAGTTGTATATTAGTCCCTTAGATTCTAGGCCCATTTTGAGTTTCTTGTATAGCATGCTACTTGTATTGCACAGTCTGCACTCATATTGGGTGGAACCATGTCTAACATATATAGGGGGCGATGCCCCCTCACAAAATTTTTTAAAATTAAAATAATAGTAGGCAAATATAAGACTCAGCAATATTTTTTATATATAGACTTGGCCCCCCAAGAAAATAATTGGGCTCCCAACTATGACATTTCTGTGTAGCAAATTAGAAAAAATTTGTATACTCAACAAAGTTTGGAAAGATGTAAAACTTTCATATAAGATAATTTTGTAGAAATATAACTTTTGTATGCAATATATATGAGTTATGACTCACTTTGGAATTAAAAATCCAAGACATGTTTGTGCGGTACTTTGAGTTTTTCTTGAATTGTGAATCAATGTGATAGTTTAGTCTCAGCCCTCGAAAAGTAAAATCCTGGTTCTGCCCCGCTCATAATCATATACTTTCTATATAAAAACACCTCTTGTACACAGTGGTGGCTTAAGGACTTTTTTTTCTTTTTTTTTCTAGGGAGGTCAGCATTGGCGGAGCTAAGAATTTGTTGGGGTTGGGGGCAGAAAAAAAACAATTAAATTAATTGCTTCAAATACAAAAGAATTATTCCATAACTCTAATTAACTAGTCATGAAATATGCCTTAATAAAGAACATAGTTAGACAAAGAATTCAAGGAACTCATAATCTCACCGTGAACGTGAATGTCGAGACGGCCCCAGTCCTGGTTAAGGTGTAGTTAGCCGTCGGTACAGCTGTATGAAGCATGCAAGTGAGCGATTGCCATTGGTTCAAACTCAACGAGTCACCCACAAACATTAGGCTTTTCCCTCTAAGTCTTGACAACAAATCTCCACCATTGAATCTACATTGAACAAATTAAGCAGAGTCCGATTAAGATATTCATGATTAGCACACACGCAAACATACATATATTTGTGTGTGAGAGATGTGAAAAATAGAGAAACAAATACTCAAAAGAAACAACAATCACATGGCACAAAGAAATACTAGTATTGGCAATTTTCCCATGTACGTCCATGGAGTTGTTGCGTTTTTAGTATGTCAAGGAGAAAAATATAACAGCCACCGTATATTACAGCTCTGCAATGCAATAGGTATACCCAAATCTGAGGCGACAAATAAATATCCTAAAATAACTGGACTAAAATGTGCCAAAACATGGGCAGACCGGTCCATGGATAAAGCAAAAAAAATTCTCCCATCTAAAACCTAAAGCTTTTAAGTAGAGTCAGGTCACAAACTAGATTGAACACAAATTAAGCTCCACATAGCCCGATAATTTTATCCTCCACCTATACTATCATCCACACCCATCTTATAGGAAATTTGGAATTTTTTAAAGTATTTTTTTGGGCCTTTTTAGTGCCTCTTTCTATCATCCACCAAATAGATAAATGTAAATAATTTGCATATTAAGCGTGTGTTTGGCTCTAAATTTAAAAGTCAGCATATTTTACTATTCAGCTTGTTTTTGCTATTATTCATAGGTCTCATTACACTTTTTGTACTATTCATGGGTTCCACTGTACTATTTCAGCTAACTTTTACTTTTATCTACAGTATTTTCAGCAAATAGTTTTCAGTTTCAACAAAATAAACAAATCTCAAACAGATCCTAAAAGAGGTCAGGTGATCAATCTAGGGATTTGCAATTTGCTTATATGCTTACATAAGATGTCATTGTCCCATATAGCAATCAATATAGAGGCAAAAGCCATAAGATGTCAAGAAATTAAAAGTGGCGCCAAATTTACCATAGCAACAAAATATTTGAACAAAAAAAGTTGGAAAATTTTACTAACAGTAATCTTAATCCATTCATCCAATAATATTGCAAAACATATTTTTATCCAAAATGAACAAAGTAAACCAACCCAATTTTTATGAACAAATAATCATCCATATATGGAAATCTATTGTAAAATTAAATTGGATTGGATATAAACTATAAAGCACGCAAACCTTTAAAATAAGTGAAAAGAAAAAAATATATAGAAAAGGGTATGTACCTTGGTAAGTTGCAGCCAGTGGGTTGCCATCTATATTTGAGATAATCTGTGTCTGGACGACCATTCTTTTGGCAATCGAATTGCTTCTCAATGAATGTGCAGCTTGATTCATTGTAAAGAGGGTATGATGTATCGAAAACCCAATTCCCTTGGTAAAGGTCACAGCCACTCTCTACAGCTTGTCCCACCTTGTAAGAATGCTCACTGTGTACATGGTGCAAAAGAGAAAGTAGTAGTAATGCAACAGATATAGAAAAAGCTCCCATGACCATGAGGGACAATTTGTTATTTTTTGTTGTTCAGGGTTAGTCGGTGAAACTCGCAATGTATGTGATTTTGAATAGAAGCAATGTGTATGGATTATAAAATATTAATTATATAATATTTAGAAGATTATAAATGTTTAAAAAAAAAGGTAATAATTTCAAAAAAGAAAGGTTATCCCAAATTACCAATCAATTATTTTGTTTCAAGTTTTAACCCAAATTGCAATTAGATACTAAAAATAAATAATGATTTTGTGCACCATAAATGACTAATTACCATATTATGAATCTTCAAAGGACATTCCAAATTTTCATAATAATTTAGTTGCGCACATTTTATCACTAGTTGTAAAAAAGGTTTTTGCTATGTGACTCATTTTTTGGAAATGAAATATAATATTCCTCACTTTCTATATATAATATAATAAAAAATACTATTCATTACCTTCCATCTTATAACAAATTAAAATGAAGATCAAGGAGATCCAAGATGAGCTTTTTAAAGTAGATGCATCAAAGGTGCGATTCTCTAAACCCTAATTTGAAAATTCAGAAGTGCATGTATTCTAGGAATAGAGACGGAGCCATGTATTGGCCTTGGAGGTTATGCCCCCCACACCCCCCCCCCCCCCCCCCCCCAACCCAAATTTTTTAAAAATTTGACTATTATATATATATGCACAAGAGTTTTACAATTTTACCCCCAAAATATATACAGTTGCCCCCCTCCCCAAAAAAATTACAAACTAACCCATGGAACCAAAAAAGAAAACATTTAGAATTGCTCAATTTCCTAGAGAAACCTTCCAAAAAAAAAAAAAAAAAAGAACAAATCACAAATCCAGATAACACAAGTTTCTAAAAAGTTAAATCCAAATTTAAAAAATTGATTTTTTTGTTTCCTCATTTCTTCAGTTCTTCTCTCTAAATCTCTTGCAATCTCGTATCTAATTGTTAGCAACAAATATTCAAATTCATAAATGAAATCTGGACTTTAAAGAGAGTTTAAATCTGAGTTTGAGAGAGAGATAGAACTAGGTTTGGTTGAGAAAAACAAAAAAAGAGAGGGCAGAGAAAGAGAGAGAATTAGTTATGGTTGAGAATAAAGGAGAGGGAAGATAGTGTCAGATGAAAGTCACTATAAAGAGATGGTTTGATTAGGGACCGTTGGATTCATACACAATGAGCCATTGGATTATAATCATTACTACTATTAATGTCAGATAATATTATTTCACGTCATTTCTCTTCAATTTACAAGGACAATAGACAGTAAGAGTTTTTGTCATGTTACAGGTAAAAGTTGCTAAAGAAATTTGTCTTTGGGTTTTGACATATATTATTAAAAAATATATATTACTACAAGTTAGTGCATATTTATGGAAAAATAAACAGTTGTAAGACATTTACGTGTTAATATTATTTCATTTGTTTGTATAACTATCTTGAAATTTTAATTATATATATATGGTACGTAATTTGAAATTGTATCTACAAATATGAGATATTAATGCTAATGAACGTGAGTTTATATTAAGCTTGCCTCCCTTTGATTCAAATCCTGACTCTGTCCCTTTCTAGGAACATAGAAGTAGATTTTGGTTTTGTTTTCTATTGCAAATAATTTGTATAAGATGAAAATATTTTTCCAATTTTATATATATATATATAGAGAGAGAGAGTGATCGTAAGTAGAAGTTTTAAGAGACTAGTAGCCAACGATAATTTTCGAAGAATTCTTATATTTAGAGCTATGACATGACTTGAATAGCTTTTAAGTTTTTTTTTTTTTAATGAATAATTATTTCTTATTTTAAAGAATGGTTTTTGTTTTTAAAGAAAAATCATTCCTCATAATGATAATATAACCAAACATAAGAAATGGATTTGGCCCTTAGCCCCCTTGTTTTCTCAGCACCAAAATAAATTCCATAGAGACCCTCATGATAGTTACTTTTTTCGTAAATAGTTTCACGTGAATTGTGAAATTTTATGTAGGCCCGGCAACAATTCTTACATAGGCTTCATGTCAACAATTATTGATTTCTTTGCAGTGTGAATTGTACAATTTATTCCTTGTGGGGAAAATAATAGACTATTCTTTTTTTTTCTTTTTTTTTGAGAAATAAAATAATAGACTATTCTAGTTCTTAACAATGAGAGCTGCGTATAAGAGTTCATTCCAAGTATCAGGTACTCCGGCTAGGCACCAATGGCTGCAATCCATGTCCCTGTGTCCACCATGTCCATAAACTGATGGATGCCCATCTTTTCTTAGTTGCGATAGGGTTGTGACATTGAGCACGTAGACTGGCTTCAACATGGTGCTTAGCACTTTCTCTAGCAGCAGCTCTGCTGGATGTGGACCTCCTGGATAATTATTGCCAAGCAATGGTTTTGTCTGCCCTGCGCATTGATTTGCATTTGGTTCCCCCCAGAAACTTGCACTGATTCAATAAAACATATACATACAAATATAAGAAAAGAGGCAAAAAAAAATTCTCTGTTTTGAGGATATACGATAACTAAAATTACTAACTAATTACATGTATAAATAACGAGTGATTTTTTTTTTCTTTAGGAATCTATTTTATAATCTTCCATACTAATTGATTAAGAGTGAGTCTATATAGGATGGTTATAATGTCTTTTCTCTTTACTCCAAAACATTGAGCTTTCACCATAAAAATAAATAAAAAAATAAAAAAATAAAAAAGACTAAAAGCTAGAATAGCAACACGCGTGCGCACATAAAAAAAAAATAAAAATAAAAAAAGCGAGGGTACTTACTTTGAATGATCTGGAGAAACACCTTGGAAGAAGACCTTGGTTATTGTGGGGTCGACATTGGAGTCTATCCATTTAGCCCATGTATTCAACGCTAGTTTGAATGCAATTAAGCGATTCAGGTCTTTGTATGTCTTACCCCCAACTTGAATAAAATCCCATCTACATCATATTCCAAAAATAATTTATTTAATTAGGAATAGAATGGAAAAGCCATCAACTTCAACATAGGGTTTGAGCACAACAATTATAAACCAAATTAACAATGGAGGGGGGGGGGGGGGGGGGGGGTGGTTCTACATACGGTTGTTTTCTTCCTGTGTGTGTCCACCAATGCCATGTATTGAAGATCACTACGTCCATTCCTTTCCATACTTTTGCGCCTTCAATTGAGTCTAGGTTAAGAACAGCCCCCTCACTTGTGCTTATAACATCAACAAGGAATGCATTGCGGTAGAACAACAATTTAACATTGTACGCCTGTGAATTGTGGAATATGCATGAGTACATAGATGATGAAGTTATGGAGCAAGTGTAGCATCTATATCTCTTCTAAAAAATTAGGAGTCATTCAGAATTTAAAAGTTTTCGTATGTATGTCACTTTAAGATGATGTTTGATATATTTAGTATTTACCAGAGTCATAGCTTGAGACTACAGTGTAGTGGCTAAATTACTATAATCCTGATCTTGACATCTTAGTGAACCTGGTACGGTAGTTCTGCAGAAGAAATACCTTTTAGAGAGAGAGAGAGAGCCCTAAATTGTTTTCGATTCATATTGACTTATGTCTATAATTTATATGATGCCAATTAGTTTATTTGGATACATCTTATTATTCCGCAAGTTTTTATTAAGTATTTGCCGTTGGTAAGTAGTTATTTTTAGATAGGTTGTATTTGTTATACAGAGTGTATTTTATAACTGAAAACGTGACACATGAGTGTGTGAAAACACACTATGTATAACAAGATTTATCCTTCTTAGATAAAGGGACATAACTTTATTAAAACAGTAGTTTGCTCATATAAAAAGACAAACATAAAAAAGAGAAAAGACTTAGAAGTTCAAAATCAAAAGCCAAATAATAGGGAATTCTCCCAATGCTATTTCAACTTCAAAGTGGTCTCATGATTTTTTAAGAAGGATTTAGATACGGTGTTGTACTACAATTCTACTATTTAGTGAGATATAAAAGTTAATAAAAAGGTAATAAAAAGTTAACAGAAAAAATAAAAAAATTATTATGTTAACTTTTTCATCTCACATTAAATAGTAATTGCATGATGCAATAGCTAATCCAAATCCATCCATTTTTTAATGGTAGATAGAAGTGTCGGCTTAGATACATGTTTCAAATTCGGATTCTGCCTAATATGACAAAGCCCAACATCATATTTGCCCACTGTCACATGAGCTGTAAACATTGTAAGATGTGGTCCTAGTGAAGCAACATATTTGTTTGGAATTTGATCAAATGGTGGAAAACTTGTCTTTCAGGAAGAAGATCCAAATGGGCGGTTGAAAATGATTTTGTAAATTATATTTTCCCCTTTTATGTCAGAGTGAAAACGAGGGCTTACAGCATCCACCCATTGAAACCTCCAAGTTAGCCATATACACATAGATAGAGAGTAGTGAATATTTGCCATTTTTGGCTATGAGAAGCAGATATGTGATTACTGTATGTTAACTTAAGAATTTTCACTTTTTCACTTTCTTTTTTTGTTTTTATCCTTTGTTAAATGCTAATTACTTTTGTTTCTATACTAATGCTATATATGATTCTTACATATTTGTTGGGTGCCTTACCGTGTGGGTCCAGCCCACTTGCTTGCCATGCCTTGTCAAAGCTCATTTATGAGCTTGGTTCCAAGAGTCTTCAAACTCAGCTTTCCATTTATTGAGAAGTGACCAAAACATGGAAAGGTCTAACTTCTCTTAATGAGAAGTGTTCCAAAAGTCAGCATGCCATTTTCTTGGGCAGTGACTTAGGCGTGTGAGACACGCTGAAACTGACAAAAGAAGAAAAGAAGGAAAACAAAGGCATTCGGCCTTGTGAGCAAAGCTGAAACTGAGAGCCTTTCTTGGCCATTTTGTATGTGAGTTCTAGAGAGAGCAAAAACACAAAAGGGAGAGAGCTTCAGCTGGAGGTGCAGTCCGAAAAATAGAGAGAAACACAGTGAGAGTGTGAGAGAGTGAAAAAGAAAAAGGAGACATTTTTCTTTGCTCAAGTTATACACAAGGAAGATAAATTGGTGGAGTTCTCATGGAGTTTTTGAGTGTTACAACCATGGAGAGTTGGAGTATTCAGAGGAAGATTTTGCTACTGGCTTTGTGGTGAGATTGTATTTACTCCTTGAGATTTATTTGTTGTATATCCAATTTATTGTGAACACAAGTTTAGCATAAACTTGGTAGTTGTAATCTCTATTTCATAGTGGATATTTTTCGGAGCTGCCCCGTGGTTTTTCCCTCTACACTAGAGGGTTTTCCACGTAAGATTTGGTGTTCTTGTGTGATTGTGTTTATGTGGTGCTTGCTGGAATTTCATTTGTTTCATAATATTGCTATTGCTTGGTAGTCATTAATTTTAATTCACATATAGACATAGAGGGGATTAGGATTTTTCCCCAACAAGTGGTATCAGAGCTTTTGGTTGCTTGGGTTTGACTGTCTTGTGTTGGATTAAATGGAAAATATGGCTATGAACACTATGATTAAACTCTCGGCATCGAATTATTCGATATGGAAGCCGATGATGGAGGATGTCCTTTATTGCAAGGATTTGCATGACCCTATTGAGGGTGATAGTGCCAAGCCTAGTGATATGTCAGATAGAGACTGGGAGAAATTAAATAGAAAAACTATCGGGTGTATTAGACAATGCATCGATGTTAGTGTTTTTCACCACGTGTCTCAGGAAACAAATGCAGAGGCTCTTTGGGAAAAATTAAGGAGTCTTTATGAAAGAAAGACAGCTCAAAATAAAGCTTTTATTGCTAGAAAGCTTGTGAATTTGAAGCTTAAAGAGGGTAAGTCCATTGCCGAGCACCTTAGTGAGTTCCAAGACTTGGTTAATCAGATGGTTACAATGAAGCTAGTAATAGATGATGAGTTGCAAGCTTTATTGCTTCTGAGTTCCTTACCTGATAGTTGGGAGACTTTGGTAGTGTCACTTAGTAATTCTGCTCCGAATGGTGTGTTACAACTTGCCATGGTTAAAGATAGTTTGCTTAATGAAGAAACTAGAAGAAAGGATATGGGCAAGGATATTGCACATGCTCTTGTCACAGAGAACAGGGGGAGAAGTAAGAGTAGAAATTCTAAAGGGCGAGGTAAATCCAGAAGTCGGTCAGAGTCGAAAGGGAAATTCAAGTGCTTTTATTGTGATAAAGAAGGTCACATAAAAAGGAATTGCAAGGCTTGGAAGAACAAACAGAGAGAGGATAAAAATCAGAAAAAGGTGGATGATGAGAACACTGCTGCTGTTATAGTGTTGGAAGATGAGGTCCTAGCCATAGGACAAGATGATTGTTGTACAGTTTCGGATCCTTATGTTGAATGGGTGATTGATTCAGCTGCTTCCTGCCATGTCACTCCTAGAAAAGAGTTATTCACTTCATACCAAGCGGGAAACTTTGGGAGAGTGAAGATGGGCAATGATAGTTATGCTGACATTGTGGGAATTGGTGATATATGTGTTAGGGCTAACACTGGATACACCCTGATTTTGAAGGATGTGAGACATGTTCCGGATATTCGCCTAAATTTGATTTCCACTCATGTTCTTGATAAAGAAGGTTATGGCAATTATTTCCGTGATGGAAAATGGAGGCTTAGCAAAGGATCATTGGTGTTTGCTAGAGGGAAGATTTGTTGTACACTTTACAAGACACAAGTAAAGTTGTGCAAGGATGTTGTTAGTGCAGCTCAGGAGGATTCTTCGCCTAACCTGTGGCATAGGCGACTGGCTCACATGAGTGAAAAAGGGTTGCAGATTTTGGCAAAGAAGTCTCTCATTCCCTTTGCCAAAGGTACGTCACTAAATCCTTGTGATTTTTGTTTATTTGGTAAACAACATAGAGTTTCATTTAATATACCCTCTACTAGAAAACTCAATGTATTAGATCTTGTTTATTCTGATGTATGTGGTCCCATTGATGTTGAGACTTTAGGTGGCAATAAATATTTTGTTACATTTATTGATGATGCTTCACGAAAGGTGTGGGTTTATGTTTTGAAAACAAAAGACCAGGTATTTGAGCACTTCAAGAAATTCCATGCCATGGTGGAAAGAGAGAAAGGGAAGCCTTTGAAGTGTCTCCGTAGTGATAACGGAGGTGAATACACATCTAATGAATTTAAGAGTTATTGCTCCGAGAAAGGCATTAGACATGAGAAGACAGTTCCTGGTACCCCACAACAAAATGGTGTGGCAGAAAGGATGAACCGCACTATTGTTGAGAAGATCAGATGTATGTTGAGAATGGCTAGTCTGCCTAAGTCATTCTGGGGTGAAGCTGTTGTGACTGCATGCTACCTAATTAATAGATCTCCATCAGTTCCTTTGGATTTTGATATTCCAGAAAGAGTATGGACAGGGAAAGATGTTTCTTACTCTCACTTGAAGGTATTCGGGTGCAAGGCATTTGTTCATGTGCCTAAGGAACAAAGATCAAAGCTTGATAGCAAATCTACTCCTTGTATATTTGTTGGATATGGAGATGCAGAATTTGGCTACAAGCTATGGGATCCAAAAGAAAAGAAGATGATCAGAAGTCGAGATGTAGTTTTTCATGAGAATGAAAACTTGGCAGACTTTGAAAAAACTGAGAAGCCTAAAGCTACAGTTGGAGGTGTTCCTGATCTTACACCTACCTCTTCTTCCTCAGATAATGCCACAAATAGAGAAGAGGTACAAGATGAGAATTATGGTGATGAACCAACTGAATTTGATGCTGATGAGCCAGCAGGTGTTGATGGTGATGATGTGATAGATACAGATGGTGTTGAGCAGGGGGAGCAGCCTCCTCCACTAGAGATGGTAGAATCTCAGGTGAGAAGGTCTACTAGAGAGCGTCGTCCATCGACTAGATACCCCACTTCTGAGTATGCTATGATTACTGAAGAAGGGGAGCCAGAAAGTTTTCAGGAAGTACAGTCTCATAAGGATAAGCAAAGCTGGTTGAAGGCTATGCATGAAGAGATGAATTCTTTGAACAAGAATAAGACTTATGACTTGGTGGAACTTCCTAAAGGCAAAAGGGTATTGAGAAACAAATGGGTGTTCAAGCTGAAGAAAGATGGTGACAAGTTAGTGAAGTATAAAGCTCGATTGGTGGTTAAGGGTTTCAGTCAGAAACAAGGGATTGACTTTGATGAGATATTCTCTCCAGTAGTCAAGATGAGTTCCATTCGAGTAGTTCTGGGATTAGTAACTAGCTTGGATCTTGAGCTTGAGCAACTTGATGTGAAGACTGCTTTTCTTCATGGTGATTTGAAAGAAGAAATCTACATGGATCAGCCAGAGGGATTCAAAGTAAAAGGGAAAGAACACATGGTTTGCAAGTTAAAGAAGAGTTTGTATGGCTTGAAGCAAGCTCCAAGACAGTGGTACAAGAAGTTTGACTCATTCATGGTGGGTCACGAGTACACGAGGACAAATGCAGATCATTGTGTGTATGTTAGAAAATTTCCAAATGGTAAATTTGTTATTCTTCTGCTATATGTAGATGATATGTTGATAGTAGGACAAGATGCAGGTGTGATTGGAAATTTAAAGAAGGACTTGTTCAAGTCATTTGATATGAAAGACTTGGGTCCAGCAAGACAAATTTTGGGTATGCAGATTCTACGTGACAGGAAAGCCAAGAAGCTATGGTTATCACAAGAGAAGTATATTGAGCGGGTTCTTGAAAGGTTCAATATGAAGCATGCCAAGCCAGTCAGTACACCTCTTGGTTCTCATTTCAAGCTAAGAAAGAAATCTTGTTCTTCATCAAAGAAAGAGAAGGAAGACATAGCATCAACTATTTATTCCTCAGCAGTTGGGAGTTTGATGTATGCTATGGTTTGCACACGACCAGATATTGCTCATGCAATTGGTGTTGTCAGCAGGTTCATGGTTAATCCTGGTAAAGATCACTGGGAAGCAGTGAAGTGGATTTTCAGGTATTTAAGGGGTAGCTCTAAATTGTGCTTGACTTTTGGTGATTCTAAACCAATTTTGGAGGGTTATGTAGATGCAGATTGGGCAGGTGACCTTGATGGTAGGAAATCTACATCGGGGTATTTATTTACTTTTGCAGGGGGAGCTGTATCATGGCAGTCAAGATTGCAGAAGTGTGTTGCCTTATCTACAACTGAAGCTGAGTATATTGCAGCTAATGAAGCAGGTAAAGAGATGCTTTGGTTGAAACGGTTTCTCCAAGAATTGGGTTTGAAGCAAGATGGGTATGTAGTTAATTGTGATAGTCAGAGTGCTATAGACTTGAGCAAGAATTCTATGTACCATTCACGCTCAAAGCACATTGAGGTGAGATACAATTGGTTGAGACTAGTTGTTGAACAACAGTTATTTGAATTAGAGAAAATTCACACAGATGAAAATCCAGCTGACATGTTGACCAATGTTGTGTCTAGAGAGAAGCTAAAGCTTTGTGTCGGGTTGGCCGGCATGAACTCTGATTGAAGACTTGGGTTGAAGATCTCCTCCGTAGTGGGCTGGAGGGGGAGATTGTTGGGTGCCTTACCGTGTGGGTCCAGCCCACTTGCTTGCCATGCCTTGTCAAAGCTCATTTATGAGCTTGGTTCCAAGAGTCTTCAAACTCAGCTTTCCATTTATTGAGAAGTGACCAAAACATGGAAAGGTCTAACTTCTCTTAATGAGAAGTGTTCCAAAAGTCAGCATGCCATTTTCTTGGGCAGTGACTTAGGCGTGTGAGACACGCTGAAACTGACAAAAGAAGAAAAGAAGGAAAACAAAGGCATTCGGCCTTGTGAGCAAAGCTGAAACTGAGAGCCTTTCTTGGCCATTTTGTATGTGAGTTCTAGAGAGAGCAAAAACACAAAAGGGAGAGAGCTTCAGCTGGAGGTGCAGTCCGAAAAATAGAGAGAAACACAGTGAGAGTGTGAGAGAGTGAAAAAGAAAAAGGAGACATTTTTCTTTGCTCAAGTTATACACAAGGAAGATAAATTGGTGGAGTTCTCATGGAGTTTTTGAGTGTTACAACCATGGAGAGTTGGAGTATTCAGAGGAAGATTTTGCTACTGGCTTTGTGGTGAGATTGTATTTACTCCTTGAGATTTATTTGTTGTATATCCAATTTATTGTGAACACAAGTTTAGCATAAACTTGGTAGTTGTAATCTCTATTTCATAGTGGATATTTTTCGGAGCTGCCCCGTGGTTTTTCCCTCTACACTAGAGGGTTTTCCACGTAAGATTTGGTGTTCTTGTGTGATTGTGTTTATGTGGTGCTTGCTGGAATTTCATTTGTTTCATAATATTGCTATTGCTTGGTAGTCATTAATTTTAATTCACATATAGACATAGAGGGGATTAGGATTTTTCCCCAACAATATTATGGTCAATGAGAAGCAATTATATTCTTAAACCTATCCAGTTTGCGGGCCATTCAAAAGCAACTAATTACTTGGACGTATACTTCTGTAAGATTCCAAAAGCAACTAACCTAATTAAATACTTCTGCAAGATTCCGAAAACAACCGAAACAGCATATTCTCCAAATAATTATTATTAAAAAATAAAATAAAATAAAATAAAAACTCATTTATCCCATCATCACAATAACTTTTTTAAGAAAAATGTTTAGTGCAAATTCTTTAATATACACGTAGTATACATGCTCTACAAATATAAGGGAAACTGTGATTTCAAGTTATAGAATAGAACTTCAAAACTATGACTTGAAGTCACAGTTTATCTTATTTTTGGAAATTATATATACTATATGTACAAGTATGTGTAATAACAAGGCATAGTTTATTCTTATTTTTGGAAATTATATATACTATATGTACAAGTATGTGTAATAGACCCTCCTTTTTTTCTTTTCTTTTTTATTGTTAATGTATATTGTTCTATTAGACTCTAGGCCCATTTTAGGTTTTTCATCCAACACATATACATGTAAAGCATACTACTTGTGCAATCATATACCTTTTATATAAAGGCACTTCCTATACGGTTTATTGCATAAAATACAATAGAATATTCCATAATTATAAATAAATGGTGCCAGCCCTAGTTAACTGGTCATGACATGTGCATTAATAAATGAACGTACGTAGTGAAACTAAGAATTGAAGGAACTCATATTAATCTCACCGGGAATGTGAACGTGGAGATGTCCCCAGTCCTGGTCAAGCTGTATTTAGCCGCTGGTACAGCTCTATGAAGCATGCAAGTCAGTGATTGCCATTGGTTCAAACTCAGCGAGTCCCCCACAAACATTAGTCTTTTCCCTCTAAGTCTTGACAACAAATCTCCACCATTGAATCTATATGAACAAATTAAGCGTGGTCCAATTAAGATAGATGTCCATGATTAATATATATATATATATATATATATATATATATATATAGTCTCTTTTGGCTTTGAAATTAGATGTATCTCTATCTATTTGTGGACAAAAAGGTCGATAGCAACTTGACAGCCATGGATTGTTTCTTTATTCGAAGAAGTTAAGAATTGGGTCATTGTTGCCTGTGAGAATCCAACTGTATTGGACCCCATAGAAGAAATTATGATTCCTTTTAGTTTTAGGTATAAGATTCTCACACCCTATACGCAAACCAATTTTCTGTTAATTAATATATATGCATCATCATAGCATTATTGGCAAATTAGTCTATGCTAGCTACGTTCTACCAATCTTGCAAGGTGGATGGAAATGATCATGACAGCCACATCAATATTCTACAATTTTTCTTTTTCCTTTTTTCCTCTTGAAAATAATTTCGCTATAAAAAAAATAAAAATAAAAATAAGAAACCAACACAAAATGGCTCCAGGAGGCTTCTAAGTTCTAATAGTCCATATGTTATGTATGAATCCTAATAAATGTCCATGTTTCTATGCTTGTTTACCAAATTTGTATTAATCAGGTTTTGTCTAAAATGGTGTTTTCAAAACACGATATCACAATTTTAATTAAAATTGTGTTTTGAGTGTGTTAGGAATATGTGCTTTATTACTACTTTTTCTAAATAAATTACATATGACATCACACCCTACCTATTCTCACAACAACTTGAGATTTGGGTAAAATATGAATGCTACTTGAAAATTGGATGAAAAGGCGCCATATAGATAACAGAATCATAATCATTGTTGTTACTTTTAGTGGGTGATGAATTGATATTGAAAAAGACCATGGAAAAGCCACATAAAGAAAGCCTAAAAAGTCAATACTCAAAGTTTTAAAGTTTTTTCTAAGGGGGTAAATGTAAATAATGTGCATTCTAAAATATGTTAAAGTCTTTATTCCAAACTAGAGGCAAGTGAATGTAATAATAGCAAACCTTAATAAGGTTATTGCAATTTTTCTACTAAATAAAGCCTATGTAAGAAAATATATTAATTAAAGTTATTCTTGCAATATAGAAGAAAATAAATTAGAAGAAAAAAGCCAACTCTTAAGTTACGCCCTTACCCATTTTCTTTTCATAAAAAAAAGGATAAAAAAAAAGCACATCACATAAAGGCTTAGACAAAAACATTTTGGCCTCTCTCTCTCTCTCTCTCTCTGTGTAGGTTTGTTACATTGAATATTAGCCAAAGCCTTTCCCATCAGAAAAAGGTGAGGAGGGGGTGGGAGTGCGGGGTGGGTAATTCCTTGGTTGGACTTTGTTTTCTTCATGAAACAGTCAACAAACCTTAAAGTCTACGTCAAGACAATCAATGAACACTTCATCGCTAGAGCCTCCCATACACTTAAATGGGTACACTTCTCGAACTTTATAGTATTAAATCTTTAAGGTTGAAGCCAATAAGTTAGAACTCAAATCACATTGTTTTCCTAATAAGAGGAAAGTGCAAATTAAGTAAGATTATGATTTCCAATCTGTTGTATATATATTTAGGTCCGTGATAAATATTTCTATGGGCTGTAGACTCAATGATTAAGACAAATCAAGATAAGCGAGGATACTAGCCCCAACTTAATTAATTACAACATCCACCTTATAAATGCATGAAAAGCAAGTTCAATGTTCTGTTATCTCTTGAGTAGTGAATGCAAAAATATTCACTCTGTAACTTTTCCCACGATTTGCTTCTATATATGCCCCCATATCTACATTGTCGTATTCTTTGTTCTCATTCGTCTAGCATTGTCTCTACTCATTTTTTTTTTTTTAAATTCTTAGTCCCATAGAGCAATCATATAGAGGCAAAAAGCCATAAAGATGTCAACATCTGAATTAAAAATGGCGCCAAATTTACCATAGCAACAAAATATTTGAACCCCAAAAAAAAAAAGTAAAAAAATTTCAAACAAAAATCTTATGTTTTGAGGAAGTCACTATATACCCAGCCGGCCAAAATTCATTCAACCGACAATATTGTAAAACAGATAGTTATCCAAAAAGAACAAAGTAAGCCAAACCAAAATGTTAGGAACAAATAATCATCCATTGCCATCTCTTGTAAAAGTAAATTGGATCTGATTAGGTATAAAGCATGCAAACTTTAAAATAAGTGAAAAGAAAAAATGATATCTAGAACAGGGTATGTACCTTGGCAAGTTGCAGCCAGTGGGTTGCCATCTATATCTGAGATAGTCTTTGTCTGGGCGGCCATTCTTTTGGCAATCGAATTCCTTCTCAATGAATGGGCAGCTTGATACATCGTAAAGAGGGTATGATGTATCGAAAATCCAATTCCCTTGGTAAAGGTCGCAGCCTGAGCCAGTACTCTCTGCAACTCGTCCCACCTTGTATGAATGCTCACAATGTACTTGGTGAAAAAGAGAAAGTAGTAGCAATGCAACCGATATAGAAAAAGCTCCCATGACCATGAGAGAGAGAAAACTTTATTTTTGTCGTTGAGGGGTAGTCGGTGAAACTCACAATGTATGTTATTTTCAATGGAAGCAATGTGTGTGGATTACAGAATATATAAGGTGCTTGCGTGGTTGTAATAATTATTCAGAAGATAATAAATTAAAAAAGGTAATAATTTACAAAAATAAAAAGTTATCCCAAATTTCAAATCAATAATTTTGTGTCACAAATTTTATCCCAAGTTGTGATAGAATACTGTTAGGTTCTAAGGATTTAGGATCCAAATATATTAGAACTTCAATGTGTAATGTTGGCAAACCATGATCAAAACTTAGAGTCTAGAATTAGGCTGCTCAAAGTATGTTTATTGTAAAGTTGGAATCGAGTAATTGCAAAAAATTACTTTTCACTTTCTGCAAGGCTCGATCGATCAAGTCTAATTTTCGATCGAAGCTCGTGTAGATTGTTTTCTGCAGAATTTTCCAACTCAACCCAAGCTCATATGACGTGTAGAGCTTTATGTTTTGCCTTAAGTATAAAAGGAAAAACCTTAGCCACGTTTTATTGTTATTGTTTATGTTGTGTGTATGAATCTCTTGTGAGATCTAGAGGTGTTTGCCTTCATACATACTTAGGGTTATCAAGATCAAGATTGATGTCGAGAGCTTGGTGATCATTTCAATTGTTGCATAAAGAGCTTAAAGAAAAACACAAGTGGGAATACTTGTAGTTACTGTGAATCCAAAAAAGTAGTCCATGGACTCGAAGTTGTCACGTGGTCGTGGTAATAAGTTTTCTACTCGAGGTAGTAATAGGATGTTAGTGGTTTAAGTCGCTATTGTAAAATTTCAATTCTTTCATAGTGGATCTGTTTTACCTTGAGAATAGCTAGGTTAAATCATCCCCAAGTTTTTTACCGATTTGGTTTTCTTGGGTTATCATATCATTGTGTTCTTTATTTTCCGCACTATTTCAATGATATGATTTTCTTGTGTTAACCTAAATCTGAATAATTTACCTAAGTTAATCACTTGACTAAATAACTAGGTTAATCTGTTTGTATTTAAGGGGTCTAAAATCGTACAAGTGGTATCAGAGCAGGTTAGCTCTAGCATTTAGATTTTTTGACCTAAGAGTTGATCCTTGACCCCTGTTGTCATGGAACAAGGTCACTCTCTTGTGATCCCACCTCACTTTGACAAGAACAACTATGCCTACTGGGAAGTAAGGATGAAAGCATTCCTAAAATCTATTGATGAGAGAGTTTGGAATTCCGTTGAATATGGATGGGAGAAGCCAACTACTCCTGTAAGCGAGTAGCAAACTTCTCAGAAAGAAGCAGCCGCTTTTAATAGCAAAGCCATGAATGCTATTTTTAATTGTTTCTATGGAGGAATTCAAGAGGATATCAAATGTTGAGGTTGCTCATATCGCTTGGAATATTCTCCAAACTGTGCATGAAGGCACAAAGGCAGTTAAGATCAACAAACTACAACAATTAACAACTAGATTTGAAAGTATTAGAATGTTTGATGATGAAAGTTTTGATGAATTCTATGCTAAACTTAATGATATTGTTAATTCTATTTATAATTTGGGTGAAATCTATGATCAACCGAAGATTGTTAGGAAGATACTTAAATCTTTGATTGAGGACTTTAGACCCAAAGTGACTGTCATTACTGAAAGTAAGGATGTGGACTCCATCCCTGTTGATGAACTTGTAGGATCTCTTCAGTCTTATGAGTTAGATCTACTCAAGACAAACAAATCCAAATCAATGGCTCTAAAGTCAGTTGATGATATTGAAGGGAATGGATTTGATGATGAATTCTCTGCTACAGAGATTGCTTATCTTGCCAAGAACTTTAGAAATTTTTTTAGGAACAATAATAGAAGGGCAAAAGATAAAAACAATGCTGAACCTAGAAATTTTAGGAGGAATGATCCCACTAAAGTGAACAATACTAAAAAACCTAAAGAGAAGGTAGGTTAAACCTCTAATAATTCTATGGGTCAACAATGTTTTGGATGTCAAGAGTATGGTCATGTAAAATCAGAATGTCCTATATTCTTGAGATCAAAGGGTAAAGCTATGGCTGTAACCCTTAGTGATGATGGAGTTTCTTATCATGAGTCTAGTAGTGATGAAGATGGAAACTTTATTGCTTTCACAGCTACTACTGTAGTTGATGAAAGTATTGTGGTTGATGAGAACCCCTCTGATAGGGAACTGTCTGAGAATGCTGATTTGCAAGAAGCCTATAATAAACTTTGCAAGGTTGCTGCAAAGGATGCTATAAATGTTGATTTAGGTTTACAGAAAATTGCTTCTGTTGAACTTGATAAGAAGAATTTGCTCATTAAATTGTTTGATGCTAATGAATTGCTTGATAAAGTGAAGACTAAGAACATGTTGTTGCTTGATAAAGTTAAGAATTTAGAACTTGAATTATCTGTTGCTAAAGAACAAACAAATAGGTCTGCTAGTTCTAAACTTAAACACATGTTGAGTATTCAGAAGTCTCCTTTAAACAAAACTGGTCTAGGTTTTGAAAATAGCATCTCTATACCTAAGAATCATTCCACAAACTTTGTTTCTTCTTTTGAGCCTCTCGTGAGTGAGATTGTCAAACCTACAGAAGTTACACCTCCTAGGAAGATTAGGGTTGATCTCAAAGAGTCTAAACCTAAGACTCCTAACCCTCCTAAGGACAAGTTGCATGATAAACCTGCATGGATCTGTCATTTTTGTGGAAAGTCTAGGCATATTCGTCCAAACTGTTTCAAGTTGCAAGCTACTAAGCAAGTAAATAAGCCAAAAGTACATGTGCCTCAAGCACAAGATCCCATGGTACTTATTGGTGAATTAGTAAAGGCTTTGAACCTTTATTCCAATCTTGGAGTTGCTCAGCATTCTAATATAAATAATAACTCCAATACAAAAGTTGCATCTAAAAAGTTTTGGATGCAAAAGGCTCGATCTAATTGAGTCTTTCGGACATGGTCCTTGTGCTTCATCTCTCTATTCTTTGTGACCATTTTTTTTTTTTTTGGTTGCTTTTGTTTTCTTTGTTTCTAGGATTTGCATTGCATAACATTCATGCATTTCATGCTAGGTTGTTTTTGATTTTTTTTTTTTTTTTTTTTTTTTTAAAGTAAAGTAAAGGAAAGACAAATGTGTTTTGCATTATTTTTCTTGGATTTGAAATCAAGGTTGGCCATATTATCTTTACATAACATGTTTATATATCTTGTTTAGCTTGGATGAGCTTATTTTATTGCACTTTACTAGTTTGAGCTTTGTAGTGCATGTTGTGTGGGAGTTGTTTAAAGTTTTTTATCACAAGATCTTGATCTTGAAGTCACATGTTTTTGATTGTAAGGACTAAAAAATTCTAAGAAAGGCATAAATAATTATCTCACCACTGTTTACTAGCTAATCATGAATACCTTAGTGCATATCATAAGATTTTGTATTCAAGAAAGTATAGCATATGCACAAAAAGAACATAAGGTGTAGCCTCGGCTTATAATAAAATTCAAATTCAAATAAAATTGGTATGTACATTATCTTGGCTATTTTAATTAGTTTCAAATCAAATAAAATTAGTGTGTACATTATGAGGCAAATCAAGAAATTTACATGATTGCAAGCTTGTTTTCTAGGAGATGTGGGAGTTATATGATGTAACTCTTTAGGTGATAGTCACTTTCAAACTTATGTGATGAATTTTTTAGAAATTGTGATTGAACACTGTAAGAACTCAAATTGTGACGATCCCAAATGATATGGGTTTCGCACGTAAAAAGGCCCTTGCAATAAAATTTATAGAGCGTGGGCTGAAAGGCTAGGCCTTGGTCACTGGACGGTGGTTAGTCATGGTGTTCGTGGTGGCAGCGTGTTTAGTAAGACCTTTCCTCCGGCACGGCCTAAGCGGCTCCGGTCCTTTGGCCTTGTCCGAGGGGATTGGTCTTCTTATAACTCTCCCATCTTTAGGGCTTCAGGGGGTGGGAGACGGTTTGTCCCCCCCTTTTTTGGCGCATAAGCCATTACTTTATATAACCCTTCTTGGTTGATCTTGTCCCTCCACCTGTTGATCAGGCAGGTACCTGTTCGAGTGCCTGTCCCATCAGCCGCCTCCCCCTACTTTCTGTTAGGTGCAATAACCGAACTCACACTGTTCATAAATCTTATCTCTTCAATATGGATATTTTAGGTTTTTTTTCCAAAACTATGCCTATACCGTTCTTGCCCTTTCTTTCAGGAGGACCTCAGGAATGCCGAGGACAGAATCATCCTCGGCTACGTCTCAATATTACTTGGACTTTCATTACATATCCTCGGCTATATCCCTCCTCGGCTCGGGCCTTGGGCCCCAATGTAAAAATGGGCCAGGGCCACAAAATATTGGGCCCCACAATAGCCCCTCAAAATCCTGCTGTCTGACCTTTTGGTCGGAGAGGAGGGTTTTGATGATACCAAGACTTTATTACAATTCGTTTAGCTCTACCCTTCATTAATGTTGGTGTCTCTTCATCTGTTTAGGAAATGCACCGGGTTAAGAGACATTCTTCTAGATTTACACACGATGCGCTCCCGCCGTTTCAGGGTACGAGGCACGTCTTTAATAAATTTCCTTTACAAGGCCAATCAAATCTGACAGTTATAGATGACATTGGGGAGTTGAACAGACACTATATCATTTGCAGCTCTTCTTGGAAATTTGTACGGATTAAATGCCACTGAACTTACCTTCCATATAAGAAGCCAGATGAGAGGGTACTTCCTTTGCATAAAGACCCTTTAACTTTTCTGAAGCCTTAAACCTCAAGTTGCGCTCAAAGTTTTCCTTATCAGCACAGTCAAATCTTATAGTATGATATGTCTGAGGTAGAAACGAGGGTGAAGAGACCACATCCCTTCCAAAAGCACCGTGTCCCTCCGAAGCTTAAGATGGCTCGGTCAGGGCAGGGTTGACAGAGACTCAAGATATTTCTCATCCTCCTTCAGCCAAAATCCGAAGCAAGAGCTAATCGCATCAAGTTTTTGGTGCAATCGAGCTGGGGTTGCTCATTATCAGTACCATCCGCTCTCCTATGAGCATAGCTAATATGGCACCAGCGTGTTAGGAGTCAGGGCTGATGCAGGGACTAAATATCCCTGCTTCTTCCTCTCTTCCTTCACTGGTGCCTCCTTTTGCCTCCCCTTCTTCTTCTTTCTCATCACCAGATCCATCCTGGTGCTTTTACTTCTTCCTCTTCTTCTCCTCATCCATCAAAGGGGGTCTCCCTCTCATACACGGTCGCTACTGGAGCAGAGTTTAGAAAGATTTGTCGTTTCATTGTATTTTATTATTATTTTTATTTTATTTTTGTTTCTGTAATTAGCTTCTTGTATAGGCTTGTTTAAGCCTCTCATTGTACGCTGTACTGCGTCTTTACATCAATAAAAGTTGACATTATCTTATTCTATGTATTCTTTCTTTTCTGCAGTGGTTATGCCGTAAATAGATGTGCTATCATATGATTTCCTTTTATATTCTGAACGATGCTTAGGGCAGAAACCCATATTAAGAAAAAAATATCATTATGAGCTTATTGAAACTATTCGGCACAATAATGCCGACATGAAAAAACAATATCTAGGGCAGAAACCCTTATTAAGAAAGAGATATTATTCTGAGCTTATTGAAACTATTCGGCACAATAATGCCGACATGAAAAAACAATATCTAGGGCAGAAACCCTTATTAAGAAAGAGATATTATTTTGAGCTTATTGAAACTATTCGGCACAATAATGCCAACATGAAAAAGGGTTGCATACCCCAAACTAACAGAGAGGATGGCTGAATACTCGGTGCTGTGCAGGAGGTAATCATCCGAGGATGTGTAACCCAAAAAGAACTGCCCATGCGGGTCACCAAGTACTAGGGTGCTTCGCCACCTTCCTAACGACCTTCATAGCCCTTGTCCTTTCTAGCATCCGGTCTGAAGACCGAGGTGCGATCGTATCGAACTTAAACGCTCATTCTCACCAGTTCCCTTAAAACTGAGGATCTGAGGACAGGTTGGGACCTTCATTCCGTTTAGGACGTAATCCAATTTTTAGTAGATAATCATCTTGTAGGACTGAGCAATCTAGAATTCTCCTTAAGTGGTTGGTTTTTCCATAGGTTTGAGTCCGAGGACTATGCAATACCTTGGTTCTGTCCAAAACTTGATCTTCATTCTCATGTACTTGGTTTCCCCATAGGTTTGAGTCCGAGGACCATGCAATACCTTGGTTCTGTCCAAAACTTAGATATTCATTCTCATGTACTTGGTTTCCCCATAGGTTTAAGTCCGAGGACCAGACAATACCTTGGTTCTGTCCAAAACTTAGATCTTCATTCTCATGTACTTGGTTTCATACAATACCTTGGTTCTGTCCAAAACTTAGATCTTCATTCTCATGTACTTGGTTTCCCCATAGGTTTAAGTCCGAGGACTATGCAATACCTTGGTTCTGTCCAAAACTTAGATTTTCATTCTCATGTACTTGGTTTCACCATAGGTTTGAGTCCGAGGACTATGCAATACCTTGGTTCTGTCCAAAACTTAGATTTTCATTCTCATGTACTTGGTTTCCCCATAGGTTTGAGTCCGAGGACTATGCAATACCTTGGTTCTGTCCAAAACTTAGATTTTAGTCCGAGGACTATGCAATACCTTGGTTTTGTCCAAAACTTCTCCTTTTTAAGTAGTTGGTGGCTAGCCCCTTGACAAGGGTACGGGATGTTGACTTGATGCTGGAAGCCCCCAGAACTACTCGTGCCACTGGAAACGATGGAGAGGCTTTTGCCCAGCTAGCCCCTTCACCACAACTACTTTCTTCGTCTTTGGAGGAATCCTAGGTTCCACCGTGACTAACTGCTGCCTGTGCCAACACACAAGCCTTCCCACAGACGGCGCCAATTGTAAGGACTCAAATTGTGACGATCCCAAATGATATGGGTTTCGCACGTAAAAAGGCCCTTGCAATAAAATTTATAGAGCGTGGGCTGAAAGGCTAGGCCTTGGTCACTGGACGGTGGTTAGTCATGGTGTTCGTGGTGGCAGCGTGTTTAGTAAGACCTTTCCTCCGGCACGGCCTAAGCGGCTCCTGTCCTTTGGCCTTGTCCGAGGGGATTGGTCTTCTTATAACTCTCCCATCTTTAGGGCTCCAGGGGGTGGGAGACGGTTTGTCCCCCCCCCCCCTTTTTTGGCGCATAAGCCATTACTTTATATAACCCTTCTTGGTTGATCTTGTCCCTCCACCTGTTGATCAGGCAGGTACCTGTTCGAGTGCCTGTCCCATCAGCCGCCTCCCCCTACTTTCTGTTAGGTGCAATAACCGAAGTCACACTATTCATAAATCTTATCTCTTCAATATGGATATTTTAGGTTTTTTTTCCAAAACTATGCCTATACCGTTCTTGCTCTTTCTTTCAGGAGGACCTCGGGAATGCCAAGGACAGAATCATCCTCGGCTACGTCTCAATATTACTTGGACTTTTATTACATATCCTCGGCTATATCCCTCCTCGGCTCGGGCCTTGGGCCCCAATGTAAAAATGGGCCAGGGCCACAAAATATTGGGCCCCACAAACACTATTTACTTATCACCTCACATGTATCTCAAGCTCTTATTAGTTGCACACACTACACAAGTTACTCTTTGCTAAACTTGGTATATTATATTATGTGTGATCTTGTTGTGGCCATCCAAGATTAAAAGTTTTTTTATTTTAATGCAAAATGTGTTTAAAGTTTGAGAATTGGGGACAAATTGATTGAAAATCTTGTTTTTAAAAGATCTGGGTTAAATTCAAGGGTTTTTGAAAAACTTTTCATCTCATACTCAGGCATTTTATTCATAAAACATTGTGCTTTGAGGAGTTTCTACATTAAAATGGTCTGTTTTTCAAAATTTTGATTTTTCCAGATTTTCGATCGATCGAATCTGTTGCTCGACCAATTGAAATTGCGATTAAAAATTTGGTTTGAATCTGCCTGGCTCGATCGCTGCTTGATTGATGCTGGATCAATCAAATATGTTTTTCAATCGATCAGACCTATTTTTCAACCGATCGAAAATCAGTCAAAGATTTTTTTAAAACATGAGCTTTTCACGTGTTCTTCACTATTTCAAAAGTTTTCAAAAAGCTATTCTCTCTCTCTCTCTCTCTCTCTCTCTCTCTCTCTTCGACCGATTCAGATTCACTATCAATTTTTTGTTGTTTTCCCTCCAATTTTTCTCAAGGTTTTTGTCATCTAGCACAAGTAAGACCATTCTACCCTTTCTTTTTCAGTTTAATCTCATTTTTCATGCATTTTAGGGACATTTTTTGACCTAATAATTTTTGGGGTTTTTGATGTTTGAGATGATTTCTTTCAAAATTGATCAATGGGTTTTTGTTATTGGATGATGTAATCATGTTTCTCATGGTTTATTTTGATCAATTTGGTGCATTGGGAAGAATTGAAAATTCTAGGGCTTGAAACTCTCGGATTTGGGGATTTTGTTCAATTGAGATTAATTTGCTAAAATTGGCCTGTGTAATTAATTAATTATGTCATTATATACTGTTATCTACCTTGTGTAATGATAAATTGATCAATTTTTTGGGTTTTTTGAAATTGGGTTTTTCAAAGTTTGGGTTTTTGTTCTAAAACTCTAAATTCAAGCCAATTCTGTATTTTTAAAGTATAATTGAAATATTCTCTATGCATTAGAGCATGCATCATATGTTTATACTGTTCATGCATCATTTTGATTGTTCTTTTCTATATTTTTTGCTCTAATCTTGTCTAATGCAGTCTGCCTTCGAGTTTTCTTTGTTTTTCTTTCTTTGATTTCTTTTCTGTCTATCCTTACCAACCCATAGCATCATGGTTAGGAAGACTAGAACCCATAGGACATCCACCTCCGCCTCTACTCCAGCTTTTGATAATGAGAGGTTTCTTAGTGAGAAAAACTAAGAGACCTATGAGAAGCTGAACATCCTTAAGTCTGTGTGGGCTGAGAGAAAAGTTGTTTTAGATGAACTTGATCCAGAAATTAGGAGGAATTTTGAGTGTAGGGGCTGAAAACCTTTGATGGATATAGATCATCCTCCTTCGGCTACCTTGATTAGAGAGTTCTACTCGAACCTCTCTATCCACTCCAATGATTCCAACACTCAGTTTGTGAAGAGTTGGATACAGGGTGAAGAGTATGTCATTACTCTTTCGGTAGTGGCCTCTGCTCTTGGGGTGCCTAAGGTACAGCATCCTGTGTACCCTTATGATGAGAGCCCTCCATTTGATGACATTATGTCATATCTCACTGGTCCTTCCATTTAGTGGGGTTCTAATCCTCGGATTACCTCTCATGAGTTGACTGAGATTCATTATCTGTTTTTCCGGATTTCTTGTCATTCCATCTGGCCCATCTCTCACTTGCACACCATTCCTACCGAGAGATTTGTGTTTTTGTATGCCCTTGTGACAGATGCACCTATAAGTTTTCCTCATCTTTTCATTTGATCCTTGGTTGATGTTCATAGGAGTAGTTCTTCTGCACATGCTCTTTTCTTTCCACTTTTTATTCATCGGATTTTATTACATTTAGGTTTAGATGAGTTTCTTGCTTCTGAGCCCGTACACATTATAGCTCCCATAGGTGCCACCTTCCTTAGGCAGAGAGCTGCTCAGATGAGAGCTAGCTCTAAACGCCCTAGAGTTGAGTCTTCTTCGAGTGTTGCACCTCCTCCTCCTCCTTCTTCAGGTTATCCCACTGCTGAGGAGTTTGTTGATCTAACTACTGCTGCTGCTCCTCCACCTTCTACTTCAGATGATTCTAGCATTCGTCTATGTTGGACACTATCATGACCGTTCAGGTGGCTCACGGTCAGCTTTTGGTGGACGTGCTCATGGAGCTTCAGGCTTTGCGTGCATATTTGGTGAGCTTTAGACAATCACCTCTGCCACCTCCTCTTGATGATGAGTCTTGATCACCCTTTGGCAATTCGTCACAAAAAGGGGAAGTACATATGGATGGAGATTTGGGGATAGGGGGAGATTTTTTTGTTTTGGAGCTTTAGATTGTATCTAGGTGCTTCATCTTGTACTTATTTTTTTGGCTCATGATGTATTTATCCTGATGTATTTATTTTCTTATGAGTTGTATATGTTAGGGGAAGACATTATGTTTTTATTTCTGTTTCTTGTTTCACATTGTGCTACATTGGCTATTGATTTATATTTATGAGGTTATTCATGATATATATCTTTTATTTTTATGTTATGTGAAATCAAGAATTTATTTTGTTTTACTAGTATTTTCCACACATGCGTTTATGCTTTTATTGAGTGTTTCAGGAATATACAGGTTGATTCAGTCGTGCTGCTGTCTACACTTGCAATTGAAAGATAGTAGTTAGGTTGAATTGTTTTTTTTTTTTGGGCAATTATATTGTAATGGGCTGTTTTTATAACTTTGAGCATTTTGTTTTATTATGTGTTTTGTCACGGATTGCCAAAGGGGGAGTTTGTTAGGTTCTAAGGATTTAGGATCCAAATGTATTGGAACTTTAATGTGTAATGTTGGCAAACCATGATCAAAACTTAGAGTCTAGAATTAGGCTGCTCAAAGTATGTTTATTGTAAAGTTGGAATCAAGTAATTGCAAAAAATTATTGTTCACTTTCTGCAAGGCTCGATCGATCGAAATTAGACTCGATCGATCGAAGCTCATGTAGATTGTCTTTTTGCAAAATTTTCCAACTCAGCCCAAGCCCATATGACGTGTAGGGTTTTATATTTTGCCTTAAGTATAAAAGGAAAAACCCTAGACATGTTTTATTGTTGTTGTTTATGTTGTGTGTATGAATCTCTTGTGAGATCTAGAAGTGTTTGCCTTCATACATACTTAGGGTTATCAAGATCAAGATTGATGTCGAAGGCTTGGTGATCATTTCAGTTGCTACATAAAGAGCTTAAAGAAAAACACTAGTGGGAGTACTTATGGTTGCTGTGAATCCAAGAAAGAAGTAGTTCGTGGACTCAGAGCTGTCATGTGGTCATGGTAGTAAGTTTTCTACTCGAGGTATCAATAGGATGTTGGTGGTCTAAGTCGCTATTGTAAAATTTCAATTCTTTCATAGTGGATCTGTTTTACCTTGAGGATAGCTAAGTTAAATCCTCCTTAGGTTTTTTACCGGTTTGGTTTTCCTGGGTTATCATATCATTGTGTTCTTTATTTTCCGCACTGTTTCAATGATATGATTTACTTGTGTTAACCTAGATCTGAATAATTTACCTAAGTTAATCACTTGGCTAAATAACTAGGTTAATTTGTTTGTATTTAAGGGGTCTAAAATCGTACAAATACTAAAAATAAATAATGACAAACTTTTAAAGACTTATAATTTTATACGTTATTTCGATTCATAAACTTATCTTTTATATCTAAAAATCTTGACATTTGATCACTTTGAAATTTTGTAAGTGCAGAATATATGAAGATAATGTAATATAATGGTGGATTTGTCAAAATTCACATCCAATTAAAAAATATTGAGTGATATAACATTGTTTAAACTTATATAAAGTATGTTTTAAAAAAAATGTTACAAAGTGTAAAGTGTGTGTGTGTGTGTATATATATATATATAGAGAGAGAGAGAGAGAGAGAGAGAGAGAGAAGTGTATATATATTTATAGAGAGAGAGAGAACATAAATAAAATTGTATCACTTAAACTCTATCCTCAAATCCTTTTTTTAGTTTCTCAGGAAAAAAAAAATGTTAAACTTAATGGATGACAAAGATTTAAGAATGGCCTACACATTAATGGATGACAATCAAGAACGACCAAGCAAAGGTAAATATGTAACCATGCAAAAAGAGGAAGCATTAATGTAAAAAGAATTGAGTTATGACATAAAAGTAGACATGGCAAAATGGGCAGGTCGGGTCCGGTCGGGTCAAACAGGTTGCAGGTTAAAAACATGTCATTTTAAGTGGGTTAAAAAGGGTTCCTGTCAATCAAGTTGCGGGTTGAGTCGGGTAGACCCATATTTTTCACATGAATTTTTTCTTAATAAAGAAAACAACATGTATTTGCCATTTAGAAAGTCATGCAACAAATTACTTGATGTAAAATGCATTACTTTGAATTCACCACTTATATCAAGAATGAATTCAGTTAAACTTATTAAAACTTATTCAATAATTTTAAAATTATACAAATCCTAACTGTTAGGTTCTAAGTAATTAGGAACAAATGTTAGTCTTGTTTAGACTTACTCAAAGTATAGGTCTTTTATGTAAAGTTGGAATCAAGTTAACTGCAAAATTGAGTGTGCAATTCTGACTGACTCGATCGATCGAGAATTAGACTCGATCGATCGAACGTCGGGCAGAATGTTTTTTCTGTAGAATTTCCAACTCAGCCCTAAGCTCATATGACGTATAGGGTTTTATGGCTCATATGACGTATAGGGTTTTATGTTTTGCCCTAGGTATAAAAAGGAAACCCTGGTCATGTTTTTGACGTTACTCTGCTTGTTGTGTATGTGAATCTACTGTGAGATCTGAGAGGCAGTTGCCTTCACACATGCTTAGGATTATCAAGAAGGTGATTTCATTGAGAGCTTGATAATCATTTCAGTTGCTGCAATAAGAGCTTAAAGATACACAAGCGGGAATGCTTGTACTTGTTGGGAATCCAAGAAAGAAGAAGTCTGTGGTCTTGGAGCTTACACGTGGTCGTGTCAGTAAGTTTTCTACATAGGTAGCAATAGGATGTTAGTGGTCTAAGTCGCTGTTGTATAAACTTCAATGCTTTCATAGTGGATTCTGTTTTACCTTGAGGATAGCTAAGTTAAATCCTCCCCAGGCTTTTATCGGTTTGGTTTCCTGGGTCATCATATCTTTATGTTCTTTATTTTCAGCACTTTACATTGATATGATTATATGATTGTGTTAACCTAGATATGGAACTTGGACTAAGTAATAACTTGGCTAAATAACTAGGTTAATCTGGTTGTGTTTTTAAGGGGTCTAAAAACAAACACTAACATTGCTATCTAAAACAAAATTACACAAAAATAAGTAAAACAAATACAGAAGTTTTATTTCTACACAATATCAACATCCCAAAATATAAACAAAATTACAAATGACTTATTGGATAACTCATTTGACAAAGAATAAAAACGTATAAGAAATTTACAATCTAGAAAATTAATTTTATAATCTATTATCAATTGTGGTTGGCACTCTATTTCAATTTGAGATATACATTAAGTTTGATTGTTTACTTATTTATACATTGTCTCTTTTATAAATATCATATCATTGTTAAGCAACACACACTCTATTAAATATCATAATATATCTTGAAAAGATGTTTATTTTGTACATAAATTGTTAAAAAATAGGTCTAAGCATTCATAATTTATGCTAATTTAATACTTTGGCTTCACTATTTTTACACTTGTGAATGTTTTTCACACATGTTTACAATTTAAATCTATGTTTTTAACTCTACTGTAACCAGATTATCTTAGTATGTACTTAGCTATTGGATATCTAAAAATCTTTACTCATTACAGAATACTCAATCATTCATCTTTCAATTAATTTGCATGTTGATAGGCCAAGAATGTATTGACCCCTTGTGATAAATTAATTGATTAATTAGCCAAGTTTATTAATTAATCAAATTAACATGCAATGTACGTGGCAGCACAAACAAATCACCAATTAACTAAAGTATGCAGCGAAAAATAAATTAACACAATGATTTGTTTACGAATAGGAAAAACCTACATGCAAAAACCCCACCGAATGATTTTAAGGTCACCACTCCCGAGAATCCACTATTATCACAACAAGTGGTTACAAGTAAAGGAATCTCAGTACCTTATACCAACCTACAGTTGAACCCTTATCCCAGTACCCAATTGGACTTATTCTGTAGTGACAATCTCTCCTTTCAATGCACGGCTCCTAGTGCGTGACTAACCAATTGCGCAGATCCCAGTACATGACTTGATCACCAACTTGAGAAAGATGTTGGTTGCAAAGTTCTTCAGTTCCACACAATGAAGTTCAACAAGCTCCTTGGTCACAAAACCCTACGATGTACAAATACAGCAGCTTCTTCAAGAGAAAGATAAACTAGGGCAAACTAGGTTTCCGGTCACACTTTTCTTCACACTAGTGGAATTGTGCTCTTGTGCAACTTTTGTAACCTTTTACAGCCCTAAAAATAATCCTAATATATGTTTAGGGTTGTGAGAAAAGAAAGCCCAAACATATACCCACAGATTGGATTGAAATCAGCTCTGAAAAACTGAATTTCATAAACCTCAATAGATAGCCATCTATTGAGCTAGCTATCGAGCCACAGGCTTTAGCAGCTTTTAAACCTCAATAGATGCTAGTTGTCGAGTTTTAAAATCCTGCCCTTTCTCACTTGATTCTTGGACAGACTTGCATGGCTTTAACACTTGAACTTGAAACCTTATTTCTTGAAGCATTAAACACATCCTAGATCTACCCTATTACAAGTAAAGTGCATTTTGTTAAAGGATTAACCAATTATATAAAATGTTGACATATGTTCCTAACATTGAATCACATATGTCCTAACACATGCAGTTATGTAAATATCTCAATTGTTTCCTTAAAGCTCACAACAAACAACTAAACCAATATTGTATTTTTTTTTTTTTTTTTTTACCAAAAAAAAGTTTTAAAAAATAGTTTGGGTTAAGTTGACCCGCAAAAAACACGAGTCGAGTCACGGGTTAACCCGTTTTTGCTTCGGGTCAAAAAAATCAGGTTTAAGTCGGGTATTTTTTGGGTCGAGTTGGGTCAGAAAATTCTAACCCGTTTTACCATGTCTACATAAAAGTGCAAGCTTTATTATAAAAATGGAAACTTTCACTTCAGATTAAAATACATCTTAATGCAAAAAGATTCAAGCTTTTATGCTAAGGGTACAATCATGCAATCAAAGATAGGAATTTCAATGCAAAGATTAAATCTTTTCATGCAAAAATATCCACATGCAAAAATGCAAACTTTGACGTCAAGATACAACCTTTAACATGAATACATGAATTTAGGCGATAAATTAAGAAACAAGATTTATTTTAAAAAGATGCAATCTTTCATGTAAATAAGGGAGGAATGATGTAAAAGGTGAAATATTAACAAGAAAAATGCAAACTTTCATGTAAATGAGCAAGCTTTACATGCAAGGGTACAATATTTATTATCCCATAACCAAATATAGAAGATTTCACGTCAAAATGATATTTTTAATGAAAAATGCTTAAATTTTATAGTAAATTAAGGTCAAGACTTTTTGATATAAAAATGAAACCTTAATGTTGAAAGATGTTGTGGGAGGGGTGAGACATGAGTACGAAATAGAGCCCATGGGCCCAATCTGAGAAGGAAGAAAGGCTACTTGCACATCAATCATGGTCCAACACGTGGGTGAGAGTCCGAGGAGGAAAGATGAAGAGGCCGACCTCCTGAGAAGCCCGAAGAGCAAGCGTTCCTCGGGAATTATCGAGCAAGCCACTTGCACCAAAAGACAAGACACCAACGAAGGTGAAAGAGATGTGTAAGCAAAGAAGAAGAGAAATATCCAGATAAAGTAGACATCACCTCCATATTTAATGCACTGTACCAACTCAGATGACCACATTAATGAAGGAATGACCCCTAAACAGTAGCCTCATAGCTTGCAGCACATTCTACCACCTTCAGCACAGCCCTGATGGGACAAGCATCCAAAGGAAGGCTCCTAGCTGTACAAGTGGAGGGCTAGGATGCAATCCAATGGACTATATAAGGAAAGGAAACCCCTCCAAATTGGGGGACGAGAAACTGAAAGGAGACAGACAAACAATATAGCATAATCCTATATTTGAGACTTAAACTTAATACGTACATTTGCTCCTCGGCCAAATTCAAGGAAGTATTAATTCCAAATTTCGTTTCTCTTGAGTGATTCGTTTTGCGATTTCATTATTCAATTTCAAATCATAATCTTTGTTTCCTTTATAGTTTTCATACAAATATTGATTGAGCTTTTATTTTTTTATTGTGAGTATAGGCACAACAAGATTGCAAGGCTCAATCCAAGGGATTGCAAGTATTGGTTGTGTGGGAAATGTGCTTTTAGACACTCTATAAGCCTTGATTTATTTCCTAATATAATTCGCACATTCAATAACTAGGAATTTAATTTTCATTTTTGGTCTGTCAAGTGTGTTTGTGTATTCAAATTTAGTTTTCATTCTTGTCGTGTCTAGTGTGTGTGACAGTGCAGGTGTATTCGCCCTTGAAAGCTTCCATGTCTATGTTGAAAGTAAGGGTCGTCAATGGGCCGGGTCAGGCCGGCCCAGCCCATTTTTACTTGGCCCATGGGCACAATGGGCTGGGCATAATGGGCTATTAACTAGTTAACGGGCCGGGTCGGGTTGGGCCGAAAAAGAAAACCTCAGCCAATGACCCTGCCCATGGGCAATGCCCATTTTGTCTTTAGCGAGTTGGGCTATCGGGTTAGGCCTAATAAGCTACCCATGGGCCTAATAGGCTACCCATGGGCTTGTGTTAGCATATTATTTTATTGTTTTTATAAGGAAATAATCAATTTTTTATAAGGGAATAATCAATCTATTTTTTTAAAGGAAAGAATTAAAGAATTTAATACTTAATTACAAATTTTTTTAAGTCAAATCTATTTAATTTTTTGTTTTGTTGATGGAAACCTATTTAATTTTTTTTTATTAAGGCTTTAAATAGTTTTTTTTTTTTTATAGGAAAATAGTTTTTTAAATAGTTTAGCAAATTTGAATTAACCATTTAACATTTTTTTTATTAAAGATAAAAATAAAAAATAAATAGTTTTTTATTTTTATCTTTAATAAAAAAAATGCCAAATGGTTAATTCAAATTTGCTAGACTACTAGAAAAATATATATTTAGTAAACTAAATTTAGCACAATTACTTTAAGTATCTTAGTGGTTGAGGGAGTTCTTTTAAGAAATTCCACTATAATATCTCAAGATCAATCCTTCATACACTTCCTATATATTTTTTTATGAATTATAAGTTATTGGGCTGGGCCAATGGGTTAAGCCAACGGGCTGAGCAACGGGTTGGGCTGCTAGGCTAGCCCACCGGGTACCCATGGGCATAAAAACTAGCCCACGGCCTAACCCACTGGGCTAGTGGGCTACCCATGGGTCTCAATAACAACGGGCTGAGCAGCCCATTAGCCCAGTGGGCCGTCGGGTTTCTAGGTCGAGTTGTGGGCCGTGGGCTATTTGATGACCCTTAGTTGAAAGGGAAGGCTCAAATCCTTCAATTATGTTTAATATTATTGTTTAACTTTGAGCAAACCACATGGTAAAAATTTAATTATTTTTTAGGATTCAATATTTATATGAGTAATCAGTTCAACCAATTTAAGATGTACTACAACATCATTGACATTGATTGTTGTGCTTATATGGTCCTTTTTCATCTCAATACAATATTTTTCTTGTGTTCAAGTCAATCTCTCATTCAGAGTTGACCATGGAATATGGATCCAGGTCCGTGATGTGTTTCCAGTGCCCCTTTATTTGTTTATAATTATTTGATGATGGTTAGGTTTTCATCTATTTTACTATTTCCTCTTCATTGAGACGATGAAGAATACAATTTTATTCCCCTCTTCATTGAGTGAGACAACGTGACGTTAATGGTTTTCATTTGTTTTGCTAGTCTTAGTTCAACCTTTAATGTTAATTAATTTGCCTTTTGATTGATTGATACAAGAGGGGTTTATCTTAGTTTTGATTGATTCGCTTCTTCTGAAGTTCATATGATTCGAATTGATTGATTGAGGAGATATCATCCTAGAAAATTGTCTTTTAAAGAAAAAAAATGGACCCTCTTCATTTCGTTTAAAACAAATCTATGGCTAATGTTAGGCTCAAATTATTTTAGTGTTGGGAAATTGCTTTCAAAACATTTTTCTTGTGCCCTTAATTGTTTACATTCTCTTAGTTTACTTGTTTTATTGCTATCTATTATAGTTGTTGTTTTGTTTATTTTCAAATTGAAATCTAATATAATATTCCAAAGTGATAATTTTGGTTTGTGGTCTTTAAGCGTGTGCATAACATATGAATTTGTTGTGATTAAACGCAAGGTTGTTCTTGTTGCAATTGTCCTCTATTTGGAAAAACAAAAGAAGGGTAAAAGAGCAAAAACCAAGTCCAAATTCAACAGCCAGTCCACATTTTGGTATGTATGAAGTTAGAATAATGTGTCATTAAGATTGGCTTCTAAAGTTACTATTGCTGCACTTATACAGGTTTAGAATTCAAAACTTATTGGAATCAATCTCTAGAAATAAGATGGTATACTATTGTTAAGAAGAACAAATATCATATGATAACTATAGCTGAATACAAATTTTGCCACCTCCTAAAGAATATTTCAATTCAATAAAATGACTATCTGCTCGAATAGAATTGAAAGTTGAAACTGTTAGGATATGTGTCCTTTAAATCCTATTGTATGATGCTATGTATGATATTATGTTGTGATTAATAAAGTTGTTTCATTATTATCTAAAATAATGGTAACATGAATATTTGGATATGTTGTTTAGATAGCACCCCAAGACTCAAATCAATGACAGTAAATAAGTGGAAATTAAATAACAAGCACACACAAAGAATATAAGAATTTACGTGGTTCAGCAAACTGCCTACCTCCACGACAACGACAGAGAAATTTCACTATAAAATAGGGAGATACAATAGTGCACAAGAACACTCTCAAGAAACCCAAATCCCAATACACCCTAACTCTCTCTCACCCACAAGACAAGAAAACATTATTCTTCTTCTTATGTGGCTACTACTAGGTTTTTAGGAATTACTCTGATTCTCTCCTGCCGTACAACCCAAACCTAATATATATATATATATATATATATATATGTATATGTCATAGGTCGGCTATACTAGGATGTATATTCCTAGTTGTATTTGGTTTAGAAGACCGAATTGGGCTTGGGTAATTCAAGCCACACGGGGCCCAACATCAACAAATCTCCACCTTGGCTTGAATTGATCAAGCTACACTAGCAAACTCCTCCATCACCTCCACCTTAGCCCTTAAGGGCTCACAAGCTGCAAACACCAATCAAATCCAAGCAATGCTTGAACTTGTCTGTTGGAACTGGCTTTGTTAACATATCAGAGGCATTCTCACTAGTGAGAATCTTCGACAAAGAAATATCACCAGACGAAACCCATTCTCTGATCTTGTGATACCGCACAGCAATATGCTTTGTTCTTGCACGATATACCTGATTCTTCGCCAAATGAATTGTACTCTAACTATCACAATGTAGCACCATGCTATCCTGCTTGAAACCAAGCTTATTAACCAGTCCACTAAGCCAAGCGGCTTCTTTTCCTGCCTCTGTCATCGCCATATATTCTGCTTCTGTAGTGGATAAAGCAACTACATCTTGCAATGTAGACTTCCAGCAAATTGGGCCACCAGCAAACCTAAACACATAGCCTGTCATGGACTTTCTAGAATCAAGGTCTCCTGCATAGTCGGAATCCACATAACCCACAGCTTCTATACTAGCTCTCTGATCAAATAGGATACCGAAATCATGAGTGCCTGTAAGATATCTAAAGATCCACTTTATTGCATTCCAATGCTCTTTGCCTGGATCAGCCATATACCTACTAACCACACTAAATGCTTGAGAAATATCAGGCCTAGTGCACACCATCAAATACATGAGACACCCAACTGCATTCACATATGGCACTTTAGACATATACTCTGACTCCTCATCTGAACTTGGACACAACTGTGAGGACAATTTAAAATGGGCAAAAAGAGGTGTACTAACAAGTTTTGCATCAAACATACTAAACCTCTATAACACCTTCTTAAGATATCCCTTCTAAGATAACCTTAATTTACCAGCCCCTCTATCTCGGTGAATTTCTATCCCAAGGATCTTCTTGGCAGCTCCAAGATCCTTCATGTCAAATTCACTACTCAACAAAGACTTCAACTTCATAATTTCTTGCTTACTCTTTGCAGCTATTGACATATCATCAACATATAGAGCAAGAAATATATAAGAGCCATCAGCAAGTACTCTAAAATAAACACAACAGTCATACTCACAGCGCATGTACCCATGTATGACCATGAATGAATCAAACCATTTGTACCATTGCCTGGGAGATTGCTTTAAGCCATATAATGATCTCTTCAACAGACAAACATAATCTTCCTTGCTAGGTTCTTTGAAGCCTTCAGGCTGTTGCATGTAAATCTCTTCTTCTAAATCTCCATGGAGGAATGTGGTCTTCACATCTAGCTGCTCTAACTCCATGTCATGCATTGTCAAAAATCCTAGGATTACTCGAATTGAGGTGTGCTTCACAACTGGTAAAAAAATCTCATTATAATCAAATCCTTCTCTCTGTGAGTAACCCTTAGCCACTAATCGTGCCTTGAATTTTTCACCTTCCTTTTCTGACAATGCTTCTTTCTTGCGGAATATCCACTTGCAACCAATAGCCTTCTTTCCCTTAGGCAATTTCACTAATTCCCAAGTCTTATTCTTCTGTAGTGACTCCATCTCTTCTAACATTGCTACAAGCCATTTATCATTGTCTTTCCTATTTGTAGCCTCCTTGAAAGTGAATGGATCTCCACCGCTAGTTACGAGAGCAAAACTAACCATGTCTTCAACGCCATATCTCTGTGGTGCTTTGTGAACCCGCTTCTCTCTACCTTTAGCAATTGAATAAGGCTCTTCTTGTTGCTACTGTGGATCAATCTCAACATCGCCCTTATCACTGGGTGAACTATTCTCGTCAAACTC
Source organism: Quercus tomentella (assembly GCA_028535165.1). Classification (NCBI taxonomy): domain Eukaryota; kingdom Viridiplantae; phylum Streptophyta; class Magnoliopsida; order Fagales; family Fagaceae; genus Quercus; species Quercus tomentella. Next base: position 41,949,041 of record JAPQVY010000100.1, on the reverse strand, counting down.
CACCTCAACAGTTAATTTCTCCTGTGGACTATCATCACGTCTCTGCTTCATTTTGTTTCAACATAAAGGCTTCATCAAATATGACATCTCTGCTAGTCACCATTTTCTTTGAGATTGGATCCCAAAGCCTGTAGCCTTTAACACCTTTTTCAAAACCAAGAAATACACATTTTCTTGACTTCGAATCCAATTTATAATGCTCTCCACTCTGCACATGCACATAAGCTGGACAACCAAAGATTTTTAGACTCGAATAATCAACTGGTTACCTGACCAAACCTCTTCTGGAATCTTGAAATCAATGGCTGATGATGGAGATCTATTAATAATGAAGCTCGCTGTGTTAACTGTCTCTGCCCAGAACACCTTAGGCAACCCTGCATTCAATCTCATGCATCTGGCTCTTTCTGCCAAGGTTCTATTCATTCTCTCTGCAACCCCATTCTGCTATGGAGTTCCTTTAACTGTGAAGTGACGAGTAATGCCTTCCAATTCACAAAATCTTATCAATTCTTTATCTTTATACTCTAGTCCATTATCTGTTCTAAGATATTTTATTTTCCTGCCAGTCTGATTCTCAACCTATGCTTTCCACTTTTTAAATATGCCAAACACATCAGACTTATACTTCATAAAATAAATCCATACCTTTCTAGAGTAGTCATCAATGAAACTAACGACATACTGAGCACCACTATAAGAAGAAACTGATACTGGACCCCAAACATTTAAATGAATGTAGTCAATTACACCCTTACTTGTATGAGAGCATGTCTTGAAACTGACTCTATGTTGCTTCCCATACACACAATACTTGCAGAAGTCCAGCTCTTCACCCCTTCAATAAATTTCTTTTGTGCAACTTTAACATACCACGTTCACCAATATGGCCAAGTCACATATGCCATAATTTTGTGTCGTCGGTGTTGGACTCCACCGGAGTGGTGACTGCAACTCTTCCTACAATTGTGTTCCCAATCAATCTGTAAAGCGTGCTTACTTTTTGTCCCTTCATCACCATCAAAGCACCTTTGGTAATCTTCATGATTCCACCCTTTGATGAGTATGAATAGCCCAAATCATCCAATACTCCTAAAGAAATTAAATTCTTTCTAAGATCTGGAACATGCCTGACATTACTAAGAACTCTCACAACTCCATCAAACATCTTGATCTTCATGGTACCAATCCCAATAACCAAGCATGTAGCATCATTACCCATTTGGACCATACCACCATTGTAAGGCTTATACATGTCAAACCAAACTTTCTTTGGAGTCATATGATATGAGCATGCTGAATCTAAAACCCAAGATTCCAATAAAATATTGTTACTTGATGAAACTGAAAGTAAATCTGCACCAACTTCACTGTCATCTGATGTTTCTTCAACAACACTAGCTGTTTCTAGGGGCTTCTTTCCATTCTTCTTCTCCTCTAAATGCTCTTTCAACTCTTTACACTGATTCTTGTAGTGCCCTTTCTTGTGACAATAAATTACTCTACATCTTTCTTTGCACGTGATTTAGACTGTGATCTATTCCTGTTGGAGTTCCGTCCTCTTGACTTGCTTTTACCCCTATTGCTTGACTCAGACTTTACAATATGTCCATCAACCTGAGAACCATTGCCATCTTGCTTCATCTTTATGTATGACAAGAGAGCACTAGTCACCTCCGCGAGTACTATAGTCTATTTCCCGTACATCAACGTAGTCACTAGATGATCAAAAGAAGTAGGAAGTGACGCTAATAAGAGTAATGCTTTGTCTTCATCCTCATAATTCACCCCAAAACTTGACAATTGGGTGTTCAACATATTAAATGTGTTGAGATGCTCCAACAGATCAGAACCCTCCTTCATATGCAAACTATACAATTGTTTCTTCACGTACAACTTGTTCATCAGATTCTTTCTCATATAAAGACCTTCTTGTTTTTCCCAAACCTCCTTTGTGGTCTTTGCTTCTAGGATGTTGTGAATGACCTCATCACCTAGGTTGAGACGAATAGCGCTAGCTGCTTTCTCATCCATCTTTACCCATTCTACATCCTTCGTCGTTTCTGGTTTCTTCTCCTTCCCAAGCAAGGCTTTATGAACTCCTTGTTGAATTAGGAGATCCTTCATTCACCTTTGCCAAAGTGAAAAATTTCCCTTACCACAAAACTTCTCTACATCATACTTTATGCTTGACATCTTTACTGTATACAAAGGATTGAATCCTAACCTGACTCTGATACTACTTGTTGTTCAGATAGCACCCCAAGACTCAAATCAATGACAATAAATAAGTGGAAATTAAATAACAAGAACACACAAAGAACACAAGAATTTACGTGGTTCAGCAAACTGCCTACCTCCACAGCGACAACGGAGAAATTTCACTATAAAATAGGAAGATACAATAGTGCACAAGAACACTCTCAAAAAACCCAAATCCCAATACACCCTAACTCTCTCTCACCCACAAGACAAGAAAACACTATTCTTCTTCTTATGCAGTTGCTGCTAGGTTTTTAGGAATTACTCTAATTCTCTCTTGCCGTACAACCCAAACCTAATATATATATATATATATATATATGTCATAGGTCGGCTGTACTAGGATGTATATTCCTAATTGTATTCGATTTAGAAGACCGAATTGAGCTTGGGTAATTCAAGCCACATGGGGCCCAACATCAACAGGATATTATCATATAGTCCATGAGATGCATAGTATGTGATTTAGTCACAGAAGATATAAGTCACAAGTTCTTTGTAAATTTAGAATTTTAATTTGTAGTCGGTGATGAAATTGGACATTTCATCTGCAAAGACTATAACATATCAACTAAGATGATTTATCTTGATCATGGAAGAGGAGACTTCTAGTTGATATGTTTTAAAAGTTAAAACATATTGTACTAGACCGCCATGAGATTTATTATTCTCCTAACGACTGTCAAATGAATAATAAATCTCACAACTTCTATTTACATGAACTCTTAATCCTGAAAGAATAATGGACCTGATCATAAAGTGTAGGTTACTTTAATATATCAGGAGTAAGATCTAAAGTTACGATCAAAACCTCAGTATGTTGGGCAGCCACATTTAGTGTTGATGGAATATATATTCTTAAGATGGAATCCATAATCTCTTAACGGAGATATAAAATATTCCCTTAAAATAAGTTTAATGGGTTTGATTATTCAAAGTGTTAGGCCTAACCACTTTAGTAAGGAGTTACTAAAGTATATATTTATGAAATTGGATTTCATAAATATATGATGAATAACTTGAAGAATTAAACCGGGTACTCAAGGATTAAGATGTAATAATCTTCAAAACGGCAGTCAACTTTCATGACTTTATATTACTACGAATATTTTATGAAGGGGTTGAATGTATAATAAAGTTTTGGGATATAATTTATTAATAAAGCCTAGAATGAAATTATATTTATATAGTGGTATTAAATATAATTAATGGTAATTTTGAGCTTGTCAAGAGTTGACAAAAAAGCCCAAAACCCATTGGAACTAGTGTCTTATTTGTTCTTTTTTTATCTCACTCCAAGCCACATACTAAAACCCAATTAGAATGGCTCAAAAGGCTAGACCAATTAGATAATCAATTATAAGGAAAGAAACATACAAAATTTGTAAAGAGAATGAAATAATTTGTATGTAAGTGTAGGACACTCTCTTGTTCTCCCTTGAACACACACATATAAACTGATTAAGAGACTACACTTCTTGGACATAAGTGGAATTGGAGTAAAGATTAAAATTATTTCCAAGTACTTCTAATCTTTGGTTTTTGAATTTCACCGCACCAAGGTATATTTTCTTATTCTTATATTCTGAAATTTACATAGTACATGTTACTAATTGCGAATGAAGTAGATCTATTAACTTTCTGTTGCGTATGTCTTGTATGTGATACAAACATGTATTTTTACGATAGAAACTTTAGATGGATTCAGTCCAGGGCATCTGCTAAGTAATGGTTAGAGATGGTTATAGTTGACCAAACTGTAGAGGTAGAATAATTCTTATAGTTTATTATTCTGTAACTTTCTTGTGATTTGCGCAATCAATCCTTTACTGCATTCAGTATTTTATTCTTCTTGTCTCCGCTACTTGGAATTAGGAGTGGGTCCATGTCATGCTAATGTTTTCTGGTTTGCTTTGTCTATTTGTTCACAAACGCGCGCGCGTGTTTTGCCTTTCATAAGCTTGATTTTATATGAACAATAATGAGCAGTCCTACTCTTAAGCATATTATTTATGGCTTGGTTAACAGGTTAAGTGAATCTTTCGCCTTGCTGGGAGAGTGGCTTTTCCTTTTCTAGCTTTCTTTCTCTTAACTTTGTGTTCATAATCAAGTGCAATTTGTATTAAGCAAAAAGTAAAACGTAAATGTCCCACAAGTGGTCAAATACTAGAGTAGCTCTAGATCTCTCAAGCAGAAAAAATTCCTTCAGCGTGGAAAGAATCCACAAAGTTACTCATTAACTCTTTTCTTTCCAAAGATATTTTGCAAATGGGGTCTCTTCCAAGTCTTAACGACTTCAAGATGGTGACACGCTAGTGCACGCCGCAATGTGAATGCTACCAATTTCAATACCAAACGCAACTAGAGGTAAATCAGATACAAGTTAGTGCTTGTATAATTGTAACTTTTGAGCCACTCTAGAAAGAGAATCCAAAAAAGACACTCAATAGTTAACTATGAAGTTAGAATAATGCCACAGTGTTTTGATTAGTACTTAGCTATAGGGATGGCAATTCGTGTTTGCGTGTCATGTTAACTCATGAGTATTCGACTATATAAGTTAACACTAACCCAACATGTTTATTAAACAGGTCAATATTCTTCAACCCTAACACAATCCATTTATTAAACGGGTCAGTCGTGTTGACCTGTTTATCAAATTTTATCAAAATGAAAAAAATAAAAATAAAACAAATAAATATTTTTAATATAAAATTCAGAATTAACGAGTAAGTACATCACAAATAATCATTCAAAACTAAAGCATATCTCAATATCACAAATAATCAATCACAATATGCAGGGATGGACCCATTAAGGGGCCAGGGGGGGGCCGTTGCCCCCCCACCCCCCCCCCCCCCCCTCCCCTCCCCTCCCCCTCCCCCTCCCCCCATTTTTTTTGAAAAAATTAAATAGTATATAGGATGAACAAAAAATCCTCAATTCACGAATATCATAATTCGATAATTCATAACCAAAAAAATCTCGTAGAAAAAAATTTTCGTTACAGGGGTTACAACAATTTATATGACTTTTTTAATTGATTTATAAACTATGGGAAAGTGAATTACAATATTTATATTTTTTTTAAAAGATAAAATGCCAAAATTCTTTTAGAAGCCAATATTGATGACGTAGCATTGCCAACTCTTAATATTGATATCCCAATTTTTCAAAATCCTCAAACAAAGTTTTGAAAAACTTCATTAGTGTGATTTTTAGTTGCATCCAAAAGTATGGGATTATCATATTGGTGAGTTGGTCAACATGATAAAATCAACATATTAATTCCAATTACTCAAAATCTGGAGATCTGAAATCCTCTTCTTCTTTTCTTCTTCTTCTTCGAAAAAGGTTAGAATATCATGTTGTAACTTTCAACTTTTTTGGTGCATATTATATCCTTCTTGACTTAAATATTTAGGTAATAAAGTGCAATTTTTTGTCTACCATGATTTTTTTTTTTTCTAACTAACCATGTCACATGAAATTTTTTTGGTTCATGCTTTGGCCCATCCTAGGTTCAAATCCTGGTTTCGTCCCTGACAATATGTCAAAGAAAACAAACCACAACAACTAATAAGTTTATATACATAGAGTTTGAAAGATATATTGGTAAAATGTCATTTAATTAAACGGGTTAGACGGGTCAAACGGGTTCTATGCATACAACACTAACCCAACCCGTTTATTAAACGAGTCAGCCATCTCAAACCGAATATGACACAAACCCGTTAAGCCTTAGCCCATAACCTGCTAATTTTGTGTCGTGTCGGGTTCGCAGGTCGTGTCCAATTTTGCGACCCCTACTTAGCTATGAACTTGAAATATGAGCTTTGATGGAACTGGTTCTTATTGTTTCAAATGGGATTCATCTAGGGCTTAGTTGGGTGTTTTTGAGGAATTTCTATTAGCAAAATTGGATAAAGGTTTTGCATTTATGAAACTGCCCAGAACAGAGTCTAAACTGAGAAATCAAAGATCTAGTATGAGAACTAGGTTTTTATAAATTGTATTCCTTCCTTTGATACTTGTTATTTACAAAGAACTAGGTTTCATCTTTTAAGAGCATCTCCATCAGCTCATGTAAACTCTTCTAAAATAGAAAAAGGTGCAAGTTTTACACATTTTGAGCAAAAAAACACCCACATCAATGGGTGTAAAGATGTGTAAAAATGTGTATATATATTCATGAGCTACAATAACCGTGTATATTTACACGGTTACTGTAGCATGTGTATTTATTATTTTATTAATTTCCGTTCGCACCAATTTTTCTCTCTCTTCTCCGTGCACAACGACCTCAGCTCCTCATCTTCTCACACAAACACGTCCACAAATCAACACAGAAACACACTCACACACAAACAAACCCACACAGACAAACCAACAGAGAGATATGGGTCGCCGGTGAAGAAAGGATATAGGTCGTCGGAGCTTGGTTCGTGGATCGGCCGATGAAGAAAGGATCTAGGTCGTGGAGCTTGGTTCGTGGATCGGCCGGTGAAGAAAGGATCTGGGTCATGGAGCTTGGTTCGTGAATCGGCCGGTGAAGAAAGGATCTGGGTCGTGGAGCTTGGTTCGTGAATCGGCCGGTGAAGAAAGGATCTGGGTCGTGGAGCTTGGTTCGTGGATCGACCAGTGAAGAAAGGATCTGGATCACCGGAGCTTGGTTCGTGGATCGGCCGGTGAAGAAAGGATCTGGATCGGCCGATGAAGAAAGGACCCGGTGAAGAAGTGATCTGGGTTGGTAGTTTTTGAGAAAGAAAGGATCTGGGTCGCCGGTGAAGAAAGGATCGACTGATGAAGAAAGGATCTGGGTTGCCGGAGCTTGGTTCGTGGATCGGCCGGTGAAGAAAGGATCTGGATCGACCGGTGAAGAAAGGACCCGGTGAAGAAGTGATTTGGGTTGGTAGTTTTTGAGAAAGAATGAGAGAAGGGAGAAAAGAGAGAGACAAAGAGAGAGAGAGAGAGAGGTGTTCAGTTCAGGAAAAATGAGTAAAGAGAGAGAGAGAGCGTGCGTATGTAGGTAAGGGCAGTTAAGAGAAATAATAAAAAAATTGAGAAGAATGAATATTTTATTGAAATATCTTGTAAAATAGATAAACTGATGTGGGTGTTTTATATAAGTGATAGTGTAAAATAGAAAAAGTAGGTTTTTTCATGTAAAATAGACAGAAAATTTAGAAGAACTGATACGGATGCTCTAAGAAAAGCAGAAGTACATGATTAAGACTGAGGTCTTTATTAGTTTTCAATAATTGGCTGAAAGACCTTCCTTTTTGATGTACAAATTGGTCATTCCATGGATTATTGAGCTATGTTACTTGGCTTTGTTAGCATTGCTGTCTTCTAATATCTGAACCTTTTCATATCGCATCTTTTTTCTTTCAATTTTTCTTGCTTTTCCCTCACTTTGAAATCACTTTTTCTTTCAATTACTATGATGTTATCCCAGTTTTTCATGACTAGTAAAATGAATTGTGACTCTTAAGTGGTTCTTGCTAATATATATTTTTTGATAGGTAGTTCTTGCTAATATTAATTGTGGAACCCTTCCTTTATATCTTGAATCTGTTAAAATCATTGGGGGTATTTCTTTCATGACATTGCTTTCTAATCATCATTGATATTGTTGTACATAGACATGACTTTAGAACTAATAATAAGTCTCAAATCATCTTTGGTGTGAACCACTTCTAATAATAAGTCTCAAATCATCTTTGTTGTATTGAAAATCTCCTTGTGTAAAGCAGCAGCCATTTCAAGTCATTGGTGGCTACAGCAGTGGCCAGTGAGATTGAGGTGTAGTGTTAGCCTTCCGTTAATAAACTGTTTAGATGTATGATTAATGAAAGGAAAAGGAATTCATTTTAGTCTTATCCATGTTGAATGATGGCAACTAGAGAGAGAGAGTTGATGATGACTTTGTGATTTGTATGGTATTGTATATTTGTATATTTTAGTCTTCTTCTTCTTCTTCTTCTTCTTCTTCTTCTTCTTCTTCTTCTTTTGGTTTGTCTGCAATGATTGCAATCAAAACTAGATATATGAACTCTATTGTGTCTTTTTTGTTCTTTTTGAAATTGTGTGTATCTTGAATTTGATATTGTGGAAAAGTGTGTAGATATATTTGCTGGGAAATTAACAAACTTTTGGTATCATTCTCTCTTTTTCAAAAACTTGAGGGCACCAATAATGGTTGAAATGTTCAATTGTACTAGCTAATGACTTCTTGCTTTGGAGATGATGATGAAAAATAAAATGTATCAAAACTTTTAACTCTTGGACAAATTTGGTCTTTGTACAAAATGTGGTTGTTGATATCTTTTCTCTTAAACAATAATTGTTATATCGGCTATTTATATGTAGCCCCTAATCTGTTAAGTAATCTCAATATTGAAATTGATACACATCATAGGTGTTAATTTGTTAACATAATTTAAGGCCTAAGATGATAAATTTAAGCAGGACATTTTATATTTAAATATCAATTAAATAAATTTATTTAATACCAAAAAAATCAAGGTTAATTTGATGAATTAATTATTACTAACAAAAGAAGTTAATTTCATATAAAGAATCGAATATATCATATAGTTCAAGCATAAAATTTAACAAAAAGAAACCAAAATTATTATTCTTTTCAGAAGGAGGTATATATACTTATTGATACAAATCTATGGGTAGAACTCATCTTTGAAAAACTAACATGTAAGGGAGGGTACCTAAGAGCTTATATACACATGATTAAGTTTGCACTTATCTTGGATAGGCAATGCATTGTTATTGTTAGCAAGGATGTCAATACCGTACCGGAAGCCGTACCGGTTTGACCACCGGTACGATATATTTCTGATACCGGTCAATACCGGTGTACCGTTTCGAGTTTACCGCTATTTTTTATATTTATAAATAAATAAATAAATATATATATATATATACACACATACATATATGTATGTATGTTCATGGTTTTAGACTTTAGTATCAATTAAAAGGGAAAAAAAATAAAAAAATAAAATAGAAAGCTTAAAAGTTACCATTGCATACTAAGAAAACAAATAATACTAATAAGTTACCATTCTGTCCTAACAAAAATTCAAAAATTACAAAACTTTAAAATAAAATAAAATAAAAAAACTTTTTTCTGTACCGGCCGATATTGCCCGAAATTGTCCGGTACGACCGGTACGAGGCCGGTACGGCCGGTATTTTTTCCGGTACGAAACAGGGGGGTCGAGCATACCGGATTGCTGGCCGGTACGGTATATTCCGGCCGGTACGGTACGGAATCGACAACCTTGATTGTTAGCCCAAACTATTCATAGTTTTCAATTGGATTGAGTTTCTATATCTAGTATTTTGGAAACCTTTTTGGAGATAAGAAAAAATAGTGCACAACCCTTTTTGGTTTTTTTAAATCACTTATTATCACACAATTTTATAAAATGCCAAATGTACTATCAATTTTTTTTTTCTTTTTTTACATAAAGCATACGTGTAGATGCGTTAATAAATGTGATTGGTGAACTTAAATTACTTAATAAATAAATGTTTTTTTTTTTTTTTTGTAATTGGTAACATGATACATTACTTTGTAAGTTTTATATAATATAATTTGTAATATCTCTAGCATCACTCTACAATTTTGGGCCTTACGTTAACGGGACAGATCTTAATATCTTATTAAGGGTCTGTTTGAAATCCGCTTATTTTGCTGAAACTGAAAACTTATTGCTAAAAGTTCTATAGATAAAAATAAAAATTAATTGAAATAATACAGTGAAACCCATAAATAGTACCAAAAAGTACAGTGGGACTCATGAATAGTAACAAAAATAAGCTAAATAGTAAAATAAGTTGGCAAAATTATTCATGCCAATCAGACACTTAGAGAAAATATTTCTTTTATGGGGCTTTGGCCTAGGAGCCCCTGGGCCGCCACTGTAATCTAGTTCGTAATTAGAGCAGCGTATAAGAGTTGATTCCAAGTATCAGGTACTCCGGCTAGGCACCAATGGCTGCAATCCATGCTCCTGTGTCCATGTCCATAAAATGATGGATGCCCATCTTTTCTTAGTTGTGATAGGGTTGTAACATTGAGCAGGTGGACCGGCTTCGACATGGTGCTTAGCACTTTTTCTAGCAGCTGCTGTGCTGGATGTGGACCCCCTCGATAACTATGGTGAAGCAATGGTTGAGTTTGCCCCGCACATTGATTTGCGTGTGGTTGCCCCCAGAAATATCCACTGGTTCAATAAAACATACATATAAATATAAGACGAGAGGCAATTTTTTTTTTCATTGTTTTGAGGATGTACAATATATAACTTAAAAATATACTAACAAATTGTATAAATAACGAGTGGTTTTATTTTTCTTAGGAATCTATTTTATCATCTTCCATACTAATTGGTTAAGACTTAAGAGTGAGTGAGTGAGTGAGTCTATATAGGATGGTTATAATGTCTTTTCTCTTTACTCCAAAACATTGAACTTTCACCACAACGAAGTGTACAGATATTTAACTGTGGCCAAATCTAAAGCTAGAAGTAATTTTGTACCTTTTTTTTAAAGAGAAAAGACTAAAAGCTAGAATTGGAAGAAAAAAAAGAACATGCAAGTAAGGGTCTTACTTTATATGATCAGGAGAAACACCTTGGAAGAAGACCTTGGTTTTTTGGGGGTTGACATGGGAGTCTATCCATTTAGCCCATGTATTCAACGCTAGCTTGTATGCAACGAATCGATTCAAGTTTCTGTAACTCTTACCCCCTACTTGAATAAAATCCCATCTGCATCATATTCCCAAAATTAATTATTCAGGAATAGAATAGAAAAGCCAGTATTAATAACTTCAACATAGAGTTCATGCACAAAAATTATAAACAAAATTAACAATAGGGGAGGGTTCAACATACGGTGTTTCTCTTCCCGTGTGAGTCCACCAATGCCATGAATTGAAGATCAATACGTCTATTCCTTTCCATACTCTTGCACTTTTTTTGATCGAGTCTAGTTTAATAGCACGCCCCTTGCTTGTGCGTTTAATATCAACAAGTAATGCGTTACGGTCGAACAACACTTCAACATTGTAGGCCTGAAAATTGTGGAATGTGTTATGGTGGAATTATAGAATCTAACTTCTAAAAAATTTGGAATCATATAGAATTTAGAAGTTTTCATACAGATAATAATTTCGTGAAGAGGTGAGATTAAGTTCTAAGCTATCTTAAAATGTAAAAGTTCTAAATTTAAACGTGATAAGAAATTGAAATCAGCCTTTTGAATCCAACATTTGCTTATTTTCTCTCTTTGTTCCAAGAATTATGAATAAACCATCCAGACCCCATATTATAGAAAAGTAAACTTTTTTATTAAAGCCATTGTCATTTTTTAAGAATGATTAACTTACTTTTCAGTTCACTTTCCCACCCCCCCCCCCCCCCCCCTTCTTTTTGCCTTTATTTGTCCTTGTATCAAGCTTCTGAGGGAAACCAGAAATTTGAGTAGTACCTTCTATCCACGTATAAAAGATTGTTATAAACCATATTGATGTTTTCTTATTCTCAAAGTAAAGCTTCTACCTATGCAGTTGTACATAGCTGGAATATTAACACATACAAAAGAGTTTATAAGAATAAATTATATTGATTTGGTTTTAAAATATGTTAACAGCTATATATACCATACTATGGTTTTTACCAAAATTATTTTTCTCAACAAACAAAGTTACAAATTGAAATAATCAAATTAATACTAACTTGTTATATTTGAACGGGTAGTTTACATACTTTGTACAAGGGCGGCTTGATGCATTTGGGGGCCTAAGGCCAAAATTGATTATCTTATTTTAGATGCAAAATTTTTACTAATTAATATGAATTACGTAGATTTTTTTTTTTTTTTTTTTTTTTTAGAAATTTTATAGATAGAAAAAGTTTGACAAAATTTTTCATACTTGTTGTGGCAGATTGATAGTGGTAAGTAAAAAAGCGGTATTAATGGTAGACTTAGATGAAAACTAGTAAAAGTTTACAAACTCAACTCATTATTATTCTTTTTTTTTTAGAAGTGCAACATTCACAATATTTTTTACAACAAATTCTAGGTTTTAAGTTGCTTTTTGTTTTCTATTTGAAAATATCACTATAATTATTTTTTTTGTCACAATAACAACCTACTACTTAACATTAGTTGTAAAAGTGTTGTGAAAAATATTGTGAACGTTGCATTTTTCTCTCTCTTTTATTTGTTTTTTATCTGGTAAAAAAATATTATTTTATTTATTGATTATAAATAACCCTGTTGGTTAAAATTTAGGGGCCTTTTTTTTACTTGAGGCCTTAGGCGACCGCATTTTTTCCTCTATCATTCAGCCGGCACTGACTTTGTAAGAAGTATGTATGTCACTTTAACATGTTTGATATATTTACCAAAGCTAGAGTTATAGAGACTACAGAATAGTGGCAAAATTATTTAAACTGATTTTGACATCTTAGTTATCCCTTTCTTCACAATAAATAGGGGGACCTCTATTCCATGTGATGTAACATTTCTTAAAGTTACGGCATATATAACTTAATCTCACCGGGAATGTAAATGTGGAGATGTACCCAATCCTGGTCAAGCTGTATCTAGCCTCTGGTACAGCTCTATGAAGCATGCAAGTGAGTGATTGCCATTGGTTCAAACTCAACGAGTCCCCCACAAACATTATTCTTTTTCCTCTAAGTCTTGACAACAAATATCGACCATTGAATCTACATGAACAAATTAAGCGGGGTCCAATTAATTAAGGTGTCCATGATTTTGTGTATAAACTTTCTTCTCTGTTTTGGCTTGGAAATAGATATAATATCTATTTGAGGACAAATTAAAAGAAGGTCGATAGCAACTTAACAACATGATTGTTTCTCTATTCGAAGAAGTTATTAAGCACTAAGTCATTGTTGGATGTGAGAGTCCAACTGCATAGGACCCCCTAGAACATGTTATGATTCCTTTTAGGTATGAGATTCTCACACCCTATCTTATACACAAATCAATTTTCTGTTAATATGAGTCGTTATAGCATAATTAGCAAACTAGTCTCTATGCTAGCTACATTCCACCAATGTTGCATGGTGGATGGAAACGAATAAATGATCGTGACAAGTACATCAATATTCTACAATTTTTCTTTTTGCCTTTTTTTGTTTTTTCTATTGGAAATTAATTTGCTATAGATAAAAGTTAACAAGCCAACACAAAATGGTGCCATGAGACTTCTTATATCTGAATATCCTAGATTAACAGTCCATATTTTCCTTCTCAAAAAAAAAAAAAAAGAAGAAGTCCATATGTTAGCATCCTAATAATAAAATGTCCTTTGCGCATGCTAAATCTCATTTTCATCAGATTTTATTTATTATCCTAAACTCAAGTTTTGTATATAATTTTGAAATAAAAATTTAAAAAATTATATAAATGAGATAGTTATTAATTTTTAATAATTTTATATTTTACAATTATAGAGGGCATAAGAAAACCATATAATTCAACCATAAATTTATAATAAAATGAAACAGATCCAATAAAAGTTATCAAGGGGGAACTAATTAATGAAACACTAAGAAAAGTTACAATAGCTGTAACAACTAACATGTGTGACTAAAACTTGATAAAGAAAAAATAATATTCTATTTTTCGAAAATCGTTGGGTATTCATGTTTGGCTAATGAAATTCAAAATGTAATTCAACCATAGAAGAAGAAAAAAATGATATGCAATTGTCTGACATCACACCCCACAAATTCTCAGAACTACTTGAGGACCATATAGAGAACAGAATCATAATCATTGTTGTTGAGCGTAGCGTGATGATGAAAAAGACCATGTAAAAGCCTAATTATGAGGTTGGGTGAAGTGAATAGAAGCCTAGAGAGTCAAGTTCTTAACTTTCAGAAACATATACGTCTAACATGTGCTTAAAGTTGTGTGAGGTCCAGCCTAGCTGAAGGGCCCTAATGACCAGTTTCGACAACATTTAAAACAAGAGAAGAAACAAAGTAAATTCATACAGATTTTGTTGCTTCACTACCATAGTGTGAAGTGTAAAGAAAGAATTGTTGCTGAGAGAAATAAATACTTTTGGATAGTTTTCTTCAATAATTAATAATTAATACATTTTAACTTAAAAGGCCTAAGCCTCATGGATATGTATTATGTTATATTAACTACTTACACGGATAAGTTATGATTGGTGGAGTTGTGGACCCACCACTTTTACTTCACCATTCATAACTTTCCACGTGAGTAAGTTGTAGTAAAAGTTGTGACAAAAGTTGTGGTCATAACATTTTCTCATTCTATTTTTATAGTGCTTAAAACGAGGATTGAAATTGTTTTAAATTCCTGCATTAAATCTACCATATAATTCTTAAAATTATAATTATTCATTAATAAATAAGTTCAAATTTTTTTCTTCATTCCTTATATTACATTATGTTCCTCTATATATATATATTGAAGATATGAGTTGCTATGCATGGTATAATAATAAAAATAAAACAAAATAATTAAACAATTCAGTGGTGTATTCCTAGAGATGCACTTAATGTAACTAGTTTTACAATATTGTGTATGAGCAATTTTTCTACTCTACCCTAATATATGTGTGTGTGAATTTCATTCTTGAAAACTTAAACCCCGACCCTTCATCACCATCCATCTCACAAAAACTTTGTACTTATAGAATGACCATTACACCAAATTTGTGCGGTGGTGTGTATGAGCAAATTAATCTGAGTTGCATAGAAGAAGTACCAATGTTATGTTATCTTCAGTTGTAACTAGTCTTACAATATTCCAACTTAATTAACGATAATAGTAATTACTAATTAGTGAAGGAAAACTCAATCAAACTCTGATTAATAAGGAAACATCAATTAGCTCTCATGAATGAAGGCTTTTAACTTTCATAAAGAATCCCATAAATCAAATAAATACTAGGATATCAAGTAAGATTCGACATCGACCCAACAAATAAAAATGAAAGGTAAGCTTTTAACTCAACTAAACTACGGTCCACTCGTGCTCATTCACTCTGTGACTTTTCCCAGGATTTGCTTATATGCCTATAGTGATTTATACCTACATTGTCCTATTCTTTGTTCTCATTCGGCTAGCATTGTCTCTATTCATTTAAATGCAATTGTCCTAGTCCCATAGACCAATCATACAGAGGCAAAAAGCCATTAAGATGTCTAGAATTGAATTAAAAGTGGCCCCAAATTTACCATAGTAACAAAATATTTTTGAACCAACCAAAAAAGAAAACTAAAAAATCTCTACAAATAATCTTATGTCGTGAGGAAGGCCGGCCAAATTTCATTCATCCATTTGTAAGACAGATTTTTATTATAAAAATAAAAAAAGAACAAAGAAACCATACCAAATGTTAGGAAAAAAATAAGCTTCCATAGCTATCTCTTATTAAAGTAAATTGGATTGGATAAAAAGCATGCAAACATAACTTTAAAACAAGTGAAAAGAAAAAGATAGGTAGAAAAGGGCTATATATATGTACCTTGGTAAGTTGCAGCCAGTGGGTTGCCATCTATATTTGAGATAGTTTTTGTCTGGGCGACCATTCTTTTGGCAATCGAATTCCCTCTCAATGAATGGACAGCTTGATGCATCGTAAAGAGGGTATGATCTATCGAAAACCCATTTCCCTGTGTAAAAGTCACAGCCCCTCTTTACAACTCGTCCCACCTTGTAAGAATGCTCACAATGCACATGGTGCAAAAGATTTAGTAGCAATGCAACACATAAAGAAAAGGCTCTCATAATCATGGGAAAAAGAATATTTGTTTTTTGGGAGAAAAGGCTCTCACATGAGTAATGTTTCGTACACAATAATTTATAGAAAGGTGGGCATGCATGTGTGCTTTGTTGTAATAATTTTTCGGAAGACTATATAAAAAAAAATAAAAAATAAATGTAAGAAATAAACAGAGCAAAAGAAATGCGATACGAATGATTGAATATCCTCCAAATATAGAATGGAATATATTATTTGATTGAGAGATGCTAGATTCACAACAATATCATAATATTTTCACAACAAATTCTAAATGGCAAGTTGTTATTGGATATTACTTATAGACAAATAAGTAATTTCAATAATAAATCCAAATTTAGAACTAATAACAATTTGCCACTTAGCATTTATTGTGAAAATGTTATGAAAATATTGTGTAAATAGCATTTCTTTTATTGATTTAGAATTTGCTTGGCAATAAAAGTACACAAGAACAAAAGAGATTTATAAATAAATAATGGTATTATGCAACATAAATATTGGAATCAGTCTTTTCAAATACAATTTGAAAGTAAGACTATCTACCAGGACCTCTCAATCCCCACAAAAGTGGGAGTTATATCCACCGAGTACCAACTTTTTGTTGTGCACTATAAATAACTTGCCAGCATGTAAATGCTTTTTGTTGCAAACTATAAATAACTTGCCAACATGTAAATGCTAAATATGTAAACTAATGTGTTGGCAAATAAATATTCAAAATAAAAGTTCATCCCAAATTTCAAAATAAAAGGTTATCTGAAGTTCAAACTAATAATTTTGTTCCACACATTTTTTTCCTAAATTGAAATAAAAGTAGGGGTGGCAATTCGTGTTCGCGGGTCGAGTTCATGTCGTGTCCAGCCATTAGTATTCAGCTATATGGGTTGACTCGAACCTGACCTATTTAGTAAACGTGTTAGGAATTCTCAACCCGAACACGACTTGTTTATTAAACAGGTCGACCTGACCCGGCACATTTAACTCGTTTAATTAACAAGTCATGTAAAGGTCAATACAAATGACCCATTTAATAACCTATTTGATTAATACGTTATACCAAACCTATATAATTTTTATCAATTCCCATATATCTAAAATTAAAATACAATTACAACTATAAATATAGTAATAAACATATAAAAACAATCATTAATTAAGCAATAATATCAAAATAACTAATAATTTTATAAGCTAAACAGGTCAGACGGGTTCGCATGTTGAACACGAACACGACCCATTTATTAAACGGGTTAACCATATCAACCCGAATATGACCCAAACCCGTTTAGCCTCAACCCATAACCTGTTTATAAACGGGTTAGTCGTGTCGAGTTCGCGGGTCGTGTCAGATTTTGCTACCCCTAAATAAAAGGTCTTGCTATGTGGCATATTCATTTTCTTTATATATATATATATATATAAACAATAATGATACAAACACAATATTTTTTTATCACAATAAATTTTACAATAGATAAAGCATATGATTGTAAGAGGTGGACACAATTAGCACTCATGGACCCATTACTTTTTCTTCACCAGTCACCATTGATCATTCTAGCAATTGTAAAATTTGTTGTCAAAAAAAAATTGTCTCCATAGCATTATAGATAAAAAATAATAATAATAATAATAATAAATAGAATACTATTCATTTAACCTTCAACCTTAGCAAAATCTTAATCATTTGTGTTATTACTTTTATTATTCTTTTTTATTCCATAAAAAATAATGGCGTTTTCTTTTATGAAAAAATATTAATTTATTGTCATGTATTTAATGAGGTACGTGCATTCATTTCTAAGTATTAATTTTTTTTTTAAAGTTAATAGATGTTCTAAAGGTATTGGTTTAGAAACTATTTTTAAAATTTTTTATAGGAAAAGACAAAATTTATTAAGTTTTTTGAAAACTTCTTATATTTTCCATGAAAGTAGTATTAAATTTTTCCTTAAATAGTCCATTAATGTGCACCTGTTAAAATGACTCTTTATTTTTTAGGAGGTACATTAATTATTAATATAATAACCTATTAATACTTACCGTAATTAAATTTTGAGTAGTTCCATTCAAAAACAAAATTATAATACATACCTATTAATAACTATCATAATTATCAAATTTTATATTCAATATTTCATAAATAAACAATTATTATAAAGTTTTATAAATAACTATCATAATTATCATATTTCATATTTATATACAAAACAAATGAGAGAAAATCATTTGTTTGAGATAAAATCATATTTTATTAAACTTTCACACATCCATTGTATAGGTTGCTAACTAGTATAGATTTTCTCATTAAATATCTTATGTTTTTTTTGCTTATACAGCTTTGTGTTTCTTAAGTTAGGCATGTATTCTATTCTACTTCTTATGGTTATTATATTGTGACAAATGACTTTCTTGTCTTATGTGCACATCCTTCCTATGCAAACCATCTCAAACAATGAAACAAATTTAAAATCTTCTTCTTCTTCTTTTTTAATCAGTTTAAAATCATTAAAAAAAACTACAAAATAATTATTAAATTAGTCAATATATAAATATAGGTCTATTTCGGTATTGATGCATTGATGGCTACTATTGAGGAAAAGATAGACAAGAGCTGCTTGAGATGTTTTAGTTATGTTCTAAGGAGAGCCATTAATACATGGACAAAAAAAGAGTTATTTGATTGAAGTTGAAGAAACAAGAAGTAGTTGAAAATATGAAATATACTAGTAGAAACAATAAAATTGAAACATATGAAACATTCTAAATGTTTTATTTTATTTTATTTATTTTTAAAAAAATCATCAAGGAGAGAATATGTTGATAATGAAGATTGGCTTTTGTATTGTAGCAAGTAGCGACACACTCAATGATCACTCTATGAAGCAAATTGTTTGACGCGATTTGCAGTTGAATTTGAGGTCAAAGTCCTTTTATTTTCTGTCAATGAATGGTTAAAGTCTTGTTGCTTAGAAAAGCCTAATTGTTTATCAGCAAAACTAGTACTATAGGCCTTCGTCCTTCGCAAGCCTTGTGGCTCTCCAAATCCAATTCCAACGTGTTTCCATTTGTGACAGACATGTTGGGCCTTTTGTATGCCACTGGACCAGGGGGTGTTTAGCGAGAAGTATCTTGGGTCCTGGATCTTTCTTTTTATGTCTCATATGTTTGTGTTTCATGATTGGATATTTGGAATTGAGCTTTGAGAGGCTCACCACTAGGGGTGTGCGCGGTTCAATAGGTGCGATTTTTTTCCAAATTTATTACCGAACTGATAGAGATCGGTTTTTTCATAGTTGGAATCGATGCACACCACCTAGGGTCGGTTTTTTGACCTATAGCGGTGCGGTTTTTTGCAGTCGGTTTAGTCGGTTTGAAATATTAAAAAAAAAACTGTTTTTTTTTAATAATAAAAAAATTGGGCTTTCAAGTCCAATATCAATATATCAATCTGTTCAAGATTTCAAGTAAATACAAACTGTTTTTTTTTATTTAGCAAGCCATCAAAAATCTAGTCTCACATAAACCAAAAGCAAAAGAAAAGTCAAATTAAAAAAAAAAAAAAAAAAAAAAAAGTAAAAATGCCAAATAATATTTTTCTACATCCAGCCAACACCCAAAAGCATATTCCAAGTCATACTTATACCATAATTACTCATTACTCAATCAGACACTAACAATATACATTACTCAATCTCAATATATATCAACTCAATAGAGAGGCAGAACCTAAACAACAAAAATCAGAATGTAATGCAAATAAAATTAATATCTACTTCCATGTAAAAATAAATAAATCAATAATTTTTTTGACTAAAGAAATGCTTTACAATGAACATATATCATAACAAATAAACAAAAGCCAATGCCTAATAGGTAGTATGGCAGTACCACAGTAATCACACTAAGTAGCTCAAAATCCCCAAGTCAAAAAATATAAAAATAAAAATACAAAAATACTGAAAAGAAAAATATTGAAAATACTAAGCAATATTTTGAATCATTAGTGATTATAGCTCAAAATCTTTCTCAGTGAATGATTGAAGAGTGATAGCTCTCTCAGTCTCCCTCAAAATCAAATTGCTGGAAAAAAGAAAAAAAAAAAGAAAAAAAAGATGTCAGTACTCGTGAACTTAAGAGTATAGAAAGAGAGAAGAAACGGATTAATTGTCTGTGACTATGAAACTCACCGACGGTGTTGCGGCGGACTGGCAAGTGGAGAGCACTGAGCAGCAGCTTCAGTGTTGCAGCAGTAAAGAGGCGAGAGAGAAAGAGAGAGTTAAAGGATTGTGAGACAAAAAGAATGAATTTATACTAGGGGCAGAATCTGAAAACCTAGCATAAAACGCACCGTTTTGCTTTTGTTTTTTTTTTTTTTTTTACTAACACCCCCATACGACGACGTTTTATTAAAAAAAAATCAGAACCTGTAGCCAATTACCAAACTTGGGGAGAGAACGAAGAACTTTTTTTGACCGAAAGAGTAGAGGGAGAACAAAGAACTGAAGAACGTATAGCTTAGCTGCCCTTAATCGGTTCGGTTCGACATATATCGGTTTTGGATTTCCAGCTCCGACAACTGCACCGCACCGGCATCGGAACTACCTTCGCGCTCCGATCGCCGGCATCGGCTTCGTCGGTCGGTTGCAGTGGCGATGCGGGACGATCAGTGCCGGTCGGTTGGATCGGTGCCGGTGACTTTCTCCTCACCCCTACTCACCACTACGCTGTGTTTAAACAATTGAGCTTTCTGGTTCTTTCCCAAAATATGGAGTCAAAAAGAAGGGGAACTAAAATAGACGTAGAATTTTAGATGGATTGATGCTCTAAGCAGCACATGCTAACATAGTTAAATCTCTACATATCTTTCTACCATATAAAACTTAGTCTACATAGAAACTTGATCATAGAACCTATCCGCATTTAAATGAAGGGATCGTGCCAACCAATAACATTACAGAATAAATTTTACTCGTGCATCTCTGCAATGCCACTCCTATTCTAGGTAGAAGAAGGCAGCAAAATAGAATAATAAAAATGTCCTCCTACGTTGAAAGTAGTTATAGATTGTACATTATACCCAAAAATATCAGCTCATACCACTGCAAAAAAATTTAAAATAAAAGTAGAAATAAAAAATCAAGTCATGTCATAAACGCACATCAGAAATTATAAAAATTTCTTTCATCCAACCTCTCACTAAAGATAGCATGGCAGACAAATATATATTTTCTAAATTAAACCTGCTGGGATGTCGTGACCCAGTGCTCAAGATAAAATTGGTTGCAGACTTATAACTAAGGAATGAAAAACAAAGGAGAAAAGGGGCCCAAAAATAAAGAGACATGTGAAACCTGCTAAGTTCTAACCACACACATACATTCAAGTATTGTATAGCATATTAGCATACATCAAAATACTTTTCAAGCCATACCCTTTGTTCCCTTGCTTCAAGGTTCTGTTTGGCAAACAAAATTCCACTTATGCTACACTACAACCTGAAGAAGAGAAAATAGGGACATAATGAATGCACAATTATGTCCAATGTGAAAAGTGGAATTTTAAGCATGTATTGACTGGTAACAGGTACCACCGCTGGTATAACCAGAGCTCTAATGATTTTCCAAAGCACTATAAAGGTACTCACTGAAGCTTCCATTTCTCTTTACTGTCTTCGCCTGCTAAAGCCGCACCAAGGGAAAAATTAAATCTATTGGTAAGTTCCGCACCTACCTAATGGGTCTTAAACCATTCTTACAATTGGAGGTAACATTTGAGTTAAGAGGTCATTGGCAGTAGAAAAATATCAAGATATTATAATTGATTGATTATCTTCTTCTGTTCATTTGGTCAATTTATAGCTAACATCAACCTAGCAAGAAATTCATTCTCACGAGACAATGAAGAGCATAAAAATTAATAAATAAGATTTTGAAGTCAGAAACACCCTAGAACTGATTATGTCAGGCAACCAAGTTCACTATTCACTAATGTAAAAGCATTGGGCTACCAAGTGTGATTTCCTAGTTAAATGCTACAAAGACCAGAGGAAAGGGGGGTTGGGGAAAGGAGAGACATGCAGCACAATGATCATGGTCCAGAAAGGATAAACTAATTTAGACACTCTATTGGAAAGTTATAAGCTACATTTAAACAAAAATAATATAATTGACGGACAAGAACTACAATAATATCTTTGTAGGCAACTAAAGAGTTCATAACCTTTCAATCTAAATTCATTAAGCCAACAAGACTTACTACAAGACAGTGCCCTATAATTTAATCCAAAAAAAAAAAGGAAAAAATTAAAAATTATACATAGATACATTATACATATAATATATAAATATAACAAAATGGCTTTATTAAAGAGAGAAACAACACAATCTATGTACACAGGAAATGCACTTGTATTGATACAATACATCATCTAAAGGTATTAGCTCTTTGGACAGTAAAGACCAAGTCAACGCATATGAAGACTCGAGATAATAACAACAACTATGGTTTACATAGGTATAAAACTAAAACCATTGAAAATAGATAAAAGCTAAAAGCATTGACAATAAAAGACGAACTTGATGCATATGAAGACTCAAGATAATAACAAGAACTATGGTTTACATAGGTATAAAGCTAAAAGCATTGAAAATAGCTAAAAGTGTTAAAGTACCCCCACAGGCGGCTTGTAGTGCAACTGGTTGGCTCCTCCAAGTGTTTCCAAAGGAGAAAGAAAAAGTAACAGAAAGATATAATTTATTAAGGACAAATTACTATCTCTCTCTAGTTTTCTAGTATTTCCATGTTGAACTCCATTCATCTAATCTTTTCTGCAAACAACTTGAGCTTGGGTTGGACGCTCTTGTCTCTATTCCATTTTGTTTTTATCATCAATTCCAAAAAAACCAGTAATGACTATACACAGAATCTAGATACTATCCGCAAAGAGCAAATAAGCATACATTTTCATGGGATAAGCAGATAAGGCTCATACATGGATGCAAGTTGGGAAGAAAATGTCAGTAATAAACATGAATCATGTGTTCTATACTTAATAAAAGCAGTACTCGTAATACTAGTAGTCTACTAAACATAACAGGTCCCTATCACTACTTCAAGAGGCCAACAGATATACTAGATTTGGATAAATATAATCTCCATCGAAATATGAAGAAAAAGCTGAAGCTTCTATATTACACAAAAGAGCTGCTCCACATTCTTACATTTAGACAGCACAGAGTGAGGACTTACTGAGAAGTGCATGGTTCATTGGGAGCCCCTTCTGACGTTTCTGAAACCCTACGTTTCGCAAAAGACTCCTTAACTAGTTTCACTCCATTCTCAACATCCAGCAACCTATTACCATGCAAATTAACCGCCTCAGAATGTGATTCAAATTTACGAACCCATCCTCCTTCAAAGTCTTTAACTTTCCTCTCAATCAGCAAACGATTCATCCTGTCTTCTTCTTCTTGCTTCAGACGTTGCTTTTCCAGTTCCATGGTGCTCAAAACAAGCCCTCCAGATCCAGGAACATCCTTGTAAAGTGGCTCTTCAGGCTGCGGGCAGCGTGCCCTGTATTCAGAAAATGCCCTATTCGTTTCTTTCAAGGCCTTCCTATAACCCTCTAATAGATTTCCCATCAAAAAAAGCTCACGCTCAAGCCGGTACACCTCCACTTGTCTCTTCTGTTGCTCTTCAAACTTAACAGTGCGCAAGTGATCAATCATGGTTTCTCGCTGCTGCAACTCATTCAGTAGGATCTGTTGATTCATAGTAGCTTCGGCACAAGCCTGTTCTTTTGCTGCATACATTGTCCTAGTTTTCCCCATCCAATGTTGTATTTGCTCCATACACATATCAAAGTCAGTTGCTTTACCATCCCATGACCCGTCACTCCTCAACCTCTTATTACCACCATTAAAAGAGTTATGAATGTTATCATTCTCATGATCAATCCCCCTCTTGTTAGCATTACCAAAAAGTGACGTACCAGCAGACAGTAACCTACCATCATCCCTAGACGACAAAAAGTCACCTGCCAAATGATCACGGATTTCCAACCCCGAGCTAAAAGG
This sequence comes from Quercus tomentella, assembly GCA_028535165.1. Classification (NCBI taxonomy): domain Eukaryota; kingdom Viridiplantae; phylum Streptophyta; class Magnoliopsida; order Fagales; family Fagaceae; genus Quercus; species Quercus tomentella. The sequence goes on along the minus strand of JAPQVY010000100.1, from coordinate 41,924,849 downwards.
CAGGTGCATATCCGGAATTAGACTCCCCCCCGGAGCCAAACTGTCTAGCGGATTGCACTTGGGCGAAAGATTGAACCCACCAACCTCCCGTTCACCTTCTTCTTCTTCTTCTTCTTCTTCTTCCTCTTCTTCCTCTTCTTCCTCTTGTCCTTCTTCCTCTTCTTCTCTCTTCTTCTCCTCCTCCTCACTGACCAAGCCCCTAACTTCACCCACATTGCAAGGCCTCAAAAATGGTTCCCCCAAATCACCCAAATTGCTCTTCCCATCCAAAAGCCACTGCGCACCTTCTTCCTGCCCCTTACTTTCCTCCCTACATTGCTCAAAATCCACAACATCCTCATCCTGCTCCTTACTTTCCTCCCTACATTGCTCATAATCCATAACATCTTCATCCCCAACACGCTCCTTAACATTCTCAACCTCAACTTCCATCTTCTCTTCAACCTTCTCCACCTTTTCTTCAAATCCCTCCACCTTCTCTTCAACTCCCTCCACCTTCTCTTCAACTCTCTCCGCATTATCATGCCCAAGACTCAATTCAATTGTATGCTCCTCCAATTCACAAACCCGAGATTCTTCCTCTGATCCCTGCACCTGAAAATCTTCAACCTCAACCATCTTAACATCTCCAGCACTACCCAACAAATCTTCCTCCACATTGTCATTGCCCTTCACCTCCTCCACTTCCTCCACCACCACCTTAGGTGCCTCCTTCGGCGGCGTGGACTCATTGTCATTGTCCTTCACCTCCTCCACTGCCTCCAGCACCACCTTAGGGGGCTCCTTCAGCATAGATAACTCATCTTCATCGTCATCGTCCTTCACATCCTCCACCTCCACCTCCACCTTAGGTGCCTCCATCAGCAACTCCTCACGCTGCGACCTTATGAGATGCTGCAAATGCGAGGCATAATAACAATTAACCAGATTTGGCGATTGCACAAGCTCCTTCTCGACCATAAACCAAATCAAACTAGCCCAATCCATCTTCTCAAAATTCCCTTCCTTAATCACCTTGGTCCAATTCAACACCTCATTCGGCATCATCCACGTATCCTCGTGCAAAAGAATCCAATTCGACACCAAATCCTCCAAAAACCCAATCTCCTCCGCCGACCCCAGCGAGTCCACCTCCACCACCGAAGTGGCGGCGCCCTTCTTCACCGGCAACGGCAACCTCAACGCCCGAGCCAGATCGGCACGGTTGAGATTAACACGAACCGACTCAACATAACTACAACGACCCTGGGAACTGTAATTAGCAATGAGCTGAGCGAGGAGGTCGGTGCGGAGAGACCTATCGAACTCAATATGAACGAAATCCCACAAACCGAGGCGCCTTAGAAGCTTCTCGTGGCTCAGAAAGTCTAGGGTTTTAGAGGGCAAAAAGGGAATTGGGTTGAGGATTTCGATTAGGGCTTTGAATTTCTTCTGGGACTTTTCGAGAGAGATTCGGCGCTTGTGGGCGTTCTTCTTGTTCCGCTTTGGGGCTCGGCGAGAGAAGACGTGGTAGTGGGAGTCGGCGGCGGTGGCGGCGGGGGTGGTTTTGGGAGAGAAGAGTGGGGTTGGTTCGTCTTGGATTGCTGGGGTTTGATCGTGAGATGGGTTTTGTGGGTCTTCAATTTGAAGGGTTAGGGTTAGTGGGGATTGGGGATCTTGAGATTGTGGGTTTTGTTGATCTTGATCTTGATCTTGATTTTGAGTGGTCATGTTGTTTGGGTCTTGAGACTCAGAGAGGTGTTCTTGTTGGGAATGAGTGGGAGAGCTCATGGTGGGTTCAACAATGAAAGACTCTTCTTTTAGTGTGTGTGTGTTGAGTTTTTACTTACTCTCTCACTCACAGTTGCACATAGAGAGAAGCAGATGCGAATGGAGTGGACCGGAGTCCTGAGTGACCTTTTGAATCCCCTCGTTTCGTGGTATTTCCTCGTACCGATTTGCCACCTCACCCTAACTTTGGACTGGCACTGTCCCTCCTTTTATCTATTCCATTTTGATTAGCACAAAATTTAGCTAAAAAAATTTAATTAGCTAAATATAAATTTTGATATTGTGAAAAAATTTTAAATGTGAAGGATATAAAAAGAAAATGACAAAATTTAGTTATAAAATTAAATGAATTACAATAACCTTACTTAATATATTTTTATTGGAGGTGAATTTTGATAAATCCACAATTGAATTACATCTTCTTCTTATATCATTTATGCTTACCAAATTTTTAGAAAATTAAATATAATTATCTATATCATCAATAAATTATTTAAATTTCAAGTTTTTGTAGTTTAAAATTATGCATAAAATATAAACTTATAAATCATATAGTAAATAATATTTGATTGACACAAAATTTGACATGTGTATTAAAAGAGTAAAGAATATGCAATTCAACAGTTAGATTTTCAAAATATGTAGTACTGTTTATTTTATTAAGTAAAGTTGTAATCTAAGATTACAACAAGTTTTGTAGTTAAACTTTGTCCAAAAGAAAATGTAATCCAAATTCACATACAATAAAAAGATATTGAGTGGAGTTATAGCTATTAACTACAAATAATTTTGTAGCCACACTGACCAAAAAGTTCTCTATAGGGTTAGGGTTGGTGCCGCCTCCTTACCTTACTGTAGCATTCTGCTTCCCTCCCTTACAAGGAGGACACTGCGTCCCTATTGTAACTAGTTTACTAGTAGGGTTGGTTCTTTTCTCTTTGGTAGTGTTTTAACGGGGTAATAGCTTTAGTTTCGTTGGTATGGAGGATCTAGCCAATAGTTGGAGAAAGCTTTCTTTGTTGGAGAAGGAAGGGGAAAAACTTGACTTGAAGAATAAGAAGAAAGGGCAGAATTTTGTATTAGCTACAAAGTTTTTTATCCGGCGATCCTTGAACGTTGAAGCAATAGCAAACACTTTCAGACCTTTATGGCGCATAAGGGACAATTTTGAAGTTAGCGATGCCATAAATAATTGTCTGCTTTTTGCGTTTCAATCAAAAGAAGATATTCGAAGGTCCAGTTGGGGGAACCGTGGTCCTTTGACAGATATATTGTAGTGTTTCAATGCTACAATACTTCTATTCCTATTGAAGCACTTCAGTTTGATAGAGTTTATTTTTGGATTCAAATTCACAACCTGCCTTATTCCCACTTAACAAAGGAGGTGGCTTTAAGTGTGGGGGAATCCCTTGGTACGATCATAATGCCGAGGGATGAATTAGAATGGAGAGGAGGCAATTTCCTATGTGTAAGAGTTGCTATTGACGTCACCGAACCGCTTTGTCGTGGAAGAAGAGTGGCTTTTGATGAGGATAATGAGGGTTGGGTGTCTTTCATGTATGAGAGATTGCCAAATCTTTGCTATTGGTGTGGGCACTTAACACACAATGAGAAGGACTGTGCAATCTGGCTCAAAAGTAGGGGTACACTCTCAAGCAGCGTTCAGCAATTTGGTCCATGGATCAGGGCGAATCAATTCAATCCGTCAAAGAAGTTTGTTGTTGAAGTTCAAGGATATAAGAAACCTAAGTCCAACCCAACTCACAAGGAAGGAATGAGCACAAGGAAGAGCATCATGGTACAGCCAATTCCCCAAGAACTTGTTGCCACGTCGATTTCTGATGCAAACACGGAGAGGGCTGCTGGTTCAGAGGGAACGAAAAACTTGAGTCAAACTCAATCACAAGAGAATTTTCAGGCAGTTCTCCAGGAGATTGATAAGGCAATTCATGGGGATAATGTTTTTCAAAATTCAAAAAATTTGGAGATGGAATCGTCCTTGAATTTAGTAAAAAGGCAACGGGTTTGAAAGGATTGGATTTCATGCCAGGTATTTCGGTGTCTCCAGACTTGAGTATGGATGAGGATAGCTGTTCACAGGAAGAGGATGTAAACGTGGATTGTGACAAGTTGTTCAGCCCGGGGAGGAGTTCTAAGTCTACAAGCAAATAGTCCAAAAAAGTTTCTGGTATAGAAAGTATATCTAAAGCCCAACAATTGACAACAAGCCCAATCCATGAGCCTATGATTGTAGGCACTCAGAAGTTAGGTACTTGGACTAGAGTCAATAGACCCCATGCAATTTTCAACGAGAAGGGCCATGCTGAGAAAGTAGGACCAAAAAGAAATACAAGACAGGTAGGGATGGAAGAGGAGTTAAGGGTGAAGGAGAAAAGAATTAAAGATGAAGAAGCTAGACAATTGGGTGTACTTTTGAAATCAAAATTTAGATCGATGGAGGTTGCTGAGCAACCCCATCAGTTCTAATGAATCTCTTAAGTTGGAACTGTTGGAGGCTTGGGAACCTCCGGTCAGTTAATGCCTTGAAAGAGGTGGTTAGAAGAGAAGATCCCAATATTGTTTTCTTAATGGAGACAAAATCAAATGACGATTGGATGGTTATGGTTCGTGATAAATGTGGTTTCAAAAATGGTCTTTTTGTATCTAGTAATGGTTTGAGTGGTGGATTGGCAATGTTAGGGAAGGAAAATGTGAAATTAGATATCCAAACCTTCTCTATGTCTCATATTGATGCTTGGGTGGATGGAGGATCTAGAGTGGGATGGTGGCACTTAACAGGGTTCTATGGGCATTCGGAAACTGGAAGGAGACCAGAATCATGGGCAAAGCTAAAGCATTTGCGTACTACTTCTTCCCTGTTATGGTTAGTCATTGGGGATTTTAATGAGCTTATGGGGATGTCTGAGAAGGATGGTGGAAGTAATAGACCGAGATAGCAAATGACAAATTTTGTTGAAGCTGTTAATTGGTGTGGTCTCAGAGATATTGGATTTATTGGCCCAAAATTTACATGGCTGTATGAAAGGAGTGACGGATCCCAAATTAGAGAACGTTTGGATAGAGCCCTTGCTACAATTGATTGGGTGAATTTATTCCCAATGGCACGTCTGCACCACTTAACTTCCTCAGCCTCGAATCATTCTCCTTTGGTACTGCGTTTTGTGAGAAAAACAAAAGCCAAAAAAGTAAAAAAAAGCCATTTAGATTCGAATCTATGTGGCTTAAGGACCCACGGTGTGAGAAGGTGGTCATGGATGCTTGGTCTGAAGGTTTAGCTTCTCCAACTAACTTCCCATTGGTTGCTTGTCTGAATGCTTGCAAGTCTCGGCTGGATGCTTGGAATAAGGTGGAGTTCGGGCATGTTGGTAGGACGATTGCTGAATTACAAAAACATTTGGAGTGGCTTGAATTGCAACCGAGTTCTCCAAGCACTATTCAAGATATGAGAAGAACCAGAATTGAACTTAATTGTTGGCATGAGAAGGAGGACACTATGTGGCATCAACGGTCCAGAATTAATTGGCTTCAGTCTGGAGACAAGAACACCAGTTTTTTTCATGCCAAAGCATCATCAAGGCAAAAGAAAAACCACATGGAGGGATTGTTGGATGCACAAGGTGTATGGCAAGAGGATGAAGAGGCAATGGGTGAGATAGTGTTGGACTATTACACAGATCTGTTCACTTCCAGTAATCCGACAGTTTTTAATGAGATATTAGAAGCAGTGCAGCCAAGAGTCACTTCTAGTATGAATCAGAAGCTTACAATGGAGTTTACTGTAGATGAAGTTAATGTGACATTGAAGCAGATGTACCCTCTGAAGGCGCCTGGACCAAACGGTATGCCTCCTCTATTTTATCAACATTTTTGGCCAATAATTAGAGAAGTAGTTACACGTACTATTCTTGATTTTCTTAATTTTGGTCTCACCCCACCTAATTTTAATGAAACCCATATTGTTCTTATTCCAAAGGTTAAGGAACCAAAGAATGACTGATTATAGGCCTATAAGCTTCTGTAATGTGGTATTTAAAATTGCATCAAAAGCAATTGCAAATAAGATGAAGAAATTTCTTCCATCCATTATTAGTGATACCCAAAGTGCTTTTATGCATGGAAGGTTAATTACTGATAATGTGTTGGTCACTTTTAAAGCAATGCACCATATCAACCAAAAGAAGGGAGGGAAGATGGGTAATATGGCTTTGAAATTGGACATTAGTAAGGCCTATGATAGAGTGGAATGGATTTGATTGGAGAAAATAATGAATAGGTTGGGGTTTGATGAGAAATGGAGGAAGTTGGTCATGCAGTGTGTCACAACAATTACTTATTCAGTGAGGATAAATGGGAAACCAAAAGGGCATATTATCCCAACTAGGGGTATACGTTAGGGTGATCCTTTATCACTGTATCTTTTCCTTTTATGTGCTGAAGGTCTTTCTTCTCTAATTAAGAAGGCTATGGATGATGGTGTGAAGGAAGGGTTAGTAATTTGCCAGGGGGGCCTAGACTTTCTCATTTATTTTTTGCTGATGATAGTCTCATTTTTTGTAAGGCTTCAATTGAAGAGTGTAATTCCCTGCAGAGAATTCTCACTGTATATGAAGAAGCTTTTGGACAGCAACTGAACCGCACAAAAACCTCTTTATTTTTTAGTAGCAACACACCAAACGGCATTCAACAGGAGATAAAGAGTAAGTTTAGGGCACAAGTGATTAAACATCATGAGAAGTATTTAGGTCTTCCATCTCTAGTAGGCAAAAATAAGAGGAATACTTTTAATGCCATAAAGGAGAAGCTTAGCAAGAAACTAGTGGATGGAAAGAGAAACTGTTATCTAAAGCTGGTAAGGAGGTGCTTATAAAAGCTGTAGCTCAAGCCATTCCAACATACACAATGGGGTGTTTCAAAATCCCGGATTCTCTTTGTGATGACATGACTAGTATGATTCGGAATTTCTGGTGGGGTCAAAAAAAGGATGAAAGAAAGATGGCATGGCTTTGTTGGGATAAGCTGTGTGATTCAAAGGAAGAGGGTGGTTTGGGTTTTCACTAACTAAAGCAGTTCAATTTGGCTCTTCTTACCAAACAGGGGTGGAGACTTCAAACTCAGCATGAGTCACTAGTATATCGTGTGTATAAGGTGAAGTATTTTCCAACCACTGACTTCATTCATGCCTCACTTGGCACACATCCATCATACACATGGAGAAGCTTAATGGCTGCTCAACATTTGGTGAAAAAAGGGATTCGGTGGAATGTGGGTAATGGGGATTCAATCTGGGTGTGGGGTGATAAGTGGCTTCCATCTCCTTCCACGTTCAGAATCACTTCTGCGAGGCAATTTTTACATGCTAAAACAAAGGTCAGTGAGCTTATCTCCCATGATGTGGCTGCTTGGAAAACTCAGGTCATTGATGCCATTTTCCTACCTCATGAAGCAGAGTTGATTAAAAGTATTCCACTGAGTTCACGCCTACCTAAAGATAAACTTGTGTGGGCTGCTACTCCCAGTGGTTCTTTTACTATTCGAAGTGCGTACAGGTTGGCAATGGAGGAGTCCCGATCAAGCAACAGAGGGTCTAGTTCGGACTATAGCAAAACCTGCAGATTCTAGAAGTTGCTATGGAGTTTGAAGGTACCCTACAAGGTGCAACTCTTCGCTTGGAGAGCTTGCAAAGGAATTTTACCAACCAAGGAGAATCTTTCACAAAGGGGAATCCAGTTGGATGTACGCTATGATGAATGCATGGAGGTCGTCGAGACCGTGGGTCATTTACTTTGGTCTTGTAGTCGAGCGAAGGAAGTTTGGCAATGCACAAAACTAAGGTTTCATTTTGATCAGTCCCAAGTTACTTCATTTCACGATTTGTTATGGCAGATATTGATGTCGAACTCACATGAGGAAATGGACGCTAAACTAGTGGTGACTGTGGCATGGGCATTGTGGTTTAACCGTAACAAGGTTCGACATGGCGGAAGAAAGAAGAATGTCGAGGCTCTATTCCAGTGGTCTCGTCTGTATTTGCAGGAGTTTCAAGAAGCAAACCAGGTGGATCCCATCCAATGGCACCTCGGATTGCTGGGCAATCTCCTCCTCCAACGACGAGATATAAAGTTAACGTCGACGGCGCAGTTTTCTCGGCTAAAAAATCTTCTGGTGTGGGAGTGATGATCAGTGATGCAAATGGGCAAGTTATTGCTGCTCTAAGTAGGAAATTCAACGCTCATTTGGGTGCTCTAGAAGTGGAGGCTAAGGCGTTTGAAGTGGGGCTAGAGTTTGCACGAGATGTGGGTGTCCATAACTTCATCATTGAGGGTGATTCTTTGGTGGTTTACAATGCACTATGTGGTTCCTCTACACCACCATCTGTGATAGAATCTGTTGTACGGGGTATTCTAATGTCTTGTGGGCCTTTAGATAGAATTGATTTTTCCCATGTGAAAAGGCAAGGTAATAGACCTACACATTTGTTAGCAAAGCACGCACTAGGCATTGCAAATTATTTGACTTGGATGGAAGAGACCCCTTGCTTTCTAGAGCAACCTCTTCTCCATGATGTATCTTTTAACTGATTTTTCTTAATAAAAGTTTTAGCCTTCCCATCAAAAAAAAAAAAAAGTTTGTAGCCACACTTTTGTCTCCTTTATTACATGGGTTCTAATTTCTCTAATTTCATTTTTTAAATAAAATTTGAATACAATGCCTCAATTTTTAGTAGTTTGCCAAGAGCTTTGTAGCATAATTGACATTTTTCCATACACAAAGTGTTCAAAAGTTTAGAGAGAAAGGGTGCAACCTGCAAGGTTAACAGAATAATGTAATTATCTCAACCAAAAAAAAAAAAAAAAAACTGCTTTATTTCATAGTCATCAGAATTTTCAAATGATTGCGCTGCTGGTTGCAGTGCTCTGGTACATGAACCATGATCTATAGATGATTTTCAAAATTGCCCCAGCTTGCCGCCCAATGCAAACAACATAAAATTATTTTAGCTATTAGTGCGAGTTTTACACTTCAACAATGCTACTGATATACTTCCTAAAAAAAAAAACAATGCTACTGATATAGCATTGTTTTCAGTTTCATATGAGATAACTACTAATATCATTTTTATTGTATACCAATAACAACTTGTCAACACAAAATATATTATATATTTATTGTGCCATTAGACTTATTGTTTAAATTTTTAATTTTACTCTTGTTACAACAAATGGACACAGGGTTAATGCATAATAGTGCAAAGTTAACCATCAAGCACAAGCAAGAAAAAAAAACCACCATCAGGATATATAAAGGAGATTAAAATTTCTGACTGTAAGAGTAATTTGCTAAACTTAAACATAAGCTGTATATATTAAGAGGATTCAGAAAGTTAGTTATTGTTTTTTCTACTGTCAAAAATACCCCTAAATTAATTAACCAACAACTTAAAAATGGAGTTAAAATAGTAAATTGACAAAAGAAAGTTAGTTATTACTTTTTTTACTGTCAAAAATACCGCTATCTAAAACTTAAAAATGAGATTAAAATAGTAAATTGATAAAAATAATAAATTCCTACTTCTATGTTGAAATGTCTTCCTACTTTTAATAAATTCCTACTTCTACGTTCCCATTCCTACTTCTACGTTGATATAAATTCCTACTTCTACTCAATAGCTTAAAAAACTCCCCATGTATTTACCTTCCCCACATTTTCTGAATAGAATTTCTCATAAAAAAGAAATGTGTACAATAAAACTTCCTCACACATCTATACTACTATTTAAGGGGCTCCCCTTGTTTAGACCAGAGTTTTTTTTGTTACTTCTATGTTCCCATTCCTACTTCTACGTTAATATAAGTTCCTACTTTTACTAAATAGCTTAAAAAACTCTCCACGTATTTACAGTCCCCACATTTTCTGAATAGAATTTCTCCTAAAAAAGAAACATGTACAATAAAACTTCCTCACATATCTATACTACTATTTAAGAGACTTCCCCTATTTAGACCAGATTTTTTTTATTCCAAAATACCCCTTCACTTGGACAAATTTGGAGGACAATCCTGTAATTCTTAACAACCTACTACAAAATAACTTCACATCCACTACTAAAACGTAAACAATAGAGTTAGATATGTAAAATTAATAATTTAAAAACTCCTAAATTTTTGCCAAATAAAAAATAAAAAAAATAAAAATACAAAAAACTGTTTTTCTTCCCACCTCTACATTTCTCTCTATTGTTATTTCTAATTGAAATAGATTTTTTGTCAGTTGCACTTCAACAACAAACGCATAATACTCATCAGATTTTCATCACACCCCTAGGTTTCTTTTTTGTGATTCAAAAATGTAATAATCCCAAATTATAATGGATGTAAATTATTAAAATTTACCCAAAAAATATAAGAGCCTCTGAGCACTAGCACGCGAGTGCATGCTCAGAGGTTAGTCTATATTAAAATCTTTATTCAGAGCTTCATTTTCGTCCTCCTGTTTATAAAATATACCATGCAAAAAGTTGAAGTGGTACACACATTCAACGCATGTTCAAGATGATGAACACTGCTTACAACAGTGAAGATTTGTTTGTTCAAGTGCCACACATACATTCAAACAAACATATTCATGCCTCTGCAGCTCAGCTCAACAATGATCTTATATTTTAGGAATAATAATTTGTAGAAATCCATCCCTGCATCAACAAAAATCATGAAGATTAGCACTGTGTATAATATAATGATTACATGTCATTATATAATACTCAATCTGAATTTACAACAGTGACAGTCCCCATAATAACACTGAAAAATCTGAAGTTTGAAAATATCAAGGTTTGCATAACATCGTGGTGAAATTTGCACTACATAAACATAAGAAATACTCTTTATTTTACGTGACTTCACAATTTCAATGCAATTTTCCTGTGTTTGTACAGTTTTGTGCAAAAGTGTGTGTGTAACAATAATTACCCTAACATAAAAGAATAAGAAGTGCTTACTGAAGTCAGAAAGTACGTATACAACATGTTTTTATTTATATTTGTGTAGCACTTCCCCCACAGCCTAGCCCATCAAATTGATGGAATTGTCACGTAAGGAACTAATATAAATGACTTTGCCCAAATATTAAAATTCTACAAACATTTTAAGCTATATTGAGGAACAATATAAACTGGCTTCAAGTATATATGTGATGAAATTTGGCTTATAGGAATGAAGGCAATTAGAAGTTTCCAGCTTGAGTTTCTAAGTGGTAAATTGAGAGATGAGACTGTTTATGCATCAATATTTAAGGAACCATCATTCATCCGCAGAAAAACCTGATACATTCAAAGATACCGCTTGAGCAACTGGGAGCCCTTGCACTTAACCATGGACTAAGAAAATCAGGAAATCCTTGCATGCTGATCACCAGAATGACCACTGAATTTTGAAGGAGTTTCATAAGAAAATCACATCATATTGGACAAACCAAAAAAAATCCCCATTTGCACATCATGCCAGCTCCTTTACTTCTCTAATCCAACTTTTTCCAACTTTCCGTTTATTTGTTTTGTTTTTAATGTTTCTTTGTGTACAGTAAATTTGATGAATGGCTTCAGATGGACTATATAAACGCTTGCATCAAAATGACCATCATCACCTGTTATCACAAATAAACCTCTTCACCATCTACCACTTTAAAAATTAAATATCTGCCCCAAAAGGCTTGCCCCCTTTATTTGTTGATATCGTTTCACCCAAAATCACTTGATCAGTGTTATAGCTAGCCTTTTCATAAATGTAGTTTAAATTATGCTTTTGACAAGAAAAAGTAGCACCAGTCTTTAGCATTTTTGTTTGGTACATAAGACAACCTTTAAATTTAATCCTATCACAACTGATTTATAAATTTAAAGATTATAATGTTTTCTGAGAGTTAAAATGTGATTCCATTTATTTTAAAGATTTTTAGAAATCTACACATTAATTCTATGCTAGGTACTAACTTCTCAAATTTCATATATAGGAAAAGGTAAAATATTTCAAAATTTTAAAGAAAATTATTCTATATTTTATTCATATCTAATAAAGAAGCAGGCTTCAGTTCCTTATCCCATCACAACTGCATTTACACATCACCACACATACTCCTCATTTCACTACTACCAGTAATAATTCCACAATATGCTAACTAAGGCATATAATGGAAATCAAAATTTGTGACTCAAGCTTACTTTGGTGTCCATACTAAAGTAGAAACGTAAATTAGAAGGAATGCGTGGTTATAAAGCTGTGACTTACAAAAATTCAGCCGAGACACTGTCCTTGTTGACATTTGCAGGAAGTGGCCATACTACCTGGTATGGTCCTTTTAAAATCTCTTGTTTGTGATATGCAGAGATTGAATCATTTGAAAAACCTGACACTTTCCAGTACTGTGTTGAGCGTCTACCCTGTACAGTTAATCTGTCACAAAATTGCATTCATATCATCACACGTTTAAATTCAGAAGTTTAGATATTGATCATAGAGATTGACCAGGCCAACCAATTCATGGATGTATTAAAAAATTAAGGCACATGACAAATATATAATACATGCTAGTTTGATCATTTGCAAAGGAGGAGTAGAGAGAAATGACTCCAACAGCACAAGTTTTGAAATTGAGGTTTCATAATTTAATTCAATCAATATTATTATTTTCTTGTCCTTGACCAATCCAAAGTTTTGTATAAAAATTAAGATAAGAATAAATATTTGTGAATAGATAAATGTAAATCATCAGAATACATCTTACTTCTGGTCATCAATCTCCACTCTAATGTCATGGCGATTGACGCCTGGAATTTCCACTGTCACAACATAATTGCATCCTGATTCTGCAACATCCATCCTGGGAGACCACTCAATTCCTGCATGAAAAAGAACAAGTCCTCCGTAGTATGAATAATCTATCAACTATCTCCAACTCCAATCCACAATAAAGAAACCACATACCCTTTCATCATTGAAATTCTACTTGCCCTGTTTTGATATTAGAGGAGGTGTTTAAGGTTTTGTACAAAGTAGACAACTTTACTGAATACCAATCTATGAATTTTAAATTTAAAAATTTAAAAATATAAATAAATAATTTGAAGGAGATACTTGTTAAAACATTAAGTACTGCTAGGCACTCTTTTCATAGGTCATAGTCAAGCTAGCAATTTAGTTGGTATGAAAACCACATCTGAAAATCAGTCTAACACTTATTGCCAACCTGCTTACCTTCAAAATAAACAAGCAGCAAACAGCCATGTCTCTAACACATATTTTACAAGTCAATGCCACATGCTTATTTTAATAGAAACAAGAAAAGAGTAAATTTTAAAAATCAAACGAGTAGATGCTTGTTCATTCAGTGATAAAAAGCTATTAACCATTAGATTCAGAGAAGTGTATTTTCTTCTTGGAATGCAATTTCTTACTTCCACTGGTTCTTCTGCCTGGTCCAGCAAACTTAGGAGGCTCAGACACGGTTAACATGCAACCTTGCACCACAGGTTGGGCAACATTTGCAAAGTCTGGTTCTTTCTTCACTGGTCTAGAGAATAATGGTGCTTCAGAATCATTATAAGATCCCTTACAACCAGAGGGTTTAAGAGGCAAATCAGATTCAGCTGGATTGATCTGGCAAAATATTTTTAAAACACAGAATAATAACAGGATCAGGTACTTGTAGACTCATAAGAGAACAGAATGGAGTCTAAGAAAATTCTAACCACCTCTTCAGTAGTAGCCTGCCTCATAAAATTAGCTTGAGAAACAGATCCTTGCCTTGCAAAAAACATCCTATTATCACACCTTTGGATCACAGAGTTTAAACTGCTATTGCAGTTCTGAACCAAGAAAGAAGAGTGGATAAATTAAGCGAGTGTAACCAAAAATTGGGAAAATCAAAGAAACTGTTCTTAATAGTTAATACACTTAATGGAATTTAAGAAAATTGTAAACACCTCTTCAATGGTAGCCTGCTCACTACTGCAGTTCTGAGACAAGAAAGAAGAGTGGATAAATAAAGTGAGTATAACCAAAGATTGGGAAAACAAAGAAACTGCTCTTCCTACACAAAATGGAATTTAAGAAAACTACAAACACCTCTTCATTGGTAGCCTGCCTCATGAAATTAGCTTGAGAAACAGATCCTTGCCTTGCAAAAAACATCCTGTTATCGCACCTCCGGAGCACAGAGTTTAAACTGCTACTGCAGTTCTGAGACAGGAAAAAAGAGTAGCTAAGTTAATCGAGTGTAAGGAAATAACTAGAAAATGTTACTCACTTATGTTATAATGTAAATCTAATTGATGTCTTTTAGCAAAAAAGAGTAAATATACTTGATGTTCGTAAGCAAAGAATTGATTCATGTTTACAACAAGGCTCAAGAGATACTCATGCCAAACCTATGAATATCTGAAGGATTAAGACTACCTGACGCTTGGGGCTCCAAATTACTGAAAAGCTCAATGACACCACTACATTTATTACATTACACCTTTCTCAGAGTTGTTCAAAAATCACTTTTTATGGGTACATTGATGATCGACACTAGCTGGAAAAAAAGCACTCAACAGTGGTCCTCAAGATCCACAAACATCATGGATTTTAACATAACCGGTTGTTTCTACAAGGTAATATGAGTCTCAAAAAATACTTTTACAGTGAATTCAGATAACAAAATTAAAGAATCTCACGGGCAAAGAAATTACAAGCAACATGGTCGTTTGTGTAAAACTTGACAATGAATTGTATGAAGACTTAAATTATCACCTTCTTGCCAAAACAAGACATTGTTCCGGATGTTTAAATTACACTCGATTGAATCAGCTTTCATGACCAATATTTTCAATTTGGTAAACCATCATGAAAATTACTTTGTTCCATTATCTATTGTAATTAGTTTGGACCTTTCTAGTGCATTAGACCTGGTCCTTCCATCTTTTTCTTCTTCTTTTTTCTTCTTTTTTTCCTGATAAGTAATGTAATTTATTGCAGAAAAGCTACCTCATGTTTGATAGCACACAAGGAAGCTGAAAAAATACATCAAGTTAGCAACTAAGACCCCCCTTTTGTCTGAAGTCAATTACTCTTCACACTTGATCCTCAATATGGATAATACATACTCTACTGGACCAAGCGCAATTCTAAGTGTGGGCAAAAAGAAATAAGATGAATTTTGATTTCTTATGTTAGTTACTTTTAGAATTTCAACAATGTTACCTTTTGTCAACAATTGAAATTGATTATTTAAATTAGTCATCGGGTTTGAATTCTCTAGCAGGATGAAGTCATGAGAACATTAAAAAAAAAAATTATTAATAAACTTTTTATACTGTGAGAACTTGAATATTCTGCTTGGAACCATCTTTCTTATAATGAATCCTCCATTGCAGGGCAAAAGTTCAACCTCCCAATATGTTGTTCCTTCTTAAAACTATTCTTCTTAAAAAGAAGAATTAAGCAGTTTTTTTTGGTTAGATAATGGAACAAAATGGAAGAAAGCAAGATTTTTACTCTTATATCAGATGTCCTCTTTTCTTTTCTTTTTTAATTTCCATAAATGGAAACTTAAACTCATAAGATGTTTTATGATTAGAGCAGACAGGAGAAGAGTTCATAGTATTAACCAAACCACTTTATAGTACTTATGGTTAGCACTACTGATGAACTTATGAAGCCTACAAAATAAACCTTAAACTCAGATCTGCTATTAAGTATTCTTTGCAGATAAATAGATCTAGTAGATAACATTGCATAAACTGATTTCTTTTGCTTAATGTACTTCTAAAAATAAAACACACCCAAAAAAAAAAATAGTGAACCCAATGCAAGATTATGGCTAAATTATAATCTCAAATCAACAATTACAGTGATCACTAACCACAGTCTCACTGAGTCTCAAAACACTAAAAAGCGAGAATATAACAAGAAATATACCATTGGGAGGACATTGGTGACAGAGATATCATCAGTAGGTGAGAAGTGAGCTGCAATCAAGTTGATTCTACGTCTGGCCGATTGGATCTCCATTTTGGTGCAAACAAAATTAAACCAGTGGACGTTTTGTTTTGTTAGAGGTGGAGCAAGTTTTTAACTTTGTCACGAGTCACTGACACTGTGGGTGATATCTTTGGAGGAGAAAGAAGATCAATAGATTTATTATTATCTTTTTATGAATCAATCAATAATGGGTGTGGGAAAAATATGTTTTGGAAGATGCCACGTGTATTGAGAACCAAAAAAATCAGTTTATAGTCAGATTTTTTTTTTTTTTTTTTTTTGGATAATGGGTGGTTTACTTTTCTTGAATTTTTTTTTTTTTTTTTACTTTTTGAAAAGTATTGAAAATTAAAGAAAAATATCTCTTAGCGTATGTGTTGGATGAAATGAAATTAGAATAGGGCGAGATGTGATCCAAACATACTAAAATTGCTTTAGAAAAAAAAATTATTATATTTATTAGTTTTTTCTTATTCTTTTGTTTCCGTTTTGAATAAATAGATTCTTTTATGCCTCTTTCACTAATACAATATTTTTTGATGAATGACTAAACTGAAAATCTATCTAATTTAGAAAATGTAATTTATAATAATTTAGCTTAATCTTTAACTAAAAAAAGAATTAAGACTTAGGAATAAAAGAATGAATTCGCGTCAAAAATAATATGACAAACTATGTTTTAAAGAGTAACAACTAGGGATGTAACATGAGGCACATATACAAGGAAAGGACACCAAAGAGTTTTGATGGTGGCAACGATAGAAGGTGAGAGAACACAAAGGCAACCAAAAGAATGCCAAGGAAGACAGGGTTTCTTACGAACACCTAATAGTCAAAGCTATGAGTGTGTGAGAGAGAGAGAAAGAGATAGAGAGCTCTTAAGTCTTAACAACTTAATCCATAAAGGAAATTCTTTGATGACTACACTTTTATGATAATAAATTATATATTAAATGAATCGAATTTAGGGCATTAATAGGAAAATATTCCTAGACTAACCATTCACTAAATTATGGTTAGTTGGTTACTAGATATGTAATCAGTGGCGGAGCCAGAAATTTAGGTCGGGGGGGCAAGATTAAAAGTAAAAAATTAATCTAAAAAAATTAATCAATATTAATAACAAAATAAATAAGCAACTACATGCTAATGTAATTGTCATATAGAATTTAACATAAAATGTAAACTTTAATTTGGCTTTTCACACCTAGCTTAATTTACTCAATTGACCTCGAAGATGTTTCATATTTTGAAACCGTTGCATGATTTTTTCACACTTAATAGTCTTAAATATATTTTTCTAAATAATCATTCATCCATTGATCTCCAATTCGATCGCGTAGTTGATTTTTAATTATGTTCATTGCTGAAAAATCTCTTTCAATAATAGTTGTTGCAACTAGTAAAATCAATGCCAAGGTCATGAGTAAACCAATGGATATGAAACATCATTTTTCATTTCTACAATCTTTCAGCAAGCTGTCCAATTCCTTTAACTGCTAAATGCTTTCAAAAACTCTAAGGTAGTGACTGGAATCAAAAGATTTTTTTTTTAATGTGAGGCATCCTTTACTCCTTTATATTATATATATATATTTTTTTTTTATAGTCCCATTAGTACTAGTATTAGGTTGTGTAATTCCTTTTAAGTTTGGCAGTACGATCCTATTTTGTTTTTTTTTTTAATCAATATTAGGTCAGCCCCCTATGATTCCTATTTCCTTATGTCAGCCCCATTCCCCTATGATTCCTATTTCCTTATACGTACCATATTAGTAGCAAAAAAAATTGAAAGTTCAGGGGGGGCACCTGCCCCCCCTCGACCCCCCCTCCCTCCGCCCCTGTATGTAATACAAGTAAAATATTTTACTTGCATTCCAAGTATATTTGGGCTTGGAGCTTGACTTGGATTGAGTTTAATATCTTTAACATTAATTGGATTTTTAATTACCAGGTGTTTTATGACTTTATACATAAAAATTTGAGGATTCAATAGAAGGGATCTTATCCCGCACATATTCTTGAGAAATTTTTTAGGTTACACAACATTGTATCAAGTCTACCTTGTTGTTACTTGATTGGATTGAAGGCTGCAAATTGTAATACTTATACAAATTCCTACATTATAACACTGAAGATATTTCCAGTTTTAAGAAGTAACATTTATTCATTTCCACCCTATTATATAGTATGCAATAGTTCTGCAATAGTCAACACTTAATAGAGTATTACTTTTTCCTCAAAAAAAAAAAAAACAAACAAACAAACGAACAGAGTGTTACTGTTTACGCTACTAGAAACATAATAAAATATCTATTTGATAATTTAAAACAGAAACATAAATGTAGATAATGGGGGAGGAGAGGTAGATAGTCTTATTCTTTATACTATTTCGTATCTATGTGCATGAGGTACATTGTCTCATATCAATAAAATTATACTTATCAAAAAGAAAAATGTAGATAATGGGGGAGGAGATGTGGGGTTTGAAATACAATTTGTTTATTAAGGAATTTTCCATTTTCTTGATAGATTGGTGATAATATAGGGGTGCCATCCATATTTCAGTGACATTTATACTCCTGTTTTGTAAGGTGAGTTTCTTATATAGTATATTGCTAGGACTCTAGTAAAGTGTAATTTGTTAAGATTGCCTACATGACTTCAAAAAAAATTTCTCTCCGTACTCCCACTAGTACTCTCTCCCCCTCACCTTTCCCCTAACCTTGCAACCCAGGTCACCATCATCTGTCCATCCTCCTCCACCCACTCCTCCACCCATTCTCCACCCCAAAATACCGTCTTCCCCACTCGTCCTCACTACGTAAATACCATCCTCCCTTCCCTATATCATCATGGAGGTCTCAGACCTTATTTCTTGAATAGAAAAAGTCTCCTACAAAGAAGCCAGAATAGAGCTCCCTCCAAACCAAGGCCCCACCACCTCTCCAAACCTCATCCTCTTCGCCAAACTTATTACCAACAAAGACATAGGCCTCGCCTATGTTAGGGACGTGGTCCTTAAAGCTTGGAACCCGATCTACCCACTGGAGGTGAAACGCATGGATAAGGACATTTTTATGTTCTCATTCCACCATGAAGTAGATGCTCATAGAGCGTACCACAGACGACCATGGTTTTGCAAGGGAGGCCATCTTATCCTCAAAAAATGGAGCCTAGAAGTCACCTGGCAAGAAGTAGACTTTTCCTCATCAACTTTTTAAGTCCAAGTCCACGGTCTCCCCGCCTCATGAAATACAGAGGATAACTTGAGAAAGATAAGGTCGAGGCTGGGAGAAGTTACAGAAGTGGATCTAGTTGGTGAACCAGGTGGTGCATGGAAAAAATTTCTCAGAATTCGTGTAGACATCCCTATGAGAAAGCCACTAATCTCAGGCCTCTTCCTTCCCTGCCCGAACAATACTGACTCCTGGATCGAGCTAAAATATGAAAAGCTCGTAGATGTTTGTTACAAGTGTGGATTTCTAGGGCATGAAGAAAGGTCGTGTACGAGCACCCTATTCCAGCTCTGCAATCCCAACAGTGTCAGATTCAAAGTTGTCGGATCATGGCTTCGACCTGGTTACGACAACCTACCACCAAGGGTTTTCAAGCAACCAGCCAGCGCCTCTAATGTGATCATAGCTTTAACGGGACAGCCACCAGAAAATGATGGTAGCTCCGTGCGAGAGATAGTACACCTGAAAGGGCACCGCCAACGACGACAACATGCATCAGGAGCACTGTACTAGCCCACTACCTACACATGACACGTGGCACCCCCATAACATTCTCACCTTCGCTACATCAGCAGGTACATTTAGTACTACCCCTATAACGTCTATCCAAGCTGAGTTGGAATCACCATTTGAGACAACAGTCCCCCACCACGTCTCATGCGCTAAGGAAAAGTCCCAAGCAGGCCCTACTACCAAAGCATACCCCTGTGGCTTTCGTAATCTGATCCATTTAACTTCGGTGCAAGTAGGCCTAAGGCCCATAGAGGAGCAAGCATCCCACTCATCAACCCACAATCCAAACAACCCGGACCATGCTCATAGCCCAACCCGCCAACAAACCTTAAGTGTTTACTTTGAATTCCTAACTATCCAATCCTCCACACGCCTCACATCTCCGTGTTCTACCACCACTGAACCTAACCAAGAGCTCCAAGTACCGCCCCTATCCACACCGAATAGATTACCGTCCTCATCAAATCCTCTGAAGAGGAAAGTAATGAAAAAAGAGCTCAACTTCTTCACCAAACATCTCAGAATTGCAGCAAGGGGACCAGAGCTAGTCTACTTTGACCTAGAGACAGTAGCTCTCATTCCACAGTCAAGCTTGGAGTACTTCATACTCAAAGAAAGACAGAAACAGAAGATGAAGCACACAATCGTAAGTCTTTCTATCACACTCTATCTGAAATCTGTTCACGCTCCATTGCACACCCCAATTCACCTACCTATACGGCCGAGGAGGCGGGCCTTACCAAGCCCCCACCGTCCCCATGAAGCTACTCGATTGGAACTGTCGAGGCATCTGCAACGCCTCGATAATTCGAGCCTTAAAGGCTTAAATAAAAAGGGCTAGGCCTGATTTAATTTTCCTGTCTGAAACTAAAGCCACCGTTAGTAGAATGGAGTTTGTTAGAAATTCCATTAAGTTTGATTACCTGCTAGTTGTTGAAGCAAAAGGTAAAGCAAGCGGACTCTGTATTTTATGGAAAGTTGGGTTGTCTGTTAAGGAGGTGGAATACAATAAAAATCTTATTGCTGTTAAAATTAGTGATCTTGCATGCGAATGGCTCATGGTTGGCTTCTATGGCCCACCGTACTCCTCAAAAAAGAAGAAAGCATGGGAAAATCTCATGGCCTTACTTGAATCTCATCAAGGACCCTGGATGTGCTTCGGGGACTTCAACTTTGTGCTTAACGAAGATGAAGCATTAAGAGGTAAAAATGGCAGCTCCTCAACAAACTATCTCAGGACTTGATGTTCGAGGTCCATGCTATTAATTTAGGATACTCTGGTGGCAAATACACTTAGGCGAAAGGTAAATGGGAAAACGCCGCAATTAAAAGAAGACTGGACCGAGGAATTGCCAACATTTCAAGGAGGCTAGCATACTCGAGAGTAACAATAACTCATCTCAGTGCCATAGGTCCTGATCATACTCCTATTGTTCTCAACACGAACCCTCAATCCTGCTTTGCTCACCGACCTTTCAGATTTGAGGTTGCCTGGCTCGGTCATTGACAGTGCTTGGAATGATGAACCCATTGGCTCAGACTTTATTAAGTTGTGTAAAAAGCAAGCTACCACCATAAGGAAGTGTTCGGAATGTGCCAGGATAGGATCAACTCCCTTATGCAATGCATCAAAGACATCTAGAGACAGCCCCCCTCGA
Organism: Quercus tomentella; assembly: GCA_028535165.1. Taxonomy (NCBI): domain Eukaryota; kingdom Viridiplantae; phylum Streptophyta; class Magnoliopsida; order Fagales; family Fagaceae; genus Quercus; species Quercus tomentella. Next base: position 41,903,633 of record JAPQVY010000100.1, on the reverse strand, counting down.
ACCAATCTAGGGACTTAGAAGCATCCCTTCAAGCCGAGCTATCGGAATGGCTCCTTCAGAGCGAAGCTCTGTGGCACCAAAAATCAAGGGAGCTTTGGCTGAAATTATGGGACAAAAATTCCAAATTCTTCCATCTTTCCACAATTATCAGAAGGAAAAGAAATAGCATTGATGCTATACACGATGAAAATGGCTCATGGATTACCGAGGGCAAATCTATCAGAAATACATTCCTTGATTATTTCAAGAATATGTTTCAACAGAGTGAATTTGATTTTCCACCTCACTTTGAACATCTTGTCCTACCATGCATCACAGAGGATGAAAATGCCGAGCTTTGTAGAATTCCCTCTCATGATGAGATCAGACCCACTCTTTTCCAGACGGTTTCCTTGCCATATTCTATAAGCAATTCTGGCCAACCGTCAGCGACACCATCATCAATGCTATCACATCCTTCTTCATCAGAGGGACCATGTATAGGGAGGTAAATTGCTCTCTCATTGTCCATATTCCCAAAATTTCTAACCCCACTACTATAAATCATTTTAGGCCCATAAGCCTCTACAATGTAGTTTACAAAATCATATCCAAGCTCTTGGTGGCAAAGCTCAGACCCCATCTTGACAAAATTATATCTCCAGCGTAGTCTGCATTCATCCCCAACAGATGGATTGCCGAGAATCAAGTCATTGTTTAAGAGATTCTTCACAGTTTCGAGTCTCAAAAAACCAATCCGGGTCTGATGGTTATTAAACTTGATCTCCAAAAGGCATACAATAAGGTCAGCTGGGATTTCATTCACTTTGTTCTTCTCCACCTCTTCTCCACCTCGGTTTCATGAAATTTTCTCAAATTGGATTCTTAGCTGCATATCTTCAGTATCCTTTGAAATCCTTGTAAATGGAGGTAAATCCGAAAGCTTCAAACCGAATAGAGGGCTTAGGCAAGTGGACCCTCTCTCCCCTTACCTTTTCATTTTAGGGCAAGAAATGCTTTCTAGGATGTTGGACAAGGAACTGAGGCAAAGAAACATCAGTGGAATCTGAACAAGCCAAGGAGTAGACCTATAATCACACACGTGATGTATACGGATGACATCATTTTGTTTTCGAAAGCATCTAAAAAAGATGCAACAATAATCAACCACATCCTAAATAAGTATTGCCTTTGGTCCGATCAACAAGTCAATAGCGAGAAGTCGGGCATCCTTTTCTCTAAGCACACTCAAAGCAATACACGCAGATCCTTGAAGAGTATTCTCCAGATGAGGTCCCTCAAAAAAGATACAACATACTTAGGTGCACCTCTCCTCCTGTCCAGAGCACCTGCTGAGGACTTCTCTTACCTCCAATCTAAGCTTGAAGCCAAGCTCACGGGATGGAGGACCAAGTGCCTTTCGTGGGCTGGAAGAAGAACTCTAATATGCTCGGTTGCCCAATCCATCCTGAATTACAACATGTCCACTTTCAACATCCCTAAAAAAGTGTGCGAAAACCTTCACTCCCTTTCCAGGAGATTTTGGTGGAATCCTAAGAAGCCAGAGGGCAATTTTCTCTCTTGGAGATCGTGGGATAAACTCTGCTATCCAAAGAGTCAAGGTGGCCCCGGATTCAAAAAAGTTAAGGATATTAATAACGCACTTCTTGCCAAGCTCGCTTGGATGATTGCCTCCAAAAGGGACAACCTTTGCATGAATATCCTAAGGTCAAATTACAAATTTTCCAAGGACTGGTTGCACTCCGAGCCCCTCAAGCGAGCTTCACCCATTTGGAAAGCTATTGAGCATGCAAAGAAAATCATTGTTAAAGGAGCATGTTAAAGGAGTATTATGTTTATGCGAATGACCATTGTAAACAATATCAAGACAACAATTCCTAAAATTGATAATGCAAAAGAATTTATTTCAAATGTGGAAGACCGTTTCAAAACAGCTAATAAGTCCCTTGTAAGGACATTAATGACAAAACTTACCACCATGAAATTTGATGGTAAGCATGGGATACAAGAGAATGCCATTGAAATGACAAATTTGGCTACTCAATTAAAAACTCTAGGGATAAATGTGGATGAGTTTTTTCTCGTTCAGTTTTATATTGAATTCCTTGCCTCCCCAGTATAGGTTATTTCAAATTAATTACAACACTATGAAAGATAAGTGGAATGTAAATCAATTGGTCATTATGCTCAATCAAGAAGAGGCAAGACTCAAGCAACTTGAGCAACATTCAATTCATCTCATAAATCAAGGAGTTGAAAGAAAATTGAGGAAGCCTAAAAAAGGCTTAAAGCATGGATTACACAAGGCAAGTGTGGTCAGCCTCAAAAGAAGGAAAATGGTGATTATAAATGTCACTTCTATAAAAAAAATGGGGCAATTTTAAGAAAGATTGCCCAAAATATAGGCAAATCTAACTGAAGTTCCTTCTAATATTAGGTGGCTTGATTATGGGGCTACAACTCATATTTCAAATACGATGCATGGATTCTTTCAATCCATACCATAAATCCAAATGAGAATTTTGTATTTATGGGAAATCGGGTCAAACCACCAATTGAAACAATTAGGACTTATTATTTATTTCTAGATACCAATAGACAAATAGATTTGTTTCAAATATTTTATGTTCCTTCTCTTTCTAGAAATTTAGTCTCTTTGCTTAAACTTGATCTTGATGGATATTTCATAAAATTTGGGAATAAAAGTTTTACTTTATTTAAGAATACCTTTTTTGTTGGTTTCAGTATTCTTTATTTTTTTTTTTTATGGTTTATAGAAATTTAATCTTCATGATGAATTTGATGAAACCCTTCTCACCTTGCATCGTAGTACCAGTACTAAATGTAGCTTAATTAATGAAAATTCCTCAAATTTTCATAAGGGAGAGGGAAATATATATTTATATATAAATATATATATATATATATTTTTTTTTAGAAACAAACATATAACATAAGGGAAAGGGAAAAAAAAATTATAACACAAAAGCATATCACAATTCCACTCAAAAGTCATGGTAACTTTTAAGGGAGGGTGAAACAAATTATATTACACACAACACACTCTCTTAAACAATATTAATATCTCAATTGAAAACATCAAAATTTACAATAGCATATAATAATAATAATAATTTGGGGGGGGGGGGAACAACAGTAATATTATTATTATTATTATTATCAAATCCAAAGACTTTGATTTTTTTTTTTTTTTTTACAAGTTACTGTAATATACTTTTTTTTTTCTTCCATAAAAAAAAAGAATAAAATTATTGCTTATAAAAGTCCGTAAAAACCTAAGGTCAAATAAAAAGTAAGAAGAGAACATGGGGGTGTGACACTGTGACAAGGGTCATAGTATTTTCGTATTTAGAACGTATTAAATTATTAATTGTAAGAGTCACGCATCAGAGACTCAGACAATGAAACAGGCACCTAACACGTATTAATTATAAAAGTCACGCGTCAGAGACTCAGATGGTGAAACAGGCACCTAACACGCGCAAGAAACAAAAAAGAAAAAAAAAAAAAAGAAGATACGTGTTAGAGACTCGTTCACACGTGTGAACATTTTTTCCTTTCTATATAATGGGCGGCTGTACCCATTGCAGTTTCAATTTCTAGGGTTTGTTTGAGTTTAGTTGTACTTTTACATATGTGAGAAGGGGAATGGCTGAGATTGAGATTAGTAGTCGGCGCACTACTCAATCTGACATCATATTATCGATGATGCCATGGGCTGGGCCTATACTTTAACTCGGCAGTTCATTCTTTTAGATCTATTTCTTCTTTCTCTTTTAGTTCTGTAGGGCATTCTTTTGGATTTTTTTTTTTTTTTTTTTTTTTTTTTGTGTTTCTTTTTTTCTTTTGTTGAAATTGATATCTAATTCTAGATTGTTTGTTTTTGTATGCAATATTATATATATATATATATATATATATATATATATATATATATATTTATTTATTTATTTTAATTACAACTGATCTAAATCATTAGCTATATCACCTTTTTTTTTCTTTGATCTATCCATGTCTATTGCATATCTATAATATGGGTTGATCTAATTATTGTTTTATAGATCTGGTTGATTGTAATCTAATTACTTTTTTATAGATCTATATATTTGTTTTCTTTTGAGATAAAAGATAGAAATAGATCTATATAATTGTTTTTTTTTTTGTTTTTTTTTTTATAGCAGATGTATATAATTGTTTATTCATATAATGTTTGATTGAAATTTAATTATTGTTTTATAGATCTATATAATTGTTGATTGTAATCTAATGGTTGTTTTATAGATCTATATAATTGTTGATTGTAATTTAATGGTTGTTTTATAGATCTATATAATGGTTGATTTATATTTAACTCCAAATCATTATCTTTTTATTTTTATAAAATTAAAAGATTTTTTTTTATTATTTGGTAAGAAATTAAAAATCCCTTTTTATAATTTTTTTATTTGATTTATTCTTATCTAATTCTTATCTATTTTTTTGTTTTTTATTGAAATATTTATGTATTCAAGTCATTAGGTTTTTTTTTTTGGTATTGAAATGTTCAGCTATTAATTTGTTAATTTTTTGAAATGAAATTTAATTTATGTATTAATATTTTTTTATTCAGATCTAGTTTTATATATATATATATATATAAAACTATGTATGTATTTAACTATGGGCCTAAAGGCCATAAGGCCTAATAATTTCCGGGCCTTAGGCCTTAACAAGTATTAATATTACTATTTTTTTATTCATATTTAGTTAATAGATTTTTTTTTTAAAAAAAAATTATGGGCCTTAGGCCCTAGGGCCTAACAATCTACGGGCCCTAGGCTTTAACAAGTATGAATATTTTTTTTTATTCCCCTTTTAACATATCATCTTATAATGTTTCCCCCTCTCTCTTCTAAACTCTCTCTGCGCCGAAGTCTAAAAAACCTCTCTGCGCCGAAGTCTAAAAACACTCTCTCTGCGCCTCCCTTTTGAAACTGCTCTTTCTCCAAATCGCATGGATCTTCCTTTTCCTCTACAAACCCAGTCACGATCGTCCTATTCCTCTGCAGATCTAGTTCGCAAGGTACTTTTTTTTGTTGATTATGTATTTCAATGTAACATCTTTATCCAGTTTCATGTTAAAAATATCGCCTTTATTTGGTTTCTCTTATGTGGTTCTGCATCTTTATTGTCATATTTTCTAGATTTTAATTCTAAATCCTACCCCAGATTTTAATTTTGCCTAGTTATATGTTCAAGATGTCACCTTTATTAGTTTTTCACCTCCTAAAATTTAATTGCTTCTCATTCTTCTTTTGAAATCAATCATTATTTTCGTTTTTTATATTTTATTTTATATATTTATGTTTTTATCTGTTTGATGAGTAAGATTCTTATCATTGAACAACAAAAGTTCCAAACCCCAGGCTGCAAACACAAGCAGGGACGGAACCATGTTGGGATTGGCCCCCCAAATTTTTTTAAAAATTTGATCTTGTATATATATGTACACAAAAGTTTGAACATTTCACCCTTGATTGATATTCTTGGCCTCCCTTCACCCAAAAAATTTACAAATTGACCCTTGAAACCCATTTTGAGAACCTTATGCTTTCTTTAATTGCACAAAAAAATAAATCCATGAAAACAAGACGACAATGTGTGGAATTTTTAGTTATTATTGTGGTGATTGAAAAAAAAAAAAATAAATAAATAAAGAAGTCCATTACTCCATTTAGATTGGATTATAGTTAGCTTGCACAAATGCCCTAAATGTCTAACCAAAAGTGAGAAATGATAAAATTAAAACCTTCTCTGTACAATTTTCTGGGCTAAGAAAACAAAGAGCTAGCTAAGCTAAAGCATATATATCTATATGTATGTATATATATATATATATATATATATATATATATATATAAAACTGAGAAACAGAGCAATTGAGTATAAGCAACCAAACATTGCTTCGTTTTATTTACAGCCGAAAATAGATTTTTGAAACTACGATTTTTCATATTTAATAAATGAAGCAATGAAATTAACCGTTGCTCTTAGAGTTAGTCCAGTATCACAACTTTTATTATACAATTTTTCATAACTATCTTATGTGACAAATTATAATGGATTGCTAATTACTTTCACATAGATTTACTATACTTGCTCCACCATTTACAGTATTCCTTATTAGAATTGTAGCACAAAAAGTTATAGCCCTAGGCTTTAAGTCATTACAATACTTGGACAACATAATCCTTATTTGCTTATGTGTTGCTGTGGTAGTGTTAAAAAGATCTAGATTATAGCTCTCTTGGCTACAATTTAAAAGACGAAATGACCAAAAAAAGAGAAGAGAATTTTGAAAAGATGTAGCCAAGTGATTTTTTAGTGAGCATGTACCATTTCAAGGTCTTGTTCTTACTTCCCTGTCTCATGCTACATAGTCTTTTGTTTTTTTCAGTGGTACATTTAACCTTAAAATTGACAATAATAAGCTAATTTATATGACAGAGTCTGTCCCTAGATATGTGATCCTTCTATATTTTTCCAAGGTCTTGTTCTTGCTTCCCTGGCTAAAGCTTCAAGGTCTTTTGTTTGTTTCTGTAGTACATTTAGCCACTGCCCGATACCGACAAAACCGACCTTCACTGCACCGATCCACCCGCCTCATGACTCAACAATAGGTTTTAGGTGCGGTGGCCGGCAGAATTTTTCGAGTACCGACACTGGCCGGTGTGGCGAGCGCTGGTGAGTTTTGCACACTGGCGAGAATCGCACTGCACCGATATATGTATATATAAACATAAATGAATATGTGCGTTTATGTTTGTGTTTTAGTATAACAAAATACTGAGAAAAAGGTGATTTCCCGAGAGAGAGAGAGAGTGGCGGATGAAGCTTGAAGGAAGAAGACAATAGGTTTAAGTTGATACGTGCTAAAACGATATCGTTTAGCTTCTTTATAAGTAAAAAAAAATTGATGCCAAACGGCGCCATTTTGTATCCAAAATTAATATTAATATTAACTTCAAAACTACACCGTTTTTAGTATCATATTTATTTTATATAAAATAGTTAAACGACGTCGTTTTAACTCGTTAGGTTTAGGTTAAAAAATTTTGGGTAAATTCCACAAACCACCCTTGAGGTTTGTGATAATACCAACTAAGTCCATAACATTTTAAAACCTACCAATTTCATCCTAAAAAGACAATTTTGTCCCTGAACTTAAAAAAAACACTAAACTTCGTTACTTTTTTTTATTTCCTCTCCTCCTCTCTTCTCTGAGGTTCTCTATCTCAAAACCCTCTCTCTCCACAACGCCAAGGCCGTGAAGTGCCTCTGATCCTGCATGGACGCCGACGTGTCCCTCGCTCTCAAGAAGACGAGTTGATCAAAGTCAAGCTCGAGGCGCTGTGGACCCGGTTTGTCTTCAGACTGGACCAGGACCTTCATGGTGAACGGGCTGAGGAAGAGCTGAAGGATTCGATGGAGAGTTTCAATAATCTCTGGCAACAGATCTCGTCGGAGCATCAGGAGATCATACAACGCCGGTACTTCACCGTCACCGACAAAAATCCCGACGACAAAACCGTTGACCTTCTTATTTCCACAGGTCAGCTTTGTTTCAGACACTTTTCGAATTTTCTGTTGAGATTTTTAGGAGATTTCATTGGGAATTTTCAAAGGGATTTATGTGTGTTGTTTGGCTTGGATTTTTGCTGTTTTTTTTTTTGGGTTTTTTGGGTGGGTTTTGTTGGGATTTTTAGGAAATTTCATTGTGAATTTACAAAGGGATTTATGTGTTGTTGGCTGAGATTTTTGCTGGTTTTTGTTGGAATATTTAGGAAATTTCATTGTGAATTTACAAAGGGATTAATGTGTTGTTTGGCTTGGATTTTTGCTTGTTTTTCTGGGATTTTTGTTGGGATTTTTAGGAGATTTCATTGGGAATTTTCAAAGGGATTTATGTGTGTTGTTTGGCTTGGATTTTTTTTTTTTTGGGGTTTCTATTGGTTTTGAAAGAGATTTTTATTGGTGGTGTTGTTGACGCCGGTGACCAAGTCATGGGCTTCACCGTGGCTAAGGTTCCATTACAAAGTTCTGAGATGGAGAACTCAGAGAAGAGAGGGGGAGAGGAAATAAAAAAAAGTAACGGCGTTTTTTTTTTTTTTTTTTTTTAAGTTCAGGGACAAAATTGTCTTTTTGGATGAAATTGGTAGGTTTTAAAATGTTTTGGACTTAGTTGGATATTATCACAAAACTCAGGAGTGAATTGTGGAATTTACCCAAAAATTTTCAATTCTCATTCATTTTAGATCAGCCACTCTCTCTCTCTCTTCCGCAACTCCCACTCTCCTCTCTCAAGTCTCTTGTGAAACCGAAAACCTGTCTCACCTCTCCCTCTCATCCTCCTATTCCTCCGCCTCCACGTCCTCCTCCACCTGATCCGCCCTTGAAGTCTTCATTCTCCAAGGCCTAGCAATCTCAAAGTTTTTAGAGAAGGTTTTGATGTTCAAATCCTACTGTGCTTTCTACAAAATTTGTATGTGCATTTTGTTCTTCCTTTTAAAACCTATTATGGATTGTGTTTTGTTTTTTGTTACCTATTATGGATTGTGTTTTGTTTTTTGTTTTTATTTGAGTCTTTGTGATTTGAATGGGATAGTTGACGGAAAGATAGTAAAAGTGTTTTTTTTTTTTTTTTAATATTTTTTATTTTGGGAATATTTGGGGTATTTTAATGATCAATATGTAGTTTGGGGTGTTAATTTTATTGTGTTTGGTCACTGAGAAAATGGATAAATAACCGAACTAACGGCACCGAACCGGTATGGTGCACCGCACCTTCCATGGGCCGGTTTCCACACTCTATATTTGAGGTGCGATCAGACATGCAGAGAAACCGCCCCTTGCAGGTGTGGTGCAAAATAGCCCCCCCAAAACCGACCGCACCGCACTGCACCGTGTACAGCCCTATGAATTACCCTGACAATAATTAGCTAATTTATAGGACAGAGAGTCTCTGTCCCAAGATATGTGATTCTGCTATTTTATTTTATCATAGCCTCTGAGAGATTTATCTAGATAAGGAATGCTATTATCTCATGCTTAGATGGGTTCAGTCACATTTTTTTGTTCATTGGATGTGGATAAACTAGTTTAGGTTCCTAAATGTTGTGTTAATACTTTTGTGTTCTTTATCCTAAAGAAACATGCTATTGTTTCACTAAACTTTTTTGGCTGAAGAAGGAAGAATTTAAAGCCAAATACAGTTGTTAGGTTGTGAGCTACATGAAACGTATTTCTTGAACTTTCATTTGGTTGGGCAAGAAGAATTTAGGGGCGTGTACACTTGTTAGCTTGTCAAATACCTTGGCATTGGGACAGCCATCAGAGGGGGTTTAAATTAACTAATTAGTATTTTTAATGATGCATGCAAATATCTCTGTTTTAACTTTTAAGTTAACATCCATGAAATAGAATACTTATGGTACTATATTTTACCTCTTGCATGGACATCAAATAGTCATCCTTTCTCTTGCACACACTTTAAAATTGGTTCTATCTACATGTTCTTTCTTTCACCATCTTGAGTCTTGAACTTGATTCATTACTTCAAATTCTTAAACTCTGCATCTCTAATCTCTATCTACTATAGTTCGAAATTTGATATTAATCTATCATTACTCTATTCATATTAATCTATCTATAGCATTTAACATTATAAAATTATTGTTACCCATGAGCCTTTTTTTCTTTCTATTTTATGAATTGTTAAAGATATGTGTGACACAAATTTACTAATTAATCTAGTTTACTCTATTCATATTTTATTCAAATGCTATAGTTCGAAATGTGAAATTTCTTGCATTTTTGTTTGCTGAATTTGTTTTTGTTTTTTTATAGGTAGTATGGTGTGCTACGTGTGCTCCTATAAAAAGCAATTGATGGTTGATGAGAAAATTAGTAGGTTTCAGCCTCCTTGTGAAATTAAAGAAATGTTGAAGTTGTGCTGGAGGTAGGAGAAGTGCACTGACAGCCACAGCTTCATTACTGGCCTCGACCTCCTTAGTGATAGCTTCAGGCTCGACCTCCTCCTCAGCGACAGCTTCAGGCTCGGCCACCTCAGAATCAGCTTCAGGCTCGGCCACCTCAAAATCAGCTTCCTTTCTTACCTCCTCCTCCTTAGCCACGACTTCATGTCTAACCTCCTCCTCCTCAGCCCCTTCATTTTCAACCCCCACCACTTCATTAGTAGGTGGTGCTGCTACCCATGCAGCATCTACTTTAGAGGACATTGAATTCTCAAATGTATGAAATTCATTTTTCACCCAATCCGCTCCCATGTCCTCCTTTACTCTATTGAAAGCAGGCTTGTCTTCCTCATAGGCAGGAACCTCAACGGTTGACGCCCTCACTGCTTCCTCATACCAAGCAGCAACCCTTGCTTCCTTTTTTATTGGGCAGTGTTTGGCCAAAGCTGAGGCAAGAATTTTGAATTTGGACTTATGCAATCCGTGCAAGTTTTTGGAGGTCTATGATTGCAAAGGGAAACAGTGTGAGTTTCGTAAGTATTTTAGTACTGAAGCTGGTTTGGCAAAGCTTGAGACTATTGTTAATTTGAAGACTAGGGAATATTTTGTTAGTAATTTTAGACGAGCTAGGCTAAAAAAGGAAGCAAGGGTTGCCAAATTAACAATAGTCTCAAGCTTTGCCAAACCAGCTTTAGTACCAAAATACTTACGAAACTCACACTGTTCCCCTTTGCAATCATAGACCTCCAAAAACTGGCACAGATTGCATAAGTCCAAATTAAGAATTCTTGCCTCAGCTTCGGCAAAACACTGCCCAATAAAAAAGGAAGCAAGGGTTGTTGCTTGGTATGAGGAAGCAGTGAGGGCGTCAACCGTTGAGGTTCCTATCTATGAGGAAGACAAGGCTGCTTTCAATAGAGTAAAGGAGGCCATGGGAGTGGATTGGGTGAAAAATGAATTCCATACATTTGTGAATTCAATGACCTCTAAAGTAGATGCTGCACGGGTAGTAGCACCACTTACTAATGAAGTGGTGGGGGTTGAAAATGAAGGGGCTGAAGAGGAGGAGGTTAGACATGAAGCTGTGACTGAGAAGGAGGAGGTAAGAAAGGAAGCTAATTTTGAGGTGGTCGAGCCTTAAGCTGATTCTGAGGTGGCCGAGCCTGAAGCTGTTGTTGAGGAGGAGGTCGAGCCTGAAGCTGTCACTAAGGAGGTTGAGGCCAGTAATGAAGCTGTGGCTGTCAATGCACTTCTCCTACTTCCAGCAAGAAGAAGTAGGAGATGTGCTAGCATTTTGGCTAAGCAGAGAATTGCTACCATCTACAAGAAGGAAGAGGAGGATAATGAAGATTGAGAAAAATTGAAGTATATATCTGGTAAGAAAATTCTGTCTGTGTATGAGCGAGAGATAAAGAGGGTGATTTAGTGGGTTTTTGTGGTGTGCTTTCTTTCTATCTTCTTAATTCTCTCTTGATTTTTTAATTTGCATGGTGATTTGTAGGATCATTGATATGAGAATAGAATGCAGAAATATGTTTTGATTTTGTTAGTTCAACGAATTAAACACATGGCTGGGTAGTATGTACTATTTTATTTTGGATTATGTTTCATTGGTAAATTGAAATATAATGTATGAGGTTTGTTTTGAGCTGAGTGATATATATTTTCAATTTGTTAAAGATAAATTTATTGGTTATTTTTTAGTTAAAATGTTTTGGATTTAAAAAAAAAATTAAATTAAATGGGTATTGGGTCGGGTATGGATATCCATAGATAATAAATCCGGATAGATGTCGAGAATGGATACTAATGGGTATTGCTATCTGGGTATCTGTGGGTATATATTTCAGGTAGGATATGGGTATACCTGATCTACACCCTACCCATGGTCATCCCTAATTGAGGGAGGGGATCATCCAAACAGAGGGATTTATTGGAAACAATCGGTAATTACGTATCTGTTTATGGTATGGAAGTGGTTGTACAAGTGGTAATTACGTATCTGTTTTCCAAATAAAACTCTTGCTGTATTCAATGATTGCCTTGCTTGTATTGTTTATGGTATCAATGAATACATCGGTATATGGGTGATGCGTGAATCTTGGGTCGAGGATTCTTGCACCAAACAACTTGTTGTAGGACACCTGTTAGGAATTCAAAGGCCACTACAAATTCTTGGGAATGAGGAGATTCTTCTGGTTGATGAAAAGAAGACATTGGTCTTGTATAACATTGGTTCTCAAGAAATGAAGATTCTTCAACACACGGGGTATCCAAAAATATTCATGCCAATGCGAGCTTTCGTTTATGTGGAGAGTCTTGTTTCATTCACTGGCGGAGATGTGTTCGAGAGTTAATTTTCCTGAGCTCCTAGTTATTTATATCATTAAATAATTTTTCAGTAAGTTCTGTGTGGCTTAGAGAAGATGATATTGCATCTCATATGGATGATGTGTTTGTTAATTTATTTAGAGTGAGTGCTAGTTAAGGGTTTGAGTAGGTTATTCTGCAATAACATCTCAGCTATTGTTAGCTTTGTTGTCTATTTGTTCCAGTGAAATTTACAAAGACTTGGTCACTTGAGGGTTTGTATCACTAGGTAACGTGACAAACTAAAATTTCATATATGTTGATGGAAACCATATTTATTGGAGGTAGATGACTCTATTGCTAGTTTTTGTGAAATTGTTCATGTTCTTTATTTTTTTACATACAAATTTAGACGTATAGGTTTTCAAGTTTTGTTATTCATCGTGATGTGCTTCTTTTAGCCAAGCCACAGGTTTGTGTTTTGTTCAACCTTGTTTCCATGTGTTGTTGCAGCAGTTGGAGTTCTTTGTATTTAGGCAGGAGATCCACCTAATAAATTATGTGGATGGTATACTGTACCAAGAGCATTCTACCACTTTCATGACATTGTTTATTTCTTCTTCTTAATCCTCTTAACATGATCTCCTTATTATCCTTGTCCATTGCACTCCCAAAACTCCAAACGCCCAAAATTTGTTTCTTCTTCTCAATCCCCTAAACAGGAGGCATTGAAACACTATTACAGGTTGTCCATTGCTCCCAAGACTTCAAATAAGAAATAACCCACTGCTTTCCTTGCTTTCCATTCTCTTCTTTCTTCTTGGAATCTTATTCCAAACACAAAACAACATTTTAGACAATGTCGTATTCTGGAATTTATATTTTAAATTGGCCAACCTACTCTTAGTGTGATCATATCTTCGGGAGTTGTCATCATAGCTTTGCTCCAAATGCTTGGCAGCAACTTTAGTGTCGTCAATTAGAATCCCTTCAAAAACTGTGCCAAATCCACCTTCACTGAGCTTCTTCTTGTAATAGAATATCTTGTGGGCATTCTTGGTACATGATCTAAATCATACTCCTCAGCTTCATCAAAATCTTTGCTCTTCTGAACTGAAAAAATCAAGATCAAAATTAAGAAAAACAGACCAAACAAAGATGCATCAGGCCCAAATCTCATGTACTGCAATGATAATGTTGATGGAATTTTAAATTGATTATTATTTGGATATGATTCTGCAGGATCTATGAAGAAAAGCGAAGCTTCCATTCTGAAATTGAATATAGCTTGTATTAGGTAAATTGAAAGAAAAATACTGTTCTGAAGCATTAGACTCTATGAAAGAGAACAACCCCTCCCCAGAGAGTTAAAGCGAAAACAATCTGATATTTTGTTGGAACACAAGAGGTGAGTCTCTGCCCTACCATCAATTTTTGCCCAGGAAGCAGCGAGTCAGTTGGGTGATCGAAAGACTGCCAAATTGTTTTGTTATTTTGATTCAATAGCATGAGGTTACCCATGTCAGATAAGTTCAAACCAGCAACTGATTTTGTGCCAATGTTTGTGTACCACACTGTAGTTCGATTGGCATCTTCATCTTGTAACACCAAACCTCTTTCTGAACTAAGCCGCAAAGTTGCATTAATGCTAATCTGATTCTTCTGGTTAGCAGACCATACTGCTTGTGGAGCAACATCCTCGTGAATGTTGCCGTCAATATAAATAAATAACAAAAATGGCAAAGAGATAGCCGTTGCAAATTTCATTACAAACGAAGCCACAAGCAAATATTGGGCCTGAGAATCCACTGTTAAGGATGATTCTCATAGTTGATCTGTCACTGAATTGGACAGAAACAGGAGTGGAGAGAGTATTGGTCCATGAAGTAGAGGGGTTTGCATTAAGATAACCGTGTGGTGGCCAAAAAACCGGCGAGTCGATTGGGTGATAAAAAGAATGCCAAATTGTGGCATTATTTTTGTCCAAGAGCACGAGGTTACCTGTGTTGGTTAAATTTAGGCCAGCCATAGATTTGTTGACCAAGTTGTAGTTCCGTCAATATCTCTTAACACCAAACCACTTTCTAAGTAGTACTCATTCAACTATTAAGCTCTCTTGACACATAGGATATACTAGTAGCAAGGGAATATATCACTATTTTATAAGTAGAATTAGGTGTAATATATAAACAGCAACAATTGTTTCAAATTTTGTCTATTCTTTTTTAAAGAATTTTACAATTATTTTTTATCTTTATTCTCTAAAAATATATTTTAGGGTGTTTGATTATTTTTTTTAATACAAACTATATTCTTCTAATTTCTATTGTAGTTTATTGTATTTACCTAATAAACAACTAAACTTTATAAGTTTCAAAATTCTCATCTCTTAATGAATAGAAAGGAGATTATCATGATAATCAAAACTCATCACAAAATTACAACATTAACTTAACCAAAATTAAAATGAAAACAAATGAATAAAAGATAGACTTTATAATAATTTATTACTTAAACAATTGGTAGGAACATTCAAATTCATAACTATGTAGATTATGTTTTGATATAAACTCAAATTCCTATTTCCAAAAAAGCTAATTATTAACCCAAATCAAAATCCAACCAAAGCTATAAGAGAGTAGAAAGAAGACTTTGTGATAGGGAATTAAAAAAACTCAGTACGAAGACACATTTTTAAATAAAATGACTAAATTAAAGTTATAAGAAATAACCAAATTCCAGAGAGAGAGAGAGAGAGAGAGAGTACTCATAGTTCCTGTATGGGAAAAAATAAATTAAACAGGAGAAATGATACTCAATCTGTACAAAATAAAATAAGTAGAAGAAGAGTCAAAATATAAGAGAAAATGATAAAGGACATGTAACGGTAAAATAAAGAGTAGTGGAAACTGGAAAGATAAAGAAACAAAGGGAGGGATAGAGAAAGTGTAACAATAGGTGTAGACTAAAAGGGAAAAGAGTTTTTTTTTTTTTTTTTTTTAAATGATGGAAAGAAAACGGTGATATGGCCAATATAATTCAATAGAAGCGTAGTAAGTAACAACAATAAATGTTACGCTTCAACTTTTAGATATTATATATTAGGATAAATTCCAATAAATTACCCTGAAGTTTGGACTAATACCAACTAGGTCCAAAACTTTTAAAAAATGACCAACTTAGTCCTTGAAAGACAATTTAGTCCCTAACTCCGGTTATCACCGTTACTTTATTCACATTCTATTATCACTCCTCTTTCTTATCTCATATTCAAACCCCTCTCTTCAATGTTGATGTCTTGGTACTTCATCTTGGCTTCAACCCAAATCAAAGATGCAGCATTTGAGTGTAAACAGTAGAAAGCCAAGTGGGTCTATGGAGGAATTTCTTGGTGTCTCACTCACCAATTCTTGACTATTTTGGCTGTCTGTGTCAATAATTGCACCTCCAATAAATTGATGAACAAGCATCTTACAAGCTCTTTCAAGCATGGCCATATATCTACACAACAATGGTAGGTTGATTAGCAAGCTAGATCGCGAACCCAGATCTTTACTCTAATGAATTCTTACTCTCAGTTTAACATATTTGTGTGCACAAGGAAGTTCTTTAAGCTTTGTCTAAGGCAATAAAATGCTGGAAAAACTTGTTCCAAATCCACAAAATCAAGTGAATATAAGAATTAAAACTCATTAGCATTCATTTGTTGTAGATAAAAGAGTAGACAAGTAATATACAACACACCTTACCAGTAGCCATTAGATGATGAGTCTTTTATGAGCAAGAGAGAAGAAGAAGCCTCAAGCTCCAGCAATATTAAGAATGGCAGTGGGTGTGTGCGAAAGGAGAGAATATAGTAAAGAGAGGGATCTGAGACAAGAAAGAGGGGAGAGAAAAGAATGTGAGAATAAAGTAACGGTGATCAACAGAGTTAGGGACTAGAGTGTTTTTGAGGATCAAGTTGGTCATTTTTTAAGTCTTGAACCTAGTTAATATTAGCCCAAACCTCAGGGTAGTTTATTGGAATTTACCCTATATGTTATATAGATATAGATGTATAAAATTAACAAAACTAGTGTCATGGATAAGTGTTAGGAGTTATGCATATAACAATTAATTAGGAAGGTTATAGATTTACTTACTCTAGTTTATAAATACTCATTTAATATACTTGTTTCAAGACAAATAAATTGATTTGCTCTTAAGTGCTTCCAAAATATTAAAATGTCGGAGAGTTTCTCCTATCTTATCTCTAAAATATTAAAGTGTTCTAGAGTTTCTCCTATCTTATCTCTAAACACTTGTGAGTGACTTTAAATTTGTAGAAGTGATATCAAAGTCACAAGTTTGTGAAAATAAGGTAATAAATGGAGTGCTTCCAATCCAATTTCCTCGCTTACCAAAAATTTATTTAGCCAATATGGCAAAATTGATGAATTCATTATATCAAACAGGGATTATATAGTGTTTACCACTTAAAAGAGCATTTCAAAATATTTTCTACACCCTTTTGCCAACGGTACCAATTCCTTCGTAATATTATTTGTTTATAAGACTTCAAAATCAATATTTTGGTGTTTAATGAATACCTTTCTTCATAGATATGTAATACCAATTTACTTCATGGTAATAAACTTTCCTTCTACAATTTTTTTTTTTTTATAAATAATTCGATAGTTCCAATAATAAAGGAGGAAAATGAATCTTGATTCTTACTAACACATTAATCTAAATGAAAACTTGATGGTAAAGAAAACATGAGGACAAGCGATGGGCCTCAAACAAAAGCCACTTAACCTCTAGCTCCAACTTGCAAAGACAATGTATCCATTACCAATGATATCACAGTCAGTGGTATTAAGAACAGCATGTTAAAAATTAACACTTGAATATTTTATGAGAAACTGTTTCTTCCGGAATAAACCATACCTCATTGCAATTATTATTTACATCCAAGAAAACGAAGCTGCCAACTAACATAATGAACGATTGGAGGGAAGGAGAAAAAAAAAAAAATGGCACTCAATCTTGACAGCTTCCTGTTGCAATGTAAATCCTTTATCTTAAGGAGAAGAAGAAACATAATGCCAAAAGCTGAACCAGCAACAATCTTTGACATCCAGATGAATATTTTCTAACGCGGCATAAGTATTGCTATTAACTGGAAGCTCAAGGAAACTTGCCATTCAAAATCTGTTGATTGCATGTAGGCAGTTGACGTTGACAAATTGTTAAGTTGACTCCTATTAGTGCAGGAGGACATCCAATCTTTACCACCAACCCAGAAGAGGAAGTACAGACTACAAGATCCAGAGCTCGAAGAGCATAGGAATTCATATATACTGTGAAGCTGAAACTAACTAAACTGGTGTTTCATACAAGCTTCACCTGAAAGAGAGCATGAGTATCAACTTTCCCTGTGTAAATTTACCACATTTATGATGTCTAGTTGAATCATATGTTAGCTTGCAAGTAAAATACGAAGTAGAGCCCAGTATGTCGTTTTTGCTTAGAAATCATTACATGATTTTCTGTAAGGTAGAATAAAAACCAATACTCGAATATGAAATATGATCCATGTCCACACACAACATTCAACAATATGCATTAAAAAACATTATTTTCTTTTTTGATGCTCAGCCGTCAAAATCAAACATAGGTGATGACCACACTCATGCACTCGGGTATTGAACCCAGGTTTGTGGTACACCTCGCATCCAACAGACCCTACCACCAAAACTGTGGGAATCTTTGACTATGATTTGATGTATCCTACATTCCTACTACCAGTAGATAATGTAACGATTAAAAGACTAAACAATAATTTCAGTTGTGCTAAGACTAAGGGTCTATTTGGATACCGCTTATTTTGTTGAAACTGAAAACTTATTACTGAAAGTACTGTAGATAAAGGTAAAAGTTAGTTGAAATAGTACAATGGGACCCATGAATAGTGCCAAAAAGTGCAATGAGGTTCATGAATAGTAGCAAAATAAGCTGAATAGTGAAATAATTTTCATTTTTAATCCTAACCCAAACGCACACTTAGTGTGTGTTTGGATACCAATAAAAAATGAAAATTATTTCACTATTCAGCTTATTTTTGCTACTATTCATGGGCTCCACTGTACTATTTCAACTAACTTTTACCTTTATCTACAGTATTGTCAGCAATAATTTTTTAGTTTCAGCAAAATAAGTGGTATCCAAACATAGTGTGAGTTTGGCAAAAATGATTTTTGCCAACTTATTTTACAATTCAGTTTATTTTTGCTACTATTCATGAGTTTTACTACAATTCATGAGTCTCACTACACTTTTTGATACTATTTACGGGTTTCATTATATTATTTCAGCTAACTTTTACCTTTATTTATAATACTTTCAGCAAAAAGTTTTCAGTTTTAGCAAAATATGCAAATCATAAACGGATCCTAAGTGTGTGTTTGGCAAAAATTAGAAAGCCAGCTTATTTTTGCTACTATTCACGAGCCCCACTGCACTTTTTGGTACTATTCATTAGTCCCACTATACTATTTCAGCTAATTTTTACCTTTATCTACAGTACTTTCAACAACAAAAAATTTTCAGTTTCAGCAAAATAAACAGATCCCAAACAAACCCTAACATTAATTTCAGCTACGCTAAGCATCACAGCCTGTGATGACTTTTGTACATCCTAATCATCCAAGACAAGGGTATCAAACTTTGAACCGTCAAGCAGATAACTATCAAAATCAAAACAAAGACTCTTTAACTAGATAGGACAGGTATCATAGATTCAAAAAGATTGAATAAAAATAAACAAGATATATTAGAATATTCCTTAGAAAAGTTCCTCCATTTGTACACCTCTCCAGAATAGGATTAGATTTGCCCACAGCTAATGCACAATGACTTTCAGATTATATTTGACAAAAACAAATAAAGGTAGGAACAGCTAGAAGTTTAAAGTACAATGTTTCCAGATCCATTTTTGTGAGAAGGTTACAAGCTAGGTTGCACAGACACGCCATTTTTGGCGTCGTGTTGGTGTCGGACACCGGAACGGGTACGACTCGCCGGATTCCGGTGTCCAGCGAGTGTTTTTTTTTTTTTTTCTTCAACATGGCTCCGACACATCCGACACGCCAGCGGTGAAAAAGAAGAAGGAAATCACAGATTTTGACAGAAACAACAAGCCTGAGAAGTCCCGAAACCCACATCTCAAGTTCTCACTTCTCAACCCACCCACCCTCCCTCTGACCTCTGCTCTGCCCGCTGTTGCCGCTACCCTCTGTCCCTTGTTGGAGCTAGATCGGGCCGATCGGTGAGCTCCATCGACGTCGACGCCGTGCTTGTCCCTTCCGATCTCTCTCTCTCTCGGAGTCAGGTCCGATCCCTTTAAGCTTCTCTCTGTTGTTGTTGTTTTTTTTTTTTTTTCTAGATATTTGGCCATTTGGTTTGGGTGAATGACTGAATGGGTTACTTAAATACTCACTCATTATAACGCGTTTTGATTTTTTTTTTTTTTTTAAATCCTACTCTCACTGTCCCAGTGTCACTGTTACTGTGTTTCTTTACTCAGCCTTTTGTTTTGCCTCGTAAATTATAATGTTTATTATGAACTTAGTGATTTTTATTTTTGTGTGTCCTGCTATAGTTTTATTTATTTATTAAAGTTAAATATTGTATGTGATTTTACTAAAATGAATACTGAAAGTGAAAAATCAGCTGAGTTATTTATTATTGTATTACTTTGGGTGTTAGTTTACTTATTTGTAGTTCTTACATAATTTAAATTCTGGACATAAACGTATTTTATGTCTAAAAATATTAAAAAATATGCCTAAATATAAAATTTAATTAATTATTTAACCGCCGTGTCGTGTCCTTATTTTTCAAAAATTGCCGTATCCCTGTGTCCGTGTCCGTGCAACATAGGTTACAAGTGAAAGAATAAATTCAAAACCATCATTATCAACTAGGTGAATTTGGCGCCACGATCCATAAGCAATTAAAAGCTAAATGGAAATGAAACATACATGGACAAATTTGCAATGAAAATCTTTTAACAAGGATAAAGTGAGTGGCTTACTTCGAATACAGGCAATGTGATTGCTAAGGCTCTCAAGCACCATCATCATGTTCATCCTCAATAATCACATACTTAGCAGAAACATTTGCAGTGAGTGGTCCCACACTGTCATCTTCACTGTTTTTACCCTTCTTCAGCTTTTGGTATCTAATAAATAAATAACATAAATTGATCAACAAAGAAGCAGACAAGGATGAATAAGCTAGAATAAAAGGCATGTGATAAGTTCTCATGCTCTAGACATTTTAATTTTCTTTAAAAAAAATAATGATAAAGTTCAGCTCTTCCTACATTTTACAACCTATGGGATTATGTTTATAAATGCTTAGATTTAGATAACGACCAAACATACAGAAACAAAAGTCCACAAGTGAAGAGCCAACATTTTACAATTGGCTGGCCAAACCAGAATTTATCACACCAATCAGAGTGCCACTCATGACTCCACGAGTGCATGAGTACTGGGGATTTGGATTCTTCTATCACTGGCATAAAAATATTTTAAATGTTAAATCCTATAACAAAACTAGTGTCTGATAACATTTTTTTTAATTAAATGGCAAGTTACACATCTACCCAAGGAGTCTTGAACAAACAGTTAAGAGCTCAAGATTCAGGCTTGCTGTGTCAACTTATCAATAACATGGTATTTCCCAAATGACATACCAATCGAACATTTCACTTTTAAATATGCTCCACTAACTACTCAGATACAGCTCTCTTGAAGAAAGTTTCAACTACTATAATGGAAGAAATAATGCACAGTACATTCTGAAGAAATATTAGGGGCACTCATAAAAGCCCTGCAAATTCATAAGAGTTTCAGAAACTGTGACAAGCCTCATATTGAAAAGATATCACATCCCAAAGATAGAGTAAGTTTTATTAGAAGAGTGCAACAACTCCCCAAAGTAGAGCATCCTGGTGCACACCTAAGAACATAGCATCCTTTTAGAAACACTTGGGTGGTGGGCTCAATGGGCTTAAAAGGATGTGCAGTAATCACTAAGGTCCCAAGCTTAATCCACCAAACTATCAATCCATGGGTTTTCAGGGTATCGCATGGATAGGGAGTGAAATAGTCTGCCTGAAAGCTAGGACACACTTCCTTATATTGGGGAAAAAAAATAAATAAATAAAAACCACCCAATTAAGACAAAGGCCTTTTTTTATTATCAAGTTCTACCTAGAGTAAGCTTTTCTTTTTAAAAAATAATAATATAAAGCTTATGTCATAAACCTTCAGCTATTATTCAAAATCACACAAAAATCATTTTTTCATGAATCTTCCCCTTAATAAGCTGAACAGTTGCTGCTATTGATCAAGCAAACAGATCACTATTTCTGAACAAATGTGCATTTGCCACTGCTTCACTAAGCATGAGAACCGTCGTAACATGAGAAAAATGTGGAAGATTGACTGCAGAGATATGGGTTGATTCAACTCAGTGACAATTAAGTCATCCCAGAAGGAAGAATCGAAGGGTTGACAATGTGCAGCTGCGGCATCAGATACAAGTTGATGTCTGCCTAAAGAATGACAATGATAGTTTCAAGGTATTCAGCTCCTTAAGGTCTTACGAGAAGACCCTGTAGCCAGTGCTGACTAGAATTCTCAATCCCCTAAAAAGATTATAAAGACCTATATTTGATGAATAGGTGTTTGCTTGTTCTCAGGTCTTGAAAGATTCTGGAGATGGATTTGATAATTGCAGAAATATTGTGTAGAGGGAACTGGTTCATAAAGGTTTTATATTTGGTGCATGTCAAATTTGCAACTACCCATGCAAATTCCCAATTGCAAACCTAGTCATCCAAACAAGAACCTTTTAGAATATGGGATAGTAAAGCCCTGCATTTCAATCCTCATCATTTCAAACAAGCTAGAGTTTTCCTAATCTCTTATCTCAACACACTATAGATGCTACCGGTGCAAAGCAATGAAGCACAAAATTCTGGGGCAAAATGGCCAAATACCATTTTTGGCAAAAATTATTAGTGTTCTATCATTGTTTGTGAAATAATTAGTGATCTACCACTGTTTTGAAACTTGAGTTTTTGAAACTCGAGTTTGCCGTGTAACTCTGAGTTCCATACAAAATAGTCATCAAGTTTTCCGTGTAACTTGATAGCAATTTTTTACGGAACTCGAGTTACATAGCAAACTCAGTGGCTATTTTGTACGGAACTCGAGTTACACGGCAAACTCGAGTTTCAAAACAATGATTGATCACTTTATTTCGCAAACAGTGGTAGAACACTAATAATTTCTGCCAAAGATGCTATTCGGCCATTTTAACCCAGAATTCTAACTCCATTCAAGCCTAAGCGTGTAGCACACAGTGAGGCATGATTTCTCTCTTTTAAGAAAGAGAGATGCTACGTCCACAACATTTTCACAACACTTTCACAACAAATTATAGGTGGTTACTTGTTATTGGTTTAAACCTACTATTGAAATTATTTTTTTGCCTTACCAATAACAACCCATAACAACCTAACACTTAGGATTTCTTGTGAAAGTGTTGTGTACATAGCAAAGTCAGGGGAGAGGCTGAATAGATAGACAAGGTGGTCCTAAACCTTGCAACCTACCCAGAATATTTCAAGCGACTATAATTTAGCTCTCTCTCTCTCTCTCTCTTTCTATACACACACACACACACACACATATATTGAAATGCAAACATGAAATTTAAGCACAGCAATATGGTAAAGTATAAGCAAGACACTTTAGAAATAAATGCTTATAAAAACACAATCCCATTTCCAAATTTCCCAAAGGCCACTAGGCATGTCAGAAAATGGAAATTCCAAGAATTTTTTTTTTTTTATAATTCCATAGTTGGAGAAGGGGGATTGAACCCTAGAAAACTCCATTGGAAACTCAAAGGATTTTATTACTATTACCCAACAAATTGGGCAAATTAACAACAATTTAATGTTGAAAATCCTAAATTCTAAGAATGAATAAAGAACAACAATGACAAAATGAACCAAGATAAAAATCTTGAGAGTCTTTTATAGATTATTAGTTTCATTTTGCGATATGAAAAGGGATTAAAAACAACCTGAAATATTATGATATTTTGCTTGAAACTGAAGACTTACCTGTACCAATTGAATAAACTAACACCAATCATGATTGTGAAAAGGCCAGCACCTTTCAACCAGGTAAATTCATCATGGAAGTAGAAGACTGCAACCTGAATTGCACAAGATCAGAAAATAATGTCAAACAAATAATGCACAACAGCAGCTTCCAAACCAGCAGAGGAAATTCATCAATATCATGCGAATTAACAATGAATTTAATGAAATGTTTTCAATTCAAATCCAAGGTTAGCGGGCCAATAAATAGAGATTAATACCAGTGGAAAACATTAATTGCCATTCACAGGACCACATGACAGTAGTGCTTCATAATTTAAATAGTCCAGAATTAGCAATTACATATGTTTGGAAACAACAGGTAGGAGTCAATGGAGACAGCATCTCAATATACTGAATCACTCGAAAAGTTTATGGAGAATAAGAAATTAATATATTTAATTAATGCACCAAGGAACTTCAAATTTCCTGTTTCCCTCTTCATCCACTCTCTATCAAAAGGACTTATATCTGACATCAATAAAATAGTTCATTGAGCTTATAATTGATAGGAGAAAATGCTAGCCTTATAAATGAAATGATCAGAAGTTGCTCTTAAATACATTTACTAAACACTTACATGCAGACAGAAAAGTCCCCACACCCTTTTGTTAGCTTTCTAATTTTGGGAAAATATGAGTAATTGCACAACCTATCCCCTTACTGCTTCTATTCCCTAAGAACTTGTTCTCTCTCTTCCCAAAATGCAGACACAAAATTGACACTGTAACCACATCTGCATCTTTCAGGAAACATGTCTCTTCTCCAGGAAAGGATTGGAAAAAGCACTTTGTTATCTACATCTGGAACCATCACTGTACTGTGTAGAATGTCAAAACTTACATTGTCCACCATGCAGATTGAAACATTTGGAAATATTTGTTCCCTTGGATACACAGTTCACAGATTATATCTTATAAACCATGCCTTCCCTAGCGGTCTTCTTTATCAACTTTTGCAGGAAAGGCCCAACTCTAACAGCCAAGCTTTCCAAAATCACATGGACATTTAAATGATAAGGCAAGTGAGAAGAGTGCAGAAACATTAGGTTAGATGTGGACAATAATCAGGTGAGTGAGAAGGTGGTAAAGAGAGGAAATCAGAAGTTCTTTTGAAGATGTGACAGAACTCACTAAGTAAACATGGGTACATTGCTTATATACCAAACTGATAGGTTTGCTATAGCAGTGTGACGCAAGACAACCAGAACAAAATTGAAACAATAATAAAATAAAGGGATATGACCTAGGAGTCAGCATCAAGCGGGGAAACCACTAGGAGTCAGCACCTAGGGTGGACCTGGAGTCCGCACCAGATCAAAAGAGACCAAACGGCCATTTTTTTCATTTATCAAAATATCAACTACCTCCTCAAGGAGTACAATAGGTTATTTACAAAGGACTGCTAAACCCTAGTTCTAATTGGCTAGGAAACCCTAATTGCCTTATTACAAAAATAACCTTGCTTCCAAGTTAAAATACTAATAGCCCAATAAACTAATAGGACCTAAAACATAAAAATACAATTGATTTGCAAACATAAATAACACTAAATAATAATCTTCCTGCATCTCCCGCATCACAGTGTCACGTGTATAAATCAGCTGTAAAAGGCACAAACTCCATCAAAGTTTTTCACTTTAGGTTTTACAGCTATTTCTAGCTCTGTTCCATCAAATAGTCATACGTTTGAGAATACAAATAGATCAATGACTCAACATAGTTGATACACACTTTATTTGATTGGTCTTGAGTATTGGGTCTTACAAATTGTAATACATTAATAAATTTCATGGATTCACTTCTTTTTTGTGTATAAGTTTTTGCAATTCTTTAGGTTAATGGTCACCATCATGTGCCTGAAGTAATCTTTTCTTCTAAATTTTTTCTTACTTATCAAGAAAATAAAATAAAATAAAAAACCAAGCTCCACTTTGCAATTATGAAATCAATGATGAAAATTTATTACAAAAAATTGCAAGCATGCAATTATGTAAAAGGAAAGGTTACTCATTCCTAATTATATAGAACACCCTGCTAGCACATGCATGAATGAATTAGTAGTTGTTATACAAAGAGAAAATTAACAGCTGAATATCCTAAAAGAATGTGGAGTTGTGGACCAATTCAAAAACATATTTTGTGCATGGAAACAGAAATTTACAACATGACAATGGGGAAGTCTAGACTGTTGGACGGAACCACAAATTTAGAGTTTGCACTAGGTCAATTTAATAAACAGATAAAAATGAGCAGTTCATACCACTATAGTGACAGCCTGCTTGACAACACCTGCTATTAATACTGTGACAGCACTAGTTACTGAGACAAGAATGTATTCTGTCAATACCTGCAGCAACATGAACATCCTAAGTATTTATAAGTAAAAACTCAAATTTATAGATATATGACTTAAAGGCATGCTAACTACAACAGCAACATGAGAAGTTAAACAACTGAACTGGACTACATTTAAGTTGAAGTCAGTTAAAATCCAACTCCATCACCCCTTAACACCCCCCCCCCCCCCCAAAAAAAAAAAAGAAGGCAAAAAGGAAACCTAAAGAAAAAATTGTTTTTAAAAAATTAAAAAAGTTAAACCTAAATTCTTACCATAAGAAAGGCAAGTGTTCCACCAAAAAGCATCAACAAGCAACTTCGAGTGACATGCCATGGACTATTGAAGTAGTTGCTCCCTATGATTTCATGCCAAGGATCCAATATAAGAGAAAAAAAGGCAGTTGCCAATGCCATCACTGGAGTCACATAGCTCATCAAGGTAAGAGGATTTTTCAAACCTGAAACAATTAAATAGAACCATCTTAGGACAATTTCGGAAAACCGAACAGTAATTTTTTAACTCTAAATATCAAAATAAGACATAACAGCATTTATAATAACAGACTTGACCATCTTTAAGGGATTCATTGGTTAAAAAAATATAGTGTTTTTCATATCCTAGGGAAGAAAGAACAAAATTCTCTGAAATGTGACACAAATTTTTGTGCTAAGCCTACCAGAACCAGAGAGTGTTTTTCTTTTCTTCTTCTTAGTTAAGTTTGTGTGTGTGCATGTGAAGGGGGTGGCATATTTAGAATAACAGATTTTTTATTGTAAGTTACACACTCCATAGGTCTTGATTCTTGAACCCAAAACCTCACCCATACAAGTGAAGGAGTATTAACAACATTGGAGGGGCAATAAATATTAATGGTTAAACCATAAATAGGGGCAATTTTAAAATTTAGGGGCCAACATAGACCCTTCCAAGCTTCTTCGAAGCTTTACCCCTATGCAAAGCATCTCACAACACATTCTCAGGAATAACTTTCTTTTTTTGACAAGTAAGAAATATGTATATTCAAAAAACTGCTAAATGCAAAGTAGCACAAAGCATATCAAAGAGTACATAAAAAGAGAGAAAAGCAAAAACATAAAAGAAGCACTAATTACAAATAAAGAGAGGGCTAAGGAACAAAGGGAGAGAATCATTAGATGTGAGTCCCCAAGACCAATCAAAAAGGGAACCAAAAAAGAGAGCAAGTAGCTGGTCATCGGATCTATCTAAGTCCTCAAAAGTCCGCCGATTGCGTTCCCTCCAAATACACCACATCAAACACAGTGGAACTAAATTCCAAATGTGAGATGAATGCTTCCCCAACCATTCCACCACATCAAACACAATGGAACTAAATTCCAAATGTGAGATGAATGCTTCCCCAACCATTCCACCAACCAAATTGAAAATCTGTCACCGAACGTGAGGGAACCCACGAATTCCAAAAGTACTAAACACAAAGCTCCACAACCGATAAATCTTTCCACAATGTAACAACAAATGATCCACAACAACGACACATAATGCACTAGTCAACAAAATCAAAGCCCCCAACACGCAAGTTATCTCCCATGAGAATCCTATCCCATGCGGTTGTCCAAACAAAGAAAGAGACACGCTGGGGTGGCTTAATTTTCCAAATACCTTTCCATGGAAAAACAACGGAAGAAGAACCATATAACTTATGATAAAACGAATGGATATTGAAATCCCCGTTCTTTGTCAACTTCCATCTCATACGATCACCATCTATCGTTGAAGGTAAATTGGATGCCAAAAATCAAAAGAAATCATCCACCACATCCGCCTCCCAATCATTAGGACTTTGAATGAAATGAACATCCCAAGTTCTCCTATCCCGCACTCCTTGGCATATCAAAGATGAGTCTATAGAAGTAGCTTTGTTAGCAGCAATATTGTACAAGACCGAAAAAGCCAAATGGAGAGAAAGATCCCCACACCACCGATCTGTCCAAAATTTCACTCTATTCCCCACCCCAACCTTAAACTGGATGTTTTTGCTAAAAGCATCCCAACCCATTTGAATACTTCTCCACAAACCACACCTATGAACACCCCTTCCTATCTTGGAGGTCCCCTCTCCCCCCCCCCCCCCCCCCCCAATTCTTCCCCAAATTTCAAAGTTACAACCCTCCTCCAAAGCTGAGTCTCCTTGACCCTGAAACGCCAAGGCCACTTTCCTAGTAGGGCTTTATTGAAAGTGGTCAATTTCCTAATTCCTAAACCGCCAATGGCAATAGGCATACACACCTTATCCCATCCCAACATATGTGTCTTAGAATCACCCCACAAAAAAATCCCTTTGCAACTTCTCAATTTTGTTAGCCACATGTGTAGGAACGGTGAAAAGAGATAAAAAAAAAAAAAGTAGGGATGCGTACTTTTAAGCAAAGTCAGTCTACCACCTTTCGACAAATACAGCTTCTTCCACCTGGCTAACTTCCGTTCAATTTTTTCCAATATAGGGTTCCAAATAGAAAGGGACTGATGAGATACCCTCATGAATAACTCCAACATTAACAATTAATATATCTCATCTCTACAAATACAACAAAGCCTCTGTCCCTGAAATTTGGGATCAGCTATAAGGGTATGTTCGGTTGGGATCAGCAATTAATAAACTTTTTATACTGTGAGAACTTGAATATTCTGCTTGGAACCATCTTTCTTATAATGAATCCTCCATTGCAGGGAAAAAGTTCAACCTCCCAATATGTTGTTCCTTATTAAAACTATTCTTCTTAAAAAGAAGAATTAAGCAGTTTTTTTGGGTTAGATAATGGAACAAAATGGAAGAAAGCAAGATTTTTACTCTTATATCAGATGTCCTCTTTTTCTTTTCTTTTTTAATTTCCATAAATGGAAACTTAAACTCATAAGATGTTTTATGATTTGAGCAGACAGGAGTAGAGTTCAGAGTATTAACCAAACCACTTTATAGTACTTACGGTTAGCACTATTGATGAACTTATGAAGCCTACAAAATAAACCTTAAACTCAAATCTGCTATTAAGTGTTCTAAGCAGATAAATGGATCTAGTTGATAACATTGCATAAACTGATTTCTTTTGCTTAATGTACTTCTAAAAATAAAACACACCCAAAAAAAAAAAAAAAAAAGTGAACCCAATGCAAGATTATGGCTAAATTATAATCTCATATCAACAATTACAGTGATCACTAACCACAGTCTCACTTAGTCTCAAAAACACTAAAAAGCGAGAATATAACAAGAAATATACCATTGGGAGGACATTGGTGACAGAGATATCATCAGTAGGTGAGAAGTAAGCTGCAATCAAGTTGATTCTACGTCTGGCCGCTTGGATCTCCATTTTGGTGCAAACAAAATTAAAGCGGTGGACGTTTTGTTAGAGGTGGATCAAGTTTTGAACTTTGTCACGGGTCACTGACACTGTGGGTGATATTTTTGGAGGAAAAATAAGATCAATAGATTTATTATTAATTTTTTTATGAATCAATCAATAATGGGTGTGGGAAAAATATGTTTTGGAAGATGCCCCATGTATTGAGAACCAAAAAAATCAGCTTATAGTCGGATTTTTTTTTTTTTGATAATGGGTGGTTTACTTTTCTGGATATATATATATATATATATATTTTTTTTTTGACTTTTTGAAAAGTATTGAAAATTAAAGAAAAATATCTCTTCGCATATGTTTGGATGAAATGAAATGAGAATAGGGCAAGATGTGATCCAAACATACTAAAATTGTTTTAGAAAAAAAAATTATTATATTTATTAGTTTTTTTTCTTATTCTTTTGTTTCCGTTTTGAATAAATAGATTCTTTTATGCCACTTTCACTAATACAATATTTTTTGATGAATGACTAAACTGAAAATCTATCTAATTTAGAAAATGTAATTTATAATAATTTAGCTTAATCGTGAACTAAAAAAAGAATTAAGACTTAGGAATAAAAGAATGAATTCGCGTCAAAAATAATATGGCAAACAACGTTTTAAAGAGTAACAACTACGGATGTAACATGAGGCACATATCCAAGAAAGGACACCAAAGAGTTTTGATGGTGGCAATGATTATAGGTTAGAGAACACAAAGGCAACCAAAAGAATGCCAAGGAAGACAGGGTTTCTTATGAACACCTAATAGTCAAAGCTATGAGTGTGTGAGAAAAAGAGAAAGAGATAGAGAGCTCTTAAGTCTTAACAACTTAATCCATAAAGGAAATTCTTTGATGACTACACTTTTATGATAATAAATTATATATTAAATGAATCCAATTTAGGGTATTAATAGGAAACTATTCCTAGACTAACTATTCACTAAATTATGGTTAGTTGGGTACTGGATATGTAATACAAGTAAAATATTTTACTTGCATTCCAAGTATAATTGGGCTTGGAGCTTGACTTGGATTGAGTTTAATATCTTTAACACTAATTGGATTTTTAATTACCACGTGTTTTATGACTTTATCCATAAAAATTTGAGGATTCAATAGAAGGGATCTTATCCCGCACATATTCTTGAGAAAATTTTCAGGTTACACAACACTGAATCAAGTCTACCTTGTTGTTACTTGACTGGATTGAAGGCTGTAAATTGCAATACTTATACAAATTCCTACATTATAACACTGAAGATATTTCCAGTTTTAAGAAGTAACATTTATTCATTTCCACCCTATTATATAGTATGCAATAGTGTTGCAATAGTCAACAATCAACAGAGTGTTACTTTTTCCTCAAAAAAAAAAAAAAAAAAAAAACAAACAAACAAACAAAGTGGTATTGTTTACGCTACCAGCAACATAATAAAATACCTATTTGATAATTTAAAATAGAAACATAAATGTAGATAATGGGGGAGGAGAGGTAGATAGTGTTATTCTTTATACTATTTTGTATCTATGTGCATGAGGTACATTGTCTCATATCAATAAAATTATACTTATCAAAAAAGAAAGAAAGTAGATAATGAGGGAGGAGATGTGGGGTTTGAAATATAATTTTTTTATTAAGGAATTTTCCATTTTCTTGATGGATTGGTGATAATATAGGGGTGCCATCCATATTTTAGTGACATTTATACTCTTGTGTTTGTAAGGTGAGTTTCTTATATAGTATATTGCTAGGCCTCTAGTAAAGTGTAGTTTGTTAAGATTGCCTACATGACTTCAAAAAAAATTTCTCTCCGTACTCCCACTAGTACTCTCTCCCCCTCACCTTTCCCCTAACCTTGCAACCCAGGTCACCATCATCTGTCCATCCTCCTCCACCCGCTCCTCCACCCCAAAATACCGTCTTCCCCACTCATCCTCACTACATAAATACCATCCTCCCTTCCCTATATCATCAGGGAGGTCTCGGACCTTATTTCTCGCACAAAAAAAGTCTCCTACGAAGAAGCCAGAATAGAGCTCCCTCCAAACCAAGGCCCCACCACCTCTCCAAACCTCATCCTCTTCACCAAACTTATTACCAACAAAGACATAGGCCTCGCCTATGTTAGGGACGTGGTCCTTAAAGCTTGGAACCCGGTCTACCCACTTGAGGTGAAACGCATGAATAAGGATATTTTTATGTTCTCATTCCACTATGAAGTAGATGCTCATAGAGTGTACCACAGACAACCATGGTTTTGCAAGGGAGGCCATCTTATCCTTAAAAAATGGAGCCTTGTAGGGACATTAATGGCAAAACTTACCACCATGAAATTTGATGGTAAGCATGGGATACAAGAGAATGCCATTGAAATGACAAATTTGGCTACTCAATTAAAAACTCTAGGGATAAATGTGGATGAGTTTTTTCTCGTTTAGCTTATATTGAATTCCTTGCCTCCTCAGTATAGGTCATTTCAAATTAATTACAACACTATGAAAGATAAGTGGAATGTAAATCAATTGGTTATTATGCTCAATCAAGAAGAGGCAAGACT
Source organism: Quercus tomentella (assembly GCA_028535165.1). Lineage (NCBI taxonomy): Eukaryota > Viridiplantae > Streptophyta > Magnoliopsida > Fagales > Fagaceae > Quercus > Quercus tomentella. The sequence goes on along the minus strand of JAPQVY010000100.1, from coordinate 41,871,776 downwards.
CAAGCAACTTGAGCAACATTCAATTTATCTCATAAATCAAGGAGCTGAAAGAAAATTGAGGAAGCCTAAAAAAGGCTTAAAGCATGGATTACACAAGGCAAGTGAGGTAGCCTCAAAAGAAAGAAAATGGCGATTATAAATGTCACTTTTGTAAAAAAAATCAGGAAATTTTAAGAAAGATTGCCCAAAATATAGGCAAATCTAACTGAAATTCCTTCTAATACTTGGTGGCTTGATTATGGGGCTACAACTCATATTTCAAATACGATGCATGGATTCTTTCAATCCAGACCATATATCCAAATGAGAATTTTGTATTTATGGGAAATCGGGTCAAAGCACCAATTGAAACAATTAGGACTTATTATTTATTTCTAGATACCAATAGACAAATAGATTTGTTTCAAATATTTTATGTTCCTTCTCTTTCTAGAAATTTAGTCTCTTTGCCTAAACTTGATCTTGATGGATATTTCATAAAATTTGGGAATAAAAGTTTTACTTTGTTTAGGAATACCTTTTTTTTTTTTTTGTTTCAGTATTTTTTTTTATGGTTTATAGAAATTTAACCTTCATGATGAATTTGATGAAACCCTTCTCACCTTTCATCGTAGTACCAGTACTAAATGTAGCCTAATTAATGAAAATTCCTCAAATTTTCATAAGGGAGAGGGAAATATATATATATATATTAGAAACAAACATATAACATAAGGGAAAGGGAAAAAAAAATTATACAAGGTGATCTCAAACTAAAAGTCTATTGATATCAAAACCTTTTATTTATGTTTGATCATCATTTAATTCAGTACTAGCCGTTGTCCAACTCACTAGGGCTTAGTTCTTTGACCCACTCCCTACAAATTTATTGTACTGGGTTTATTGGGCCAAGATCTCATACATCTTGGGCTTGGATCGTAAATCTGGTCCTTACAATTATTATTATTATTATTATTATCAAATCCAAAGACTTTGATTTTTTTTTTTTTTTACAAGTTACTGTAATATACTTGTTTTTTTTTCTTCCATAAAAAAAAAAAGAATAAAATTATTGCTTATAAAAGTCCGTAAAAACCTAAGGGCAAATAAAAAGTAAGAAGAGAACATGATGGTGTGACACTATGACCTGGGTCATAGTATTTTCGTATTTAGAACGTATTAAATTATTAATTGTAAGAGTCACGAGTCAGAGACTTAGACAGTGAAACAGGCACCTAACACGTATTAATTGTAAAAGTCACGCGCCAGAGACTTAGACAATGAAACAGGCACCTAACACGCACGAGAGACAAAAAAGAAAAAAAAAAAGAAAAGAGACGCGTTAGAGACTCGTTCACACGTGTGAACATTTTTTCCTTTCTATATAATGGGCGGCTATACCCATTGCAGTTTCAGTTTCTAGGGTTTGTTTGAGTTTAGTTGTACTTTTACATATGTGAGAAGGGGAATGGTTGAGATTGAGATTAGTAGTCGGCGCACTACTCAATCTGACATCATATTATCGATGATGCCATGGGCTGGGCCTGTACTTTAACTCGGCAGTTCCTTCTTTTAGATCCATTTCTTCTTTCTCTTTTAGTTCTGCAGGGCCTTCTTTTGGATTTTTTTTTTTTTTTTTTTTTTGTTTCCTTTTTTCTTTTGTTGAAATTGATATCTAATTCTAGATTGTTTGTTTTTGTATGCAATATTTTATATATATATATATTTTAATTACTACTAATCTAAATTATTAGCTATTTCGCCTTTTTTTTTTCTTTTTCTTTTCTTTGATCTATCCATGTCTATTGCATATCTATAATATGGGTTGATCTAATTATTGTTTTATAGATCTGGTTGATTGTAATCTAATGGTTGTTTTATAGATCTATATAATTGTTGATTGTAATTTAATGGTTGTTTTATAGATCTATATAATGGTTGATTTAAATTTAACTTCAAATCATTATCTTTTTATTTTTATAAAATTAAATTTTTTATTATTATTTTGTAAGAAATTAAAAATCCCTTTTTAAAATTTTTTTATTTGATTTATTCTTATCTATTTTTTTGTTCTTTATTGAAATATTTATGTATTCAAGTCATTAGGTTTTTTTTTTTTTTTTTTTTTGGTATTGAAATGTTCAGCTATTAATTTATTAATTTTTTGAAATGACATTTAATTTATGTATTAATATTTTTTTATTCAGATCAAGTTTTATATATATATATATATACACACATATATAAATATAAAACTATGTATATATTTAACTATGGGCCTGAAGGCCATAAGGCCTAATAATTTCCGGGCCTAAGGCATTAACAAGTATTAATATTACAATTTTTTTATTCAGATTTAGTTAATAGAATATTTTTTTTAAAAAATTATGGGCCTTAGGCCCTAGGGCCTAACAATTTACGGGCCCTAGGCTTTAACAAGTATGAATTTTTTTTATTTTATTCCGATCTATTTAAGAGAATATTTATTTTTAAATTATGGGCCTTACTTTCTCAAAAAAAAATAAAAAAAATAAAATTATGGGCCAATGACCATCGATTTGGCCAGCTGGAGTTAGAACCCAATTTTACTTTGCCTTTCTACTCTCTTAGTCGCTCACTCTCGAAGAACCCTAATTTTGCTTTTCCTTTCAACTCTCTTAGTCGCTCACTCTCGTCTGCTCTGACCTTGAAGTTGGTAAGTCTCTCAAAAAATAGATTCGAATGTGAAATTTCCTTTGCATTTTTTTGGTAGGAGATTAGCTAATTATCCAAATGCTATAATATCATCTAAGAGACCTTGCTAAATGCCTACATACATATCAATACATCTGTATCATTACAATACTTGGACAACATAATCCTTATTTGCTTATGTGTCATTGTGGTAGTGTTAAAAAGATCTAGATTATAGCTCTCTTGGCAAAAATTTAAAAGACGAAATGACCAAAAAAAGAGAAGAGAATTTTGAAAAGATGTAGCCAAGTGATTTTTTAGTGAGCATGTACCATTTCAAGGTCTTGTTCTTACTTCCCTGTCTCATGCTACATAGTCTTTTGTTTTTTTTAGTGGTACATTTAACCTTAAAATTGACAATAATAAGCTAATTTATATGACAAAGTCTGTCCCTAGATATGTGATCCTTCTATATTTTTCCAAGGTCTTGTTCTTGCTTCCCTGGCTAAAGCTGCAAGGTCTTTTGTTTGTTTCTGTAGTACATTTAGTCACTACCCGATACTAACAGAACCGACCTTCACCGCACCGATCCGCCCGCCTCATGACTCAACAACAGGTTTCAAGCGCGGTGGTCGGCATAATTTTTCGAGTACCAACGTTGGCCGGTGCAACGAGCGGTGGTGAGTTTTGCACACCGACGAGAACCGCACCGCATCGATATATGTATATATAAACATAAATGAATATGTGTGTTTATGTTTGTGTTTGTGTTTTAGTATAACAAAATACTGAGAAAGAGGTGATTTCTCGAGAGAGAGAGAGGAATTAGCATACCACACCAATAGCAGAGAGAGAGAGCGGCGGATGAAGCTTGAAGGAAGAAGACAATAGTTTAAGTTGATACATGCTAAAATGATATCGTTTAGCTTCTTCATAAGTAAAAAAAAAAAAAAAAATTGATGCTAAACGGCGCCGTTTTGTATCCAAAATTAATATTAATATTAACTTCAAAACTACACCATTTTTAGTATCATATTTATTTTATATAAAATAGTTAAACGACGTCATTTTAACTCGTTAGGTTTAGGTTAAAAATTTTTGGGTAAATTCCACAAACCACCCCTGAAGTTTGTGATAATACCAATTAAGTCTATAACATTTTAAAACCTACCAATTTCATCCTAAAAAGACAATTTTGTCCCTGAACTTAAAAAAAAACTAAACGCCGTTACTTTTTTTTTTTATTTCCTCTCCCCCTTTCTTCTCTGAGTTTCTCTATCTCAGAACCCTCTCTCTCCACAACGCCAAGGCCGTGAAGGACCTCCGATCCTGCATGGACACCGACGTGTCCCTCGCTCTCAAGAAGACAAGCTGATCAAAGTCAAGCTCAAGGCGCTGTGGACCCGGTTTGTCTTTGGATCGGACCAGGACCTCCGTGGTGAACGGGCTGAGGAAGAAGCTGAAGGATTCGATGGAGAGTTTCAATAATCACCGGCAACAGATCTTGTCAGAGTATCAGGAGATCGGACAATGCCGGTACTTCACTGTCATCGGCAAAAATCCCGACGAAAAAACCGTTGACCTTCTTATTTCCACAGGTCAGCTTTTGTTTCAGACACTTTTCGAATTTTTTGTTGAGATTTTTAGGAGATTTCATTGGGAATTTTCAAAGGGATTTATGTGTGTTGTTTGGCTTGGATTTTTGCTGTTTTTTTTTTTTTTTTTTTGTGGGTTTTTTGGGTTGGTTTTGTTGGGATTTTTAGGAAATTTCATTGTGAATTTACAAAGGGATTTATGTGTTGTTTGGTTGAGATTTTTGCTAGTTTTTGGGTGGGTTTTGTTGGAATTTTTAGGAAATTTCATTGTGAATTTACAAAGGGATTTATGTGTTGTTTGGCTTGGATTTTTTCTTGTTTTTCTGGGATTTTTGTTGGGATTTTTAGGACATTTCATTGGGAATTTTCAAAGGGATTTATGTGTGTTGTTTGGCTTGGATTTATGCTTTTTTTTTTTTTTTTTTTTTGGTTTCTACTGGTTTTGGAAGAGATTTTTATTGGTGGTGTTGTTGATGCCAGTGACCAAGTCATGGGCTTCACCGTGGCTAAGGTTCCATTACAGATAGAGTTCTGAGATGGAGAACTCAGAGAAGAGAGGGGGAGAGGAAATAAAAAAAGTAACGGCCTCCTTTTTTTTATTTTATTTATTTTTTTATAAGTTCAGGAACAAAATTGTCTTTTTGGATGAAATTGGTAGGTTTTAAAATGTTTTGGACTTAGGTGGATATTATCACAAACCTCAAGGGTGGATTGTGGAATTTACCCAAAAATTTTCAATTCTCATTCATTTAGGTCAGCCACTCTCTCTCTCTTCCGCCGCTCCCTCTCTCCTCTCTCATGTCTCATGTGAAACCGAAAACCTGTCTCACCTCTCCCTCTCATCCTCCGCCTATTCCTCCGCCTCCGCGTCCTCCTCCACCTTATCCGCCCTTGAAGTCTTCATTCTCCAAGGCCTAGCAATCTCAAAGTTTTTAGAGAAGGTTTTGATGTTCAAATCCTACTGTGCTTTCTACCAAATTTGTATGTGCATTCTGTTCTTCCTTTTAAAACCTATTATGGATTGTGTTTTGTTTTTTGTTTTTATTTGAGTCTTTGTGATTTGAATGGGATAGTTGACGGAAAGATAGTAAAAGTGTTTTTTTTTTTAAATATTTTTTATTTTGGGAATATTTGGGGTATTTTAATGATCAACATGTAGTTTGGGGTGTTAATTTTATTGTGTTTGGTTACTGAGAAAGTGGATAAATAACCGAACTAACGACACCGAACTGGTATGGTGCACCGCACCTTCTATGGGCCGGTTTCCACCCTCTATATTTGAGGTGCGGTCAGACATGCAGAGAAATCGCCCCTGCTATTATCTCATGCTTAGATGGGTTCAGTCACATTTTTTTGTTCATTGGATGTGGATCAACTAGTTTAGGTTCCTAAATGTTGTGTTTCTGTTAGTACTTTTGTGTTCTTTTTTTTTTTTTTTTTTGAGAAAAGTACTTTTGTGTTCTTTATCCTAAATAAACATGCTATCGTTTCTAGGGATGACAATTTCTGCCCGACCGCAGATACCCGGCCCGGCTCGACCTTAATGGGCCGGATTTTACCCAGTTCGATTAAAAAAAAGGGTTGGGTTTGGGTTCCGGGTTTTTACAAAAACCCAGCCCGAACTCGGACCCAGCCCGACCCGATTATATATATATATATAAATACTATAATAACCTCTTTTATATATATATATATATATATATATATATATATATATATAATGTTATAACCCTAACTAAAATACCTCACCTCACACACAATCTCTTCAGATTTCAGAGCCGCCTATCATCTCTCTCTCTCAACTCACAACTCTGACTCACTCTCCTCTCCCTCTCTCACTCACTCTCCTCTCATGTCTCACGCCGTCAGCCTCTCTCATGCTCTCATGTCTCACGTCGTCAGCCTCTCTCATGCTATAAGCCTCTCGGTCTCAATCTCTTTGCCGAAGAAGATGAAGACGAAATCCTAAGATTCTCGCCGCAAAGATTCTCGGTCTCACTCTCTCATGCTCTCATGTTCTTCTTCCATTTTTTCTTTATTTGATTAGTGGGTTTGGGGATTTAGATTCTCTTTGTTTAACCTGTGGGTTGGGGGATTTAGATTTTGTTGTTAAGATTTGACGTTCCTTGCATGTACTTGTTTCAGATTTTGATTTCAAATGTATTTGGTTTCTGTGAATAGGAAATTTGAATAGGTATGGTGGATTTGATTTGAGATTTATTTGGATTTGTTGTATGTGCTGCACTGCTGCTGTGATTCTTTTTTCTCAGGAAAACAATTTTTTTTTTAATTGATTGGGCCACGGATTGGGCCACTGTTAGGGGCTGAAGATTGGGCCCTGAAGTGGCCTGACTGGGCGGGACCCGGCGGGGCGGGTGGCCGGGTCCGGACCTTGGGTCCTGGCCCGCGGGTCGGATACGGGTATGCAAAAAACCCGACCCGATGCCATTCCTTCGTTTCACTAAACTTAGGCAAATACAGTTGTTAGAGCACTCTCATAGGTGTGCCAAATGCCAAATATTTGGCATTTGGCACACCAAACATCAAAAAACATCTCTCATGAGGTGTTCTAAATCTTAAAAAATTTGGAACACATGAACAGTACGCTCTCATATTTGAGAGCGTACGGACATATGTGTTATAATTTTAATGAATATTTTATTTTTTCTCTCTCATTCCTCAGTCAGTTTCTTCCTATTTTTTTCTCAAACACCGATCGGTTCTCTCATTCTCATCCCCTCATATTTTCTTCCTCACCATCAGTTCCCTTCCATGCCGTCGCCGACATCGACGCCGACGCCGACGCCAACGCCAACGCCGACGCATCAATTCCACGCCGATCTCTCTCTAGCTGTGGTTTTTTTTTTTTGGCTGTGGTTTGATGGTTGGGTTGGGCAATGGGTGGGTTCGAATGGACAGATCGGCGGTGGGTGGGTTCGGATGGGCAGATCGGCGTCCACCACGCAGCACCACCCATCTCACACTCTCAGATCAGATTGCGTGGGTTTTTTTTTTTTGGCTGTGGTTTGATGGTTGGGTTGGGCGATGGGTGGGTTCGAATGGACAGATCGGCGGTGGGTGGGTTCGGATGGGCAGATTGGCGTCCACCACGCAGCACCGCCCATCTCAGATCGCCTGGGATTTTTTTTTTTTTTTTTTGGTGGATGTGGGTTGAGTTTCGTGGGTTTTAATGGGTTGATATTGGTGGGTTATGGCGGTGGGTGGTGGCCGGCTACTAGGGGCAGTGGTGGTGGTGGCCGGTTACTATGGGCAGTGGTGGTGGGGGGCTGTGCATTATATTACCATTTGAAGTTTTTTTTTAATGATATTTTAATGTGTTGTATATATTATTTTAATGTATGAGATTGAAGAATAGAACATGTGATAAATTAGATGTTGTAAAATGATGTGGTAAAATAGTAAAGTAGGCTTTTGATGTGTTAAAATGGCATTTTTTATAGAACAGCTGATGGGAATGCTCTTAGGTTGTGAGCAACATGAAACGTATTTCCTGAACTTTCATTTGGTTGGGCAAGAAGAATTTAGGGGCGTGTACACTTGTTAGCTTGTCAAGTACCTTGGCATTGGGACAGCCATCAGAGGGGGGTTAAATTAACTAATTAGTATTTTTAATGATGCATGCAAATATCTCTGTTTTAACTTTTAAGTTAACATCCATGAAATAGAATACTTATGGTATTATATTTTACCGCTTGCATGGACATCAAATAGTCATCCTTTCTCTTGTACACACTTTAAAATTGGATCTATCTACATGTTCTTTCTTTCACTATCTTGAGTCTTGAACTTGATTCATTACTTCAGATTCTTAAACTCTGCATCTCGAATCTCTATCTACTATAGTTCGAAATTTGACATTAATCTATCATTACTCTATTCATATTAATCTATCTATAGCATTTAACATTATAAAATTATCGTTACCCATGAGCCTTTTTTCTTTCTATTTTATGAATTGTTAAAGATATGTGTGACACAAATTTACTAATTAATCTACTTTACTCTATTCATATTTTATTCAAATGCTATAGTTTGAAATGTGAAATTTCTTGCATTTTTGTTTGCTGACTTTGTTTTTGTTTTTTTATAGGCAGTATGGTGTGCTACGTGTGCTCCTATATCAACATATGAGAAAATTAGTAGGATTCAGCCTCCTCGTGAAATTAAAGAAATGTTGAAGTAGGAGAAGTGGACTGACAGCCACAGCTTCATTACTGGCTGACAGCTTCAGGCTCGACCTCCTCAGCGACAGCTTCAGGCTCGGCCACCTCAGAATCAGCTTCAGGCTCGGCCACCTCAAAATCAGTTACCTCCTCCTCCTCAGCCACAGCTTCATGTCTAACCTCCTCCTCCTCCTCCTCAGCCCCTTCATTTTCAACCTCCACCACTTCATTAGTAGGTGGTGCTGCTACCCGTGCAGCATCTACTTTAGAGTTCATTGGTAGCAGCACCACCTACTAATGAAGTGGTGGGGGTTGAAAATGAAGGGACTGAGGCGGAGGAGGTTAGACATGAAGCTGTGGCCGAGAAGGAGGAGGTAAGAAAGGAAGCTGATTCTGAGGTGGCCGAGCTTGAAGCTGATTCTGAGGTGGCCGAGCCTGAAGCTGTCACTAAGGAGCTTGAAGCTGTCACTGAGGAGGTCGAGCCCAGTAATGAAGCTGTGGCTGTCAGTGCACTTCTCCTACTTCCAGCAGGAAGAAGTAGGAGACGTGCTAGCATTTTGGCTGAGCAGAGAATTGCTGCCATCTACAAGAAGGAAGAGGAAGATGACGAGGATAACGAAGATTGAGAAAAATTGAAGTATATATCTGGTGAGAAAATTCAAAATTCTTTGTGTGTATGAGCCAGAGATAAAAGAGGGTGATTTAGTGGGTTTTTGTGGTGTGCTTTCTTTCTATCTTCTTAATTCTCTCTTGATTTTTTAATTTGCATGGTGATTTGTAGGATCTTTGATATGAGAATAGAATGCAGAAATATGTTTTGATTTTGTTAGCTCAACGAATTAAACACATGGCTAGGTAGTATGTACTATTTTATTTTGGATTATATTTCATTGGTAAATTGAAATATAATGTATGAGGTTTGTTTTGAGCTGAGTGATATATATTTTCAATTTGTTAAAGATAAATTTATTGGTTATTTTTTAGTTAAAATGTTTTGGATTTAAAAAAAAAATAAAAATAAATGGGTATTGGGTCGAGTATGGATATCCATGGATAATAAATCCGGATAGATGTCGGGAATGGATACTAATGGGTATTGCTATCCGGGTATCCATGGGTATATATTTCAGGTAGGATATGGGTATACCCTATCTACACCCTACCCATGGCCATCCCTAATTGAGGGAGGGGATCATCCGAACAGAGGGATTTAGTGGAAACAATCGTTTTTGGCGTTGTAGCTGATCTGTAATGGAATTTTTTATATTTTTTTTAAAGGAATGGAAGTGGTTGTACAAGTGGTAATTACGTATCTGTTTTCCAAATAAAACTCTTGCTGTATTCAATGATTGCCTTGCTTATATTGTTTATGGTATCAATGAATACATCGATATATGGGTGATGCGTGAATATGGGGTCGAGGACTCTTGGACCAAACAACTTGTTGTAGGACACCTGTTAGGAATTCAGAGGCCACTACAAATTCTTGGGAATGAGGAGATTCTTCTGGTTGATGAAAAGAAGACATTGGTCTTGTATAACATTGGTTCTCAAGAAATGAAGATTCTTCAACGCACGGGGTATCCAAAAATATTCATGCCAACGCAAGCTTTCGTTTATGTGGAGAGTCTTGTTTCATTCACTGGTGGAGATGTGTTCGAGAGTTAATTTTCCTGAGCTCCTAGTTATTTATATCATTAAATAATTTTTCAGTAAGTTCTGTGTGGCTTAGAGAAGATGATATTGCATCTCATATGGATGATGTGTTTGTTAATTTATTTAGAGTGAGTGCTAGTTAAGGGTTTTAGTAGGTTATTCTGCAGTAACATCTCAGCTATTGTTAGCTTAGTTGTCTATTTGTTCCGGTGAAATTTACAAAGACTTGGTCACTTGAGGGTTTGTATCACTAGGTAACGTGACAAACTAAAATTTCATATATATTGATGGAAACCATATTTATTGGAGGTAGATGACTCTATTGCTAGTTTTTGTGAAATTGTTCATGTTCTTTATTTTTTTACATACAAATTTAGACGGATAGGTTTTCATGTTCTGTTATTCATCGTGATGTGCTTCTTTTAGCCAAGCCACAGGTTTGTGTTTTGTTCAAACCTTGTTTCCATGTGTTGTTGCAGCAGTTGGAGTTCTTTGTATTTAGGCGGGAGATTCACCTAATAAATTCTGTGGACAGTATACTGTACCAAGAGCATTCTACCACTTTCATGACATTGTTTTTTTCTTCTTCTTAATCCTCTTAACATGATCTCCTTATTATCCTTGTCCATTGCACTCCCAAAACTCCAAACGCCCAAAATTTGTTTCTTCTTCTCAATCCCCTAAACAGGAGGCATTGAAACACTATTATAGGTTGTCCATTGCTCCCAAGACTTCAAATAAGAAATAACCCACAGCTTTCCTTCCTTTCCATTCTCTTCTTTCTCCTTGGAATCTTATTCCAAACACAAACAACATTTTAGACAATGTCGTATTCTGGAATTTATATTTTAAATTGGCCAACCTACTCTTAGTGTGATCATATCTTCGGGAGTTGTCACCATAGCTTTACTCCAAACGCTTGGCAGCAACTTTAGTGCCGTCAATTAGAATCCCTTCAAAAACTGTGCCAAATCCACCTTCACTGAGCTTCTTTTTGTAATAGAATATCTTGTGGGCATTCCTGGTACATGATCTAAATCATACTCCTCAGCTTCATCAAAATCTTTGCTCTTCTGAACTGAAAAAATCAAGATCAAAATTAAGAAAAACAGACCAAACAAAGATGCAATTGATCCTAGTACTATTACAATCCCATTTCTGTTTTTTGCCTGCTCTGCACTTGGGACATTCTGCACCTTGATGTATGCATAAACCCATAATAATCACTAATATTGAACATCTTTATCGCATTTATAAGTGAAAAAACTTGGGATTTTAATGAGCAAGCCCCGAAAGAGTAATTTCGATAAGGGTTTTGTACGAAAATAGCAGCTTTGTAGGAACAATTTTTTAAGCATGCTTGTTTGCAAAACTCTAAATTTACGTTTTGGAGTTCTGCAGCTTCTCTTATTTCAGTAAAGTATAGTTCTCAAGCTCCAAAAATTGCCAATTTGGGGGAAGATTCACAAGAGAGGGGAGTAACTAAGGAGCATCCATTGTCAAGCTCCCTGTCATTCGCTTGCTTAAAATAGTCTATCCCATTTTCGGGTACAGGACAGCTATACTGCCCATTTGTATAAATTCCTTAAGTACTGCAAACCATAGGGTAACCACATTTATCTGTGTTGAGAAGATCAGCCACTTCCACTGGAGTTCATCTTGGTTCCACTCATACAATCTCCAGTGTCCATCAGGCCCAAATCTCATGGGTGATAAAAAGAACGCCAAATTGTGGCATTATTTTTGTCCAAGAGCACGAGGTTACCCGTGTTGGTTAAATTTAGGCTAGCCACAGATTTGTTGACCAAGCTGTAGTTCCGTCAGTATCTCTTAACACCAAACCACTTTCTGAGTAGTACTCATTCAACTATTAAGCTCTCTTGAGTCTTGACACATAGGATATACTAGTAGCAAGGGAATATATCACTATTTTATAATTAGAATTAGGTGTAATATATAAACTGCAAAAATTGTTTCAAATTTTGTCTATTCTTTTTTAAAGAATTTTACAATTATTTTTTATCTTTATTCTCTAAAAATATATTTTAGGGTGTTTGATTATTTTTTTTAACACAAACTATATTCTTCTAATTTCTATTGTAGTTTATTGTATTTACCTAATAAACAACTAAACTTTGTAAGTTTCAAATTTCTAATCTCTTAATGAATAGAAAGGAGATTATCATGATAATCAAAACTCATCACAAAATTACAACATTAACTTAACCAAAATTAAAATGAAAACAAATGAATAAAAGATAGACTTTATAATAATTTATTATTTAAACAATTGGTAGGAACATTCAAATTCATAACTATGTAGATTATGTTTTGATATAAACTCAAATTCCTATTTCCAAAAAAGCTAATTATTAACCCAAATCAAAATCCAACCAAAGCTATAAGAGAGTAGAAAGAAGACTTTGTGATAGGGAATTAAAAAAACTCAGTACGAAGACACATTTTAAAATAAAATGACTAAATTAAAGTTATAAGAAATAACCAAATTCCACAGAGAGAGAGAGAGAGAGAGAGAGAGAGAGAGAGAGAGAGAGAGAGAGAGAGAGAGAGAGAGAGAGAGAGTACTCATAGTTCCTGTATGGGAAAAAATAAATTAAACAGGAGAAATGATACTCAATCTGTACAAAATAAAATAAGTAGAAGAAGAGTCAAAATATAAGAGAAAATGATAAAGGACATGTAACGGTAAAATAAAGAGTAGTGGAAACTGGAAAGATAAAGAAACAAAGGGAGGGATAGAGAAAGTGTAATAATAGGTGTAGACTAAAAGGGAAAAGAGTTTTTTTTTTTTTTTTTTTTTTTTTTTTTAAATGATGGAAAGAAAACGGTGATATGGCCAATATAATTCAATAGAAGCGTACTAAGTAGCAACAATAAATGTCACGCTTCAACTTTTAGATATTACTAGTCAGGGCAGCACGTGCAAGGCACGTGCTAGCCATGGGAAAAAAAAGTAGTGATTAGGATCAATTTTAGATTTATTTGTATTACAAAATAAAGATATAAATCATTTGATTTTTTAAATACATAGAGATTTACATTAATCAAAAGAGACATTAATTTTAAGAATTTTGATAATTATGTCATAAAAAGTTAATCTCATTCGTATAAGACCATGACAGATCCCAGTCCAATATTTTATTATTTTATTTTGACCTATAACTTACACCTCAATAGTTGTAAATATATTGTAATAACAACAAAATGTCACGACATTTTTAGTTGTGCTAGATCTCGGTATAATATTTTATTATTTTATTTTATTTTATTTTGACCCATAAGGAATTCATACATGCGTCACAACATTTTCATAATATCTCTATGTATATATTGTACTTAATTACAATGTAAATTTATATTGTAGACACAAAAAAATTGGCAAATTTTGTACACATTTACAAAATTTGTACAATATTTACCATTTTTTGTGCAAATGTGTATAATGTTAACCACTTTTGTGTATTTACAATGTAAACTTGCATTGCAAGTACAAAGTAAACATATAAAGATCTTAAAAAAAAAAAAAAAAAAAAAAAGCTCAAACCATCTGGCATACTTGAAGGGAAAAAAAAAAAAAAAGAAAAGAAAAAGAAAAAGTGCACCTCACTAATTGAATAAACCAAACAAACACTATTCATGAGCCTTTGGCTCTTTTTATATAGTTAATAGATATGCCAGCTTACATAAATATTTAAAAGAAAAAAAAAAACACAAATCGATAACTGGAAAAAAAAAAAAAAAAAAAAGAACTTTAGGCATTGTAGAAATTAATGTTAAAATGTTGTGGACTTAGCATTTTTTTATTTGATCTATAAGAAACTGAGATCTCAACAATTATGAAAATATTGTGATAACAATAAATGTTGTAACATTTTCTCGAAACATTTATTTTTAGTTGTGGTTGGTCACAGTCTCATATTTTATTATTTTATTTTGACTTATAAGAAATTGACACGTCAATAATTGTGAAAATATTGTGAAATTTGCTGTGTCACTATAAGAATATATATACTAGCTTACATACATATTTAAAAGAAAGAAAAAAAAAAAAACACAAACCGATTACTGGAAAAAAAAAAAATAATTTAGGCACTGTAGCTACCGTGCCAGTTGAATAAACCAAAAACATTTCACAATAAGTGTTGTAACATTTTCTCAAAACATTTATTTTTGGTTGTGGTTGGTCATAGTCTCATATTTTATTATTTTATTTCGGCTTGTAAGAAATTGACATGTTAATAATTGTGAAAATATTGTGAAATTTGTTGTGTCAGTATAACAATATATATACCAGCTTACATAAATATTTAAAAGAAAAAAAAAAACACAAACCGATTATTGAAAAAAAAAAAAAAAAAACTTTAGGCATTGTAGCTACCGTGCCAGTTGAATAAACCAAAAGCACTACACAATAAGTGTTGTAATATTTTCTCAATACTTTTATTTTTAGTTGTAGTTAGTCACAGTCTCATATTTTATTATTTTATTTCGACTTGTAAGAAATTGACACGTCAATAATTGTGAAAATATTGTGAAATTTGTTGTGTCAGTATAACAATATATATATCAGCTTACATAAATATTTAAAAGAAAAAAAAAACACAAACCAATTACTAGAAAAAAAAAAAAAAATTTAGGCACTGTAGCTACCGTGCCAGTTGAATAAACCAAAAGTACTGCACAATAAGTGATATAACATTTTCTCAAAACAATTATTTTTAATTATGATTGGTCACAGTCTCATATTTTGTTATTTTATTTCGACTTGTAAGAAATTGAGACGTCAATAATTGTGAAAATATTGTGAAATTTTTTGTGTCAGTAAACAATATATATACCAGCTTACATAAATATTTAAAACGAAAAAAAAAAACTGTAACTACTGTAGCATCAGTGCCACTTGGCACTATAGTTACTGTTCAAAACTTGGAAAAAAATAAAAGTGGCTCACCAAACCAAAGCCCTGTAACTACAGTGCTTTAGCGCATTTGCGCACGTCAATAATTGTGAAAATATTGTAAAATTTGTTCTGTCAGTATAACAATGTATATACCAGCTTACATAAATATTTAAAAGGAAAAAAAACACAAACTGATTACTAAAAAAAAAAAAAACTGTAGCTATTGTAGAAGTGGCACTGTAGTTACTGTTCAAAACTTGGGAAAAAAAAAAAAAGAAGTGGCTCACGAAACCAAATCAGTGTAGTCACAGTAATTTAGTGCATTTGCGCTTTTATATATAGTAGCTACAGTGCCAGTTAACTAAACCAAAAGCACTGTAGCTACCATGCATACATGCATTCGCGATAAAACAAAAGTACTACATAATAAGTGTTGTAACATTTTCTCAAAACATTTATTTTTAATTGTGATTAGTCACAGTCTCATATTTTATTATTTTATTTCGACTTGTAAGAAATTGACACGTCAATAATTGTGAAAATATTGTGAAATTTGTTATGTCAGTATAACAATATATATACCAGCTTACATAAATATTTAAAAGAAAAAAAAACACAAACCGATTACTGAAAAAAAAAAAAAAAAAACTTTAGGCACTCTAGCTTTAGTGCAGGTCAATAATTTTGAAAATATTGTGAAATTTTTTGCGTCTGTATAAAAATATATATACCAAGTTACATAAATATTTAAAAGAAAAAAAAAAAACACAAACCGATTACTAAAAAAAAAAACTTTAGGCATTGTAGCTACAGTACCGGCAACTAAACCAAAAGCACTGTTGTAGCTACAGTGCATGCGCTTTGTTGTGTCAGTAGAACAATATATATACCAGCTTACATAAATATTTAAAAGAAAAAAAAAACACAAACCGATTACTGGGAAAAAAAAAACTTTAGGCACTGTAGCTAAAGTTCCGGTCAATAATTGTGAAAATATTATGAAATTTGTTGCGTTAGTATAACAATATATATACCAGTTTACATAAATATTTTTTAAAAAAACTTTAGGTACTATAGCTACAGTACCGATTAACTAAACCAAAAGCACTGTATATAAAGAAGAACGAAAAGACAAAAAAACAAAAAGCACAAAACAAACCCAAAAAAAAAAAAAAAAAAAGGACTCACGAAACCAAAGCACTGTTGCTGCTACAATGCTTGCACAGTGCCGAAGCACTGTATCGGCATAGCCGCTTTTTATATAACTAATTAGGGCAGCACTTGTAAGGCACGTGCTAGCCATGGAAAAAAAATAGTGATTAGGATCCATTCTAAATTTTATTTATATCACAAAATAAAGATATAAATCATTTGATTTTTAAAATACATAGAGATTTACATTAATCAAAAAAGACATTAATTTTAAGAATTTTGATAATTATGTCATAAAAAGTTAATCTCATTCGTATAAGACCGTGACGGATCCCAGTTCAATATTTTATTATTTTATTTTGACCTATAACTTACTCCTCATTAGTTATGAATATATTGTAATAACAACAATATGTTATGACATTTTTAGTTGTGCTAGATCTCGATATAATATTTTATTATTTTATTTTAATTTATTTTGACTTATAAGGAATTGAGACATGCGTCACAACATTTTCACAATATCTCTATGTATACATTGTACTTAATTACAATGTAAATTTATATTGTAGACACAAAAAAATTGTCAAATTTTGTTCACATTTACAAAATTTGTACAATATTTACCATTTTTTGTGGAAATGTGTATAATATTAACCACTTTTGTGTATTTACAATGTAAACTTGCATTGCAAGTACAAAGTAAACATATAAAGATCTTAAAAAAAACAAAAAACAAAAACAAAAACAAAGCTCAAACCAACTGGCATACTTGAAAAAAAAAAAAAAAGAAAGAAAAGAAAAAAGTGCACCTCACTAATTAAATAAACCAATAAACCACTATTCATGAGCCTTTGGCTCCTTTTATATAGTTAATAGATATGCCAGCTTACATAAATATTTTAAAGGGAAAAAAAAACACAAATCGATAACAGAAAAAAAAAAAAAAAAAACTTTAGGCACTGTAGAAATTAATATTAAAATGTTGTAGACTTAGTATTTTTTTATTTGATCTATAAAAAATTGAAATCTCAACAATTGTGAAAATATTGTGATAATAATAAGTGTTGTAACATTTTCTCGAAACATTTATTTTTAGTTGTGGTTCGTTATAGTTTTATGTTTTATTATTTTATTTTGACTTGTAAGAAATTGACACGTCAATAATTGTTAATATTGTGAAATTTGTTATGTCATTATAACAATATATATACCAGCTTACATAAATATTTAAAAGAAAAAAAAAAACACAAACCCATTACTGAAAAAAAAAAAACTTTAGGCACTGTATCTACCATGTCAGTTGAATAAACCAAAAGCATTGCACAATAAGTGTCGTAACATATTCTCAAAACATTTATTTTTAGTTGTGGTTGATCACAGTCTTATATTTTATTATTTTATTTCGACTTGTAAGAAACTGACACGTCAATAATTGTGAAAATATTGTAAAATTTGTTGTGTTAGTATAACAATATATATACCAGCTTACATAAATATTTAAAAGGAAAAAAAAAAAAAAAACATAAACCGATTACTCTAAAAAAAAAAAAAAAACTTTAGGCACTGTAACTACCGTGCCAGTTGAATAAAGCAAACGCACTGTACAATAAGTGTTGTAACATTTTCTCAAAACATTTATTTTTAGTTGTGATTGGTCACAGTCTCATATTTTATTACTTTATTTCAACTTGTAAGAAATTGACACTTCAATAATTGTAAAAATATTGTGAAATTTGTTATGTCAGTATAACAATATATATACCAGCTTACATAATTAAAAAAAAAAAAAAAAAAAACCCAAACTGATTACTGGGAAAAAAAAAAAAAAAAACTTTACGCACTGTAGCTATACTGCCAGTTAACTAAACCAAAAGCACTGTAGCTACTGTGCATACGCGCATTCGCGATAAAGCAAAAGCACTACATAATAAGTGTTGTAACATTTTTTCAAAACATTTATTTTTAATTGTGGTTAGTCACAGTCTCATATTTTATTTCGACTTGTAAGAAATTAACATGTTAATAATTGTGAAAATTGTTGTGTCATTATAACAATATATATACCAGCTTACATAAATATTTAAAAAAAAAAAAACACAAACCGATTATTGAAAAAAAAAAAAAAAAAAACTTTAGGCACTGTAGCTATAGTGCCGGTCAATAATTGTGAAAATATTGTGGCGTCATTATAACAATATATATACTAGCTTACATAAGTATTAAAAAAAAAAAAACTTTAGGGACTGTAGTTCTAGTGCTGGTTAACTAAACTAAAAGTACTGTATAAAAGAAGAAAGAAAAGACAAAAGAAAAAAAAAAAGGACTTATGAAACCAAAGCACTATTGCCGCTACAATGCTTGCACAGTGCAAACACACTGAGTGCACAGTTCCAAAGCACTGTAGCGGCATAGCCGCTTTTTATATAAAGATATATTAGGATAAATTCCAATAAACTACCCCGAAGTTTGGACTAATACCGACTAGGTCCAAAACTTTTAAAAAATAACTAACTTAGTCCTTGAAAGACAATTTAGTCCCTAACTCCGGTTATCACCGTCACTTTATTCACATTCTATTATCACTCCTCTTTCTTATCTCAAATTCAAACCCCTTCTCTTCAATGTTGATGTCTTGGTACTTCATCTTGGCTTCAACCCAAATCAAAGATGAAGCATTTGAGTGTAAACAGTAGAAAGCCAAGTGGGTCAATGGAGGAATTTCTTGGTGTCTTACTCACCAATTCTTGATTGTTTTGGCTATCCGTGTCAATAATTGCACCTCCAATAAATTGATGAACAAGCATCTTACAAGCTCTTTCAAGCATGGCCATTTATCTACACAACAATGGTAGGATGATTAGCAAGCTAGATCGCGGACCCAGATCTCTACTCTAATGAATTCTTACTCTCAGTTTAACATTTTTGTGTGCACAAGGAAGTTCTTTGAGCTTTGTCTAAGGCAATAAAATGCTGGAAAAACTTGTTCCAGATCCACAAAATCAAGTGAATATAAGAATTAAAACTCATTAGCATTCATTTGTTACAGATAAAAGAGTAGACAAGTAATATACAACACACCTTACCAGTAGCCATTAGATGATGAGTCTTTTATGAACAAGAGAGAAGAAGAAGCCTCAAGCTCCAGCAATATTAAGAATGGCAGTGGGTGTGTGCGAAAGGAGAGAATATAGTGAAGAGAGGGATTTGAGAAAGGAGAGAATATAGTGAAGAGAGGGATTTAAGACAAGAAAGAGGGGAGAGAAAAGAATGTGAGAATAAAGAAACAGTGATCAACGGAGTTAGGGACTATAGTGTTTTTGAGGACCAAGTTGGTCATTTTTTAAGTCTTGAACCTAGTTAATATTAGCCCAAACCTCAGGGTAGTTTATTGGAATTTACCCTATATGTTATATAGATATAGATGTATAAAATTAACAAAACTACTGTCATGGATAAGTGTTAGGAGTTATGCATATAACTGATGGTACACTACTTTTTCGTTTCACAGCTTATAAGGCAGAAAGTGGGGGAAGATTCTTTCGATGTGGGATAGCAAAAAAGCCAAAGGCTACAAGGGACACCCTTGGTCTGGAGCTAAAAATGCACCCACAACTTTTGCATCTAAATAAATTAGATGAATAGATTTTATGTAAAAAAAATTATTTAATTAAATTTAAATATATAAAATGTCTCAATTTAAACACAACCTTAGGCGCCAAAATCACTTGGGCTACCCCAGCTTACTCAAATCTAAGGGTGTGCAGCCAACCCGCTAAAACCGACCCAACCCAACCCAACCGGCTAGGTTGGGTTGGTTTTTAGGTCTTGGTGGGTTGGGTTGGGTTACAAAAATTTTTTCGACAACGGGTCGGGTTGGGTTTGGGTCATAAAATTTCAAACCCGCCAAACCCAACCCGACCCACCCATATATTTAATATATATATATATATATATAATATTATATAATTAATAAATTTTTTAAAATAACCAACTCTTCCTATCCTATATACCCAACCTAACCCAACCCGCCGGGTTGGGTTGGGTTACAAAATTTTTTTCGACAGCGGGTCGGGTTGGGTTTGGGTCATAAAATTTCAAACCCGCCAAACCCAACCCGACCCACCCATATATTTAATATATATATAATATTATATAATTAATAAAATTTTTAAAATAACCAACTCTTCCTATCTTATATAAAAGCCAATTAGTTCACAAAAACCCTAGTAAATTACTATTGTTGTTTAGTCATTAGTGTTGTTTGCCTTTAAGGAGTTACATTAATACTAATCTTTGAGTTTTTTTAATATATTAATATTTATATTTTTTTCTACTCAATTTAATAATAATATAAAAAAAAATTTGTCTAATCCATGGGTTCAACCCGACCCATGTGGGTTGGGTTGAATTTTTTTGACCCACCATGGTGGGTTGGGTCAAAAAACTCCTCAATCCGACCCAACCCGACCCATGCACACCCCTACTCAAATCTTTACTAAGTCATACCATACAAGATGCTTTCCAGTTATTATCCAAACTAAACCTATCCTTTCTTTCTCCTTAAGTTTGAGTGGGGATGTTAGTGTAGAAGTCCAACAGGCTCTAGGCCCATTATTCTTTTCTTGCATTACACATATATTATTATTTTTTCTTTATACGGCACATACATAAGTGTTATTTTTTTTTTTTTTAAATATATATATTTTTAGAATACAGCACATATAATATTATTTGTACCATGTGGGTTCCAGTTAGCTCAACTGGTAAAGTCTCTGATGGTTGTATAAGAGATTTGGGGTTCAATCCCCGCCTACACCAAAAACTGATTGGTGTCTTGGTCTGATGATAAAAAGATGTTATCAGGAGCGGACGCCATAGGTTGAAACTCTCTCTCAAAAAAAAAAAAAAAAAAATTTGTACCACACTCCTATACATGTTTTTATAAACGCAGTCCTTATATATGGTTTTATTTTGGTAAACGTCCTTATATGGTTTTACTTTTACACATCAATACCTATAGAATTGATTCTCGAGTCAAACATTATCAAATTCGTTATACCAGATCAAAAAAAAAAAAATCTTTATACTTTCATCTCTATTCTTTTCCTCTTCTGTCACTGAGCTTAGCACCAATATCTACATCACCGCCATTGATCAAGGTGAAACCTAATACGAGGCTCCCAATAAGAATCCCCGACAAACCTAAACAAAAGCCCAAAACTACTGCTAGTACCATTTGATCGGTGTTGAATTTCAAGCGTTAGTGATGTGACACCTTTGTAATGCAGGAAGTTCTACTTTAGATAATAATGATAAGGGTAGGTGATTAGTATAATATAACTCATATTTGTGGATAAGATTGTTGGACATATAAGTGTAAGACTGACTCACTTTCCTTTCATTCAGATCTCCAATTCCTTCACTTCACCTCTTAAGACTTTAAACACAACAGAAAACTCCTATTACATGACCTTCAACCGAGCATTTCCCCCTCGAATAGAGATTCGCCAAGAATGAACTTAAAATTTCAAACTACATTCATTCGATTGCTTTTGCTTTTTTGGTTGCTCTCAATTTAACCAATCTTTTTCTCAATTTACTCTTTCAATTTATAGGTTATATTCAACACGTACGGTGCTTCTATTGACATTGGCTAATGTTACTATGTTAATAATGATGTAAGTAATTACAAAACATATGCAATTTTTATGAAAAATTACAAGGCGCGTGCTTGTTATTAAATTTAGTAATATAATATTAAATATAAAACCTAGTTTGGACTTCGATAAATAAAATAAAATGAAACCTAGTTTTGAAACAAAGCAAATATTTAAACCATTTGATTCGTAAAATTAAAGTTTAGAAATTTCAAAATTAATAAAAGAGTCTTTAATTTTATGAGGGGAAAAAGTACAAAGTTGAGCTATTCTACGAAGTTAACTTAATTAAAAAGGAAAGAAAAAAAGAAAAGAAAAAGAAATGCAATGAAAATTTCCACTCTAAATTGTATCGTTCGGTTCCCTTATAGAATTTACACCTAGCATAGTTCGTAGCATGTGCCTTGACTATTGAACCAAGTAGCATCTGGAATATGGATAACTGATATTTAAATAGAAAGAGGGAAAAATGCCCATTTACCCCACCAAACTTTCAACTACTGGCCAAAAGACCCTCTCTACTTTTATATTGGCCAATTTACTCCTTAAACTATTTACAACTGCCAAATCAATACTCTAGTTAGTCTTATGTTAAAACACTAACAGAATAAAAGCATGTGAAATTCACGTCTTTTAAAAACAAAATTAATCACCCAAATTTGCATTGGCATGAAGAAAGTACATCTTGAGAAGGATCTCAAATTTGCATCACATGTAGTCTTAAATAAGGCACTAAAGGAGTGGTGTATTAGAGAAAAACATGATTTTGAGTATAAGCACAATGATAAGTGGAGAGTGTATGTAAAAAAAAAATGTGGTTGGAAGATACATGCATCCCAAACACAAATGGGAGATGCCTTTCAAATCAAAATTTTTAAGAGCATACATACAAGTGACAAGAATCATAAGAATAGTAAGATTTCTTAAAGGTGGTTGGCCAATAAATATTACCATTTTTTAGGGATGATCATATTTGGATAACAAATGCATTGAAGGGTGCAATGTTTAGGGACTATGAAGTTGATGTGACTTTGATAGTGGCCTTCAAGATGATACATGGTGTTGAGGAGAAGCAGTATTAGAGACTTTGGGACTATGCAGTTGCTATTAGGAAGTGGAATGTAGGTAGCACAGTGAAGACACAAATGAGTAATTTGTTTAAAGGGATGTATGTTTGTCTTGATGCTTGCAAAAGGGGATTCTTAGCAAGTTGTAGGCCACTTATTAGGATAGATGGTTGTCATTTGAAGGGGACAACAAAGGGACAATTGCTAGTTGCTATTGGGAAAGATGGGAATGATAATATCTTCCCAATCGCTTATGCTATTGTTGAAATTAATAATAAAAGCTCTTGGACTTGGTTTCTACAATGTTTGTTGGATGGTTGTATATTATATAGGGTACTCAGCAATCAAATATGGGTACTCAACAATCAAGTCAAAGTCGTACAAAGAATGACAACACTAGTGGAAGTAAGAAGGATAAGGGAAAGGCTAAGGTCTAGTGGTAGCAAGAAGATAAATAATTTTTTAGTTCAATATTTTGTTTAGTGATACACAGCCTTTTCAAAATATTGATGGAGCCGGTATACTTTTGTTTTTCAATATTGTTGGAAAAGTGTAATTATTGATTCATTGAGTGTTATTTTTTGGCAAACAATATACTATTTGTAAACACTCATTTGATATTTCAATTCGTGGCATATTGAGATCCTTTTGAAAATACTGATGGAGCTGGTATACTTTTGTTTTTCAATATTGCTAGAAAAGTGTAATTATTGATTCATTGAGTGTTATTTTTTGGCAAACAATATACTATTTGTAAACACTCATTTGATATTTCAATTCATGGTATATTGAGATCCTTTTAAGAATATTGATGGAGTCGGTATACATTTGTTTTTCATTATTGCTGGAGAAGTGTCATTATTGATTCATTGAATGTTATTTTTTGACAAACAATATACTATTTGTAAACACTCATTTGATATTTTAATTCATGGCATATTGAGACTTTTAAGAATACTGATGGAGCCGGTATACTTTTGTGGGGATGTAAAAAATTGAATTTTTTTTTTTTTAATAAAGAAATTAAAGAGCCTTAGAGTTATTGCATAAAGTTCAATTCGGACAAGGACTTCATCATCCTTTATTCCAATGCAAAAACAAAAGATGTACCTTAGAATAATCCCATTTAAGGCAAAATTTAAGCCAAAATGAGCACTACACGAACCTTACCCTTTGTCATAGTTACAACAATATCTTTTTAATCACTAAAAACAATCAAAAAAATTAATCAAATTGAGTACAAAGGTGTGGAAGCAAATTACTAGTTCCATTCTTATTATGTCACAAACCATTTTTTTTTAGTACTCATACATAAATAGTCACTTCAAGTGACATTCAACATTAACACTCCGACTTAAACGAAATCCTCTTATGCATTGCAATAGTAACATATTTATCTTCCCATCCTAGATGGCACACTATTGTTTCTTAAGTTTCTCTTTTTATTTTATTTTATCATTTTCCCTTCACCACATGAGCTTTCTGGCCCAGTTTAGAAACAGTATTTGACAATTTGAGAGAGAGAGAGAGAGTCATCCTATAAACCAATTTGACTAAGAAGTTAGGTATAAAGGAAAAGAAATTTGAAAATCATAGTCTTTCTCGTTGTTAAGTATAAAAGACACATGATCATTTTTCCTGCCGAAACAACATAATTGTATAAACTCAAAGACTTTGGCTGGCGTTTTGTTATGCATCAATTACCAAATAATATGACGAACATTCTTGGTTTCAGATACTGTAAAAGAAAAAGAAAGCTTTGTACACAAGGACATAATATTCTGCAGTTGTACATGAATTGCTGCAAGGCTGTATTTAACAACTTCAGAGTTCATACATAAAGGAAAAGGTGGTTCACACAGTTTCATACAAAGCAACATTTAAATCTTAGATATTAACTGGTAGACACATCTTTTTTCCCCTATAGTTTATAAGAATTTATCTCAAACTCATTACAGGCCATGGAGCCACACCAGGGGTTGGAAGTGAAGGTCGAATAAAGGGGACCTGCCTCACAACTGAAAAGGCTTCATTAAGGCGTGCAGCACGACTCATGAATTGCGATACCTTCTGCAAAAGTAGTTCAGTAAAATATACAAGTTTGGCAATCCACCTTTCATCAAATCTCATAAGATTTATCTTGAAATAGAAATAAAGTATCAAATATTTTACATTTCCTAAGAAACATTACTTGAATCATTATATAATGCAAAAAGAAGCAGCTGCAACAACCCCACCCAACCCCCATTATATCCTTTCTCCAGTATCATCTTTGCACCAAACCATATAGCCAAAAAAAAGCGTAAGTGCAGAAGACCACTAACATAACCGTGCCAAGACCAAAACCAGAAGCCAAGCCTTCTTGAACGCCTGAACTGTAAGCTTTTAAAACAAATTTCTTGTAACTAATTATAGTTTGCTCCTCACCGGTGAATGATGCAACCTAGACAACAATCAATTTCAATATCATGATTTGTATAAAACTTAAAAGCAGAACCAAACACATTATTTCAAGATAGAACTCCAAAGTATTAGTTGCAAAAATTTCCCAGCCTGCACAAACATAATTTTTTAACCCCCGGATTTTTTTTTTTTTTTTTTTTTTTGAGGATCTAACCCCTGGATTAATTGCAAATAAAGTTGCCGTATTGCCCACAAGACTAAGCAATGGATTCTAATTATAATTCTACAACAGTGTAGTAGGGTGTAGATGTGAATAAGGAAGATTAAACCAAGCAACTAAACCCCAATAGAGCAGTAGCCATATCTCTCCCCCTCTCAAACATTTAATCAAAAAGTTGTATATCTCTCAGGCATTTAATCATACAGCTCTATAGCATACTCAAAAGCAACAGCTCTATATCATCCTAAAAAAATCGAACAAACAAAACCAAACCAAACTCACAGAGACCCAACCCAAAAATTAAACCAAACCAAGAATTTCTATTATAGAAATTCGCACAAGGAGATTAAAAAAAAAAAAAAAATGTTCGTTGTGGATTTAAACTCAGGGAACAAATGAAAGGAAAAAAAAAAAAATACCGGGATTGAACGGTGCGGTGGGACAAGGGCAGCGAGACGGCGGGGAGAAGCAGTGTAGATTCTCTCTCTGCCGGACCTGTTTCTCTTCTCTCTTCTTTTGGCTGGGTTTGGGAGCTTTGGGTGATTAATTTTGTTTTTAAAAGACACGTGAATCTCACATGTTTTTACTCTATTAGTGTTTTAACACAAGGCTAACTGGAGTATTGATTTGGCAATTGTAAATAGTTTAAGGAGTAAATTGGTCCATATAAAAGTTGAGGAGGTCTTTTTTGCCGGTAGTTTAAAGTTTTTAGGAGTGTATGAACATTTTTCTCATAGAAAGAAGAAAGAAAACACATCCGTTGATGAACATGATGAAGGTGAAATGATCATATACGAGGATAATTTGTAGTTTGAAAAACCAAAGGAAGAAAATAAAAAATGAAGAAAAATAAATCAGCCCAAACAAAGAAAAAGGCATACCGGCACAATCACAATTATATCCAGAATTACATAAGTCATTCATGAATTACTTGTAGAACCCCTTTGCTTTATCTTGGTCCTGATAATTCCTCTGGCAGTAATGGAGTTGCAGCCTCAAGAGCCCCCTCATTGTGAACAGCTGCTGTTTTTTCTCTCAATGCTTGAAAAGTTATAATCCAAGTTATCTTCCACATGCATCACACATTCCAATACCTTAACAACTACTGACATGGGTGGCCTCCTAATAAAATGACTTTGCAGACACCAGGCAGCGACCCTTAACATATTAACTACCTCTTCTCCATATAACTGCAAATCCTCACTAGACTTATCAACCATATCCAAAAGTTGTCCTTCCTCTGCTTTTCTCTTGAAAAGGCTTAGTAAGTGCATATCCTCCTCTGGCTGAGACAAGTCCATGTTTTTCCGGCCACAGCATACTTCCATGACCACAATGCCAAAGCTATACACATCTACCTTTTCAGTGATTCCTGAGTTCAACCACTCAGGAGCCATGTAGCCTGGTGTTCCTCGCATGGTTGTTACAACTTGGCTCTGGTCCCTCTCAATTAACTTTGACAGCCCAAAATCTGAAACTTTTGCATTGAAATTTTCATCTAAAAGGATGTTTTGGGGCTTGATATCTAAGTGAATTATTTTCTGTCTGCATTCTTCATGAAGATAGGCTAGTCCCTTGGCTACGTTGAGGACAATGTTCCTTCTGGTTTGCCAATCAAGAGGAGGCTCTTGGTCTTTGTGGAAGATCCATTTTTCTAGGGATCCATTGCACATGTACTCATAAACTAATAGCCTGTGCGATGTTTCAGCACAGAATCCAATTAATCTTACCAAATGGACATGATGAATGCTGCCTATGGACTCAACTTCTGCAAAAAATGACTTCTTCTCTTGACCAAAACCAGTAAGACATTTCACAGCTACATTTATGCCACTTGGTAGGGTCCCTTGAAAGACTGAACCAAATCCTCCTTCCCCCAGCTTGCTGCTAAAATTCTCGGTCGCACTTTTCAAGTCCTCATAAGAGAATCTAGTAGGCGTCCCCGGTAATTGGTCAAGATAATCTTCCTCAATTTCTTTGTAATCCTTTGTATATCGAAGAAAGAAGAAGATGCCGACTGTCAGTGAGACACCAAAGACAGCTCCTAGAGTTGATCCCACTATGATTGCAACTTGATTTGTTCTATTTTTGGGAGAAATGGTTGAGGAATCCTTTGTAGTGTTCTGCACTTTAAATAATGCAGAAGTGTTAAAGTAATAATACCTTTGTTCATTGTTGATGATGGAAAACACATCAGACAATAAAACGCAATCACCACTTGATGCATTCGATTTATATCGAAATAGAACGAGTTTGCATGAACAGTTCTTCAAACAGGCCTGTTTGCAAGTCTCCATATCTGTATTGTTAAGGTCAATGCTGAATCTGTAAGCAAAGTAAAAAAGGTCCCTGATCTCGAGAGAGCTCTGAGACTCAGAAGAATTGCAAGAAATGGGTGTTATTGCAGTACACCCAAGATTGGGTTGCCTACCATCGACTTGTCTGAACAAATTTGTTGTATCATCTGCTCCAGGACAACTGCACTGCCCATTTTAACATATACCATAATTTCCACAAACAAATGGATAGTCACATGCGTCTAAATAAAGAAGTAGATCAGAAACCTGTTTCCAACTTGACCCTCCCCACTCATAAACCCTCAAATGCCCATCAGAATCAAACCTTATGAATTGAGCTGAAGATACAGGAGCAAAATCAAACTCTGAAAAACTTCCATTCATATATATAGCACTGTTTACAATACTCAGGGATTGATAATAGATTTGGGGGGGATTGGAATCAACATAGGCAACTAAACCTTCATTTTTATAAGCAAGAGATAACAAACCCTCAGTCAAATTCGATGCTGATTCAGTTGCTATTAGTTTCTGGCCAGACACCATCCTCTGCCCAGGAAGTAAAGAATCTGTTGGATGATCAAAAGACTGCCAGACCTATCAGAAACAGAATGAAGAAATTCTGTATGTATGATTATTAGCAAAAGCAAGATTACAATCTCTTATATACAACTCAGAGCAAGCCTAACTAACTAAAAGCTACTAACAGACTGAAAATTAACTCTCACACGTGAGTATACAGCCACAATTAACACTTCCACGTGCAATCACTTACAAAATAAAACAATCACTAAGCTACAGGTCGTATCTACAGTACAAACACTAGCTAAAGTCGTTTATGCAGCTTTTATTCAATGTTTATTGATTCTGAACCAGCTCCACCTTCTGCTCTTGCTTCTTCCCTGTGTTCAACACTCTGATAAGACCACAACATTGTTTTCGCTAAAGAGCACGAGGTTTCCCTCCTCAGTTAAGTTTAAACCTGAAACAGACATACCAGTTGTATTTGTAGGCCAAACATAAGTGCCATCAGCGTCTCTTAGGATCAAGTCTCCATCTTGAGAGAGTTGCAGTGTTGCATTAATTTTGACAGGTGTGTTCCTGTTCGCAGTCCACACTGCTTCTAAGGATTCTATGAAAGGAGGGTTGACACCTGTGCGGGTTTGGAATATAGAAACACTAAAAAAGCAAGTACCATTCCGGAATTGGCAGAGGAAGCCACAGACAAAGCGGTGTCCAAAGCTTCCCCTGAGAAGGACGGTCCTCAAACCACCCCAATTTGAATTATTCAGGCTGTCTAATGGGCTATTGATCCATGTTGTGGATAGATTGGCAACTGGAATCTCAACAATCTAGGCATTATTTAGAAGCGAAGAAGAAAGCAGAAGACAAAGGATGTGAAGATTTAAGCTGACAACCATTGCTATCTATGATGCGAGATGATGCCGAAGGAGAGCAAATGAGCTCAAGATAAAGATATCACAAGAGTCCACTGTCCAATGTCAGTTGGAATTAAATAATGCTACAAAGATAAGTCAGGTGCACAACATTTTGTACCTTGTTTTTCATAACATAGATCATGACAATGGTTGTAGAAAAAATATTAATATGAACAATTTTGTCTCTAACATTATTCAGGTTAAATATTGAACTTCATTAAGATAAAATAAAGTACAAGACAGTCTAGGGGACCCGATGGTTTGGCCTTGAGTTAGTTTATCGGCTTGGCTTGTGGCAGGTTTATCTGGTACATTACTTGAAGACTGGTCGTATTTCCAAATGCATAAGGTCTCCTATTGAATACTTTATATAATATATATATATATATTATTGGACATAATTTGAAGACAGGCGACTGGTTGTATGCATTATTAAGAAGTTCCAAAGAAAAAGTATACATTATGTTGTAGAAAAATTCATATATTGTGTGCCTAAGAATAGTGTAATAATAAAATATAAATGTTATGATTGATTAAAAGACTTTTGTTGAGGTTGCCAGTTCTAGGCTTCTACAGAAGTGTTCCATAAAAGAGGTATCTTTGATTGATAACTCAAACATCCCCAAGTTTGAAGTTTGAACTAGTCAGTGCTCATCAGTAGTCTTACTAAAGGTATAGTGCGTTTTCCTTCACAAAAGCTGTGGGACTTCCTCAACTTATATGCAAGATTGCGTAATGAAGCAAGAGAAAGCTCAAGTAGCTGAAATCTGTGTAAGGAACTAAATTGTTAAAAGATAGCACAAAAACTTGAAAATTTACTGAAGCTATGTTGTACATACATAAGAACAATTACATAGACACTGTTTAATATGTAGATGAAATATGCAAAAATTTAATGTCACCTTGTAAGTGTCTAATGCTTTTTGAATAGGTGCAGCTCCTCTCTATGTTGGTTTGACATTTAGTAGGTGATTAAGCATGGTGTCTCGTATTAATGCAAGCACAGTGACAGAGGCTCATATTCTAGCAAGATTAATTAGTGCCTTTTGTACTATGCTAATATGAAGGCCACCAAGTTCTTCCTTCCGCAGATTACTGTAAAAAGAGTTCCTTTATTCTACCGAATATGGAAAAAAAAAACAACAAAGAATGGAAAAGAGATGTTGTATATTGAACAAATTAGTTGAGTTTAAATGCAAAATAGACAGGTAAATCTGTGTATAAGAAGTATGAACATTCCAAATTGTAAGAGTTTGGATCCAGTGCCCAGTTGTACTGGATCCGTTTAAATAATGACATACGTCCACTTTTAAACATGTATTACCATTTCAAAGGGTCCAATGCATTGGACTTAAGCCTCACCCTACACAATTATACCTAATAGATTCAATTTGAATATACTTCCTTAGTTTCCAGCAAGGAAATATTTATTCATTTAATTTTTTTTTTTCCTATCAACATGGATAATAGTTAATTTCATCCCATTGGTTTGAAGACGATGCTCATACCTCCGGACATACTGTTAGTAACAAATTAGACCATGCGGATATTGATTATTAGTTGATACGTGTGATACCGCTTAATAGTTTATAGTTTATACCATAGTAACAGTTTATTTTTTAAATTTTATTAAAAGTAGAGAATGGGGTTTAGTGTCAATTCAAACGAATCAAACTTACGTGATAGAGAGTAAGTTAAACTTCAAAGGTACCATGATTTCCAATGGCACGTGTTGATAGTGGAAGAAGCTACATAACTAAGGGAAAGTAAAGTGTTAACGTGTATAGTATTATGGTCTTTAAGCCCAACTAGATTACTTGTATAGCACACATTCTTGTATTACACTCTTACTTGTATTACACTCATATGCTTCCTATATAAAGGCACTCATGTGTATTCTTTTACTAAGAAATACAATACAATTACATTCAGTATTTCTAACATGGTATCAGAGCCACTGCTCTGACTTTTTCTTAGCAGTCTTATCTTTATTAGTGACTCCATTCTCAACATCGCTTCCGCCATCACAGTAGCCTCTTGCCGTTGAACCTCTGACGTTTTTCAGCCGTCGTCCTTGGGTTCCGGACCTGCAGCCGCCGTCGTTAAGGAGTTTCACACTGCACAGACCACTGCCCTTTGCATCACCGCTGCAAATATTACTCCGACTACGTCTGTGAAGGTACCACTGAGATCGTCTAGCGTCGATCTACACACTTGTGGAAGCCTTGACGCCATCGAAGACTGCACATGCCCCCACGTGCCGCTCAAAGGTTTTGTTCCGCAGCTCACGCGCCTCCCACGTGCCTCCATGCGCCATTGCACATCTGGGATTTTCCTCACGCGCTCCCACGCGCCGAATCTTCAGGTCACGCGCCTCTCACGCGCCTCAACCCTCCCGCTGATGTCATCCACGTCATCCCTAGTTGCGCCGTTGCTGACGTCACTTGCTTGCGTCGGTTGCTGACGTCATCTTTTGACTTCTGAGGGTTTGACCATTGACTTTAGCAGGTTTGACCGTTGACTTTCTGAAAGTTGACCGTTGACTTTTTCCAAGGGTTGACTTTTTGCAGTCTAAGTGCTACTTACTTAGTTTTTCGCGTAGATTTCATTTTTGCAGTCCATTTTTGCATATTTTGCTTCTAAATGAAGAATAAGAACAGGTCTTCTTCTTCTTGCAATAATCGTCGCCGACAATCCAGCAAACTTTTTTGCAATTTTTGCAAACATTTTGGCCACAATATTGAGACTTGCTATCATCGCAACAAATCAACTGTTTCAATTTTTGTTGCTACTGTTGCTAACACTGAGAGTGTCCAACCAATGGCTCCTGTCTCTGCACAGTTTAAGTCTTCAGGTCGCACTTTCACCATGTCCACAGATGACCTTAAAAACATCATCACTAATGTCATTCGTATGGTTGGTAATGCATCTTATTCGTCTTCTCTCTCAGCTTTATCTGGTATGTCTCATTCCTCTTGGCTTATGGATTCTGCTTGTTGCAATCACATGACACCTCACTCGTCCTTATTTTCTAAACTTAAACCTGCACCACACCCTCTTAATATTCGCACAGCAAATGGTTTCACAATGTCTGGTCATAATATAGGTTCCGTTTTGACCTCCAACCTTTCAGTTCCTGGGGTCTTTAATGTTCTTGACCTTTCTTACAATTTATTTTCTGTGGGACAATTAGCTGAGTTGGGTTATCGCATTATCTTTGATTATTCTAGGTGTATTGTGCAGGATCCAAGGACGGGATAGGAGCTTGGGACCGGTCCCAGAGTTGGGCGTATGTTTCCGGTGGACAACCTTCGTCTTCCACTTGTTGCTCTCGTTTTCGTTGCTGCAGCTACTGCAGTTTTTTCTATTCCTTCCCTTGCACTTTGGCATGTTCGACTTGGTCACGCATCTTCTTCTCGGGTACAACAATTGGCTTCTAGAGGTTTGTTAGGTTCAGTGTATAGAAAATTTTGATTGTGTTTCATGTCAGTTAGGAAAACAACCAGCTTTGCCTTTCAATACTAGTGAATCAATATCCACTGATATCTTTGACCTTATTCATTCTGATGTTTGGGGGCCTTCCTCTGTCTCTAGTATTGGTGGATCTCGATATTTTGTTGTATTTGTTGATGATTACTCTCGCTATAACTGGATTTTTAATTTGAAACATCGTTCTAAATTATTGCAAGTATATTCTAATTTTGCAAAAATGGTTGAAAATCAATTTTCCAAACGTATCAAAATTTTTCGATCTGGTAATGCTCTTGAGTACACTCAATATGCTTTCCAAGCTTTTTTGGATTCCTATGACACTATTCATCAACTAACTTGTCCAGGTATCTCTCAGCAAAATGGTAGAGTCGAACGAAAACTTCGTCATATTCTTGACACTGTTCGTGCTCTCCTTCTCTCTGCCAAAGTTCCTGCTCCTTTTTGGGGCGAAGTTGCTCTTCATGCTGTTCATGCTATTAATCGCATTCCAAGTCCTGTCATCCAAAATCAAACTCCATATGAGTGCCTTTTTGGGTCACCTCCAGACTATCACCACCTTCGCTCATTCAGTTCTGCTTGTTTTGTTCTTCTTCAGCCACATGAGCATAACAAACTTGAGCCTCGATCAAGGCTTTGTTGTTTTCTTGGCTATGGCGAAACTCAAAAGGGGTATCGGCTTTATGATTCTGTTTCTCATCGTCTTCGTATCTCCCGCAATGTTGTCTTTTGGGAACATCGCCTCTTTGTCGAGCTCTCTCACTTCCGTGCCTCCCTATCTTCCTCCTCTATCTTAGATCTTTTTCCAGATGAGACACATATTCCTCCTGTAGCTGCTCCTGATCCTCCTGTAGACTTCTCTGTCCAATCACCAGATATCCTTGATCCCTTTCCTAGTTCACCTTTTAATGAATAGGTGGAAGATGAACAGGTCGAAGACGAACTACCCAACCCTGAGCTTGGGTCCCTTGCTCCTTCTCCGCCTGAAGATCTTGCACAAGACATTCCACCTCATCACTCAACTTGGGTAAGATCCATTCCTACACATTTACTTGACTATCACTGTTACACTGCCCTTGCTACACTGCACGAGCCTTACACCTATCGTGAGGCTTCCACTGACCCTTTATGGCAGATTGCAATGAAAGAGGAACTTAATGCATTATCTAAAAATCATACTTGGGATTTGGTGACTCTCCCTCCTGGGAAATCTGTGGTTGGTTGTAAGTGGATCTACAAGATTAAGACTCGCTCTGATGGGTCCATTGAGCGCTACAAAGCTCGTCTTGTTGCAAAAGGTTTTACATAGGAGTATGGGATTGATTATGAAGAAACCTTTGCTCCGGTTGCTCGTAGCTCATCTGTTCGTGCCCTCTTAGCTGTTGCTGCTGCCAGTAAATGGGACCTTTTTCAGATGGATGTCAAAAATGCATTCCTTAATGGGGATTTAAGTGAAGAAGTTTATATGCAACCTCCTCCTGGTCTCTCTATTGAATCAAACAAGGTTTGTTACCTTTGACGTGTACTTTATGGCCTTAAACAAGCTCCACGAGCTTGGTTTGCCAAATTCAGCTCTACCATCTCTCGCTTGGGTTACATGGCCAGTCATTATGATTCTGCCTTATTTCTTCGTCGCACTGACAAAGGCACTATTTTACTTCTCCTATATGTGGATGATATGATCATAACTGGTGATAACCTCAGTGGCATTCAAAAACTCAAGAATTTTCTCAGTCAGCAGTTTGAGATGAAAGATCTTGGACATCTCAGCTACTTCTTGGGTCTTGAAATCACTCATTCTACAGATGGATTTTACATTACTCAAGCCAAGTATGCCTCTGAACTCTTGTCTAGAGCTGGACTCACTGATAGCAAGACTGTTGACACTCCAGTTGAGCTTAGTGTGCATCTGACTCCCTCAGGGGGGAAACCATTGTCTAATCCCTCTCTTTACAGAAGCTTGGTTGACAGCCTAGTTTATCTCACTGTTACTCGTCCAGACATTTCCTATGTTGTTCACCAGGTGAGCCAGTATCTGTCTGCTCCATGATCGACTCATTATGCTGCTGTTTTGCACATTCTTCGATACCTAAAGGGCACTCTCTTCCATGGTCTTTTCTACTCTGCTCAGTCTTCTCTTATTCTCCGTGCATTTTCTGATGCTGATTGGGCAGGAGATCCCATTGATCGCAGGTCCACCACTGGTTATTGCTTTCTTCTTGGTTCTTCTCTGATTTCTTGGTGAAGCAAGAAACAAACTCATATGGCCCGCTCCAGTACTGAAGCAGAATATCGTGCCCTTGCTGATACCACATCTGAGCTCCTTTGGCTACGATGGCTTCTCAAAGACTTAGGTGTGTTTACATCCTCTACTACTCCTCTTTATTGTGACAACCAAAGTGCCATTCATATTACTCACAATGATGTCTTCCATGAACGGACTAAACACATCGAGATCAATTGTCATTTTATCCGTTATCATCTTATCCATGGTGCTCTCAAGCTGATCTTAGTCTCCTCTAAAGATCAACTTGCAGATATCTTCACCAAGTCACATCCTAAGGGACGCCTTCGTACTTTGGTTGACAACCTTAAGTTGGTCTCACATCCACCTTGAGTTTGAGAGGGGCTGTTAACGTGTATAGTATTATGGGCTTTAGGCCCAACTAGATTACTTGTATAGCACACATTCTTGTACTACACTCTTACTTGTACTGCACTCATATGCCTCCTATATAAAGGCAATCATGTGTATTCTTTTACTAAGAAATACAATACAATTACATTCAGTATTTCTAACATAAAGAATGTATAATGTATATGTACTTGACCTTGCATAGTCATATAATATAGGATTCCAATGTGTCTAAAGTTTGACCAGTTTATTTAAGAAATAAAGGGGAAGATCCGATGAGATTTTATGCCCCTTTCACACGGTCTTCCTGGCTCTACAGACTAGTCCACACGTTTGTGCAAGAGGGAAACTACAGGGGAATGAGGTATTAAACATGATCCTCTCTGCTTCATTAGTCTTGTATACAAATTCTGACGTGAAGACTACACCATATTGCCTACTTTCTAGTCTTGAGTTTGACCTCCAGGCTTCCGATGTAAAGGTTTGATTTTGAAATGTAATTTTACCCAGAGTATGGGTAGACTGAGAGAGGACTGGTCCTCTATCCTTATTGTACGAATTTCATGAAAGGAAGATTATTGATTAACATCTAATGTTTATGTAAATTGTACATAATTGTACTATCTGTTTAGTCAATGAAATGTAAACTAATTCTAGATTTTTCTTGGCTCATCCAAACCAAAGTCTCAAAAAAACATCTCTATCATCCTAAGCTCATCCAAACCAGATGAATTTGAGCCTAGTGAAGTTAAAAACTGATAACGAAAAACTACAAAACTTGTGAAAGTTAGATATACTTAACTAATGATTCTTTAAATTTAAAATTAAAAAACAAACAAATTATAGCAAATGAGAGATTTATTCAATAATGATAAATATAACCTTCAAATGTATGGTATCTAGCAACATCAAATAAATTAAGTGACAAACATGTTACAAATTGAGAAGTATTGGCGATTGCCAGGCATGAGTTCAAAGCTGCTACAACAATTTGGAAAACTAGAAAATTCAATCACTACGGGAAGGAACTTATTATAGAACAGAGATTACCTCTCACTCTTCATGCAAAAAAATAAATGTTCTTGTCAATTGTCACCGTGGTTCTGATAGAACTGAATCCAATAAAGTAGTGGCATCACCAACATTTACTTTTGGATGCATGACTCTTGCTCTTGTGTTTGGAATAGGTAGATTGCAGAAGTTATAATCAATGTTTTCTTCAACATCTCCGACACCCTCCAAGACCTTAACAACCATTGACATTGAAGGCCTCTTTGAATAATCACTTTGCGAACACCAAGCAGCAACCCTCATCATATCCACAACTTCTGACCCATGTAATTGCATTCACGGTACTTATCAACCAGGTCCAACAACTGCTTCTTCAGTAACTTTTCCATGAAAAGACCTTGCAAATGCATTGCTTCCTCAAGCTGAAAACGATCAAAATGTCTCCGTCCACACAACATTTCCAACAACACTATTCCAAAACTATACACATCTACTTTCTCTGTAATTACTGAACTCAACCATTCTGGAGCTAGATAACCAGGAGTTCCTCTCATGATTGTTACAACTTGGCTCTGGTCACTATCAATCAATTTAGACAAGCCAAAATCAACAACTTTTGCATTAAAATTCTCATCTAGGAGAATATTTTCAGGTTTTACATCTAAATGGGCAATCTTTTTATTGTAATCTTCATGGAGCTAGGTGAGTCCCTTTGCTATGTCAAGAATGATCTTCTTCCTCCTATGCCAATCCAAATTAAACTCATGGGTTTTATGGAAAATCCATTTATCCAAAGACCCATTGGACATGTACTCATAAACAAGAAGTCTATGAGACCTTTGAGCACAAAACCCAATCAATCTTACCAAGTTGAAATGATGAATACTACCAATTGTCTCAACCTCAGCTAAAAATGATTTCTTGATTTGATTAATACCATTAAGATACTTCACAGCAATTTTAGTGCCATCAATTAGAGCCCCTTCAAAAACTGTGCCAAACCCACCTCCATCAAGCTTCTTATTGAAATTCTTTGTCATGGCTTGCAAATTCTCAAATGAATATCTTGTGGGCATTCCTAGTACATGATCTAAATAATACTCCTCAGCTTTGTCAGAATCATTATTCTCCCTAAACAAAAGAACTAAGATTCCAATTAAAAGAAACAGACCAAACAAAGATGCAATGCTGGATCCCAATATTATTACAAACCGATTTCTTTTCTTTCCCCGTCGGGAAGGAATTACCCTTGGGAGATTCTGCACTTTGATGTATATGGAAGCGGCAAGAATAGATTCACTACTGTTTCTGTCACCGCTCCTCAGTGATAAAATTCCCGATAGTAAATGACAATCCCCTGTTAAGGAACTCCAACTGTAGTATTGTAAAGAAGCAGCTTGACATGAACAATTTATTAAGCATGCCTGCTTACAACCCTGTAAATATGTATTTCGGAGCACTTTTCTAAAACTAAAGTAACGTACGTTCTGGACCTCTAAAACAAATTGATTTTGGGTAGCATCACAAGATAAGGGAGTAACTAGGGAGCACCCACGGTCAAGCAGACTGTCATTGGTTCGCTTGAAATAGCTTGTCCTATTTTTTGATTCAGGAACAGGACAACTACACTGGGCATTTCTACAAATACCATAATTGCCACATGCCATTGGGTAATCGCAGTAATCAATATATTCTTTGAGAGAATCAACTTCCTTCCATTCCGAACTCTGTTTTTGCCACGCATACCCTCTCAAATGTCCATCAGCCCCTAATCTGACATACTGCAATGAATGGTCTTCATATACATACGGATATAAAAAATGGAGAGCAATGTAACCCTCCATTATTAACTTCTAAAGAAACTGACGTGTTAATGTCAGAACTGAAAGAAATAGAAGAACCTGAGTGATAGGTTATTAGAGGATTAGAATCGAAGGATAATAACATCTCTTTATCATTGACACAGAGTGCAAATAATCATCCTTCACTAGTGAGTTTCTGCCCTGCGCCCAAAGTTTGCCAACAAACCAGTGAGTCGGTTGGGTAATCAAAAGACTGCCAACTTGCTTCGTCATTTTCATCCAAGAGTGCGAGTTTGCCTGTGTCAGTCATCCGCGAGTATATAATTTAGCTTTTTCGTTAAATAAAAAAATAAGGTTCATGCTAACGGGTGCTCTTAGGGCATCGGTTAACAATCTATTTTAAGAAAGTTTTGACACTACTTTTATAGAAAATGAAAAAAAGCTGTCAAAACATTTTTTTTTTCTTTTTCCATAAAACTTTCTTTAAATGGATTATTAACCAATATCCTAAGAACATCTGTTAGCATTTTCCAAAAAAGAATTAAAACTTAGGAATAAAAGAATGAATTAACATAAAAAATAATATGACAAACTATGTTTTAAAGAGTAACAACTAGGGATGTAACATGAGGCACATATACAAGAAAGGACACCAAAGAGTTTTGATGGTGGCGACGATTGTAGGTCAGAGAACGCAAAGACAACCAAAAGAATGCCAAGGAAGATAGGGTTGCTTACGAACACCTAATAGTCAAAGCTATGAGAGAGAGAGAGAGAGAGAGAGAGAGAGAGAGCTCTTAACAACTTAATTCATGAAGGAAAGTCTTTGATGACTACACTTTTACGATACTAAATTATGTATTAAATGAACCCAATTTAGGGTATTACTAGGAAACTATTCCTAGACTAACCATTCACTAAATTATGGTTATTGGATATGTAATACAAGTAAAATATTTTACTTGCATTCCAAGTATAATTGGGCTTGGGCCTTGACTTGGATTAGGTTTAATATTGGATTTTTAATTACCACATGTGTTTTATGACTTCTTTTTTTTATTTATTTTTATTTTTATTTTTTTATAATTTGAGCAAATTTGAGGATTTAATAGAAAGGATCTTATCCCGCATATATTCTTGAGAAATTTGTTCAGGTTACACAACACTGTATCATGTCTACTAGTTGTTACTTGACTGGATTAAAGGCTGCAAATTGCAATACTTATACAAATTCCTATATTATAACACTGAAGATATTTCCAATTTTAAGAAGTAACATTTATTCATTTCCACCCTATTAGTATGCAATGCTGCTGCAATAGTCAACACTCAATAAAGTGTTATTGTTTATGCTACCAGCAACATAAAATACCTATTTGGTAGTTGTTGATGCTCATTTTGGAAGCCCAGTAGCAGGAAGAAGCCCAACAATATGGGTAGAGAAGAGTTAGTGGATTTATAGAAAAAAACCATTAAACCCGAATGACAGGAACAATGGTTCATAGGCCCATAAAGTAAATAAATGGGCCTTGAAGAAAGCAAATGGGCCTAAAAAAGCCCAGAGAGAGAAGTAGTAGACTCATGGGCATTATGTGATGTAGAAAAGTAATAATGGGCCACAGCAAGCCTGAAGTAATGAAGTAAGAAAGTAAGGAGTTGATAGAAAGCCTATGAGCCCCAAGGATGAAGGATAAGGTAATTGGGCTAGGGAAGCCCAAAAGAGTTAATAAAAGCCCATGGGAATGCAAAATTAGAAAATGAGCTGAGGATGCCCAAGGAAAGCAAATGGGCCAAAGATGTCCAAGAAGAAAGAAATGGGACAAATGAGCCCACAAGTAATGTAATGGGTCAAGAAAGCCCAAAGTAGCATGAGTATAAATCCAATGACCATACTGAGTCATTGAGAGAAGAACAGGCAACAAGCCCAGCAAGCACAGGTCAAAAAACACCACGGCAAGAATAGCAGAGTGGTATGGCAGGAATGGCAACAAGATTACGGAAGGAGCAAAGAATTGGCCAAAGAAGGGGAAACCCACAATCAAGCAAGGCCCAACCTTTGAAAAGAGCAAGCCAATAAAGTATGGAAAATCAGAAAACCGTTCACGCCATAAGAGGTCAAGGATGAGCGGCAGAATGCACAGATGGGCCTCCGGACCATGGCAAATGCATGAGCAGCGGACAAACTTTTGACGTACATGGGAAGTGGAGCACGCGCAAGGCCCAGGCACTACCAACCTGTACCTAGCTAATACAGGAGTGATGGGTCATAAGTCAGAGGTAAGAGAGGGTATGGTCTAGCGGTGGGGAGAAGGGAAAGCCTATTTTGAGGTTCCTG
Organism: Quercus tomentella; assembly: GCA_028535165.1. Taxonomy (NCBI): domain Eukaryota; kingdom Viridiplantae; phylum Streptophyta; class Magnoliopsida; order Fagales; family Fagaceae; genus Quercus; species Quercus tomentella. Next base: position 41,831,258 of record JAPQVY010000100.1, on the reverse strand, counting down.
CTCAGATTCTTTTGGGGGTGATGTCTTGCTAGGATGACATACCACCCAAAAGAAGGAATAATGAGTTGGAATCACTAGGTGCATGCCATGAGAGATAGCAAGAGAAAATCCCCACACTATGGTGGATAAGAATGCCACAGTGAGCAAGCAAACAAAATAGTTTCTTTGTCTGGTAATGGGAAGTGGCATAGCCAACACAGGTAAGTGGTGGTGGTTGGGCGGCTGACAAACCAATGGGCGGTCGAGAAGAACACCCTAAACTAGATAAAAGTAGTTAAAGGCTAAAATGGTAAAATCAGTCACTGCAGGTAGTATATAAAGGGTTCTCGCCGTGCACAGTAACAACATCACAACGGTAGCAACCATTAGGAAAGAATCACAGCACCACTATCACCATAACACTACACAAGTAAGCACTAAGAAAGAAAGGAAATGAGTGGGGGAAAGAATCAAGGTAACAAAACGGAGAAAAAAAGAGAAAGAAGAGAAATAGAGAGTGTAGAATGGCAGACATGCACCAATAGGCCAATCCCATCTCTCCCTCTAAAAGCCTACCCTCTGTTGAGGATAAAGAACTTGTTTGGGCACAAGCCATTCAGGCCCGTTCCCTCAAAGTGGATAATTTCTACATTAGGATCCTCCTGTGAGGTTACCCACATTGAGGAAGTGGTTCCCTTCTTGGCCTTAGTCCTATAATACAACTAAACACGATAAACTGATCTTGTCCTTCTTTTATTTTATTGCTTATTGCTATTGTTTCTTCTCTTGTCTTTGCAATTTTGCCTATAATGTGTTTCTTGTTGCCATATTGTTATTTTTCCCTATTTTAATTAAGGATCTCTTACTTGCTTTGCCTGACAGTAACATATTTCTTTTATCATTGTTTTATTGCTTTTATCTGCCATAACTCTTCTGTAACAGTTTCGCCTGCCATGGGCATGTGACCAAAGTTTCGACAAACGGGGCATAGTTTGTGTGCAAGCCAGACCAAGGTGAGTTGCAATTGGACCGGTCCCAACTCTCTTATCCAAAACACTTGGGCCCAGTGCAACAGGAGGCAGTCCAGCCCAAAATCACAATAGGCCCACCACAGTAGTTTAAAACAAAAACATAAATGTAGATAATGGGGGAGGAGAGGTAGATAGTGTTATTCTTTAGACTATTTCGTATCTATTTGCATGAAGTACGTAGTCTCATATCAATAAAATTATACTTATCAAAAAAAAAAAAAAAAGAGTAGATACTGAGGGAGGAGATGTGGGGTTTGAAATACGATTGTTTATTCAGGAATTTTCCATTTCTTGATAGATTGGTGATAATATGGGGGTACCATCCATATTTCAATGACATTTATACTCCTGTTTTGTAAGGTGAGTTTCTTATATAGTATATTGTACTAGGCCTCTATAGGAAGATAATTAAGATTCAAATCCTCCTCCATACTTCTTGTAAACAACTGAATTATATATACATAAAACATTTTTGTTTTTAGGCCTTGTGAAATATATATATATATATATATATATATATATATATATATATATATATATATATATATATATATATATAAACATTTTTGTTTTTAGGCCTTGTGAAATTTTCTTCCCATAGAGCATGGGTGGTAGCCATCAATGACATCAAAATTTCTTCCCTTGGCCTTATGGGAACTTGATTCAAGGACAGAACATTTGCAGTACATGGGTTTTATTCAAAATTCAAGTACCAATGAATGACTTTATTTCTTTTTTACATAGGATTTATTTGGCAGTAGTAAAATGCCACTTTTTTATTTTTTGAGTAATGCTATGGACACATAAAAATGCATAACTTTGTGCTACAACTTGTCACGTGATGAGTTGTGATTAGTGGATTTATGACGGTGGGCCATGTGGGGACACACTTCCACCACTCATAACTCGTCACGTGGCGAGTTGTGATATAAAGTTGTACATTTTTATGTGTCCATAGCATTACTCTTATTTTTTTGGTGAGAAACAAACCCACACAAAAAAGGTAGGGGATGAGATTCTAATATAAAGTCTCAGCCACACACTTACTTAAAAGTTAAAACCCTTGATAAACAAGCCATGCTATTTTTCTTGTGATAAGGATATTTATCCAATTTCTAGGCAACAACCTGAAATTAGCCAAATTTATCTAGAGGGATGATCTCAATCATTGAACTTGTCACCCTCTTTTGTCAAATTGTCTAAAATCTAAATACTATCGACAAAATTTTTTTTTGATTGTTTCATTTAGTCATTATGAGATATATTGAGAAGTCCTCCTCCATTCTTCATGCGAAGTTACTTCGAAATTATTTCTTGAGTGCTGACCTGGTATTGCTATATATGAAGAAAGTATATAATTTTTTTAGTTGCATATATAATATAATGCTTTCTAGATTGGTTGTTTTTTTCCAATACAATTGCACGTCAACTTGGTTGACGTTGTGACACATCTGCCGTATATAGTAGCGACAAATTTTGATCAAAAGACCTTTCTCTTCAGCTCTCCAAATTATGTGCAATTCTAACGTAGTTGCTTCAATGATCTCTATTAGAACCTCTTAGTTTGCACCATGATTTCAAGCACTCTTGCTGCACTGGGGAGCCTATGTTGTCTGTTCTACGTCAGCTCTGCACCACATGGAGTTGAACTTGTGAAAATGAAAGAGCCTAGCTTTTCCTATTACTGTCCTTCTGAGAATGAGAAAGTGATGTCGCAGAAGCCTGAAGAAAGCACACACGATGCTTTCTTGATGGAACAGAAATTAAACTATTAGCTTATGATAGTAAACATTGAATCCATGAGGGTTTTCCTGAATCCACAAGGAGATAAACTGGAATCCACCAGAGAAAAATATTTGACAAAAGTTTGTGTTTATTGATAATATTCTAGTTTATTGATAATATTCTAATTTGCCTCTGACAGCTACAAAACATATAAATATTGAAAAAAACGTTTGAAACCTTAATTCGCACTAATTACGTGATTAGGTGACAAAATACCAAAAATGGAAAAATTGAGTTAAATGCAAAATCATAAACTACTGATCTTAAGGGTCGTCCCAAAATAAGCGGGACTTTATTCTGACTTTTGAGCAAAAAGTTATTAAGGAAATCAAAATTATTATAAACGGCAAAATCACAGTTTTCGAGGCCTAAAAGAAGGAATTTGCCATTTTCAGGGGCACCTTGTAGCAAAGCGGTGACTATTGCTCAGAAGGTTGTTTTGCTTCAGCTTGCCAAATTTCATGCAATTCCGACTCCAAGACCCATGATTTCAATTGGTGTCTTTTTGCCGTACGTGTTATTTTCAAACTCATGTGAGAGTCCAGAAAGGCCATGGCGGTCTGTTCTACATCAATAAGGTTTCATTTTCCCCTTTTCTTCCCACTATATTGCACCATATCCAGATGAAATTTTGAAAATAAAAGGGCTTTACTGAAATCTGAATATTGTAATGCACTTTTAGTTACAGGTTACCCTGTTATCATTGATGATATGATCATAAACTGATAGTTAGACAACTATATGATTTCCCCATATGTGTTTATTAAGTTTGTATGGCCATAATCGGTAAGCTAGAAACAAATATTTTGGTGTGTTTATTTTATTCAGATTTGGCGTGTTGATTTCAGCCATTTCCAAGACCTTAAGCGGTAGAAGTTCCCATATATCAGAATTCATGATATGAAAATTGTGAAAATTTGTCATGGATACCCAAATGTAAATTGGAACTTAGGATTATAGGTTATAGAAGTCATCAGATAAGTTCTTCATTTACGGAAAAAATTATTTGCTGTTTGTTTGCTTATTGAAAGATTTTAGTTTGACAGTATTTTTTAATGTTTTACAAATGTTGCTTTGTATTTTTGTATAAATTTGAGTTATATGAATATGAAGCATTGAGTCTACAGGTTTTGTGTGCAGTATGAATAGGGAAGGAACTAGGTGGGGCCAAGAGAGCCCGGCCCTTCTAGTTCTTAAGAAATTTAGAGCCTGTTTGGTAATGTTGTTCTAGTAACGTTGTTTGTATTTTTTGAAAATACGTGTGAGTGAAAAAGTATATGAAAATACATATAATGTTGTTTAAACACTAAAAACTGTTGTTTAAACAACGGTAACAAACAGATCCTTATAATAAATAAATAAATATATATATATATATATATATATATATATATATATATATATATATATGTATTTATATATATGGACAAAACTTAGATACAGTACCTTAGGTGTTATTTCTTAGGTTTCCCTCTTAAGATCATCCATGTGGCTACCTAACTAAAAAATATGTTTCCGTCTCATAAGAAAAAATTCACATAGCAGAATCTTAAGAGGGGAACCTAAGGAACAGTATCTAAGTACTGTACCTAATTCTTGCCTTATATATATATATATATATATATATATATATAGAGAGAGAGAGAGAGAGAGAGAGAGAGAGAGAGAGAGATTTTACAATTTTATATTTGTGCCCCCATAATTGTACATTTATTTTATTGTAATAGCGTCTGCATTAGTTGTAAAATAACATTAGGCCCCAAATTTGTTCAATCAACCCCAAAATATACCCACATCAGTCTATGTATTATTACGTAAAAATACATATGTACTATAGTAACTATGCAAATTTACACAATTATTGTAGCACGAATGAATTTTTGCAAATTTACACAATAACCATAGTACAAATGTATTTTTTTTACAATGATACATAGACTAATGTGAGTGTATTTTGGGTTGATTATGAAAATTTACACAATTATTGTTGCTATGCAAATGAATGTTTTAGAGATTATTTAGATTGAGAACAATGGTTTTGGGTTGAGGAAGAGAGAGATGATTTGAGATAATAATAACAAAATTGATAAGGAAATAGTATTATGATGAAATGTAGTGTAAAATAAATAATAGTGAGTATATAAATAAATAAAAAGGTTATTATGCTAAAATAGATAGAAATTTTGGCATGAGTTAATGCAAATGCTCTACTGTAATAAGAAACAATGAAGTTTTGTGTTTTTGTCTTTATTAGTAGATGATTACATTATAATGTATTATGAAACAAAATTTTTGTGTATTTTTCTTTGTTGATAGTTTGTTAATATTAAATAGATGCTTATTTTGCTTCAAAAAAAAAAAAAAATAGATGCTTATTTGAAATTTCATGATTTTGTTTTTTGCTTATACACCAGCCCTCCTTAATTCGAAATCTTGAATCCGTACCTGAGTATGAAGAATTAATGGGGTGAGGGACCATTACCAAGAGGTGTTTGCAAATTCCTATACTCCTTATTTGACTGCATAAGTGTTGATGGTAGGCGTTCACTTTGGTCTGTGGCAAATGAAGGTGGAAATTTTGTATACAAAAGTGTGAGTGGTATTTTTGAAGTGAACCCCGATATCGCAGGAAAGGGGGGGGGGGGGTGGTTATCCGTGATCACTTGGGAAAATGGGTGGTAGGTTTTTCTTGTCACATCGGGATTGCTTCTAATAATAAGGCTGAATTGTGGGCTGTTAGACAGGGTTTAATTACTGCTCAGAACATGGGTATTAAATTTTTAAATGTTAATGTTGATTCCACTTTTGTTCTTACATGTCTAACTTCTTCTAGGAACTGGGCTTCAGAATTGTTTCCCATAAATTTTTACTGCAGGATGCTCCTCAACAGGGAATGTAGGATGGTCCATCTACATCACATATACTATGAGGCAAACTCTGTAGCGGATGGTCTTGTGAAGAGGGGGAGAATGCAAGCTCGCTTTTTGAAAACATTTACTGATTGTCCATCTTTTGTGTTCTGTAAATATGTATGAGACTTTTTGTGTATAGGGACTCCACATGAGTGCCCTTTAGTTCCCATAACTAGATACCTTTTACAGTTGTCTCTTGGACAAATCTGATGTACTAACTTTTTTTTATATAAATAAAATTCCCTTCTTAACAAAAAAAAAAAGAAAAAAAAAAGAAGTATTTTTGAAGTGGACAAAACAAGTTTTCGAGTTGAATTGGCAATTTGTGATTACCTTCTGCGCGTGTGGATGCCTGTGTTATTTTTTTGAACTTAGTGTGCATTTGGCAACACTTATTTTTGTCAACTTATTTTACTATTCAGCTTATTTTTACTACTATTCATGGGCCCCACTGCACTTTTTAGTATTATTCATGAGTCTCACTGTATTATTTCAGTTAACTTTTACTTTTATTTACAGTACTTTTAGCAAAAAGTTTTTAGTTTCAGCAAAATAAGTGGATCTCAAACAAACCCTTAATATCATCAATTTGATGCATTGTTAACCTCTTATGTATTAATTTAGTTGCTTTCTTCAGTACTGTGATCTATTCATTGTTGTCTAAAATCCTGACTGTATAAAAATCCATGTTACTGTCTAAATGCGTGACCATGTATGATAAGTGTTCTACTCTATTAGCTCTCTCGGTGTTGGTGTTAGCTAGGCAGGATGGAATTTTCACTTTTGACCTTGTTTTTGTTTCTAAGTGAGAAAGGGCAGGAAATACAGGATACTAATGGGTCTCCATTTTACAGATATAGGGATATATTCTTCTTCTTGTTTTTGCTAAAATATAGGGATATATTGTAGGAGCTTGCCACTAAGAAGATCTCATGGGATAATCTCAACTCAATGTAAGTATTGTTTTCAAATTATGTCTTGGAAATACTATTTTGATTCTATTAATCAGTTTAGATATTAGGCATCCAAAACTTATAGATCTCTCTAAAGCAAAAATTTAAATAATATTTATTTTATACTGAAATTGTGTTTTAGAAACACTTTTTCAATCCACATCCACATATAAGTTTGGATGTTAAACATTCATCTTTAAGGCAGAAATTCAATATTATCCATGTTATTTAGAAATCGTATTTTAAAACACGATTTCAATTCTACAAATGAGCTGCTCAATTGTGATTTGTGAATGCTCTAATAATTCCAATAATTATGACTTGGAATTCCAAGTCCTCCCAATCCACACGGCAGAATTTTCAATTGCAAAGAATCAAAGATTCCTAGGGATGGTAGATGTGGAAGATTTAAAAAGAAGTTAATAATTTTTTGTCTTTTTTTTGAGAAAAGGTTAAGTCATAAGTGAATACTTTTCAAGTCTCAAAAGTCACATCTATAATCTTTCTTAGGAAATTTCACTGCACGCGTACATCTGTGTTAGTATATTTATAGTTGTCACTCCAACATATGATGTACAAATTATAAGCTAGCTAGCACTCGATAGAGTTTCTCTAACTCGTTCTTACCTTAATTTTGCAGACTGCGATAACCACCCTCTCACTCTCCCTCAAAACTTCCAGAAAGAAAAATGAGCTGTGCAATGGTCCTTTCCAAGGAAATTACTCTCAAAGGACATGAACATGAGTCAAAACCCACTTTCAACTTCGAATCCTACATGGTCCAGAAAGCCATTTCCATCAACCAAGCCCTCGACGCAGCCATTCCATTCAAAGGTCATCACAATAAGATCCAAGAAGCCATGCGCTACTCCCTTCTTGCCGGTGGCAAGCGAGCCCGCCCTGTCCTCTGCATTGCTGCCTGTGAACTCGTAGGCGGCACCGAGTCCATAGCCATGCCCGCTGCCTGTGCTATCGAGATGATACACACCATGTCATTGATCCACGACGACCTTCCTTGCATGGACAATGATGACCTCCGACGAGGAAGGCCCTCGAGTCACAAAGTTTTTGGTGAAGCTGTTGCTGTTCTAACCGGCGATGCACTTCTAGCCTTGGCGTTCGATCACATAACATCAGTTTCCACAATGGGTGTGCCTCCCACAAGGGTAGTTCATGCGATTAAGGTGTTGGCCAAGTCAGTAGGACACGAAGGACTCGCTGCTGGGCAAGTAGCAGATATAAGTTCAGAGGGTCTCTCAGTCTCTGATATTGGATTGGAACAGCTTGAGTTCATTCATCTGCATAAGACTGCAGCATTGTTTGAAGGGACAGTAGCAGTGGGAGCTATTTTGGGAGGTGGGTCTAATGAGGAGATTGAGAAGTTGAGGAGGTTTGCGAGGTATATTGGGTTGCTGTTCCAGGTGGTGGATGACATTCTTGATGTGACAAAGTCGGCCCAAGAGTTGGGGAAGACTGCGGGCAAAGACTTGGTTGCAGATAAGATTACATATCCGAAGCTAATGGGGATCGACAAGTCAAGGGAGTTTGCTGAAAAACTGAACAAGGAAGCTCAGGATTCGCTCTCTGGGTTTGATTCAGTGAAGGCTGCGCCATTGTTTGCTCTCGCGAATTGTATTGCTCATAGGCAAAACTAGTGCAATACTAGACTACTCTCTACATAATAATAAAGTCTTAAGTCTATAAAGGTTATAAGTATGGTAATAAGTTTTGTTTTAAACTTTTAGTTACTTCTAATAATAAGTTGACTTGATGATCCCAAAAAAAAAAAGTTGAATTCATGTATCATGGGCTGAGAAACCCCCAGTTTCTTAGAAACTTCTATCGCACAGGATGTATTTTTGACTTCTTTTAATGAAATGCTGCTGTAATTTCCTATCAAAATAAATAAATAAACCGACCTTATGGCCAAAAAAAAATTAAAGCCTTTTTTTTTGGAAGAAAAATTAAAGCCTTTGATTGTTATGGAAAATTGTTTGTTTCCAAGTCTAAAGTTAAGTCAACAGTACCGGTGGTTGCAAAATTCCATTCCATTCAAACTTCCATGCATTTCCACGAACCTAAGAGCATCTCCAACAGTCACTGTAACACTATTTTTGGACCACCAAATACTACTGTTCACGCTCCAACAGCTTCTCTAAACACACAAATTCTCCAAAAAAAATTTTGGAGTTGCTACAGTAATTCTCTTAATTTAAAGAACACTGTAGCAACTCCAAACCATTATTTTATCTTAAAAAAAATATTCTTTCTCTTTCCCCCTCTCTTCCTTGTTCATCTGTCTCTCTCTCAAACGGTAACACAATCAAAACACAAACACAATAACAGATCAAGAACAGGGAAAAATACAAATTTAATTAGAACAAAAAATCTAAAATCAAAACAAAAACAACAAATCAAGAGCATGAAAGCCTATCTAAGCTCCATTGTGACAACAAAGTGAATCAGAACAAGATAAAAAAAATTAAAAAAAAAAAAAAAAAAAAAGATAGACGAAGGCCATGTCGGCTGTGTGTGTGTGTGTGTGAAGTGAACTGAAGAGGAAAGAGAATAGAAGTAGAAATAGAAAAAGTAAAAAAAGAGAGAGCTAGAGAAAGAGAGAGAGAGAGAGAGAGAGAGAGAGCTGAAGAAATGATCCGGAATGAACTAGAAGAAAAAGAAAAAGAAGGTAGATAGAGGAAAGGAGTGGGATACGTGGTTGGTGGAGAAAAAACCAAGAGAAAAAAAAAAAGAAAAAAGAAGAAGAAGAAGGTGTGTTAGTGGTACACCATGCTGATGCTCCAAGAGCTTATAAGGCATTGGTGGGGCGCATCTCCAATCGATGTGGGACTAAGGGTGTCAAGCTTCAAAGAGGTGAAAATCCTAAAAGACCACACTCGGGACCGAGAACAAAACCTTGCAGGCTTGGCTCCCCAAAGAGGACAAATAGCTTGCGAGGGAAAATCCCCTACAAAATTGTGGGGACTATGGCCCAAAGTAACAAGTTGGGCCTTAGGCCTGTCCGAGGACACCAGCCCGTCCGAGGAGACAATGTGGCTTAAGCAATTCATGTTAAACCTATCACTTGAAATAAAGAAATAAGGTCCGAGGAGGAATTTCTCCTCGGACACTAAAAGTCCGGAGCGGACGTACGTCCAAGCCACTGAAGCCCATCCCCTAAATACGTACAAAGGAAGGAAACACAAAATATCTAAGTAAAAACTGCCACCACCACATTGAATGCACTACAACTACTTTCCTGGCCGCATTAATGTGGAGAAGACCCCTGAACATTGTTACCTTGGCTACCACAACTTACAAAGGACTGAAGGAGGTGTCTGATGGGATGGGTGCTCAAGTGGGAGCTTGGATGATCAACAAGTGTAAAGCCCAGATGATAAGGAAGGGCCTATATAATGTATAGAAACCCTCATAAAGAAAAAGAAAGGAGGGAGGAAGGCAGAACACTACGACATACAAAGAAACCCTAATGTACTGGTCTGTATACATAAATTAAATTCTGAATCTCCTCGGACTGTGAGATTTTTCAACATAATGGCTTTTGTTCTTGTCCATGTGTACCTTTATCCCATGCAAGCCTCTGTCTAACTTATTTAAACTTAGTTCTTTAACCCATACTCTACAAAATTCATTATGTTGGGCTTTTTGGATTAAGACTTCGCACGATAGGGGTCTGGGCTCCAAAAACTGTGTCCCTACAATTGGCGCCGTCTGTGGGGAGAACTTGAGTGTAAGTAAGTACGACGGTTTAAGCATGGCAGGATCAAGTCCACACCAAGAAAATCCACGCCAAGCTGACCCTCAACAGACAGAACCTATTGGGCCTCAGCGGCAAAACAATCCTCCTGACACTGGGCCAAATCCAGGCAATGGAAGAAATCGAGAGGGAAGCGTACATACTACTCAGACGAGCCAAAGCCACTCCTAAGTAGGTAGTCGCATATCCCAAAGGCAAAACAACTATCAGGCCATGCAGCGAGAGATAGACGACCTGAAAAAGAAGTTGCGCCGTGCCCAACGAAGGCGGTCCTTCTCTGGCTCAGACACATCCTCTAATGAGGAAGTGGACGTCAGTTACAGGCGGAGGTCAAGAACTCCCCCGAGTGAGACCTTTTCCTACGAAAAGGAGTCGCGCCCCGAACGGAGATATAAAAGCCCATCTAGCAAAGGTTTGGGTAATGATGCCATGAACAAGGCACTGGATCAGATCTCCAGATCACCCTTCGCGCACAGGATAGAGGGGGCTAAATTACCCCGGCGCTTCCATCAACCTACGTTTACCATCTACATCGGCCGAGTAGACCCCATAGAGCACGTGAGCCAATTTAACCAGAGAATGGCCATCCATTCCCAAGATGAGGCTCTGATGTGTAAAGTTTTTCCGTCCAGCTTGGGACCCGTGGCAATGAGATGGTTCAACAGCCTGAAGACGAGCTCCGTAGATTCCTATAAACAGCTCACTCAGGCTTTTTGCTCTCGCTTCATTACAAACAGCAGAGTCCCTCAACCCCTAAGTTCATTATTGTCCTTGTCCATACACGAAGGGGAAACCTTAAAGGCATATTCGGATAGGTATTGGGAGATGTATAACGAGATGGATGAAAACCACGATGACATCACCATCAGCACGTTCAAAAGTGGTCTCCCCACCGAGCACGGCCTAAGGAAGTCTCTAACTGGTAAACCCGTCACCAGCGTTCGCCAACTGATGGACAGGATTGACAAATACAAAAGGGTGGAAGAGGACCAACTACAAGGGAAGGGAAAGGAGAAGATCATCCCCCCCAAAGGGAATGATTACAGGTTGGAACGATATAACAGTAATCAGCCGAGAAGGGATTTTTCGAGACAGGCTGGACAAACCAACATGCAAACGGTTAATGCCATATTTAGAGAGCCGGTGCAGCAAGTTCTGGAGAAAGTAAAAAATGAGCATTTCTTCAAATGGCCGAGTAAAATGGCCAGAGACCCCTCAAAGCGCAACCAACACCTGTATTGCCATTATCATCAAGACCACGGGCATACCACCGAGGATTACAGGAATCTATGGAATCACCTGGATCAGTTAGTCAGAGAAGGAAAGTTACACCACCTTTTACACCCCTCCAGCGGTCATTTGGGCCAGGCAGTTCAAGAGCCTCGGAAAGATGTATCTTTGAGACCTCCCATGGGGACGATACACGTCATCTTCGCTGCTCCAGGGAGAACTGGCTTTTTTCCCTCCGGAGTGCTGTCTGTGGGTCGGCTCCCCACCGAGGATGGTGAGAAGGAGTCCAAAAGATCTAAAAAGGGAAACTCACTAGTGCTGGGGTTCTCAGACGAGGATAAAATGGGAACTATCCAACCCTACGACGATGCTTTGGTAGTTACGTTGAGGATTGGAGGGTTCGACGTGAAGATGGTACTGGTAGATCCGAGCAGTGTTGTGGAAGTCATGTACCCTGATCTGTACAGGGGGCTGAACCTAAAGTCTGAGGACTTAACGGCTTATGACTCTCCTCTTATAAGTTTCGAAGGGAAGACTGTCATACCGAAGGGGCAGATCAGATTGCCCATACAGACCGAACCAGAGGTGGTGGAGGTTGATTTTATCTTGGTCGACGCCTACTCACCCTACATGGCCATAGTAGCCAGACCTTGGCTCCACGCCTTGGGAGTCGTGTCTTCTACACTTCACCAGAAGGTAAAATACCCATCGGGGGGCCAAGTGGAAGAGATTGGTGGAGATCAAGCCATGGCTAGGCAATGCATGGTGGCCGCCATCTCACACCGGTCCAATGCCGAGTCCTCGGCTTCTGTGAAGAACTTATAGCAATCAACCACCTCGGCAGCACAAGTCAGTGAACTAGCCGAGGAGATAAAATGTGAAAGCTTAGAAAGGGTTACCATTGACAATAATCCAGAAAGGTTTTTCCAAGTCGGCTCGGAATTACCTCTCCAAGAAAAAGAGGAACTGATTAGGTTTCTGAGGAGGAATGTTGATGTATTCGCATGGGACGCCTACGATGCCCCGGGGGTTGATCCTAGCCTCATTTGTCACTACCTAAACGTTAACCCATCTTCTATTCCAAAGAAGCAGCCACCCCGGCGCCCGTCGAAAGAGCATGCTGACGCTGTTAGGGATGAAGTGATGAAACTGAAAAAGGTAGGGGCTATCAAAGAAGTCTTTTACCCCGAGTGGTTGGCAAATATGGTGGTGGTAAGAAAGAAGACGGGGAAATGGCGAGTCTGCGTAGACTTCACAGACTTAAACAAGGCATGCCCGAAGGACCCATTCCCGTTGCCGCAGATAGACCGGTTGGTAGATACGACTGTAGGCCACCCCCGAATGAGCTTCCTGGATGCCTTCCAGTGTTATCATCAAATACCGCTGGCTCTAGAAGATCAGGAGAAAATAGCGTTCATGACACCCGTCGGAAACTACCACTATAAGGTGATGCCTTTCGGTTTAAAGAATGCAGGGTCAACCTACCAAAGGATGATGACCAGAATGTTCGAACCACAACTAGGCCAGACTATTGAAGTCTACATAGACGATATGGTAGTAAAAAGTAAAGTGGTGTCCGAGCACGTGAAAGACCTTGAAGTCATTTTTGGCATCTTGAGGGAGCACAAGTTATGCCTCAATGCTTCTAAGTGTTCATTTGGGGTCGGGTCCGGGAAATTTCTGGGCTATATGGTAACTCATAGAGGAATAGAGGTAAGTCCGGACCAAATCAAAGCGATTAATAGCCTACAAGCTCCTCGGAACCCAAAAGAAGTACAGAAACTCACTGAAATGATCGCAGCATTGAATCGGTTCATCTCCCGATCTGCAGACCGATGCCGACCTTTCTACCTCTTGATGAATAAGTGGAAAGGATTTGAATGGTCCGAGGATTGTGTCCTAGCCTTCCAGCAACTTAAAGAATACCTGTCACGACCACCCATCATGTCTAACCCTGAGACCGACGAGGTCCTGCTCGCATACATAGCAGTGGCCTCTCACGCTGTAAGCTTAGTATTAATACGGGTTGATAATGGGATACAGCGACCGGTATACTACGTAAGTAAATTGTTACATGAAGCTGAAGTGCGCTACTTACCACTGGAAAAGGCAATTCTTGTAGTAGTGCATGCCACGCGAAAACTTCCCCACTACTTTCAGGCACACACAGTCATTGTCCTGACTCAACTCCCCCTCCAATCGGTGCTCCGAAGCGCCGATTACACAGGAAGAATCGCCATGTGGAGTACGCTTCTAGGGGCTTTCGATATTAAATGCATGCCTAGAACCTCTGTCAAAGGCCAAGTCCTCGCGGATCTAGTCGCTGAATTTGCTAAACCCGCTGTAGAAGCAGTAACCAAGGAGGAAAACTTGGATGGAAAATCGGTTGGCACAGTCTCTGCACAAGGAGCCTCGCGATGGAAAGTCTATGTGGATGGCGCGGCAAACCAAAAAGGATCGGGGGTAGGGCTAGTTCTAATATCGCCCGAGAGGATTACTATTGAAAAGTCATTAAGACTTGGGTTCTCGGCTACAAACAATGAAGCCGAGTATGAGGCTTTGCTGCAAGGAATGGTCATGGTGCAAAAAATGGGCGGAAAGGCGATAGAAGCGTTCTCGGACTCCAGGCTGGTCGTAGGCCAGGTGAGGGGTGAGATGGAGGCTAGAGATGCGAGAATGCAGGAATACCTCGGTCAAGTCAAATGCTTGCAATCGGACTTTGAATTTTTTAATTTAATGCATGTCTCTAGAAGCGGGAACACACATGCGGATTTGCTGGCCATTCTAGCCACGTGTTCTGCACAGGATCTACACTGAATGATCTTTGTTGAGGATTTATGCAAGACAGGTACAACCAAAGAGGATATAGTTCAAATCCATCAAGTCAGAAGGAGTCCGAGCTAGATGGATCCCATAGTGAACTTCCTCAAAGATGATGTATTACCCGAAGAGAAATTGGAGGCCGAGAAGATACGGAGGAATGCTCCTCGGTTTTGGTTGTCAGAGGACCACAAGCTATACAAGCGCTCCTACTCTGGGCCATACTTACTGTGCATACACCCCGAGGCATCAGAGTCATTGCTTGAAGAACTGCATAAGGGAATTTGTGGGAGTCACACGGGAAGAAGATCGCTAGCACACAGAGCATTCACCCAAGGGTACTGGTGGCCGAACATGCAGAGAGAGGCCCAAGAATATGCAAAGAAGTGTGATCAATGCCAGAGATTCGCCCCAAATATCCACCAGCCGAGGGGAGCCCTTAACCCCCTCTCCAGTCCTTGGCCGTTCGCTCAGTGGGGTCTGGATATTGTCGGCCCTTTCCCTAAAGCAGCAGGGAACAAGCGATACTTAATAGTCGGCACCGATTATTTCACCAAATGGGTAGAAGCCGAGCCTTTAGCCAACATCAGGGACGTGGATGCAAAGAAGTTCATTTGGAAAAACATCATTACGCGCTTCGGAACTCCTCGCACCCTCATCTCCGACAACGGTCTTCAATTTGATAGCAAATCCTTCAGGAAGTACTGCTGCAACTTTGGAATCACAAACCGATATTCCACTCCAGCCTATCCCCAAGGAAACGGGCAAGCCGAAGCTGTGAATAAGGTCATAGTGAGCGGGCTAAAAAAGAGACTGGATGATGCAAAAGGGAGATGGGTGGAAGAGCTACCACACGTCTTATGGACCTACCGAACCACGCCGCGACGGTCAACGGGAGAAACTCCATTTTCAATGACTTATGGGGCTGAAGCTGTGCTCCCCCTGGAAACTAGCTTCCCAGCGTTGAAATCCAGCACTTTTACGCCAAGAAATAATGATGAGTTACTAGGAAGAAGTCTAGACTTAGTCGAGGAGAAAAGAGAAAAAGCAATGATCCAGATGGCCTATTACCACCAAAAGTTAAAGCAGGTGTATGATATTAATGTAAAACTACGGCCCCTAAGGCCAGGCGACCTCGTGATGAGAAAAATTTTTGGCAGCGCCAAAAACCCGTCCTGGGGCAAGCTGGGACCCAACTGGGAAGGACCATATCGCATCACCTCAGTGGCGGGAATAGGTGCTTATTATTTGGAAGACCTAGACGAGAAAACTGTACCTCGCCCATGGAATGTAAATAATCTAAGAAGATATTATTATTAATGAAAACGGCTATGCCTGTGTTGTGTCCCGTGATCATCGCGTATTTGTTGGCTCATTTCTATCTATCCAAGTTTTAAACAGAACCTAAGTCCTGCATGGCTCCTCGGACCACAGGCTTAGGGGAAATTAATAACTCAGGACTTCTGTTCAATTCTATGGTATGTTCACAGTCTTGCATGATAGCATCTATTGTTCTAAGTTCGTTACACGGTCCTGCCCCTTCTCATTTGATTATATCGGTAGGGTTGTTGCAAACATCAACTAAATAAACAGTAGCATTGACTCGGAACAGTATAATAAAATTCCATCAACATCAATCATAAATTCAAAAAAAAAAAAAAATGAAAGAAAGAGTATTTGTATTAATAAACCAAAAATAATACAATAAGAGGTCTTTGCAAAAGAACAAAATGCAGTACAACTTCCGCCCGAAAAAAAAAAAAATATATACAGTAATAGTAATAAAAACCCTAGGAGCTAAGACTCAGTGGGAGGATCTTCTTTTTGCTCTGGTTGAGGAGGTAGAACATCCTTGACTTGGAGACCTGCCCCATGATCCTCAGCCTCAGTGACTGCTTCCTTAGCAAGATCCTTAGCCTTTGAGGAGGTTTTCTTTCCCTTACCCTTGTCTTTGCCCTTCTCTTCTTCCACATCCTCACCTCGGACGGCGACCTGAACGGAACCCCCGGCAATTTTAGCCAGGGGGATGGTATCAGGAACAACCGTAGCCTGCTCAGAAGCTTCAGTGGTATCGGCAGGAATCTCCCGAGTCTCTGGAGGGAAGAAGACCTTCTCAGGCAATCTCAAGGCGGAGTCTGCAGGGATCCTTGTAGCATTAAGAGCATGAGCCCACGAAATACTGCAGTAATCCCTGCATACCTCTGGTAGCTCCTCGGAAAGCCTAGCTTCAATCTCCTTCGCCCCAAGCTGATAAGCAGCCCTTTTCTCGGCCTCAGTTGCTTCCTTGATTAGCTGAGCCTCTTCCTTGGCAAGCCGGGCCTCCTCTTTGGCTTTCTGCAATGCTGCCTTGAGATCCAGTACAGCTTGCTTTTCAGTAGCAAGGTTGGTCTCAGTCACGTACAGCTTCTGGCGTTGATCTTCAGCTTGCTTTTCAGCAGTCTTCAAGCAAGCCTCAGCACTCTTACGGCCTGACTCGGCCTCTTTGAGCTTCTCAGATAGCTCATAGTGCTCCTGTTTGAGGGCTCCCAGGGCCTTCTCCACCTCAGCACGAGAGAGGGCCTTGACATCAGCTAACTTGCGATTGTCGCGACACCACTCCTCGGCCACAAATACCTGTTGAGTGATCTGCACAAGAAATGACAAGATAACAAGTTAGATCATGAAATGATCTAAAAAACCTACCGATAAGAGGGTGAATTGCCTTACCATCGCAAGATCTCTCTTCAAGGATAGGAAGAGTTCAGGCTGTGAAAATCGCCTATAAGCCTCCATATCCCTGGGAAGGAGAACGGGCTGCTCCAGGGCCTCAGCAATGTAGCCCGCTCGGCCCCGATTATACTCTCGGATTGAAGCAGTATAGGGAACGGCTACTCCATCCACCTCGAGTCGGGGGCTCCAAGTGCGCGGAGGCATGCGCACTTTAGCACGTTCCATCTCCTCTCGGCTCTCTACGGATGGAGCCCTTTTATCCCTGTGCTCCCGAGTTGTTTTTTGTTGTTTACCCCCCTGGCGAGGACCCACCTCGCCTTCTTCAAGGGACTCGACCGGCCTTTTCTTCTTTAGGTCGGGATTAGCCTTCAAGCCGAGATCGACAGGGACTTGCGGAGCAGTAGGAGGAAGGACAGAAATTTGGGACTTGGCAGGTGCTTTCAATGATTGCCCCTTGCCTCGGGTAGCCATTAGCTCTCGCAAACTTTTTCCTTTGTTGGAGGCCATGTTGTCCACTTCCTCGTCTAAAGAGTCGTCCGAGCAGGAAATAATAAGAGGGGCGCCGACCACGGAGTTTCTATCCTGCTCTCCCTCAACGTCTGAAAGCTCGATCAGGGGAGCTTTTGGAATGTCCTCCTCAAAGTAGAACTCGTCTATCTCCCCCTCAAGAGAAAGGCGAGGTGATTCAGTCTCTTCTTCGACACGCGCTGCAACTTCGGGATTATCTTGTGGAAGTAGTTGTGCAGCTGGCTGAGGATTTTGAATACCAGGTAAAACGAACGGTCTAAGATCGTCTCGAGCCACAAACCTCGGTATCGACACGTCGATCCTCGCCAACCTCAAACTACCAGCTCTTATGGAATGGCTGACGTCTAGGAAAGCACGAGACAATGGTTCGTAGCCCAAAATCAGATGAGCCGCACGAAGTTGCCCGTCCTTGTGAACGTAGATCTCTGACCTCAAAAGATAGTTCAAGGCCTGAACGTTTACGTGGCTCAGCCATGGAGCGACGTGGGCTCTATCTGCAAAACGGCCGAGAAGAAAATTACAGTTAAAATTACAAAAAAAAATTTTAACCTTCAATCAAAGGAAAATAAGACTAAATGGTTAAACCCCCTTCCCAGGGGATTGATCCTAAAGGCACCGCACCTGGATCTACTGCTCGAGTTGGACAATGAAGACCATCGCTTCACTCTTCCGAAGCAATAAGAAAGTCGTCCTTCATACTCTTATTGGATTTAGGAAGACAGGAAATTAGCCTAACGATCTCGGATCGAGATTTAAGGTAGTACCCCGCTTTGTCGAGATGGTGGCACTCGTACAGGTGAACTACGTCATGCCATGTAAGGCCTAAATCCATCCGCTCGTTCAGGACATCTATGCTGCCTAAGATCCTAAACAAGTTGGGAGCGCACTGGTGCGGTGTCAACCTATGGTTACGCAAATAGTCCCGAGTAATTCTACGTATGGGAAGCGTCATTCCTCCTTCTATAAAAGCAATCATAGGAATGACGACTTGACCCACTTCCCTATCGGTCAGCACTCCTTCTGGAGGACAGTACTGCAAAACCACCCCTTGCGGGATGCGGTACTTTGCCCTAAAGGCCTCCATGGCAGCCGAAGTATCTACTAGACACTTGAATCTACCCATCTAATCGAATCGGTGGGTTGAGGAGGATGGCCGAGATGAAAACTGAGGTTATGGAGAAGAAGTAGAACTTACAAATATCCTTACAACAATCTCTGAAGCTCTCAAAGATTTCCTCAGAGAAAGGTCTCTCACTGGAGTAGTCACGAAAATTCGAAGGCCTGGAATGTTGACGAAGAACTGAGCACTGGGATCCTCTGGTGGACTTAGGTATTAGTAGAAAAGAAAGGCAGAAAGAGCTTCCCCAGGGCCTTATATAGCAAGGGAGGTAAGGGAAGGTCACTCCCGCCCAAAGTTCTAGGAAGAATGTCAACCGTTAGATCTGCGCTTCGCCACTGGATGGGGGAGACATAAAACCGCCTGGAGTAATAAGCCGCGCCTCGTAATTTGTAATGCGTCAGAAGCAACTGTCCTCACACGTGCGAACCGGAAGCTAATCGATCTTACCCCTTAAAAAAGTCAAAACCCCGCTTTTCTCCTCGGAAGGAGATAAAAACCAGAGTTTTGATGGGTTATTGTGGGGACTATGGCCCAAAGTAACAAGTTGGGCCTTAGGCCCGTCCGAGGACACCAGCCCGTCCGAGGAGACAATGTGGCTTAAGCAATTCATGTTAAGCCTATCACTTGAAATAAAGAAATAAGGTCCGAGGAGGAATTTCTCCTCAGACACTGAAAGTCCGGAGCGGACGTGCGTCCAAGCCACTGAAGCCCATCCCCTAAATACGTACAAAGGAAGGAAACACAAAATATCTAAGCAAAAGCTGCCACCACCACATTGAATGCACTACAACTACTTTCCTGACCGCATTAATGTGGAGAAGACCCCTGAACAGTGTTACCTTGGCTACCACAACTCACAAAGGACTGAAGGAGGTGTCTGATGGGATGGGTGCTCAAGTGGGAGCTTGGATGATCAACAAGTGTAAAGCCCAGATGATAAGGAAGGGCCTATATAATGTATAGAAACCCTCATAAAGAAAAAGAAAGGAGGGAGGAAGGCAGAACACTGCGACATGCAAAGAAACCCTAATGTACTAGTCTGTATACATAAATTAAATTCTGAATCTCCTCGGACTGTGAGATTTTTCAACATAATGGCTTTTGTTCTTGTCCATGTGTACCTTTATCCCATGCAAGCCTCTGTCTAACTTATTTAAACTTAGTTCTTTAACCCATACTTTACAAAATTCATTGTGTTGGGCTTTTTGGATCAAGACTTCGCATGATAGGGGTCTGGGCTCCAAAAACTGCGTCCCTACAAAACGTGTCCAGATGGTGTGAAGGGAAAAATAATATAAAAAATAAGAAATTGCAATTAAGAAATGCTACCACAATATTTTCACAATAAATTTTAAGTAACGGATTGTTATTAGATAATATTGGCGAGTAAAAAAATAATTTCAGTAGTAGGTTCAAATTAGAACTAGTAACAACTTTTCACATAAATTTTGTTGTGAAATTATTACGTAAAATGTTGTGAATATAACACTTCTCATTTAAAAATATAGTTATTAAAAAAAGAATAAATGATGATTAAAAAAAGAATAAAAAATGAATGAAGAAATAATATTTAAATGAGATAGAGAATGTGATAGAGAATCTGTTGGAAAGTGTATTTGAAAAAATGGGTAGGTAAAAGCTAAATATCACTGTTCATTTTCCAAACAGTACAAAAATTTGAAGAAGCTACTGGAGATGCTCTAATATATCTAAAATTCCACTCTATTCTAAACTTCCATGCATTTCCACAAGCCTAATATATCTATAACAACTATACCGCTCAAATTTAATTTTCAAAATTTCTTCCTTCATGTATTTTTTTTTCTTTCTTTACCCAATAAATCACCATGTACTAGGTTAAATCCTATAGGATCAACTTATATTATATTTTGAACAAATAATTAAACAGCACACTCGAAAAAAAGAGAAGAAAATTAGATTATATATATATATATATGAGTATATAGATATAGGTAGATTTACCTATCTACATCCTCCTTCCCCACTCTCTTCTTGTAGTGGTCTTACTGTAATATTAATGGAGCTCTGTCTACATCCTTCCTCCACTTTTGTAGTGGATTTGTTTTCTCTCAAACTCGATTTTTAGAAAATCGAGTTTTAGAACAGGGACATTTTGTTGGAACTTTTGGGCGAAAGGGGTATTAATTTTGCCACTTTGGCCAAAAAAATTGTTATCCCTACTATAAAGTTGTGCATTCAATGACATCATAGATTTGTGAATTCAATATGGGTGGATCAATTTCCCACTATAATGGAATTTAGGATAGTTTTTTTTTTTTTTCAACTATTTAGAAAATTCGAAATTAATTGTTTGAGATTATATCTATTTCATGTCCATCATTATGACAACTAAGAGATTTTTATTTTCATTTTATAAGGCACAATATTCAAGCACTTTAGGGAAATCATTTATAACCTTTTAGTGTTGATCTTAGAAAAATAAAATAAAATCATATTTTTTCATGCATACGTGCATATATATATATATATAGAGAGAGAGAGAGAGAGAAAATCATTTCTAAATATTCTTCTCGGTACGCCGCACGTAACAATTTCTCATGCAATTCAATTGGCCATAGGGATTTTTTCTGTTCTTTTCACATTTTTTAAGGCATGATTTAACAAGATGATATATTGGCTCATTTAGGTACAATGGTTTCTGGATGCATTTTTCAAACGAATTCACTTTACATCGGTAATATTCTCGACCATGTACTGGCATTCGAGAACAAGCTTCAAGTTCATAGACAATGCAATCATGGAGGAGTAGGGAAAGTTTTTCACGTTTAGTGAGATGAACAATTGGGAATATTGGAACCGGAGGTTGATGGATAGAGATATGGGACTTGGTTGCGCTTCAACAAAGAGAAAGAAAATTAACTCCATCATCCCTAAGAAAAGATTTTCTATAAATTTCGTATCCATTGATTCTATCTCGCTTTGTAATTTCCTTATTTTGATGTTCTTAAGAATGATTATTGAAACTTCAGCTATTGTTCTGTATAAACAATTGAATGAATATAAAAGTTTGAAATACATATAAACTGATGGCTCTCTAATTTTTGGAGGTACAATTAATTTTAAAATAAGTTTTATGTATTTTAAGTAATGTCTTTTCACTAGGGTCATAAGATTTTACTATAATTTTTACATTAATATATACTTTTATTTTTATTTTTTATGAAAGTAATATATGGCTAGTTTTGTTAAAGTTTGAACGCACTTTTTTTTATCAAATATTTTTAAAATTACAAATTTATATTTTAATCCAAATCTATTCATTATCACTTACTCTAATCAAATACTAAATAAACAGTTTAAAAGAAGTGTAACTCTTAGTTTACACTATGTGTAACTTTTTTATTTTTTTAATGGAATACACGAGATGTAACTTGAACCTCTTTCATATATATTAAAAAGGACAAGATATATGTACAGTACTTAGGTGATGTTCCTTAGGTTCCCCTTTTAAGATTCTGTCATGTGGATTTTTTCTCATAAAATTGAAGTATATTTTTTAATTAAATAGCCATATGACTGAATCTTAAAAGAGAAACCTAAGAAACAGCACCTAAAGTATTGTAATTAAGTTTTTATTCTATTAAAAAACACCTTTGCCAACCAAAAAGCATACGAGATGGAAACCTCCAGCGGAAGACAATCTCAAGGTGAACCATGATGGTGCAATCTTTCAAGAATAGGGTAGAGTAGGTATAGGTGTGGTTATACGCAACTCAGCAGGTGAAGTTATGGCGTCCCTCTCACAACAAATACCTTTGCCAACCACGGTTGCTTAAGTTGAAGCAATGGCAGCGCGAAGAGCTGTGGAATTTGCGTAGGAGCTAGGCATTACTCAAGCCATTATAAAGGGCGATTCAGAATCCATTTGCAAAGATCTCTTAAACCCAAGCCCCTCTTTAGCCCTTCATGGACTCTTGATTTGGGATGCACAGGATCTAGCTCTCTTTTATAAGCATTAGTTTTTCCCATGTCTGTTGTCAAAGAAACATTGTAGCTCATAGTTTGGCTAGGAGGGCAATTTTGAGCTCAAGTTTAAATGTCTGAATAGAAGATGTACCACCAGATATTCTCCAATTTGTATAGACTGATTTAACAGCCTTGTCTGTTTAATAAAATGTTGATGTCTTGATTCTAAAAAAAAAAAAAAAACACCTTTAATATTTATTGCTTTTCACGTCATTTACTTAACTCTCTCTCTCTCTTATTTATTACTTCCATTTTTTGTGGTAATCTTATTGCTTCCACCTAGGGGTGTTCACCAAACCGCATAAATCGCACAAACCGCAAAGCTACACCAAAACCACCCGCAAAATTGCATAACCGCACCGCACCGCAAGTAATAGTGCACCGCACCACACCGCACACCGCATGGTGCAGTGCGGTTTGCAGTTTTATAATAAGAAAACCACACAAACCGCACCGCACTGCACCCTCTCTATATATTAATATATTTAATTATTTTTAATATTAAATATATTATTAATAGTTTAATAACCCTAGTTTTCAAAAAAAAAAAAAAAGTTTGATAACCCTAGCAAATGTTGATTAAGAAAGCCAGCCCAATAGTTTAAAACTTGGACCAAAATAAAGAGAAAAAAATTAGTTTTGGGCTGGGTAGAAAAAGCCCAAAATTTGAAATATATCCCAATTTCAAATCATTCAAACCGCATCTTATACACCGCACTGCATATGTGACATAAAAAATGAGGTGCGGTGCGGTTATGGTTTTGGCTAAACTTTAAACTGCACCGCACCACACCGCTGTTAAGGTTTTTCTAATGAATTAAGCAGAAAATGATGTGGGTCACTTCAAGGGGACCTGACCTCCATGGAAGAGAAGAGAGAAAGAGAGAGAGATAGAGAAAGTAACTGAATGAGTATTATTCATCAATGCCTATCTGTTACAAGTTTATGCCCCTTATACCCGTGGACCCTTCTAACTAAGCCATGGTCCACTAACTACCTCCTTAACCACTCATCCCTTTATTAACCAATGTAACAATCATTAACCCATAGTAACTAACTATTAACCCATAGTAACTAACTATCTGTTACAACCAATACAAGCCCATCACACCCAATGATATAGACTCCTAACATTACCTCTCCCTTTTACAGCACCTTGCCCACAAGGTGAGGGAAAGAAAGTTGCAACTGATGTAGAGACTCCCAGGTTGCATCTTCAGGTGAGGCACCTAACCATTGCACCAACACTTCAGTTATGACTCTGGATCTCAAGGACTTACTCCTGGTCTGCAGAATTGCAACAGGTTCCGTATACACTTGCCCTGAATCATCTGCTGGAGGCAAGGTAGGTAAGGGTGTGACATGTTGGCCCAATTTCAACTTCAAACGCGACACATGGAACACAGGGTGGAGCTTTGATTCTGGGGGCAGTTCCAACTTGTAAGACACAGTCCCAATTCTCTTCAGCACCCTAAATGGTCCAAAGTATCTTGGAGACAACTTCCACTTTCCTTTGTAAGCCAATAACTGCTGCTTGTAGGGTTGCAACCTGAGGAAAACCCAATCCCCTACTGCAAAGGACCTTTCTTGCCTATGTTTATCTGCTTGTGTCTTCATCCTGCCTTGAGCAGCAGCCAAATGATCCCTTAAGATGTTCAGAACATCCTGCCTCTGACTTAGCAAAGAATCTAGAGCAGCCACCCGAGTTGTGCCAGGAACATAACTGTGAAGCTTAGGGGGAGGAAAACCATACAAAGCCTCAAAAGGAGTTAGCTTCAAACTGGTGTGGAAGGAGGAGTTAAACCAAAATTCTGCCAAGGGTAACCAAGAAGCCCACTGATGAGGTCTATCACTGGTAAAAGCCCTCAAGTATTGTTCCAAGCATTTTTTCACTATCTCAGTCTGCCCATCTGTTTGAGGGTGATAGGCAGTGGACATTGCTAGAACAGTGCCTTGTAGTTTAAATAGCTCTGACCAAAACAAAGAAGTAAAAGTTGCATCTCTGTCACTGACAATGGAAGAAGGCATTCCATGTAGTTTGAAGACATGTTGCATGTAGAGAGAGGCAATTTTGGCTGCACTATAGGGATGTGAGACAGGAACAAAATGCACATACTTAGTTAATCTGTCCACCACCACCAAGATAACTTCAAACCCCATAGATTTAGGAAGGCCCTCCACAAAATCTAGGCTCACATCAGTCTAAGGGGTATTAGGAATAGACAATGGTTGAAGCAGGCCAGCTGGAGAAGAGGTATCAGATTTGATCCTCTGACAAGTATCACAATCTCTGATAAATTTCTTAAGGTCAGTCTTCATCCCTTTCCAATAAAAATCACTCTTTGCCCTTTGATAAGACTTTAAGAACCCCGAATGACCTACTAAGGGACTGCTATGGACATGATGCAGAAATTGAACCTTAAGGGGGCAAGATGGACCAATGTAAAACCTTCCTTTGTAATAACAATCCATTCTGAAAAGTGAAACCCTTAGGTGGAGTCCTTGCCTGGACAGCAGCAATAAGCTGTTGGACAGATTCATCCAAAGAATAACTATCTTGCAGCACCTTCAACCAAGTAGGATCAGGGACTGTCAAAAGCATTAGGCAACGTGCTTTGGAATCAGAAATAGAAGCAGAAATAGAAGTAGACAGATCAGGAGCAGGTCCAAGAGTTCGTGATAAGGCATCTGCCACCCTATTATCACACCCTTTTTTATATTCCACCACAAAGGCATATCCCAAGAGTTTGGCAAGCCACTTCTGTTGAGATGGTGTAGCAATCCTCTGTTCCAACAAGAACTTAAGGCTTTGATGATCAGTCTTCACCACAAAAGGCCTACCCAACAAGTAAGACCTCCATTTTTTAACTGCAGAAGCTAAAGCCATTAGCTCAGTTTCATAAGTAGATAAATGAAGGTATTTATCTTTCAAAGCTTGACTGTGGAAAGCTATTGGTCTCTGATCCTGCATTAACACAGCTCCCAAACCCTTCCCTGAAGCGTCACACTCAATGATGAATGGCCTAGAAAAATCTGGGAGAGCCAGCACAGGGGGCTGAGTCACAGCCTCCTTTAGCTTTGTAAAAGCTTCCAAGGCCTCATCATTCCAATGGAAGGAATCTTTTTTTAGGAGATCAGTCAAAGGTTTGGCAATGGCCCCATACCCCTTAATGAATTTCCTATAGTATCCAATCAGCCCTAAAAACCCTCTCAAAGCCTTGACAGAATCAGGTATAGGCCACTGAACCATAGCTGAAATCTTCTTGGAATCTGCCTTGACACCCTCCCCAGAGATGACATGACCCAAATATTCAACTTCAGTACAGCCAAATACACACTTGGACTGCTTGGCATATAGCTGGTTAGACATCAACACCTCCAAAACAGTCCTAAGATGAGACACATGAGTTTCCATGGACTGGCTGTAGACTAAAATATCATCAAAAAACACCAAGACAAATTTCCTCAGATAGGGTCTAAAGATAGAGTTCATTAAGGCCTGAAAAGTAGATGGCGCATTAGTCAATCCAAATGGCATAACCAAAAACTCATAATGCCCTTAATGAGTTCTAAAGGCAGTTTTAGGAACATCCTCACTCTTCATCCTAATCTGGTGATAACCTGACCGGAGATCTAGCTTAGAAAATACTAAAGCACCTGCCAATTCATCTAATAGCTCATCTACAATGGGAATTGGAAATTTGTCTTTAATAGTAGCCTTATTAAGAGCCCTATAGTCTATACACATACGCCAGCTTCCATCAGCTTTCCTCACAAGCAAAACAGGTGAAGAAAATGGGCTTTGGCTAGGCTGTATTGACCCTACTTCTAGCAACTCATTTACTATCTTTTCAATTTCAGATTTTTGAAAATGAGGATACATGTATGGCCTTTCACACACAGGCAAGGTTCCTTCCTTGAGGTTGATGCTATGTTCATGACCTCTGATAGGTGGTAAGCCAGTAGGAACAGCAAAAACCTTGGAAAATTCATTCAGCAAATCTGCCATCACAGGTGGAAAATGGGGTTGGTCAAAGGACACAGGGGCTGCAGTAGTAATTTGCAGCACTAAACCCTTCCTTGTTGACCCACTGAAAAGCTTGCTAGCATCAGAAATGATCGAGGAAGCAGGCTGCAATCCCTTGAGAAACACCCTTTTTCCCAAATGCAGAAACTCCATAGTCAACAACTAAAAGTTCCAACTGATTACCCCCAAAGTACTCAGCCATTGGGTACCCAAAATTAACTCACAACCCCCCAAATGTAAGACATTAAAATCCAACACAAACCTATGTCCTTGCAAAGTGATATTGACCCCATGACAGCTTCCCAAAGTCTTAATAACTGTGCCATCAGCTACTTTAACCTTTAATATTTGAGAGGTATCCAAGTGCAATTGCAGCACAGGTAACACAGCAGCATCCAAAAAATTATGGGTGCTCCCAGAATCAATGAGAGACACCACATCATGATTCTGGATTCTCCATTTTATCCTCATGGTATTGGCAGTAGGATTCCCCACCAAGGCATACAAGGTGATCTTAGCAGAGTTAACTTCATTCCTTGAACTAACATTTGTATTGTCCATCAGAACTTCCTCCTCAGTAATCTCCACAAGTTGTATCCCAAAAGTTTTAGGTTCTATCTCATTTACCCCCTCCAACAAAAACAATTTAGCCCCTTTACACTTATGCCCAACTTGCCATTTTTCATCACAGTTGTAACATAACCCCTGTTTTCTTCTTTCCTCCATTTGGGCTCCAGTCAACCTTTGTAAAGGAAATTTGGTTCTTGATTCCATTCTTGGTTCTAACTTCGGTGACCCAAAAACTGAAACTTTACCATTCTCAATTGTATTCCTAATTCCCTTCCTATTATGGCTTAAGTATTCCTCCTGAATTTTTGCCAACCCAAAAGCCTCATTAAGAGTTTTAGGAACCAACATCCTAACAGGTAGTCTAATTTCATCCTTTAACCCACTTAGAAAACAACTCAATTTATGTGTCTCAGATAAACCCAAAATTCTATTTGACAAAATTTCGAAGTTACCTTTGTAAGCTATCACCGTGGAAGTCTGTTTGAGTCTGGTAAGAGCCTCCATAGGATCATCATACGCAGTGACACCAAAACGTGTCTGCAAGGCTTTAATGAAGACCTCCCAGCTACTAAACCCACCTGATTACTCTGCATCCTAGAACCAAATAAGAGCTTCTTCCTCTAGATGATACGAACCTATCATCACCTTCTGGTGCCTTGGGGTGTTATGATATGAGAAAAATTGGTTGGCCTTGTAAACCCAGCAAGTGGAGTCTTCTCCATGGAATCTTGGAAAGTCCAATCTTCAGTTCTTGATAGAATTGAGGGTTGAAGACTCTGAATTTCCCCCATTATTGTTGATAAGAAGAGCTCGGGAACCTGAATTTGGGATCTGCTGGCGTTTTTCCTCTGTTTCTGCAACCTTTTGCATGAACCCAGCAATGGTTTGCAATTGCTTTTGGATTTCTTGTAATGCATGTTCATGATTTTCAGAGATCCTTGCTAAAGCCGCCAGTTTCTCTGAATTTTGCTTCTCTGAATTTTGTGAAGTGGAACCTGTTTCTGTCATGGTGGTATGAAAGGAT
Source organism: Quercus tomentella (assembly GCA_028535165.1). NCBI lineage: Eukaryota > Viridiplantae > Streptophyta > Magnoliopsida > Fagales > Fagaceae > Quercus > Quercus tomentella. The sequence continues at coordinate 41,802,787 of JAPQVY010000100.1, read as the reverse complement.
CAGAGGCTCTGATACCAAATGTTAAGGTTTTTCTAATGAATTAAGCAAAAAATGATGTGGGTCACTTCAAGGGGACCTGACCTCCATGGAAGAGAAGAGAGAGAGAGAGAGAGAGAGAGATAGAGAAAGTAACTGAATGAGTATTATTCATCAATGCCTATCTGTTACAAGTTTATGCCCCTTATACCCGTGGACCCTTCTAACTAACCCAAGGTCCACTAACTACCTCCTTAACCACTCATCCCTTTATTAACCAATGTAACAATCATTAACCCATAGTAACTAACTATTAACCCATAGTAACTAACTATCTGTTACAACCAATACAAGCCCATCACACCCAATGATATAGACTCCTAACACGCACATGTGACCACAAAAATAAGGTGCGGTGTAGTTATGGTTTTAGTTAAACCGCACTGCAAACTTATACACTGCACCGCAAACTTGGACCAAAATAAAGGGAAAAATTAGTTTTGGGCTAGGTAGAAAAAGCCCAAAATTTGAAATATATACCAATTTCAAATCATTCAAACCGCATCTTATATACCGCATCGCATATGTGACATAAAAAATGAGGTGCGGTGCGATTATGGTTTTGGTTAAACTTTAAACCGCACTGCACCACACCGCACCGCACATGTGACCGCAAAAATAAGGTACGGTGCAATTATGGTTTTAGCTAAACTGCACCGCAAAGTGCGGTGCTAAAAATGACTCAAAACCGCACCGCACCGCGAACACCCCTACTTCCACCTTATTAAACGACAACGGCTATTTACAAGAAATTGCAAAGTGCAAACCATACCCATCGGCTAAAGGACACCCACCATTGGATTTGTGGATTTGTGGTAGTGGTTTTGTTCTTAGTTCAAGGTGAGGTTTTTTAAATTGGGTGGGTTTCAGTGTAACTTGACTGTGGCAGCAAACTTTACGTGAAGTTTAGATACCAAAATTGTATTTTATCCCAAAAAAAAATTCTCATACTCATTTCTATGGTAACCAAGGGGGTGTTTGGTAGAGGGGTTTGAGTAATGTTGTTTGGATGTTTTTGATATACATGTGAGTGGAAAAATGTGTGAAAATATATATAAGTATGTTTAAAATGCTCAAAAAATTGCTTAAAATATCCTACCAAACGGCCCCAAATCTCACAAGATTTTGAATTAGAGAACTGAAAAACAAAGTAATCAATTATTTGGGAAAACCCCATTTGATTGATTTTACATGGAGCTAAGGATCACCTTTTCCCAAATTCAAAAAACCAAGGAAGCACGTGCATAGATATGAAAACGGTTATGGGTGCAGATACTATACAGCCACAAAGAAATTTTTGAAAAAATAAAAAACGGATACGATAAGGATATGTATATTAATTAATTATTAAATATTTTTTTAATTTATATTTATATATGGTTAAGCATTTATTTTTTCATATAATATTAAATGAGGAATGCTATTGAGTGTCCTTAGGGTACTAGTTAAGAATCCAGTTAAAGAAAGTTTTTATGGGAAAAGAAAAAAAACAATTAATATTTTGTCAATTTTTTTTTATTTCCCATAAAAGTGATATCAAAACTTTTCTAAAATAAATTATTAACCAGTGCCCTAAGGGCACCCGTTAACCTGACCTATATTAAATATATATCAATTTAAGAAAAATAATGAATATTTTAAGTGGCTAACAGCTGACCACGTAAAAGTCAAATTGAAAAGGAAGAGACAAATAACCACACAACTCTAAAATAAATAAATAAATTAGGCACACAACCTTTTTTTTTTTTTTTTTTTTTTTATATAAAAAGGTAAGTTTTTTAAAATAAAAAATGAGAGAAAGAGTTAAGAAAGATGAAGAGACACTGTGTGGGAGAAACTGAAGAAGCACGAGGAAGATTGAAGATGGAGATTAGAGATGCAAGATTACAGATTTTTTTCTTTCTTTCTTTTTTTGGTATACCCCGCGACTCGGCCATGTCCCAGCCGTGTCCAATATTTAAAATAAAATAAAAACAATTGGGACATGTGTGCAATCGTACGTGTCCCATGCTTACCCCCATGTATGACACCGGCACAACAAGCAAACTGCCGAGTTCGTGATTTCCAAAAAAAAACCATACCAATGCCCCCATAATCCCAGATTCAATTAATTTAGTTTTATTTTCTTAATTTTTTTTCCACATTTGTTCATATAAACGTGGAGTTCTATTTAGTGTTAAAGATTGTAATGGCAAGCCGATTCGCATGGAGAAGAGTATCAAGATCAAGAACAGAGCAAGCAATTGGAGCAGAAGAAACACGGATCAACCTGTATAGCAGAAGTTCAAGAAGTCATATCTGAAGCACTTGTCGTTTAGTAGCTGTATTAGTTTCCATTAGCAATATACGACTTGTAGCTTAGTATTTATTTCCATTCATTTGTAATCACACGTGAGTAGGTTAGTTACTTACACGTGAGAGAGGTTGTTAGGGTCTGTTAGCTCAGTATTAGCTCAGAGCTCTGTTTTTCGTTCTTAGCTGGATTTGGGATGTATATAAACTCACAAAGTGAATTAATCAAGGTAATTAGTTTTTCCCAATTCATTCTTATCTCATATGGTATCAGAGCTCCTAGAAAGCCTGAAATTCTAGGGTTTCACAGATTTGGGAATTTCTCTTTCATCGTCCACCATTGTTGCTCTTCTCAAGCTTTCTCAAAGCTTTCTTAAAATCTTCTCAAGCTTTTTTTTCTTCTCAAGCTTTTCCTTTGCCTTAATGGCTGCCACAACAGCTAACACTTCTACCGTTGAGTCTTCATCTTCTTCACAAGACTCATATAATCCCAATGATCCTCTGTTCGTACATCCAGGAGAAAATCCAGGGGCTGTTCTCACTTCTCAGCCTCTGATTGGAGAAGAAAATTATTCTGCTTGGGCAAGATCAGTGAGAAAGTCTTTGATTGGTAAAAACAAGCTTGGTTTTATAGATGGTTCTATAACCATTTCTTCTCCACTCGTGAATTCACCAACTGCTGTTCAAGCATGGATTCGTGCTGATAATATAGTTGGTACTTGGATCATCAATTCAGTATCACCAAAACTTCAGGGTAGTATCATTTACAGAGATACTGCTCTTGAGATTTGGACTGAGCTTCGAGACACATTCAGTCAAGGAAATGGAACTAAGGTTTTCAACATCCAGAAGCAAATTGCTGAGTTCCATCAGGGAGAACAATCACTCACTGATTACTTCACTCAGCTTAAGGTCTTGTGGGATCAGCTTCAGAATCTTAGTCCATTCCCTCAGTGCACCTGTGGTAAATGCGTGTGCAATATATGAGAAAAGAATGAATTGGGAAAAACTAATTACTTTGATTAATTCACTTTGTGAGTTTATATACATCCCAAATCCAGCTAAGAACGAAAAACAGAGCTCTGAGCTAATACTGAGCTAACAGACCCTAACAACCTCTCTCACGTGTAAGTAACTAACCTACTCACGTGTGATTACAAATGAATGGAAATAAATACTAAGCTACAAGTCGTATATTGCTAATGGAAACTAATACAGCTACTAAACGACAAGTGCTTCAGATATGACTTCTTGAACTTCTGCTATACAGGTTGATCCGTGTTTCTTCTGCTCCAATTGCTTGCTCTGTTCTTGATCTTGATACTCCCCCTCAAGATGGACTGTAGGTTGATAAATGTTGATGAGTCCCATCTTGGATAAAAGCTCTGAAAACTGTTTATGGCTCAAAGCCTTAGTGAGCAAATCTGCTAATTGGAATTGAGTTCTAACATGGATAAGTTTGATAACTCTCTCCAACACCTTATTCCTTACAACATGGCAGTCAATTTCTATGTGCTTCGTTCGTTCATGGAAAACAGGATTGGAACCTATGTGGAGTGCTGCCTGACTGTCACAGAACAATAAGGCTTCTCTGCTGTGATGAACCTGAAGATCCTTTAGCAAATAAAGAATCCAGACTATCTCACAAGTTGAAACAGCCATAGCCCGATATTCTGCCTCTGCTGATGATCTGGAAACAGTGGATTGTTTCTTTGATTTCCAGGAAACTAATGAATCTCCAATGAATATACAATATCCAGTAATAGATTTTCTGGTATCTGGACATGAAGCCCAGTCAGAATCTGTAAAACCTTTTACATGCAACTCTGAATTTGCTGAGAAGAAAATGCCTTTACCCGGTTCATTCTTCAAGTACTGCAAAACCTTAAGTGCTGCCTCAAGGTGTGGTTTTCTTGGTTTAGCCATAAATTGGCTTAATTTGTGAACTGCAAAGGTGAGGTCAGGTCTAGTAATGCTTAGGTACAACAACCTTCCCACCAGTCTTCTGTATTGCCCTGGATCATCAAGTAATAAACCATCATTTTTGCTGAGTCTCAAACTTTGATCCATAGGAACTTTTACAGGTTTGCACCCAAGAAGCCCTGCATCCTCCAGAATCTCAAGAGCATATTTCCTTTGACATAGGGAAATGCCTTTGTCTGTCCTAGCTACTTCCAAACCAAGAAAAAATCTCAAAGCACCCAAATCCTTCAGCTGGAATTTTTGATTCAACATCACCTTAAATTGATCAACTTGCTCCTTGTCATTGCTTGCTATGAGAATGTCATCAACATATACTAACAAAGCAATGAATGAATCTCCTTGTTGCCTAGTAAAGAGTGAGTAGTCAGCTTTAGATTGAGTAAAACCAAGTTGAATCAATGTGTTGGAAAACTTGGAAAACCATTGTCTGGAGGCCTGTTTAAGTCCATAAAGTGACTTATTTAATCTGCATACAAGCTGGTCTCCATGCTCCCCCTTGCTGTGAAAACCAGGTGGAAGAGCCATGTAGACTTCTTCATGCAAGTCACCATGAAGAAAGGCATTATTTACATCAAGTTGGCTAAGGAACCAGCCCTTCACAGCAGCCACTGCAAGAATACACTTCACAGAAACCATCTTGGCAACAGGGCTGAAGGTCTCAAGGTAATCTAAGCCCTCCTTTTGAGTAAACCCCTTTGCAACCAACCTTGCTTTGTACCTTTCAATAGCCCCATCAGCCTTGTACTTAATCCTATAAACCCATTTGCATCCTATAGGATGTTTACCATGAGGCAAAGGAGTGATTGTCCAAGTATTATTGGCTTCCAAGGCAGCAATCTCAGCATCCATGGCATCTTGCCACTTAGGATCAGTTGCAGCTTGTGAAAAGAACTTAGGTTCTGTGTTGGTACAAATTGAGCAACAAAAGGATTTGTAGGTGGGAGATAAAGATGCATAAGAAAGATAGGAAGCAAGAGGATGGGAAGTGCCTGACTTGGATTGATCTGAGATGGGTGATGAAATTTGGTTGCAATGATAAGCTTTAAGGTAGGATGGAGGTTTAGGCACCCTAGTAGAACTTCTAGGAGCAACAGGAAGCACAGCTGGAGTAACAGAAACATCATGATCAAGAACATCAGTAGCAACATGATCAAAAGCATCAGGAAATGCTTGATCATCTGAGTCAAGATCATGATGAATCTGAACAAAAGAATCAACATTAACAGGTGAGATAGGATCAAAGAAGGCATGATGAATGGAAGGAATGCTAGGCAAAGGAATTAAGGCAGATGGAGGAAGAGGAGTGTGTGAAGTAAAAGGAAACACCTTTTCATGAAAGATGACATCCCTAGAGATGAAAATAGAGTGAGTTTGAAGATCAAGCAGCTTGTAACCCTTGATATTGAACGGGTATCCTAAGAAAACAGACTTCCTAGCTCTAGGGGTGAACTTGTGTTTATGTGGATTGACATTAGTAGCAAAACAAAGGCAGCCAAAGGTCCTGAGGTGAGAGTAAGAAGGGATTTGATTGAAAAGGACCTCATAAGGTGACTTATTTTGCAGGAAAGGAGTAGGAAGTCTATTGATCAAATAGACAGCTGTGAGGATGCAATCTCCCCAGAAAACAAGAGGAATGTTGGACTGAATTTGCAAGGCCCTAGCAGTTGCAAGAATGTGCTGATGTTTCCTCTCCACAACCGAATTCTGTTGTGGAGTGTAGACACAGCTTTGTTGATGAATAATGCCATTAGAGTTGTAAAAATCAAACATGTTAAACTCTAAAGCATTATCAGTTCTAATGGACTTAATAGGGGTTTGAAATTGAGTATGGATCATTTTGTAGAATGAAGCAATCAAAGGCCTAACTTCAGATTTGTTTTTCATGAGGAAAACCCAAGTGGCTCTTGATGCATCATCTACAATTGTAAGAAAATATTTATGTCCAGCAGTAGTAGGAATGGAAAAGGGTCCCCAAACATCCATGTGAACAAGATCAAATGAATGAGTAGCTCTTTTATTTTCAAAAGGAAAAGGTAGTCTCTTTTGCTTTGCCAAAGGGCATACAATGCAGTCTTTAGTACAACAATTTTGCAAGAAAGGGAAAAGATGACTCAAAGCATGAACTTTCATGTCAGATGGATGTCCTAGTCTAGAATGCCATAGAGAATACAAGCTGGCATGAGAAACAGAAGAAGAAAAAGCAGTGAAAGAACTAGACTTATTCTTGAGAAGAAAATCATCAAGAGACTTGGAAGCTTGAGAAAGGCTAGAAGCTTGTAACAGATAGAGTCCATCATGCATTCTGCCTATTCCAATCGTGTTCCAACAGGTTTTCTAGGAGCTCTGATACCATATGAGAAAAGAATGAATTGGGAAAAACTAATTACTTTGATTAATTCACTTTGTGAGTTTATATACATCCCAAATCCAGCTAAGAACGAAAAACAGAGCTCTGAGCTAATACTGAGCTAACAGACCCTAACAACCTCTCTCACGTGTAAGTAACTAACCTACTCACGTGTGATTACAAATGAATGGAAATAAATACTAAGCTACAAGTCGTATATTGCTAATGGAAACTAATACAGCTACTAAACGACAAGTGCTTCAGATATGACTTCTTGAACTTCTGCTATACAGGTTGATCCGTGTTTCTTCTGCTCCAATTGCTTGCTCTGTTCTTGATCTTGATACAATATTAATCAGAGATTGAAGGATCTTCAAATCAAAGAAGCAACAATGAAGTTTCTCATGGGAGTCAATGATGTGTTTTCTCAAGTCAGAACACAAATTTTACTCATGGATCCATTGCCTTCTGCTAACAAGGCTCATTCCTTGTTTATCCAAGAGGAAATGCAAAGATCTGTTACTAATTCTGTTAGAGTTGAATCTACGGTTTTGACTGCCAAAAGCTCAAGCACAAATCAAAGAGGAAAAGAAAGGCCATTGTGCACTCACTGTGGAAAGTTGGGACACACTGTGGAAAAATGTTATAAACTCCATGGTTTTCCACCAGGCTACAAATTCAAGAACAGAAATATGATGGCTCATCAAGTTTCAGCTGTTGCAAATCAGTTCCAGGGCCATCACTTAGCCTCTAATACTGATCATAATCCTATTACAAATCAGTTTCAAGGGCATGGCTTGGCTCCAACAACTGAGTATAATCATTTTGTCACTGCTCAAGCACCTGCATTCACCCCTGACCAGTATCACCAGCTTCTGTCATTAATTGGAGCTCACCAAACTTCAACAGTTCAGGAGCCTCACAAAGTTAATGCTGTGTCATTGCCATCCAATACAGTTGCAGGTACTGTTCCTTGTTCACCACATTCAGTATTTTCTGCTAAGGTTGTGAATAGAAAGGCCTTTGGTGTTGAAACTTGGGTTATAGATACTGGTGCTACAGATCACATAGTTTGTTCAATGCATTTATTAACTTCTTACACTGCAATTTCACATTCTGTGGTTGAATTACCCAATGGGGAGGCTGCACTTGTGACTCATGTTGGTACAATTAAGCTTTCCTCTCACATTACCCTAACAAATGTCCTTTGTGTGCCTTCATTTTCTTTCAACTTGATATCTGTTAGTGCTTTAACTCAATCTCAACCCTTTTGTCTTGTATTTCTGTCCAACTACTGTTTTATACAGGCCCTTACCTGTTGGAACACGATTGGAATAGGCAGAATGCATGATGGACTCTATCTGTTACAAGCTTCTAGCCTTTCTCAAGCTTCCAAGTCTCTTGATGATTTTCTTCTCAAGAATAAGTCTAGTTCTTTCACTGCTTTTTCTTCTTCTGTTTCTCATGCCAGCTTGTATTCTCTATGGCATTCTAGACTAGGACATCCATCTGACATGAAAGTTCATGCTTTGAGTCATCTTTTCCCTTTCTTGCAAAATTGTTGTACTAAAGACTGCATTGTATGCCCTTTGGCAAAGCAAAAGAGACTACCTTTTCCTTTTGAAAATAAAAGAGCTACTCATTCATTTGATCTTGTTCACATGGATGTTTGGGGACCCTTTTCCATTCCTACTACTGCTGGACATAAATATTTTCTTACAATTGTAGATGATGCATCAAGAGCCACTTGGGTTTTCCTCATGAAAAACAAATCTGAAGTTAGGCCTTTGATTGCTTCATTCTACAAAATGATCCATACTCAATTTCAAACCCCTATTAAGTCCATTAGAACTGATAATGCTTTAGAGTTTAACATGTTTGATTTTTACAACTCTAATGGCATTATTCATCAACAAAGCTGTGTCTACACTCCACAACAGAATTCGGTTGTGGAGAGGAAACATCAGCACATTCTTGCAACTGCTAGGGCCTTGCAAATTCAGTCCAACATTCCTCTTGTTTTCTGGGGAGATTGCATCCTCACAGCTGTCTATTTGATCAATAGACTTCCTACTCCTTTCCTGCAAAATAAGTCACCTTATGAGGTCCTTTTCAATCAAATCCCTTCTTACTCTCACCTCAGGACCTTTGGCTGCCTTTGTTTTGCTACTAATGTCAATCCACATAAACACAAGTTCACCCCTAGAGCTAGGAAGTCTGTTTTCTTAGGATACCCGTTCAATATCAAGGGTTACAAGCTGCTTGATCTTCAAACTCACTCTATTTTCATCTCTAGGGATGTCATCTTTCATGAAAAGGTGTTTCCTTTTACTTCACACACTCCTCTTCCTCCATCTGCCTTAATTCCTTTGCCTAGCATTCCTTCCATTCATCATGCCTTCCTTGATCCTATCTCACCTGTTAATGTTGATTCTTTTGTTCAGATTCATCATGATCTTGACTCAGATGATCAAGCATTTCCTGATGCTTTTGATCATGTTGCTACTGATGTTCTTGATCATGATGTTTCTGTTACTCCAGCTGTGCTTCCTGTTGCTCCTAGAAGGTCTACTAGGGTGCCTAAACCTCCATCCTACCTTAAAGCTTATCATTGCAACCAAATTTCATCACCCATCTCAGATCAATCCAAGTCAGGCACTTCCCATCCTCTTGCTTCCTATCTTTCTTATGCATCTTTATCTCCCACCTACAAATCCTTTTGTTGCTCAATTTGTACCAACACAGAACCTAAGTTCTTTTCACAAGCTGCAACTGATCCTAAGTGGCAAGATGCCATGGATGCTGAGATTGCTGCCTTGGAAGCCAATAATACTTGGACAATCACTCCTTTGCCTCATGGTAAACATCCTATAGGATGCAAATGGGTTTATAGGATTAAGTACAAGGCTGATGGGGCTATTGAAAGGTACAAAGCAAGGTTGGTTGCAAAGGGGTTTACTCAAAAGGAGGGCTTAGATTACCTTGAGACCTTCAGCCCTGTTGCCAAGATGGTTTCTGTGAAGTGTATTCTTGCAGTGGCTGCTGTGAAGGGCTGGTTCCTTAGCCAACTTGATGTAAATAATGCCTTTCTTCATGGTGACTTGCATGAAGAAGTCTACATGGCTCTTCCACCTGGTTTTCACAGCAAGGGGGAGCATGGAGACCAGCTTGTATGCAGATTAAATAAGTCACTTTATGGACTTAAACAGGCCTCCAGACAATGGTTTTCCAAGTTTTCCAACACATTGATTCAACTTGGTTTTACTCAATCTAAAGCTGACTACTCACTCTTTACTAGGCAACAAGGAGATTCATTCATTGCTTTGTTAGTATATGTTGATGACATTCTCATAGCAAGCAATGACAAGGAGCAAGTTGATCAATTTAAGGTGATGTTGAATCAGAAATTCCAGCTGAAGGATTTGGGTGCTTTGAGATTTTTTCTTGGTTTGGAAGTAGCTAGGACAGACAAAGGCATTTCCCTATGTCAAAGGAAATATGCTCTTGAGATTCTGGAGGATGCAGGGCTTCTTGGGTGCAAACCTGTAAAAGTTCCTATGGATCAAAGTTTGAGACTCAGCAAAAATGATGGTTTATTACTTGATGATCCAGGGCAATACAGAAGACTGGTGGGAAGGTTGTTGTACCTAAGCATTACTAGACCTGACCTCACCTTTGCAGTTCACAAATTAAGCCAATTTATGGCTAAACCAAGAAAACCACACCTTGAGGCAGCACTTAAGGTTTTGCAGTACTTGAAGAATGAACCGGGTAAAGGCATTTTCTTCTCAGCAAATTCAGAGTTGCATGTAAAAGGTTTTACAGATTCTGACTGGGCTTCATGTCCAGATACCAGAAAATCTGTTACTGGATATTGTATATTCATTGGAGATTCATTAGTTTCCTGGAAATCAAAGAAACAATCCACTGTTTCCAGATCATCAGCAGAGGCAGAATATCGGGCTATGGCTGTTTCAACTTGTGAGATAGTCTGGATTCTTTATTTGCTAAAGGATCTTCAGGTTCATCACAGCAGAGAAGCCTTGTTGTTCTGTGACAGTCAGGCAGCACTCCACATAGGTTCCAATCCTGTTTTCCATGAACGAACGAAGCACATAGAAATTGACTGCCATGTTGTAAGGAATAAGGTGTTGGAGAGAGTTATCAAACTTATCCATGTTAGAACTCAATTCCAATTAGCAGATTTGCTCACTAAGGCTTTGAGCCATAAACAGTTTTCAGAGCTTTTATCCAAGATGGGACTCATCAACATTTATCAACCTACAGTCCATCTTGAGGGGGAGTATCAAGATCAAGAACAGAGCAAGCAATTGGAGCAGAAGAAACACGGATCAACCTGTATAGCAGAAGTTCAAGAAGTCATATCTGAAGCACTTGTCGTTTAGTAGCTGTATTAGTTTCCATTAGCAATATACGACTTGTAGCTTAGTATTTATTTCCATTCATTTGTAATCACACGTGAGTAGGTTAGTTACTTACACGTGAGAGAGGTTGTTAGGGTCTGTTAGCTCAGTATTAGCTCAGAGCTCTGTTTTTCGTTCTTAGCTGGATTTGGGATGTATATAAACTCACAAAGTGAATTAATCAAGGTAATTAGTTTTTCCTAATTCATTCTTATCTCATAAAGAGTAAGTAAGATATTATGAACTGCAAAGAAGCCAACATGGAATTAATGGAAAGTATTGACATAAATGGGATGAAGGCAACGAGTTATTAATACTATCGATGACATGGCAAAGGATGTTTTATTCACCATTAAATCTTATTAAAATTTATTGTTTAAAAGATGTGTAACTTGGAAAGTTATTCTGGTTGTAAGTCGAAGTGGAAGTCGAAGTCGAAGTCTCTAACCTATTTTGAGTGACCCATTTCAAAATTTTAAAAAATAAATAAAAACAGACAAAGAAAACAAAGTTGGAAGCCTAGAACAGGAGTTGTAGAAGACGAAGAATAGAGCTACAAGATTGAAGTGGAAGCGTGCAACAAGATAAAAGTTGTAATGTTCCGGCAAGCTGAAAAGAATAGGGGATTGGCTGAAAAGAATCAGAAACTGTAAGCACCATAAATTATGACAGAAACTCATTGTATGATTGTATCGGCTCCAAACAAAGATATCGTTGAATTCCACCAGAATTTGCCGGTATTACCGAAAAAGACAGGTCCACCCGGATATTTGAAGGGATACATGTCTAATGTGTTTTTGCACCAGTCCAACCAAGTACCAGTGCAACAAATACCAGCCAATACGCGCGGTACGGAATTGTCCTCTTAGTCACTAATTTCTGATGATTTTTTTTGGGTAATGTGATTATTTGGCCTATGGGGTTTGGTAGGCCAATCAATTATCCACTCGCTGTCGAAATTTGAAAGTTCAAAGTTGAAAGTTGAAACTTTAAAGGCCGTGGCGGCGGTCAACGGTAATTATGCATACAATAAAGTGCGTCTATTATAAGGTTGCTCTCATTGATCTTCCTGTGAGCTCTCTTCATTTTTACCGCATGTATAGCATGCAAACTAATTATAGTGTATAAAAATTCGGTATCATAGCATTTTGTACGTCCATTTTCATTTCTCTGGTCAAAATTTCAGTCTGATACAATTGAATATGATTACAGCTACTGGTCAAACTTGTCTAAATTACAGTTGGGCCAAATTTTTTCGTGAAGAGAAAGAAAACAAAAAGGAAAAAAGGAAAAAGAAAAAGGTATACATGGAATATAAAATAAAACAGAAAAGTTCCTTAAAAAAAAAAAAAAAACAAAAAGTAGAACAGAAAAAATAGGATAAAATATTTATGTTTCTTGGTGTGCCTTCAAAAACATCCTATAGAATAATAAATAGAAATCTTCTGTCCCATTTTTTTTTTTTTTGGGACAAAATTTGCATAAAATTAAAGAATTTTGCCAGGAGTTTTATTGGTTGGCATCTTCTAATATTTTCAAGATATTTATGGTTTAAATCTCTCGGGATCTGTTTTAACCAAAAAAGAAAAAAAAAAAAACCAAACAAACAAACGGAGGAAACAAACTGATGACCTCACACAATCGAGTTGCAAGATGAAAATGGCCTCATCATATCCTTTTTCTATTATCAATCTACCAATTATTTATGGCTCATTACCGAATAGTGGAAGCACTCCAACCTGTCGTCTCTCCCTTCATACTTTGTCAACTGTGTCACTTCCAATGACAATTCCAATTTCCACGACCATGTCATTAGAAAGAAATACCTCTGCAAATTAAGGAAAAAAACAAAAAACTTATTAAAAACAAACAACCCCACTGACCATGCACGAGCACGACCAAAATTTTCAAAACACAGTGCTTGGAATATTCAACCGAGGATACAATTTCAAAGCTCTTAACATTTTTTTTTTTCCATTCTGTCTCTTTCATCAGTCCTCTCTTCTCCTTGTTTAGGTAAAGTCTAAAGACTCTTTTTTTCCACGTTGCTTTTTCTCCAAGTTCTGCTTTCAGATATTTTAGAACGTTTCACATAAAGGGCTCAATTGTTTCCTGAATCTTTTCAACTCTTATTTGTTTATTTCACTTTATGTCTTCACCTCCAAAACCAGCATATTAGTGATCCATTTTGGGGCAAGTCAATTCTTGGGATTTTGGGTTTTGTAGTTTTAAGTTCATATTGTTTAGTTCCTGAGGTACACAAGGCATTTGATGCAGTATTCAATCTTGGATTTTGATATGGTGCTATGAGATGGTTCCATATTTCTGAATTCTTGAATTTTTTTTTTTTAGACATCACCTTTTTCTCAGAGCCACTTTTACTTTGACTTAGTTGGTGTAAATTTGATCCAATTTCTAATCTTATTAGGATATTGTCCTTTGTGTGAGCTAGGAGATATTTGTAGACAGACTTTGGGTTTAAGTTTTGTACAGCAGTGGAAGCTATAGTATGGATGGGTCACAGGGTAGTTCGAGTGCCCCAGCGCCTTTTCTTATAAAAACATATGATCTGGTGGATGATCCAATAACGAATTCCGTGGTGTCATGGAGTGAAAGTGGTTGTAGTTTTATTGTGTGGGATCCCCCAGAATTCGCTTCAGATTTGCTTCCCAAGTATTTCAAGCACAACAATTTTTCAAGTTTTGTCAGGCAACTTAACACATATGTAAGTCCAATACTCTTTCTTATAGAAGCGATTTAAATCTGATGACTCTAGCTTTTGCGGAAATGACTGGTTTCAACTTCCAATTGTAGTTTGATTTCTGTATTTGTGTTTTGAATTTATTGCTAATATATTAAAGTACATCTGTAAGAAAATTGGTTTTTCTTCAATTTGAATGTTTTCTTTTAGAATTCTTGCTTAAATTCATGTGGATATGCAATTGCAAAGTTATTGTTTTGTTTCTGTTTGGAAATGATTTCATTTCTTGGTTTTTTTTTCCTGAATTTTACTAGTGTTAAACTTTTCTGCTAATTTCAATGTACATGTAAACTCATTAATTTTTCAACAGAGATTTGTTCTTCACGATTCATGTCCCTGCATATGATTTATTGGAAATTTTAAACTCATCTCTGAATTCAATTTAAGCATATTAGAATTGCTTCATATTCATTATATTATGATGTCTATGTTCCCCCCTTCTCCCCCCCCACCCCACCCCCCCCCCCCCCCCCCCCCACATTTTTCCTCTTATTTTGAGTTTTTCTTGCTCACTATGAGTGCCCACTTTAAGTTTGTGGCCTATAGTTGTCTGCATATAAGCATCCTAGCATAGAAGTATTGTAACAGAACTTCTATTGCTTTTGAAAGTGAAATTGCCTTGATTTTTAGACTTTAACTTATAATCATGTCAAGAAAAGTATCTTTGAGGAGGTGGCTAGGGAAGTTCTTGTCATGTGCAGAAAGATTTAGCTTGTTCAGTGAGAACCTTTTTAAGTTACAATTACGAGTGTATATAGAACTAGGGAATGTTGTTAGTAGGAAGAATTTATACGTTTTCAGGACATGAACATCACAGCTACTGTGAAGCATCATTAGTTACTAGTAGTATAAGCTCCTTTTTTCAAGGATCACTTAAAGTTGTACTTGGAAAAGGAAGAAATTGCAATATATTTAGTCTGAATATATTAAATGACAGAAGTTGATTTTTGAAAAAGCTTCTGAAGATAATTGAGAAAGCAAAGGGATGTTTCCTTGTTAGATCGGGAATGGAATGTCATACCTCTGGTTCAAAAATTGTTTTCCTTTTGGATCAATTGTGAATAGATTTAATTGAAGATTTTTGTATGCTTGCAAATTCTATGGTTTCAGATTAGGGGGGGTGCCTCGTTAGTCTTTTGTTATCAATGAGGTTAGTGAGATATGGATTGCATAATACAGATTACTTGAAGAGGAGGGAAGACGTCAATTAGCTGATTTCCAGGCATTATTCAGCTTTTAGTGTTTAAGAAAGTATCAGGGATCTTGTGGGGAGATAGGTTGGAAACTTGGCATTGGCTGGTCTGCTTCTCTAGTAATGTGCCTGGAAATCCCTTTTATCTTGTAGCTTGCTATCACAGTAGATCAGAAACTCAGTCATCTCAGTGGAGATGGGTGTATTACAAAGGTCCAAATTTCACTGTTCAGCCAGTTGAAATTAATGGTTGGCTTCTCATAGTCATATTGGGGATGAAAGTATGCTCAATGCTGTCATGAAAACATGTTTGAGGCTGAGGTCTGCTATCTCCGGTGGGTTTTCATAATCCATCCCACACATTTGGGCAGGCATTGCTGAAGTTGTGGAGGTGGCAGATTGAAGCTTTCTGATAGACTGGTAGAGCATACTTCTCATAACAGAATTTTTAGGGGCTAGCCAGGAGATTTTTATGCTAGTGGATCGCCTTGAGAGGGGTTGTTGGAAGTCAAGTGCTGATGATTTTTTAACAGTAAGAAGGGAGAAGCTGTCTGTGTGCTCATGGACCACAAGATTTTGTTTGGCTTGTGGTAGCTATCCTCTGATGGTCCTACACATTGAATTGGATACTATCAAAAATTGGCTAAACTTAGCTGTTTAAAAAACGGGTAATAAGGTTTAAATGCCATGGATTCAGAAATGCTACTGCACTGCTGACAGAAGTCACTGCCTACCTGAATCAGTAATGGTGATACGGTTAACCTGTTGCCTGAGAATTCAATGCAGTAGCTAATGTTCTTGCTGTTTAATGTGTGTTGTTGAAATGGGTGAAAGTCTTTTTATGAATACAAGCTGCCTAAAAGAGTTTGTGAGGTACACGATATGCATATACATATGCATGGATTTACACATTTTAGATTATCTATAAAGCTTTTCAACTAGTATTTTTGAACTGCTGATCCAGCAGTAGCTTAGCGGCATGTTCTTGTCTCCAATTTTAAGATTGGACTGTTTTATGTTTACTTGATATATGATCTATTTCAATATTCCTTTTTTGTGCAATTGTTTTGTGTGGTTAAGGTGAAGTTTTCTATATTTAAATTCAAGCTTCTCTTGTGTATTACCAGGGATTTAGGAAGATTGATCCTGACCAATGGGAGTTTGCAAATGAGGAGTTTCTAAGAGGACAAAGACATCTTTTGAAGAATATTCATCGACGCAAGCCAGTTCATAGTCATTCCATGCAAAACCAAGATCATGTTTCAGCCCCATTAACTGAAACAGAAAAACAGGAATTTGAGGTGGAAATTAATAGACTGAAACACAACAATGGCTTGCTTCAGTTGGAGCTACAGAGGCATCAAAGTGACAATGAGATGTTTGAATTTCAAATGCAGTCTTTTGGTGAGAAATTGTGGAATATGGAACATAGACAGAACCAATTGATGGCCTTCTTTGCTCAACTTCTGAAGAAACCGGGTTTTGCATCTATACTTATGCAAAAATCAGAAAATCATAGCAAAAAGAGAAGGTTATCGATGCCTAATCACTTTCATGAAAGAGAAGTGGAAGAGAAGTGGAGTTTGAATTTCCAAACTTTCCAAAAAGAAGAACTGGATGCAATATCTGCTCCAACATTAAATTTGGAGCTGATTGAGAAGTTAGACTCATCATTAAATTTTTGGGAAAATTTTCTGCATGAAGTTGGTGAAGCTTTAAGTGAAGAAAAGTATGATATTGGTGCATTCTCACAGCTCCCTCCTATCACTGTCACAGAAATACATGATACTGATGTGAATAACCAGCCTTGCTCACCTATATCACATGCATATTCCTCACCCAATTCAGCAGATACTCATTCCAGAGCATCCCCAGAGCTGGTTGAGTCAATGAATCATGCGGACAGCTCTCCCTTATCATCTATATATCTTGGGGTTGACATGATGCCTAACTCTTCAGGGATTGATATAAATTTGAAGCCTGCTAGTGCTCAAGCGGTTGAGACCTTAAAAGAAAGGGCAGAAGGGACAACAACTGCATTGCCAACTCATCCGAATGATGTCTTCTGGGAACAATTCTTGACAGAACGACCCGATTCATCTTATAGGCAGGAAATTGAGTCAGAGAGAAGGGATACTGATGGCAGAATGAGGAATAACAATGCAGCTGATCACAAAAAAGTTTGGTTCTACTCGAGTAATGTAGACAACCTCACAGAACAAATGGGATATCTGACTCCAGCTGTATAATAATCTTATTGATTCTTCTTCCACCTGATATTTCAACTGCTTGTGTATACCATTTTAACTGATAGGTTCACTTACTTTTCTTATGTAGTTGTAGGCATGCCACTAGTTCAGCACTTGAGCTCATTGTTGTGGTGCACATCAGATGTATACCTGTTAATTTCTGATGTTACGAGAGATTGGTCATTTCTGTTAAATTTCTATATGTATATTATAAAAGTTATAGGATTTGCACATTTGCAAAATTTCCTTCCTTCTTTAGTTATAGGAAAGTTACTTCATGTCCAAGCATTTACCTTTACTTGCCTTCCATTGCTTTGGTCATTTTTCTAATTAAGAGATTGCTGAGATAATGGAAGCTTTAATATTTATTTATTTTGAATGCAGTTAATTATAGTGAATTAATATGAAATAGAAATAGAACACACAATCACATGAGAACACAAAAAATTACATGGTTTAACCTTAAACTATGTCCATGGACAACTTCAAAGAAAAAGTTTCACTAACAAAATAAAGAGCTCACAATAATGGATAAAAGCACTCTTACAAACCTAAATCTCAAATAAACCCAAAAAGTCTTTTATTATAAATTTTGAAATTTTACCTGTTTAGACCCCAAAATTACGGCTTATATCAATTTCAAGCTTATTACTAATTTAAGCCCAATTTTAAATATGATTAGCCAATTGATATCTACATGGATACACAAGCACGATAGGAAATCCCAAAACAATCACAAGTAACCAAATACCACAAAGCGTTTACAAAGAGAAAAAAACTAAAATGAATCATTAGCTTTGCCTACATTCGTTTTTTTTATATTTTTTTGCTAAAGCTTTGCCTACATTCGTAGTTTGGCCGTCCAAATTGACTTTAATTACTTTTATGGAAGTGGAAAGTTTACATGAGCCTAATTTTATTGAATTTTGTGTTAAACACCTTTGATGTGTTTTATCACACTTTTATCATACAACTTTTTGTCAATTATTACGTATCAATGATATCATAGTATTTTTGTGAAATTTTGAAAGTTTCTTTATTTTTTTGAGAAGATGAAAATTTGAAAGTTGAAACGTCCAAAGTCATTTTTTTTATACTAATTTTTCAATAAATTTGGAGATTTTTTTTTGAGAAGAATAAACTTGAGAATTTCGTTGTGGAACCATGAACCAAAATTACTAACAATCTTGATGGGAAGATGCAATTTTGCTCATACTGTTTCGGTACGATGCAAAAGAGTAGAGCCAACACTTCAACACTTTTTTTACTAATAATTTTTTTAAAAAAAAAATTTTAAAAGCACTGTAATTTTCTTTTTCTTCTACAGATAAACATGTCACTTTTCTATGATTTTTTTCAGTTTCACTTAATATAAATTAAGGAGTCATATGATAAAATCCCATTAATTTTAGGATGTGGAATAAATATGTTGAGTTATAGGGGATAAACACAATAAATAATAAAATTATATTAAATTTCTTGAAACTGTTGAATTTTTTTTTTTTAATTAGGGTAGCATTCAAATTTTTTAAGACTTAGTAATAGAATTGTACCGATAATAAATAATTTTAGATAGAATTTCATTATAAATTATCTTAATAATTAATGAATGAACTAAAAAACAAATAGTCATTATCGACATGTGTAGGTTCTAGTTAGTTCAACTACCAGATTTTCTTAGAAAGTATCTATTTGATACAAGTAGATGGTAGTCACAAAATCATTTAATGCAACCACAACTCCATTTATCAAAAAAAAAAAATCTAAAATCCAAATTTTATTATATAGTACTATATATGGTAGTTAGTAGTTACATAGTCATTTAATACTTTATTGCAGGCAACATATCCTAGTTAAAAAAAAAAAAAAAATTGTTTAACCAATTTTAATTTGCCATAAGCTGCTAAAGAATAATAATTTAAATAATCCTAACATTTTATAGGCCTACTATAATTCCACTAAATAGTGCAACAGGGAAAAAAAAGAAAGAAAAGGAAAGTAAAATTAAAGATGGGTCAATAAATATAATCTTAAAAATAAAGCAATAGAGGGACCCATATTTATGAATTAAAAAAAAAAAAAAAAAAAATTCAACAACCCTCCCGTATAAGGGAGTTTTTTCTCTTTGAAATTCAACCATTGCCCACAACAACAGACAATAATAACACCCAAACCAAAAAAACGACCAAACTCATCTGCTGACTTTGCACCTACAATTCCAATACTATAATTTAATCATTGCTTTCAAATTACAATACGTTTATTTATTATTATTATTACTTGTTATTACAAACACTATTCCCAGATCGGATCTCTCTTTCTCTCTCTTTCTTGTTCTTTATAGACACAGAGATATCTCTCTCTGTCTCTAGCAATCTCTGTAACAATTTTCAGGTCAGAATATAATCATCAATGTTAAGCATTGTTGGGTTTTTGACAATCTTTAGCTACTTTCTTTTATTTTTGATTTCAGATAATGAATATTTTCTTTGATTTTTCTGTTTTTCCCAAGTCTTGGAATTGATCTGAATCTTGTAATGGAGACCTATGACGTTTATTTTATTCTATTCGGAATTTTCCTGTTTGGTTGCTAAGAAAACCCTGGAATTAATTAATGAAATGTGGGTTTTGATGCTTTTATGATTTTAGCTGTTTAGTTTCCAAGAAAGCATTGAAAAAGATAGCTCAGCTTAGCTCAAAGCAAACAAATTCATGGTATTTATTAGTTGGGTTTGTAATTCTTTTTCTTCATGTATGTGCATTTGATTGGGGAATGGCAACAATGCCTAGTAGGATAGATGTTTGTTCTTTTGTAAATTTCCATTCTGTATTGTTAACCTGATTGAGCATTATTGATTTTGGTTGAATTTGGATTTTTGGGGAATTTTTCTTTGGCTATTTTTGATGGGAGTTTTCATCTGAGCAGGTAGCTTTGGAGATTTCAGAGTGATTTGAATATATCAGACTGGCTATTTGAGGTCTTGACTAGTTAGGTCGCGAGAATCAATATAACTTAATTGATTCGTAGTTCGTCTGGAGAAGCTTCAAGGAGTCTTGAGGTTAAGATCAATCTGAAAATTGTATGCTTATGATGTTTGTTGTGTTGGATAATCTTGCTATCTGATTTGATGGAAACTAAAGTTGGAGTGTATGGATGGGTTTAAGTTAGGATAGGAAAGGAGATGGTCGAGCGTGATTTGGATACAGAAAACACTGGGTACACGGGAGTCAACGACACTCAGAGTGGCAACCAAGGTTCAGGTCTTCGCAGGGAGCCCTCATTCTCAGGCTGGTGTGATGAGGATGGGAGGATCTGTTTAAATCATCAATTAGAAAATGCTGATGAATTTGTAGAAGAAGACTCTGATTTTGAGTTGCCTTTGCTTCAACACGGGGAGATAGAAAACGGGTTTTTGGGTAGGGAGGACTATCATAAGTTTAAGGATAGAAGAATGTACTTGAACGGTAGTAATAATATGGATGATGCTTCCATTCGTGTTGGGAGGAATGAAAATGAGAAGTATGTTCCTTTCAATATTGAAAATGGGTCTGCAAGGGAGACCAATGGTGCCGATGTCTCTATGTCAATCGGTAATCATGAATCAATGGCACCATATTCCAAGGATCCTATTTCTGTTGCCAATGTGTTGAAGACATTGTTTTTCATACTTGTGTGGTACACTTTCAGTCTATTATTGACCATGTAAGTTCCTTCTATGCTCATTCATTTATTCAATGCATAGTGTTTCATTCAGTTTCCTCATTGATGCAATGGAAATTTCTTTGGTTCTTATTATGTGCTCTTTTGATTAGATATAACAAAAGCCTGTTAGGAGAAGATTTGGGAAAGTTCCCAGCTCCTTTATTGATGAATACTGTCCATTTTACAATGCAAGCTGTTCTATCATGGGCCATCACATGGTTTTGGTCTCATAGGTTTGAACCTAGCGTTGCTATGTCATGGAGGGATTACTTTTTGAGAGGTAAATTTTTCCACTTAAATTTATTATGTCAATTTGCTGCCTAAAAACTGATTAATTATTCTGTTTATTTTTTCCAACCAAGCTAGTGCTGAAATCTTTTGGTTTGAAATGATGGTTGGTTTTGGGTTTCAAATACTTTGTGGTTAATAGTACTTCCAAAAAAAAATTGTGGTTGTTCGGAACAAATTTTAATTGAATCAGGATTCTCCTCTTTTCTTGTTTGCTTCATCCTAAATGTGTTATTGTATTTAACAAAATAGAATTCTACATTATATATAACTCAGATGTAGTTGTGTACTTGGAACATATGAGATTCAGGTACTGTTTAATGCGCTGGAGCAGTGTGTTTATTGATATTTGTCTTTCTTGTATCCTCTTTGCCATCTGAAATCTATAAGAAATTTATTTTCTGATATAAAAACTTAAAAGTTATTGGTAAAAGTAAGAAGTTAGTCTTGTGATTGAACATGCAAATTATGCAGAAGGTTCTTTCACAGATTAGCAAACTCTCATAGAAATGCTAATCAAATTAAAAGGATTGAGGTGGATGGTATTCTTTATGAGGATGAGCCTGATGTTCGCTCTCAGTTAGTTCTTTTCTATCAAGGATTGTTTAAGGAAACTGAGGTGGGGCGTTCCACTATGGATGGGTTAGATTTTGCTTGTATCGAAGAGGGTGAGCGGTTATCGTTAGAGAAGGAGTTCACGAAGGAGGAAGTCACCCAGGTTTTAAGGGAGATGGAGGGGGATAAAACCCCTGGTCCTGATGGTTTCACCATAGCTTTTTTCCGCATTTGTTGGAGTGTGGTGGAAAAGGATGTTATGGAATTTTTCACTCATTTTCACCGACACTCTGGGTTTGAAAGGTCTATGAATGCTTCGTTTATCACTTTAATTCCTAAGAAGTGTAATGCCGTTAACATCAAGGATTTTCGTCCCATCAGTTTGGTGAGTAGCGTGTACAAGCTGCTGTCTAAGGTGTTCGCTAATAGGTTGAGGGTGGTTTTGGACAAGCTCATATCTGAGACTCAAAATGCGTTTGTTGGCGGAAGGCAGATTCTGGATTCAGTGCTTATTGCAAATGAATGCCTGGATAGCAGGTTGAAGAGTAGAAGTCCGGGGGTGGTATGCAAGCTTGATATTGAAAAAGCTTATGACCATGTGAACTGGGAGGCCTTGTTTTATTTGTTGGACCAGATAGGTTTTGGGATGAAATGGAGGGGGTGGATTAAGGCTTGTGTAATGTCTGCCTGTTTTTCTGTCTTGGTAAATGGATCCCCTG
The DNA here is from genome assembly GCA_028535165.1 of Quercus tomentella. NCBI lineage: Eukaryota > Viridiplantae > Streptophyta > Magnoliopsida > Fagales > Fagaceae > Quercus > Quercus tomentella. The sequence goes on along the minus strand of JAPQVY010000100.1, from coordinate 41,780,238 downwards.
AAGGTTTTTTTGGATGCTCATGTGGATTGAGACAAGGGGATCCACTATCCCCGCTATTGTTTCTCTTGATAATGGAGGTTCTAAGTAGACACTTGAAGAAGACAGAAGAGTGTAATCTTATTCGGGGATTCCATGTGGGAGATGTGAACGCTGTTGGTGTGCGTATCTCTCACCTGTTATTTGCTGATGACACTATCTTATTTTGTGATGCCTCTAGGGAACAGTTGTTGTCCATAAGGTTGGTGTTGTCTTGTTTTCAGGCTTTTACGGGGCTGAAGGTCAATATCGGGAAAAGTGAGATCGTTCCCGTTGGGGAGGTGAATAATATAGTTGCTCTAGCTAATATTCTTCAATGTAGAGTGGGCAGGTTGCCTATGAAATATTTGAGGATGCCGTTGGGAACTTCTTTTAAGTCAGCTGCGATTTGGAATCCTATTTTGGAGAAAATGGAGAAGAAGCTATCTGGGTGGAAGCATCTCTATTTATCTAAAGGTGGTAGGCTCATGTTAATAAAGAGTACTCTCTCAAGTCTCCCTACGTACTTTTTATCTCTCTTTATTATTCCTAAAGCTGTGGCAGCTAGATTGGAAAGTATTCAGAGAAATTTTCTGTGGGGGTCTTCTAAGGGGAGTTTCAAGTATCCGTTGGTGGCTTAGGATGAGGTGTGTTCTCCCGTTGAGAGGGGCTGTTTGGGGATAAGAAGTGTGGTGTCATTTAATTAAGCGCTTTTAGGGAATTGGCTGTGGAGATTTGGTCATGAACCTACCCATCTTTGGTGGAGAGTTATCTCCACAAAATATGGTGAGGGTCATGGGGGGTGGTGCACTAAAGTCTGCAGGAGGGCTCATGGGTGTGGTTTTTGGAGAAGCATTAATGAAGGGTGGGAGAGCTTTTCTAAGCATCTATCCTTTGCAATGGGAGATGAAACTCGTATCCGCTTTTGGCATGATAGGTGGATTGGTGAGAATTCTTTAAAAGATCGCTATCCTGAGCTTTATGCATGTTCAGCGATCAAGGATGCTTGCATCTCTGAGGTTTTGTGGGCTCAAGAAGGGGGTACTGTTAGAGTGTGGAATTTAAGGTTTTATAGAGTGTTTGAAGATTGGGAGTTGGATGCTTCTTAGTCTCTATTTCAGCTTATCCAACCTCGAATTCCTCGGGGTGTTAGGAGAGATACTCTATGCTGGAGGCTAAAAGGGGATGGAAAGCTCGACACTCGGTCTTACTACCATGAGATTTGGGGTGCCTTGAATTCTTTATTTCCTTGGAAGGGTGTTTGGAAACCAAAGATTCCTAAGTGTGTGGCGTTCTTTCTGTGGACTGCTGCACATGGTCGGATCCTCACTTAAAATAATCTAATGCTTAAAGGTCGCCCTTTGGCTAATTGGTGTTGTATGTGTTGCTGTGATGGGGAGTCGGTAGACCACCTTCTTCTTCATTGTCCTGTTACTCATTCCCTATGGGCTTTCATGCTTCAGGCTTTTGGTATTCCTTGGGTTATGCCGGGTTCGGTGGCGGGTTTGTTATCTAGTTGGTATCAGTGGCTTGGGAAGCATAATTTGGAGATTTGGGATTTGGTTCCAGGGTGCTTAATGTGGATTGTGTGGTTGGAGTGAAATCGTAGATCCTTTGAAGATAAAGAGAAAACGTTGGAGTTAAAGATTTTATGCCAACGTAGTCTAATGGAGTGGTCTCGTTGTTGGGGTTTTACTGAGTGTTCTTCTCTCTCTGAGTTTATGCCTCCCCTTAGCTTAGTTTCCTGACATCTCTCTTGCTGTTGTGTTGTGTTGTGCTGTGTTGCTGTTGTGTTGCTGTTGTGTTGTTTTGTTGTTCATCATCATGAACATCTTGTATTTCTCTTTTATTTTTTTCCCTCTTTAATATAAGTTTTCTGATTACCTATCAAAAAAAGAGTGAAGGAAACTGAGGATAATGAAAGTACTTCTATGTACCATGCATTTTTTTTATTAGTTGTGAGAATCCTGCAATCTTTTGTCAGTAACTTGATTGCTTTGATATTTTGTTGGCAACATGATCAATAGTTAGCATCGAAGAACTTGTCAATTCCTTAAAAAGTATAATGCAAGCTACCTGGCTGGGTGATATAATTTAAAAAGAATCCTCGCTACACTTATAGGTAATCTACCTTAATGCATTCCGAGTACTTGCTTGGATATTTTGTAGGCAACATGACCAATAGTTTGCATCAAAGGACTTTCCCATTCTTTAAAAAGTTTAATGCAAGCTACTTGGTTGGGTGATATAATTTGAAGAGAATCCTTAATGCAAGCTACCTTAATGTGTTCTGAGTACGGAATATGGAATGAGCAGTTTAGTCAACAGAGTTTCTATTGTCAAATTAAGGTCTTAGTGCTGGAGTTTGTGTGACAATAGAATTATGCATGGGGCCTGTTTCTTCTTGTATTAATATGATGAGACAAAGATGAAGAAGCCCTGAATTTAATGAAGAGATGAAGATCATTGATGCTCCCCTTGCTAGGAGAGAAGGAAAAGGAAGATGAGCTAACTGGTAGCAAAAGAAAAAAAATTGTAGGTGAGAGAAAGGAAACTGTCTGTCCTGTTTGTTTGGTTAAGAGGAATGAAACAGAAGGAGAGGAAAAAAAAGCAGAAAAGTGGGCCTTGAAAACATATAACAAGAAGTCCCCTCCCTTTCAAGTACCCAAGTGTGTTTGTCAATTTTAGTTAGAGATAAAGAATTGATAAGATGAGACATTTGAAGTGAAGTTTGGTTTGTAGTTCTAATTTTTGTTTGATAATGGAAGGATTAGAAGAGATTTTTGTTAGAAAATATTAAGGGCCATTAAGTTTTGTTATAATGATTGTACAATATGATTTAAATGTTGTACTTGAACAATTCCTTTTTTTTTTTTTTTTTTTTTTGAATAAGTATACTGATGTAGGGAAAATTAGGAAATTTGAGTACGTTTTGTACGTGGTAATTTGAGAGAAAATAGTGCTGTTTAGGGGCTGTGTCAACGGTATCCGTGAACCACAAAGGCGAACGTGCCTATTGCTGAAAACACTAAATTTTATTAATCAACTCATTCATTTTTATTTTTTTTTGAATAATCAACTCATTCTATCACCTTTGAATACATTGAGCACAATATATATAAAGACTCTTACTTGTACTCATAGTAATAGGATTCCTACTAGTATTAGGACTACTATAAAGATAAGTACTTAACTTGGACCCAAAGAAAATAAACCTAAGATACTTAGAATACCTTAGAAGATCTTAGACTCAACTAAATTACCAAAATACCCTTAATTTGCAGGAATTATATAAATTACAGATTTGCCTGAGTATAAAATTGACTTTAACTAATAAAATAAAATCCAAATTAAAAACTGTTTTAATCCTAAAAGACTCATATGTGGACCCCATAAAATAATTCTTGAATAGGAAAATTTGCAAAGTAATAAGCAAATTAATCTTCCATGGCTTCATCATATATTTGAACACCTCCTTCCATTTTCACCAAATCCTTCAATTGTTTACTAAATTATTGAGGTCGTACATCATTTCATCTCTCTTCACTTCCCTCATTATCCAATAACCAGACGAGAAGTGATTCAAATTTTGACAAAGTTCTATGAATCCAAGTACACACTGTGAAAGTTTGATCTGGATATGTGTGTGTGTGTGTGTGTGTGTGTGTGTGTGTGCATGTGTTTTAACTGATCCCTGTTATCCATATTGTTAGGTATGCATGCTCTGCAAATCAGAAGAAGAACATGAACATGATTGAATCTCTTATATTTTGCAGTAAATCACCATTTGGGTGAAGCTTACTCAAATGCTCCCTTTCTTAGTAGAGAAGTGTAAATTGATTTTTATGAATGTATAGGCAAGCTGTTAATAACACATTACTTTCTTTTGCTTGATGAGTGGTTTAATTTTAATTCTCAAAGAGGAGATAGATATTATCTTCAAGTGAATTTTGCTGAAGAAATCAGTAAAATATTTTATGTTTATCTCAGACGTTGCATGTGATTTATTTTCTTGGTTGATGATATATTACGTCTTGTATGCCCATATGTTTATTTCCTCTAATTACTATTATTTAATTTATATATGTTTCTTGATGCAAAATTTCTGTAATAGCTTGTTAAATTAACTTTTCTATCAACTAATGCTACAGATGGACTTTGCCTTTCACAGTTGTACCAACAGCGCTTGGATCAGCAATGGACATTAACCTGAGTAATGCATCCCTTGTATTTGTATCTGTCACATTTGCCACAATGGTTAGTTATCTTCTACTGTACTACAGCATCATGGGATAGTTATCATCTCAATAAAGTTTCTCTATATGCTTACTAAATCCACATTTTACCATTTCTAAGGTTCTAAGCAAACATACTTCTTTTGTTTGTGCAGTGTAAATCAGCTTCTCCTATATTTCTCCTATTATTTGCATTTGCTTTCAGGTGAATCTCTTGTCAATTAAGCTGTATTGCCTGTCTCTTTTTCATATGAATAACCTATGTGAATATTGTGTATTTTTTTTCTGTTATTAAGAGTTGATGTGTCATTTTCTGTTGTTCTTCAAGCTGATCTTTTAGTTTCTTGAACACTTTGGCCCCATTTGGCATTGCCTTTAGAGAGGGAAAAAAGATCTTTAAGGGGCTTAAAGCTTTTTAGCAATATTTGTCACCTCTTTGGAAAATTTGCTAAAGAGCTCCCCATGTAGAGTATTTCAACATGACTATTCCACATGGCATAGGCATGATGAGGTGGCCAACTACTCCATAAAAGCATTCTAATGTGGTTGAATAAAATACTCAGCAAAGAACCTTCTTTTCAAGATGTGATTAAATGGTTCTGCCGTTTATTCTAAAAAAAAAGATGTGATTAAATGGTTTTTAGACATGTGGATAGTTGTTGTAGAAGTTAGTTAGACATGTGACCAACTGTTTTAAGCGTGTTATTCATATGCTAGCTATAGTCTGTTATGATTGACACACGTGATTAATTGTTTTTACACGTGTGCTAGCTATAGTTTGTTGAGGGCTAGTTATTATTTAGGGATGATGTCATCATGTTAGCATAACCAACTACTTAGTGTAAAAATAGCCAAGGTTGAACATTGTAAACTCAAAATTTATGATTGGATAATAAATTTACTTTGAAATTAGAGTTGCGATTAGAGTCTCTCTTGTTTTGTCTACTCTCTCTTAACTCAATGTTCTCTCTTTTTCTTTGAAAGTCCAAATTTTTTGTTTGCATTGCTTCCCCCCACCCCCCCCCCCCCAAAAAAAAAAAGTCACTAAACTACTTTAAAACTCTTTTGAGCACGGTTATAACTTTTAATAATAGAAACAATGAATATATAGAAATGTCTACATTTATTTTTCAAAATGACACTTGATGCCCACATGTTCTGAGAGAGAAAGTAATAATAATAATAATAAGAAGAAGGTAAAAATGCAAAAGCAATCCCTTGTGGTTTGTGAGTAATTTTCACAAACAATCCTTGTACTGTCAATTTAAAATTTAAACCCCTGACATATCAATTGACCAAATTGATTGTCGTAATAAAATTTAATTAAAATTTTTCTTAAAAAAATTCTTTTTCTTTTTCTTTCTTATTCTATTTCTTTCTCCTCACAACACAACCACCCACACCCTCATCCACACTGTGACCAATAACCCCCAAACCCACACCGCCTCCAAATTGGTGAATTGTAGTACCTCTAGTAAGCAACACTCCCCCCTTGGGGTCCCATCTCTTCAAACCCAGATTCCCTCTTGAATAAAAAGTCTCAGTTAAGTTCAGCTCCATGCTCTTCAGACTCTTAATGAAGGCAATAGCTCCAATAGACATTTCTGCTCACCTTAGAGTCCCAAAAATCAATAAAAATTTAGCTCATTAATAGTACTACACGAAAATTTGCAATTATTTGCTCCATTTGGTTGAGAAAATTCAGAAAATCATAAATAAATCATTTTTCATTTCCTGAACTTTCTCAGCAACCATACAGAAAAGTTTTCCTGCTTTTAATAGTACTACATGAAAATTTGCAATTATTTGCCCCATTTGCTAAGAGCCTTGTAGCTCATGGCTGGCATCTTTTTTTTTTTTTTGATAGGTAATAAAGATTATATTCAAAAACACTACCTTATGCAAAAAAAAACATGAGGCAGAGAGAAAAATACATAGGGAAAAGAAAGAGTGAAAAGAAAAAGAAAAGGAAAGATACTAAGTACAAAGGAGGGAGCTAAGGAACATAGGGAGAGAATCACTAGAGGTGAGTCCCCATGCCCTAGACTAGTCAAACAAAGTGCCACTGAAAGAGGCCAATAGCTGGTCATCCGAGCTATCCATGTCCTCAAACGTCCTCCTATTTCGCTCCCACCAAGGACACCACATCAAGCATAATGGAGCAAAATTCCAAATGCTAGACGAATGCTTTCCAAGCCAATTCCACCAACCAAAAAGAGTATCTGCAATCGATCTTGGCAAGACCCAAGAGAACCCAAAGGATCTAAACACCAAAGTCCACAACCGATAAGCCTTTTCACAATGTAGTAACAAATGATCCACCGTCTCCCCATTACTGCAGCACATGATACACCAGTTGACAAAATCCAACCTTCTACCCCTCAAATTATCACCTGTAAGGATCCTATCCCATACAGCAGTCCACACAAAGAAGGAAACATGCTGAGGAGCCTTAACCTTCCAAACACCTTTCCAAGGAAAAATAATGGCTAGGGGGCTTCTTTTGGTGTGTCCGTGACATCCAGAGTTCAAATCCCCCCTTCTTGTTGTAACTATTAAATTAAAAAAAGAAAAATGTTCCACATCCAAATCAGAACCCATTACCACCAAAGAAACTCAAAATCTCAAATTCATAAAGAAAATTCGAACAAAGGGAAAAGATGCACAGAAATTTCCTGTTCAGACATTTTCACTAGTGAGTAACTCATTCAAACTTCAATTTTAAGTACACAATTCATCCAAATCTGAATTCTGTTTACAATACTACCAAAATTAGATCACAAAAACATCATCATTGTATCCAACATCCACAAATCAAACAAAAAAGAAACTCGATGCATGTTTGTGGTTGTGTTGATAAGTGACACAATCGAGGCAGGTTGTGGCTGATTGAGTTCCACTTGAAAGCCCATCCTGAAATCACACCTCTGGTTACACCCTTACACCCTTGGCTGAGTTTACTCCATCTTTGAACCTTGCCAATTGAAAATCTATCCTTAAGCTCTACTGCATTGTGAGCCACCGAATGTCGCTGTGATGCAAGGATTGAATTGCCACTCCTTATTCTAACACCCCATTCTAAAATTGGCTCCATTGGTTTTCAAGAACAATAAAGATTGACAGAGGAGAATCTCATTGTACCAGCCCTTTTTTTATCCACTGACAATCTCCGAAAGAGAGGTAATATTGTCTTGGAATGATGTTGCATGTGTAAAAGGTGTGAGGAGTCTGGATCATCTTCTTCTTCATTGTGGACAATGGTGTTCTGCATATTTGGACTCCAATGGGTTATGCCAAAGAGGGTTATTGACAAGTTCGCAGCTTGGTGGGGTTCTTTTGGCAGGCATACAAACATAGCTATTGGGAAGACTGCCATATTGCATCATGTGGTGTCTTTGGCAAGAATGGAATGCTAGAAGTTTTGAGGGATGTGAATGGTCTATCCTTGAATTTAAAGCCTTTTTCTTTCGTACTTAGTTAGACTGGAGTGTTGCTTTTCATTCTTTTTCCTTGGTTTACTCTTTTATGCATGTTTGAGCATTGTAATTTGAGGGATTGATTGTACTTCCCTCTAAGCATATCCCCGGTGTACTTGGTATGTGTTTTTTTAATAAAATATTTCGTAACTAATAAAAAATAAAAAAAAGATTGACAGAGGAGAAGGAGAAATGAGATATAGAGGACTGCGAAAATGAAGAAGAAACAGTAAGGGAAAAAAGAAGAAAACAACAAAGATAATAGAAAGAAAACGTTTTAAATAGTTTTTTAGTTAATTTTATTAAAAATAAATTTGACGGAAGTGGGACAGAAGGGTCAGTTACCTTGGGGGTTTAAAATTAAATCAATAGTAAAACGGGAGTGTTTAAATGACACAAATCGCAAGGGTTCTTTTTATATTTTGCCCTAAAAAAGACATTGGCCATTTAATTGGATTCAAATATGAAAAGACAAGGAAGTTTTATCAAATCAAACATAGGATCTACCCTTCCTGTTCTCCACCTGCGTTATGTGAATAATAGCCCCTTTTTCTACAAGAAATTGGGATTGTCTATTTTTTCTTTGGTGAGTATGTGTTACTGCTCCAAGGTTTCACTTCCTGATTTCTTCATTAACTCTCAAGTTTGGTTTTGTGTTCTTGACACTGAACCCATGCTAGTGACCAAGCCCTGTCTTATTAGTTTGGTTCCTCAGTCCATGCATCTTGATCCCATGATTACAGTTGTCTAGGTAGGGGAACACACTGCAAAGAGATTTAACACCATATCAACAATCCATCAAAAGCATGCCTAGTACCTCTCTTCAAACGCTATTGAGTGTTTTGCATATCTCATTTTAATTTCTTTGTAATTTTTTCCCTTTATGGTTGTCATGTATACGTGACCTTTGGATTCCTTGAGCTTTTTTTAGATGGTGCTTTTAATGAGGATTTTGGTTTCGTGGGTTATTACAAAATGGATCATGAATTCTAAGGGTGTTGGTTGTGCCGGTTAATATTGGATTATGAATTTTGAGTTGTTTCAGCGCTGAGTCTATGACCTTGAGATTAATCTCATAAAGGTAGAATGCAGTAATTGTTGTGCTGTAACTTATAAGCTAGGCAGCCAGGCGCAATTGTGAATAATGTTACGTATCTGAGTATTCTTGTTTGCTCCTGTCTGTGTGCATGATATCTCTGCTTTGGTTTTTGATGCACTCACATAATGTTTTAATTATGGTTAAAGAAGCTCTGTATGATTTAAAATTTGTTTCCATTCCAATGTTGAAGGGGCAATTAGAGTTCTCAGATTTGAAATAAAATTTTTTCTCCCAATTTTATCTGCTATACTTGAAAGTTCTGCATTATATTGGTGCTTGAATGTGGTGGGCGGCCAAGAGCTTTTACATTGTGACCATTGCACAACTTGGGGATAGGATGAAAGAGCCAGGTAGGTGGTATAATTATGTGCAAAAAAGATTAGTGATCACAATAGTAAGGAGCCAATTATGTTTGATTGTGCAACATGGACAAGTGGAAGACTCCAAAGGATACTTGCTGAGGGTGCCAGGCTGTGGAAAAGAATAATGGTCTAGGAATTGGTAGACAATGTTACCCTGGGTGGTGTTTTTTGATCGTCTATAGACCCTGGGTAGGGTTGAATGGCAATAAAGATTCTTGTGGCTGTGCATAAGTTGATAAAATGAAGTTTTCTTAAATTGAGTTTAAGATCTTGCCTTATAAGGTGATAGAAAGCCTTTTGAGTTTTTAAATCTCCAATTTTCATGCAATATTTCATGTTGATGTTCTGAGCTTCAGGTCATGATTATGCAAATGCAGATTCAAATAGAAAAGTTCATGTATAGGTGCTTTTTTCAAGTTTTTAGAAGTCTATCCATCCATTGTTTTCTTCTCTCTCAGTAAAATGACTATTTTGTGATGTTCATTTTTTTGTAATTTTATTTCATACTGCTTTGACTTTTATGAATTTCTTGCAAATTATAATCTAGATATCTATTCATTGTGTGTTTTGATGTGTATGTTTTTTTGGGTTACCTATTATTTACATTTAATGCTGAAATTTATTTGGAAGGTTGGAGTCTCCAAGCATTAAACTCTCAGGCATCATTTTAATTATCTCAGTTGGAATACTTTTAACAGGTATCAAACTCCGTCTGTAGTTGTGTTATTCTCTAATTGCTCAGTTGAATATGCCTGCATTTTGTCTGTAGTGCAGATAGCACCACCAGTGTTAGGATATATAACCCGTTATTTGTGAGGATGTGAGTTTGTGAAAGTAGTGATAATCTATAGATGTCCCTGGCTGCTTGAGTGATGCAACAAGTGGACCCACCAAGTCACAAGCCCTTACAGGCTTATATGAGAATGGATCCCAAATGGATAACATGGAATAATATTCGGTGTATTGGTTCAAAGTGTGAATAGATCCTGAAGATGATTTATGCAAGGAAATAAAAATTTCTCTCCTTGCCCCTATCTCAATTTCTCTCCTTATATTTGCTGGCTAGTACAGGAATGGTTCCTTGTTTTTGTTAATGGGGGGAAATTCAGTCATAAAGATATGATATGCCCAAAACATAAGGATTTTATGTCAGCTGCATGATTCTAGTTACTTTGTGTAAGTATCATTAGACTTGTTTACCGTGCCTGGACAGCCAAAATATGCATCCGATAATCCTACGGCTTTTTCTGTTCCATATTCTTTCTGCTGTTAATATAAATTCATATTTTGTCCAAGGTCGTTATCAAATTTTATACTTCACATGCAATGATTTCTTGCAAATGCATTTGTTTCCAAAATTAGTATGTTTTGTCTGCCCTTCCTCTCTCCTCTCTCCCTTCATTCAAATATAGGGTTAATGTTTGAACATATAAAGGCGTTTTAGGATCTGAGGATTCTCAACTTAAACTTCACGAAAAGAAAATTTGATTGTATGGTATACCCCTATATTTTGCTGCAATGCAACAGCCCTTACCATGGTTGACTTCTGCTATGATTTATTTGGTGCAGTTTTCTTACATTAGTGATTCTCCAATATATGATTGGATGACTTTTTAGGCGGTATTCTTTGTTTTTTGATTTATATCTCTTGTTAATTTTAGGTCTTTACATTAGATATTATTCTTGTACGCCCCTGTTTACTTGTTTTGATTTTTATCAGGGAGCAAAAAAGAAAAAATTAAAGATATTCAGTGTTAATATTTCTGTGTTTTCCATATGGGCTATATTGCAGTTGCAAAAGAGACAGAATTTGAGTTTTTGGGTTTCATCTTGGTTATGCTTGCTGCTGTAATGTCTGGCTTCCGCTGGGCCATGACTCAAATTCTTCTGCAGGTAGGTCTTGTGTAGGTTTTTTAGTTACTTTCTATTTGTGTGATATATGGATTTTGATTATTTTTTCCATTATCCAAAGTTTTGATTTCTTTTTTTTAATAACTGTGTTCTTAATTCTTGTTGTTGTCTTGGAATCTTATTTTGCATTCTATTCGTTCGATTCGACACCAATATCAATATAAAGAAAGAAGCTTATGGTAAGTGCTGTATATTGCCTTTTTTGGAATTTAAATTTTAGCAAAGTTTGATGTTATTAGATTAACACGTGTTTTCATATGACTGCGTTTGGACTAGAATCATCAGTTGTCACTTAGGTGACATCATTAGAGTTTTATTTTGAACCTATAACCGTGACTCATCTTCTAGAGTTACAAAAGAATATTATGTGTAAGAAAGGGCAATCTTATATTTTTAATATTCATATATAAATAAAGAACCTGGCCACTCTAGAGTTGCTTCTCACAATGTTTTTTTTATTCTTCTCTCTCTAGCTGTAAATTCTATGGTGTTAAGGTGTGGTCTGTGTAAAAGGTCTTGTGTTTGAATATGAGGAACCCCCAGTTATTTCATTTTTCATTTTTGGTATTGCTTAATGTACATTGTTGGCGCACCTGTCAACTTGGTGTGTACTACTTTATTGAGTTCCTTTGTCAAGTGATTCTTTATTTTATTTTTATTTTATAAATTGACGAGTATCAAAAGTCCTCACTTGTGAAAATGATAGATAAAGAATTTTCAACGAATAAGAAGTGTAGTTTTTCTGCTTATAGAAGATCATAGAAATCATAGCTGAGCATATTTTAGAATATAAAAGTTTGATTTTGTACAGCCTGTGCTTTAAGTAATCGTCAAAGTACTGCAATTTGTCTTGCTTTATATATACCTGTCCGGTCCAGAGATGTGCATTTCAGCCTTCAGGGTTTATGGTGTTTGCCAGAAATAGAAGTTGATCTTTTTGCAGCAACAAAGAAAATACTAAATTTATACTCTATATTTGTAGTAATGAGATATGTTTATTGAGGAAGAGACAGATTTATGATTTTGGATAGGATAGTTTGGTGAAGAAGAATATATGTGTTTGATCCTAGTTAGTCTTTTAGGGTCCATTTGGTTAGACGGGTGGAAAAGTGGGAGAATAGAAAATGGGAAAGGGATAGAAAATTGGGAGGATAAAAGAGATTTAGTTTTCTCTCATATGTGTTTGGTTGGGAGGATGAAAAAGTGGAGAGATGGAAAATGAAGTTGGTATAAATTTACAATAACGTCCTTATTAAATTAAAACAAAAAGTAATTCATTTTTTAATTAAAAAATTGTGTATGGACACTTCAATTTTATTTTTTACTTTTTGAAAGACCAAGAGCCAAAGGATCCAAAACAAATGTGAGCCAAAAAAAGAAAAGAAAGAAGGGAATGTAAAAAAAAAAAAAAAAAAAAAAAAAAAAAAAAAAAAAACCAAGACCAGCTAACGATGATAATAGAAGAAACGGACAAAAACAAATAAGCAAAAAAATTGCTAGTTGCTGGTTGTTGGTGGAACGGCAATTTTGTCCAAAACACAGTTCCCCATTTTATCTTGAATTTTCTCTCCATTTTGGAGAGATTAAGTTTTGGTGGACCCAGAGAGAAAACAGTTGGGGCTCGCCAATTTTCTCTCCTCCTCCCCCTCCCAACCAAACACCCCTCCCACCCATTTTCTCTCCTATTTTCCACTTTTTTTTCCATCCTCCTCAAAATCATCCCAACCGAACATACCCTTATAGCTGATCCCAAAGTTCAGGGACGGAGGCTTTGTTGTATTTGTAGAGATGAGATATATTAATTGTTAATGTTGGAGTTATTCATGAGGGCATCTCATAAGTCCCTTTCTATTTGGAACCTTATATTAGAAAAAATTGAACAGAAGTTAGTTGGGTGGAAGAAGCTGTATTTGTCGAAAGGTGGTAGATTGACTTTGCTTAAAAGTACGTTATCTAGCATCCCTACTTTTTTTTTTTTTTTATCTCTTTTCACCGTTCCTACACATGTGACTAACAAAATTGAGAAGTTGCAAAGAGATTTTTTTGTGGGGTGATTCTAAGACACATTTGTTGGGATGGGATAAGGTGTGTATGCCTATTGCCAATTGCAGTTTAGGAATTAGGAAATTGACCACTATCAATAAAGCCCTACTAGGAAAGTGGCTTTGGCATTTTGGGGTCGAGGAGACTCGGCTTTGGAGGAGAGTTGTAGTTTTGAAATTTGGGGAAGAATTGTGGGGGAGGGGGACCTCCAAGCTAGGAAAGGGTGTTCATGGGTGTGGTTTGTGGAGAAGTATTCGGATGGGTTGGGATGTTTTTAGCAAAAACATCCAGTTTAAAGTTGGGATGGGGAATAGAGTGAAATTTTGGACAGATCGGTGGTGTGGGGATTTTCCTCTCCATTTGGCTTTTCCGGTCTTGTAAAATATTGCTGCTAACAAAGCGGCTTCTGTAGACTCATCTTTGATATGCCAAGAAGCGCGGGATAGGAGAACTTGGGATGTTTGTTTCATTCAAGGTCCTAATGATTGGGAGGCAGATGTGGTGGATGATTTCTTTTGATTTTTGGCATCCAATTTACCTTCAACGATAGATGGTGATCGTATGAGATGGAAGTTGACAAAGAACGGGGGTTTTAATATCCGTTCGTTTTATCATAAGTTACATGGTTCTTCTTTCGTTGTTTTTCCATGGAAAGGTATTTGGTAAGGCACCCTAGCGTATCTCTTTCTTTGTTTGGACAGCCGCATGGGGTAGGATTCTCATGGGAGATAACTTGCAGGTTGGGGGCTTTGATTTCGTTGACTGGTGCATTATGGGTCGTTGTTGTGGATCATTTGTTGTTACATTGTGGAAAGATTTATCGGTTGTGGAGCTTTGTGTTTAGTACTTTTGGGATTTCGTGGGTTCCCACACGTTCAGTGACAGATTTTCTATTTGGTTGGTGGAATGGTTGGGGAAGCATTCATCTCACATTTGGAATTTAGTTCCGTTGTGTTTGATGTGGTGTATTTGGAGGGAACGCAATCGGCGGACTTTGAGGACTTGGATAGATCCGATGATCAGCTGCTTGCTCTCTTTTTTGGTTCCCTTTTTGATTGGTTTAGGGCTTGGGGACTCACATCTAGTGATTCTCCCCCTTTGTTCCTTAGCCCTCTCTTTATTTGTAATTAGTGCTTCTTTTATGTTTTTGTTTTTCTCTTTTTTTTTGTACTCTTTGATATGCTTTGTGCTACTTTGCATTTAGCAGTTTTTTGAATATACATATTTCTTACTTATCAAAAAAAAAGAGTTATTCATGAGAATGTGTTGTGAGATGCTTTGCATAGGGGTAAAGCTTCCAAGAAGCTTGGAAGGGTTTATGATGCCCCCCAAATTTTAAAATTGCCCCTATTTATGGTTTAACCATTAATATTTATTACCCCTCCAATGTTGTTAATACTCCTTCACTTGTATGGGTGAGCTTTTGGGTTCAAGAATCAAGACCTATGGAGTGTGTAACTTACAATAAAAAATCTATTATTCTAAATATGCCACCCCCTCCACATGCACACACACAAACTTAACTAAGAAGAAGAAAAGAAAAAACACTCTCTGGTTCTGGAAGGCTTAGCACAAAAATTTGTGTCACATTTCAGAGAATTTTGTTCTTTCTTCCCTAGGATATGAACAACACTATATTTTTTAACCAATGAATCCCTTAAAGATGGTCAAGTCTGTTATTATAAATGCTGTTATGTCTTCTTTTGATAGTTAGAGTTAAAAAATTGCTGTTCAGTTTTCCGAAATTTTCCTAAGATGGTTCTATTTAATTGTTTCAGGTCTGAAAAATCCCCTTACCTTGATGAGCTATGTGACTCCAGTGATGGCATTGGCAACTGCCTTTTTTTCTCTTATATTGGATCCTTGGCATGAAATCATAGGGAGCAACTACTTCAATAGTCCATGGCATGTCACTCGAAGTTGCTTGTTGATGCTTTTTGGTGGAACACTTGCCTTTTTTATGGTAAGAATTTAGGTTTAACTTTTTTTATTTTTTAAAAACAATTTTTTCTTTAGGTTTCCTTTTTGCTTTTTTTTTTTCTTTTTTTTGTGGGGGGGGGGGGTTGGGGGGTGATGGAGATGGATTTTAACTGACTTCAACTTAAATGTAGTCCATTTCAGTTGTTTAACTTCTCATGTTGCTGTTGTTGTTAACATGCCTTTAAGTCATATATCTATAAATTTGAGTTATTGCTTATAAATACTTAGGATGTTCATGTTGCTGCAGGTATTGACAGAATACATTCTTGTCTCAGTAACTAGTGCCGTCACGGTAACAATAGCAGGTGTTGTCAAGGAGGCTGTCACTATAGTGGTATGAACTGCTCATTTTTGTCTGTTTGTTAAATTGACCTAGTGCAAACTCTAAATTTTGGTTCTGTCCAACAGTCTAGACTTCCCCATCGTCATGTTGTAAATTTCTGTTTCCATGCACAAAATATGTTTTTGAATTGGTCCACAACTCCACATTCTTTTAGGATATTCAGCTGTTAATTTTCTCTTTGTATAACAACTACTAATTCATTCATGCATGTGCTAGTGGGGCTTTCTTTATAATTAGGAATGAGTAACCTTTCCTTCTACATAATTGCATGCTGGCAATTTTTTGTAATAAATTTTCATCATTGATTTCATAATTGCTAAGTGGAGCTTGGTTTTTTATTTTATTTTATTTTCTTAATAAGTAAGAAAAAATTTAGAAGAAAAGATTACTTCAGGCACATGATGGTGACCATTAACCTAAAGAATTGCAAAAACTTATACACAAAAAAGAAGTGAATCCATGAAATTTATTAACGTATTACAATTTGTAAGACCCAATACTCAAGACCAATCATATAAAGTGTTTATCAACAATGTGGAGTCATTGATCTGTCTGTATTCTCAAATGTATGACTATTTGATGGAACAGAGCTAGAAATAGTTGTAAATCCTAAAGTGAAAAACTTTGATGGAGTTTGTGCCTTTTACTGATTTATACACGTGACACTGTTATAGCAAACCTATCAGTTTGGTATATAAGCAGTGTACCCATGTTTACTTAGTGAGTTCTGTCACATCTTCAAAAGCACTTCTGATTTCCTCTATTTCCCACCTTCTCACTCACCTGATTATTGTCCACATCTAACCTAATGATTCTGCACTCTTCTCACTCGCCTTATCATTTAAATGTCCATGTGATTTTGGAAAGCTTGGCTGTTAGAGTTGGGCCTTTCCTGCAAAAGTTGATAAAGAAGACTGCTAGGGAAGGCATGGTTTATAAGATATAATCTGTGAACTGTGTATCCAAGTGAACAAAAATTTCCAAATGTTTCAATCTGCATGGTGAACAATATAAGTTTTGACATTCTACACAGTACGGTGATGGTTCCAGATGCAGATAACAAAGTGCTTTTTCCAATCCTTTCCTGGAGAAGGGACATGTTTCCTGAAAGATGCAGATGTGGTTACAGTGTCAATTTTGTGTCTGCATTTTGGGAAGAGAGAGAACAAGCTCTTAGGGAATAGAAGCAGTAAGGGGATAGGTTGTGCAATTACTCATATTTTCCCAAAATTAGAAAGTTAACAAAAGGGTGTGGGGACTTTTCTGTCTGCATGTAAGCCTTTAGTAAATGTATTTAAGAGCAACTTCTGATCATTTCATTTATAAGGCTAGCATTTTCTCCTATCAATTATAAGCTCAATGAACTATTTTATTGATGTAAGAAACAAGTACTTTTGATAGAGAGTGGATGAATAGGGAAACAGGAATTTGAAGTTCCTTGGTGCATTAATTGGATATATTAATTTCTTATTCTCCATAAACTTTTTGAGTGATTCTGTATATTGAGATGCTGTCTCCATTGACTCCTACTTACCTGTTGTTTCCAAACATATGTAATTGCTAATTCTCGACTATTTAAATTATGAAGCACTACTGTCATGTGGTCCTGTGAATGGCAATTAATGTTTTCCACTGGTATTAATCTCTACTTATTGGCCTGCTAACCTTGGATTTGAATTGAAAACATTTCATTAAATTCATTTTTAATTTGCATGATATTGTTGAATTTCCTCTGCTGGTTTGGAAGCTGCTGTTGTGTACTATTTGTTTGACATTATTTTCTGATCTTGTGCAATTCAGGTTGCAGTGTTCTACTTCCATGATGAATTTACCTGGTTGAAAGGTGCTGGCCTTTTCACAATCATGATTGGTGTTAGTTTATTCAATTGGTACAAGTAAGTCTTCAGTTTCAAGCAAAATATCATAATATTTCAGGTTTTCTTAAATCCCTTTTCATATCGCAAAATGAAACTAATAATCTACAAAAGACTGTCAAGATTTTTATCTTGGTTCATTTTGTCATTGTTCTTCTTTATTCATTCTTGGAATTTAGGATTTTCAACATTAAATTGTTGTTAATTTGCCCAATTTGTTGGGTAATAGTAATAAAATCCTTTGAGTTTCCAATGGAGTTTTCTAGGGTTCAATCCCCCTTCTCCAACTATGGAATTATAAAAAATAAATTCTTCGAATTTCCATTTTCTGACATGCCCAGTGGCCTTGGGAA
This sequence comes from Quercus tomentella, assembly GCA_028535165.1. Taxonomy (NCBI): domain Eukaryota; kingdom Viridiplantae; phylum Streptophyta; class Magnoliopsida; order Fagales; family Fagaceae; genus Quercus; species Quercus tomentella. The sequence continues at coordinate 41,762,547 of JAPQVY010000100.1, read as the reverse complement.
ATTTGGAAATGGGATTGTGTTTTTATAAGCGTTTATTTCTAAAGTGTCTTGCTTGTACTTTACCATATTGTTGTGCTTAAATTTCATGTTTGCATTTCAATGTGTGTGTGTGTGTGTGTGTATATATATATAGAGAGAGAGAGAGAGAGCTAAATTATAGTCGCCTGAAATGTTATGGGTAGGTTGCAAGGTTTAGGACCACCTTGTCTATCTATTCAGCCTCTCCCTTGACTTTGTTATGTACACAACACTTTCACAAGAAATTCTAAGTGTTAGGATGTTATGGGTTGTTTTTTGTGGGGCAAAAAAATAATTTCAGTAGTAGGTTCGAACCAATAACAAGTAACCACCTATGATTTGTTGTGAAAATGTTGTGGACGTAGCATCCCTCTTTCTTAAAAGAGAGAAATCATGCCTCACCATGTGCTACATGCTTAGGCTTGAATAGAGTTTGAGTTTTGGGTTAAAATGGCCGAATACCATCTTTGGCAGAAATTGTTAGTGTTTAACCACTGTTTGCGAAATAAAGTGATCCACCACTGTTTTGATACTCAAGTTTGCTGTGTAACTCGAGTTCCATAAAAAGTTGCTTTCAAGTTACAAGGCAAACTTGATGGCTATTTTGTATGGAACTCGAGTTCTTGGAACTCAAGTTACACGGCAAACTCGAGTTTCAAAACAGTGGTAGATCACTAATTATTTTGCAAACAGTGATAGAACACTAAAAATTTCTGCCAAAAATGGTATTTGGCCATTTTGCCCCAGAATTTTGTGCTTCATTGCTTTGCACTTGTAGCATCTGTAGTGTGTTGCGATAAGAGATTCGGAAAACTCTAGCTTGTTTGAAATGATGAGGATTGAAATGCAGGGCTTTACTATCCCATATTCTAAAAGGTGCTTGTTTGGATGACTAGGTTTGCAATTGGGAATTTACATGGGTAGTTGCAAATTTGACATGCACCAAATATAAAACCTTTATGAACCAGTTCCCTCTACACAATATTTCTGCAATTATCAAATCCATCTCCAGAATCTTTCAAGACCTGAGAACAAGCAAACACCTATTCATCAAATATAGGTCTTTATAATCTTTTTAGGGGATTGAGCATTCTAGTCAGCACTGGCTACAGGGTCCTCTCATAAGACCTTAAGGAGCTGAATACCTTGAAACTATCATTGTCATTCTTTAGGCAGACATCAACTTGTATCTTATGCCACAGCTGCACATTGTCAACCCTTCGATTCTTCCTTCTGGGATGATTCAATTGTCGCTGAGTTGAATCAACCCATATCTTTGCGGTCAATCTTCCACATTTTTTTCATGTTATGACGGTTCTCATGCTTAGTGAAGCTGTGGCAAATACACATTTGTTCAGAAATAGTGATCTGTTTGCTTGATCAATAGCAGCAACTGTTCAGCTTATTAAGGGGAAGATTCATGAAAAAATGGTTTTCGTGTTATTTTGAATAATAGCTGAAGGTTTATGACATAAGCTTTATATTATTATGATTATTTTTTAAAAAGAAAAAGCTTACTCTAGGTAGAACTTGAAAAAAGAAAAAAGAAAAAGGCCTTTGTCTTAATTGGGTGTTTTTATTTATTTTTTATTTTTTATTTTCCCAATATAAGGAAGTGTGTCCTAGCTTTCAGGCAGACTATTTCATTCCCTATCCATGCAATACCCTGAAAACCCATGGATTGATAGTGTGGTGGATTAAGCTTGGGACCTTAGTGATTACTACACATCCTTTTAAGTCCATTGAGCCCACCACCCAAGTGTTTCTAAAAGGATGCTATGTTCTTAGGTGTGCACCAGGATGCTCTAGTTGTTGCACTCTTCTAATAAAACTTACTCTTATCTTTGGGATGTGATATCTTTTCAATATGAGGCTTGTCACAGTTTCTGAAACTCTTATGAATTTGCAGGGCTTTTATGAGGGCCCCTAATATTTCTTCAGAATGTACTGTGCAGTATTTCTTCCATTATAGTAGTTGAAACTTTCTTCAAGAGAGCTGTATCTGAGTAGTTAGTGGTAGCATATTTAAAAGTGAAATGTTTGATTGGTATGTCATTTGGGAAATACCATGTTATTGATAAGTTGACACAGCAAGCCTGAATCTTGAGATCTTAACTGTTTTTTCAAGACTCCTTGGGTACATGCGTAACTTGCCATTTAATTAAAAAAAAATGTTGTCAAACACTAGTTTTGTTATAGGATTTAACATTTAAAATATTTTTATGCCAGTGATAGAAGAATCCAAATCCCACAGTACTATGCACTCGTGGAGTCATGAGTGGCACTCTGATTGGAGTGATAAATTCTGGTTTGGCCAGCCAATTGTAAAATGTTGGCTCTTCACTTGTGGACTTTTGTTTCTGTATGTTTGGTCGTTATCTAAATCTAAGCATTTACAGACATAATCCCATAGGTTGTAAAATGTAGGAAGAGCTGAACTTTATCATTATTTTTTTTTTAAGAAAATTAAAATGTCTAGAGCATGAGAACTTATCACATGCCTTTTATTCTAGCCTATTCATCCTTGTCTGCTTCTTTGTTGATCAATTTATGTTATTTATTTATTAGATACCAAAAGCTGAAGAAGGGTAAAAACAGTGAAGATGACAGTTTGGGACCACTCACTACAAATGTTTCTGCCAAGTATGTGATTATTGAGGAGGATGAACATGATGATGGTGCTTGAGAGCCTTAGCAATCACATTGCCTGTATTCGAAGTAAGCCACTCACTAGATTCTTGTTAAATGATTTTCATTGCAAATTTGTCCATGTATGTTTCATTTCCATTTAGCTTTTAATTGCTTATGGATCGAGTACGTGGCGCCAAATTCACCAAGTTGATAATGATGGTTTTAAATTTATTCTTTCACTTGTAACCTTTTCACAAAAATGGATCTGGAAACATTGTACTTTAAACTTCTAGCTGTTCCTACCTTTACTTGTTTTTGTCAAATATAATCTGAAAATCATTGTGCATTAGCTGTGGACGAATCTAATCCTGTTCTGGAGAGGTGTACAAATGGAGGAACTTTTCTAAGGAATATTCTAATGTATCTTGTTTATTTTTATTCATCTTTTTGAACCTATGATACCTGTCCTATCTAGTTAAAGAGTCTTTGTTTTGATTTTGATAGTTATCTGCTTGACGGTTCAAAGTTTGATACCCTTGTCTTGGATGATTAGGATGTACAGAAGTCATCACTGGCTGTGATGCTTAGCATAGCTGAAATTATTGTTAAGTCTTTTAATCGTTTCATTATCTACTGTTAGTAGGATACATCAAATCATATTAAAGACTCCCACAGTTTTGGTGGTAGGGTCTGTTGGATGCGAGGCGTACCACAAACCTGGGTTCAATATCCGAGTGCATGAGTGTGGTCATCACCTATATTTGATTTTGACGGCTGAGCATCAAAAAAGAAAATAATGTTTTTTAATGCATATTGTTGAATGTTATGTGTGGACATGGATCATATTTCATCTTTGAGTATTCGTTTTTATTCAACTTACAGAAAATCATGTAATGATTTCTAAGCAAAAATGACATACTGGGCTCTACTTCGTATTTTACTTGCAATCTTACATATTGATAGGGTATTGCTATGTCGTTGATACAACTAGACATCATAAATGTGGTAAATTTACACAGGGAAAGTTGATACAAATGCTCTCTTTCAGGTGAAGCTTGTATGAAACACCAGTTTAGTTAGTTTCAGCTTCACAGTATATATGAATTCCTATGCTCTTCAAGCTTTGGATCTTGTAGCCTGTACTTCCTCTTTTGGGTTGGTGGTAAAGATTGGATGTCCTCCTGCACTAATAGGAGTCAAGTTAACAATTTGTCAACGTCAACTGCCTACATGCAATCAACAGATTTTGAATGGCAAGTTTCCTTGAGCTTCCAGTTAATAGCAATACTTATGCCGCGTTAGAAAATATTCATCTGGATGTCAAAGATTGTTGCTGGTTCAGCTTTTGGCATTATGTTTCTTCTTCTCCTTAAGACAAAAGGATTTACATTGCAACAGGAAGCTGTCAAGATTGAGTGCCATTTTATGTCTTTTTTTTTTTTTTTTTTTTTTTTTTTCCCAATTGTTCATTATGTTAGTTGGCGGCTTCATTTTGTTGGATGTAAATAATAATTGCAATGAGGTACTGTTTATTGCGGAAGAAACAGTTTTTCATAAAATATTCAAGTGTTAATTTTTAACATGCTATTCTTAATACCATTGACTGTAATATCATCCGTAATGGATACATTGTCTTTGCAAATTGGAGCTAGAGGTTAAGTGGCTTTTGTTTGAGGCCCATCACTTGTCCTCATGTTTTCTTTACCATCAAATTTTTATTTAGATTAATGTGTTAGAATTGGATTCATTTTCCTCCTTCCATTATTGTAACTATTGAATTATTTATAATAAAAAAAAATTGTAGAAGGAAAGTTTGTTACCATGAAGCAAATTGGTATTACATATCTATGAAGAAAGGTATTCATTAAACACCAAAATATTGATTTTGAAGTCTTATAAACAAATAATATTACGAAGTAATTAGTGCTGTGGAGCACATAGCTCGGTTAATGGACTCACTACCTAACTAGACTCACAATCTATTTATTGTTATGGGTACAAGGATATCCTACAATGGGAAGCTCCTAAGGGCGAAAGTACCTAAAGTGCAATTAATTGGTCCTCCCGAGCAAGCTTGCTCTTGGTTTCTCTCTTACTTACTCTAATTCTTTGGTTCCTGTCCCTCAAGTGTTTAACCCTTTCTCCTTCATCTTCCCACTATATATAGGCTTCCTAAGTGGGTCAGTAATGATCACTTTCAATGATTTTTCGTGTAAGTGGGGCCCTTCAGGATTATTCCTGACAAAAAAAGGGCCCCACTTTGGAAATAGGTGAATCAGTCTTGGGACTTGCAATAGACGCCGGATGCTACTCGGCAATGACCTCCCCCAAGGCGAGTGAGCCCTGAGTTACATTAGACCCCGAGAATGAAACAGCTCACAATTATCTCAGTTGAGCATCATGGACTGGGCTTGATGAAGGACTTTTATTCAAACTATGACCCATGGGCTTCCCAATAATGGGCTGATAATCATACAGGTGCCATTGGCAATAGGGTGCAGAAAATATTTTGAAATGTTCTTCAAAGTGATAAACACTATATAATCCCTATTTGATATAATGAATTCATCAAATTTGCCTTATTGACTAAATATATTTTTGGTAAGCAAGGAAATTGGATTGGAAGCACTCCATTTATTACCTTATTTTCCACAAACTTGTGACTTTGATATCACTTCTTATAAAGTCACACACAAGTGTTCGGAGAAAAGATAGGAGAAACTCTAGAACACTTTAATATTTTAGAGATAAGATAGGAGAAACTCTCCAACACTTTAATATTTTGGAAGCACCTAAGAGCAACTCAATTTACAACTGAATTTATTTTTCTTGTCACGAGTATATTAAATGAGTATTTATAAACTAGAGTAAGTAAATCTATAACCTTCCTAATTAATTGTTATATGCATAACTCCTAACTCTTATCCATGACACCAGTTTTGTTAATTTTATACATCTATATCTATATAATATATAGGGTAAATTCCAATAAACTACCTTGAGGTTTGGGCTAAAACTAACTAGGTTCAAGACTTAAAAAATGACCAACTTGGTTCTCAAAGACACTTTAGTCCCTAACTCTGTTAATCACTGTTACTTTATTTTCACATTCTTTTCTCTCCCCTCTTTCTTGTCTTAGATCCCTCTCTTCACTATATTCTCTCCTTCCGCACACACCCACTGCCATTCTTAATATTGCTGGAGCTTGAGCCTTTTGCTTCTCTCTTGCTCATAAAAGACTTATCATCTAATGGCTTTTGGTAAGGTGTGTTGTATATTACTTGTCTACTCTTTTATCTGTAACAAATGAACACTAGTGAGTTTTAATTCTTATATTGACTTGATTTTGTGGATCTGTAACAAGTTTTTCCAGCATTTTATTGCCTTGGACAAAGCTCAAAGAATTCCTTGTGCACACAAATAGGTTAAACTAAGAGTAAGAATTCATTAGAGTAGAGATCTGGGTCTGCGATCTAGCTTGCTAATCATCCTACCATTGTTGTGTAGATATATGGCCATGCTTGAAAGAGCTTGTAAGATGCTTGTTGATCAATTTATTGGAGGTGCAATTATTGACACGAACAGCCAAAACAGTCAAGAATTGGTGAGTAAGACACCAAGAAATTCCTCCATAGACCCACTTGGCTTTCTACTGTTTACAGTCAAATGCTGCAACTTTGATTTGGGCTGAAGCCAAGATGAAGTACCAAGACATCAACATTGAAGAGGGGTTTGAATATGAGATAAGAAAGAAGAGTGATAATAGAATGTGAATAAAGTAACGGTGATAAATGGAGTTAGGGACTAAATTGTCTTTCAAAGACTAAGTTGGTCATTTTTTAAAAGTTTTGGACCTAGTTGGTATTAACCCAAACTTCAGGATAGTTTATTGAAATTTATCCTAACATATAATATCTAAAAGTTGAAGCGTAATATTTATTTTTGCTACTTACTACACTTCTATTGAATTATATTGATCATATCACCATTTTCTTTCCATCATTTAAATAAAAATAAATAAATAAACTCTTTTTCCTTTTAGTCTACACCTATTGTCACACTTTCTCCATCCCTCCCTTTGATTCTTTATCTTTCCAGTTTCCACTACTCTTTATTTTACTGTTACACGTCCTTTATCATTTTCTCTTATATTTTGACTCTTTTTCTACTTATTTTATTTTGTATAGATTGAGTATCATTTCTTCCATTTAATTTATTTTTTCCCATACAGGAACTCTGAGTACTCTCTCTCTCTCTGGAATTTGGTTATTTCTTATAACTTTAATTTAGTTATTTTATTTTAAAATGTGTCTTGGTACTGTGTTTTTTTAATTCCCTATCACAAAGTCTTCTTTCTACTCTCTTATAGCTTTGATTGGATTTTGATTTGGGTTAATAATTAGTTTTTTTGGAAATATCAATTTGAGTTTATATCAAAACATAATCTACATAGTTATGAATTTGAATGTTCCTACCAATCGTTTAAGTAATAAATTATTATAAAGTCTATCTTTTATTCAGTTGTTTTCGTTTTAATTTTGGTTAAGTTAATATTGTAATTTTGTTATGAATTTTGATTATAATGATAATCTCCTTTTTATTCATTAAACAATGAGAAATTTGAAACTTATAAAGTTTAGTTTTTTATTAGGTAAATATAATAAACTACAAAAGAAGTTAGAAGAATATGATCCATCCAAAAAAAAAAAATCAAACACCCTAAAAATATATTTGCAGAGAATAAAAGATAAAAAATAATTGTAAAATTATTTAAAAAAGAATAGACAAAATTTGAAACAATTGTTGCTATTTATGTATGAGAAGTGCTACCTTTACAACATTTTCATAACATTTTTACAACAAATCATAGGTTGTTAGTTGTTATTGGTTCAAATTTGAACCTGCCATTAAAATAACTCTTTTATCCCTCTAATAACAATCCCTTAACAACTTATCACTTAAGATTTGTTGTGAAAATGTTGTGGACATAATATTTCTCTTTATATATTACGCCTAATTATAAAATAGTGATATATTCGAAGTGTCAAGAGAGCTTAATAGTGGAATGAGTACTACTCAGAAAGTGGTTTGGTGTTAAGAGATACTGACGGAACTACAGCTTGGTCAACAAATCTGTGGCTGGCCAAAATTTAACCAACACGAGTAACCTCATGGGTAACCTCATTCCAATCGAACTACAGTGAGGTACACAAACATTGGCACAAAATCAGTTGCTGGCCTGAACTTATCTGACATGGGTAACCTCATGCTCTTGAATCAAAATAACAAAACAATTTGGCAGTCTTTCGATCACCCAACTGACTCGCTGCTTCCTGGGCAAAAATTGATGGTAGGGCAGAGACTCACCTCTAGTGTTCCAGCAAAATATCAGACAGTTTTTGCTTTACCTCTCTGGGGAGGGGTTGTTCGCTTTCATAGAGTCTAATGCTTTAGAACAATATTTTTCTTTCAATTTACCTAATACAAGCTATTTTCAATTTCAGAATGGAAGCTTGGCTTTCTTCACAGATCCCACAGAATCATTTCCAAATAATAATCAATTTAAAATTCCATCAGCATTATCATTGCAGTACATGAAATTTGGGCCTGATGGACACTAGAGATTGTATGAGTGGAACCAAGATGATCTCCAGTGGAAGTGGCTGATCTTCTCAACACAGATAAATGTGGTTACCCTATGGTTTGCAGTACTTAAGGAATTTATACAAATGAGCAGTATAGCTGTCCTGTACCCGAAAATGGGACAGACTATTTTAAGCAAGTGAAAGATAGGTAGCTTGACAATGGATGCTCCTTAGTTACTCCCCCCTCTTGTGAATCTCCCCCAAATTGGCAATTTTTGGAGCTTGAGAACTATACTGAAATAACAGAAGCTGCAGAACTCCAAAACGTAAATTTAGAGTTTTGCAAACAAGCATGCTTAAAAAATTGTTCCTGCAAAGCTGCTATTTTCTTACAAAACCCTTATCGAAATTACTCTTTCGGGGCTTGCTCTTTAAAATCCCAAGTTTTTTCACTTATAAATGTGATAACGATGTTCAATATTAGTGATTATTATGGGTTTACAGCATACATCAAGGTGCAGAATGTCACAAGTGCAGAGCAGGCAAAAAACAGAAATGGGATTGTAATAGTACTGGGATCAATTGCATCTTTGTTTGGTCTGTTCTTAATTTTGATCTTGGTTTTTTCATATCAGAAGAGCAAAGATTTTGATGAAGTTGAGGAGTATGATTTAGATTATGTACCAGGAATGCCCACAAGATATTCTATTACAAGAAGAAGCTTGGTGAAGGTGGATTTGGCACAGTTTTTGAAGGGATTCTAATTGACTGCACTAAAGTTGCTGCCAAGCGTTTGGAGAAACCTATGGTGACAACTCCCAAAGATATGATCACACTAAGAGTAGGTTAGCCAGTTTAAAATATAAATTCCAGAATACGACATTGTCTAAAATGTTGTTTGTGTTTGGAATAAGATTCCAAAGAGAAAGAAGAGAATGGAAAGGAAGGAAAGCAGTGGGTTATTTCTTATTTGAAGTCTTGGGAGCAATGGACAACCTGTAATAGTGTTTCAATGCCTCATGTTTTGGAGTTTTGGGAGTGCAATGGACAAGGATAATAAGGAGATCATGTTAAGAGGATTAAGAAGAAGAAAAAAACAATGTCATGAAAGTGGTAGAATGCTCTTGGTATAGTATACTAACCACAAAATTTATTAGGTGAATCTCCCGCCTAAATACAAAGAACTCCAACTGCTGCAACAACACATGGAAACAAGGTTGAACAAAACACAAACCTGTGGCTTGGCTAAAAGAAGCACATCACAATGAATAAAAGAACATGAAAACCTATCCATCTAAATTTGTATGTAAAAAAATAAAGAACATGAACAATTTCACAAAAACTAGCAATAGAGTCATCTACCTCCAATAAATATGGTTTCCATCAATATATATGAAAGTTTAACTTGTCACATTACCTAGTGATACAAACCATCAAGTGACCAAGTCTTTGTAAATTTCACGGGAACAAATAGACAACAAAGCTAACAATAGCTGAGATGTTATTGCAGAATAACCTACTCAAACCCTTAACTAGCACTCACTCTAAATAAATTAACAAAAACACCATCCATATGAGATGCAATATCATCCTCTCTAAGCCACACAGAACTTACTGAAAAATTATTTAATGAAATAAATAACTAGGAGCTCAGGAAAATTAACTCTGAAACACAATTCCACCAGTGAATGAAACAAGACTCTCCACATAAACGATAGCTTTCCTTGGCATGAATATTTTTGGATACCCCGTGCGTTGAAGAATCTTAATTTCTTGAGAACCAATGTTATACAAGACCAATGTCTTATTTTCATCGACCAGAAGAATCTCCTCATTCCCAAGAAGTTGTAGTGGCCTCTGAATTCCTAACAGGTGTCCTACAACAAGTTGTTTGGTCCAAGAATCCTCGACCCCATATTCACGCATCACCCATATATCGATGTATTCATTGATACCATAAACAATACAAGCAAGGCAATCATTGAATACAGCAAGAGTTTTATTTGGAAAAAACATATCTGGAAACCTTATAATTTGAAAAACCTCATGGCTCATGTCAAAGGACAGAATTATGTGATGATCATAACAATCCCCGGGTTCGCTGTTGAGGAAACCGATCCAATGATGAACTCCATTAAAGTATATTTCATTACAACAAGAATGCAGCTTAATGTTGTTATGATGAATAGGGGTGCCAAATATTTGGGTCCAGGAGTCAGCCCTTAGGGAGTAAACATAAAAAGAATTGCGGTAGCGTGTGATTGAATTTTCCGCAGATTCCTTCTTATATTCGACAACTCGAACCACCTTGTAGTCATTAGAATTTTGATCAAAGCCAAATGCAAAATATAATCCTGATAGAGCAAAATGAGCAGGACAATTAGGAGATTGGGTATAGGGAATCATTTTACCTTTTCTGATAGCTGGATTCCATAAGACAAAGCCATAGTGGCCTCTCAATATACCAGCAATGCAAATAATGCCGTTGATGCAAGCAAACATCTTGGTATAAACTGTGAGCAAGCGACCCATGCTGTCCCCCTTGAAGTCCAAAACGCGGACTCCTCCTCCTTCATCAGGATGAGATTGCAGGAGGTATTGAAGATCCTCAATTTTGTCGAGGCCCTCGACCAAAATACTTGGATTTTTTGTTTTGGTTTGATGGTGGCGGAGGTGTTTGGCAATGAAAGTTGGGTTTTGGACAAGAGTAGACCATGACTTTTGAACGCACCTGAAACGTAATAGCGATTTAACTGGAAGCCTTACCAGGATCTCTTCCAACAACTCTTCCGGTAATGAAGGTAAATTATTATTGGAGCTTAACCTTAATCTGCAACTTCTTGACCTTCGCCCCCACCTCCACTTCGAACTCGAATTCGACATTATCGATTGACTCATTGAAAACCCTAATTTTGAAATCCAATTCCCGTTACTCCGTATATATAGTGAAACACTCCTTCACTCCCTCCCTAGTCGGCTAGTCCGTTGGGTCGGCCATTGATATTTTTATAACTTATCCTTTTTGTCATAGTGGACTGGGCCGAGTCCAACTATTGTGTGAGTAAATGGAGGCCCAATTATATATTCAAAAGTTTAATCTATCTCTATTTATTAAAAGATACTGTTAATTAGAGAGATTCAACTAAAGTTTTTTGCCTATAACTAATAAATCTCTAGCAGCTATTTGAAGCTTTTAAAGCATTATTGACATGTCCTGTTTATGGGAATTTAGGGTTACCCTGCCTACTATCAACTGGGTTAAAACTTTAAAGCCTCTATTTGAAACTCAACTTTTTATTAGCGACTTAGATAGAATGAACATGTTTTATTTTTCAATGGGTTTACTTTGACCTGTTTGTTTTGAAAGGAACTGTAGTCTGAGTTGGACTTTCTTACTCTAGAAATTATTGTCCAGCTGTTATGCTTGCCTCTGTTAATATGGGGTTACTTTATGCTGAAACTGTCAAGTGACTCTTGAATCAAGGAATGTGATTTTCTTTAAAAAGAAAGAGAAAAAAAATAGTGGTCCAACACAGGTTGCCAAGGGTATTTTTATAGAGGAAATTTATCTTTTGAATAAGGTTTTGTGGGATTCATCTCCAATTTTGGGTAATATGTTTAATGAAACTGGTTTGGTATTTTACTTATGCCTAGTCAATGGTTGTGTTGCATGCTAAATATTGAAGCACTGCTTTCCATGTGTTCTGCAGTAGACTAAGTACTCTGTTTTAAGATTTTAGAAAGATGCTGTCGGTCAAAATTTGCTTACCTTTCATAAGCCATGTCTGGAGGCAAAGGGTAATCTAGTCTATTCCAGCAGTTATAATTTATATCTGGTTGTCTTTTATTCCTTGAGATTGAAAAGACTTCAGAAAATGGGATGGATAAGTAATTCATCAAAAAAAAAAAAAAAAAAGGATGGAGAATTTATCACAATGTTGGGCTTTAATCATAGCTTCTTCCATAAGGACCTTGTATATATTTGGTCCCATAATTTGTGACCAGACTAGATAACCTTTTTGGTTTTTTAGTTTTTCAGGCTTTGTCTAATGCTTAATTTAATATTTTAAAACATGCCAATGTGCTCTAGCTTAAACGGCATTTCCATCTCCTATAAAAATGGGAGGATGAGGTCATGGGTTCAAAACCCACTAGGTGCTTGTAAATTGCCAATAAAAAAAACTTTAATGGTTTAAAGCACATTATTTTGTAAGGATTTCCGGAATTATTTTCAAATTGATTGCCCATTCAAATTTACTTTTGCCTTCTGTAGGGATTGGCATGAGTTTAGACTTCTCCTCCTTGACTTGCTAGTATCAACATTCTTCAATGTATAAAGATTTCTTTGACATTGTTTATTGCCTTTTATATCTAAGAGGAAAATGATGTTGGAGCTGATATTTTGCCTTCTGAGTTTTCCGTACAGCCCTTGTTTGCATGGAGATTCAAGATGAGACTGATCTGATGGAATAACTGGGAAGACAAAACAGATTTCTCCTGTTCCTATCCATCTCAGGATCTATGCTCCAAATTTCAAAATAGATTTCTCCTGTTCCTAGACAAAAGGATTTCTCCTTATTACTTTTGTTTCAAATTTATTAGACACATTATTTTGGGTTACTTTCTTTTTAAAATGTCCTTGGGAGTTTTAGTTGCAATTATTGCTCCGTTCAGACTGCATATATGATTTTCATTTGTCATTTGTGGCAAGTTATGCTATGTTGTATTAATCTAATGAGGACAAGGAAGGGCTTAAGGAAAAAGAAGATTAAATATACAAAGATTCAAGAATTGTGGCATAGTTTTGATGGTGGACCTTCTTAGCACCTTTGATAAGTTATTTTAATTATTAATATTGTGTCTTTTAGGTTGAGAAGCTGCTGGATCAGTGTTAATTAAGTTCTATTAGAATAAGGGTAATTTGGTAATTTCTAGAAATCTAGAATGGGCTGTCCTTGGCCATACCAAAGGCCCATGAGTCTTATTTTATGTTTACGTATTATTAAGTGTTTTATTTAATTATTATTAGTATTCCTATTCATTCTAGGAATTGGTTATTTAGAGTACAAGTTCTACTAGGAAAAGGATAACTATAGCCTTTTTGTAGTCATGCTATTTCAGAATATAATAATTGATTAACAAAATTTAGCAGCTTATTTTAAGCTTTGTTTGTGTGATGCAAACTTCTGCGATGTGTGATACCAAGGAACCCTAGGTGTGATGCTTAGGAAGACCTAGGCATGATTCCTAGTGTTTTATTTATGTTATTTTTTTTGTTTATTCCCTGTTTCAGCCCCCAAACAGCAGTCAACATCCATTCAACCTAAACTCTTAAACATCAATCCTTATTCAAGAATTTATCAAGAAACCTAGTATAGTACTAAATTTCTTAACGGTCCTACATCATAATCACCAGTGCTAGATATACTTCCGCAAAATATGTTTTGCTTCATCTGGAAAAGCCATGCTTTTTGCAATATAATCTTAATTTGTTTGTATGCATGACATTTTATGATGCTTGTGTGATACCCATTCTTTGCAATTTTAAGCACAGCCAGTATTTTTTTCCTTCAGTATTAGTTAATTGCCTTGACATAATTTTAAACTGAAAAGAAGTTATAGTTTGACTGAAAAATTAGATGTTTACCTCTCCCTAACAATCCAAAAAGCTGATGCAAAATGCACTAATGTGTATAAATATTATCTTATGCATGAAAAACAACTAGTCTCTGCAATAGTTGCTTGAGAAGAAAACATTGTATATATGTATTTGTCACTTGAGTAAGACTATTTAGCAGTAGTTTGAATTGTGAAATCTCACTATTTAGCTTCTCTTTGCAGATTAGATATCATTTAACAAAATCATTTAATGGCTTCTTCGTCATTGGCTCCCATGTGCATGGTGCATTTTGCATTTCTTAAAGGAAAGGAAGAAAAAAAAATATTAGAAGGGAAAGAAAGATAGACAACAAATTGGTTTCTGTGGGTTTTGAGGAGTGTGTGTGATTTCTAAAGACTTGCATTGGTGCAATCCTGAGAATTGTGTGTGATCTCTAATGAATAACTATTGGTTATAATACCCGGGACATTATTTTCACTTATTTGATGTGTTCCTTGCTTGCACTTAAATTTCATTTGCTCCTAATGTCTTATACCGGATAATGTTGCATGGCATGAAGTTTGAATAAATAGTTGATATAATTCTATTCCCCATGTTTTAATATATTTTTTAACACTTACTCTTGTTTTCCTTCATTTGGCAGTTGTCCACTTAACCCTGATTGATCTACCGGGTTTAACAAAAGTTGCTGTTGGTATGTTCTGTACTTGATTAAACTTCTAGATTATATGATTATTATGGTTCGAACTTATATTGAGAAGGTAATGGGACTTTTCCCCCTCAAAAAGGGTACATCAATGTGTAATGACTAATGAGTGGAAGACCCTTTCATTCTGGTGATCTTTTCACTGCCACAGTTTACTCTACGCTTTTAATTCTTTTAAGAACCCTAGCCGGTAACAATTCCCCCCTTTTCCCTCCAATTTAACAAAGTCAATTTTATTAAATATGAGAATATGGTGCTTCATATATTGAGGTCTAATTTTTTTATCGTGAACAATGGAACTTCATGGGAATTATTGAAAGTAGTTATTGAGATATTAATGAATCCCATAGGACACTTAGCATATTTTGCTGATTTCTTAGGCACATCTTAAGGAACACTTAGTGCCATATTGATAGGCTCATTTGAAAACATGATTGTTATAGGCAAAACTACAAATTACACACTTTAAATTTGACTCTTTTTTTAAAAAAATTCAATCCTCTATATTTCATTGTTTTCTCCATTCCTACCCTTTAACTTTAATCTGTTTTCAGCCTAATGAACTCTAGCTCAACGAGCACCTCCTCCCATATAGGTGCTAGTCATATTGTCTAGTTCCAATCTCTTGTTGGTTTTAGTTTATTTATTTATTTATTTAAACTTTCCAAAATGATGTTGTTTTGGTAGACTTAGGGTCCATTTGAGAACAGCTTATTTAATTGACTTTTTGTTAAAAATACTGTAGATAAAGGTAAAATCTAGCTAGCTAAAATAGTTCAATGGGACTAGAGCCAGCCCAAGGCCTAGGTAATTTAGGCCTCGGCCTAAGGCTCCACCAAATAAAAAGGAAAAAGGCCCCACTTCCCATGGTTAATGGCCAAAATTTTATAAAATTATATATATTTTTTAAAGGTTGTGCATTTTTTTTTATTAGTGATGTTAAGGATACTACAAATTTTACTATTGAGTTACGACTTACAAATTGCTATGTTATTAATTACAAAAAAATGATTCAAACATTCATTAGTTAAATTGATGAAATTCATCATTGAGAGTCAATGTCACATTATATTTTGAACATTTTATATTGCTTTTAGTGCATTTTTCCTTTTCATTTCTATTAAAACTCTAAAAGTACAAGACCGATTGAACCCTAAGCCAATTAAACCCTAAAATGTTTCAAAAAAAAATGTTGCAAATGTGTTAAATCATCAATTATAGATTAATCTCCCCTAATAGTTTGAGAGTTGAGACTTTAATTTTTGTAAACTAATATCCTACAAAGCCACACACCAAATAATATCTACATTTCTCTCTCAAAAACAATATATAAAATTTAAAATTAGATTACAATTTTACTTAACTATGCATCGTCATATATTCAAAATAAAGTATCTTTTTTCATCATAATATATTTCTATTTTATTTTATTTTATTAATATTTATGGTTCAACTATGATATTCAATTTTCTATATGAAATTAACATTAGTTTAGTTGGTATCATTCATCAAATTATGTATTTAATGTACCAAATTAACCTTGATTTGATTAAAATTAAATAATTTTGTTTAATTAATATTTACATATTAAAGGCCTTGCATAAATTTTTAACCTTAGGCCCCAAATTATGTTGGGCCGCCCCTGAATGGGACTCATGAATAGTACCAAAAAGTGCAGTGGAACTCATGAATAATAGCAAAAATAAGCAGAATAGTGGCAAAAATAAGCTGAATAGTAAAATAAGCTGACTTTAAACTCTAATCCCAAACGTAACCTTAGTGTCCGTTTGAGAACAGCTTATTTAGCTAAAATTAAAAACTTTTTGCTGAAAGTATTGTAGATAAAGGGTGTGTTTGGATAGAACTTATTTTGCTGAAACTGAAAACTGAAAACTGAAAACACTGTAGCAAAATAATTTTTAAATGTGTGAATAGTACTGTGGGACCCATTTTTAATAAAAAAATTGATAAAAAATGAAATTTGTGGGTCCATGAACAGTGCATGGACCCACTGATTGACAGAAAAGTCAAAAAAACAGGGCCAAACAGTACTCTACTGTTCGCTTGTCCCCTGAAAGTCTGAAACGCGTGTAGAAAAAAAAAAAAAAAAAACAAAAAAAAAAAACAAAACGCAAAACGCAAAAGTAAACGTGGATCCAAACTTACACAAAGTTAAACACTAGCTGAAATAGTATATTGGAACCTATGAATACTATCAAAAAGTGCAATGAAACCCATGAATCGTAGCAAAAATAAGCTAAATAATAATAGTATTGAAAAAAAAAAAAAAAAAAAAAAAAAAAAAAGGAACTTAAAGGACTAAATTAAAACTAGGTCAATGGGTGTAATTTGTAAGTTAGTCTTAATTATATTTATGATTATCACATGTTCTGGATCGTTGTTATGTTCATGTAGGATTTGATTTATCAGAATGAGTAGTTCTTGATCTGTCAACATTGTTTATATATCATGTAGCTATCGCTCTCTGGATTTGTGATCTAATTCTATGAGCTTTTTACATTTTTATGCTTAAAAGAACTGTATAGGTATGGGTGAGGGGATAATAATGAATAACAAATTCTTGGATTGTCTCAACTATAATTGTTGCATGATGTACAATAAAACTAATTGTTTCTTCTTTGGATTTAGTCTTAATTATATTTATGATTATCACATGTTCTGGATCGTTGTTATGTTCATGTAGGATTTGATTTATCAGAATGAGCAGTTCTTGATCTGTCAACATTGTTTATATATCATGTAGCTATCGCACTCTGGATTTGTGATCTAATTCTATGAGCTTTTTACATTTTTATGCTTAAAAGAACTGTATAGGTATGGGTGAGGGGATAATAATGAATAACAAATTCTTGGATTGTCTCAACTATAATTGTTGCATGATGTACAATAAAACTAATTGTTTCTTCTTTGGATCCTTGTTCTGCAATTTGTTTTTATCTACCGAATTTTTTAATAGTTTTCCCTTCTCTCTCACTCTCTCTCTCCCCCTCTAGGCAAGCCTTTCTGTCCTCAATTAGAGTCCAATGCCTTCTGTTATTGTCTCTAGTTAATTTTATGTCCTCTGGTTTTTGCAGCCTAATTGTATCATACTCGCAATATCTTCGGCCAATCAAGATGTTGCGACATCAGATGCTATCAAACTTGCTAGGGAAGTGGATGCTACTGGTATGTTTATGCTCTTTTTGCAGAACTCTTGACTTGTCGCTTTGTTTAGCTTTCCCTTATGAATCCTGTATGTAAATTGTACAGGAGAGAGGACATTTGGTGTGTTGACAAAGTTGGATTTGATGGACAAAGGAACTAATGCATTGGATGTAAGATCTCTCTCTATCTCCCTTAGTCTCTTTGTTTGTGAGAATAACCCCACCTTTATAAATGGATTTTGTTGATCAGGTATAGCTTAGCTTTTAATTATTATCTAATTTATTTGCATTTAACTCTCAAAGTGATTGGGATTAACATTTCATTGGGTTGAATTGTATTCAGAGTAGAACCATTTTTTAGCGTATACATTTTTCCCCTTTCTTGAGACATGTTCCTTAAAACTTTGCTATAACATTTTAATTTTGCTGCATTTCCTGTGCATTTTCTTGGATCAAAATTGCTTTGAAAAATATAAATGTCTTAATATGTTTATTTTCTTTGCCTCTTACATACTTTATATGCTCTCAGGTTATTGAAGGAAGATCGTATCGTTTGCATCATCCTTGGGTTGGAATTGTTAACCGTTCCCAGGCTGACATCAATAAAAATGTTGACATATTAGTTGCGAGGTGCAAGGAGTGGGAGTACTTTGCAACCAGTCCTGACTCTGGACACTTAGCCGGTAAAATGGGTTCAGAGTGTCTTGCAAAACTTCTCTCAATGGATTTTTCTTGTGCATCTTTCTTGCAAATTAAGACGATGTTTGTATAGGATATTAAACTGATGTTGTGATCTTGATTCTAGCACTTGGAGTCTGTAATTAGGGCTCAGATTTCAAGTATAACATCTCTAATTAGAAAAAGCATTGAGGAACTTGAGTCGGAGATGGATCATCATGGTAGACCTATTGTCGTTGATGCTGGGGTGAGTGGCTTGAAGCTGTTGTAAATTATTATTTAATTTTTTTTTGTGTGTGTGTAAAGAATATGCTATTTGTGCTCTCCTTAACTGAGGTATGATGTTTTAGGATCATTTGTACACTATCTTGGAACTTTGCCATGCATTCGACTGGATTTTCAAGGAGCATTTGGAGGGAGTGTAAAACATCTTTCAGCTTCTCTTCCAACCATAATCTTTCATGGTTTTTCCAGCTTCAGCTAGATTTGCCACTATGTTTTAATTGTGATTGCAATGCCTATAATAATACCGCGTGTCTTTGGAAATTTTTTTTTTCCTTTTTAAAATTAGGTGTCCTGGAGGTGATCAAATTTATGGAGTCTTTGACAACCACTGCTTTAAGGAAGCTTCCATTTGATAGGCATCTTTCAAGGGCCTATCCACCACCACCAGCTATTTGAGGGACCCCTGAGCAAGGTTACTGGCGCCTAATTGAGGGATCACTCAACTATTTTAGAGGTCCCGTTGAAGCTTCTGTGGATGCTATAAGTTGTCATGTTTTTCGTACTTTCTGTTTGTCAAGTTTCTTCTGGAATGCATTTCCAAGACTGCAGTAAGTAGTCAGAATCAGATTGGTAAAACTGATCTAGCTCTTGTATTGTAGGTTCACTTCGTTTTAAAAGAACTCATGAGGAAATCAATAGTGGAAACTCGGGTGAATTTTCAGTGAAAATTAGTGATTAGTATTTCCTTTATTTAAGTACTGATGTTTATTCAATGAGAAATAGGATTTATATTGATGTTTGTGACCATATAGGAGTTGAAGCGCTTTCCAACTCTGCAAGCTGAAATAGCTGCTGCTGCTGGTGAGGCCCTTGAAAGGTTCCGTGAAGAAAGTAAGAAGACAGCTGTTCAATTGTCGGACATGGAATCTTCATATTTGACTGTGGATTTCTTTAACAAGACTTCCCCAAGAGGTAGAGAAAGAAGGAAACCCTATTGGGCCAGCCGGCACACCTATAGACCAGTACACAGAGGGGCTCAAATGTGTCCTCTTTTATGTGGGCACGGTGTCCGAGACATTTAAGACCACAATTCCCAAGGCTGTAATCATTGCTAGATATTAGATGTTGTATTGATTAAACTCTATGATACAAATAACATGCCTTTATTTCAGGCTAAGCAGCCTGCGGAATTTTTGGATGAATTGTACGAGTATGCAAAAGGGCTCGAGTCAGCCAGGGATGAGATCGACTCTGTATCATGGGCACGTTGAGGTTGATTGGTGTTTGGCATTGCATTGTATTTGTATTATATAGTAATTGATATAGAGATCAGATTCTTGCTGAATTGTACTAGATTCTTGGATAGCTCTCTCTCTCTCTCTCTCTCTCTCAATCTTTATTCTTTTAATAATTTGTTCTGCAATTTTTAATAGTACTGTGTACCCTTTTTAACACTAATATATTTATGTTTTGTAAATCCGTAGAACTTGCTTCCCCTATTGAAGTTATGTTTTAGGGAGACCTATAGATAATTGGCAAAAATTTCACTATGGGCATTGTTAATCTTTTTTACTTTTAGATTTTAGAAATCTAGATATCGGTGCCTAATCATGATTATTATTATTATTATTATTATTATTAATGTGAAAGCTGGGGGTGGTGGCATGAAACAGTCAGGAAGATACATCAAATTAACATAGAACAGGACAAAAGATCCTAATTCGGTGCAAAACATATACGTAATTACCACTTGTACAATCACTTCCATTCCTATAAAAAAAAACATAAAAAATTCCATTACAGATCAGCTACAACGCCAAAAACGATTGTTTCCACTAAATCCCTCTGTTCAGATGATCCCCTCCCTCAATTAGGGATGGCCATGGGTAGGGTGTGGATCGGGTATACCCATACCCTACCTGAAATATATACCCATGGATACCCGGATAGCACTACCCATTAGTATCCATTCCCGACCCAATAGCCATTTAATTTAATTTTTTTTTTAATCCAAAACATTTTAACTAAAAAATAACCAATAAATTTATCTTTAACAAATTGAAAATATATATCACTCAGCTCAAAACAAACCTCACACATAATATTTCAATTTACCAATGAAATATAATCCAAAATAAAATTCATCAGCATTACCAAGTATTAAGTATGACCAAGAAATTGGTGGGGATTTTGGTCACCAAAAAATGTAGCATATCAAAACACATGCCAACACTCAACCAGTAACCATGGTATATAAAACTATTTGAAAAGCAACAAATATTGAAAACATGTTTTCCACTAACATGAAGGTCTATGGATAGTAATAAAAGTCTTCTAAACTCCATATGATATACTCTCATTCTATGGATCAGTAATAGAAGTCATATGGAGTATGTCATATGAAGTTTAGAAGACTTTTATTAACAAAAGTCTTCTAAATTTGGGGAGATGTTGGTTAATGCTGAGGCAAGAATTCTGAATTTCGAGTTATGCAACCCGTGCCAATTTTTAGAGGTGTATGATTGCTTAGGGGAACAGTGCGAGTTTAATAAGCATTTTGGTACTGAAGCTGGTTTGGCAAAGCTTGAGGTGTTTGTTAATTTGAAGTAATAAGAGTCTTCTTAAAGTCATATGATTTTGAATGATGTGAAAAAAAAAAAAAAAAACCCAAGCATTTGGGTGTCCTCTCTAGTTGATATAAAATATTATAGTTGTCAAAAGCTGGCAAGATATTTTTTTAGTTGGCCAAATGTTGCCATCCAAGTACAACCTTGCTGAATTTGTTTTTTTTTTATAGGGTATGGTGCGCTAAGTGTGCTCCTATAAAAGGCTCAATTGCATTGATGGTTGTCCATTTGCAAGATTCTTCCATGAAGATAATATATCAACTTATGAGAAAATTAGCAAGTTTCAACCTCCACAAATTTTGAAAGAAATGTTGAAGTCGTGTAGCATTGAGGAAGGTCAAAATATTATTGGGGAGAAGTTGGTTAATGCTGAGGCAAGAATTCTGAATTTGGAGTTATGCAATCCGTGCTAGTTTTTGGAGGTGTATGATTGCGTAGGGGAACAGTGTGAGTTTAATAAGCATTTTGGTACTGAAGCTGGTTTGGCAAAGCTTGAGGCGATTGTTAATTTGAAGTAATAAAAAAGTCTTCTAAAAGTCATATGGAGTTTTGTACTATTAAGCTAACTAAGAAAAAATTCCTTAAGTCTTCATATGACTTTTAGAAGACTTTTATTACTTCAAATTAACAATCGCCTCAAGCTTTGCCAAACCAGCTTCAGTACCAAAATGCTTATTAAACTCACACTGTTCCCCTACGCAATCATACACCTCCAAAAACTAACACGGATTGCATAGCTCCAAATTCAGAATTCTTGCCTCAACATTAACCAACATCACCCCAATAATATTTTGACCTTCCTCAATGCTGCACGACTTCAACTTTTCTTTCATAACTCGTGGAGGCTGAAACCTGCTAATTTTCTCATAAGTTGATATATTATCTTCATGGAAGAATCTTGCAAATTGACAACCATCAATGCAATTAAGCCCTTTATAGGAGCGCACATAGCACACCATACTGCTTATAAAAAAACAAAAACAAATTCAGCATTTGGATGGCAACATTTGGCCAACTAAAAAAATATCTTGCCAGCTATTGACAACTATAATATTTTATATCAACTAGAGAAGACACCCAAATGCTTGGGTTTTTTTTTTCAAAATATTTATCATGTGAACGACAATATTCTACCATTTTTTGAGTTTTGATCACTTTTATTATTTGGTTTTTGAACTTTTATGTGGGTAATTAGTGTTTGATTTTGTTCACAGTAGTATGTAAGCAGACTTGACAAAATTATTTTTATAAAAACAATCTTGTAAGTGCACGTACACAGTACTCCACACAAAGATAAAACCCTCCTTAATCACATAGAATTCCAAAAATCAAGTAGTAAAAGAGATCAAAACTCAAATATTAAAACATTGTCGTGCATCTGACAAATATTTTGTTAACATTATTTATTATTTGAGCACAGTACTCAATTAATGAAGAATGTTAACAATATACATGATGATTACAGAATCACAGCATGCAACTTTGGAAGTTCGTCAAATGAGTGGGTATTTGTTTGAGTGGGTATTTGTTTGAATGTGAGTGGGCTGGCGTGGAAGTGGTTATTGGGCCAAATAGATTCGGATTGGGCTGTTGTTGGGTTCAAATTCAGTTTGCTGGCTCTAATTTGCACACACACGGGTTGGGCTACGTGGAATTATGTGAGCTGATGGGCTTGAGTGTAAAAGGAATCTTGAGTTGGAGCTGGGTTTAAAGGTTAGGTTGGCTGCAGTTTTTTTTTAATGCGTGGGTTTGGGCATTTTTAGTGGAGTGGGCTTACGTGGTTTTTAGTTTTAAATGGCAGCTGACCCAAATAAGTCCAATCCGGCCTAAACACAAAACCCCAACAACCCATCTTATCTTATCCTTATATTTCTTTTTATTTCATAAACCCAAATAACTATCAGATGATTCAGATTATGCCTAATCCCTCCAACCCGTGCCTTTTCTTCAATCTCTCAGTCCCTAAACCAAACCCATGGCTGGAGCTTCACCACAATTACTACGCACCACCGTGAGCCACCATACGAACTCCACCCTCTCACTCTCTCCCTTGGTCCTCTCAGCCCAGCCATGGCCGAGCCTATACGGCCAGCTCCAAGAGCTCGCTGCCACTCATTACCACCACCTTCACGGTGGTCTCTATTTCTTTTTGCTCTTTCCTCTAACTATGGCTAGAAAGTTCTTACCTTTATGCTGTATTTTGATTGATTTTTGTGATTGATTTTTGGGTATGGTTATTTGCAAATTCAAGGTTTGGTTGTAGTTGTTGATTTGAAAATGGGTATTGCTATGGGTGTGAGTCTGTGGGTATTTGATTTGGGTTTGGGGTTTGTTTTGAGTGGGTATCTTCAGGTTGGGTTTTGAGGACATGTCAAAATGCGTTTACTGGACTGTGGGCGGCCGTGTGTGTATGTCCTGTGTTCATGTATGAATGTGAATCTGAGCATGTGTAAACAAAATGTGTTCAAAACACAGGCGGGCTTTAAACATTAAAATACCCCAAATATTCTCAAAAAAAAACAAACAAACAATTTCACTATCTTTCTGTCAACTATCCCATTCAAATCACAGACTCAAATAAAAACAAAAAACAAAACACAACCCATAATAGATTTTAAAAAGAAGAACAGAATGCACGTACAAATTTGGTAGAAAGCTCAGTAGGATTTGAACATCAAAACTTACTCTAAAAACTTTGAGATAGCTAGGCCTTGGAGAATGAAGACTTCAAGGGTGGATCAGGTGGAGGAGGACACGGAGGCGGAGGAAGAGGCGGAGGAGGAGAGGGAGAGTAGAGACAGGCTTTCAGTTTCGCACGAGACTTGAGAGAGGAGAGGGGGAGAGGCGGAGAGAAAGAGAGTGACTGTTCTAAATGAGAATTGAAAATTTTAACCTAAACCTAATGAGTTAAAACAACGTCGTTTGACTATTTTATATAAAATCAATCTAATAGTAAAAACGACGTAGTTTTGGAGTTAATATTAATATCCGTTCACTTTGGATACCCTAAAAAAGAAAATGCTCATTTTGAGAGAACTAACTCTAATTTTCATAAGTGTATAAACAATTGGTCCGTTGCTTAAATGCAAAATTAACAGCAACGCAAATAAGCTACACAACAAATCAAAATCGGTTTCTTAAATGCAAAATTAACAGAAAATCAAATAAACTTCTTATAACATAACAAATCAAAATTAACAGCTTTGTGTTGCCCTATCACCAATCTTTTCCTTCGTTTTTTCTTTTGATAAATTTGATCAGGCACGGAGTTAAAGCATAAAGAACAAGAAGAAACAATCGCAAGTATGCAACTATTTGTGAATTCAAAATGAAAGAAAAGTTAAGAAACGGACCTGCCCGTGCGTCGCCGATCCTGTGAGGAGCACTCCCTTCTCCGATTACCCAAAAAACCAAATACCCAAAACCGAACCTAACCCAAATAAATCCATGGACCCAACGAAAGAGGTTTCGGTCTGGACGTAGGGGAGAGAAGACACGGCGCTGGGTGAAGGGAGAAGCTCGGCGAAGGGCGAGGGGCCTAGGCGGAGGGAAGGCTGGGCGAAGGGGAGACAGGGCTGGGCGATGGTGGCACGGCGCTTGTCGAAGGGCGAGGGGGTCTAGGCGGAGGGAAGGCTGGGCGAAGGGGAGAGAGGGTGTGTGCTTCTGCGTGAGAGAGGCTGAGCGTGAGAGAGGAGGCTGTTTCTGCGTGATGAAGATTGAAGTAATTCAAGTGAATGAGAAGAGAGTAGGGTTTAGAAGTGAGAAGCGTGTGGGAGGGCTGAGCGTGTGAGATTAAAATATTAATTGATGTAAATACCTCTTCACAAACTAAAAATTACTCTAAAGTTTTCAAATCTGGTATTTGGTATTTGAACCTTGATATCAAATCTGTCAACCTCCTAAAAACCTTATATCAGGAAACTTTGAACAAGCACTTCTATTTTGTACTATTTAGTTCTTGCTAATATTAGCAAATGATACAGAGATACTGATCTATTTGAGAGACTTACCAGCTTCAAGGTCAAAACAGAGTCGAGACTTAGAGAGTGAGGGCTTGTTTGGTTTAAAAAAAATGGTCACTCAGTTTTCATCACCTATCACTCATC
The DNA here is from genome assembly GCA_028535165.1 of Quercus tomentella. Classification (NCBI taxonomy): domain Eukaryota; kingdom Viridiplantae; phylum Streptophyta; class Magnoliopsida; order Fagales; family Fagaceae; genus Quercus; species Quercus tomentella. The sequence goes on along the minus strand of JAPQVY010000100.1, from coordinate 41,737,187 downwards.
ACTCAAACTGTATTTTTTCACCCACTCAAAATAAAACATGTTTGGATTCATTTCTAGTTCTATGTAACTCAAAATTTTGCAATAATGGTGGGACCCATTTACTGTATTGGGTCAGACGGATATACTTGCCTACCCGCGTAAGTTCTCTCTCCTCTTCTTTTTCTTTTTTCCTATCTTCACTTCTTTGTCTTTACTTTCCCCTGAGACCTAAAAATTTCGCCCCTCTCCTCTCTTTCACTCATTGAATCCACCACTTCTCTCTCCCACATTCCTCAAATCAGAAGGAACAAAGAAATGAGAAGCTCCCTCGCCTTGTCAGGACTGTCTAGCTCCGGCCATCTCTTCCTCCACTTGCCGTCAATCTCCCCTGTACTTTTCTCCCTTTAATTTTCTTTCGTTCTTTTCATTTCTTTTTTTTTTTTTTTAGATCAGCATGTTGGTGTGTGGGTATAGATCGGTTTGCTTGGTTTTATGGGTCAGATCGGTTTGCTGGGTTTCGTGTGGGTCAGATCGGTTTGCTCCACTCTTCCTCCACTCGCCATCAGTTTGCTGGGTTTTATGGGTCAGATCGGTTTGTGGCTAGTTGTGGCTTGTGGGTTGTGGCCTGTGATGTGTTGGTTATGGCCTATGATGGGTGTTGTGGATGATCGTTGTTGAGGTGGGTTTGTGGTGGTGATAATTATTTTATTTTAATTTGAGTCGTGGTGGGCTGGTTGTGGTTGCGGCAGTGGGTGGTGGGTGGTTGTGATTGGGTTGGTTGTGTTGATGGAGTTGGCTGGGTTTGGGGTTGCGGGGTCTGTGTTTGGCTGATTTGGGGTTGCTGGGTTTGGGGTTGCTGGGTTCGGTGGTGGAGCTAGCTCGCTGGGGATGAAGAGGGAAGTGAAAATGAAACAGAGGAGCTCCAACGGTAATAACTCAAAGCTATTCCGGATGTGACAATGCACTGGCGAAGGGGCCCACAACTTCATTAAATTTACCAGCTTGCCACTGAACTCAATTTTTGAGTTTTGAAAATAGGTGAAACCTGTTTTTTGTTTTGGTCACTCACATCCGTTTTCCTAAGTGACATAGTGATGAAAACAGTGACTCAAAATTAATCCAAACAAGTGCTGAGTTTTGAAAACAGGTGGGACTCACATGTTTTGGATGATGAAAACAAAAAACTGAGTGATATCACTCAAAACTCTCTTCATCCAAACAAGCTCTGAGTGACTGAGAGAGTTGAAAGGAAAAGTAAAATTAGGGTTCTTCAAGAGCGACTGAGAGCATTTGTAGCAGTGGAGCTAAATAGCTATAATGCTATTCTAGCTCCACCAAAATACCAAAAAGGACCACGCAGCAAAGGAGGCATAGCAATAATTTCTAGCTGAACTGCTACAGTGCACATCTATTTATAGATGTGCATTGTAGCAGTCATCTAAAAAAAAAAAAAAAAAAAATTTATTCAGCACTCCCGATTAAAATAATGCTTGGTTGTTTATTTTTTTTCATTCTTTTATTCTTCATCTCACCGTCCTCTCTCTCATCACTCTCAAGCTCCCATCTCTCCATCTCACCTCTCTGAAACTATCCGGTTTACTCTCACCATCTCTCAAGCTGACCGATGCCGTCCCAGTCGAAGCTTGACCCACCGCCATCCCAGCCGAAGCTCTACCCACCACCATCCCAACCGCTGATCACCTCAAACAGAGCCGTCCCAGCCGCCCATCTCTCTTAGACCGCCTCCGACCTCGCCGTCCCAGCCGATCCACTTCAGGTCAGTGAATTTTTTCATCTTTTTTTTTTTTGGATGAATTAGTGAATTTTTTCATTTGGGTGTTCATTGTTTTGGTGGTGGCAGCGGCGGTGGTAAAGGTGGCTGTTGAAGGTGGTTGTAATTGTTGTTTATTGTATAGGATATATTATTTTATTGTAATGGATATATTATTTTATTGTGATATTTATATTATTTTATTGTGTTAAAAGCTAAAATAGATCCACTGCTGCAGCATGTATGTAGGTAAAATAGATAAAATAACTTTTGGTGGAGCTAAAAAGCTAAATTTTTAGTTACACTGCTGTGGATGCTCTGAGTAGGGATGGCAATTTTGCCCCGCCCCTCCCCGCTTCGCCCCGTACGGGTTTTCCCCACCCCGCAAAGGTGGTGGGGCGGGGATGGGGCGAGATTTTAGACCCACACCACGGGGCGGGGCGGGGATGGGTTTACACTTTTTAGACCCACCCCACCCCGCCCCGCCCCGCCCCATCCCCGTCCCGCATTAATAAGGGTTAAAAGGTAATTTTTTCATACCCTAAAACCTTACTATTTAAACAAAAATATCATCATCTTATTTTATTTAAGTGGAGATTCTTTTTGAAGAACTAGGCTATTTTTATTTTGTTATGTATTAGGAGTTTGGATTATTTTATTGTGTCATACTATGAGATTTTTGTTGTGATATTATCTTGTTAAATATTTAGATAATATTATTTAGTATTTGCTAAAAATTAGTTTGATTCGATAGAATAAATTTATTTATAATTTCAAGTATATTTTTATTATTGAAACATGTCATTTTATTTGAAAAAATGGTAATAGTTGTAAAGAAAATTAACAAGAAATAAAGTTTTACGGTGTAGGGTGGGGCTTCGCGGGTCTTCGCGGGGCCTTAAGGGGCGGGGATGGGGCAAGAAATTTTCCCCGTCATGTGGGCAGGGGATGAAGATCCCATCCTTCGGCCCCGCCCCGCCCCACCCCATTGCCATCCCTAGCTCTGAGGGAGTAGAAAGGCAAAGCAAAATTGGGTTCTTACTCCAACTGGACAAATCGATGGTCAGAATTAGAAAAGCCCATAATTTTTTTTTTTTTTTTTTTTTTTGAGAAAGTAAGGCCCATAATTTAAAAATAAATATTCTCTTAAATAGATCGGAATTAAAAAAATAAATAAAAAATTCATACTTGTTAAGGCCTAGGGCCCGTAAATTGTTAGGCCCTAGGGCCTAAGGCCCATAATTAAAAAAAATTCTATTAACTAAATCTGAATAAAAAAATAGTAATATTAATACTTGTTAAGGCCTAAGGCCCGGAAATTATTAGGCCTTATGGCCTTCAGGCCCATATATATATATATATATATATATATATATATATATATATATATATATATATATGTGTGTGTGTGTGTATATAAAAACTAGATCTGAATAAAAAAAAATATGAATACATAAATTAAATGTCATTTCAAAAAATTAATAAATTAATAGCTGAACATTTCAATACCAAAAAATAAAAACCTAATGACTTGAATACATAAATATCTCAATAAAGAACAAAAAAATAGATAAGAATAAATCAAATAAAAAAATTTTAAAAAGGGATTTTTAATTTCTTACAAAATAATAAAAAAAAGCTTTTAATTTTATAAAAATAAAAAGATAATGATTTGAAGTTAAATTTAAATCAACCCTTATATAGATCTGTAAAACAACCATTAAATTACAATCAACAATTATATAGATCTATTTCTATATTTTATCTCAAAAGAAAACAAATATATAGATCTATAAAACAGTAATTAGATTACAATCAGCCAGATCTATAAAACAATAATTAGATCAACCCATATTATAGATATGCAATAGACATGGATAGATCAAAGAAAAGAAAAAGAAAAAAAAAGTGAAATAGCTAATGATTTAGATCAGTTGTAATTAAAATAAATAAATAAATAAATAAATATATATATATATATATATAATATTGCATACAAAAACAAACAATCTAGAATTAGATATCAATTTCAACAAAAGAAAAAAGGAAAAAAAAAAATCCAAAAGAAGGCCCTGCAGAACTAAAAGAGAAAGAAGAAATAGATCTAAAAGAAGGAACTGTCGAGTTAAAGTACAGTGCCCAGCCCATAGCATCACCGATAATATGATGTCAGATTGAGTAGTGCGCCGACTACTAATCTCAATCTCGGCCATTCCCCTTCTCACATATGTAAAAGTACAACTAAACTTAAACAAACCTTAAAAACTGAGGCCCGTTTGGTAACCCTACTCAACACACATTTTTTACATTTCAAACACACTTACATACATTTCAACACACTTTTTCACCCACACGTATATCAAAAACACCCAAAATACCGTACTCAAACCTAGTTACCAAACGGGCCCTGAAACTACAATGGGTAAGGCCACCCATTATATTTATATTGAAAGGAAAAAATGTTCACACGTGTGAACGAGTCTCTCACGCGTCTCTTCTTCTTTTTTTTTCTCTTGCGCGTGTTAGGTGCCTATTTCACCTTCTGAGTCTTTGACGCGTGACTTTTACAATTAATAATTTAATACGTTCTAAAATACTACCTGGTCACAGTGTCACACCACCATGTTCTCTTCTTACTTTTTATTTGCCCTTAGGTTTTTACGGACTTTTATAAGCAATTATTTTATTCTTTTTTTTTTTGGAAGAAAAAAAAAACAATTATATTACAGTAACTTGTAAAAAACAAAAATCAAAGTTTTTGGATTTAATAATAACTAGTCGCTAACCCGTGCGATGCACGGGAAATGTATTGAGTACAATATATAATTTAATTTTTGTTTATTTTACTACAACACCAAAATTGAATTTGTAAAATAAAATCATATAGCTAAAACATTTGTTAACAGCTATACGTTTCAGACATTTATTAAACTATATTATTATTATTATTATTATTATTATTATTATCAACTTAACAGTATTTTAATATATGATACCAAAATGCTTCAAGAAAATGTCCAACACTGAAAACAATTTCGAAAACAAACTCAACTAAACAGTTTGATGAATAAATATATTACAATCTATAATATAAGCCAAGAAATAAACTTTGAAACCAATATGAACAAAATCCACGTCAAACAAAACCATTTCGATCATTAAGAATATGACTCACAAAAGTCATGAAAAACACAGGATTCATTACCAAAAAAAAAAAAAAAAAACATCTTTAGTCTTTACAGATTTTGCCTAAGTACCCAGATACGATGACACATACTCACACAAAAAGAGACATAAACACGGACAATTAAAGAAAAAATAAGAAAAACAAAAGAGACGTAAACACGGACAATTAAAGAGAAAATATAGGAAAAAAAAGTTAGGAATAGAAATATAAGATAAAGATGGGTTACCCTCAAAAAGAATAATCCATGGATATTCATTGAAATCTTTTAGATAATTTCTGATAATAGAAAAAATAAAACCCAAAAGTTATGATGTTAAAACTTCCAAAAGGCCAAAAAAAAAAAAAAATTTAAAAAAATCAGAAGATTCAAAGCTTCAAAAGTATTGAAATAAAACAATATATATATATATATATATATATATATATATATATATATATATATATATATATATATATATAAAATTACGCAATAGAGAAATACAATAGAAAGAAGGGAATCCATGATTATAGCTTTTCCACTTATGTATTGGACTCCTCTCCTTCTTCGGTCAATGCATCAAGGTTAGGGTTATTTGATTTGTTCAATAAAAATTTGAAGATTTAATTAAAAGATTCAGGCCCAGCAATTAAATAAACAAAACAACAATTGACAAACTTATAAGAAAAATCAACAAATCTATAATTTTTATTGAACAAATCAAATAACCCTAACCTTGATGCATTGACCGAAGAAGGAGAGGAGTCCAATACATAAGTGGAATATGTGAATTGTGAAGCATGAGCCGCCCTCAAAAAAAATCTTGAAGAAAAATAAGTTTTAAGGAGAAAATTGTGTTGCGGCAAAAATAAGTTTTTGGGGCTTAGGTTTTCTACGCAAGCAATTCTTAAATAGGAGAGAGTAGAGGTGGTAGGAGAGTGTCCTTATTTGGCTAGAAGTCTAATTTGCATTGGAAAAGGAAAACAGTGATGAGGTGGAAAATTTAATTTAATTTAAATTTAATTTAAATATTATGCTGACGTGGAAAATTGTGGGAGTTTCAAAAGTTTCGGTTTTATATATATATATATATATATAGATAATAAAAATATTGTTGTTTCTCCCCCCAAAAAATTATTATTGTCTATATCATATACTATATAATAAAAGTTGAGTTTAGAAATAGTGGTTGTGCCAAGTGACTTCACCAAATTGCAAACAAATTTTTAAATTTTTTTTTAAAAAAATAGATATAATTTTTTTTTTTATTTGTGTGTGTTTATCTTCTTCTCTTATAATTTTTAAGTTGATAAAAATCTTAATTTGATTACAAATATATTATTCTTATCAATTTTTCATCCACCAATCTATGGATAGACACAAAAAATTAAGGTTATGTTTGGTAACAGTTTTTGTTTTCTATTTTCAAAATCTTGTTTTTAGGAATATAAAAAAAAAAATTTCTTGTATTTTTGAAATAAAAAACATGTTTGGTTAGTTGAAATTAAAAAGATAGTTTTTTGAAGGAAAAAATAGAAAATACTAAAATATGTTGTTACTAGGATTTGAACTCTAATGCTAAATCATTGAATGAGACAGATTCATTAAATTAAATGCGTGTTTTCATTAACTTTTGAAAATTATGTTAAGACATATGTGATTCACTTATTAGGAACATATGTCACTATTTTATGTAATTGGCTAATCCTTTGACAAATCACACTTTACTTGTAATTGGGTAGATCTAGAATGTGTTTAACACTTCAGGAAACAAGGTTTCAAGTTCTAGTGTTAAAGCCATGCAAGTCTATCCAAGATTCAAACGTGAAAAGTGCTGTTCATTAAAACTCGACAGCTAGCATCTATCGAGCCTTGAAGAGCTGTTCCAGCCCGTGGCTCGACAGTTGCTCGACAGACAGGTATTTGTCGAGGTTTATGAAACTCAGTTTTTCAGGACTGTTTTTCATCCAATCCGTGATTGTATATTTGAGCTTTCTTTTCTCACAACCCTAGACATATAAAGGATTATTTTAAAGGCCATCAAAGGTGACATAAGTTGCACAAGTGTTGAGCAAAGTTTGTTCAAGCAAATTGTGACTGGGGATAGAATTTGCCCTAGTTCATCTTTCTTGTGAAGAAGCTGCTGTGTTTGTGCATCGTAAGGTTTTGTAACCAAGGAGCTTCTCGATCTTCATCGTGTGATGAACTGAAGAACTTTGCAGTCAATAACCTTCTCTAGTTGGTGATTGAAGTCGCGTACTGGGATCCGCGCAATTGGTTAGTCACGTACTGGAAGCCGTGCATTAAAAGGAGAGATTGTCACTACAGAACAAGTTCAATTATGTATTGGGGTAAGGGTTCAACTGTAAGTTGGTATAAGGTACTAGGATTCTTTTACTTGTAACTGCTTGTTTTGATAATAGTGGATTTTCAGGAGTGGTGACCTTAAAATCACCCGGTGGATTTTTTATCATGTAGGTTTTTCCCATTCGTAAACAAATCACTGTGTCAATTTATTTTCTGCTGCATACTTGTTTAATTGGTGATTTGTTTGTACTACCATGCGCTTTGCATGTTAATTTGATTAATTAATAAATTTGGCTAATTAATTTATCACAAGGGGTCAATACGTTTTTGGCATATCAAGTGGTATCAGAACAGGCACACTCTGATTAGGGTTAATCTTTGCTATGTGATCCATTGACCCCTGTTTGTCATGGATAGAGGACAGTCTCTTATTATACCTCCTTTATTTGATGGCACTAACTATGCATACTAGAAAGTACCCATGAGAGCTTTCTTACAATCTCTAGATGAAAAAGTGTGGCAAGCTGTGGAAATAGGTTGGACCAAGCCAAAAGAAGCGCCGACCGATTGGGATAATGCTAAGATCAAGGCGGAAAATTTCAATAGCAGAGCATTGAATGCCTTATTCAGTGCTGTCACAAATGAGGAGTTCAAGAAGATATCCTCTACTAAAATTGCAAAGGAAGCATGGACCATTCTCCAGACAACCTATAAGGGAACAAAGGCTGTCAAGGACTCAAAACTTCGAAAGCTCACTACTAGCTTTGAAGAGATTAAGATTGAAGAAGATGAGTCATTTGATAAGTTCTATGCCAAGCTCAAGGATATAGTGAACTCAACTTTTAATCTTGGGGAAACCATTCCTGAACCCAAGATTGTGCGAAAGGTGCTCAAATCTCTACCCGAGAGATTCTATGCTAAGATCACCACGATCGAGGAATCAAAGGGCATCGACAAGATTCCTTTGATAGAGCTGGTTGGTAATTTAGACCTATGAGTTAGGTTTAACAAGAATTGGCAAGTTGGGTAAGGGCAAGAGCATGGCATTGAAAGCCAAGAGCAGTGATACTGATGAGTCTTTAGACGATGAAGATTCTAAGATGAAGTCCTACATTACAAGGCAATTCAAGAAGTTCATAAAGAATGCCAATGGGAAGGGCTTCGACAAGGACCGTAAGCAATCTAGTTCCTCTCAGTTCAAAAGCTAAGACAAAGGGAAGAAGGATGCTAGGGATGGCGGTCAGTACACTGTTCTCTCAGGACCAAAGTGCTTCGGGTGTCAAGGCTTCGGTCACATGAAACAAGAGTGCCCCACATATCTCAAGACCATTGGGAAGAGCAAGGCACTTGCTGCTACTTTGAGCGACACCGAGCTTGAAGATGATTCCGACAATGAGGATGACGGAATCCTAAATGCCTTCACTGCCACTATCAATCCTACTGAGGGGATTGTTGAAGATGTGGATGAAGAAAAGGAATTGGTGGAGTCCAAGTTTGAGAAGATGGATGAACAAGATGACATCCACACAGCCTATGCAAAGTTATACAAGGTCTCAGAGAAGCATGAGAAGATGTATAGGTTGACCACCAAGAAGCTTAGTGATGTAGAGCTGGAACGAGAAGAGCTTTCCACAAAGTTTGATGAAGCCAATCAGACTATTGGAGCACTAAGGTTTGAGAATAATTTCTTGGCCGAGAAGACCAAGAAACTTGAAACGAAGTTGTTTCAAGTCAGAGCTCAGTTGCAGAGGACTTCAAATGCAAAGCTTGATGAGATGCTCAGTCTTCAGAAATCTGCTTTTGATCGAACAGGTTTAGGGTATGATTTCTCTTCTCCTTGTATTGCTTCTACTAATACTACTGTTTTTTTTCCTCTTGCTAATAATATTGAAACTGATAACAATGTTGTTAAAAATGACTTAGCTAGTGAGAACATAGATAAGGGTAAATCTATCTTAGGAGCACCCCCTAAGCAGGATAAGAAAGAAGTTAAAAACCCTAGGGCTAAGAAAGCTAACTCTCAAAAGCCTAAACAAAAGAAGCAGCATCTCTATCATCACTGTGGAGCAGCCGGTCATACTCGACCTAATTGCTATAAGTGGTTAGCCACTCAACAGAGCAACGGTATGATTGCATCGGGAAACTAGAATCAGTTTCCATCCTCTTTTGCTCCCCTTGGAGATCTTCTTAAAACCCTCATGTTCCATTCGAACTTGAACGGTTTCAATTCTTCCCCCTCACCACCAAATTAAAGGTTCGCTAAACGGAAAGGTTCTTCCAAGGTGTGGAAGGAAAAGGGCTCCAAGTGATTCTATCACTTTTTCTCTCTCCTCTTCTTGTTTTTGTTTGTATTACTTGTGTGTTTTGCTTTATTGATTTGAGTCAGTTTAGTTTTATGCATTGCTTTGTTTAATTTGTTTTTGTTTGTTTTCTTTTTAGTTTTGGTTTATTTTTCTTTTCATATAAAAATTGAAAAAAAAATTGAAAATTACAAAAACAGTGTGTGTTATGTGTACATTGGTACTTGTGTACTTTGGATGGTCATTGAAACAAAGTTTTCTAAACTTTGTATCTTTTTTAGCTTAGATGAGCATCTCTATGCACAACTAAGCAAGTGAGTTTTGTGGCTCATGTTTGTGATGAGTAAGATTAAGTAATCTTTTGTACTTAACACTTGTATTACTCTTTTTGACGGGAAGGACTAGAAAATCCTAAGAGAAAGGCATAAATAACCATCTCATCACTGTTGCCCGCCAATCATGAAATGACATATGTATGCTTTGGCATAGTAAAAGTGCAATGTCAGTGACATCTGTATGCTTTGGCATAGCAAAAGTATAATGTCAAAAACTTAACATCATTGGGTATTTCTTTTTTATCTCTTATATGTCCATGCATGATTTGCTTAAAAAAAAAATATGTAAAGAAAAATAAAAGCAAAAAGATCAAAATGCTTTATATATGATTGCAAGCGTGTATTCTAGGAGATGTGAGAGTTATAGGATGTACCTTGAAGGTGATAGTCCCTATTAAACTGTTATGATTATGTGTGAGTTAAAGCGATTTTCTCATATCTTAAATCGTCATAACATGCAGACACTTATGCAATCTTGTGACGTTTTTCACTCACAACACGCAATATTCTTTGCTACTTTTGATACATGTGCAAGTACAATGTGATTTGGCCATCACAAGGTTTACATGTGTTAACGTATGCTCACTAATCTGTCTTGACTTGTTTTTGAAATATAAAATTGGTTAGACTTATTTTGTGTGTGTGTGTTTTGGGATCAAAATGCTTATCATTTTTTTGTTGAGAGATGTTTTTGAGAGGTTAAAATGTTGTTTGGATCATTGGTTGAGTTGCATGTTTGATTGCATTCATGTCTGTGTTTTTCTCATTTTTGAAAAAAACTGTTTTTCAAGCAATCTCGATAGCTCCTTGACACCTCTCAATACTTGGCTTATCTATCGAGCTCTTCAGTTGTTTTTTTATCGCAATCTCGACACCTCTTGATAGCTAGGTGGATCGATCGAGAAAGTTTCTGTCCCCTTGATAGCTCCTCGATCCATCTAGCTTGTTTTGCCGTGGACACCTCTGGACACCTACTCGATAGCTGAATCCGTCGAAACTTTTTAAAACTCGATACCTCTCGACACCTGCTATCTGTTGAGAATTACTGAACCCCTATATAAAGGGTTAACGCGACCCGGTCTTCATTATCCTCGATCTCTATTGATCTGTCTATGTCTTTTCACCTCCCAAACCTCTCTCACTCACTCCAAACCTCTTCTTCAAGGTGTTTTCGGCCTAGATCAAGTTTTCTTCACTTGGTAAGGGTCCTAAATCCCTCATATTCATGCATTTCATGATTTTTAACCTAAGTTTTTGGGATTTTTGAAAATTTTGGGGTTTTTCAAAATCAAAAAGGTTTTTGCAAAATTTTTGGGATGGGTTTTGAAGATTTGATCTTAAAAACTTCATACATTGCATCTTATGAGCATTATAACTATATTTTCATGCATTTAGATGTGTGTTATATATGTAATTTGATTGTGTGCTGGTAGGATTGGATTGGACTGAGCCTATGATGCAATTTTCTTTGCATGTCACATGTTCATGCATTCCCATGTATATGTACTCTCTTTTCAATATATTTTGATATATTTGAACTGTTTTAGGACTTTTCTGGGTGTTTCTTTCTTTCCCCCCTCACTCTCTAGTTTACATTAGTGTGTCATGGCACCAAAACGTAAATCTACTCCATCCCAAAACCCTCTTCGTTTTGGGGCATCTTCTTCTTCTTCTGATCCCACCCCCTCTTCTGTTCGGTTTCGTGATGAGGATGCCTGAAAGAACTTCTCGGAGAACTTTTCTAGATGAGGCGTTCATTTGGAACGCCAAGTCATTTTGTCGGACTTCTCCAACCCTGACCTACCCACTATCATTCACAGTCGGGATTGAGTGTCACTGTGTGACATCCCGGTCACCTGCCATCCGAGCTAATCCAGGAGTTTTACTCCAACATGCATGGATTTGATTATTCAGTACCTCTTTTTGTTACTCACGTTCGAGGTACACACATAGTTGTCACACCGGATATTGTATCCGATGTGCTCCATGTCCCGAGGTGACTACCCTAGTTGTGAGTGTCTGAGGACTGTGTCCAAAGATGAGCTTATTTCCTCTTTTTGTGAGCGTCCCTCTGATTGGGGTGATCGTTAGTTTACTCCATGTTTGACCTTTTCTAAAGGTCGTAGATTCATGAACATGGTTATGACTTTTGTTCTTCATCCTTTTTCTCATTATAACTCTATTACCGAGCCCCGTGCTCGATTTTTGCTTTCTTTGTTTAGAGCATCTCACTATAGATTTTCCTTCTCATTTCATTCTTTCTATTATAGATGTCTATAGGGATTCGGTGTCCCATGATAAGCTAATCTTCCCTTCTGCTGTCACGAGGATCTTACGCCATTTTTCTGTTCCCTTTCCCGTTTTCGACCACTTTCACATTATGTGTGCCATTGACATCGCTACCGTTAAACAGAGCGAGGCGCACTTTCGTTCGAGGCAGTCCGGTACAACAGCTCCTCCTACTCTTTCTACTTCATCCACCTCAACTCCCTCTACTTCAGCGGGAGGTGTGACTCTGGATGCGATCATGGCGCAGCTACAGCATATGGATGCTCGCCTTGATACACTCTCTACTGAGTTGTATCAGGTGAACACCCGTGTCAGCCGTATTGCTAGACTGCAGGCTCACCTTGGTGGCTTTGTAGAGTCTCCCTCTCCTCCTCCCAAGGCATCTGAGACATCCGACAACGATGACGACTCCGACGACAATGATGATGATGAGGATGGAGATGCTAGCTCTTCCGGCACTGACGAGATGTCTACTTGACACTCTTATCCTTTGTTACTCGTGACAAAAAGGGGGAGTAGTTTTGGTTATGAGAGTAGTTATAGTTAGGGGGAGAGTTAGTATAGGAGATTTTTTTATAGGGGGAGAGTGCACATTGAGGGATGTAGTGAGGCTTTGATGTATTTTTTTTCTTTTTTTTCTTTCTATTTGTGATACATCACATCTTGTATATTGGTCTTGTGACCATTTTGACATACATTGTACTTATATTCTTTATATATTGATGTAAATTTTTCACCTACCCTTACATGTGCTGTTTCTTTTCTTTCTTTATACACATGGTTCTTATATCTTGTATGCAATTTATTATTTCTGTTTCACATTAAAATGCCGTGATGAGTTTTGTTTAAAGTGTTTCAGAAATACAGGTTGTCAAAGTCTTTCTTTCCATAGACTCTCTTCTTGCAAAGTTTTTCAAGAGTTTGTGTTAGGATAGATTTTATTGTATTCAACAAGTGAATATGAGTTAAGTGATTTATGACTTCTCTCATATGTTCATTTGTTTATTGTGGTTTTGTCACGGATTGCCAAAGGGGGAGATTGTTAGGACATATGTGATTCACTTGTTAGGAATATATGTCACTATTTTATGTAATTGGCTAATCTTTTGACAAAACGCACTTTACTTGTAATTGGGTAGATCTAGGATGTGTTTAATACTTCAAGAAACAAGGTTTCAAGTTCAAGTGTTAAAGCCATACAAGTCTGTCTAAGATTCAAGTGTGAAAAGTGCTATTCATTAAAGCTCGACAGCTAGCTCGACAGTTAGCATCTATCGAGCCTTGAAGAGCTGTTCCAGCCCGTGGCTCGACATCTGCTCAACAGATAGGTATCTGTCGAGGTTTATGAAACTCAGTTTTTCAGGATTGTTTTTCATCCAATCTGTGATTGTATGTTTGGGCTTTCTTTTCTCACAACCTTAGACATATAAAAGGATTATTTTAAGGGCCGTCAAAAGTGACACAAGTTGCACAAGTGTTGAGCAAAGTTTGTTCAAACAAATTGTGGCCGGAGACAGAATTTGCCCTAGTTCATCTTTCTTGTGAAGAAGCTGCTGTGTTTGTGCATCGTAGGGTTTTGTAACCAAGGAGCTTCTCGATCTTCATCGTGTGATGAACTGAAGAACTTTGCAGCTAACAACCTTCTCTAGTTGGTGATTGAAGTCGCGTATTGGGATCCGCGCAATCGGTTAGTCATGTACTGGGAGCCGTGTATTAAAAGAAGATATTGTCACTACAGAACAAGTCCAATTGGGTATTGGGGTAAGGATTTAACTGTAGGTTGGTATAAGATACTGAGATTCTTTTACTTGTAATCGCTTGTTTTGATAATAGTGGATTCTCCGGAGTGGTGACCTTAAAATCACCTGGTGGGGTTTTTGCTATGTAGGTTTTCTCCATTCGTAAACAAATCACCGTGTCAATTTATTTTCCGCTGCATACTTAGTTTAATTGGTGATTTGTTTGTACTACCATGTGCTTTGCATGTTAATTTGATTAATTAATAAACTTGGCTAATTGATCAATTGATTTATCACAAGGGGTCAATACGTTTTTGGCCTATCAAATTAGAAATTGAAAACAACATTTTGCATGTTTTCAGTTTCCTTCACAAATTGTGTTTTGAGAACAGTTTTTATTTTCTGTTCGTTTTGGGTTGCCAAACAAATTTTTTAGTTTCAAAAATAGAAAATTGTTTTTGGAAATAGAAAATAAGGAAAAAAAACAGTTACCAAACATACCCTAATTTTTCTCATCAACTTTTCCTCTATTTAGTTTTGGAGAGACACAAAAGCTTAATGTTGATATCAACATTTTTTTTACTTCGAATAATTGTAACACGGTGGGAAGTGTTTGAGTTTGAGTTTGTGACAAAGAATTTAATTAGAATTGATTTTACTTTTTTTTTTTAATGGTAGGAGATGTGAATGTATTCACACGGTTACATGGCTAAGAGATTTTTTGGATAAACCCAAGAAGACTTTTTTTTTTTTTTTTTGGCTTTTGGAAATAAAAAGAGTGGTTGTACGTTAAACAAAGAAAATTTAATCAAAATTACACTCTTATATTAAATATAATCTATATATATATATATATATATATATATATATATATAAAACCGAAGCCTTTGCTAGCACCACAATTTTCCACGTCAGTACAATATTTAAAAAATAAAAAATAAAAACAAAAACATTATAACTCCTCAAAACCCTAGCAACCTTACCCCTCTCTCAAGTTAAGAAATATAAAGCCACGGTTTCTGCAAACTCTCTCTAGACGCAGGAAGCCCTAAACGCACGGTATAGCATTCAAGATCTACAACGCACGGTATAGATTTTAGCTTATAAAGTTCAGCTTTTGTAAGGTTAGTTTTGTTTATATATTAATTAATACATAGTACTTTGTTCACCATTGAATACTCATATAATCAATTTCCAATTCAGTGTTCAAGAATTAAACCAAAATTCTAATTGCGCTATCATAAAATATTATTATTAGTATGAATTTTATGGACTTGCGGTGTTCAGGAATTAAACCAAAATTCTTTTAAATTATCTATAATATTTTGTCCTCTGAAAATTTTCTCTCTTTAATTTTAGTATATTGTGTTTCTTAAGCTATAGAGAGATTTTCTTTGGTTTCTGCAAACTCTCTCTCTCCAGATGTAGGAAGCCCTAAACGCACGGTATAGCATTCAAGATCTACAACGCACGGTATAGATTTTAGCTTATAAAGTTCAGCTTTTGTAAGGTTAGTTTGTTTATATATTTTGATAGAGAAACATGTTCAATGTGGTACGGCTTAATAATCGCATTAATAGCCAATAGTTAATACCATTTGCAAATTCAATTCATGGAGTTGCAATTTTCATTAAATCGTTCTATGGCTTGAAGCACTTGCATTTTAACAAATTGGACATGTCTTTAAAGTCCTTTTATTTCTTTGGGGGAAAAAAAAGAAAAAAAAAAGAAAAAGGAGAGGATATGTTAAAACTTGGCATCATCAACTTATAAGAGAGGATATGTTCTTAGATGGTAGGAATAGGACAAAATGGTTACACGTTTGTTACGCCTAACTTGCAAAAATTGCTCATAAAGATGTATGCACAAGATCTACTTCCCTTTGCTTTTAGTGAAAGATTAAATGCACGCCAATGTTGAGATCAACCACTCTAAAAAAATAGTCTGTGCAATCATAAAATATTATTATTAGTATGAATTTTATGGAGTTGCGGTGTTCAGGAATTAAACCAAAATTCTTTTAAATTATCTATAATATTTTGTCCTCCGAAAATTTTCTCTCTTTAATTTTATTATCTATTATATTTTGTCCACTCTTATGGACTAAATCAACTTATTCTCCAGTCACCATCATTGATAAACGAGAAATCAAATCAAGGTTATAGTTTTTCTATTTGGTTGCTAGGGTTTTTGCTTTGAAGGTCATGCAGCACCTGTCTCATTTTATTTGTCCTCACCACAAGGAAAACATCTAGGTAAGGCAAATAATCTATTTTAAAGTTTGAATGGAAATTACCAAGTACAAGAGGTAAATCTTTAAAGGATGAGCTTAATTGTTTCTTATTTTCAATAATAAATCATTTTATTGTAATACCGGTAATTGTTTGAGAATTCCAATATGTTCATATCTCTATAGAATAGAGAATAGTAGAAGCCAATTTTATTACAACTACTTAAATTGAGTTGACTTAATTCTGTACAATTACAAAGTATAGCATGAAAGATAATGGAATTAATTGTTGTAAGTTTTATTTTCTTTCCATGTTTTGAATTTCCTCTATATTATTATTACAACTGAGCAAAGATTGAGAAAGTAACATTACTACTCTAATTTGAAGTTTAATGCGTCCTTCTCAAGTCATGGTCTTTATTTATATATTTGCAGTTTATATTTCTAACCATTGATGAGAAATTAAGGCTCAGTTGTACAATATGTGTAAATTCTTCAGAAGGCTACTTTAAATAGTAAGTCAATGTGTCTCTTACATTTGGGTATTAGTTAGAATTGTTTTCAAATGATTGTACCAATAAAAGTGAATGTGTATAAATTTTGTTTAACTATCACGTGCATCACACGGGTTAGCGACTAGTTATCTTGAAAATAAACTCTATTGGCTTAGCTTTAAAAGATATAAAATTCTAACTAAAACCAAAAGTTTCATTTTATATATACAAACACACACACACACACACACACACACACACATACTTCAAATCTTAGATTTGCTCTCTTCTAAAAAAAAAAAAAAATCTTAGGTTATGTTTGGTAATAGTTTTTGTTTTCTATTTTCAAAAACTTGATTTTGGGAATATAAAGAAAAAAAAAATTCTTGTATTTTTGAAATCAAAAACATGTTTGGTTAGTTGAAATTAAAAAAATAGTTTTTTGAAGAAAAAAATAGAAAATACTAAAATATGTTGTTATTAGGATTTGTACTCTAATGCTAATTCATTAAATGAGACAGATTCATTAAATTAAATGCGTGTTTTCATTGGCTTTTGAAAATTAGAAACTAAAAACAACATTTTGCATGTTTTCAATTTCCTTCACAATTTGAGCTTTGAGAACAATTTTTGTTTTCTGTCCATTTTGGATTGCCAAACAAGTTTTCCAGTCTCAAAAATAGAAATTAAAAAAAAAAACAGAAAATAAGGTGAAAAAACAGTTACCAAACATACCCTTAGATTTGCTCTAAGATTTCCTCGCCTTTGCTATTATTTCCAAGCTCTTTTTTTTTTATACATATAATTAATTTGTTCATCATTTGTTTTATTGAGATTCATAAATATTTAATTTTTCAGATTCATAAAGGGTTCTATGAAACCAAACATATGGAGCATAAAATGTAAGGTTGTTTTTGTATTTTCTTTATTGAGTATGTCATATGCATGTCTTTTTTTTATACATATAATTAATTTGTTCATCATTTGTTTTATTGAGATTCATAAATATTTAATTTTTCAGATTCATAAAGGGTTTAATGAAACCAAACATACAGAGCATAAAATGTAAGGTTTTTTTTTTTTTGGTATTTTCTTTTCTTTTTTTTGGTAATATTTTTTCAAGGAGTTTCCTTGAGGTTTCGAAACACTCGATCAAACAATACTCTTGGTATTGAGTTTTTCACAAAAAAATTTCTTGAAGTTTATGTTTATACATTTGATTTTGATAGGGTGAAATTCGGTGCCTCCTCCCTCACTTTCAAAGACAAAAATTCAATTCTTATGTAAGTTTATCTATTTTTATTTTTTAATGTTTAGCAATTTGGATTGTTCATAATTCTTAACTATTACATTGAGGTTACCACTTAAATATGCTTTTAATTATTATTTTTAAATGATTGAATTCAAAGCTTTTTATTCAAATATGCATTTTAATTATGCAAACTCCCTTTATATTCCATTCAATTGATTTTGGACTTAAATATGATTTTTTTAATATAAAAACTTAATCTTACACAATATGCATTCATTATATAACTTAAAGCAAAATGTTACTTTATTTAAAAAAAAAATAGAGTAAAAGATTACTTTATTTTTATTATTTATTTAATTTTAATTAATTTACACGTGATTCTTAATTAAGTGCACATTTGGATAGCGTTTATGGCTGGCGTTTGTGCGTTTTGCTGAAAAAATGTGGGTCCTACGACACTGTTTACAGACCCACAAAATTCATCCAAACACAAATTTCAATATAAATTTGGGTCCCACAGCACTATTCAAACATTTAAAAATTATTTTGCTATAGTGTTTTCAGTTTTCAGTTTTAAGCAAATAAGCGGTATTCAAACACACCCTAAGCCGTGCATCACACGGGCATAATACTAGTATATATAAAACTGAAGTCTCTGAAACTCCCACAATTTTCCACATCATCATTTTAATTTATAAATTTTTTTTAATTTTTTAAACTAAATAGTGAGAGAGTCCTAACAGGAGTCTCTCTCTCTTTTTTCCTTAATCCTAAACTTTTTTTTTCTTTTTTTTTTGAAACCTAAAGTAGTCGTTTAAAAAAAAAAAAATTCTAATGTGTGGTCTTTTTTAAAACTAAATAGTGAGAATCCTAATAGGAGTCTCTCTCTTTTTTCCTTAATCCTGAAGTGTTTTTTTTTTTTTTTTTTTTTTTTTTTTACGTGAGTCTTTCTTTTTTCTTTTTTCTTTTCGAAACCTAAAGTGAGTCCTTTTAAAAAAAAAAAAAAAATTCTAACGTGAGGTCTAATTAAAAAAATTATAATTATTTTTTTAATCCTAATTCTAAGGTAAGTCTCTCAAAAAGTCAAAATTTTCGGTTTTATATTCTATATAGATAATAATATAAAACTATAGGGGTATTGGGTCTAGGAACTTATTATCTATGCATATAATGGGCCTAAGGCCTAAGTCGAGGACTAGAGGTCAATCAAGGAGGGTAGGCATTGCCAAGGGAGCCTATGTTAGTAAATAAAGAAGTCAGTTTAGATCATAACTGCCCAGGAGATTGGGCCGAGGACTATGCCTCCTTGGCTAACCAAGGCCGAGGTCCGTAGAGGTGGTTTGCTGTTTGGGAGAACGTCCCAAGAACGTTCTGTTGATATGGATAAGCACTATGGGAGCACAGGACAGGGAGGAGTCCTAAAATATCTAAGGAGAAAGTTGCTACCACAGCATTGAATGCTCTGCAGCTAATTTTTTGGCTGCATTAATGTGGAGAAGACTTTTGAACAGTGTTACATTGGCTACCCCAACGCACAGAGGGACTAAGAGGGTGTCCGATGGGACAAGCACTCAAGTGGTGACTTAGATGATCAACAAGTGAAGGGTCAAGATTGTCTAAGGAGAACTATATAATAGAAGAGACCCTCCATGGAGAAGGGATCGAGAAATCAAGAGAGAAACACTGTAGCAATCAAGAACCAACTTTGTGATCAAACTTGTAAGAAATATAGAAGAATTGACTTCCTCGGACCGTGCCAAGGGCGATTTTCTTTGGATTAATTCAATCTACTTTCCTGTTCTTGTCAATTGCGTTCACCTTATTTATTGCCCAACTCATTTTAACCCAGTTTTCCAACCCACTCTCTACAAATTCATTGTTTTGGGCTTTTTGGGCCTAGGTCCATCCCTCGTTTAGGCTAGGGACTCAAATCTAGTCCTTACAATTGGCACCGTCTATGAGAAATTCTGGTGTTGTAATGAGTCTGACATGCAACTATGGTAGGGTCAGGTCCACACCAGGCAGAATCTATGGGGTCCCAACATGAAGATCACTTTGTTAATCTGGAGCGAAGAAGGGACCGTGATGTTAGTATGCATACCACCCGCACTAGCAGGAGCTAGTCACGAAATGCAAGCCACCTTTCTCATGAGGAGGATACCAGGGCTCTGCAACTAGAAATCAACCACCTGAAGAGAAAACTACGTCACCAACGGCGAAAAATAACTCCATCCATTTCTGACTCTTCTGTTGATGATGAAGAGGATTGCAATTACAGACGAAGGTCAAGGACTCCTCCTAGTGAGTCTTTCTCGTACGATGAAGACATCCATCACGAGCGTAGAAACAGAAGTTCATCTTCCAAAGGCCTGGGAAATGGCACAATGAGTAGAGCACTTAACCAAATCTCCAAATCACCCTTCACATGTAAAATCGAGGGAGGGAGACTTCCTCGGTGATTCACTCAGCCAACGTTCACCATGAACAATGGTCGGACGGACCCTGTGGGCATGTGAGCCACTTTAACTAGAGAATGGCGTGCACTCCAAGAATGAGGCCTTGATGTGGAAGGTGTTCCCCTCCCGTTTAGGGCCTATGGCCATGAGGTGGTTCGAAGGCTTGGGAACAAGCTTTATTGATTCCTTTAAGGAACTCACTCAGGCGTTTGGATCCCGCTTTATCATGTGCAGCAGAGTCTCTCGGCCCTTAGATTCCTTGTTGTCTCTATCCATGAGAGAGGAGGAGACCTTGAAAACTTATTCGAACAGATACTGGGAGATGTTCAATGAGATAGATGGCGACTTTGACGACGTAGCCATTAGGACTTTCAAGGTCGGCCTACCTACCGAGCATGGCTTGAGGAAGTCTTTGACTGGGAAACCCACCACCAGTGTACGCCAACTCATGGATAGGATAGATAAGTATAAACGGGTCGAGGAAGACCAATAGCAAGGAAAGGGGAAGAGTAAGGTTATCCCTCAGGAGATGAGGGATTTCAGGTCGGACCATTACAACAATAACAGACCTTGAAGGGATTTTGCCGGGTAATCCGGGCCTACGGCTCCTCAAATGGTTAACACTGTGTTCCGAGAACTAGTGCATCAAATCTTGGAGAAGATCAAGAACGAGCCATACTTCAAATGACCAAAAAAGATGGGAGGAGACCACTTGAGACGCAACCAAAGCCTCCATTGCCACTTATCACCAAGAGCGGGGGAATACCACCAAGGACTGCAGAACTTTATGGAACCATTTAGAGCAGCTAGTCAGAGAGGGACGGTTGCAGCAGTTTTTATATCGGCTCAACAGGTAGGGAGACCAGTCAAGGTCAGGGGTGCAGGGGAACGCTTTTTCAAGGCCTCCTTTAGGCATCATTAACGTCATCTTTGCTGCTCCTGGGAGAACTGGTTCGCAACCCTCTAGAGTGATGTCTATGGTTCAGCTGCTCGCCGAGGACATTAATCCTATGCCGAAAAGGGCCAAAGTGGAGGTTTGACCAGCGTTAAGCTTTTCGGATGAGGATAAGGTTGGAACCATACAATCATATGATGATGCTTTGGTGATCACGTTCAGGATAAGGGGATACGACATGAAGAGAGTGATGGTAAACCAGGGCAGTGGCGCAGAGGTAATGTATCTTGATTTATACAAAGGGCTGAACCTGAAACTTGAAGATTTGACAGCATACGATTTACCCTTGATAAGTTTTGATGGGAAAGTTGTCATCCCAAAGGGTCAAATTAGACTACCCGTACAAGCAGAATCAGAGGTAGTAGAGGTGAACTTTATTGTGGTGGACACTTATTCTCCTTACACGGCCATCGTGGGAAGACCCTGGCTTCATGCCTTGGGGGCTGTTTCCTCCACTCTGCATCTGTAGGTGAAATATCTATCTGGGACCGGATTGAAAAGCTTGTTGGGAGTCAATCCTTGGCTAGGCAGTGCTTGGTGGCCGCCATTTTGCATCGGCCCAGGGTTAAGCCCTCGGCCTCTGCTGAGGGGGGCTCATAGCAATCAAAGACCTTGGCATCACCTGCCAGTGGGCCAGTCGGGGAGGCAAAATGTGAGGATTTGGAGAAGATTGTTGTGGGGGATGATCCGGAGAAGTTTTTTCAAGTTAGAGCTCAGCTGCCTCCTCAGGAGAAGGAAGAGCTGATAGATTTTCTCAGGGGGAACATCGATGTGTTCGCATGGAGTGCTTACGAAGCTCCAGGAGTGGATCCGAGCTTCATTTGCCATCATTTGAATGTCAACCCATTTGTCACCCCCAAAAAACAACTTCCTCGGCGCTCATCCAAGGATCATTCTGATGCTGTCAGGGACGAGGTAACGAAGCTCAAACAGGCTGGGGCTATTAAGGAAGTTTTTTAACCCGAAGGGTTGGCCAATACCGTAGTAGTAAAGAAGAAGAGTGGGAAGTGGTGAGTGTGCGTAAACTTTACAGATCTGAACAAGGCCTGCCCAAAAGATCTTTTCCCCATGCCTCGGATAGACCAGCTAGTGGATGCCACTGTAGGCTATCCTCGGATGAGCTTTTTGGACACTTTTCAAGGCTACCACCAGATACCTTTGGCTTTGGACAATCAAGAGAAGACATCCTTTGTTACTCATAGTGGGAATTACAATTACAAGGTGATGCCTTTTGGTTTGAAGAATGCAGGGGCTACCTACTGGAGGATGATGACCAGGATGTTTGAGCCATAGTTAGGAAAAAACATTGAGATTTATATAGATGATATGGTAGTAAAGAGTAAGACAGAATCCAAGCACGTTAATGATCTCGGGGATATCTTTGGGATATTAAAGAGACATAAGTTGTGCCTTAACGCCTCTAAGTGTTCTTTTGGTGTTGGGTCAGGAAAGTTCTTGGGGTACGTGGTTACACACCGTGGAATTGAAGTTAACCCTGACCAAATTAAGGCGATCAACGATTTACAACCACCCTGGAATCCCAAGGAGGTCTAGAAGCTAACAGGGATGATTGCTGCTTTAAACCGATTCATCTTTCAGTCAGCAGACAGGTGTAGACCTTTCTTCCAGTTGCTGAACAAGTGGAAGGGATTTGAATGGACCGAGGAGTGTGTTCTAGCCTTTCAGTAGTTGAAGGAGTATCTATCTCGTCCCCCCATTATGTCCAAGCCCGAGGTGGATGAGGTTTTATTTGCCTACATCGTAGTGGCTTCCCATGCGGTAAGCTTGGTGTTGATTCGGGTCGATGGTGGCATGCAGAGGCCAGTCTATTATGTAAGCAAGTCACTACATGAGGCCGAGGTCCGTTACCTACCACTGGAGAAGGCCATTTTGGCAGTGGTGCATGGCACATGTAAGCTCCCCCATTACTTCCAGTCACACACGGTTGTTGTCCTCACCCAGCTCCCATTTAGATCTCTGCTTTGGAGCGCTGATTACACTGGGAGAATTGCCAAGTGGGGTACGATCCTAGGAGCCTTTGATATCAAGTACATGCCTCGCATCTCTATCAAAGGTCAAGTCCTTGCCAATCTGGTGGCTGAGTTTGCTGAAACTCCGTTAGAAGAGAAAATGGAAAAGCAGAACATGGATGAAAAATCAGTTGGTGCAATCTCCTTACAAAAACCTTTGTCCTGGAAGGTATACATTAATGGTGCAGCGAACCACAGAGGATCCAGAGTGGGATTAGTTCTGATATCTCTTGAAAGGATTACAATTGAGAAATTCTTGAGATTGGGCTTCTCGGCCATAAACAATGAGGCTGAGTATGAAGCTCTATTGGCCGGGATGACCATGGTTCAGAAGATGGGTGGAGAAGCAGTGGAAATATTCTCTGATTCAAGACTGGTTGTAGGCCAAGTTCAAGGAGAATTAGAAGTCAGAGATCTCAGAATGCAGGAGTACTTGAGCCAGGTTAGACATTTACAGTCAAGATTTGAATCTTTTAACTTATCACAAATCCCTAGAAGTAGAAATACACATTCTGACTCTCTTGCCACACTGGCAACCTCCTCAGTACAAAGTTTACCTCGGGTGATTCTCATTGAAGACTTGTATAAGCCTACTGAGGTAGGGAGTAATGCGGTCTCCATTTATCAAATTAGGGTAGGACCTAGCTGGATGGATTCCATAATATTGTTCCTTAAGGAGGATGTCCTACCCAAGGATAAGTCCGAGGTTGACAAGGTACGGAGGAAGGCTCCTCGGTTTTAGTTGTCCGAGGACCAAAAGTTGTACAAGAGATCCTTTTCTGGCCCATATCTGCTATGCATACACCCAGAAGCAGTTGAGCTACTCCTGGAAGAGTTACACGAAGGGATTTATGGGAGCCACACGGGGGGCAGGTCTTTGTCTCACAGGGCCCTCACTTAAGGCTATTGGTGGCCAAATATGTAGAAGGAAGCACAAGAATATGTGAAGAAGTGTGACCAGTGCGACCAATGCCAAAAATTTGCACCAAACATTCATCAACTAGGAGGAGTCCTTAACCCACTGTTCAACCCTTGGCCTTTTGCTCAATGGGGATTGGACATTGTAGGTCCTTTCCCTAAAGCGGCAGGGAATAAAAGATATTTGTTGGTCGACACGGATTACTTTACCAAGTGGGTTGAAGCTGAACCTTTGGTAAATATCAGAGATGCGGATGCTAAGAAATTTATTTGGAAGAATATTGTCACTCAGTTTGGAATCCCTCATACACTCATCTCGGACAACAGATTGCAGTTTGATAGTAAGGCCTTTAGGATGTATTGCTGTGATCTAGGCATAACAAATAGATATTCCACCCCGACATATTTACAGGGAAATGGGCAGGATGAAGCTATCAACAAGGTCATAGTTGGTGGGCTTAAAAAGAGACTGGATGACGCGAAGGGAAAATAGGTGGAAAAACTGCCACACGTCATTTGGACATATCGAACTAGACCTCATAGATCCACAGAGGAGATGCCCTTTTCAATGACTTATGGGGCCGAGACTGTTATTCCTTTAGAAACTGGATTCCCCACACTAAGAACAAGTTCTTTCACCCCAAGCAGCAATGATGGGCTATTGGAGAAGAGCTTGGACTTAATTGAAGAACGAAGAGAAAATGCCGTCATCCAATTGGCCTACTATCAACACAAGCTTAAGCAGGGGTATGATGCCAACGTAAAGCTGAGGCCATTGACAGTTGGAGACTTGGTCTTAAGAAAAGTTTTAGGAGCTGCAAAAAACCCAACATGAGGAAAATTGGGACCCAACTGGGAAGGGCCATATCGTATCACATCAATGGCTAGAATATGTGCATACTATCTTGAGGATCTAGAGGAAAGGCTGTACCACGCCCCTGGAATGTAAATAACCTCAAAAGATATTATTATTAATGAAAGTCTTCTTTGTCACTTTCTCATGTATTACATTATCTGTTGAGCTTCACATTATTGTCTTCCTAAGTGTTAAACAGAACCTTAGCTATGTCTGGTTCCTCAGACCACCTGCTTTGGGTAAATTAATACTTCCAATTGTCTTCCTAAGTGTTAAACAGAACCTTAGCTATGTCTGGTTCCTCGGACCACATGCTTTGGGTAAATTAATACTTCCAATTGTCTTCCTAAGTGTTAAACAGAACTTTACTATGTCTGGTTCCTCGAACCACCTGCTTTGGGTAAATTAATACTTCCAACTATTTTCCTAAGTGTTAAATAGAACCTTAGCTATATCTGGTTCCTTGGACCTCCTGCTGTGGGTAAATTAATACTTCTAATTATTTTTCTAAGTGTCAAACAGAATCTTAGCTATGTCTGGTTCCTCGAACCACTTGCTTTGGGTATATTAATACTTCCAATTGTCTTCCTAAGTGTTAAACAGAACCTTAGCTATGTTTGGTTCCTCGGACCACCTACTTTGGGTAAATTAATACTTCCAACTATTTTCCTAAGTGTTAAATAGAACCTTAGCTATGTTTGGTTCCTCGGACCACCTGCTTTGGGTAAATTAATACTTCCAATTATTTTCCTAAGTGTTAAACAGATCCTTAGCTATGTCTGATTCCTTGGACCACTTGCTTTGGGTAAATTAATACTTCCAATTGTCTTCCTAAGTGTTAAACAGAACCTTAGCTATGTCTGGTTCCTCGGACCACCTGCTTTGGGTAAATTAATACTTTCATCTATTTTCCTAAGTGTTAAATAGAACCTTAGCTATGTCTGGTTCCTTGGACCACCTGCTTTGGGTAAATTAATACTTCCAATTGTCTTCCTAAGTGTTAAACAGAACCTTAGCTATGTTTGGTTCCTCGAACCACCTGCTTTGAGTAAATTAATACTTCCAATTGTCTTCCTAAGTGTCAAACAGAATCTTAGCTATGTCTGGTTCCTCGGACCACCTGCTTTGGGTAAATTAATACTTCCAATTATTTTCCTAAGTGTTAAACAGAACCTTAGCTATGTCTAGTTCCTCGGACCGCCTGCTTTGGGTAAATTAATACTTCCAACTATTTTCCTAAGTGTTAAATAGAACCTTAGCTATATTTGGTTCCTCGGACCACCTGCTTTGGGTAAATTAATGTTTCAAGCCATTCACAAATGTGTCAAACAGAACCTCCAATATATTTGTATCCTATTGAGCATGTTAACGCTTCTTATTGATTATTTAAGTGTCTGATGGAGATAGCCCTAAGTAATGATGCATATCTTCATTAAAGTGACATAATCAACTACATGCTTGTAAGCATCACTTAAAGCATTTGAAAGTATATCCATGATCTATTTTAGGTCTGATTATTATATTCAGGTCTTTTACCTTAGTAATGGCAAGAGATTTATATGAAGTTTGGCATGAATAGGTGTTTTAACATTTGTATATATGAATGGAGTATTTCCATATTATCTAAGTGTAAAACAAAATAGGAACTATATCAACACTTGTGTAAGAATCATGGAGATAGAGAAACTCTTCGTAGTTTTCATTAACTAAAGCCTTGGATGGAGGCAGCTTAAATACAAAGGTGTCACTCTAATTACAAACTTTAAAAAGAAAAAGGGGGAAAGAGCATCTAAACACTAGAAATCATTTCTTCTTTATTACAATTTTGTCTTTGGGAGGACCATGGATAGGCTGAGTGGAGGTTGCTTCTGAGGCCTCGAGGCCTTTGCTTGCTGGATCAGTCTTAGAAGGTAAGGGAAGAGTGGCCAGGACGATCTCCATCTTTTTAAGAGCTTCTTTCTCAGCAGGAGGTCCTGGGTGATAGCTGGGGGCTTCGTAGCATCAGGGGCCACTCCCTGGTTAGCATTCTTTTCTTTTTCGGTGACCCCGGGGTGCTCGGCCTCCTCGGCAGGTTTGTCAGAAGAAGTTGGAACAATGACTGAGCTATTCTTGCCCACTTCTGCCACCTCGGAAGTAGTATCAGTCCTTGAGCTGGAAGGAATAGACTCTCGGATGGCAGGGGGTAGTACACGTTCTCTGTCCTCCTAAGTACAGATGAAGCCTCAACCCTAGCTTGGTTGAGAGCTTCATTCCATACTTGGGAGCGGTAGGTCCTGCACACCCCCGAGACCTCAGCCTTGAGGGCTTCCTCGGTCTCTGCCACTCTTGAGTCATATCCATCTTACTCTGCCTAATCCCGAGCCTTCTCAGCCAATTCCCTTGCCTTCTCGGCCCCCTCAAATTTCTTTTTCAGGCAACGATTTGAGTTTTGGAGAGGCGACGAATTGAACCTCAGCGTTGCGAAGGAGCACCCTTTAGTCCTCGGCTTGCTTTTCGACACTATCAAAAACAGCTGCTACACTTTTCCTTTCTCTCTCCTCTTCCAGCAGTTTTTTCTTGAGCTCTTGATTACTCTTCTCGGCCATATTAAAGGCCTCCATGGCGGCATTGCGCCTTCCCTCCTCCTCCTTCATCTACCTATGGCTGTAGTTGGTTATCTCCTCCACTTGGAAGGAGGCTTGAACGGCCTACCGAGGAAAGAAACATGAATTAGGAAAAGAAGGAGAGAAAGGCAATAAAAAAAAAAGAGGAAAAGAAAAGAAGAAGAAGGGGTAAAGTAGAATACGTACCATCATGAGGTACCTCTTCAAGTTGAGGAAGACCTCGTGCCTCCTCATGGACCGAAGCTCGATCATGTCACTAGGGAGCAGTAGAGCCTGCTTCACTGCGTCAGCTACGTAACCGGCTGTCCTTCCCTGAAAGTCCCTGATGGAGGCGCTGGCTAGCAGAGGGGCCCCATCTAGCATTGAGGTAGGGAGCTAGGATGGGGGCGCATCCTAAGGCTCACTCCTCCTTTCGGCACCCCTTTGCCCCACCTTGACTTGCTTGGCCGCCCTTTGGGCCTCATCATCTGGAGAGGGGTGGGTTTTTCCAACTTCTGCCATCTTTTTGCCTTTGGGCTCCCTCTTCCTTTTCAGGCTGGCAAGTTCAAGTTGGAGGGGTAAGGCGGGTGGGGGAGTGGGAGGCTTGCTCTAGGCTGCCTTCCCAGGCGCATCCCTCCCCGGTTGGGACTCTATTAGATACAATAGGCTGGGCCTTGGCTTGCGTTGAATCCCCATTTCGTCTAGTATTGGTGAGAAATGAGGGTCGAGATCACTAGTGGAAGCTTCTGGGGACAAGGGACGGTTGAAGACTTCGAAATCATTTTCAAAGTCTTCAGAGCCCTCGGTGTCTGAGACTTCAACGATCTGTTCCTGTTCCTTGGATGAGGGTTGGGACGAAGTGGCTTCCTCCTTGGTAGCACATTGAAGGGGCGGTGCTACCTTTGGTATACCTTCTAGGATAGGCTTAGTGGTAAGCGTGCCTTCTGGAATAGGACCGGAGAGCAAAAAGCCTGGAGCTGCTATGCTGATTCGTTGCAGCCGAGGATCTCTAGCTTTGATGACACACTTAGGTGCCAAAAAGCTCTTGGAGATCGAGACGTAGTCCAAAATCAAATGAGCCGCTTTGAGTTGGCCATCTGTGTGGACGAAGACCTCGGCCTTCAAGATCTTGTCCAAACTTGTTTGGTTTACAAGATTGAGGTTGGGCACAGCAGCGTGTGGATCTGCAAAGCCATCAACAAAGACAAAAAAATCATTAGCAAAGTGCAAATCAAAGGAAATTTTTGGGTAAACGAAAGTTAAAGAAAAAGAGAAGGGGATAACTTTGAAATTGCAAATTTAAACCTAGAACCCTACCTGGTTTCCCCTCCCTTGTCGGATAAGGAAGGCCATCGTGCCACTCCCCTGATAGGATCAAAAAATCCTTTTTTAGGTCTTTATTGGAGTTGGGAAGGCATTGGATGAGCCTAACCTTAGGATACCTAGATTTTAGGTAGTAGCCTTGCCCACTTAGGTGGTGGAGGTTGTAAATCCAGTTTACATCATGATGGGTAAGATTTAAGCCCATTCTCTCATTTAGGGCATCTACAAAGCCTAGGATCCTAAACATATTGGGAGCGCACTGAGTGGGAGCTAACCTATGGGCTCTAAGGTAATCCTTAGTGATCGTGCCCATAGGGATTCTCATCCCCCCTTCTATGAAAGCGATCATTGGGATTACCACTTCTTCCTCTCGCCTTTCTTCAAACCACTGCCCTTCCTTACAATATCTAATGCCTACTTTAGGAGGGATCCTATATCGAGCTCTGAAGCTCTCTAAACCCTCCTCAGAATCTACCAAACTTTTGAATCTACCCATTCTTAAGAGGGGGAAGTGGAGTCGAGGAGGAAAGAATGCAAAGAAAAGAAGAGTGTATGGAAAAAAAGAGAGTAAAAGTTCAAGAAGACTTACAGAAAGAATAAAAACGTCCTTGGATAGGCTTTCGGTATTTGTAAGGGCACGGATGAATTGGAGAAATTTTCAGGTTCAAAGTGTGTGCACTAGAACAGAATGAATGCTAAAGTGAGATGAATGGTTGATTGAGAGGTATTTATATCAAGGAGGGAGTTAGAAGTGGGAAAATTCCCGCTTGGTACCCAGCAAACACGTCAGCCGTTGGATTTGCATCATGCCGTAGAACGTGGGGGACATGGAGCCGTAAAAATTTAATGAAGACACGTCTCGAATGCCAAAGCACTAGGAGCGTGCCTTGGGCAGTTAAAAAGGCGTCTTCACAGGCAGAGGTGGGATGCAAAGAGCACAAAACAACTGTAGTGACTTCGAAATCCTTCTTTCTTCCCAAAGAGACAGAAAGAAGAATCTCAAAGGGCTATTATAGGGGTATTGGGCCCAGGAACTCATTATCTATGTATATAATAGGCCTAAGGCCCAAGCCAAGGACTAGAGGTCGACCAAGGAGGGTAGGCATTGCCAAGGGAGCCTATGTTAGTAAATAAAGAAGTCAGTTTAGATCATAACTGCCCAGGAGATTGGGCCAAGGACTATGCCTCCTTGGCTAACCAAGGCCAAGGTCCGTAGAGGTGGTCTGCCGTCCGAGGGAACATCCTAGGAATGTTCTGTTGATACAGATAAGCACTATGGGAACACAGAACAGGGAGGAGTCCTAAAATATCTAAGGAAAAGGCTGCTACCATAGCATTGAATGCTCTGTAACTAACTTTCTTACTGCATTAATGTGGAGAAGACTCTTGAACAGTGTTGCATTGGCTACCCCAACGCACAGAGGGACTGAGAGGGTGTCCGATGGGACAAGCACTCAAGTGGTGACTTGGATGATCAACAAGTGGAAGGCCAAAATTTCATGGTGGTAAGTTTTGCCATTAATGTCTCTACAAGGGACTTATTAGCAGTTTTGAAACAGTTTTTCACATTTGAAATAAATTCTTTTGCACTGTCAGTTTTAGGAATTGTTGTCTTGATATTGTTTACAACGATCATTCGCATAAACATAACACTTAGTCTATTTGTTTTTCTCATGCTTTGTAGAAAGCCTTTCTTCTGCACTGCTTGTATTAGTAAGAGCAGACAGTTTCTCAGATTGAAGTGCTATATCAAGATCCAGTACACTGAGCTGAAACTGAACATGTTCTTTCCAATCTGAGAAAGTTGTTCCATTTAGCTTGGGAATAGATGAAGCATGTGAATGTAGTGAAATAGGAACTGATACTGTAAACAAAGTAATAATGTATGCTCACTATATTAGTACTAAGAGTTATCAATTAAAGAACAATAAACCAAAATGAAACACATGCTTAAACAATGATAACTAGTATTACTGTGATCACCTTTGGGCTATTCTTATGGTAAACTATTAAATAGTTATGTTGATTCTCTTTTCACCTGATAGGACTAATTAATAAAATATTCATAATTAAATTGGTCTATTACCTTTGGGTACTCATTTCAATCTCAATCATGAATATCCATCAACTATCCTATTTCAATTTATTAATCACTTGAAAGTGGTGCACCTTTAGGCCAACCTAATATTCTTGTGATTAAAAAATTGTGATTTGCAAAGTCACTAATTTTTAACACTAGGGAACATGTGTTAAATTTCAATTATTTTGACTTGTTATCTATGCATTCGATTGGGCCACTTTGGTGACTACCAATATGTATCATAATATAGACTTCAAATCAAATTAATGGCCTTGCATAAACATTAAATTAATGGCATACATTATTGCAATACAGATATAAAAGTTTGTGCTATACATGTTTACATCGAAACAAATAAGTCCCTTCTTTCATGAAAGACATTAATGAAATTAGAACAGTAAGTTATAGTCTCGATAATATTAGTAGTGTTTATTACAATATTAAATAAACTAAATTAAGCAATTCAATATTCATTGTATGTAAAAAGTGAACATAAGGCGGAAAAATTATTAATGAGTAATAATTGACAATTTCAAAGTATAAAAGAGTTTATACCATAACTATTCATGTATATCAGATGATATTATATTCTCAATTTTAAGATATGAGTTTTTAACATTATACATTAAAGTTGTTAATATTTAAAGAAACAATTAAATAAACTAGAACCAAATATCGTAGAAATTTGTAATGCTCCAAAGTTATTAACTAATGGAAAAACAAAGTTCATATTATCCAAACTTGATCCATGATCATATAGAAGATGTTAATTGCTTTTAAAAATCCTAAATCACAATCATGATAATGGAAACTAAAAATGTTTATAAATCTTTTAATGGAAAAACATGATAATTCTAAAACACAAGCTTTGATACCACATGTAAATGTTTTTCTTTATGTTGTTAGATTATAAACAAGCATAATATAAATTCTAGGATCTTGAATTATCATGATTTCACAAGTACACAAATTAATTATAAAGCTTACCTTGATCCATTGCTGAAGTTTTTCTTAAAATCAAGTCTTAGTATAAAAGGCACTTAATTCTTATAGAATTGGTTTCTCTTTCTTGACCCTCTTTTCTCTTTAATTATTCAATGTATGTGATGGGCTAGCTGAATGTCTCTTTTGTAGGTAGAGAGATGACCAAATTCCTTGTACTTATAACCTCCACTTGCCCATTAAAGTTAGAGTTACTTAGGAAACTTACTTCTCTATTAACCAATACTTTAAGGACATGTAACATCTAATTAAACCATAACATATATGAAGTTATCAAATAGATACATTATCAAATGAGACAATTTATTCTTACATAACAAGATTTAAGTGAGTAGGAAAAGTGACCATAGCTTTTCATGGGCCATAGCTTTTCATTACAAACATCACATGCTTGCTTCCCTCAACGCCTGCTTCCCTCAACGCCTCAAGTCAATGATTTCTTCCACCTAAACAAACAGAACCCAAGGAAATTTCCACATCTCATAGCTCTTCTTGAAAATTCTAATGACTTTTTCTTCCTGTATTAGTGAAGATCTTTTTATTTTAAAAAAATTAAAGAGAAAAGGGCATGTCAACAAGGAGAACAAAAGCACAAACTGTACAAGTTAGGATATTTTCCACTCAAATAGAACCTAGGAAAAAATTCCACATCTCACAACTCTTTTTGAAATTTTTTTTTTTTTTTTTGGTATTAGTGAGGAGCTTTTATTTGAAAGATCAATGAGAAAATGGCATGTCAACAAGGAGAACAAAAGCACAAACTGTACAAGTTAGGATATTTTCCACTCAAATAGAACCCAGGAAAAAATTCCACATCTCACAACTCTTTTTGAATTTTTTTTTTTTTTTTTTTGGTATTAGTGAGGAGCTTTTATTTGAAAAATCAATGAGAAAATGGCATGTCAACAAGGAGAACAAAACCCAAGAAATTTCTCACCTCTCACAGCTCCTAAAATTTCACCTAGGTTTTATTTTCTAGAATCACCGAGAGAGAGGGTCGAACAGTGGGTTTTGAGGACACCTTAAAAGTAAAGAGAGATGGAACAGCGTAGGAGAAAAGAAAAGAGAGAAGGAGAGGTTGTGCAATGGTAATGAGGGAGTTTCTCTCTCTTCCAATAAAATAAATATACTTTTACCGTGCTTGTCAAATTAAAAAAAAAACACACACACACACACACATACCAAGCACACAATTATGTTTTTTTACATTTTAAAATATGTTATCTTCACCCTAATATATATGTGTGTGTGTTATTTAAAACATGGTACCAAACATATTTTTTGCATTATGAATACTTTAAATAGGTTTTTCAAAAATACTTTTTAAATCACAATTTTTACATCATTTTGAACAACGATACTTAAAACTCCTACCAAACAAGGCCTAAAGAGTGACTCTTTGGAAAATTTTGGAGGAAGAAATTACAACACTTGAACCAAATTTCAAAGACAATAAGTAAATTTTGATATATTTTGGCAAAGAAATCATATAATGTCCATTATTTATCAGAGGGAAGAATCCCTTCTTATTTAAATCCTTTTATTTTAATCAAGATGAGAGAGATTGAACATTTAAAAAATTCAGTGATCTTAAAAACGCATATAAAATAGACAATTGGGCCTTCTTGCATATGCTGCATAAGTTAGTCATCAGGCCTATTTAAATAGACAGTTGTGATGGCCAAAATGGTTGAATAGCACATTTTTTGTAAAATATATGGGGATGTACCAATGTTTTGAAAATATATAGTAATGTACCACTTCTTCAGAACTCAAGTTTCCCATGGAACTCGAGTTCCATAAAAAAATGCCATGATGGCACTGTTAACCTGGAATTTGTTTAATTAAAAAAGGGAATGTGGGACTTGATTTCGGTAGAATCGAGTTGTTTGCAGGGTAGAACTCGAGCTCTGTAAACTCGAATTCGGTGAAAAAAGGGAGAAGGAAACAGAGTATAGGTGCATGTACCTTCTGCAGAACTAAATAGCAAAGGGTTGCAATGGATTGAAAGTGGCAGAACTTTGAAATATAAAATGGATTAAGCAACCCAATTGCACCACCCACCACCACCCAACCCCCTAACACCGATGAGCAACCTAATCGTACAACTCACCACCACAGCCATCGATTTAAAACCAAACTCAAACCTAAACTGCCTCTGCCACCACCACAGTGAAACAAAAATCCAAAACCCCAGCAACCAAAACTCAAACAAACCGCCAGAACAAAAGCCTAACAACCACCGAAACTTAAGGCAAACTCCGAAACCAAGCCTAGTAACCACCAAACCAAACCCAGCAACCAACACCACCAATGAGTTGCCAATTTCCAAATCCCCACTACACCACGCACGCTGATTTGCCAAAAACCCATGACCCCATGCCGATAGACCCACGCTGGTGAAGAGCTCTGAGAATCGAGAGAATTATGAGTCTATGACTGATAGAAGAAGAAAGAAAGAGAGAGATAAAACAAAACAAAAAGTAGAAAAAGGAAACAAAACAAAAAGTAGAAACACAAGGTACTTGACTTCCTTAAGCTCGAGTACAAAAAAGAAGAAGAAATCAAGTTCAATGTGGCATTTTTATTTGCAAGGTTCTAGCTTAGCCATTGCCATGGTGGCAATCTCAAGTGGAACTCGATTTTTGTGAAATCGAGTATCGCGCGGAACTCGATTTCCTAAAACTCGAGTTCCCAATTAGTGGTAGACCTCCATATATTTCCAAAGCAATGGTAGATTAATATATATTTCGGTAAAGTGTTATTTTGCCATTTTGGCCCAGTCATGATTTTCTTTAAAAATGGGTATCTTAGGCAGGACCTGGTGTTGAGGGGAAAATTTTGATCTTCCCAAATAGAATATGGGGTAGCCAAGCCGAAACTCAACGATGGGCCCTTGAAATAAAGCCCAAAAGCTTTTGGTGTTGTGTAAGTCCGCCCAAGCAAGAGATAAAGGCTGCACCCTAACAAGAAGACAAAAATAAAGCCCAATAAACACGTTACTGTTGTTAGTTTGTTATATTATTAGTCTTTTTTCAGCATCATAGTTCGAACCAGTCCTTCGAGGGTAGGGTAATTTATATTCAATTATTAAATAAATTTAATAAAGTATTAACTTCAGGAAATTCTTGTGTATTTTGTTCAATAGGGTCCTTAGTACTCTCAGCCATCATTACATTAATATGAAGAAAAAATTCCAAAAAGTCTCAAATACATTATAGCCTTCCATAGTAAAATAATAAGTAAATATTTGTGGCTGCATAGTGATGAAAAAGGAGTTATTTGGCATGGTATGAAGGGAGAGAGAGATCCCAGCTCAGTGCAGCAAGTATTAAACTAAGATTTTGGTGAGTATGTGTGCATAAGGCATGAATGAGGTAATGTGGGCTGTTTTGAGTGAGTGAGATGGAATTAATACTGAGGTTAAGGCTTTAGTGAGTAGTGGGCTGTTTATGACTAATTGGGAGGCATTTATGGGCTGCGATTATGCAAGAGGGAAAGGAATGTCTTAGCCTAGGTGAGTGTGGGTTAAGTGGAATGAGTTGTGGGCTTAAGGAGAGCTGAATTACAAGCAAAATGGCAAACAAATCAGAAAGTTTCAGAGGGAGTAGCTGTGTGTTTGTGGGTTGAGGTGCTTATGCTTTTATAATGGAGTTTAGAGAAGCATTAATTAACAAGAATCCAAAAAAATTTAGGTCTGATTCAGGGGAGTAGGACAGCTGAATTAATAACCTGGATTTGGCCTAAAAATGGGAGATTTGCTTTTGGGGATGTTTTGCTTCTTTGGGCAATGTCACACATGGGTAGTATTTGGGGTAATCTTGCATTAAATGCTAAGCTTGTTGAGATTGTGTTCAACCAATGGGATTAAGGCAAGTATTCAAGAAGAATCCTAGTGCTGCAACTGAGATTTGGACCCTAGGAAGTAGGATTCAACACCCCAAGCCAGGTGTCAAAGTTTAAGTCCACTTCAGAGGGTTCTGCTGGAGATCCCTTTATGCCCTCCAAACCACACGTTCCCAAATTTTTCCCTTTAGGATTCATGGCCTTGGTTCATGAACCAATTACATACATTTTTAGTAATAAAATAAACTATTTGGTTGAGGATTTCATGAACTTGGAGGTCTTGGTTATGGCTTCCTTGAGTTGTGACCAAAACTTGGAGAAGAAGGGTATTTATTGCCCATTAGCCTTTAGGTGTCAGCCTTTGGTACTATTCACGTTAGAGTTGGCAGTGGGACAGGTGGCCAGCTCGTAATTTGGTTTGGGAGTTTAGTTGCTTCTTGAGGTGACCTCCAGCGGAAGGCAGAATTGAATGGAGTTCTCTAGTGGGGTCAATTTGCACACATGGGTTGTTTTGGCTGAGATTTCATGTTGGGCTTGGTCATGAGGGCTGAGTATTTTGATGGACCTCTGACTTGGTAATTCTCTCCACTTGGGCCTATTCTTTTGCTTTCTCATTGTGAGCCCTACAAAATGGACAAAGCTACCATATATTGCCATGGATTTTAATTCCACATAGGCTTTAGTTGTTAGTAGAAATAAAATGAATCCATGAGCTTTAATAAATATTTATGATAGATTTTGGGTATTAATTTCCACGGGTTTTAAATAACAACTTGTATAGTTTCTCATAATTTTTGCTATGGATTACTTTGTAAATGATATTTTCTT
This sequence comes from Quercus tomentella, assembly GCA_028535165.1. NCBI lineage: Eukaryota > Viridiplantae > Streptophyta > Magnoliopsida > Fagales > Fagaceae > Quercus > Quercus tomentella. The sequence goes on along the minus strand of JAPQVY010000100.1, from coordinate 41,700,451 downwards.
TGGGGCTTTTTAAATAATGACCTCCAATATTTTCTTGAGAATAATATTTACCATGGGTTTTAAATAGAGGCAATATCCATGGGTTTTAAATATGGTAACAACCACTATAATGGAATAATGTGATATTCTCATGAATTTTTCTATAGATAATCATAATGGAAATGTAGGATGAATAATTACCATGAGTTTTGGAAATAAATATTATGAATGTTGTGATGTAAGATAGATAGTGAACATGAGTTTATAATATGATATGAAGTAAATAAATGTCATGGGTCTAAGATAAATAATCATAACTTTCCACGGGTTTTTATAAGATGATTGCCATGAGTTTTGAGAATAGATAATTCATAAATTCTATAAGCTTGTAATATTATAATAATAGGTTTAAGAATCTAAAGTATTATTCATTATTGGACTTTTTTTTTTTTTTGAGAGAGTTTCAACTTATGGCGTCTGCTCCTAATGATAGTTCTTTATCATTAGACCAAGACACCAATCAGTTTTTGGTGTAGGCAGGAATTGAACCCCAGATCTCTTATTCAACCATCAGAGACTTTACCAATTGAGCTAACTGGAACCCACCATTATGATATAGTATTTTGCCAAGTATTAATAACCTTGGGCTTTTGATAAAATAGTGCCAAGTAGTTAGCCTGGGCTTTTAATAGTGCCAACGTAAGTTGGGTTTTTGATATTGCCAATGAGAATTGGGCTTTGATATTGCCAATGAGAATTGAGCTTTGATATTGCCAATGAGAATTAGGTTTTGATGTTGCCAATGAAAATTGGGTTTTGATGTTACCAATGAGAATTGGGCTTTGATATTGCTAATGTGAATTGGGTTTTGGATAAATAAATTGCCATGGGTTTAAACTATAGGCTTTGATTATGGATTTGAATTCCTTTGATAAAATTGTTTTGCCATGGACTTGAATCATGGGCTTTTCAAATATTGCCAAGTATAAGTATTCTTGGGCTTTCAATAAAACAAGATGTGTGTATTGGGTTCATAGGGCCGGTTCTAGGCTTAGCTAAATAATGATAATAAAATTGGATAAAATATGAGTTTTTGGGTTTTTGTGATAGTTTATATCACGATCCAATTTAGATAGTGAGATATGAAACATTTGTGATTAATATAATAATAGAGCAAAAAATATTTGAGAAAACTTAATAAATTATTAGTGGTATTTGAAAATAAATAGGTGGTACTCAAATAAAATTAGGTGTAAAAAAAAAAAAAAAGTACCCTAGCACCTAGTTCAGATATTTTTCTTTAGTTATCTCTTGAACATTCAACGAGGGAAGGAAAAAAAGAAAAAAGGAGAGGATCCAAGCCTGCAGCACGTGTTGTCGATTTGATGAACACCATAGAAAAAGAGGTTCCATATTCCAGGAGAAAGTATACAGTGTTTTCGGAATACCAGCTCAGCCTCAGATTTGGTGTTTCTTACCCAATAGATAACTGACATCTGTCCAAAAAAAGCCACATCAGTTTACTCCACTAACCTAAATAAAAAGACAATCTTGCCCCTAAAAAATTTTCAGGGGCCGACCACTGTTATTCTCTTGTCTCTCCTCCTCCCTCTTTCAAATTTAATTCCCAAATTGAAACCCTGATTTTTTGATTTACTCCCTCACTTTCTCCTTCGTCCCTTTCAAATCTAATTCCAGAAATCAAACATTACTCTCTCTTTCATACCCAAACTCCCTTCCATCCACAATTGCCTCTTCCATTTTCTCGTTGCAATAGTGCTCTTCCCCCACCTACGGTGCGAGTTCTCACAGTCACTGCTGAGCATCACCGGTCCAACAAGACCAGCCTTTTATATCCTCTGAAAATCACCTTTACTCTTTTTCTAGCATCACCGTCGGTTTGGAGAACTCGGGCCATTTTCTCACTCACCGATTCCGATGCCCAACGACCCAAAATGGTAATTTTTCCATTCTATTTGTTTCTTTGCAGTACATTTTCACATCTTCTTTTTCATTTTCTTCTTGTTTTTTTGCAACTACAGATGGGTTTTCACTTATCACAAATTGTTTTAAAAAAAAAGAAAAAAGAAAAAGCAAAGGAACATTTTAGTGTGGAAAGGAGATAGATAGGAATACTAGAACCTGAAACATGTTGTATATTTGATATCTTGAACAAGATATTTATTTCTGATATATATCCCCAGCTTTTATGAAACAAATATTAGGATATTGAAACTGATCTGTATCTCTTTGAATTTAGCATTGTTGCTTTAATTATTCCAAAATTTAGTGGATGAAAAATTGTTCTCTTTCTTTGAATTTGTTTTTGTTATCATTAGAGTTATTGGAAATTTGTAGCAGCTACGCTTGTTCTCTATATTAGATATGAATGAGCTGCCCTGTTCTCTCCCTAATGAAGCTTGTGTTTTAATTTAATTTGGCGATGTGGAGTCAGTGTCATAGGTCCCAAATTGTATTGATCAAGATATGGGCAATCCAATAGTTTGGCAAGTTTGTTCTTTTGTTCTTCCCTAATAGGCTTTATTCATGACAAAATGAAAAACTTATTTGAAATGGCCAAGTTGTAAGTTTCTAATGTACATTAGTTAGCCATATAGGTTGATAAAGTGTATTAAATACTGTATGAATTGTTAGTTATCATGCACCTAAATGAGAAATTTTAGTTTTGAAGGCAGATGACTTACCTTGCAGTTGTCATCCTAGATGATATATATTATTATGTTATCTTGTGTTCATGCTAACAATACCTTTTTGTGTCATAATGTTTTTAGCATTTGTCAAAGGCATGATGATAAAACATCAGCTACAACAGGTGCAACATCAACTGCCACACCAGAGTAGCTCAGGCTGCAACATATTGCAGCAGCTAGTGCACCAGAGTAGCACACAGAAGCACCAGAGCAAGCAAGGCAATCAAATAGTGCAATAGCAAGTGCAAGAGCAGATGATATGCAGATTGAAGGATTGGATGAGCATCAAGGGATTGTGTCTTGTGTTACAAAATTGAAGAAGCTCAAGAATAGTATAAATCTTTCTAAACGGCAAAGCAGAAGTGTAGCTTAGTTGTAATTGTATAGTAAACGATATGTAGTTTGTATATAAGTATAGTTAGCTTAGTAAGTCAAGCACGTGTAAGAGTGTTATGTTTGTTAGTCCCTGTTCACAGGTGTAGCAATTTGTTAAGTTAGTTACAGAGTTGATTTGGTTCTTTTGGTGTATATATGTACAGATTTGATTCAATGAATGAGATGGGCAAATCATTTTCATCAAAACAAATTTTCTCATAGCATTAAAGGTGAATGTTAGTTATGAATGGTGTGGCCAACTTGTTCAGCTACTTTCATTTCCATTTTACCAATGTTATAAGCCTGAACTCATATTAATAAGTTGGACTTGTTCAACAACTTCCATTCCATTATACCAATGTTAAAAGAGTGGGTTCATATCAATAAGTAAAGAAAAATTCACATACATTTGAGATCATTGTAAACTTCAATGGTTATTATCTATCTAAGAATATCATACATAAAAATGAGAGTTTGAACTTGACGTTTCAAGCAAATAGCATGACTACCTAACTGGGTAGCCCACTGGATAGCAGCAGCTTCAGCAATGAGAGAAGAGCCAAGATGACATAGCTATTTGCAAATTGTCCAAATGGGAGGACATGTAAAAATATTCATCCACAATTGCCTTATTCAAAGATGAACTTATAGAAATGAACTTTACCATCACATTTAAAAATATTCATCCATTTCATATAGAATTTGTGTTAAACTAGAAGCTACTCAAAATGCAAATATAGAATCTAACATGTTTTTGTAGCTTCATTAATTACAAAAGGTATTCAAAAGAGTTTTACAAAAGGTATCAACTATCCAAATTGTTAGATATCCCATCTAAAAAGCAGTTGACTGTGCATATGACTGTGCAGTCTGCTATTCAAAAAACTGTCCAAAAAAGTTCTCAATTATATTCAGAATCTTGTGCATATGACTGTGTAGTTTCCTATTCAAAAAGCTGTCCAAAAGTTCTCTATTATATTCAGAATCTTGTGCATATGACTATGCAGTTTGCTAATAAAAAAACCGTCCAAAAAAGTTTTCCAATATATTCAGAATCTTGTGGTTGAGTCCTGGAAAAAAAGAGAGTACATGTTAAAAGGCATTTTTTTTTTCTTCCTAATGAAAAAATTTTAAGAAACAGTACATGTTAAAAGGCTTTTTTTTTTTTTCTTTCTAATGTAAAAATTTTAAAGTGACATAATGTACTTGGCTGAAAGGTGATATTAATTTATTTTCTTGAAGCATTCTTGTATGACTAAACATGGGATTGAACAACTCTGGGGGAAAGGATGATGATTGAACACCTCCTAAGAAAAAGAGGAAATAGTAGCATATGGTTAAACTTAACAAGCAAAGCTAAGAAAAAAAATTATTAAAAGAGTAGTTTTGGACATACCATGTATCATAGAACTAACTTGTGGAGTTTGTGAACTAGTTGCATCTTTTCCACTTGAATTTCTTGATTCATTCTTGTAAAGCTAAGCATGGGATAAACAATAGACATCTCCGGGGGAATGAATGATGATTGAACATCTCCTAAGAAAAAAGGGATACAATAACAAATGGTTAAACTTAACAAGTAAAGCTAAGAACAAAATGGTTAAAATAGTAGTTTTGAACATACCATGTATCATAGAACTAGCTTGTGGAGCTTGTGAACTAGCTGCATATTTTCCACTTCGTCTCATCTTTTCAACTTGAATTTGTTGATGCATTCTTGTAGAGCTAAACATGGGATAAGCAATAGACATCTCCGGTGGAATGAATGATACTTGAAAATCTCCTAAAAAAAAGAAAAAAATAGCAAATGGTTAAACTTGACAAGCAAAGCAAAGAGAAAAAAATGACTAAAATAGTAGTTTTGAACATACCATGTGCCATAGAACTAGCTTGTGGAGCTTGGGAACTAGTTGCATCTTTCACGCTTCTTCTCATCTTTTTTCACTTGAATTTCTTGAAGCATAGAAGTAGATTGTGGAGCTTGTCAAGTTGAAGCATCTTTCACCTTTTTTCTTTTCTTTTTCTCCAATTGACATTTTATTCTAGCATTGGTTATCCCTTTCTTTCTCACATGTGGTGGATCAAGGATTGGTTTCTCCCCATCTAAGTTTGGTCGCACCTCATCATGTGCAAGATCTTGGGGACATTCTTTACCAACATCTTCCACCCCATTTGTAGCCATCATATACTTTTCAAACTCACGTGATAGCTCTCTTAGATTATCCATAATAAATTTTGTCCCACCATCGGTCAATGAAGCCTTATCAAACATATTATATCCCAAATGAGTTAACATGCTCATACGCAATGTACGACTTGATTTCTTTTTTGGTTGAGAAAAATCATCATAACAACACAATCTCTGTTAGGTTCTAAATGTTTAGAACAATTGGCAAATCATGAACACAAACTTGTCTAGATATAGATCTTAGAGTCTATAGGTTTTATTAGACAATGCTTAAGGTGATTCAAGTCAAGATTCAAGAACATACAAGCTGCAGGAAGAAGACTTCATATTCTGCCTGGTTCGATCGATCGAAGAACAGGCTCGATCAATCGAAAATCGTATCTGCAGAATTTTAAGTCGGCCCAAACAGCAGCTTAAGCCCATTAAGGATTAGGGTTTCAGATCTACTTCTCCCACTATATAAAGGAAATCCTAAGCCACGTTTTTATGACTAAAGAGAGAGAGATTAGAGTGCCTCTTGTGCCTCTTTTGGTTTTAGGGTTTTGTACCTAAACCTCTCTAAAGTCTTGGTTACTTGAGAGTTGTATTGTCGCTCATATTGTTGTTTGTGTAAATCTCTTGTGAGATCTATGAGGAGCTTTCCTTTACACAAGCTTAGGATTATCAAGAAGGAGATTTCTTCAAGAGCTTGATGATCATTCAGTTGCTACACCAAAGAGCTTAAAGAAACACAAGCGGGTGTGCTTGTACTTGCTGGAGAATCCAAGAAAGAAGGAGTCCGTGGATTCGGAGCTTGCATGTGGTCGTGTCAGTAAGTTCTACTGGTGGGTAGCAATAAGAATTCGAGCGTGGGGGCTTGTAAATCTTATTGTATGAACTTCGATTCTTTCAAGATAGTGGATTCAGGTTTACCTTGAGAATAGCTAGGTTAAATCCTCCTCAGGTTTTTACTGGTTTGGTTTCCTAGGTGATCATATCATTGTGTTATTTATCTTTTCGCTGCTTTGCATGATATGATTGTTGTGATTGTGATAACCTAGATTTATTAAATTGGACTAAGTAACAATTTGGCTAATTACCTAGGTTAATCCAATTGTGTTTTTAAGGGGTCTAAAAACCATCAATCTCTTTTTTGCATCTTTTGTCCATCTAATTGATATATATGTATAGGGTATTTTGTTCACATTGTTAACAAGAAACACCCTTAAAGCATGGCAACACAACAAGCCCAAAGTCTTAAATAACTTGCAATCACAACAAATGGTCAATTCAGACTGGTTAAAATGCACAGTATATACCCTACGACTCATCTCATTATGTAGTGAATATGTGAAGTTATTCTCATGATGGTTAGTTTCAACACAACTCAATCCCCCACCTAAATTGAACTCTTCTTCAAACATTTTAAACAAAGAAATAGTATAAACTTTAGCAGCATGACTTAAGATACCTCCATACCTCATTACTTTTGAAGGTACACCATTCTTACAACAAAAATCTTCATTTATTTCATTTTGGCACATTTCTACCACTTTTTCCTCATAAAATTCAACAACTTGGATAAGTGTCATGGATGTTTTCATGATTTGATGAAATACACTATTTGTACTCTCACTCCGCTGGGTAGACTTCATCTTTGCAGAAAAGAAATCTACATTGAAGGCTGGACGCCACTTTTCTCAGATTTGGTATAACCTTTTAAGCCATGCATGATCCTTTAAATTATGCTTCTCAATCATACCATTCCAAGTTGACTCAAACTCCATTTCTATTAAACATCCATTTAAGCACTTATTAAATCTTTGATGGAAATCTGGATTACCATAGAGTCTTGGGAGGTTTTGTTGGGCATTTTTACTAATATGCCATGAACAAAGTCTATGACGAGATTTAGAGAAAACCGCCTTAATAGCATTTGCCATTGCTTGGTCTTGATCTGTAAAAATTGATTTTGGTTGTCGACCTCCCATTGCTGTCAAAAAAGTCTCAAACAACCAAATAAATGAATCAGTGGTTTCATTTGTTAGAAAGGCACAGCCAAATAAAACATTGTTCCAATGATGGTTGATCCCCACAAATGGTGCACATATTAAGTTATACTTATTGGTTCGAAAAGTGGTGTCAAAAACAACAACATCCCCAAAACAGTCATAATCTAATTTTGATCTACCATCTCTCCCAAAGAAATTTGCCATTCTATTTTCTTGGTCTACTTGTACTGAATAAAAAAACATTGAATCTCACTTTGTCTATTTTTAAAATGATTAATAACACTTTGCCCATCCCTAGCTTCAATCAATTGTTTTCTTTTAGTGTGCAGGAAGTTATGGCAATCTCTTCTAAGGAACCCAACATTATTTGCACCACCAAGCTCCTTTGATAAAAATAAGTAAGACTTTGTTGCTTTTATGCCTGAGCTAACCATTGTCTCAATTATAGTCCCATGAGTACTTAGCACCTTCCTTCCTGACCTCAAATTACACCTCTCTTCCAGACTTGCAAATTCATGATTGTGTTCATCATTGAAGTGTGAAACACTCCAAATACCATTTTTAGTATCAAAACGAATCCTAGCTTGACAACCTGTTCTTGTATCTAATTTATTATACTTTTTATAATCACAGGGGTCTTCAAACTCTTTATGACCCTGTTTTGAACACAAAAATTCTCGTTGCCTAAGAACACCATTAGTCTTTCATGTAACCCCTTTTCAAATGCTAAACCCCTTGTTTAAAGCATACTCATTATATAGATTATATGCTTCTTCTTCAGAACTCACTTGCATTCCAAGTTTAATTTCATAGTATTCACCAAAAATTACATTCTCATGATTTTCACTTTTATCATTGTCACCAGCTGTATCAAGAGCATTTTCTGAAAAATCCATTACTAGTCTAGCCTAATCATGAAAAAGAATGTTGAATGAACAAATTGAATAGGCAGAACTCATAATTTTCCATAATAACACAACTATAGACTTAAACTAAGAAAAGAAAAAGGAAAAGAAAGATTAAATACCTCAGCGGAGACTCTTAGAAATAGACTATTTATTGAAATAAATTCCTTCAGTAAACCCAATAGAACAGAAGCATCACATCCCTGTACCAGTGCCAAATTGAAAGAGTTACGAATCAGTTTCAATACCCTGTTTCTTCAACTCTTTGTTTCACAAAAGCTAGGATATACATAAAAAATAAACTTCCTATTTAGGCTATCACATATACAGCATGTTTTAGTTTTGTATTCCCATTTATCTCATTTTCACACTCTAATGTGTCTTTGCTTTCTTTTTCTTTTTTTAAATTTTATTTTGGTGATAAGTAAAAAAAAAAAAAACCCATCTATATTTGCAAATAAATTAATAAAAAGAAACTAAAAAAACTTTCTCCTTTCCACACTCAAATGTGCCTCTGCCTTTCTTTTTTGGGTGATAACTAATAAGTGAAAAAAACCATTCCGTAGTTGCAAACAAATAAAACTAAAATGAAAAAGAAGATGTGAATAGGTATGAAAGGAAGCAGATGAAAAGAAATATTACCCCTTTGAGGCGGATTCTCAAAATCGACAGTGGACTTGCGATGTAGTGGTTGTGATGCTAGATTTGGGGTTTTCAGAGGATTCAACTTACAGTCTCGTAGGACCTGCGATGCTCGGCAGTGGCTATGTTTGGCAACAAAATCCTGGTTGAGAGAAAGAATTGGCTATGTTTGGCAGCAAAATTCGGAGTTGAGAGAAAGAAAGGAGAAGGAGCACTTGAGAGAGAAAGAAAAAAAGAGGGAAAGGGAGCACCTGAGAGATAGAGAAACAAATGGGTTTTGGGAATTTCAGGTTTAGTAAGCGAGGGAAAAGTGGCGCGGTTTGATTTATTTTCAGGGGCAAGATTGTCTTTTTATTTGGGTTAGTGGAGTAAACTGATATGGCTTTTTTTTGGACAGATGTCAGTTATCTATTGGGTAAGAAACACCAAATCTAAGGCTGAGCTGGTATTCCGGAAACACTATATACTTTCTCATATTCCAGACCCATGGAACTTTTTTCTTGTTTCAAGAACCAACACTTCACCGACATGGTATCATGAATCTTCTTTTCCTGGATATCTCAGCTTTTTGAGGGGCCAACTCTAATCAGAGATTGATTTTATAACATTTGCTTGTCTTTGAACAATAGGAATATTGATTGTCGATACTTCAAAAATGTAACTCAGTTATAATAACAAGTAGATGGAGGCAACCTAAATTAAGATATGGCATTAAACAAGAGGATCTTTGCATTGCTACAAATTTCCTAACTGGGCAAGGCTAATTTCCTTCCCCATCTCCCCTCCTTCCAAAAAAATTAAAAAATCCTAAGGATGATAAACATCCTCTAAACTGAAAATAGGAAAAATGGTATTGCTTCTTTTTGAGGGAGAAATTATAGAGTCCTCTGGTGGACCATGTCACTTGTTCACAATTCCACTAAAAAACTTCTACTTGTTTAAAATTGTTGAGTCAGTAATTAATTTCTGTTTAAAATTTTTTTCTAACTAACAATTTTAAATAAGTGGAAGTTTTTTAGTGAAATAGTGGACCACATCACTTATCTATCATGTGGATCTTATAATTCTCCTTTTGAGGGATGTGAATGGTCTATCTTTGAATTTAAAGCCTTTTTCTTTCCTACTTTGTTAGACTAGGGTGTTACTTTTCGTTCTTTTTCCTTGCTTTACTCTTTTATGTATGTTTGACTTTGAGCATTGTAATTTGAAACGTTGATTGTACTTCCCTCTGAGCATACCCCCGGTGTACTTGTTATGTGATTTTTTAATCAAATATTTCGTAACTTAAAAAAAAAAAAAAAAAAAAAAAAAAAAAAAAGATTGATAGAGGAGAAGGAGAAATGAGAAGAGGACTGCGAAAATGAAGAAGAAACAATAAGGGAAAAAAAAGAAGAAAACATCAAAGATAATAGAAAGAAAACGTTTTAAATAGTTTTTTTTAATTAATTTTATTAAAAATAAATTTGACGGAAGTGGGACAGAAGGGTCAGTTATCTTGGGTTTTAAAATTAAATCAATAGTGAAACGGGAGTGTTTAAATGACAAAAACCCCAAGGGTTATTTTTCTCTAAAAAAAAAAACCCCAAGGGTTATTTTTATATTATGCCCTAAAAAAGACATTGGCCATTTAATTGGATTCAAATATGAAAAGACAACATTCCCCCCCCCCCCCCCCCCCCCCCCCCCAAAAAAAAGAAAAAGAAAAGAAAAGACAAGGAAGTTTTATCAAATCAAACACAGGATCTACCACTCCTGTTCTCCACCTGCGTTATGTGAATATTAGCCCCTATTTCTACAAGAAATTGGGATTGTCTATTTTTTCTTTGGTGAGTATGTGTTACTGCTCCAAGGTTTCACTCCCTGATTTCATCATTAACTCTCAAGTTTGGTTTTGTGCTCTTGACACTGAACCTATGCTAGTGACCAAGCCCTGTCTTATTAATTTGGTTCCTCAGTACATGAATCTTGATCCCATGATTACAGTTGTCTAGGTAGGCGAACACACTGCAAAGAGATTTAACACCATATCAACAGTCCATCAAAAGCATGCCTAGTACCTCTCTTCAAATGCTATCGAGTGTTTTGCATATCTCATTTTTTTCCCCTTATGGTTGTCATGTATACGTGACCTTTGGATTTAACACCTTGAGCTTTATTTAGATGGTGCTTTTATAAATAAATGTCATGGGTCTAAGATATATAATCATAACTTTCCATGGGCTTTTATAAGATGATTGCCATGGGTTTTGAGAATAGATAATTCATAAATTCCATAAGCTTGTAATATTATAGTAATAGGTTTAAGAATCTAAAGTATTGTTCATTATTGGATTTTTAAGTGAAATAATTATGATATAATATTTTGCCAAGTATTAATAACCTTGGGCTTTTGATAAAATAGTGCCAAGTAGTTAGCTTGGGCTTTTAACAGTGCTAACGTAAGTTGGGTTTTTGATATTGCCAATGAAAATTGGGTTTTGATATTGCCAATGAGAATTGGGCTTCGATATTGCCAATGAGAATTGGATTTTGATGTTGCCAATGAGAATTGGGTTTTGATGTTGCCAATGAGAATTGAGTTTTAAATATTACCAGCGAGAACTGGGCTTTGATATTGTCAATAAGAATTGGGCTTTGATGTTGCTAATGAAAATTGGGTTTTGATGTTGTCAATGAGAATTGAGTTTTAAATATTACTAATGTGAATTGGGTTTTTGATAAATAAATTACCATGGGTTTAAACCATGGGCTTTGATTATGGATTTGAATTCCATTGATAAAATTGTTTTGCCATGGACTTGAATCGTGGGCTTTTCAAATATTGCCAAACATAAGTATTCTTGAGCTTTAAATAGAATAAGATGTGTGTATTGGGTTCATAGGGCCGGTTCTGGGTTTAGCTAAATAATGATAATAAAATTGGATAAAATATGAGTTTTTGGGCTTTTGTGAATTTATTTCACGACCCAATTTAGATAGTGAGATATGAAACATTTGTGATTAACATAATAATAGAGAAAAAATATTTGAGAAAACCCAATAAATTATTAGTGGTATTTGAAAATAAATAGATGGTACTCAAATAAAATTAGGTGTAAAAAAAAATGTACCCTAACACCTGGTTTAGATATTTTTCGTTAATTACCATGGCTTTTGAGTGGAGTTGTGATGTGCCTTTGTGTTAGAACCCCTTTCCCTCTCCCTTGTGTGTGTGTATGTGTTTGTTTCTAAAAAAAAAAAAAGAATGGGTAATTGTCCCACATTATTTAAGAGAGTATGTTGTGTGTAGTATAACTTACCCCATCCTTCCTTAAAAGTTACCATGGTTTTTAAGTGGAGTTGTGGTGTGCCTTTATATTAGAACCCCCTTCCCTCTCCTTCGTGTGTATATGTGTTTGTTTCTCAAAAAAAAAAAAGAAAAAAAAAAGAAAGATATTTTTCTTTAGTTATCTCTTGAACATTCAACGAGGGAAGGAAAAAAAGAAAAAAAGGGAGAGGATCCAAGCCTGCAGCATGTGTTGTCGATTTGATGAACACCATAGAAAAAGAGGTTCCATATTCTAGACCCATGGAACTTTTTTCTTGTTTCAAGAACCAACACTTCACCGACATGGTATCATGAATCTTCTTTTCCTGGATATCTAGCTTTTTGAGGGGCCAACTCTAATCAGAGATTGATTTTATAACATTCGCTTGTATTTGAACAATAGGAATATTGATTATCGATACTTCAAAAATGTAACTCAGTTATAATAACAAGTAGATGGAGGCAACCTAAATTAAGATATGGCATTAAACAAGAGGATCTTTGTACTGCTACAAATTTCCTAACTTGGCAAGGCTAATTTCCTTCCCCACCTCGCCTCCTTCCAAAAAAATTAAAAAATCCTAAGGATGATAAACATCCTCTAAACTGAAAATAGGAAAAATGGTACTGCTTCCTTTTGAGGGATGAATGGTCTATCTTTGAATTTAAAGCCTTTTTCTTTCCTACTTTGTTAGACTAGAGTGTTACTTTTCGTTCTTTTTCCTTGGTTTACTCTTTTATGTATGTTTGACTTTGAGCATTGTAATTTGAAAGGTTGATTGTACTTCTCTCTGAGCATACCCCCGGTGTACTTGGTATGTGATTTTTTAATAAAATATTTCGTAACTTATTAAAAAAAAGAAAAGAAGATTGATATAGGAGGAGGAGAAATGAGAAGAGGACTGCGAAAATGAAGAAGAAACAATAAGGGAAAAAAAGAAGAAAACATCAAAGATAATAGAAAGAAAACGTTTTAAATAGTTTTTTTTTAATTAATTTTATTAAAAATAAATTTGACGGAAGCGGGACAGAAGGGTCAGTTATCATGGGGTTTAAAATTAAATCAATAGTGAAACGGGAGTGTTTAAATGACAAAAACCCCAAGGGTTATTTTTATATTATGCCCTAAAAAAGACATTGGCCATTTAATTGATTCAAATATGAAAAGACAACATTCTCCAAAAAAAAAAAAAAAAAAAAAAATGAAAAGACAAGGAAGTTTTATCAAATCAAACACAGGATCTACCACTCCTGTTCTCCACCTGCGTTATGTGAATATTAGCCCCTATTTCTACAAGAAATTGGGATTGTCTATTTTTTCTTTGGTGAGTTTGTGTTACTGCTCCAAGGTTTCACTCCCTGATTTCTTCATTAACTCTCAAGTTTGGTTTTGTGCTCTTGACACTGAACCTATGCTAGTGACCAAGCCCTGTCTTATTAATTTGGTTCCTCAGTACATGAATCTTGATCCCATGATTACAGTTGTCTAGGTAGGCGAACACACTGCAAAGAGATTTAACACCATATCAACAGTCCATCAAAAGCCTGCCTAGTACCTCTCTTCAAATGCTATCGAGTGTTTTGCATATCTCATTTTTTTTCTCCTTATGGTTGTCATGTATACGTGACCTTTGGATTTAGATGGTGCTTTTATGAGGATTTTGGTTTCGTGGGTTAGTACAAAATGGATCATGAATTCTAAGGGTGTTGGTTGTGCCGGTTAATATTGGATTATGAATTCTGAGTTGTTTCAGCGCTGAGTCTATGACCTTGAGATTAATCTCATAAAGGTAGAATGCAGTAATTGTTGTGCTGTAACTTGTAAGCTAGGCAGCCGGGCACAATTGTGAATAATGTTACGTATCTGAGTGTTCTTGTTTGCTCCTGTCTGTGTGCATGATATCCTCTGCTTTGGTTTTTGATGCACTCACATAATGTTTTAACTATGGTTAAAGAAGCTCTGTATGATTTAAATTTTGTTTCCATTCCAATGTTTTGGGGAAATTAGAGTTCTCAGATTTGAAATAAAATGTTTTCTTTCAATTTTATCTGCTATACTTGAAAGTTCTGCATTATCTTGGTGCTTGAATGTGGTGGGCGGCCAAGAGCTTTTATGTTTGTGAGCATTGCACAACTTGAGGATAAGATCAAAAAGCTTTTATGTGATCACAATATTAGGTGGTATAATTATGTGCAAAAAAGATTAGTGATCACAATATTAAGGAGCCAAATTATGTTTGATTGTGCTACATGGACAAGTGGAAGATTCCAAAGGATACTTGCTGAGGGTACCAGGCTGTGGAAAAAGAATAATGGTCTAGGAATTGGCAGACAATGTTACCCTGGGTAGGGTTGAATGGCAATAAAGATTCTTGTGGCAGTGCATAAGTTGATAGAATGAAGTTTTCTTAAATTGAGTTTAAGATCTTGCCTTATAAGGTGATAGAAAGCCTTTTGAGTTTTTAAATCTCCAATTTTTATGCAATATTTCATGGTCACGTTCAGAGCTTCAGGTCACGATTATGCAAATGTAGATTCAGATAGAAAAGTTCATGTATAGGTGCTTTTTTCAAATTTTTAGAAGTCTATCCATCCATTTTTTTTCTTCTCTCTCTCAGTAAAATTGACTGTTTTTTGATGTTCATTTTCTTGCAATTTTATTTCATACTGCTTTGACTTATATGAATTTCTTGCAAATTATAATCTAGATATCTATTCATTGTGTGTTTTGATGTGTATTTTGTTTTTTGGGTTACCTATTATTTGCATTTAATGCTGAAATTTATTTGGAAGGTTGGAGTCTCCAAGCATTAAACTCTCAGGCATCATTTTAATTATCTCAGTTGGAATACTTTTAACAGGTATCAAACTCCGTCTGTAGTTGTGTTATTCTCTAATTGCTCAGTTGAATATGCCTGCATTTTGTCTGTAGTGCAGATAGCACCACCAGTGTTAGGATATATAACCCGTTATTTTTGAGGATGTGAGTTTGTGAAAGTAGTGATAATCTATAGATGTCCCTGGCCGCTTGAGTGATGCAACAAGTGGACCCACCAAGTCACAAGCCCTTACAGGCTTATATGAGAATGGATCCCAAATGGATAACATGGAATAATATTTGGTGTACTGGTTCAAAGTGTGATAATATTTGCAAGAAAATAAAAATTATTAAAAGCCTACTTTCTTTCTTGAACCCCTCCCTTTCTCTCTCTTTTCTGTTTCCTTTTTATCTCGTTCATCCTTGCCCCTATCTCAATTTCTCTCCTTATATTTGCTGGCTAGTACAGGAATGGTTCCTTGATTTTGTTAATGGGGGGAAATTCAGTCACAAAGATATGATATGCCAAAACATAGGGATTTTATGTCAGCTGCATAAATTCTAGTTTCTTCGTAGCAGTATCATTAGACTTGTTTACCACTCCTGGACGGCCAAAATATGCATCCAATAATCCTAAGGCTGTTTTCTTTCCATATTCTTTCTGCTGTTAATATAAATTCATATTTTGTCCAAGGTCCTTATCAAATTTTATATTTCACATGCAATGATTTCTTGCAAATGCATTTGTTTCCAAAATTAGTATATTTTGTCCGCCCTTCTTCTCTCCTCTCTCCCTTCATTCAAATATAGGGTTAATGTTTGAGCATATAAAGGTGTTTTAGGATCTGAGGACTCTCAACTTAAACTTCATGAAAAGAAAATTTGATTGCAGGATATACCCCTATAGTTTTCTGTAAAGCAACAGCGCTTGCCATGGTTGACTTCTGCTAAGATTTATTTGGTGCAGTTTTGTTACATTAGTGATCCTCCAATATATGATTTATTAGTGATTCTTACATTAGTGATTCTCCAATACATGATTGGTGCAGTTTTCTTTGAGTTCCATTTATTACACTTTCGTAAATTAGCACAAGGGCACAGCAATTAGGAGTTCAGGTGCCAAAAAATATTCCAAACAAGCAAGCGCTACGTAGACAGTAAATAAATTTTCTGAGCAATGTTTAACTCCATCTCTCTACTTTAAAACTGGTAAAAAAAGACTCTGCACAAGGCTCCTCTGCCTCCTCATATGAACATTCTGCTCGGCCAATCCATTTGTCTTTGAGCATCAATTGTTTATATTAACATCCAAAAAAAGTAACATAAACTACAACTTTTACAAGAAAAGCACACAAGTGTCGGGAGTCATGCTAAAGGAAGAACAACAAACTCAGAAGGCGTTCGTTTTTAGATGGGCTTTTTCAATATCAAAGACCGCATTGATCCCAACCACAGTTATACCATCATCAAGACTATCAAGCCAACTACGAGGTTGTTATATCTTGGCATTCCTTGGGAACTATCACCAAAAGACTAATCAACAACATTAGACAAGTAAGCTTACACTGAAACACTACCATAAAAGCACTATCAACAGACCAAATAAAAATTATTTTGGTAAAAACCAATACTTCAGCAAAATGTATGATATTATTAGTAAATTTAGAGGACCTTAATAGATTTGCAGTTCATCTAACTGCAATAAACCGCAACAGATACTTCTAAAGAAGATCCTGTTAATGCAAAATACATCCAGGCTCCATCATACCAGGATGCATGTTTGAGAAACCCCCAAGACAGAACCAAAATTTCAGTATATTCAATTAGTAAAGAAAATTAGCCATTAAATTGCCAAGGGCCATGAAATAAGACATAGGCTGTTTAATTGTACCTAAAGCAAACCAAGGAAAAAAGGAAAAGAAATAAGTTCACAATACTGATAAAACAATAATGATGATGGCTGTGATAAACTATATCAAACCAAACGAATTTATTAGAGCATAAACATTAGGGAACTTATAGCAGAAGGAAAACTAAGGAAATAAAAAGAAGACAGAGTGATTGAGAAGAACAACATTTAATACTATTTGGTAAATAAATTCTAACTTTTACAGAAATTATATGATTAGAAAATGACATTACTTCAATTGCCATTTGATGGTAATAACATACAAAAAAGCCATTATGAGCAGTATAATCAAAATTGAGATGATGCAAAAGAGTGGAAATTAACATGCACTATCAAGGATTAATTATAAATCAGTCTAAAAAAAACATAGGAAGAAATGCACGACAGAAATAACCAATTCATATATAGTAAAGATTTATACTTGTAATCCACGGCAAGCTGACAAAAGCAAATGTGAAAAAGAAAATTCACTGCAGCAATGGATTACATGGGTGATGACAATGTCCAAACCAAGCAGGATGAGGATAATGAAGTAAACCAATGGAATTGCTATCAAAACTACAATGTCAATGAGAAATATTCTCGTTTAAAAGTGGGTTTATGTCGTCAATGGTCAGTGTCAGAGAGTATTTATCAACAGCTACCCAAAATGAGATTGTTCAGACAAGTAGATTGTTATCATTAACATATGTCTTTCTCCTAATTTAATTGCAAAACTCTTGTAGCACCAAGAGACATCTTTTTTTCTTATCCAAAAAAAAAAAAAAAAAACAGCATTTTTCCAAATATCTAAGCCAAATATTCGAACAGGATAAACATCTAAAGACCATGAAATTGCTTAGTGCACTTAAGCATAGAAAGATATGTAAGAAAAATAAAACTTAAATTTCATAGATGTTATAGTTTATTGTAGTTGTAAGGATATTTAAGGTAAATAAAAACTTTACGGAACCCAATTTCAACAGCAGATATATTTGAAAAGCAGGAATGCAATATCAGATAATTTGTATAAGTAAGAAGAGTAGTAGCAGCTTCCCAAGAATGAGCAATAGAATAATTATATGATGCAGCAGTAACATGACTAATGACAAGGTTACAAAACTAGTAGTGTGTTTGGAATCTTTGGATGAGCTCAGTGTATTGGCTTAGCTTAAGCTGTACTTAGAAATGTTAAGGCTCATGAAAATATGCTAGCAATTTAAGCCAGAACAGACCCCAGTAAAATAGTTCATTATCCTCACCAAATATATACTTCAATTTTTCTCAATCTTCGTCTTCATTATCCTCCTCATCTCCTTCTTGTAGATGGCAGCGATTCTCTGCTCAACCAAAATGCTGGCACGTCTCCTACTTCTTCCTGCTGGTGCTGGAAGTAGGAGAAGTGCACTGATAGCCACAGCTTCATTACTGGCCTCGACCTCCTCAGTGACAGCTTCAGGCTTGACCTCCTCCTCAGCGATAGCTTCAGGCTCGGCCACCTCAGAATCAGCTTCCTTTCTTACCTCCTAGCAATTTAAGCCAGAACAGACCCCAGTAAAATAGTTCATTATCCTTACTAGATATATACTTCAATTTTTCTCAATCTTCATCTTCATTATCCTCCTCATCTTCCTTCTTGTAGATGGCAGCGATTCTCTGCTCAGCCAAAATGCTGGCACGTCTCCTACTTCTTCTTGCTGGTGCAGGAAGTAGGAGAAGTGCATTGGCAGCCACAGCTTCATTACTGGCCTCAACCTCCTCCTCAGCGACAGCTTTAGGCTCGGCCACCACAGAATCATCTTCCTTTCTTACGATATTATTGGGGAGATGTTGGTTAATGCTGAGGCAAGAATTCCGAAGTTAGACTTGTGCAATCCATGCAAGTTTTTGGAGGCCTATGATTGCAAAGGGGAATAGTGTGAGTTTTGTAAGTATTTTGATACTGAAGCTGGTTTGGCAAAGCTTGAGTTGATTGTTAATTTGAAGACTAAGAAATTTTTTGTCAGTAATTTTAGACAAGCAGGGGAAAAAAAGGCAGCAAGGGTTGCTGCTTGGTATGAGGAAGCAGTGAGGGCGTCAACCATTGAGGTTCCTGCCTATGAGGAAGACAAGGCTGCGTTCAATAGAGTAAAGGAGGCCATGGGAGCAGATTGGGTGAAAAATGAATTCAGGCTCGGCCACCTCAGAATCAGCTTCCTTTCTTACCTCCTCCTCCCCAGCCACAGCTTCATGTCTAACCTCCTCCTACACCTCCTCCTCAGCCCCTTCATTTTCGACCCCCACCACTTCATTAGTAGGTGGTGCTGCTACCCGTGCAACATCTACTTTAGAGGTCATTGAATCCACAAAAGAATGAAATTCATTTTTCACCCAATCTGCTCCCATGGCCTCCTTTACTCTATTGAACGCAGCCTTGTCTTCCTCATATGCAGGAACCTCAACGGTTGACACCCTCACTGCTTCCTCATACCAAGCAGCAACCCTTGCTGCCTTTTTTTCCACGGTTCGTCTAAAATTACTAACAAAAAATTCCCTAGTCTTCAAATTAACAATCAACTCAAGCTCTGCCAAACCAGCTTCAGTATCAAAATACTTACGAAATTCACACTGTTCCTCTTTGCAATCATAGGCCTCCAAAAACTTGCATGGATTGCACAAGTCCAAATTCAGAATTCTTGCCTCAGCATTAACCAACATCTCCCCAATAATATCTTGACCATCCTCAATGCTGCACGACTTCAACTTTTCTTTCAAATCTCGATGAGGCTGAAACCTGCTAATTATGAGATTTTCTCATAAGTTCAGCAAACAAAAATGCAAGAAATTTCACATTTCAAACTATAGCATTTGAATAAAATATGAATAGAGTAAACTAGATTAATTAGTAAATTTGTGTCACACATATACCTGTAACAATTCAATTCATAAAATAGAAAGAAAAAAGGCTATAGATAGATTAATATGAATAGAGTAACGATAGATTAACGTCAAATTTTGAACTATAGTAGATAGAGATTAGAGATGCAGAGTTTAAGAATCTGAAGTAGTGAATCAAGTTCAAGACTCAAGATGGTGAAAGAAAGAACATGTAGATAGAACCAATTTTAAAGTGTGCAAGAGAAAGGATGACTATTTACATGCATCATTAAAAATACTAATTAGTTAAAACAGAGATATTTGCATGCATCATTAAAAATACTAATTAGTTAGTTTAAACTCCCTCTGATGGCTGTCCTAGGGGTGTAATCGGTTCGGTTCAGTCGGTTTTTTTAGTTTTGGCCAACCGAAACTGAAATTTTCGGTTTGTGAAATTCTCAATTGAAACCTACCGAAATAATTGGAAATCAATCGGTTTCGGTGGTATTTCGGTTTCCGTCGGTTTCAGTTGGTTTTCGGTTAAGCACATGGGCTATCAATTTTTCCAAAACCATCACAGTCACAAAAAGAAAATAACAACTCAACATCACATTGGTTTATCGATTTTTCAATAAGAAAATAACAACTCAATATCACAGTCACAGATTCACAAAAAATAGCATTGATTCAGTATTAAACAAAACCCAAAATACAAATAAGAGAGAGGGTTATCAAGAAATTAAAAAGAGATAAGGACACCATGAGAATGAAAAGATCAAGTCGCGTGGGGAGGACGGCGTGGGGAGGCCAGCGTGTGAAGGCCGGCATGTGGAGGCAGATTCATGTGGAGTGGAGGCTGTGAGGCGTGACAGTGAATACGTGTGGGCTGTGCCGCTGTGGGGTATGTGGAGTAGCTGTGGAGCCCAGCGTGTGGAGGCTGGTGGCAGATGTCGACTGATGAAGGGCTGGTGTGTGTGAGAGGGAGTGATGGAGGCTTTGTGTGTGAGAGAGTGATGGAGGGCAAAAATGGGTAACTAGCAATAAAAAACTAACTATATAGTTAGTAGGTCCAGTTTGGGAACTATATCATTTATTAACAACTCGAGCTTCAAAGGCTCGATTTTGGGCCTGTAAATTGAGTCTTTGAGGCTCGGTTTGCATGTTCTACACGGGTCTGAGTTGCCATTTTTTCCACGTGGCATCTACTTGTAAATCGAGTCTCTAAGACTCGATTTACATTTACAGTAAAAAAAAAAAGATTTTGCCTTTACACCTTCTCACCTCAACAACCACAAAACCACAGCAACAACAGCAATCCTAACAAAGAAAACCACCAAGAGAAGAAAGAGAAATTAAAAAAAAAAAACCCAGAAACAGGTCGCCTGCAACCCCGGCCGCGTGACCCCAGGCCTGGGTCGCGCGGCCTAGGTCGCCTGCGACCCAGGTCGCAGGCGACCTGTTTCTGGGCGCGAGCCTAGGCCACGCTAGCCCCAGGCCGCGCCAGCCCCAGGCTGTGCTGGTGAGGTGAGCTGTTGCGCGGCCTGGTGAGGTGAGCTTTCTCTAGATTCTTTCTCTCTTTTCTTTGATCTGGGTTCTTCTCTCTTTGTTTCTGGTTTTTTTTTTTTATTTTTTTTTTCTTCCTTCTCTGGGTTCTTCTCTCACCAGCGCGGCCTGGGGCTGGCGTGGCCTGGGCTCGCGCCCAGAAACAGGTCGCCTGTGACCTGGGTCGCAGGCGACCCAAGCCGCACGAGCCCAGGCGCGCGACCCAGGCCTGGGGTCGCGCGTCCTGGGTCGCAGGCGACCTGTTTCTGGGTTTTTTTTTTTTTTTTTTTAATTTCTCTTTCTTCTCTTGGTGGTTTTCTTTGTTAGGATCGTTGTTGTTGCTGTGGTTTTGTGGTTGTTGAGGTGAGAAGGTGTAAAGGCAAAATCTTTTTTTTTTACTGTAAATGTAAATCGAGTCTTAGAGACTCGATTTACAAGTAGATGCCACGTGGAAAAAATGCCAACTCAGACCCGTGTAGAACATGCAAACCAAGCCTCAAAGACTCGATTTACAGGCCCAAAATCGAGCCTTTGAAGCTCGAGTTGTTAATAAATGATATAGTTTCCAAACTGGACCTACTAACTATATAGTTAGTTTTTTATTGCTAGTTACCCATTTTTGCCGTGATGGAGGCGTGAGGCGTGAGGCATGAGGGAGATGAGGGAGATGGAGGCGTGTAACTGAAAGTAGGGTAGGTAGGGTAAGGGTAGGGTTTTTTATTTTCTTTCTTTCCAATTAGTTTCTGTTTAACTTAATTAATTTAAGTTAATTAGTTTAATTTTAGGTAGTGGGCTTCTTTAACGTAGTGGGTGGCAGTGGGCTTCTTTCAAAAAAAAAGGGCAGTGGGCTTGAGTAATTTTGGCAAAGCCAAGCCCACGTTTACAAACTTTATATTATTTATTTAATATAAAGTATAATATAATAATATATTTCAGTTCGGTTTGGTTGGTTCGGTGCATTCAAATTTGCCACCGAAAACCGAACCGAAATTTTCGATTCTTTATATAATAAAATCGAAACCGAATCGAATCGAAATTTTTGCAACGGTTCGGTCGGTTAGAAGCAATTTTTTCGGTCCGTCGGTTTTTTACACACCCCTATATCCCAATGCCAAGGTATTTGACAAGCTAACAAGTGTACACGCTCCTAAATTCTTCTTGCCCAACCAAATGAAAGTTCAGGAAATACGTTTCATGTAGCTCACAACCTAACAACTGTATTTGCCTTTAAATTCTTCCTTCTTCAACCAAAAAAGTTTAGTGAAACCATAGCATGTTTCTTTAGGACAAAGAACACAAAAGTACTAACAGAAACACAACATTTAGGAACCTAAACTAGTTGATCCACCTCCAATGAACAAAAAAATGTGACTGAACCCATCTAAGCATGAGATAATAGCATTCTTTATCTAGATAAATCTCTCAGAGGCTATGATAAAATAACTAGCAGAATCTCATATCTTGGGACAGAGCTATAAAATAGCTAATTATTTTCAGGGTAAATGCACTACAGAAACAAACAAAAAGACCTTGCAGCTTTAGCCAGGGAAGCAAGAACAAGACCTTGGAAAAATATAGAAGGATCACATCACATATCTAGGGACAGACTTTGTCATATAAATTAGCTTATTATTGTCAAGTTTAAGGTTATATGTACCACTGAAAAAAACAAAAGACTATGTAGCATGAGACAGGGAAGTAAGAACAAGACCTTGAAATGGTACATGCTCACTAAAAAATCACTTGGCTACATCTTTTCAAAATTCTCTTCTCTTTTTTTGGTCATTTAGTCTTTTAAATTGTAGCCAAGAGAGCTATAATCTAGATCTTTTTAACACTACCACAGCAACACATAAGCAAATAAGGATTATGTTGTCCAAGTATTGTAATGACTTACCAGGTTCAAGGTCATAAGCAGAGTCGAGACTTCAAGAGGTGAGCGACTAAGAGAGTTGAAAGGAAAAGCAAAATTAGGGTTCTTTGAGAGTGGGCAACTGAGAGAGTAGAAAGGCAAAGCAAAATTGGGTTCTTACTCCAGCTGGCCTAATCGATAAGGCCTTAGGCTAAAGCTAAGGCCCATATATATATATTTTTTTGAGAAAGTAAGGCCCATAATTTAAAAATAAATATTCTCTTAAATAGATCGAAAAAAAATATATTCATACTTGTTAAGGCCTAGGGCCCGTAAATTGTTAGGCTCTAGGGCCTAAGGCCCATAATTTTTTTTTAAATATACTATATAACTAAATCTGAATAAAAAAATAGTAATATTAATACTTGTTAAGGCCTAAGGCCCGGAAATTATTAGGCCTTATGGCCTTCAGGCCCATAGTTAAATATATACAGAGTTATATATATATATATATATATAAATATATAAAACTATATCTTTTTTTTTTTTTTGTTGGGTAAGAGTTTATGCAGGGGATAGAACCCCTGAGTTGTTAGGTCACTAGGAGACTGGGTACCACCTAGGCCAGAAGGCTCGGTGGTATATAAAACTAGATCTGAATAAAAAAAAAATATTAATACATAAATTAAATGTCATTTCAAAAAATTAATAAATTAATATTTGCACATTTCAATACCAAAAAAAAAAACCTAATGACTTGAATACATAAATATTTCAATAAAGAACAAAAAAATAGATAAGAATTAGATAAGAATAAATCATATAAAATTTTTTTTTAAAAGGGATTTTTAATTTCTTACAAAATAATAAAAAAAGCTTTTAATTTTATAAAAATAAAAAGATAATGATTTGAAGTTAAATTTAAATCAACCATTATATAGATCTATAAAACAACCATTAAATTAAAATCAACAATTATATATGTAAGGGCGGTTTTTGGGGCCCAGGCCCAGCAAGCCAGCGATCTTGGCCCAAAAGACCCTCGACAATGAATTTGTAGAGAGTGGGACTCAGAGCTAGGTCTTGACAGAGTGGACGTGATTAATGGTGAACCATGCAACAAATAGGACGTGAGATTGTTTTGTTCAGTTTCCTGAGATGACCATCCCTGGGGCTGCTTTAGCGTTCCACTCGCTCTCTTTTTTTGGAAAATCCCCTTTTTGTGGAGACTTTCTGCTCTTATATATCCTCCTTTAATTGATAATCACCTTACACTTGTTCACCATCTAGGCCTCTACTCAAGTGTCTGTCCCAAAGGACATCCCCCTCCTTTTTCTGTGAGTTGCAATGGCCGAGATAATACTATTTTTCTGTCCAATCCACATTAATGCGGCTGGAAAAGTAGTTTCCCTGCATTTAATGCGGCAGTAGTGGTTGTTCCCTGCCCGTTTAGCACTTCCTTCATTTAGGAGGGTTTCCCACCATGGACAGGGTACGTGTTTGACGTCCATTAAGTGCGTCCGAGGAGGCACTACTCCTCGGACGATCCTTAAATACAACCGGCCCGGCCCAGCAGGATTGGGCTAAATGTCTCCCGACCCTGTTTTCGCTTCCCGCCATGGCTGGGCTTCATCCTGGTCCTAAGGCCCACTGTTGACTAACAAAGCTTGCCCCCCACAATAGCCCCTTAAAATTCCGGCTCTTTCTTCTTGATCCGAGGAGGAAGAACGGGATTTTGATAATTGCTGGACAGTCCATCGTGGTTCTCTACTTTATCCGGGCGAGCGCGTGTCATCACGTGCCTCATTAATGCTGAAGGCAATTAATGCCCCGGGGGGAGTTAACTGCAGCTTTTGGAGTATTACGCCTTTTCAATCCAACGGTTGGAGACCAGATCAACGGCGAACAACGTTTTGTTTATTCTAGGCGGGAGTGCGTCTGTCCAACTTCCTCTGAGTATATAAGGTCTTGAAGGCGTTTATTCCCCATTTTCTACGAGAACGCCAGTATTCAGAAGACCTCAGTGCATTCTTCTTCAGTACGCTCTTGCCTTCGCCATCATTTTATTGAAGACTCCGTCAAGTTTCTTACCCGTAAGTGCGCGTTTCTTCTTCGTTACTCTTCTTTAGGCGAACTTCCTTCGTGTAACCTAGGTTTAGGGGGAATGGGTAGGCTTTCAAAATTGGTAGACTCTCCGGCCGGTATGGCGGGCTTCAGGGCGAAGTATCGTATTCCACCGGAGGTAGGCTTAGAGTACTGCCACGAAGAGGAAATTTTGTTCAAAAGGAAGTCAGGGCAGGTCGTGATTCCAATGATAGCCTTCGTGGAGGGAGGAATGACGATCCCCATGGGGAGAATAACTAGGGACTACCTGCGTGGTCATAGATTGACCCCCTATCAGTGCACCGCAAACCTGCTCCGGATCTTGGGGTGCACCGACGTATTAAACGACCAGATGAACCTCGGCCTAACTTGGCGTGACGTGGTTCATCTCTATGAATGCCATAGGCTCGGTGACTCATACTACCTAAAGTCCAGGTCTGATGAAGTGAGGTTGATATCCTGCCTCCCCAAGTCCAGCAAAGGCTTGAAGGACGACCATTTGATCGTCTCCGGACCATGGCATGACGGCATTCACTGTCCGACCAGGGCAGGAAAGCCAGGTGGGGTGCCATAACATTAGGTTCCGCGGAGAGGACCCTAGTTTGAGTTTTCCCCCTTTGTTTTGCTTTATTTGTGTTGCGTTTCCTTTGTTATAGCTGCATGTCTCCTCGGACTAACATAGCTCACTTAACGATCTTTGCAGACAAAGAGCACACAACCCCTCGGCTGAGCCTGGTCAACGTTCCTGCTCTAAATTACCTCTTGAGATCTGAGATTTTCGTGAGCGAGGACGGACAGTTGCGGTCGGCTCCGTTGATTTTGGATTTTGTTCCCCTTTCTCGGTCCTTGGTGGAAGCTGGTCAAGCTATCAGGGCTGGAAGTCCGAGATTGGCGCGTATAAACGTTTCCATACCCGGGTTTCTCGCTTCGTCAGATTTGCCTCCTGCTCGATTGCCTGATCACCGCCCCATTCCTGCAGAGATTGTTCCAGAGGAGGAGGCTGGTTCTTCGCATTCTTCCCTAGAGGAACAGATAGATCGTTTCCAATTCACCGAGGAAGGGGAGGTGTCGGCCAGAGTTGTAGAGCTCTCTGACTCTGACACAGACTTAGACCGTGCTTCAGCAACCCCTGCCCTCGGTCTAGTCGTCGCACAAGTTGATACCAGCCAAGAGGTTGAGGAAGAAGGGATGGACTTGAAGCCCAGGGCTGGCCTCCGTGGTCTTCTATCTAACAGGAACAAGGGACAGTCCTCTAAGGACGCCCCCAAGGAGCAAGCTCCGGCTAAGCTTCCCCCTCCTCCTCCTTCATCCACCGACCCCCCACTTCAGCCCATGCCCAATTTGAGGCGGAAGAGGCCAGTGGAAGAACTGGAGGAGGGTGAGGTCGGCCCTCAGCAACCCAAGCAGCCAAAGAAAGGAAAGGAGCCCAAGGATAAGCGGGCCAAGTCCACTGACAGCCGAGATGAAGCGGCGCTGAGGAGGGCGCAACGTACTTGGAGCCCCCGGCTGGAACTGGACGGTACTCCCATTCCCTGGGATGCCACAATTTGGGAGTCCACACGGGGGCAGGCGACCAACCTTGCCGAGGCCCTGCAGCAACCCCTGCTCTTGCCCCGCGACATGGACGGGTTCAGGAAAACGGGGCAACCAGACCTCTTCAAGTCTTTGAAGAGGGATCTCGCTATGGTGAGCAACAAGCCTTGGCCAGATTGGACGCTGTGCTCCACCTTCAGCTAGCGTTGTTTTCGTTTTAACGACACTTTTATTAATTCTATGCAGATCACCCAGCAAGTTTACGTCGCCGAGGAGCGGGCGAAAAGTGCACGGGAAGAGGTTAATGGCGAGGTCCAATCCTGCGTAGCCGCGGAGAAAGCTGCCGCTGTCCTGAAGCTGGAAAAGGAGAGCCTAAAAGAAAAACTTAAGGAGGCTGTGAGGGAACGGGACAGCGCCAACGCGGGCCTTGAGAACACAATGAAGCAGGCCGAGGACATGCGCCAACAACTTCACTTGTCTGAGATAAACCTTGCGACCGAGAAGCAATTGGTCCAGGATCTTAAGGCGCAGCTGGTACAAGTGAAGGAAGGGGCCAGATTGGCCAGGGAGGCCGCCGAGGCTGCGGTGGCGGCCTCTTATGAACGGGGAGTGGAGGATACTGAAACTAGGCTGGCCGAAGAGGTAGCTGTGGTCTGCAGGGACTACGTTACTGAATCCTGGGGAGTCGCCATGGACCGAGCAGCAGTCCCTGTGGATTCCGACCTTAGGAGGCTCGAGAGTATCTTCTTCCCACAGGATATTCGCGAGATCCCTGGCTCGGATTCCCTAGGGGATCTCGCCTCTGCACAAACCGTCCCTCCCGGAGCCGACATCCCAGGGGGCAAGAATGGAAACGAGGAGGGGCAGCCGTCAGCCAGGGGCAAATCGCCAGAAGACGCCCTTACTATAAGGGACGTCGTTGCACAGGCTAAGGAAGCTGGGCCTAAACCAACGGCTGAGGAGGAAAACCCCGTGGCCGCTGTCCCCGAGAAGTGATTGGCCCAGGACCCAGTTTAAAGCATTAGTGTAGGGATTAACTTGTAGTAGGTTTTGCTTTTTGCTTTTTGTTTGCTTAGGCTTCGCAAATATGTGTAAAACGAACCATTTTGGCATTTGATGAATGATATAACTCCGTTTCGTTTTGTTTCGTTGCTTCTACTTTGCCTTTGTTATGAACGAATTTTGACTATATCAGTAGAATTCCGAGGTTGAGCCATTAGGCGTAATTTAAACAATGCGATTAAGTATGAGCTAATCAAGTAGTAGTTATTTTCACCGAGGCTGTGGTCCGAGGGGAAGAAGGAAGCCTTGGGTCCCTTCCGTCACTTGGATACATGTGGTTAATTTCCCCCAAGTCTGTGGTCCGAAGAGCCGAGCAGAACTCGGGTTCTGTTTAACGCTTATTGTTCACGTAGCTAGTTTCCTCATAGGCTTGAGTCCAAGGACCATGCAAAACCTTGGTTCTGTCTAGTACTTAAAAGTATGTGGCTAATTTCCTCCAAGTCTGTGGTCCGAAGAGCCGGGCAGGACTTAGGTTCTGTTTAGCGCTTATTAGGAACAGTTTAGCAGTTAATTTCCCCCAAGTCTGTGGTCCGAGGAGCCAGGCAGGACTTAGGTTCTGTTTAATGCTTTTTGTTAACGTAGCTAGTTTCCCCATAGGCTTGAGTCCAAGGACCATGCAAAACCTTGGTTCTGTCTAGTACTTAAATGTATGCGGCTAATTTCCCCCAAGTCTGTGGTCCGAAGAGCCCAGCAGGACTTAGGTTCTGTTTAGCGCTTATTAGGAACAGTTTAGCAGTTAATTTCCCCCAAGTCTGTGGTCCGAGGAGTCAGGCAGGACTTAGGTTCTGTTTAATGCTTTTTGTTAACGTAGCTAGTTTCCCCATAGGCTTGAGTCCAAGGACCATGCAAAACCTTGGTTCTGTCTAGTGCTTAAATGTATGCGGCTAATTTCCCCCAAGTCTGTGGTCCGAAGAGCCAGGCAGGACTTAGGTTCTGTTTAGCGCTTATTAGGAACAGTTTAGCAGTTAATTTCCCCCAAGTCTGTGGTCCGAGGAGCCAGGCAGGACTTAGGTTCTGTTTAATGCTTATTGTTAACGTAGCTAGTTTCCCCATAGGCTTGAGTCCAAGGACCATGCAAAACCTTGGTTCTGTCTAGTACTTAAATGTATGTGGCTAATTTCCCCCAAGTCTGTGGTCCGAAGAGCCAGGCAGGACTTAGGTTCTGTTTAGCGCTTATTAGGAACAGTTTAGCAGTTAATTTCCCCCAAGTCTGTGGTCCGAGGAGCCAGGCAGGACTTAGGTTCTGTTTAATGCTTATTGTTAACGTAGCTAGTTTCCCCATAGGCTTGAGTCCAAGGACCATGCAAAACCTTGGTTCTGTCTAGTACTCAAATGTATGTGGCTAATTTCCCCCAAGTCTGTGGTCCGAAGAGCCAGGCAGGACTTAGGTTCTGTTTAGCGCTTATTAGGAACAGTTTAGCAGTTAATTTCCCCCAAGTCTGTGGTCCGAGGAGCCAGGCAGGACTTAAGTTCTGTTTAATGCTTTTTGTTAACGTAGCTAGTTTCCCCATAGGCTTGAGTCCAAGGATCACACAAAACCTTGGTTCTGTCTAGTACTTAAAGAAAAGAGAAAAAAAAAAGAAAAAAGAAAATAGGGTACAAGGCAAAAATCACAAGGAAACCAGAACTCAAATGGAAAAGATACTTTTATTAATAGTGATACCTTTTGAGGTTATTTACATTCCAAGGGCGTGGCACTACATGTTCGTCCAAGTCTTCCAAGAAGTAGGCTCCTATGCCGGCTACGGAAGTGATACGGTACGGTCCTTCCCAGTTTGGTCCGAGCTTTCCCCACGCAGGGTTCTTTGCGGTGCCCAAGACCTTCCTCAGTACTAGGTCTCCAGGCGCCAGCGATCTGGGCTTTATCTTGGTGTCGTAGCCTTGCTTGAGCTTCTGCTGGTAGTGAGCTAGATGGACCGAAGCGCTTTCCCTTCTTTCATCGATGAGATCCAAGCTTTTTTCCAGAAGTTTGTCATTGGCAGTGGGGCAGAAAGCGGCAGTTCGCTGGGTGGGGAAGTTTACTTCCAGTGGGATGACAGCCTCGGCTCCGTAGGTCATAGAAAAAGGGGTTTCCCCGGTAGACCTACGGGGTGTGGTGCGGTATGTCCATAAGACGTGGGCTAGCTCCTCGGCCCACCTTCCCTTTGCGTCATCCAATCTCTTTTTAAGTCCGTTCAGTATTGTTTTGTTGACAGCTTCTGCTTGTCCGTTACCCTGTGGGTAAGCTGGCGTGGAATACCGGTTAATAATTCCTAGCTCACTGCAGTATCTTCTGAAGGCTTTGCTGTCGAATTGGAGACCATTGTCGGACACCAGGGTGTGTGGGGTGCCGAACCTGGTGACAATGTTCTTCCAAAGAAATTTCTTGACATCGACGTCCCTAATGTTCGCCAGAGCTTCGGCTTCCACCCATTTGGTGAAGTAGTCAGTGCCGACGAGAAGGAATCTCCTGTTCCCTGTTGCCTTGGGAAACGGACCGAGTATGTCTAGGCCCCACTGCGCGAATGGCCAGGGACTGGATAGCGGGTTCAACTCTCCGCCAGGCTGGTGTATATTTGGGGCGAACCTCTGACACTGATCGCACTTCTTCACATACTCCAGGGCTTCCTTGTGCATGCTCGGCCACCAGTAACCGAGCGTTAGGGCCCGGTGGGACAAAGACCTGCCCCCTGTATGACTTCCGCAAATTCCCTCATGTAACTCCTCCAGGATGAGTTCAGTGGCCTCTGGGTGCACACACAGCAAGTAGGGCCCCGAAAATGAGCGTCTATAAAGCTTGGAGTCCTCGGACAACCAGAATCGAGCAGCCTTTCTCCTGATTTTGTCGGCTTCCATCTTATCGTCCGGCAAGGTATCGTGCTGTAAGTACAGCACTAGAGGATCCATCCAGCTCGGGCCTGTCCTGACGGTATGTACTCGAACTCCGCTGGCCTTCCCTGCTAAGGG
Source organism: Quercus tomentella (assembly GCA_028535165.1). NCBI lineage: Eukaryota > Viridiplantae > Streptophyta > Magnoliopsida > Fagales > Fagaceae > Quercus > Quercus tomentella. The sequence goes on along the minus strand of JAPQVY010000100.1, from coordinate 41,669,753 downwards.
ATGGATGAGGTCTTCTACCAAGATGACCCGAGGAAGGGGCTGGGCCGATGAGGTAGCCAACGTCGCGAGGGAGTCAGCATGTGCGTTTCCATTTCTGGGCACGTGCGTCAGGCGGAAATGATGGAAGTGGGTCTGCAGGTGTCTTACCCGATCCAAATAGTCTCGCATCCTGTCGTCCTTGGCTTCCAAATCTCCGTTTACTTGCCCCACAATGAGCCTCGAATCCGAGAGTATGTCCACGGATTTCCCCCCCATTTTCAGAACCATCGACATTCCCTCGAGTAGCGCCTCATATTCGGCTTCATTGTTCGTGGCTGGAAATCCGAGTCTCAATGACTTTTCTATGGTTAGACCTTCCGGGGAGAGCAGAACGATTCCTACTCCTGAGCCCCTTTGATTCGCCGCGCCATCGACGTGTGCTCTCCAACAAGTGTGTTCGTGTCGAGAAACTGTGCTGATCATTTTCCCTTCAGCCCCTAGCATGACTTCTAGCGTGGGTTCCGCAAACTCTGCCACGAGGTCGGCGAGGACCTGGCCCTTTATGGCAGTGCGAGGCATGTACCTGATATCGAAGGCACCCAGGATTGTTCCCCACTTTGCGATTCGGCTGGTGTAGTCCGCACTGCGTAGAATGGCCTTTAAGGGGAGTTGTGTTAGCACCATTACAGTGTGCGCTTGAAAGTAGTGGGGAAGCTTTCGCGTGGCTTGTACGACGGCCAAAACAGCTTTTTCGAGGGGGAGATAGCGGGTTTCTGCCTCCTGCAGTGATTTGCTTACGTAATAGACTGGTCGCTGCGCGCCGTTGTCTTCTCGGATCAACACCAGGCTGACAGCATGGGGGGCGACGGCAATGTAGGCGAATAAGACCTCGTCAGCATCGGGGCTGGACATAATAGGCGGTCGGGCGAGGTATTCTTTTAGCTGTTGGAAAGTTGTAACGCACTCCTCATTCCACTCAAATCCCTTCCACTTGTGTAATAGGAGAAAGAATGGCCTGCATCTGTCTGCTGAGCGCGAGATGAAACGGTTTAAAGCAGCTATCATACCAGTAAGCTTTTGGACCTCTTTAGGATTCCGAGGAGGCTGCAAGCTATGGATGGCTCTTATCTGGTCAGGGTTAACCTCTATGCCTCTGTGAGTGACCATATAACCCAGGAATTTCCCAGATCCCACCCCAAATGAACACTTAGTTGCATTGAGCCGTAGCTTGTACTTTCTCAGAATTTGAAAAACGTCGCCGAGGTCTCCAATATGGTCAGGCACTAACTTGCTTTTAACCACCATGTCGTCTATGTATACTTCAACGCTCTTACCCATCTGCTGTTCGAACATCCTGGTCATCATCCTTTGATAAGTTGAGCCGGCATTCTTCAGGCCAAAAGGCATAACCTTATAATGATAATTCCCAACCGGCGTGACGAAAGCAGTCTTCTCCTGGTCTTCAGCGGCCAAGGGTATTTGGTGATAGCCCTGGAAGGCATCTAGAAAACTCATTCTGGGGTGTCCGACAGTCGAATCTACCAACCGGTCTATCCGGGGCATAGGGAAGGGATCTTTTGGGCAGGCCTTGTTTAGGTCTGTGAAGTCTACGCAGACCCGCCATTTCCCGCTCTTCTTTCTTACCACGACCGTGTTGGCCAGCCACTCGGGATAGAAGACCTCTTTGATAGCCCCAGCCCTCTTCAGTTTTGCGACCTCTTCTCTTACGGCGTCGGTATGTTCTTTCGACGGTCACCGAGGAGGCTGCCTTTTAGGTGTTATAGCCGGATTCACATTCAGGTGATGGCAGATGAAACCTGGGTCGACCCCGGGGGCTTCATAGGGGTCCCACGCAAACACATCTACATTCTGTCGGAGAAAAGAAATCAATGCTGACCTCTCCTGGGGCGGTAGTTCTGAACCAATTTGAAAGAACCTCTCTGGGTCTGATCCGACGAGTACTTTCTCCAGATCCTCACAACTTACCTCCGGGGCTGGTCCTTTCTCACCCGCAGTTGGGGCCGAGTTCATTAATTGCTATAATCCTTTCTTGGCTGATGTGGAAGGCTCACCACTTTGCCGTCGCGAAATTGCCGACACCATGCATTGCCTGGCCATGCCCTGGTTCCCGAGTATTTCTTTTATTTGACCTCCGGACGGGTATTTCACTTTTTGGTGCAGGGTCGATGGTACAGCCCCTAACGCATGAAGCCACGGTCGGGCAACGATAGCTGTGTAGGGGGAGTACGCATCTACTACAATGAAGTCCACTTCCACCACGTCCGAGTCTGTTTGCACAGGCAGCCTGATCATGCCTTTCGGGGTGACGATTGCTCCTTCAAAGCTGACTAGAGGAGAATCGTACGGTAAAAGGTCTTCCTGCCTTAAATTCAGCCCCTTGTATAGGTCGGGGTACATTACTTCCACAGCGCTACCTTGATCGACTAGCACCCGTTTCACGTCATAACCTCCGATTCTGAGTGTGACGACCAGGGCATCATCATGGGGTTGAATGGTACCTCGCTTATCATCCTCCGAGAATCCGATTAAGGGAGCGGCATCCACCCTGGCTCTTTTAGGGACTCTGCTGTCCGGCTGAGCTGGGATACCGCTCACTGACATCACCCTGAAAGGGGCGGAACCTGTCCTTCCAGGTGCGGCGAGGATGACATTAATTGTGCCGATGGGCGGCCTCAACGTATTTTGTCCGCTTTCATTGTTCGACGGTTCCTGTCCTCCTTCAGGGCGATGCAGTAGATGCCTTAGCTTCCCTTCCCGGACGAGCCGATCTAAAAGGCTCTTCAGACTTCTGCAATCGTCCGTGGTGTGACCTGGCTCCTGATGGTACGCGCAATACAGGTTCTGATTGCGCCTCGACGGATCACCAGCCATCTTGTTCGGCCACTGAAAGAAAGGTTCATACTTCACTTTCTCCAGGATTTTGTGTAGCGGTTCTCGGAACACAGCATGAACCGCCTGAGCCCCAGTAGATCCGTGATGCCCCATATAATCACCTCTCGACCTGTTACTGTTGTTAAAACGATCCGACCTGAAGTCCCGCCTCTCCTGAGGGACAACCTTCGCCTTACCCTTCCCCATCTGCTGGTCTTCCTCGACCCTCTTGTACTTGTCAATCCTGTCCATGAGTTGACGCACGCTGGTGACCGGCTTCCCAGTGAGGGACTTTCTCAGGCCATGATCTGTCGGCAGGCCCCTCTTGAACGTGCTGATGGCGACATCATCATAATTCCCCTCTATCTCGTTATACATTTCCCAGTACCTATCCGAGTAGGCTTTCAACGTTTCTCCTTCTCGCATGGACAAGGACAAGAGGGAATCCAGGGGCCGAGGAACCCTACTGCTGGTTATGAAACGAGAGCCGAAGGCCTGTGTCAGCTGTTTAAAGGAGTCAACGGAGTTTGGTGGGAGGGAATCAAACCATCTCATGGCCATAGGTCCCAAGCTGGACGGAAACACCTTACACATTAGTGCCTCATCCCTGGAATGGACGGCCATCCTCTGATTAAATTGGCTTACGTGCTCTACTGGGTCGGTCCGACCATTGTACATGGCGAATGCCGGTTGAGTGAACCGCCGAGGAAGCATTGCCCTCTCTATCCTTCGCGTGAAAGGAGATTGGGATATGCGATCCAAAGCACGGCTCATGGCATCATTGGCTGTGCCGTGGTACGATGGACTCTTGCGGCCGCGCTTGTAAGGCCGCTCTTCTTCGTAAGAGAAGGTCTCGCTCGGAGGGGTTCTCGATGTTTGCTTGTATTCATTGTCCCCATCACTGCTACTGTCCGAGCGGGATAAAGGACGTTTTCGCTGCGCTCGGCGCAACTCTTTCTTTAAGGCATCAATCTCTTGCAGCAGAATCCTTCGATCGTTTTGCTCAGGGGAAGCACGACCCTTCCCCTTTGACCGGCTCACTCCTGTGGGAGAGGTGTTCACACTTCCCTCTCGCTGTTTATTTTGGTCCTTCTCCCGTTCAAGATTCATAACATTGTCCTGTCGTTGGGAGTCTACACGTCCTGTTTGGTGTGGACCTGATCCTTCCATTCTCGCGGTTTCACTTGTCGAGACACAAGTTCTTCCCACAGACGGCGCCAATTGTAAGGGCGGTTTTTGGGGCCCAGGCCCAGCAAGCCAGCGATCTTGGCCCAAAAGACCCTCGACAATGAATTTGTAGAGAGTGGGACTCAGAGCTAGGTCTTGACAGAGTGGACGTGATTAATGGTGAACCATGCAACAAATAGGACGTGAGATTGTTTTGTTCAGTTTCCTGAGATGACCATCCCTGGGGCTGCTTTAGCGTTCCACTCGCTCTCTTTTTTTGGAAAATCCCCTTTTTGTGGAGACTTTCTGCTCTTATATATCCTCCTTTAATTGATAATGACCTTACACTTGTTCACCATCTAGGCCTCAACTCAAGTGTCTGTCCCAAAGGACATCCCCCTCCTTTTTCTGTGAGTTGCAATGGCCGAGATAATACTATTTTTCTGTCCAATCCACATTAATGCGGCTGGAAAAGTAGTTTCCCTGCATTTAATGCGGCAGTAGTGGTTGTTCCCTGCCCGTTTAGCACTTCCTTCATTTAGGAGGGTTTCCCACCATGGACAGGGTACGTGTTTGACGTCCATTAAGTGCGTCCGAGGAGGCACTACTCCTCGGACGATCCTTAAATACAACCGGCCCGGCCCAGCAGGATTGGGCTAAATGTCTCCCGACCCTGTTTTCGCTTCCCGCCATGGCTGGGCTTCATCCTGGTCCTAAGGCCCACTGTTGACTGACAAAGCTTGCCCCCCACAATATAGATCTATAAAACAACCCCTTAGATTACAATCAACAATTATATAGATATATAAAACAATAATTAAATTTCAATCAAACATTATATAAATAAACAATTATATACATCTGCTGAATCTCAAAAAAAAAAAAAAAAAATTATATACATCTGCTATAAAAAAAACAATTATATAGATCTATTTCTATCTTTTATCTCAAAAGAAAACAAATATATAGATCTATAAAATAGTAATTAGATTACAATCAACCAGATCTATAAAACAATAATTAGATCAACCCATATTATAGATATGCAATAGATATGGATAGATCAAAGAAAAGAAAAGAAAAAAAAGGCGAAATAGCTAATGATTTAGATCAGTTGTAATTAAAAATATATATATATATATATATATATATATATATATATATATAATATTGCATACAAAAACAAAAAATCTAGAATTAGATGTTAATTTCAACAAAAGAAAAAAAAAAATCCAAAAGAAGGCCTTGCAAAACTAAAAGAGAAAGAAGAAATAGATATAAAAGAAGGAACTGTCGAGTTAAAGTACAGCGCCCAACCCATGGCATCATCGATAATATGATGTCAGATTGAGATTAGTAGTTGGCACACTACTCAATCTAAGTAGTGCGCCGACTACTAATCTCAATCTCAACCATTCCCCCTTCTCACATATGTGAAAGTACAACTAAACTCAAACAAACCCTAGAAACTAAAATTGCAATGGGTACGGCCGCCCATTATATAGAAAGGAAAAAATGTTCACACGTGTGAACAAGTCTCTCATGCGTCTCTTCTTCTTTTTTTATTTTTTTGTCTCTCTCGCGTGTTAGGTGCCTGTTTCACCGTCTGAGTCTCTGACACGTGACTTTTACAATTAATAATTTAATACGTTCTAATGTTACAACTTTAAAATATCAATCAAATAAAAAATAATCAAATATTGCAACGTTTCCTATCTTAACTATTAAAGTTGTCGAGTGATTGAATGAAAGAATAGCGAAAAGCAGATGTAAGAATTAATGTGATTTAGCCAAATGACCTATGTCGACAGAGGGAAAAAAAAAAAATAATAAGAACAAACTCTTAGCTACTACATATTTTCTATTCATAATTATGTGTTACAATGAATCCTAAGTATGTTATATATAAGAGCCAACTCTAGGGTAACACTATACTAGCATATGCCTACAATATACTTGGCCTCTTGGGCCACAACATGTTTAACACAACCAACAATATATTTAACAACCCCACTTAAACTCAAGGTAGTTGTTTAAAAATGCTTCGATTATAGAATATAAACTAGTCGCTAACCCGTGCGATGCACGAGATGTTTTAAAGCAAGTTGTTGACAATTATTTTTGTTAAAAGTAAGTAATTAACCTACTGAAAGAAATAAGTTTTTGTTGACATTTTTCCTTCAAAATAATTTTCATAAACTTAAAAGAGTAGGTGTTGCATTCCGTCAATGATCAATAGAATCTTTTTAAAAAAAAATCATACCCAACAGCTATATAAAGATGGTCAAATCCCAATTACACTACCAAAAATAACCTATAATTATATATATAAATTACATTCCCACTTTTTTTGACTGACCACACAGAAGTCATTATTAAAAAAAATAATAAAATAAAACGCAATGATACAAAAAGAGAGAAGGGGGGGGGGGGGGGGATGAAACATAAATTTGACATAGACACCAGAAATTAATATTGAAAACTAAGAGCATACTTAGAAACTTCAAACTTCAAAGTGTCTCTCAAGTATATAGAGCCCCTAAGACAATTGGGGTAAAAAACGATTTTGAGAGTGGAATTTATTCTTTGATCCCTTCATAAATTAAAATAATAAACGAAATAAGCCTTTCATAATCATCATTATTATATTTCTGCAGAAACTAAGCATGATAATCACAATAACAAACTACAAAATTTATACTATAATTATAAACTTTGACACTTTCAATGACGATAACTATCAAACTGGTAGCAGGAAAAATTAAATTTGAAATCATAATGGAGATTAAGGGTCCATTTGGATACTACTTATTTTGCTGAAAACTGAAAACTGAAAACACTGTAGCAAAATAATTTATAAATGTGTGAATAGTGCTGTGGGACCTATTTTTAATGAAAGTTTTATTGAAAAAAGAGGTTTATGGGTCTCGTGAATAGTGCACGGGACCCACTGGAAAAGCAAATAAAACGCCAGTGCACGTTCTCAAAAAAAAAAAAATGGAAAACTCTGAAACGCAGATGCTGGGTCTGTTTCAGTTGTACCCAAACGGGTACTAAATTATAAGCTTACTATTTCAATCAAATTTAATAGAAGATTGGAATAAAAAAAAATTAAAAAAAAAAAAAAACCCAAAAAGTTCCTCTCAAAATATGATTTTGAATAACATTTAGCACCAACTTAACAATAAATTAAGGATAATTAACATATAAAATTTAAATAGTAAAGTCATTTTGGAAACATCATATAGCCAAGTTTCAACCAATATAATCAAATCGAACAACACCAACACATATTAGAAAATTCATATAAGGTTAGCACAAAATGTTGTTTAGATAAGCATATCAAAGCACTCTGCAAAATAGAAGTTTTAGCAAAGACATGAAAAAGAATGGCTTACAAAATGGGCAGATAAGGTCACCTACTTAGGATTATTAGGTTGCAACCAATTTGATCAACAAAACATTGTAGAATATAAAACATTGCAGAATAAAGCTGAAAGAAGCAATCTTTTTAAGCAGAATTTTTTAATGTTACGATGTGCTCATGCTCATTATCTTGAGCATATATTAATTGTTTCCATTAATAAAATACCACAACTTATCAAACAAAAAAGTAATAATTTTTATGTAATTCTTTAGACTATCTTGTGTGTTTATTATATACAAAAAAGATTGATTGAAACGGTGAAAATTTCAGCTGGGTTTCACACTACAAACAATGATGCATGTTTAAAAGCACAGAAACAAACACAATATACACACTCATATTAGACGTGTATTGTGCATATTTTGAAAGAGAAATTTTATCAAACAGCTGAACTGCATTCAACTAAGTAGCAAACCTTTTAAAGTCATATAAAATTTAAATAGTCAAGTCATTCTAAAAACATCATATAGCCAAGTTTCAACTAATATAATGAAGATACAACAGCTACTAAGAGGAACATACACCATAGTTAGCATCCAAGAGGGGCCTGTGGACTATTTACAAAATATTGTGTGTCCCTAGCTGTCAAAGTTTTTGCTAGTGCAAATCAACACAGAGACAGCCACACATGAGAATTCGAAGAGAGAACAAAGTGGATAGATGATGATCAAACCATATAAGAGGAACTCATGCACAAACACAAACAATCAGAGCTCTAAGAGCCAAATATTTCAGAACCCATCACATGCATGCCCAACCTTGATACCTTATCATTCACTTCCGAAGAAACCCTGTGCCTTGTCTTCATCTTCCTTACGTGGATTCCCACTTTTGTCAGATTATCTTATGGTTTCCTGATATATTCTGAAATTTCAAAGATGAAAAACATATTAGATCAGTTAAACTCAAGACTTATTCAGACGCAAACAAAGATTAGCAACTCAAGTAAACTCAATATAAAATCACAAAAACTATATATAATATAAAATTGATGATAAATTTAAACGTTTGTGACAATTTAACGCATCAGATACGTTGATAGTACACCAAGTTTCAACCTATGTGTTTTTTCAAAATAATTGAAAGCAAAAGGCAGAGAAGCAACTGGGAGGTGAATACCGGAGGTAGGGAAACGTGACCAATACCCAAATAGTGAAGGAGATACATGACTGAAGTATTATTTAATATTAAATAAACGCCAGATTAATTATCTCTAAATAAATACCAAATTATTTAAATCATATTATTTAATATTAAAATATTACATTCTTATATACTATTGACTTTTAAAAAATATACGATCTAATATATTAATTCAACAACAATAATAATAATAATAATGTTGAATAAAATAATATGAGAAGAAAAAAATAAAAATAAAAGATATAACAATAAATGCCAAATTAATTATCTCTAAATAAATACCAAATTATTTAAATCATATTATGTAATATTAAAATATTACATTCTTATATACTATCTTTAATTCTTTACAATGCAATATGATAAAATTTAACAACCAAAAAAAAAAAAAAAAAAAACTTAAAACACAATTAAATTGGATCAACCTAAGGTAGAGTTCTAAAAAATACAAAAATTTCTCAACCTAAAGTAGAGATGCAAATTATATATATATATATCACCAAAAATTGAGAGAGAAATAAATTTTTTTGTGAAGAAAAATTATGCATATAATGGAAAAGAGAATGCCAAATTTATACTAAAAGGATAACAATAAGAAGAAACAAAATAAAGGAAAAGATGAAGAGTGATATTAAGAAAGAGGGTGGTGAGGAGATGAAAATGTAAAGAGAAAGAGAAAGGTTGGAGAAAGTGTAAATGTTAAAAAAAGTGAGTACAATTTAATTTATTTAAATGTAAATAAAATATTATATGTTTAATTAAAAAAATATAAATAATTTAATTATATGGAGGATGTGACTGAGTTTAAATATTGAATAAAATAAGATGAAAAGATTAAAAAAGTAAAAATATAATATATATATATATATATATATATATATATATATATATAACAATAAATACCAAATTACCCAAATTATGTTATGTAATAGAATAATATATATTATCTTTTTTAATTTTTTTATAATGCAATAGTATAATATTTAACAATCAAAGAGAGCAAAAAAAAAAAAAAAACTTAAAACACAAAACTAAATCATACCAACCTAACGTAGAGTTATAACAAACACAAAAATTTATCAACTTAAGTAGAGATGCAAGAAAAAAAAAAACTCCAAAAATAATTGTGTGTGTGCGTGTGAGAGAGAGAGAGAGAGAGAGAGAGAGAAACAACCTTTCTGTAATGGAAAACTATGCAAAAAATGGAAGAGAGAATAACAAATTTATAGAAGATGATGTGAATATGAAGAGACAAAATAAAAGAAAATGAATGGAAAGATGAATAGTGACATTAAGGTTGAGGGTAGTGGGGAGATGAAAAGATGAGGGAGTGAAAGATGAAGAGACAAAATAAAGAAAGATGAAAAGTGATATTAAGGTTGAGGGTAATGGGGAGATGAAAAGGTAAAAGTGTGAGAAAGGTTGGAGAAAGTGAAATTATTAAAAAAAAAGTAAATGTTAAAAAACAATTATAGGAAAATTGAAAAGAAAAAGGATAATGATGTGGATGCTGATGTGGCTCAACGTGAGCACAATAACATTAAACGCTATGCTTTAACTTTTAGTAATATATAGATTTGTGAAGATGCCTTGATAATGATTATGAATGACTAGGTCATTCACAATGTAGAATGAATCGTGCAAAATGTTGATGATAGCAACAAATAGCAAGGATAGATGAATGCCTGTGAAGATTGCTACAATGACCCGAGAACAATTGCACCAATGATCAAAGAATGCTACTATGGCCAAAGAGTGGCTATACTAATGGCTTAAGGAATATCGATATAGGATGACATCGTGACGAAGCATGTGACTGAGTTTGGTAGATTTTGAGTAGATTTAACCCCAAGAAAAAGAGTGATTTGCCATTTTGTGTAATTTAAGAGCCTCAAATAGAAAAAACATACCCCTACTTAGCATAATGGAAAAATAGAGTGATAAAGTGCCATTATACAAGAGCAAAACAATGGTAGGAAATGGCAATCAATATAGACAGTTGCAGTCATCATCAAATAATGGCAGCTAATGACGGTAAATAGTGATGACAGTATAAGGTGGTACTAGTAGGGATGATGTGGTGATCTGTAGAGGTGAAATGTGGCAAAGATGATGTGGTGATCTGTAGAGGTGAAATGTGGCAAACATTAGGGGGCTACATGGAAAATGATGATGTGTTAGTGACATGGAGTTACAACTGACATGGCACTCTCTAGAATTGAAATGTAACATAAGACTAGGCTTTTTTTTTTTTTTTTTGGAGGTGACATAAGACTAGGCTTTACATGGAAGATATGATGATTGGGCATTGTGGGGCATAGGGCTGACAAGGGCTATCCAGCGGGTAAAAGACCCGACCAAATTGACCGAGTCCGACCGACTCGAGGTCCAGCGGGTGGACCCGAAGTCCATGGTTGGTCGGATTTAGGTCCCTCTTTAATAAAAACTGAATAATCGGTTCGGGTAGTGGGTTAATGGTTTAAAAACCCTTAGAACCTGATCCGACAGAAGGTCTCAAATTTAAACAAAAAAATACTAGTATATATTTCTTCGGTTCTTTTTAGGTGAAAACGTGAAGAGTCTAAGATTGACAAGACTAAAGCATGACTTGTTACCTATTACACGCTATCTAAAGATTCTAAACCTTACATGCAAAAGCCAAAATCAAGCAAAATCAATCTCTGAAGATTTAGAATGGCTAAATTTCAAATCAAACTCAGAGACTCTCACAGTCTTCCACTTCCCCATGAGTCCTTCAAAAGTTAGACTTAAGCCAGTTGCCTTAGTCCTCATCTCACTCTCTCATAAATCAATCTCCGTTTCTCTCTACTCTTCAGTCTCTCTAGTCTCAACTCTTCACTCCACACTCCACAACTCCACGATCAAAGTTCAAATCCCCCTTCGTAGCCTATCTTTTGTTCCAACTGCAAAACTGCAGTAGATCAAAGGCCTTTACCATCTACTAGCCTCTGAGTACGCGCTCACGCGCGTCCTCAGAGGCTCTTATATTTTTTGGATAAGCGTTAATTTAGAGCATTTATTATAATTTGTGATTACTATATTTTCAAATCACAAAAAAATTTAGGAGCGTGATAAAATATGATTTCACCACACATAATACTCATCACACCCCTAGATTTTTTTTTTTTTTTTGATATTTAGGTTTGTTTTTGGATAAACATGGGGTTTTTTTTTTTAAGGATTTTATTAAAAAATAACTATAAAACCCAAACTATATTATTAGTTAGGCAAGGTTTGAAACATATTTGGTTTCTAACGATTCGAGTTTTCTGCACTCGATTTTGCCCAGTGAATTTGCACTTGGAAATCGAGTGTCTGACACTCGATTTTCTCAAAGCAAAATTGAGTCCTCTAGACTCGATTTGCTAGAAATGAAATTTGTTTCAAATCTTGCCTAACTAATAATATAGTTTGAGTTTTATAGTTATTTTTTAATAAAATCCTTTTTTTTAAGGAAAAAACCAGCAGCGGTTGTTTAACTTATTTTTCTATTTAAAAAAAAAAAACAATAAACGTATAATCAACAATGGCACTAACAAGAATCCAGAAGCAAGAAGTGAGTAGCACAAGCAAGAAGCCATGGCTGTTTCATATTGTTCTACTTTTCTTTATGTCAGTCACTAGTGGCAATCTTTCCACTGGCTCTGATACCATCTTCCCAGGCGAGTCTCTCTTTGGGAACCAAACCATAATATCCAAAGGTGGAGTTTTTGAACTGGGTTTCTTCACACCAGGTAACTCTCACAACTATTACATAGGCATATGGTACAAAGGATTACCAATACCAAATAAAACAGTGGTTTGGGTGGCCAACAGGAATCAACCTGTCTCTGACCCATCATCTTCAACATTACAGTGGTTTCAGGATGGTAACTTAGTACTACTCACATCAAACAAGATTAGAGTTTGGTCTACAAATTCAACCTCTAGCTTGCCTAATTCTACTGTAGGTGTGCTTCTTGACAATGGAAATTTCATCTTAAGAAACATTTCAGATTCCTCTAGCATAATGTGGCAGAGTTTTGATCACCCAACTGATACATGGCTGCCTGGTGCCAAGTTTGGATATAATAAAGTTACTAATGATAGTCAAATTCTAACTTCGTGGAGAAGTTATGAAAATCCAGCACCTGGGCTCTTCTTTGCTGAACTAGAACCAAAAGGTACAAGTTACTCGTTAAAATGGAATAGGTCTAATTTGTACTGGACTAGTGGGGAATGGTCAGGGAAGATTTTCAGCCTTCTGCCTGAAATAGACCTGAACCGTTATGTTAAAAATCTTACCTTTGTTTCAAATGAAAATGAGAGCTATTTTATATATTCTGCTGCATCCGATTTTGCACTTACTAGATCTGTGCTGGATGTAATTGTGCAGCTCACGTTATTTGTATGGTGGAAGGAGCTCCAGCAATGGAATTTGGTTTGGATAAAACCAAAGAACCAGTGTGAGGTTTATGCTACCTGTGGTGCTTTTAGTAGCTGCAATGAGCAAAAATCCACTGTTTGTGCTTGTATACAAGGATTTGAACCAAGAAAATTAGATGAATGGAATTTGAAAGATCAATCAGGTGGCTGTGTGAGGAGAGCCCCATTACAATGCGATCAAGGTGGAAATGATGCGTTTTTGTTAATTCCCAACATGCTGTTTCCAGTGAATTCAGTGGCATTAAGGGTCAACAACATCGAAGAATGCAAATCAGCATGCTTGAGCAACTGTTCATGCACTGCTTATGCTTATGATAATGGATGTTTTATTTGGATAGGAGAACTGGTCAATCTACAACAACTTTCATCTGAAAATAAGATTGGAATAGAAATCCATGTCCATGTTGCAGCATTTGAACTTTTGGGAAGTAAAGTGAAGACAGATAGAAAAACTATTTGGATTGTTGTTGGAGCAATTGCAGCAATTTTTCTCCTCTACGGTATGGTATTAACAATAATATGGAGGAGACAATCTGCTCGCACATTTGAGGCAATGGATGATTCCTTGATGCTGTTCAACTACCATGAATTAAAAAAAGCTACAGAACTCTCGCAAAAACTTGGGGAGGGTGGTTTTGGTTCTGTTTTCAAGGGGACTTTACCCAATTCAACTGCCATAGCAGTGAAAAAACTAAGAAGTGTAAAGCAAGATGAGAAGTAGTTTCGTGCAGAAGTGAGCATAGTTGGAACAATTCAGCAAACTATTCTTATTCGCCTTCGAGGATTTTACGCAGAAGCTTCAAAATGGTTTATAGTCTATGATTACATGCCAAAAGTTTCTCTAGAGTCACATTTGTTTCGAAAGGGTTCCCAAATTTTGGATTGGAAGATAAGATATAATATTGCATTAGGGACTGCTAGAGGATTGGCTTACCTTCATGAGGAGTGCAGAGACTGTATCATACATTGTGACATCAAGCCTGAAAACATTTTGTTGGATGCTGATTATAATCCAAAAGTGGCTGATTTTGGCCTTGCAAAGCTTGTTGGTCGGGACTTCAGTCAAGTTTTTACTACCAAGAGGGGAACCAGAGGTTACCTCGCACCAGAATAGCTTTCAGGTGAGGCTATCACTCATATTTTCCCAAAATTAGAAAGTTAACAAAAGGGTGTGGGGACTTTTCTGTCTGCGTGTAAGCGTTTAGTAAAAGTATTTAAGAGCAACTTCTGATCATTTCATTTATAAGGCTAGCATTTTCTCCTATCAATTATAAGCTCAATGAACTATTTTATTGATGTAAGAAACAAGTCCTTTTGATAGAGAGTGGATGAAGAGGGAAACAGGAAATTCGAAGTTCCTTGGTGCATTAATTGGATATATTAATTTCTTGTTCTCCATAAACTTTTTGAGTGATTCTGTATATTGAGATGCTGTCTCCATTGACTCCTACTTATAAAAAAAAAAAAAAAAAAAAAAAAAAAAAAAAAAAAATCCTGTTGTTTCCAAACATATGTAATTGCTAAATCTCAACTATTTAAATTATGAAGCACTACTGTTATGTGGTCCTGTGAATGGCAATTAATGTTTTCCATTGGTGTTAATCTCTATTTGTTGGCCGGCTAACCTTGGATTTGAATTGAAAACATTTCATTAAATTCATTGTTAATTTGCATGATATTGATGAATTTCCTCCGCTGGTTTGGAAGCTGCTTTTGTGTACTATTTATTTGACATTATTTTCTGATCTTGTGCAATTCAGATTGCGGTCTTCTACTTCCATGATGAATTTACCTGGTTGAAAGGTGCTGGCCTTTTCACAATCATGATTGGTGTTAGTTTATTCAATTGGTACAAGTAAGTCTTCAGTATCAAGCAAAATATCATAATATTTCAGGTTTTTTTAAATCCCTTTTCATATCGCAAATTGAAACTAATAATCTACAAAAGACTGTCAAGATTTTTATCTTGGTTCATTTTGTCATTGTTGTTCTTTATTCATTCTTGGAATTTAGGATTTTCAACATTAAATTGTTGTTAATTTGCCCAATTTGTTGGGTAATAGTAATAAAATCCTTTGAGTTTCCAATGGAGTTTTCTAGGGTTCAATCCCCCTTCTCCGACTATGGAATTATATAAAAAAAAATTCTTGGAATTTCAATTTTCTGACATGCATGCCTAGTGGCCTTGGGAAATTTGGAAATGGGATTGTGTTTTTATAAGCGTTTATTTCTAAAGTGTCTTGCTTGTACTTTACCATATTGTTGTGCTTAAATTTCATGTTTGCATTTCAATATGTATGTGTGTGTGTGTATATATATATATAGGGGGAGAGAGAGAGAGAGAGAGAGAGCGAGCTAAATTATAGTCGCTTGAAATATTCTGGGTAGGTTGCAAGGTTTAGGACCACCTTGTCTATCTATTCAACCTCTCCCCTAACTTTGCTATGTATACAACACTTTCACAAGAAATCCTAAGTTTTAGGTTGTTATGGGTTGTTATTGGTGGGGGCAAAAAAATAATTTCAGTAGTAGATTCAAACCAATAACGAGTAACTACCTATGATTTGTTGTGAAAGTGTTGTAAAAATATTGTGGACGTAGCATTTCTCTTTCTTAAAAGAGAGAAATCATGCCTCACCATGTGCTACATGCTTAGGCTTGAATAGAGTTAGAATTTTGGGTTAAAATGGCCAAATACCATCTTTGGCAGAAATTACTAGTGTTTAACCACTGTTTGAGAAATAAAGTGATTGTTTTGAAACTCGAGTTTGCCGTGTAACTCGAGTTCCATACAAAATAGCCACTGAGTTTGCCGTGTTACTCGAGTTCCATAAAAAATTGCTATCAAGTTACACGGCAAACTTGATGGCTATTTTGTATGGAACTCGAGTTACACGGCAAACTCGAGTTTCAAAATAGTGGTAGATCACTATTATTTCGCAAACAGTGATAGAACACTAACAATTTCTGCCAAAAATGGTATTTGACCATTTTGCCCTAAAATTTTGTGCTTCATTGCTTTGCACTTGTAGCATCTGTAGTGTGTTGAGATTAGAGATTCGGAAAACTTTAGCTTGTTTGAAATGATGAGGATTGAAATGCAGGGCTTTACTATCTCATATTCTAAAAGGTGCTTGTTTGGATGACTAGATTTGCAATTGGGAATTTACATGGTAGTTGCAAATTTGACATGCACCAAATATAAAACCTTTATGAACCAGTTCCCTCTACACAATATTTCTGCAATTATCAAATCCATCTCCAGAATCTTTCAAGACCTGAGAACAAGCAAACACCTATTCATCAAATATTGGTCTTTATAATATTTTTAGGGGATTGAGCATTCTAGTCAGCACTGGCTACAGGGTCCTCTCATAAGACCTTAAGGAGCTGAATACCTTGAAACTATCATTGTCATTCTTTAGGCAGACATCAACTTGTATCTGATGCCGCAGCTGCACATTGTCAACCCTTCGATTCTTCCTTCTGGGATGACTCAATTGTCACTGAGTTGAATCAACCCATATCTCTGCGGTCAATCTTCCACATTTTTTTCATGTTATGACAGTTCTCATGCTTAGTGAATCAGTGGCAAAAACACATTTGTTCAGAAATAGTGATCTGTTTGCTTGATCAATAGCAGCAACTGTTCAGCTTATTAAGGGGAAGATTCATGAAAAAATGGTTTTCGTGTGATTTTGAATAATAGCTGAAGGTTTATGACATAAGCTTTATATTATTATTATTATTTTTTAAAAAGAAAAGGCTTACTCTAGGTTGAACTTGAAAAAAAAAAAAAAAAAAAGGCCTTTGTCTTAATTGGGTGGTTTTTATTTATTTATTTATTTTCTCCCCAATATAAGGAAGTGTTTTCTAGCTTTCAGAGAGACTATTTCACTCCCTATCCATGCGATATCCTGAAAACCCATGGATTGATAGTGTGGTGGATTAAGCTTGGGACCTTAGTGATTATTGCACATCCTTTTAAGTCTATTGAGCCCACCACCCAAGTGTTTCTAAACGGATGTTATGTTCTTAGGTGTGCACCAGGATATTCTACTTTGGGGAGTTGTTGCACTCCTCTAATAAAACTTACTCTATCTTTGGGATGTGATATCTTTTCAATATGAGGCTTGTCACAGTTTTTGAAACTCTTATGAATTTGCAGGGCTTTTATGAGTGCCCCTAATATTTCTTCAGAATGTACTGTGCAATATTTCTTCCATTATAGTAGTTGAAACTTTCTTCAAGAGAGCTGTATCTGAGTAGTTAGTGATAGCATATTTCAAAGTGATATGTTCGATTGGTATGTCATTTGGGAAATACCATGTTATTGATAAGTTGACACAGCAAGCCTGAATCTTGAGCTCTTAACTATTTGTGACCCCTTGGGTACATGCCTAACTTGCCATTTAATTAAAAATAAAATGTTATCAGACACTATTTTTGTTATAGGATTTAACATTTAAAATATTTTTACGCCAGTGATAGAAGAATCCAAATCCCACAGTACTCAGGCACTCGTGGAGTCATCAGTGGCACTCTGATTGGAGTGATAAATTCTGGTTTGACCAGCCAATTGTAAAATGTTGGCTCTTCACTTGTGGACTTTTGTTACTGTATGTTTGGTCGTTATCTAAATCTAAGCATTTATAGACATAATCCCATAGGTTGTAAAATGTAGGAAGAGCTGAACTTTATCATTATTTTTTTTAAAGAAAATTAAAATGTCTAGATCCATGAGAACTTATCACACGCCTTTTATTCTAGCTTATTCATCCTTGTCTGCTTCTTTGTTGATCACTTTATGTTATTTATTTATTAGATACCAAAAGCTGAAGAAGGGTAAAAACAGTGAAGATGACAGTGTGGGACGACTCACTACAAATGTTTCTGCCAAGTATGTGATTATTGAGGAGGATGAACATGATGATGGTGCTTGAGAGCCTTAGCAATCACATTGCCTGTATTCGAAGTAAGCCGCTCACTATATTCTTGTTAAATGATTTTCATTGTAAATTTGTCCATGTATGTTTCATTTCCATTTAGCTTTTAATTGCTTATGGGATCGAGTACGTGGCGCCAAATTCACCTAGTTGATAATGATGGTTTTAAATTTATTCTTTCACTTGTAACTTTCTCACAAAAATGGATCTGGAAACATTGTACTTTAAACTTCTAGCTGTTCCTACCTTTACATGTTTTTGTCAAATATAATCTGAAAATCATTGTGCATTAGCTGTGGGCGAATCTAATCCTGTTCTGGAGAGGTGTACAAATGGAGGAACTTTTCTAAGGAATATTATTCTAATATATCTTGTTTATTTTTATTCAATCTTTTTGAACCTATGATACCTGTCCTATCTAGTTAAAGAGTCTTTGTTTTGATTTTGATAGTTATCTGCTTGACGGTTCAAAGTTTGATACCCTTGTCTTGGATGATTAGGATGTACAGAAGTCATCACTGGCTGTGATGCTTAGCGTAGCTGAAATTATTGTTAAGTCTTTTAATCGTTACATTATCTACTGGTAGTAGGATACATCAAATCATAGTCAAAGATTCCCACAGTTTTGGTGGTAGGGTCTGTTGGATGCAAGGTGTACCACAAACCTGGGTTCAATACCCGAGTGCATGAGTATGGTCATCACCTATGTTTGATTTTGACGGCTGAGCATCAAAAAAGAAAATAATGTTTTTTAATACATATTGTTGAGTGTTGTGTGTGGACATGGATCATATTTCATCTTCGAGTATTGGTTTTTATTCTACCTTAACAGAAAATCATGTAATGATTTCTAAGCGAAAATGACATACTGGGCTCTACTTCGTATTTTACTTGCAAGCTAACATATTGATAGGGTATTGCTATGTTGTTGATTCAACTAGACATCATAAATGTGGTAAATTTACACAGGGAAAGTTGATTCTCATGCTCTCTTTCAGGTGAAGCTTGTATGAAACACCAGTTTAGTTAGTTTCTGCTTCACAGTATATATGAATTCCTATGCTCTTCGAGCTTTGGATCTTGTAGTCTGTACTTCCTCTTTTGGGTTGGCGGTAAAAATTGGATGTCTTCCTGCTCTAATAGGAGTCAAGTTAACAATTTGTCAACGTCAATTGCCTACATGCAATCAACAGATTTTGAATGGTAAGTTTCCTTGAGCTTCCAGTTAATGGCAATACATATGCTTTGTTAGAAAGTATGCATTTGGATGTGTCAAAGATTGTCGCTAGTTCAGCTTTTGGCATTATGTTTCTTCTTCTCCTTAAGATAAAAGGATTTACATTGCAACAGGAAGCTATAAAGATTGAGTACCATTTTGTGTCTTTTGTTTTGTTTTGTTTTTTCCTTCCCTCCAGTCGTTCATTATGTTAGATGGCGGTTCATTTTCTTGGATGTAAATAGTAATTGTAATGAGGTATGGTTTATTCCGGATGAAACAGTTTCTCATAAAATATTAAAGTGTTAATTTTTAACATGCTGTTCTTAATACTACTGACTGTAATATCATTAGTAATGGATACATTGTCTTTGCAGGTTGGAGCTAGAGGTTAAGTCGCTTTTGTTTGAGGCCCATGGCTTGTCCTCATGTTTTCTTTACCAGCAAATTTTCATTTAGATTGATGTGTTAGTAAGAATCATGATTAATTTCCCTCCTTCATTATTGTAACTATCGAATTATTTATATAAAAAAAAAAAATTGTAGATGGAAAGTTTATTACCATGAAATAAATTGGTATTACATACGTACGAAGAAATGTATTCATTAAACACCAAAATATTGATTTTGAAGTCATATAAAAAAATAATATTACGAACGAATTGGTGCCATTGGCAAAAGGGTGCAGAAAATATTTTGAAATGCTCTTTTAAGTGATTAACACTATATAATCCCTCTTTGCTATAATGAATTCATCAATTTTGCCTTATTGACTAAGTATATTTTTCTTAAGTGAGGACATTGGAATGGAAGCACTCTATTTATTACCTTATTTTCCACAAACTTGTGACTTTGATATCACTTTTTAAAATTTGAAGTCACACACAAGTGTTTAGAGATAGGATAGGAGAAACTCTAGAACACCTAAATATTTTAGAGATAAGATAGGAGAAGCTCTTGAACACTTTAATATGTTGAAAGCACTTAAGAGCAACTCAATCTATTTGTCTTGCCACAAGTAAGTATATTAAATTAGTATTTATAAACTAGAGTAAGTAAATCTATAACCTTTCTAATTAATTGTTATATGCATAACTCCTAACACTTATCCATGCCACCAGTTTTGTTAATTTTATACATATATATATCTATATAATGTATAATAATATCTAAAAGTTGAAGCGTAATATCTATTTTTGCTACTTGCTACACTTCTATTGAACTATATTGGCTATATCACCATTTTCTTTCCATCAGTTAAAAAAAAAAAAAAAAAAAAAAAAAAAACTCTTCTCCTCCCTTTTAGTCTACACATATTTTTACACTTTTTCTATCCCTTCCTCTGTTTCTTTATCTTTCTAGTCTTCACTACTCTTTATTTTACTATTGCACATCTTTGATCATTTTCTCTTATATTTTGACTCTTCTTTTCTTTATTTTATTTTGTATAGATTGTGTATCATTTCTCCCATTCAATTTATTTTTTCCCATACAAGAACTATAATTTAGCTCTCTCTCTCTCTCTCTCTCACAAAGTCTTATTTCTCCTCTCTTATGGCTTAAATTGGATTTTGATTTGGGTTAATAATTAGCTTTTTTGAAAATAGGAATTTGAGTTTATATCAAAACATAATCTACACAGTTATGAGCGTGTTTGGTTTGTCAGTTTAAACACTGAACACTAGTGTCCAAAAACAAAAAAAATGTGTTTGGTGTACCAGTTCTGTCCCTGTTGTTTGGAAAACATTGTTCAAAAACCAATGTTATAAAACCCATTTTTTGAAATCAGCTCCGGATAGATTTTAAACAATAAACACTAGTGCTTAGTGGCAATTCCGTAATTATCTCAAACAACAAACATTGTGCTCCGGTCAGCTTTTTCATACTTTTGTCAGTTTTTTTAAAATGTTTTGGCTCTCTCCTGATTTATGGGCCCACCATGTTCTCTCTCCTAATTTAAAATATATTTATTTTGTACTAAACACACATACTAAACACATATTTTATATTTTTTGAACACTGAAAAATGTTGTTTAAACCATGATACCAAACACATTTTTTTGTTTTATTCACACTAAAAATACGTTTTTCAACAACACTTTTTAAACCACAATTTTCACATCTTTTTAAACAACAATTTTTGAAAACTATGACCAAACGGGCCCTATGAATTTGAATATTCTTACCAATTGTTATGGGATTGTAATAGTACTGGATCAATTCATCTTTGTTTGGTTTGTTTTTCTTAATTTTGATCTTGGTTTTTTCATTTTGGAAGAGCAAAGATTCTAATGAAGCAGAGGAGTATGATTTAGATTATGTACTAGGAATGCCCACAAGATATTCTATTGAGGATTTGCACACCATTACGGGGAATTTCAAGAAGAAGCTCGGTGAAGGTGGATTTGGCACAGTTTTTGAAGGGATTCTAGTTGACGGCACTAAAGTTGCTGTCAAGTGACCAAGTCTTTGTAAACTTCACTGGAACAAATAGGCAACAAAGCTAACAATAGCTGAGATTTTATTGTAGAATAACCTACTCAAACCCTTAACTAGCACTCACTCTAAATAAATTAACAAAAACATCATCCATATGAGATGCAATATCATCTTCTCTAAGCCACATAGATTTTACTGAAAAATTATTTAATGATATAAATAACTAGGAGTTCAGGAAAATTAACTCTTAAACACATTTCCACCAGTGAATGAAACAAGACTCTCCACATAAACGATAGCTTGCGTTGGCATGAATATTTTTAGATACCTCATGCGTTGAAGAATCTTAATTTCTTGAGAACCAATGTTATACAAGACCAATGTCTTATTTTCATCAACCAGAAGAATCTCCTCATTCCCAAGAAGTTCTAGTCGCCTCTGAATTCCTAACAGGTGTCCTACAACAAGTTGTTTGGTCCAAGAATCCTCGACCCCATATTCACGCATCACCCATATATTGATGTATTCATTGATACCATAAACAATACAAGCAAGGCAATCATTGAATACAGCAAGAGTTTTATTTGGAAAAAACATATCTGGAAACCTTATTATTTGAAAAACCTCATGGCTCATGTCAAAGTACATAATTATGTGATGATCATAACTATCCCCGGGTTCACTGTTGAGGAAACTGATCCAATGATGAACTCCATTAAAGTATATTTCATTACAACATGAATGCAGCTTAATGTTGTTATGATGAATAGGGGTGCCAAATATTTGGGTCCAGGACTCAACCCTTAGGGAGTAAACATAAAAAGAATTGCAATAGCGTGTGATTGAATTTTCCGCAGATTTCTTCTTATGTTCGACAACTTGAACCACCTAGTAGTCATCGGAATTTTGATCAAAACCAAATGCATAATATAATCCTGATAGAGCAAAATGAGCAAGACAATCACGAAATTGGGGATAGGGAATAACTTTACCTTTTCTAATAGCTGGATTGCATAAGACAAAGCCATAGTGGCCTCTCAATGTACCAGCAATGCAAATAATGCCATTGATGCAAGCAAACATCTTGGACAATGCTCTAACTGTGAGCTAGCAACCCATGCTGTCCCCCTTGAAGTCCACAATGTGGACTCCTCCTCCTTCATCAAGATGAGATTGCAGGAGGTATTGAAGATTCTCCTTTTTGTCGAGGCTCTTAACCAAAATACTTGGATTTTTTGTTTTGGTTTGATGGCGGCGGAGGTGTTTGGCAATGAAAGTTGGGTTTTGGACAAGAGTAGACCATGACTTTTGAACGCACCTGAAACATAATGGTGATTTAACTGGAAGCCTTACCGGGATCTCTTCCAACAACTCTTTTGGTAATGAAGATAAATTATTATTGGAGCTTACCCTTAATCTGTAACTTCTCCACCTTCGCCCCCACCTTCACTTCGAACTCAAATTCGACATTTTCGATTGACTCATTGAAAACCCTAATTTTGAAATCCCTAATACCTATTACTCCGTAAATATTAATACACACCTTTAGTCCCTCCTTGGTCGGCTAGGCCGTCCGTTAGGTCGGCCATTTATATCCTTATTTGCAGTATGACTTACCCCTTTTTTTGTGTAAGTAAATGGAGGCCCAATTATTTATTCAAAAGTTTAATCTATATCCTATCCAAAAAAAAAAAAAAATCTATATCTATCTCTATATATCACTTTCTATATATTAAGAAGATTTAGAAAGTTAGTTATTGCATTAAATGAATGGGTCTTCGACTTTGAACAATCTGTTCAAGTCTCGTGTCCTTGAATTCATTACTTGTGAAACCCAAATTGACTAAATATAAATCAAAGCTTAGGATTAAAAAAAAAAAAAAAAAAATCCCTTTAGCCTTCGAGCATTTGATTGTCCTCAATCTTTAGATACGCCACTGTTGCCAACTCTTTATCGTCAACCATCACCAACTCACCATCTTCACTAACTCACCATAATGGGATGAGTCACATCTCTCTCTCCATCTCCATCTCAACCTTAGTCTCATTTCTCCCCCTTTCTTTGTTTCAATCTCATAACTTTGATTTCTGTGTGTGTGTGTTTGTGGTCTCATCTCTTACTTGTTAAGTTAATGTGTTCTTTGGGTTTGTGAATCGTTTCAATTTCTTTCCCTAGTGTTTGATTTCTCTTTTTCTTTGATGTTTTCCTTCGAATCCAGTGAAACTGACCCTTGCAACCAACAAGTCGATAAATCTAGTTATGATCGACCACTTTGTCAACAAGAAGTCAGAGATCCATCTACCTGAATTGATCAAGTCGAGTGACGAGTTGATCTCAAACCCGATTCGATTTGTTTTGTGGTACAATTCACCCAATAAATGAATTATGGAAGAAGCACTTGATAACATAGGATTTGAAATTTATAACATTTTGTTGATTTAGGTCTTAATTGATATTCATCTCTCAACAAAAAGTCTTAATTGATATTTTCTAAATTTTCCAATGAAACATTTCTATGTTTCAAAGTTCAAATCCTCTCTCCCTCAATTATTAAATTATAAAAAAATTAATGTAAATGAAAATCATTTTTTATTTTTATTTTTGAGGGAATGTAAATGAATAAACTTAACTTATAAGAAAAAGACAAAAAAAGTAAAAACCATATGGCATATGGGTGTTTAAAACATGGCCCTTCGTTGTTGAATGTTTACCAAGAATCGCCATGGCTTTGGTCTTTTGGGCTGAATGTATGTGATGCTCATTTCTAGAGACTTAAATCCCAACTCTTACCCAGGGATGGAACTAGGTGGGGGCCCAAGGGACCCGGCCCCCTAGTCTTAAGGAAAAAAAAAAAAAAAAAAAAAATATATATATATATATATATATATATATATAGTTTTTTACAATTTTATATTTGGGCCCCTCTTTCAAAAATTTGGGACCTCTTCCCCTACAATTTTACATTAATTTCATTGCAATAGCATTGTATCAGTTGTAAAATAACATAAGGTCCCAAATTTGTCCTACCAACCTCAAAATACACCTACATCAATCTATGTATCATTGTACAAAAATACATTTGTACTATAGTAACTGTGTGAATTTACACAATTACTGTAGCACAAATGTGTTTTTGCAAATTTACACAATTACTATAGCACAAATGTTTTTTTGTACAATGATATGTAGACTGATGTAGGTGTATTTTGGAGTTAATTGGACAAATTTACACCATTACTATAGCTATGCAAATGAATGTTTTAGAAATTAATTAGATTGAGGACAGTGGTTTTTGGTTGTGGAAGAGAGAGATGATTTGAGATAATAATAACAAATTGATAAGGAAATAGTATTATGATAAAATGTAGTGTAAAATAAATAATCTGATGTGAGATATTTTGAAAAGGAATCCAAATCTTCTGTCTCACTTTTTCTACTCCACTCTATACTTCACCAATAAAAGCTTGCCACGTGTTAATATAATTAATTAAATATTATCATTATTGACTTATTAATATTATCATTATTAATTAATGGTAGTATTTGATTAATTAGGTGAATACGTGGCAAGCTTTTATTGGTGGAGTATAGAGTGGAGCAGGAAAAATGAGACAAAAGATTTGGACTCTTTGAAAAGTGAGTATATAAAACTAGACTCATCACACACGCTTTGCGTGTGCAATAATGTTTTTTTTTTTTTTTTTTTTTTGGTTTAGTGTTATAATATTTAAAAGTGATATATAAATAACTGCTTGTATTATTATTATTATTTTTTTTTAAAGAAAGAGATAAGGCAATATGGAATAATGTTTACAAATGAGATAAAGATGGTATTCTAATTCCTAAGTTTTAGGTTGAATGGAGAAGATGAAGGAAAAAAAAGCCTAAAACTTAGGAATAGTAAATTACTCTTTTAACCAATTTGTATTTTTTTTTTTTTTTAAATTTAAAATTATTTAACTAAAAGATGGGGGTATTTTAGAGTGTTTAAGAATTTGTGTAAGAGTATTTTAGTACGCAAAATGTTAAAACCCAAATAGGGAATCCTATTATTAATAGTATAGATAAAAAAAAATAGGTTATTATGCTAAATAAACATAAATTTTTGCATAAGTTTATGCAAATGCTTTAATGTAGTAAGAAACAATGGTGTTTTATGTCTTTGATTTCGTTAGTAGATGCTTGCATTATAATGTTTTACGAAATAATGATTTTGTGTATTTGTCTTTGTAGATAATTTGTCAATACTAAATAGACGTTTATTTGAAATTTTATGACTTTTTTTTCTTACTCATACAGTCATACTTCGCCCCCCCTAACTCGAAATCCTAGGCCCGTCTCTGCTCTTACCTACACACCCCACAAGCACTTATATTTGTGAAGTAACCACCGAGTCAAGGATGCACGGTGGTGATTCTTCCCTTTTATTACTTACCTTAAAGCATTAGTATCCGGTCTCTCAAATACCATATGTTGGTATATTTTAGCATCAAAACCCCAAAATGACCCATTATCCAGTCTTGTAATTGTAAAAAATTTACAATAGAGCTACAGTGCCATCATAAATTTACAATGGCATTGTAGCTCAATTGTAAACATAAAATATTCATTTTTATTTCTTTTTTCTCTCTCTCTTTGGCTCACTTCTCTGTCTTGTACTCATTCCTTTCTCTTCTTCATCTTCTCTATTTTCTCTCTGTTTCTCCCTCTTCTATTTTCTCTCCATTTTTCTATGTTTGTTGGCGTGGCATGGTAAATCTTGCCGGCTATGAAGTCCAAGATCCAACAAGAGTTTTCTGGCATGGGTCGAGTGGCGGCGTCATTAGGTGGTGCTAACCGGCGGCTTGGGTTTGCTAATTGGAGGCTTGGGTTTGCTAATCGGCGGCTTGGGTTTGCTAATCGGTAGCTTGGGTTTTTTGTTGGGCGTGGTGGTGTGGTGAGATGGAGATCAGTGTGGTGGCGGGGTTGTCAACGAGTCGGCGTGGTGGGTTTATTTATTTATTTTCTTGGTGGTTCTTGTGGTGGCTGTTTCTATGATTGTGGTTATTGGTGGTGGTTTTTGACGGTTTTTTGTGTTTTGTTTTTTCCTCTTGGTGGTTCTTGTTGTGGTTGTTTCTTGTGGTTGTTGTTGGTGGTGGTGGTTGCTAGTAGGTGGCGTGGTGGTGGCTATTGTGGTTGTGGTGGTGGTTGCTGGCCAGTGGCGAGGTGGGTTTGCTAGATGGTAGTGGTGGTTAGTTTTTTTCTTGGTGGTGGTTGGGTTTTTTATAAAAATATTTTTTTATGGTGGTGGTAATCTTTTAGACACAGTGAAATGGAGAGGAAAAGTGGGTTGATGGTGGTGGTTTTGGTGGTGTTGATGGTAGTGGTTGATGGCGGCAGTAAATAGTTTTGTTTTTATGTTTTTTTTTTTTCTCTGGTGGTGGCTGGTAAAAGTTTAAACTCACGTTAAGCAGCTTAAATTCATGTTTAAGCCGCGTTTCACAAAACGCAGCTCAGTTCAGCCGTTTAAGCCGCGTTTCATAAACACAGCTTTGGGATATATTGAAAAAAAAAAATCCCTGGATGGGTCTATAGCAGCGTTTTTAAAAACACGACTTAAGCCCTACCCAGCTAAACGCAGCCTCAACATCACAAAATGCGGCTATACGTCTAGTGGTGGAGCTGCGTTTGTGTAAAACGCAGCTCAAACATCACTTTGAAGCTATGTTTTTTATAAACACAGCTCCAAAACACGCTTTTTGTAGTGAGAAAGGGAGAGAAAGAGTTGAGAAATGATTATTTTAATGAATAAATGAGATAAATAAGAAATGGGATGTAGAGTGCATTATAAAATGGTATGATATAATCAATAAAGTAGGTTTTGAGATAGTAAAATAGAATAGTTTGAAGAAACCAAATGTAAATGCTCTTAGACTTTGGAGTTTGGACTTCAATAGCCAAATCTCATCCCATAACATCTTGAATCCAATTAAACCAAGTGGTCCGCACATTCCCTAAAAAAAAAAAAAACACTTTCAAATTTCAAATTTTCAAAACTTGTCCATTTGATTCAATTATACTATTAAAGTAAAATCAAAATCCAAATTGAATAATTTTCAGAACCTCTCCTCACATTTGTACAGTACACTATACAATAGACCCCACTAATCCCAACAGTACACACCGCCTGAACTATATCTTTTCTCCCCTATTCTAAACTCTTGACTCTTGTCTCTCACTCTAAACTTTTAAACTAAATTCCTGTACCGTTCGGAAAATTCAAAAAAATCTCTCTCTATTATTTATATTCCTTTTTTTAGAGCATTCACACTAAAGTTACTAAAAATTATAATTTTTAGCAACTTAAAACACTATTTTATCTATTTTGACACCACACTTTATAATACATCCCATAGCATAGGTTTTTTTTTTTTACCATCTTATTAAAATATTATTTCTTTATTATTTTTTAATTCTTTTTTATTCTTATGCATCTCTTCCTTTCTCTTTCTTTGCTATGTAGGGTCCGTTTGGATACAACTTATTTTGCTGAAACTGAAAATTTAAAAACTGAAAACACTGTAGCAAAATAATTTTTAAATATGTGAATAGTGCCATGGGACTCATTTAAAATTTTTTTTTTCGATGAACAGTGCACAAATAGTAATGAACAGTGCACTGTCTCCTAAAAGCTGTTGCGCGTGAATAAAAAAAAAATAGAAAAAAAAAAAGGGAAAACGCAAACGTGAAACAACCTACTACAATACCACCACCCGCCATCCACCATCCACCATCAGAAAATCCAAGCCACCACCCAAGCCACCACCACCACCCCATCAGAAAACTCAATCCACCAACCAAACCACCAGGCCACTAGCACCATCAGAAAATCCAATCCACCACCCACCATTAGAAAATCCAAACCACCACCCAAGCCACCACCACCACCACTAGAAAACCCAATCCACCACCCACCATTAGAAAACCCAAGCCACCACCCACCATCCACCACCATAAACCAAAATCCAGCCACCCACCAACCACCATTGCAAACCCCAGCCCAAAATCAAATCGATAACCACCAAAAAATCCCACCTTTCAAACCCAAACCCAAATCAACCAATAACCAAGCACACAATAAGAAAGATAGAGATTTTCAGCCATAGCAAAAGAAATTAAAAAAAAAAAAAAAAAAAAAAAAAAAAAAAAAGAAGAAGAAGAAGAAGAAAGGGAAGAGAGAAACCGCTGCCACCTATTGCTGATTTAGACCACCGGACCACTATTGTTGCTGATTTCAACCACCATCACCACCATTGTTGCTGAGTTTTTAAGTTAGATGAGGTAGGGAGAAAGCTTAGAGAGGAGAAGAAGACAGGAGAAAAAAGAAGAAGAGAGAAACGGCTGCAGAGAGAAGAAAAAGGGAAAAGAAAGAAAGAGAGAGAAAAGAAAAGTTTTTTTAAAAGTAAACAGGAGAGAGAAAGAATAAAATATTATTATTATTTTTAAGTTTAGAGCTATAGTAAGCTGCCAAAGATGACAGCTTATTGTAGCTCAGATATATATATATATATATATATATTATAAGTATAACAGCTTTACTATGGACCACATTTTAGAGTTTTAGTTGCTAAAATGGCATTATAGCAATTATACCTCTCTTGTTGTGAATGCTCTTAACTTTCTGTTATTTGGCGTCGGCTTCTATTGTTGCTTGCTCTTGTTCTGCTTTTTCTTTTTATCTTAGACCATTTACATCTGATTTCTAAAAAGTATCATATTTTACCATTTTAAAAACTACTTTATCTATTATACCATACCATTTCACAACACACCTAACATCCCAAACTCTATTTCTTTTGTCACTTTATTTAAATATTCTTTTTTTTACTATTTCTCTCTCTTCATTTTCCTCTCTCTCCCTCTTCCTTTAGGCAACCAAGCTCCAACAAAACCCATTAAAAAATCGCCACTCACATCCCATTTAACCCACCAGACACCGACCAGCAACCACCACCACAACTACCAAGTCACCACTATGCCAACTTGCAAACTCATTAAAAAAACCACCAAACCCACAAACAACGACAACTCAATATTTTAGAGATAAGATAGGAGAAACTCTCGAACAATTTAATATTTTGGAAGCACTTAAGAGCAACTCAATTTGCAACTCAATTTATTTGTCTCGCCACAAGTATATTAAATGATTATTTATAAACTAGAGTAAGTAAATCTATAACCTTCCTAATTAATTGTTTTATGCATAACTCCTAACACTTATCCATGAAACTAGTTTTGTTAATTTTATACATCTATATCTATATGATATATAATATCTAAAAGTTAAAGCGTAACGTTTATTTTTGCTACTTGCTATGCTTCTATTAAACTACATTGGCCATATCACCATTTTCTTTCATCATTTAAAAGAAAAAAAAGAAAAAAAAAAAAAAACTCTTCTTCTCCCTTTTAGTCTACACCTATTGTTACACTTTCTCTAACCCACCCTTTCTCTTTATCTTCCTAGTTCCCACTACTCTTTACTTTACCTTTACACGTTCTTTATCATTTTCTCTTATATTTTGACTCTTTTTCTTCCTATTTTATTTTGTATAGATTGAGTATCATTTCCCGCGTTCAATTTATTTTTTTTCCCACACAAGAACTATGAGTACTCTCTCTCTCCCTCCCTCTCTCTCTATGGAATTTGGTCATTTCTTATAACTTTAATTTAGTTATTTTATTTTATTTTAAAATGTGTCTAGATGCTGTGTTTTTTTAATTCTCTATCACAAAAGCTTTGGTTGGATTTTGATTTGGGTTAATAATTAGCTTTTTTGGAAATAGGAATTTAAGTTTATATCAAAACATAATCTACATAGTTATGAGTTTGAATGTTCCTACCAATTGTTTAAGTAATAAATTATTATAAAGTCTATCTTTTATTCATTTATTTCATTTTAATTTTGGTTAAGTTAATATTGTAATTTTGTGATGAGTTTTGATTATCATGATAATCTCCATATTATTCATTAAGAGATGAGAAATTTGAAACTTATAAAGTTTAGTTGTTTATTAGGCAAATATAACAAACTATAATAGAAGTTAGAAGAATATGGTTCACCTAAAAAAATTAATCAAACACCCTAAAAATATATTTATAGAGAATAAAAGATAAAAAATAATTGTAAAATTCTTTAAAAAAGAAAAGACAAAATTTGAAACAATTGTTGCTATTTATATATTACACCTAATTATAAAATGACAAATTTTAGTTACAAATAGTTGTAGCGTCAGGCTATAATCTTACTCAATAAAATAAAAATTACTACATATTTTGAAAATCTAACTATTGAATTGCATGTTCTTTATGCTTTTAATGCACATGTCAAATTTTGTATCAATTAGATATAATTTACTATATGATCAATAAGTTTATATTTTATGTATAATTTTAAACTATAAAAACTTGTAATTTAAACAATTTATAGATGACATAAATATTGATCTTTAATTTTTTAGAAATTTTACAAGCATGGAGGATATAAGAAGAAGATATAATCCAATGGTGAATTTGTCAAAATTTACCTCTAATAAAAAAAATATTAAGTAAGGTTGTAATTTAAGGTTACAACTAATTTTGTAACTAAACTTTGTCTATTATAAAACATTGGTATATTCCCTTGCAATTAGTATATCTGATGTGTCAAGAGAGTTTTTTTTTTTTTTTTTTTTTGAGAATGATGTGTCAAGAGAGTTAATAGTTGAATGAGTACTTTTTGGTGTTTAAATGAAAATGACTAGGATTGAAATGACCCTCACAATTATCAATTTGTTATCATTTTTTTTTTTTTTTTTTAAAGTCATGTTTATTTTTTATAGAGCTAATGTGGGGACATGTATAGAAGTTGATCTTTGGAAGTCAACCAAGAAAGTATGAGTTACTTTATTCCTTTCATACTAGATTGTAATCATCTTGAAAATGAATTCTATGACTTTGTCAAGAGTGACTGCATCTTTGGCGGGGGTGGGGGAAACACATTCCATTCTTTTAATCTGTATCTTTCTTGTCCAACGTTACCATTCTTCTAACACGCTATGCCACGGACAACGGGTATAAGCTTAAGCTAGGCTTGGTGCGGTGTTCTTCTTTACGTTCCTCTTTTTCTAATACATGTTGGAAATAAAGTAGAGATAATACTTGAATTTTCCTTAGAAATTACACAATTTGATTTTACCAAAAAAGGTGGCACAGATGAGGCGTGGACCAAGTCACTGTCTTGAGACAAATCGTGTCGTCTACGGTATATCCGATGTAGTTAGACAAATAGTTTCTGCACGTTGTCCCCAGAATACAACAACCCAACCACCTTTGTTGATTATCCTTGCGAGCCTACACTGCTCGTAGGATATAAGCTCTCTATAGTACTTTCTTTTCCCATAAAATTTTGTAAAAGATAGAATATTTTGTGAGTAATAAGAAGCAATAGATGGTAAGTGTTTAAGACAAAAAATTGTTTTTGAAAAGTCTGCAGCTTTCTAATTCAAAAATAAAAATGTGTCTTTTTATTTTTTATTTCTTTCCATATATATATATATATATATATATATAACCAGACCTATAACTTGTCCTTAGCCAAAAAAATAAAACGTTTGCTGACTTTAAAACTTTAAATGGTCATAAAAATATTGAAATTAATATATATAATCAATGGCTTTCTTTATATTTATATATATATATATATATATATATATATATATATATATATATAAAATATGATATAATATAATATGGACTGGATATCAAGTCTTTGCCAGACTTTTGTACGTTGAGAACAAGAAAAGAAAGTATCATGATGCTATGCATTTAATGTCCCATAAAGTGGCTGAAGATTAAAAGCCAAACCGTGTAATACAATTTCAAATATGCATAAATATAGTAAACGCTTGTGTATATATGGTAATATAAAATAATTCAGCAATAGTTGTACATTTAAGTGTTAAAATTCTTCCATATATGACGTTATTATGTCATATTTAAATAAGAACGTTTGAATACAAAACGTTTAGAATGGAAAGTATATATTTGTAATAAAACCAAATATGCTGGCAATTGTGGTATTAATATCACGTTAATGTTCATAAATTTCCTGATTAAAACCATTGACAAAAACTATTCAAATTTTGAATTATATTTGAATTTTCAAATTTCGCAATCAACGTATCTGACATTAAGGGATAATTGATACATATAAATGAGTATTAAAATAAATAAAATATTTTTTATAAAAATATCCAACAATCCCCCACTTATTTTTATAAAAAATAAATAAGTAAATATATATAAGAAAATTTTCTGGGTTAAGTAGAACATTATGCATAATGGGAGTGCCAATGGCTTGAACCCTCATTTAGTGTTTCAGCAACATTGTTCCAAAGTTAATAGTGATCTAAGTCTTGAACTATAACTTTTTCTATGGATACAAAACATTACATCACACCAGGGGCGGAGCCAGGGGGGGTCGAGGGGGGGCAGTTGCCCCCCCTGGCTCGGCAAAAAAAATAGTAGGGTGGCTTTTAAATTTTAGTAAGAAGAAGGTTTGTATTTGGTTTGACAATATATCCATCTCAAAGTTGCATCTCTTTCTCTAACTTTGGCTGGGACTTGGTGTCAATTCTCCACTTCACCATGTGGATTCTTACTAAAAAAAATTCTTTATGTAATAATTATCCTACTTCATAAAATTTTGTACAATAAACCAAAATTTTGAGATAATTATATAATAACACAAACTTACGTTAGTTGTATTTGGTGTTCATACTTAATTACTAAAAATATTTTCATTTATAAATGGAATTTTTACTATATATATATATATATATATATATATATATATAAAAGAAGATGGCTTATTTATGCAAAAAAATAAAAATAAAAATAAAAATCCTTAACAACTATCCAACATATATGTAATATGTGTGTGTTTCAATATGCATGCATAGTGTATATAAATTTTGCCCCACCTCGAGTCAAATCCTGGCTCCGCCACTACATCACACACATAATATTCCAGTACTCTACTATGAGCTTTTAAGCCAGCACATTAAGGCCTTGTGCTTTATCCCAGCATCCATGAGCTATTTAGAGAACTAGCCCCATTCTCAAAGCAAGCGGCCTCACTTCCATGCTCACTTAGGTGTGGCTATCAAGGATGTTCTTGTAACTCTAACATCCCACTTATAAGAGCTATAGTCCACATTAAGAGTTTTTTTTTTTTTTTAATGAATAAAAACTCATCCTATATAACGTTACAAGATACATGCACGCACACCATAGGGAGGGACATGAGTATTATTACTCATACATATATTTAGTGCATGTTAATCAAACTACTCTATGATTAGTTTTTCCCTTTGAACCTAGTTCTTGGGACCTCCAGTCCCTAGGTAGGGTATCCTTATAGGTAGTTTATTCTTCTTTGGGCTTAAGTCCCATCCCCGTCGATGCTATCCGGATCTTTTCTCTAGCTAGAGCTTTAGTTAATGGATCCGCAATATTATCATTTGTACTAATATAATCAACATTTATGGTACCATTGTTTATGTATGATCTCACAGTATTGTGTTTTCTTCTAATAGATCTGGATTTACCATTATAGTATTTATTGTGCACTTTACCAATAGTGGCAGTACTATCACAATGAATTAAGACGGGTGAAATAGGTTTCTCCCACATGGGAATTTCAGATAATAAATCTCGTAACCAACCCGCTTCTTCACTAGCTCAAGATAAGGCAATTAATTCTGCCTCCATGGTGGATTTAGCAATAATCTGTTGTTTTTTAGATTTCTAACTTATTGCTTCACCACCTATTGTAAATACATAGCCAGTGGTAGACAAAGAATCACCTGATAAGATGTTCCAACTAGCATCACTATATCCTTCAAGAACAGCAGGATATCTTTGATATAGCAAACCATAGTGCACAGTTCTTTTTAAATATCTCATTAATTGAGTCATGGCATTCCAATGCTCAAAATTAGGTTTGCTAGTAAATCTTGCTAAAACTCCTACGGCATAAGCAATATCAGGTCTAGTACAATCAGTAGCATATCTAAGACTACCAATAATACTAGCACAATCCTTTTGATTATAAATATCATTTTCATCTTTAGTAGGAAAAAGATGCACACTAGAGTCAAAAGGAATACTTGCAGGTTTACAATCAAAGTAATTATATTTTTTTCAAAATTCTATATAATGAGATTGATCTACAAATATGATTTGAAGTTCTAGAAATTTTAATGCCAAGAATCACATTAGCTTCTCCTAAATCTTTCATATCAAAGTTATTTTTAAGAAGCATTTTGGCCACATTTATAATATCCATATTAGGACCAAAAATTAGAAGATCATCAACATATAAACAAATTATAACATGAGCATCATCAAAAGTTTTATAATATATACATTTGTCACTTTCATTTGTTTTAAAACCATTAGAAAGCAAACATTGATCAAATTTCTCATGCCATTGTCTAGGTGCTTGTTTTAAACCATATAAAGATTTTAATAGTTTACATACCTTGTGCTCATTACCTGGCATTCTAGAACCTTCTGGTTGGCCCATGTAGATTTCTTCTTCTAAATCTCCATTTAGAAATGCCGTCTTTACATCCATTTGATGTATCATCAAATTATGAATAGCTGCTATAGCAATCAATAATCTAATAGACATAACTTTAGTAACAAGAGAAAAAGTATCGAAAAAATCAATATCTTCTTTTTGTTTAAAACTTTTAGCTACAAGTCTTGCCTTGAATTTTTCAATAGATCCTTCAGGTTTTAATTTTCTCCTAAGTACCCATTTACATCCAATTGTTTTACAACCTGGAGGTAAATCTACAAGTTTCCAAGTATTATTAGATATAATAGAATCCATCTCATCATTGATGGCTTCTTTCCAAAAACCTGAATCAGGAGAAGATAAAGCTTCTTCTAAAGAAGTAGGGTCACCTTGTAAGTTATACACATAATATTCAGGACCAAAATCCTTTTCAATTCTAGGTCTTTTACTCCTCCTAGGTTCAATCTCATATTCATTAACATCTTTTGACTTAGATGTTGAACATTCAAATTTCTCTTGTTGTTCAAAACCCCCACTATTTTTATATTTAAATGGAAATTTATTTTCATGAAAAATTGCATCTCTAGATTCAATTATTGTATTATTATCAATATCAAAAAATCTATAAGTTGTACTATATAAAGCATAACCTAAAAATACACATGTAGAAGCCTTTACCCCAAGTTTAGGTCTTTTAGGGTCAGGTAGCCTCACATATGCTAAGCAACCCCAAACTTTGAAAAAATTCAGATTTGGTTTATATTTTCTTCATAATTCAAAAGGAGTTAAAAAAGTCTTTTTATGAGGTACTCTATTCAAAACAAAATTTGCAGTTAAAACAGCTTCACCCAAAAATATTTAGGAGCCCCAGAACTAACAAGCATAGAATTAGTTAAATTTATAAGAGTCCTATTTTTACGTTCAGCTACTCCATTTGAAGATGGAGAATAAGGGGCAGTAGTCTCATGAACAACTCCAAGAGATTGAATATAATTATTAAGACCAAGAGTATCATATTCTTTTCCTCTATCAGTTCTAAACCTTTTAACCTTTTTATCAAAAGTATTCTCAACTTCTTTTAAGAAAATTGATAATTTTTCAAAAGCATCACTTTTATTTTTCATAAGATAGACATATGAATATTTTGAAAAATCATCTATAAAGGTTATAAAATACCGATTACCTCCACGTGTCAAATGTCCTTCAAATTCACAAATATAACTATGGATAAGCTCTAGTAATTCAGTATTTCTTTCAATTGATTTATGAGGCTTTTGAGTAATTTTAGTCATGCTACAAATTTCACATTTTTCAAGTTCATTTTCAAGTTTAGGAATTAAACCTAAACCACTCATATTTTTCATATATTTATTATTAATATGACATAATCTACCATGCCAAACATTCACACAAGAAACAATATAAGCAAAACTTGAATTTTCATTCATCTCAACATTAAGTTTAAACATGTCATCACAAGCATAGCCTTTGCCAACAAACATGCCATTTTTAGAGAGTACATATTGATCAGTCTCAAAGACTTCTTTCTAATGTCAGGAACATGAAAGACATCTTTGAGAGTGACTTCTCTTCCATAAGTAAATTTGAGAAGCACCTCTCCAATACCTACAACTTCAATGGTATGAGAATCACCAAGCATAATTTTCTTTTTCTCATCCAAAATGGTGTAGGTCTTGAACCAAGTTTTATCATAGCAAACATGTCTGGTTGCCCCAGAATCAATCCACCACCCTCCTAAGCCTTTGAGAATATTAATCTCGGTAACCATAGCCACAAGAGGCTCTTCAATGACATTGGCTTGAGCCATAGGCCCAAGTTTTCGAAAACGACAATTTCTAGCCGAATGTCCAGGCTTTCCACGTACAAAACATGCATAATTGCTATTATTAGTGTGGCTGCCATTATTTGGAGCATGCTTAGGATGGTGTGCTTGGTTCTTTCTTTGATTAGAGTGGGTCTTATGTTGAGGCTAATTTCCATTTGGCCTACGTTTGAAGTTCCTTTTCTTAGGCCTTACATAGTCATTATTTTTTGCATTGGCTTTTGGCATGTTTTCATTTGAAGAGATAAAATTTACCTTAGGACCATTTGCTCCATGGAGTTCAACAGCTTTGTCTTGGTTCCTTGCCTCTTCCTCCACTCTCAAACGGGTGATAAGAGATTCAATGGAGAGTTCCTTTTGCTTGTGTCTTAGGACTTTGGCAAACTCCTTCCAAGACTCAGGCAGCTTGTCAATGATGGCTGAAACTTGCATTTGTTCATCTACTCGAATGCCTTCAGATCGAACATCTTGTGAAATCGTTTGGAGTTCATAGGATTGTTCCACCACGGGCTTGCCTTCAACCATCTGAAATCTGAAAAATCGGCTACATGCATATTTCTTGGATCCAACTTCCTCTGTATCATATTTTTGATTCAATGCCTTCCATATCTTTTTGGCTGATTTGTAAGCTTGATCATAATAATCATACAAATCATCAGAAAGACAATTAAGTAAATAATTTCTACAGTAAAGATAATCCTTATCCCATTTCTTAACATCTTTTTCATGTTGAGAAAGTTCTTCTTCAGTCAATTGTTCAGATTTCTTTTTCTTTGGTTTTTTCTTAGTTAACACATTAGCCACATTCAAGAGAGTAAGATAAAATAAAGTCTTTTGTCTCCACCTCTTAAAGTTAACACCACGGAAACGGAATGGCTTATTAAGATCACCCGCTCCAGAGGAATTAGACATAACATTACCATTTTCCAAGGATGATTTTGTGTTCTCCATAACGATTTGTCTCAAAATTGTTGGAAATAAAGGAGAGATAATACTTGAATTTTCCTTGGAAATTACACAATTTGATTTTACCAACAAAGGTGGCAGAAATGAGATGTGGACCAAGTCACTATCTTGAGACAAATCGTGCCGTCTATGGTATATCCGATGTAGTTAGACAAATAATTTCTGCACGTTGTCCTCAGGATATAACAGCCCAGCCACCTTTGCTGATTATCCTTGCGAGCCTACACTGCTCGTAGGATATAAGCTTTTTATAGTACTTTCTTTTCCCAGAAAATTTTGTAAAAGATAGAATATTTGTGAGTAGTAAGAAGCAATAGATGGTAAGTGTTTAAGACAAAAAATTGTTTTTGAAAAGTCTGCAGCTTTCTAATTCAAAAATAAAAATGTGTCTTTTTTATTTTTTATTTCTTTCCATTTATATATATATATATATATATATATATATATATATATATATAACCGGACCTATAACTTGTCCTTAGCCAAAAAAATAAAACGTTTGCTGACTTTAAAACTTTAAATGGTCATAAAAATATTGAAATTAATATATATAATCAATGGCTTTCTTTATATATAAATATATATATATATATTTATATAATATAATATAATATAATATAGACCAGATATCAAGTCTTTGCCAGACTTTTGTACGTTGAGAACAAGAAAAGAAAGTATCATGATGCTATGCATTTAATGTCCCATAAAGTGGCTGAAGATTAAAAGCCAAACCGTGTAACACAATTTCAAATATGCATAAATATAGTAAAGGTTTGTGTATATATGGTAATATAAAATAATTCAGCAATAGCTGTATATTTAAGTGTTGAAATTCTTCCATATATGATGTTATTATGTCATATTTAAATAAGAACGTTTGAATACAAAACGTTTAGAATGGAAAGTATATATTTGTAATAAAACCAAATATGCTAGCAATTGTGGTATTAATATCACGTTAATGTTCATAAATTTCCTGATTAAAACCATTGACAAAAACTATTCAAATTTTGAATTATATTTGAATTTCTAAATTTAGCAATCAACGTATCTGACATTAAAGGATAATTGATACACATAAATGAGTATTAAAATAAATATAATATTTTTTATAAAAATATCCAACAATACATTTACCTAGCTTAGTGACAGCCAAGCTGCCTCAGGGTTATCTAATTGCAAACCCTTCTATTACATGGACCAATGACAATCTCTCCGGTTATTGGTATTATCTGGACCGAGCAATCTTGAGAATCATCCATGTCAGTGTATTCTCATTCGCCAGTTCACAACATGTATTTGCTTACGGCTTCTTCTGTTTTGGAAAATGCGATCGTCGTCTCCTTGCCATTTACAGTATTTATTACAACAGCAGCTAGCATAGGCGATATTGACAAGTTTGTTGATCCACAACTAGTATGGTCAGCTAACCAAAAGAATCTGGTTAGCTTTGGTGCGACTCTGCAGCTCAGTTCAGAAAGAGGTTTGGTGTTAAGAGATTCTGACGGAACTACAGCTTAGTCAACAAACATCGGCAACAAATCTGTGGCTGGCCTAAATTTAACCGACATGGGTCACCTCGTGCTCTTGGACAAAAATAATGCGACAATTTGGCATTCTTTTAATCACCCAACCGACTCGCTGATTCTTTGGCAACCTCACGGTTATCTTAATGCAAACCCCTCTACTTCATGGATCAACACTCTTTCTGCTCCTGATTCTGTCCAATTCAGCGATAGATCAACTGTAAGAATCATCCTTAACAGTGGATCCTCTGGCCTAGTATTTGCTTGTGGCTTATTTTGTAATCAAACCTGCAACGACTATATATTTGCCATTTTTGTTCTTTATATTGACGTTGACATTCGCGAGGATGTTGCTCCACAAGTAGTATGGTCTGCTAACCAGAAGAATCCTGTAAGCATTAATGCCGCTTTGCAGCTCAGTTCAGAAAGAGGTTTGGTGTTACAAGATGCCAATGGAACTACAGTGTGGTCCACAAACATTGGCACAAAATCAGTTGCTGGCCTTAACTTAACCGACACGGGTAACCTCATGCTCTTAGATCAAAACGACAAAACAATTTGGTAGTCTTTTGATCACCCAACCGACAAGCTGCTTCCTGGGCAAAAATTAATGGTAGGGCAGAAACTCACCTCTAGTGTTCCAGCAGCAAAATATCAGATTGAAGGAGCATTGTTTTCACTCTTTGTCTCTAGTCACGGGTTGTTCGCTTTCATAGAGTCTAATGCCTCAAAACAATATTTTTCTTTCAATGTACCTAATACAAGCTATATTCAATTTCAGAATGGAAGCGTCGCTTTCTTCACAGATCCCGCAGAATCATATCCAAATAATAATCAATTTAAGATTCCATCAGCATTATCATTGCAGTACATGAGATTTGGGTCTGATTAGGGGTGACAAAATCAACCTAAACCCATTTGTCCACCCAAACCCACCCACTTAAATTAGACCTAAACCCACCCAATTATTAATTAGATTAAATGGGTATTAACCCAATTAAACCCAATTAACATTAATGTTTATTGGGTTTTAATTGGGTATCCAATTGACCCAATTATGATCCAACTATCATTTCTACAAATCACTCAACTCTAAAATGCCCCAAACCACTAAAATTACCAAAATACCCTCTCAACCTAAAAAATGACCAAAATAACACCTGAACCTAAAAATGACCAAAATACCCCCTAAAACCTAAAAAATGACCAAAATACCCTTTAAACTTAAAAAATGGCCAAAATACCCCCAAAACCTAAAAATTACCAAAATAACTCTAAAACCTACAAAATGACCAAAATACCCCAAAAACCTAAAAATCACCAAAATATCCCCCAAAACCCAAAAAATGACCAAAATACCCCCGAATCCTAAAAAATGACTAAAATACTCTCGAAACCTAAAAATGACCAAAATACCCCCCAAACCTAAAAATTACCAAAATAACCCCAAAACCTACAAAATGACCAAAATACCCCCCCAAACCTGAAAATTAACAAAATACCTCCAAAACCTAAAAATTACCAAAATACCCCCCAAAACCCAAAAAATGACCAAAATACCCTTGAAATCTAAAAATTACCAAAATACCCCCAAAACCCAAAAATTACCAAAATAACCCCAAAACCTACAAAATGACCAAAATACCCCCTCAACCCAAAAAATGACCAAAATATCCCCCAAAACCTAAAAAATTACCAAAATACCCCCAAAACCCAAAAAATGACCAAAATACCCCCGACACCCAAAAATTACCAAAATACCTCCGAAACCAAAAAATTACCAAAATACCCCTGAAATAAAAAAATGACCAAAATACCCCTGAAACCCAAAAAATGACCAAAATACCCCCGACACCCAAAAAGTTACCAAAATACCCCCAAAACCTAAAAATTACCAAAATACCCCTGAAACCCAAAACCTTTGAAATGACCCAAATAAACCCAAAACCTCTAAAATGGCCACAAACAACCTGAAACCTCTAAAATTTCCAAAAATACCCTGAAACCCCTAAAACGACCAAAATACCTCTAAACCTATAAAACGATCAAAATACTCCTCAAAATATCTAAAATGACCAACATACCACTAATCCTATAAGATGAACAAAATACACCCGAAGCCTCTAAAATTACCAAAATAGGGGTTTGGGGTATTTTGGATGTTTCGAGGGTATTTTCGTTAAATTAAAGGTTCTAAGAGTGTTTCAGTCATTTTGTAGGTTTTGAGGGAATGTCACTAATTTTTTAGGTTTTAGGGGTGTTTCGTTAACTTTTAGATTTTGGGGCCATTTTTTGTAATTTTCTAGGTTTTGGAGGTCGTTTAATAACTTTTAAGGTTTTGGGGATATTTCAATCATTCTTTAGGTTTCCGAGCTATCTTAGTCATTTTTAGGTTTAGGGGGTATTTTGGTCATTTTTTATGTTTAGGGAGTATTTTGGTCATTTTTTAGTTTTAGGATTTGGGTAATTTTTTTAGGTTTAGGGTGTATTTTTATCGACTTATAGGTTTAAGGGGCATTTTTGTCATTTTATAGGTTTCGGGGTATTTTGGTCATTTTTTAGATTTCAAGGATATTTTGGTCATTTTAGGGTTTAGGGGTTATTTTGGTCATATTTAGGTTTCA
Organism: Quercus tomentella; assembly: GCA_028535165.1. Taxonomy (NCBI): domain Eukaryota; kingdom Viridiplantae; phylum Streptophyta; class Magnoliopsida; order Fagales; family Fagaceae; genus Quercus; species Quercus tomentella. The sequence continues at coordinate 41,627,531 of JAPQVY010000100.1, read as the reverse complement.
GGGGTACTTTGGTCATTTTTTAGGTTTCAAGGGGTATTTCAGTTAATTTTTGGGTTTTGAGGGTATTTCGATCATTTTTTAGGTTTCGAGGGTATTTTGATCATTTTTTGGTTTCTAGGTTATTTTGGTCAATTTTTAGGCTTCGGGGTTATTTTGGCAATTTTTAAGGTTTCGGGGGTATTTTGGTCATTTTTAGGTTTCGGCGTTATTTTGGTTAATTTTTAGACTTTGAGATTATTTTGGTAATTTTTTAGGTTTCGGGGTTATTTTGGACATTTTTTGGGTTTTGGGGGTATTTTGGTCATTTTTAGGTTTCGAGGGTATTTTGGTCATTTTTTGGGTTTCAGTGGTATTTTGGCCATTTTCTATGTTTTGGGGGGTATTTTGGTCATTTTTTGGTTTCGGACGTATTTTGGTCATTTTATGGGTTTTGGAGGTATTTTGGTAATTTTTAGGTTTCAAGGGTATTTTGGTCATTTTTTGGATTCTTGGGGGTATTTGGTCATTTTGTAGGTTTTGTGATTATTTTGGTAATTTTTAGGTTTTAGGGGTATTTTGGTCATTTTTTAGATTCTGGGGGTATTTTGGTCATTTTTTGGGTATTTTGGTTTCAAGGGTATTTTGGTCATTTTTTAGGTTTTGGGGGTATTTTGGTAATTTTTTGGGTTTTGGGTGTATTTTGGTCTTTTTTTAGGTTTTGGGGGTATTTTGGTAATTTTTAGGTTTCGGGGGTACATTGGTCATTTTTTGGATTTTAGGGGTATTTTGGTAATTTTTTGGATTTCAGGAGTATTTTGGTAATTTTTTGGGTTTCGGGGGTATTTTGGTCATTTTTTTGGTTTCAGGAGTATTTTGGTCATTTTTTATATCTTGGGGGTATTTTTAGGTTTTGGGGCTAATGAATTGCACAAGAGTCTGTTAATATCCACTTAATGCCACTTGTTAATATCCTTCCAATTTTGACAGTTTTGACTTTTGACAAAAATTATTTATAGTCATAAATTCATGATGGAAAAAGTCTTCAATGTTAATAGTTCATTGTCAAAATGCATATAATTACAAGTTTATAACTTCAAAAAGAGATAAATCTTAAAACAAACAAAACAAGTAAGCCAGTAAAGTAGCAAGTTATCGGTTTTCTTAAGTGCACATGTTCCTGTTGCATTTAAAATAATAGTAAAGTTAGATTACTTAGAAAGATAAACTAAACAAAAAAAGATTTAAAAATAAACATAACATATTAAGCAAAGAAGAATAAGTAAATATTTTATAAGAACTAAGGATTGAAGATTTAAGGATTGAAAGAACTAAGAAGAGAAGATTAAAAAAAAAAAAAAAAAAAAGAGCAGAGGCACAACACAATCACAGAGAGAAAAGAGTCTGGGCAGAGGTAGACGTGGCAAAACGGGCGGGTCGGGTTGGGTTCGGGTCGGGTCAATTGGGTTTGCGGGTCAAACGGGTCGCTGGTTGAGTCGGGTCGAGTTGACCCGTATTTTTCAAACAATTTTTTTTTTTCTTTTTGGAAATAGATGCAATTTGTCAATTGTTTATGAGTTCCTTAATTGTGATTAGATTCTCACTAGTGATATTGTTACCAATTACCACTAAACACTTGAATTGATACCCAAATTTGGTACAACTCTTGTTCCAGCTTTTTAGAAACTAATCTTGGTATAATCTTCAATCTATTTAAAGTAGGAAGAGAAAATGAAGGTGGTAAGTAAAACATGACAAACTATAATGGAGTACATAACATATTAAGTAAACAAGAATAAGTAAATATTTTATAAAAATTACACCTCAATCTCAATCTACTCAACGTTGGTAGACGTGGCAAAACGGACGGGTCAGGTTCAGGTCGGGTCAATCGGATCGCGGGTTAAAACAAATATTTTTAAAAGGGTCAATCGGGTTATGGGTCAAACGAATTACGGATCAAACGGGTCTGACCCGTTTTACCATGTCTAGACAGAGGCGTAAAAAAGCTGGGAGTGTAGAGGTCTGAGGTAGAGAGGCGCAAACTTGAAACTGAAAAAGTGTGGAAGTGTGAAAGTAAAAGAAGGGCAGAGGAAGCTAGTCACAATTTTGGCTTTGGTTGGACTCCAGCTAAGCTAGTCAATTGACTCAATTGAATTAGATTTTTTTTTTTTTTTTAATGGTTGTGAATTGTCATGTCTCATTCTCATGTCATATTCACATATTGTCATGTCTCCGTGGTCCTGTGCTGAAGCTTTATTGGACTTGGGAATTGTGATTCGAAGCCTTCAAAATCAAATAGGAAAATTGCATGAAAAAAGGAAAAAGCTATTGTTTTGTCTTTTGTAATTTAATGATTTATTGACTATTTGACTTATTGCCTATCAGCCTATTGGTTTGGCTAATTGGCTCTGCCGTTCAGCCCGTACTTTGTGCTTTATGTATTTAGTATCATGATTAGTTAATTTTTTTTTTTTTTAACGACTTTAATTTTAACGGGTTAAGTTATGGGTTATTTGGATTGGGTCGGATTAATCTGTAAAAAAATTTGATTGGATCACGAGTCAACCCGTTTTTATTTTTGGTCAAAAAAATCGGATTCAGATCAGATATTTTTCGAATTGGATCGGGTCAGGTTAGAAAATTCTGACCCGTATTGCCATGTCTACTTGAAAGTGTATGAGTGGAACCAGGAGGGTTTCCAGTGGAAGGAAGTGGCTGATCTTCTCAAAACAGATAACTGTAGTTATCCTATGGTTTGCGGCACTTACGGAGTTTGTAAAAACAGCTAGTGTAGTTGTCCTCTACCCGAAAATGAAACTGACTATTTTAAGGAAGTGAACAAAAGGGAGCTTGACAGTGGATGCTCCTTAATTACTCCCATTTCTTGCGAATCTTCCCAAAATTGGCATATTTTGGAGCTCGAGAACGTTACTTACTTTAACCACAGTGCAGAACTCCAAAAAGTAAATTCAGAATTTTGCAAACGAGCATGCTTAAGAAATTGTTCCTGCAAAGCTGCTACTTTCATACAGGACTCTTCTGGAAGTCCCTATATCGGGTCATGCTCTTTACAATCCCAAGTTTATTCATGTTGGATATATTTCAACAATTTACAAATGTGATAAAGTAAAAGGAATAATACACGTATCTAAAATTAAATAATAACACAAATAGATATAATAGGCAAAAGTAATAACTAAATACTGAATACAAATAATAAGAAATCTGTAAAGAATTGAAGACTCACAGACCAGATGTTTAAAAGGATGAACAATGTGATCAAGTCTTGTGTTTTACACAATCTCCTTAAAGCAGATTTTGCCCCTCACACTTTCACTGTGGTGCTTTGAGACTCGTGGACGTCTGCCTCCCAGGATAGAATGATCAAACAGCACGAAGATGAAGCACTCAGGGTCGTGCTCTACGAACTACTCAATGCCTCTTTCTCTCTCTTTGACACAAATGAATGAACAAAAAATCTCACTGGGAGAGTTTTCTCAGAAAAAAGTTATTTTTCATGAATGAGGGACCATGAAACTATACGTGACTTCAAACTGAAACACTGTTTCAGAGATTACTTCTGTGTACAGACTCTGACTCTATAATAAAAAATAAAATAAAATATTATTATTAATTGGATAAATGGGCCTAGTCCACACATGCCTAAAGCCCAACCCAATATCCAGCCCAAAGCTCATATTTTCTATTATTTCCAATGTGGGACTCAAGGATTTTCACTACTTATAATAACATCTTCAAGTGAATATAGAACACATCAATTTCTTATTCACTCCATGTTACTATTTTTCCAACAATCCCCCACATGAATAGAAATTGATAAAGCACAATGCAAATGACAATGCAGACACAGAGAGAGTAGAAGAAAAGTTACTGTATCGAGAGAAGTAGCTTGTGGCTTTGAACTTTCCTTTGTGAAAGACTATCGGATATACTAGCTAACCAGTGAACATAATGTCTTGAACTGTTCAGCCATTTATGTATACCAAGACAATAGAATTCACACAGCTCCTTTTCGGACATTTTTCGATTCTTATAGTTGTGTTCATTTCGGCCCTGAACATATTCCGGTAAATTCATGAAGTGCTCTAGAGAATTCAGCCTTAAAAACTCTCATGGAAGCGGCCCACCTTACACTCATATAGGTGATTCTTATTAAGAGTATCCTGCTATACCCCACTCGGAATTCCAAGATATAAGAATCATTAAAAGCAAAGCTTACCCTTAACATCGCTTACAGGCATCACTATTTCATCATAGGAATGGGTGGGAGATATAATCTCCATAGTGATAAAAATTAGTCTCCACGATTCGATTGTCCCTTTGAACCTAGATCTTGGGATCTCCAGTCAGCTGGGTTGGGTTGCCATCCCGGAGACTTTTAAATAATAGGCTTTAACCCCATTCCCCTCGATGAGCAGTTTACTAGCTCTCTACTCAATCAATTGATTACGGATCCGTTTTATAATTTGGAAATACTTCCATTTGAGAGCAACTGCCTCATGGTATTATGCCTCCAACAAATATGTTGAGACCTACCATAACTCTGTGCCCTACCAATCTATACAAATAGGAGGCACAAGTATCCAACAATGCATGTCTGTTTAGATTTATTGACTTCCCAAAAAATACATATGCTCTTTGCATAAGGTGGTCTCACTAGATTGTCATCACATTTTTCATATGATTGAGACAAGACAAGTCCATTAGATGTATTAGAAATTTTCATTTCTTGTATTACATCTACAACACTTATATGAGCATATCCCACAACGATATAGCCTCTTGTAATATATTTCACATCACACACTAGTCGCATTAAATCTAAACTCATTTGACATCATCTCATTGTCAAATTTCTCATGTCATTGCATTGAAACTTGCTTCAATCTATTCAAAGATTTAACAAGTTTAAGCACTTTGTTTCCTTGTACAAGAACCATAAACCCTTTTGGTTTATTGTGTATCAAGAAAACTCACATCTTCCTTTATTTATAGCCTTATGAAACAAGTCTCGCATTGTAATAGTCAATAATTCCATCAACTCTCAAATTCCCAAGTGGTAGATCTACTAACTACTATGCATAGATTTCAAAGATGGATTTATTGCACTATTGACAATCTCTTTTCCAAGAAGGCACTTTAGGACTTTGCTTCTTTGAAGTTTTAAGTTCATCTTCTAATATATAAATTAGAAAATTTGGATCAAACAACCATGACGTTTGTCCTTTTACTGCGCTTAGGCTCAACCTCTCTTCCATCAACTCTTGATCATGAGAGATACTAAACGTAGACTCAAACTTTCTTTTAAGAAAGTTTAACAATTGAAATATATTCTAATTAATTTTCATGCATATAAAAATAATATATTCATTAATTAGAAAGCACTATGCACTACTGTTATGGCCATAACCAATGAAAACACAATCAATGGTTCTTTATCATTTAGGAATAGGAACCACAACCTTCATCAAACACCCCCACATTTAAAGAATTTATAGAAAGACGATCACTCTTTCCATAATTCACAAGGTGTCTTAGTGGTTTCTTTTAAGGCATCTCAATGAACAAATAATTGGTGGAAATAATAGCTTCCCCCCACAAGTTCCATGGTAATCAAGAACTTATTACACTTATTGAGTTATTTCTCAACTTCATTCTTATAATGAATGAATATCTCTAATGCCTTATCCTTGCTTACTTAATAAGCACTCATAACAGACTCTTGTGCATTCCAAATTTTTGACAACTCAAGTATGTTTAACTAAGGCATGTAACATATATTTCATCCAAAGAAATATTACAAGACATATATTGGGATTAAACACATTAATATCCAATCAAGTTCACACATGCCCAAAATATATATATATATATATATATATATATATATATATATATATATATATATATATATATATATATATATACATACATGTTTAAATAAGGCTATACATTGTCAAAACAAATTAAAAGGCTATACACAACAATCATGTATTATTCATATCAATACGAACAGTTGTACCTTAAACTTTATAAATAATTAACACCTTTGGCCCAGGGGTGAACTGTACACTCTCTAACTTAGAGTGAAACCCCATAATTACAGCCCCACTAGTGTGCAATAGGTCTCATTCTTGGGCTAATATCCACACATTTGAAATTATTAATAATAGCTCTCATAATGCTATCTTAATTATCAAATAGAGGATCACTTGATGAATTAGTAAAGGCTAACCAAAAACTAAAAAATGGCAGTCACGCCCAAAAATGAATGCATTTAATTTGGCCCAGGGGTGAACTGTACACTCTCTAACTTAGAGTGAAACCCCATAATTACAGCCCCACTAGTGTGCAATAGGTCTCATTCTTGGGCTAATATCCAAACATTTGAAATTATTAATAATAGCTCTCATAATGCTATCTTAATTATCAAATAGAGGATCACTTGATGAATTAGTAAAGGCTAACCAAAAACTAAAAAATGGCAGTCACGCCCAAAAATGAATGCATTTAAATGGATTTAAAAAGAAATTTTCCTCCATCAAAATTTCCAATTTCCTTTATTCATCTAGCCCTTACACCATTGCACATAAACAGCCAAAGTTTTGTTATTAGCATTAAAGACACGTTTAATTGCCATTTACATCTACCCTTGATATCAAATAAATACCATATGATCATATATATCAATATATGTATTACTCATAAATAGATTGCATGTCATGAACTAGTGCTATTACAATCTGTACAAAAATCCAATGCTTCCTCTTGCGGGCCATTGCATATATAAGATGACAGTCACACCATTATCTCTACATTTATCTATTACTCATAGATTAAATACCATTCTATCAATATTATCAAACTCTCAGTTTACTAGGCGATTAATAGCACAGGTTCACAAATTAAAGCAGTTATTCATTGCCTTACCATATATTGTCGTGTATGTACTACAATGACCAATCACCACTTACCAAGAGATGCAAATAAAACATTTGCTTTGACTTCATCACCGAATTGCAGAAAAAGAGCACGCACAGAACAAACAATCTAAACAACAGCCTGAACAAAACCCAGCCAAGCAATAATCCAAGTTTCACAAAAATCTTAATATAATATAATATATTATAAGTCAACTATAATTCAAACCCAAACAATGCAGGACCAAATCGCACAAATATAGATCAAAGCCAGTCAAACAAGAATTCATATAAGACAAAAAGGCCCTAATAAAATAATATAAAAGGAAGAAGGAAAGATCAACTAACAACAATTTATAATACAACAATCTAAGTCAAGCACGTAACCGACGTTATCGAAAAGATCAAAGTTCACGATAAACACAAACTCAGTTTTCTGAGTTTTGCGCAATGTATCTACTGTTACCGAGTAAGTGGTTTTCAACCAACATAAAATTCCTTTCACCGTCAATCACAAATGTAAATTAAAATATACGAAAATCTGCTTTAAGATTGTTGGATATATTTCAACAATTTACAGATGTGATAAAGTAAAAGGAATAATACACGTATCTAAAATTAAATAATAACACAAATAGATATAATAGGCAAAAGTAATAACCAAATACTGAATACAAATAATAAGAAATCTGTAAAGAGTTGAAGACTCACAGACCAGATGTTTAAAAGGATGAACAATGTGATCAAGTCTTGTGTTTTACACAATCTCCTTAAAGCAGATTTCGCCCCTCACACTTTCACTGTGGTGCTTTGAAACTCGTGAACGTCTGCCTCCCAGGATAAAATGATCAAACAGCACGAAGATGAAGCACTCAGGGTCGTGCTCTACGAACTACTCAATGCCTCTTTCTCTCTCTTTGACACAAATGAATGAGGGACCACGAAATGAGGGACCATGAAACTATACGTGACTTCAAACTGAAACACTGTTTCAGAGATTACTTCTGTGTACAGACTCTGACTCTATAATAAAAAATAAAATAAAATATTATTATTAATTGGATAAATGGGCCTAGTCCACACATGCCTAAAGCCCAACCCAATATCCAGCCCAAAGCTCATATTTTCTATTATTTCCAATGTGGGACTCAAGGATTTTCACTACTTATAATAACATCTTCAAGTGAATATAGAACACATCAATTTCTTATTCACTCCATGTTACTATTTTTCCAACAATTCACTCATGAATGCGGAGTTGATGTTTGATGCTTATAGTTATTCTGCGTTTACAGCATACATCAAGGTGCAGAATGTCTCAAGTGCAGTCCCTCTTTCCCCAAGATCAGTTCCTTCTCAAGAGGAGACAAACCATGGAAAGAAAATTAAGAAATGGGCTTGTAATAGTACTGGGGTCCAGCGTAGCAACTATTTTTGGTCTGTTTCTTTTAATCGGGATATTGGTTTTTTGGTTCTGGAAAAGTAAAAATTTTGACGAAGCTGATGAGTACTATTTAGATCATGTACCTGGAATGCTCATACGATATTCTTTTGAGGATTTGCAAGCCATGACAAGGGATTTTAAGAAAAAGTTGGGTGAGGGTGGATTTCGCACAGTTTTTGAAGGGGCTCTAATAGATGGCACTAAAATTGCTGTCATCTTGATGGTTTTAGTCAAATAAGGAAATCGTTTTTAACTGAAGTTGAGACAATTGGTAGCATTCATCATCTCAACTTGGTAAGATTGACTGGGTTTTGTGATCAAAAATCTCATTTGCTTATTGTTTATGAGTACATGTCAAATGGGTCTTTGGATAAATGGATTTTCTACAAGACTCAAGAGATTAATTTGGATTGGTAACAGAGAAAGAAGATCATTCTTGACATAGCAAAGGGACTTGCTTATCTTCATGAAGAGTGCAGCAGAAAGATAGCTCACTTAGACGTCAAACCTGAAAATATCCTCTTAGATGAGAATTTTAAGGCAAAAGTTGCTGATTTTGGTTTGTCTAAATTGATTGATCGGGACCAGAGCCAAGTTGTAACAATTATGAGAGGAACTCCTTGCTATTTGGGTCCAGAATGATTGACTTCAATAATTACTGTGAAAGTAGATGTGTATAGTTTTGGAGTTGTGCTATTGGAAATATTGTGCAGTAGGAGACATTTTGATAATTCTCAACCAAGGAAGCAATGCATTTACCAGGACTATTCAAGGAAAAGTTACAGGAGAAGCAGTTGATGGATCTAGTTGATGAGTACAGTGAAGACATGCAATTACATGGAGCTGAAGTTGTAGATATGATGATGGTTGTTGCTTGGTGTTTGCAAAATGATTTTACAAAGAGGCCTTCCATGTCAATGGTTGTTAAGGTCTTGGAGGGTGTTGTCGACGTTGAAGAGAGCATAGATTTTAACTTCTGCAATCCACCTATTCCAAACACAAGGGCAAAAGTCATGCATCAGGATATAAGCAATGCGACAGTTTATTGGATTCACTTCTATCAGGACCACGATGACAATTCACAAGAACTTGTATTTTTGTTGCATGATGAGTGAAGTAATATCTCTGTTCTGTAATAAATTCCTTCTAGTGCTTATTGAAATTTCTGATTTCCAAATTGTTGTAGCAGATTTGAACCCAACTATGGCAGAGCTTCATATATATCCCTTTATATGATGTTGTTAGTGTTAACGTATATTATGTTATGGGCTTTAGGCCCAGTTAGGTTACTTGTATAGTACACTTTACTTGTACCGCACACATATGCCTCCTATATAAAGGCACTGATGTATATTCTTTGATTTATGAAATACAATACAATTATTCTGTATTTCTAACATGGTATCAGAGCCACTACTCTGACCTTTTCTTAGCAGTCTTGTCTTCATTAGTGTGACTTCCTTCTTATACTAACGCTTCCGCCATCACAACTGCCGCCGCAGTCTCTCGCCGTTGAACCTCCGACGTCATCCAGCCGTCGTCCTTGGGTTCCGGACCTGCAGCCGCCGTCGTTAAGGAGTTTCACACTGCACAAACCACTGCTCTTTGCATCACCGCTGCGAATATTGCTCCGATTTCATTTTTAAAGGTACCACTGAGATCGTCCTGCGCCGATCTACACATTCGTGGAAGCCTCGCCGCCATCGGAGCCCTCACGCGCCCCCACGCGCCGTTCAAAGCTGCTGCAACGCTGATCACGCGCCACCACGCGCCGCAGTTTCCTTGCACGCGCCTCCACGCGCTGCCACGCGCCCTCACGCGCCGGGACCTGGTCTGCTGACGTCATCACCTCTGCCACGTCAGCCCTAGCTGCGTCAGCATCCACTGTTCTGCTGACGTCATCGCCACGTCATCCTGTGACGTCATCTTCTGACCGTTGACCGTTGACAGACCGTTGACCGTTGACTTTGACCGTTGACTTTTTCAGGGTTGACTTTTTCTGTCCAGGTTCTCCTTACCCAGTTTTTCGTGTAGATTTCATTTTTGCAGTCTATTTTTGCATATTTTGCTTCGAAATGAAGAATAAGGACAAGTCTTCTTCCTTTTGTAACAATCGTCGCCGACAATCCAACAAACGATTTTGCAATTTTTGCAAACGTTTTGGCCATAATATTGAGACTTGCTATCAACGCAACAAATCAGTTGTTTCCATTTCTGCTGCTACTGTTGCTAACACTGAGAGTGTCGAACCTATGGCTCCCGTCTCTACAAAGTCTCAGTCTTCTGGATCCACTTTCACCATTTCTAGAGATGACCTTATAAATATTATCGCCAATGTCATTCGTATGGTTGGTAATGCATCTTATTCCTCTTCTCTCTCAGCTTTATCTGGTATGTCTCCTACCTCTTGGCTTATGGATTCTGCTTGTTGCAATCACATGACACCTCACTCGTCCTTATTTTCTGACCTTAAACCTGCACCGCACCCTCTTAATATTCGCATAGCAAATGGCTCCACAATGTCTGGTCATAATATAGGTTCCGTTGCGACCTCCAATCTCTCGGTTCATGGAGTCTTTAATGTTCCTGACCTTTCTTATAATTTATTTTCTGTTGGACAATTAGCTGAGTTTGGTTATCGCATTATCTTTGATTATTCTGGGTGTATTGTGCAGGATCCGAGGACGGGACGGGAGCTTGGGACCGGTCCTAGAGTTGGGCGTATGTTTCCCGTGGACAACCAATCGTCTTCCACTTGTTGCTCCTGTTTCTGTTGCTGCAGCTGCTACAGCTTCTTCCATTCCTTCCCTTGCACTTTGGCATGCTCGACTTGGTCATGCATCTTCCTCTCGGGTACATCAATTAGCTTCTAGAGGTTTGTTAGGTTCAGTGTCTACAAAAAATTTTGATTGTGTTTCGTGCCAATTAGGAAAACAACCAGCTTTGCCTTTCAATACTAGTGAATCAATATCTACTGATATCTTTGACCTTATTCATTCTGATGTTTGGGGGCCTTCCTCTGTCTCTAGTATTGGTGGGTCTCGATATTTTGTTGTCTTTGTTGATGATTACTCTCGCTATAGCTGGATTTTTAATATGAAACATCGTTCTGAATTATTGCAAGTATATTCTAATTTTGCAAAAATGGTTGAAACTCAGTTTTCCAAACGCATCAAAATTTTTCGATCTGATAATGCTCTTGAATATACTCAATATGCTTTCCAAGCTGTTTTGCATTCCTATGGCACTGTTCATCAACTAACTTGTCCAGGTACCTCTCAACAAAATGGTAGAGCCGAACGGAAACTTCGTCATATTCTTGACACTGTTCGTGCTCTCCTTCTCTCTGCCAAAGTTCCTGCTCCTTTTTGGGGTGAAGCTGCCCTTCATGCTGTTCATGCTATTAATCGCATTCCGAGTCCAGTTATCCAAAATCAAACTCCATATGAGCGCCTTTTTGGGTCATCTCCAGACTATCACCACCTTCGCTCCTTTGGTTCTGCTTGTTTCGTTCTTCTTCAGCCACATGAGCATAACAAACTTGAGCCTCGGTCAAGGCTTTGTTGTTTTCTTGGCTATGGCGAAACTCAAAAGGGGTATCGGTGTTATGATCCTGTCTCTCATCGTCTTCGTGTTTCCCGCAATGTTATCTTTTGGGAACATCGTCTCTTTGTCGAGCTCTCTCACTTTCGTGCCTCCTTATCTTCCTCCTCTGTTTTAGATCTTTTTCCAGATGAGGCACATATTCCTTCTATCGCTGCTCCTGATCCTCCTGTAGTTGCTCCTGATTCTCTTGTAGACTTCTCTGTCCAACCACCAGATATCACTGATCCCTTTCCTAGTTCACCTTTTAATGAACAGGTGGAAGATGAACAGGTTGAAGACGAGCTACCCAACCCCAACCCTGAGCTTGGGTCCCCTGCTCCTGCTCCGCCTGAAGATCTTGCACAAGACATTCCACCTCGTCACTCAACTCGAGTAAGATCTATTCCTGTACATTTACTTGACTATCATTGTTACACTGCTCTTGCTACACTACACGAGCCTCACACCTATCGTGAGGCTTCCACTGACCCTTTATGGCAGATTGTAATGAAAGAGGAACTTGATGCATTATCTAAAAACCATACTTGGGATTTGGTGACACTCCCCCCTGGGAAATCTGTGGTTGGTTGTAAGTGGATCTACAAGATTAAGACTCGCTCTGATGGGTCCATTGAGCGCTACAAAGCTCGTCTTGTTGCAAAAGGTTTTACACAGGAGTATGGGATTGATTATGAAGAGACCTTTGCTCCGGTTGCTCGTATCTCATCTGTTCGTGCCCTCTTAGCCTTTGCTGCTGCCCGTAAATGGGATCTTTTTCAGATGGATGTCAAAAATGCATTCCTTAATGGGGATTTAAATGAAGAAGTTTATATGCAACCTCCTCCTGGTCTCTCTGTTGACTCAAACAAAGTTTGTTACCTTCGACGTGCACTTTATGGCCTTAAACAAGCTCCACGAGCTTGGTTTGCCAAATTCAGCTCCACCATCTCTCATTTGGGTTACATGGCCAGTCATTATGATTCTGCCTTATTTCTTCGTCGGACTGACAAAGGCACTATTTTACTTCTCCTGTATGTGGATGATATGATCATAACTGGTGATGACCTCAGTGGCATTCAAGAACTCAAGAATTTTCTCAGTCAGCAATTTGAGATGAAAGATCTTGGACATCTCAGCTACTTCTTGGGTCTTGAAATCACTCATTCTACAGATGGACTTTATCTTACTCAAGCTAAGTATGCTTCTGAACTCTTGTCTCGAGCTGGACTCACTGATAGCAAGACTGTTGACACTCCAGTTGAGCTTAATGCGCATTTGACTCCCTCAGGGGGGAAACCATTGTCTAATCCTTCTCTTTACAGACGATTGGTTGGCAGCCTAGTTTATCTCACAGTTACTCGTCCAGACATCTCTTATGCTGTTCATCAGGTGAGCCAGTATCTGTCTGCTCCACGATCAACTCACTATGCTGCTGTTCTGCGCATTCTTCGATACCTGAAGGGCACTCTCTTTCATGGCCTTTTCTACTCAGCTCAGTCTCCTCTTGTACTCCGTGCATTCTCTGATGCTGATTGGGCAGGAGATCCTACTGATCGCAGGTCCACTACAGGTTATTGCTTTCTCCTTGGTTCTTCTTTGATTTCTTGGCGAAGTAAGAAACAAACCTTTGTGGCCCGCTCCAGTACTGAAGCAGAATATCGTGCCCTTGCTGATACCACATCTGAGCTCCTTTGGCTACGATGGCTTCTTAAGGATTTGGGTGTGTCAACCTCCTCTGCTACGCCCCTTTATTGTGACAACCAGAGTGCCATTCATATTGCTCACAATGATGTTTTTCATGAACGGACTAAACACATCGAGATTGATTGTCATTTTATCCGTTATCATCTTGTCCATGGTGCTCTTAAGCTTTTCTCCGTCTCCTCCAAAGATCAACTTGCAGATATCTTCACCAAGTCACTTCCTAAGGGACGCACTCGTGATTTGGTTGACAACCTCAAGTTGGTCTCACATCCACCTTGAGTTTGAGGGGGGCTGTTAACGTATATTATGTTATGGGCTTTAGGCCCAGTTAGGTTACTTGTATAGTACACTTTACTTGTACCGCACACATATGCCTCCTATATAAAGGCACTGATGTATATTCTTTGATTTATGAAATACAATACAATTATTCTGTATTTCTAACAGTTAGAAATATGTGTACGACATACATTTGATGGTGATATTCAAGTTTGAAATTTATGAATTATTGAACAAAGATCTCATTTGCTATAATTTTTACGATTCTTAATTGTTTTTGTAAGAATCATTAGTCAAGCATCTAACTTTGCAAGTTCAGTCAAGTCACAATCTTTGTTAAATTCCGCAGTTTTTCATTATCAGTTATTTACTTCACCAGGCACAAATTCATCTAATTTAATTGACAGAGGTTAGATGATAGTGATGTTCTTTTTGAGGCATAGATTTGGATGGAGGCAAGAAAAATATAGAACTAGATTATGTTAATGAAATTTGTACAATGAAGACCAGAACTTTTTAGAGTCTAGACTACTCATCCATTTGTTACGTTTACACGCCAATATGCTGCAGTTTCACGTCAGAAGTTATTGCCCCACCAGTGTGAACTTTTTTTTATTTTATTCTTTTTAATGTGAGAGTGAACCATTGTATATAACTAGTAAGTTGTCCGTACAATGCACAAATAATATTGTAATGTTTTATATAATATAGTCTTGAAGAATGTTGTACATATATTATAGCACATCACTTGTTATAAGAACTTAACTATAGCATATATATATATATATATATATATATAAACAAACAAACAAAAACAAAGCACAAACATAGTTTTTTTCTTTTTTAACCTTGACAGGCCATCGATAATCACAGTTCGGCTTGAGATTCTACGCCAATCCATCTGCCTAGGATCATTCATAACATTAAAAGACCACATATAAACCTAAAATCCATTTAATTTTGAAATAAAATGTTTCAGAATTTTTTTTTTTTTTTTTTTTGAGTTGTTACTTTCTATGAAAAACAAATAACTTTGTCCACTAACCATCATAATTAAGAATAATGTCTCCCACTGACCTCATGGATCTTATTGCAGTAGGAAAAACCAATGTAAGAAAAGAAAAATATTTGCTTATGATAACAATGTAATGAAAACACATTAAAACAAAGAAAAAAACTAGCAGTGTTGCAATACAAACCCAATACAAATATTCATCAATAAACATGCCTCTTTCCTTGAGACGGGTCTTTCCAACACTTTGTTTACTGGAGTTAATTGCAGGCTGTACCAAAGGAATCAAAATGATATTTAAGCAATGGAGTCCTACGTAGCACTACACAATGTAAATGTTAACAGTTAAAAAAAAATTAAAAAAAAAAAAAGAAAAAGAAAAAGAAGTTAACACAATCTTTTGGATAACAATTAAAAAAGGTAAATGAGAAGATGTTAAAAAAGTTAAATGCAATATTAGAGCGCCATATGGCAGGATCTCATGCACTCCCGCATGAGGTCTCTGCTTTTATATATATATTGATTGATATTGATTAGAACAATGAAATAGAGAGACTCAATCATGTTCGGATTCATGTATGTTCCTAGGAAAAGTACCTCAATTAAACCCTCCTCGCAGTCTCTCTCCTGAACAAACGTGTGGATCCAACAAGTCCGTGTGAGAGAGGCACGAGCCCCATGCAAAAACGTGTAGAACGAACTTGTGAGACAGACACAATATTAACGTGGCTCCTGGGCCATGAAGTAAAAGTAACTTGATTAACCCTTTTACCTCTTCCATTCAAAACATTTCATTTTTTAACTAACCTTTACGGCTTTACGTTTCATATTCAAAAGTTTTTTTTTGGGGCTTTTTTCTTACCAATTTTACCTAGGTCTCCCACTTGCAAAAACGTATGCAACGAGCTGGTCCATATGAGTGTCCACCGAGGAAAACATTTCTCTCTATTTTATTTTAAAAAATTTGGAGAGAATCTCTTTTATAAGATTAAATATTATAAATTGAAAAGTATACATAATGTCACATTATTTAAAATATTAATAACATGATACTCTATACATAATTAGATTTAGAATCAATTACCAAGTTTCTCTCTGACAAGAAAAGTTTTGGAAACACTGAAACTTCTCTTTCACCGTAGAATTCGTTGTCCCTTCCAGTAAGGCCGTCGGTCCCTGGATAAACACTGTTTATCGTAGGGTTTAGTGGGGTTTTTTTTTTCTTTGGGGTCTGGGAAACACTTGTGTCTTCAACCAATGGATGGGATAATGAAACACTGGAGTTACCTGTCCCTGAATGAAAGAGAGGATGGTACTCTTAACTTGTCTAGAGAAAGATCATCTGGAGAAACAATTCTGGCAGCTAAGTTTTTCACCAAGAGAGCACTAAGTACTGAAGCAGTCATCCGGACCTTTAACCCATTATGGCGCTCAAAAAATGGCTTTCAGGTTCGGACAGTAGGAAATCACATTCTCCTCTTCGCTTTTGATAGTAAAGAAGAGGCAGAAAAAATACTCTCACTCCAGCCATGGAGCTTTGATAAGCACCTTGTTGTACTATGCCGCTATGACAGTGCTATCCCTATTAGCGAACTCAATTTCAATAGAGTCCCGATGTGGGTCCAAGTACACGATATCCCAGTACCCTTCTTAAACAGGGGAGTTGCAGAGGACCTCTGTAATGCAGTAGGAGAAGTGTGTAAGGATACAAAACTTTCTGAGATGGAGGGTGGTCATTACTTCCGAGTAAAAACCACCGTGGATGTAACTATCCCTCTGTGTCGTGGCCGAAAAATATCCCTGGAGAATGGTGAAACAGGTTGGGTAAGTTTCAAATATGAAAGACTTCCAATTATCTGTTATTGGTGTGGCTGCCTTGACCACGCAGACAAAGATTGTGACAGGTGGATAGAAAGTAATGGCACCCTGAATCCTGAAGACCGAGAATATGGACCATGGATTAGAGCCTCCTCGTTCGTCATGCCTCGGAAAACTGTGATCAAAGTCCCAGGATACTATGAAGCCCTGAAAAAAGAGAAAGGTCTGAAAGCAAAAAGCCATGAACATCCGGCGATTGCAAACCCAGCGGACCCATCTCCGGCAACTCAAAATCAGGACATAAGGCGAACTGAGCCCGCAACCAGCATTAATGACGATACGTTACAGGGAGTTACTGCCACAAACGGTTTAGGAAAATCCTTTACTGATACGTTATTTGATATTGATCAGGAAATAATGAAGTTTGACAGCAACGCATGCATTAATCAAGGAGTTAATTCCGTGGAAGCTAGGGCAACAGAGTTTGACTCAAATTTGGACTCTTCAATACCGTTACCCACCAATCCTATACAGCCCTTGAACTTAAGTGAACACGTGCAACACCACATCCCTCACCCAAACCCTAGTCCAAATACGTGCATCCCTGATAACGCTCCAAGAACATGGAAAAGAATCCCACGAACTCCTCAAGACTCAGACTCTACACAGAAAAATACCCTTCCTCACAAACGCACCCTCCCACTAGAAGAAGCCTTTGAACAACCAAACAAAAAACGTGTCCTTTCCCATGAACCAGAACCTGAATTGGTGGCGGCTGTATCTCAGCCCCGCCATGACCAATGAGTCTACTTTGTTGGAATTGTCGTGGGCTTGTGAACCCACAGACAATTCAAGAGCTCGGTGACCTAGTCCGGGCACAAGATCCTGCAGTCGTGTTCTTAGCCGAAACATGGCTGGATGAAGCTAGGCTAATCGAATTACGAAATAAGATAGGGTTTGGAGATACATTTGGAGTTTCCCGAGTCACAAGAGGTGGGGGACTAGCTTTGTTTTGGAAAAAAGGTGTTGAACTATCGGTCGAAAATTCATCCCTGAATTACATTGATGCCATTATCGACAAAGGGAAGGAAAACAGTTGGAGATTTACTGGCTTCTATGGCTTCCCAGAGACCCAGAATCACAGGGAATCATGGAATAAAATACGATGGCTTCACCAAAAGTCTTCTCTTCCTTGGATATGTGCTGGTGACTTCAATGAGATTCTAAAATCTCATGAAAAAGTTGGTGGCAGGCCAAGACCAAATGGGCAAATGCAGGAGTTCAGAGATGTTCTTGATGAATGTGGATTCATTGACATGGGATATTTGGGAAACAAGTTCACTTGGTACAAAAATTATCCAAATGGGAACACAATTTGGGAGCGGCTTGATAGGGCTGTGGCAACCCAAGAATGGATGAACCTGTTTCTGGCAACAAAGGTGCTCACTCTTGAGTGCGGTACCTCAGACCATAAACCCATCATAATCCATCCGATGGGCATTCCAGGAAAGAAGCAACGCCCTTGGAGATTTGAACAGGTATGGTTAGAAGATAGGGGCTGTCATGAAACAGTCCACACAGCATGGAGTCAGAATTTTGGGACCGTTCCTATGACTAATGTTGCTGGAAAAATTAACAAATGTCAATCAAGTTTGGAACGGTGGAGCAAACAGAATTTTGGTAATATTACAAGACAGTTGGTGGAGAAGAAAAAACAATTGAAACTGGCAGAGAGGGTAGCGGCTCAGGCAAACAATTTTGATCAAATACAACAACTGAAACATGAAATACATGGGTTGTTGGTGGCGGAGGAAAAACTTTGGCATCAAAGGTCTCAATCTCACTGGATCAAATCCGGGGACAAAAATACTAGCTATTTTCATAGTAGAGCTTCTCACAGATTTCGCCGCAATAATATCCATGGTCTTCAAAATGCAAATGGAGAGATGTGCATTGGGGATGACAATGTAGCAGCCCTATTGGTGGATTATTATACAGGTCTATTCACCACAGCAAACCCATGTAGCATTGAATCAGTCTTACAGCATGTTCCTCGTACTGTTACTGAAGAGATGAACACCCTCCTTGGCCGTGAGTTTACAAGGGAAGAGGTAGATGTTGCCCTATCTCAAATGGCTCCATTAAAAGCCCCAGGTCCTGATGGGATGCCTCCAATATTTTTCCAACACTATTGGGAGGATATTGGAAGTGATGTAGCTGCTGCAGTTCTCTCATGCCTCAATTCGGCCCACATCCCAACAGGTATAAACCACACCTACCTCACTCTAATTCCAAAAGTGAAAAGTCCTGAGCATGTAACTGAATTTCGACCTATAGCCTTGTGTAATACTGTGTATAAGCTTATTTCAAAGGTCTTATCTAATCGTCTAAAAGTCATCTTACCTGATATTATATCTGAATCTCAAAGTGCTTTTCAATCTGACAAAGCGATTTCAGATAACATATTAGTTGCTTTTGAGACATTGCACCACATGAAAACAAAGAAATCAGGGAAAATTGGCTCTATGGCACTCAAACATGACATGAGCAAGGCTTTCGATAGAGTGGAATGGACTTTTCTTCTACAACTAATGGAAAAGATGGGCTTCAATGGAAGATGGTTGAATTTGATCTCTGAATGTATCAGTACTGTTACCTATTCCATCCTTGTGAATGGTGAACCAAAAGGAAATATTGTCCCTTCAAGAGGCCTTAGACAAGGTGATCCTTTGTCACCGTATCTCTTCTTGCTGTGCTCAGAAGGCCTAAATGCTCTCATCCAACATGTTGTGAATGAAGATAAAATTAGAGGATACTCCCTCTGCCGATATGGTCCAAAAATCTCCCATTTATTTTTTGCTGATGATAGTCTGCTGTTTTGTCGTGCTCAGATAAGTGATATCCAAGCCATACAAGAAATTCTAGAATTATATGAGAAAGCTTCAGGACAACATATCAACAAGGAAAAGACCACTCTTTTCTTCAGCAAAACTACATCCATGACGGTGAAAAATGACATAAAAAATTTCCTTGGGGTCCCGGAGATCAAGGAATATGAAAAATATTTAGGCCTCCCAGCGGTGGTGGGTAGAAACAGAAGTGCCAGCCTAAATTTCATCAAGGAGAGGGTATGGGGAAAAATTCAAGGGTGGAAGGAGAAAATGTTGTCACAAGCCGGCAAAGAAGTTCTCCTCAAAGCCGTTGTGCAAGCAATCCCCACCTTTGCAATGAGTTGCTTTCGCTTGCCGGTTGGCCTATGTAGAGACATTGAAATGATGATCCGTAAATTTTGGTGGGGGCAAAGGGGCGACCGGAGAAAAATTCACTGGAAAAATTGGGAGACATTATGTAAGCCAAAGGTTGATGGAGGCATGGGTTTCAAAGATCTTTGCAAGTTCAATGAGGCCATGTTAGCCAAGCAAGTGTGGAGGCTAGTGCATGATAAAACTTCTCTTTTTTACAAGGTGTTCAAAGCAAAATACTTCCCAAATTGCAGTGTTTTTGAGGCAAAGGCTAAATCTGGGTCATTCGCTTGGAAAAGTATTTTATATGCTAGAAAGCTCATTTTAATGGGGGCCAAATGGAGAGTGGGTGATGGCACTCAAATCAAGATCTATGGAGCAAATTGGTTGCCAGGAGAGACACAAGGCCGTGTGGTGTCTCCCCCTGTACCTTCACTTAGCTCAGCAACTGTTTCAGCTCTAATTGATCCATTCACGTATGGCTGGAATTCTCATACTATTGACAGCACTTTCTTGCCTTTTGAAGCTGAGCAAATCAAGTCCATTCCACTAGGAATCATCACGCAACCTGATCTTTTGTATTGGCCATAGAGCAGGGACGGATCCTATTCAGTTAGCACAGGGTATCAACGGCTGTGTGCAGAAGAACAGAGTGATTCGGCCTCACCTTCAAACTGTGACAAAACTCACGGGTTTTGGAAATCTGTGTGGAAGGCTGGAGTACCAGGAAAACTTAAGCATTTCTTGTGGAAAGCGTGCTCCAATGCATTGCCCACAAAGGTCAGCTTGCTACGGAGAAAAGTCATTGCAGATAGCTCCTGTTCACACTGTAAAAACCAGGCAGAAACAATACTTCATGCTCTCTGGGAATGCGACTCGGTCCGGCAGGTATGGGAGGCAAATTTCAGGTGGGTGGATCGTCAAAAAGCAGCCGTTGGATCCTTCCAAAATCTGGTGGAATTGATCCTCGAAAAACCCCAGCAATTTGAGCTTTTCATCACAATTGCATGGCACCTCTGGACAAGGCGGAATAAACTTAGGGTGAACGAAGATGCACTCCCTCTAAACCGTGTTGTTTTGGAGGCTAAGAGGTTCTTGTCTCTTCATCAGCAGTCGGGCAGAAAGTCTTCAAGGCAGCAAGCACGTCCAAAAGCAGTAAAATGGACACCACCAGATCAACATAGCTTCAAAACAAATTTTGATGGAGCTTTATTTGCAGACACAGGTGAGGCAGGTTTGGGTGTAGTGATACGAGACCATGAAGGGGAAATCATTGCAGCACTATCTAAAAAAATTCCACAACCACCTTCAGTTACATGCTTGGAAATACTTGCAGCTCGGCGGGCTGCTATTTTTGTCCACGAAGTAGGTCTTCAAGATTCCATAATGGAAGGAGACTCGGAAACAGTCATCAATTCCCTTCGAAAAGGTGATATGTTTCAATCTGCTTATGGTCATCTCATTAAGGATACTTTATCCTATGTACACTCCTTAAGGAATTTTAGTTTCTCTCATTCCTATAGACAAGGAAATTCTGTTGCTGATGCTTTAGCAAAGAATGCTAGGTTTTGCTCGGGTCTAACTGTCTGGATGGAGCATGTTCCACCAGACATTAATGTCCTTGTATTGGCTGATAAGCCCTCATCTTAATTTAATAAACAATTCGAAGCGGATTCTAAAAAAAAAAAAAAAAAAAGATTTAGTTAATCAACTCTAAACAATGAAATGAATTCTCTTTATTTTCAATAAAATAGAGAATATCCTTTTGCGTGGAAACATGGACCATTAAATAATTGCATCTAAATAGTATTAGAAGCCTAACCTTTTTCATATATCGAAGTGACACATTATTATTAGTACAACGTTATTTTCATATGAGACTAAGTGCCCATTTATTTCAGCTTTTAGAAGTTGAAACGCACGTTTTGAAACCCCCAGCCCAAAAAGCCCGTTTGGTTAGGTTCAAAAAGCAACTTTTTGTTAAAAGTTGCATTTTGAGTTTGTGAAGAAAACGTGCATTTGCAAAAAGGAGCTCAAAGGTCCATAATCAGAAAGTCCGTGCACGTTTCATCAATATTACCGTTGAGGTAGTGTTAAATTACCAAGTTGCCCATTGTGCTGCTACAAAGGTCCTCTCCGTGCTGCTCTGCTACAGAAGAAACACTACAAACACAACAATCTTTCTCTCAAACATCTCTAAACTCAAGCATAATCAGATTATCAGAATACAAACTCAAAAACACAATTTTAAAATTAATCAAATCATAACAATAAAAGAAAAAAAGAAAAGAAAAAAGACAGAAGACAGAAGCCATCTGACCCATCTGGACTGGGTTGGGGACGAAGATGAGCAACAGCATGAAGATGAGAGCTCCTTGGAATGTTCTTGAATGAGGGAGAAAAGGAAAATTTTCTTATCGCAGAGAGAGTTTTGGAATTAAGTAAGAGAGAGAGAGAGAGAGAGAGAGAGAGAGAGAGAGAGAGAGAAAGAATGGAGCTCCTTGGAATGTTCTGAATGAGGGAGAATGAGGGAGAAAAGGAAAATAAAAGAAGGGGGGTAGAGATAGTGGACACGTGTGTGGAGGAGAAAAACAAGAAAAAAAAAGAAAAAAAAATGAAACATATGGCTGAAAGTGAAATGAAGAAAGGAAAAATAATATAAAAAATAAAAAATCCTAATTGAGAAATGCTACCGTAGTATTTTTACAATATTTTCACAATAAATTTTAAGTAACAGATTGTTATTAGTTAATATTGGTTAGTAAAAAAATAATTTCAGTGGTGGGTTCAAATTAGAACTAGTAACAACTTTCCATATAAATTTTGTTGTGAAAATGTTGCGAAAAATGTTGTGAACGTAACACTTCTCATAATAAATTTTACACAGTAAGTTGTTATTGGTTCTCATTTGGACATACTAATGACATTATTATTTTTTTATCTACCATTAACAACTTATCATATAGACTTTATTGTGAATTTTTTGTAAAAATGTTGTGTCCATAACTTGCATTAAGAGAGATAATTAAAACAAAGAATTCTCTTTTTATATATATATATATATATATATATATATATATATTGTCTTTTTGGTAATTTACAACTCAAACTTTCGCTTTTATAAGTGCTAGCCAAACACTCAGTTTTTTCAAAAATCACTTTTTAACAGTTTTTACCAAACACTCAACTTTTTGAAAAAACACTTTTTCATTATGCACTTTTTGAAAACTCAACTTTTTTAAAAAGCCCAACTTCAAAAAGCTGAACCAAACTCACCCTAATTACGACATCATGTTTATAATTGGTTGGAAGTGGTGATTGAATTTTCTGATTTCCAAACTATTGTAGTAGGTTTGAACCCTAATATGGCAATCGCCATGACTTCTCTATCTATAACTTATATGTCACTTAATTTATATGATGTTGGTAGAAATATGTGTACGGCATAGATTTAAATGTTATATTTCATATTTCAAATTTATGAATGATTGAATCTCTCATTTGCTATAAGGTTTACGTTTTTTAAAAAATAAATAAAAAATAAACTATAAACAATCAAGTATCTGACTTTTGCAAGAGTTCAGTTAATATTCAAAATCTTTGTCAAATTTTATGAATTTCTTTATCAATTATTTAACTCATCACCGGGTTCAAATTCATCTGGTTTGGCTGAGGTTACGAGTATGATAGTGATGTTGTTTTTGAGCCTTTGGTTTGGATGCACAAGAAAAATATAGAATTAGGTCATTTTATGAAAATTGTATAATGAAGACCAGACATGTCTCGGACTAGACTACTCATTCACTTGATATGATTACAATTGAAACCATTTCATCAGGATGTAGGTAATTCTCAAAGACTCGTAAGCAGTCTTTTTTGATACATCACTGGTAATTAAGTAGTAGTGTTTTGTGTGTGTGCGTGTGTGTGTGTGTTTTTTTGGGGAATAAGACTGGGTAGTAGTCCTAAGTAGTTAATCTATACTACTAATAACATGATTCTCTATTTAGGTTTCATCATTTTGTATACCAAAATACCCTCAAATTTTTTTGCTTAGAAAGTTTAAATAATAATGTTAGATATGTAAAAGCAGGGGTAGCAAAATTGGACACGACCCGCGAACCTGACACGACACGACACGAAATTAGCAAGTTATAGGTTGGGGCTTAATGGGTTTGTGTTATATTCAGGTTGACACGACTAATCTATTTAATAAATGGGTTGGGTTACTGTTCAACCTATGGAACCCGTTTGACCTGTTTAATTAAATGATATTTTACTAATATACCCTTTATACCTTAGGTATATAAATTTATTAGTTGTTGCGGTTTACTTTCGTTGACATAATGTGATTGATTATTTGTGATATTGAGACATGCTTTAGTTTTGAATGATTATTGCTTATGCAGTTACTTGTTAGTTCTAAATTTTATATTAAAAATATTATTTGTTTGTTTTTTCATAATTTTTTTTTTCATTTTGATAAAATCTAATAAATAGGTCGACACGACTGACCCGTTTAATAAATGGGTCGTGTTAGGGTTGAAAAATCTTAACCCATTTAATAAACATGTTGGGTTAGTGTTGACCCATATATTCAGATATTCATGAGTTGACACAACATGAACTTGACACGCGAATACGAATTGCCACCCCTATGTAAAAGTACTAATTTAAACATTCCTAAATTTTAGATACCTATCCATATCCCTTAAAATTAGGCACTTCTATCTCTCCTTGTTCCTTCTTTACGTCAAGTCATTACTAAAATCAAACATATATAAATGTCTCTCTTCCTCTATTTAATCTTTAAAAGAAAAGTCTCTTTCTTTTTTCTCTAAGAGGAAGTAGTACTTTCCTAGAAGGTAATTCTTTTAGTGATCTTTTTTGAAATCTTTTTTTTTTGCTCATATGATTTTTGATTATTCTATATGATTTTCTGTTGCTTTTTCTCTATTATTATTTTGGAAAATTTTGACACTAAAACACAAAAAAAAAAAAAAAGCCTCTATATATTACACGCGCAATACGTGTGTGGTGAGGCAAGTAACTTAATAATTAATATGCCATAGTGTTACCGCCCAAGGTGATGGTTTTCAAATGTTTATTGTCAAATGGTTTGGTGGGTATTAGATCTTGGGTTTGACTCTTGCAATGAGAAATGCTTATAAAGTACGAGCGAAACACTAGCTTAATTAGTGCTCGTTCATGACTGGGTGGCACTTAGGTAATCATCGCTTACTAAGTGTGTGTTTGGCAAAAATTAAAAAGTCAGCTTATTTTACTATTTAGTTTATTTTTGCTACTATTCATGGGCCTCATTGCACTTTTTGATACTAGTCATGGGTCCCACTGTACTATTTCAACTAACTTTTACCTTTATCTACAGTACTTTAAGCAAAAAATTTTCAGTTTCAGTAAAATAAGCAAATCTCAAACAAATCCTAAATCCAATGGATAAAAATACTATTATGATCATGTCTAGGAAGGGAAGCATCCCTTCGGTTGCCACCTTTTAACCATCAGCCATAGTGTTCACACGTAAGGATTTGTTGCCTAGGCCACTAGGGAGAACTTTTCTATATATTATATATGGGTGTGTTTGGATACTACTTATTTTGCTGAAATTGAAAAATTATTACTGAAAGTACTGTAGATAAAGGTAAAAGTTAGTTGAAATAGTATAGTGAGGCTTATGAATAGTATCAAAAAGTGCAATGGCGCCCATGAATAGTAGCAAAAATAAGTTGAATAGTGAAATAATTTATCCTAACCCAAACGCACACTATATATACAGGACCACTAGTGCCGCGTAGAAAAAGTACCTCATAACTTATTAATTTATTTTAATACAAATTTTAAAATAAAATTACAATTTACCCATATAGTTTGGTTCTATTACAACTAGCTTATAACCTCATGCATATGCATGGATACACTTAAAAATATACAATAAGATGCATAATATACTTCTTATATATATAATTTAAATACTATTGATAGTCATTTTTATATTTTGTTAACTCTTTAAAAAATTTTGTAAGGATATTATTAAGTATAAAATGTAAATTGTCTATTTAAAAAAAAAAAAAAAAAATTATTGTGAAGCACTTTTTTATTATTATTTATTTTATGATTCATTTATTCTAAACTCTTTGGTTTTTGTACTTAATAACTTACTTGGATGAATATTTATGATGTGGTCTCACATTTGATTCTAAAATTAAAAAATAAAACTCTTTAAGAATAAATAATTTAGGACACATGGTGCAAAATTGGAACTCTAATTTGAAAATTTAATTTGAGTTTCTCTCAACTTCACCTGTTATTATATATATAGATTAAGCTCCCAACCTTTTAATTAATGCATTTGACCCCCTAAAGATTGGGTGAAAATAAAATCCTTAAAATTCCCTCCAAATTAATAGATCTTCCCATTTGTGGATACACTTTTCAATTACATCTTACCCCCTTGTAGTTTGGCCCTATCACTTTTTTTGTTTGTTGGTTGATAATTCATTAATTACAATAGTAAAGCAGATTTGAAACTCAAAAATCTTTATTAAAAACATTAAGATGTATTAGTTAAGCTACAAGGCTCTTAGTGACCTTATACCAATGTGGTCTTAAAATCTTGTGAATTATTACATTTTGAACTCCTAAAATTTGGATTAAAATAAAATATTTAATTTAACAAGCCTTTGAATGAGACCCCATTTAAATTCAAGCCTTGGGGGCTCAAATATATATAGTATTTGCAAGTTTATGGCCTAAATTGTAATAGGCCGCAAACTTGCACATAACCTTTAGTTAAATGGGTAAGATGAGTTTTACCTGTTTGACATGATACTTTACGTTTATCAAATTGATCAAGTTGGATCAAACCGAATTTGACATGAACTTGCTAATCCTTAAGTCATATTTTGCTAATTCCTTGTCGAGTTTGTGTTATATTTGCAAGTCAGATACTGTGACCCTAAGGCCATGAAGTAATTTCACCTTAAGTCTCCCTCTTGTACAAACGTGTGGTCAGCAAGTCCGTGTGATTGGGACACAATTAACGTGCCCTATATTATTAAAAAAAATTCCCTTTTCATCACCGAAAGAAAAAATTGCACTTTTATAATTTATATTTATTATTATATTATTATTGGACAAGCATGAAGTCATTCGACTAATTTCAACCGTCTCCCTCTTGCACAAATATATGGAGCCAACAGGTCTGTGTGAGAGGAGCACAACGTGTCCCGCGGAGAAAGAAATAATTGACCTATGCCTTCCACAGTTCCACTATCAATTAAAGTAAACTGGTCAATCTCTCCAAATCGAAGAGAGAATCCAATGGAAAAAGGAAGCTTTAATTTTAAAAAAATAACGCAAATACCCTTCCATTATAAAGTATAAAGCTTCAACCGGTCACACATACCTACTATATTAGCTTCTTCTTCTGTTTTTATTTATTTATTTGTCTTTGTTTTTCTTTGTGCTAAACGTTCACCATGTTTTATTTCTAGAAAACATTCAACTTTCTTAAAACCAAGAAGCAAAGATAATATATTGATAAGACCTTTCTCTTGAGAAAGCAAAGATTCTCTTCAATCTAGGTTGAAAACTCAACAATGCCAAAAACATGTTTTGTTAATATATTAGTATAAGTCCAAATTTAGTAAGGATGAGGTGTAAAACACATGTTTTACACCATCCAATAAGAGATTGTCATATCAACATTTTACTTAAAATTCAATACATCTTATTACACCTAATAACATCTCTATAAACTCCTAATTTGGTTGGATTTATATATAGGTATTAGAATTGATTGAGTATGGTTGTGCTTATTCTTAAATATGTAATAAGATGATGTAACATGTTGAGATTATAGGAGTAAAACATGGGTTTTACATCGCGTCCTTACATAATTTAATCTCTATTAGTATTATATTTTAATTTTATAAGATATCATATTTATTAATTTAGTTGATAACTAGTTGGTAACCCGTGTAGTACATGGAAGTGTTTGAAATAATATAATTTTTGTTATCACTTATATTTTATGTTTGATTAAATCCCTTGTGTCTGTATTTAGGCTATGTTTAGTAAACTATAATAGACATTATAATGTAATAATTATTCTTATGATTTAGTTATTTTGTAGTTTGGTTATATTTTTATTAAAGGGAATAGTCATTTCTTATAAATAGTTATTCTTTAAAATGAGGAATAACTATTCCTCTCTAAAAATGTTGTAATAGTTATTCCTTGGTAGGTGTAATAATTTCTAAAATTAATATATATTTTTTTAAAAAAGCTTTCCATAAGCACATAATAATTATGAAAATAAAAAAATCATAAAAAAATAACTCATCTCCCTCTCAAATTTAGAAAATATTATTTTTTAGGAAATATAATTATATGAGTAAGATATCTCCTAAAATAGATCTTAAGTTTTATTCTAATATTATAATTTACAAATAAAGTTATGAATATTTATGAGTACATAAATTCATATTGTCCAGACTAATCATTGGACGACCAAAATGCCATAGACATGCATTTAATGCATGAGCCATTACCAACGAACAGATGCGTAGACATGACCATTGATAAGATCATCAATCGCCTTATTAAGCCATCGAAGGTGTTACCACAGGCATTAAAACTACCATTGAAGGCCTCCAATGGATAGAAAGATGGAATCTATATAAACCACCTCAGAACCTAAGAGAAGGTACATGTATACACATACTGATATACGCTCTCTGTTATTATTATCTCTCTCTCTCTCTCTCTCTCTCTCTCTCTCTCTCTCTCTCTCTCTCTCTCTCTCTCTCTCTCTCTCTCTCTCTCTCTCTCTCTCTCTCTCTCTCTCTCTCTCAACATCTAACTTTATCATCGGAGGCTCATTGGTTGGCACCACGCCGGTGACCATGGAGGGAGAAACATTTTTGTTATTTCATTGCACAAGTTACAAACCTAATTTCGTCGGATTCCGTCTAGACGACCATTCAATCAACGAAACAGTGCTTCATCAAATATGTCTAGCTATACTTATTCCATTACAAAACATTTTATTCTCAATAATAAAGATTAGCATTTTTGTTATAATCCTCATTCAGTGTACCAAACATGCTCTTAATGTGACATATTTTGTTTACAGCCAATCCCAAGTCCTGGAAAATGAGGAGGGCTGCATTAGGTTCACGGCCATTGTAAAATTTAGTTACTTTATTATTTAATAATCCACTACTAGCTTAAAGAAAATGTTGCTACTATTAATGAAAAGATGAGGGAGTTACTTGAGATTGTTTGGTCATGTTTAGAGAAGAACAATTAATGCATTAATAAGAAAGGGTGAGTTGATTCAAATCGAGGGAACCAAAAAAAAAGTCCATTGGTTGAATATTGGTAAAAAGTATATTTATGAGTGATATGTGGCAAGGTTTGTTTTGAGGAATTCTAAAAGCCCAGTTTTATAGTAATTCGGCACTCGAAGTACCGAATTAATATTAAAGTATAAACTACATAGAAAAAACATACAATATTCTAAAATTTTTTATTTTTTTATTTTTTTGAGAGAGAGAACCTATGGCATCCACTCCTGATGATAACTCTTTATTATCAGACCAAGATACCAATCGGTTTTTGGTGTAGGCGGGGCTTGAACCCTAGATCTCTTATTCAACCATCAAAGACTTTACCAATTGAGCTATATGAAACTCACATATTTTGAAATTAACTTAACTGATAACTTATTTGAAAATTTTCTATAGTTGACAAAATTCAAAGACAAGGACTGACGTTTTTTTTTTTTTTTTTTTTTGATAATCACAACCATTGGCATTTATGTCACGACCCATAATCCATCGTTTATGTACTTAAGCATATGGCCAAAGAAAGACCTTATGTCAAACCTATGCAAATTATTCCACATAATAGGATATACAGAGCGCATCTAGACCACATAAAAGTCACATAATAAAATACCTCCACAAAAAATGTCACCCTTACATAAGTAAAATAAAATCCTTAATTTTTAATCAACACAACACAATGATGTAATCAAATTCCCTAATAATAAAAGAGTTTCCAATCATAATGAAACGAAATAAACAATATTTCTATGTGACTAAGCAATAACTTTTATATATATATATATATATATATATATATATATATATATATATATATATATATATATATATATACACATACACACACTACTAATAAAAGGATTCCCTTGTTTTGTCTTTAATTTTTGACATACCAAAATATTCTCATACAAATTCTAAAATAACATACCCCTTTAGTTTAATTTTTTTTCCCTACAAAAAACAAAAAAGGTTAAAAGAGTAATACTATCTCATGTATAAAAGGGGGAAAAAAAACCATTATTCTCATTTGTATTCAAATGTTTGATATTTATCTGTATTTGTTATCTATTTGAATTCAAATACGTTTAAAAAAAAAAAAAAAAAAATACTACTTCCAAAACAAACCCATTATCTCACATAAAATCTACCAATTCTTATCCGGTATTCAAATGTATTATTCCTATCTGTATTTGTTATCTATTTGAATTCAAATACTTCAATTATGTTTTAGGCTTTTTTTTTTTTTTTTTTTTTTTTTTTTTTTTTTTTTATCTTCTTCATTTTGCCTAAAATTTAGGATACTATCTTTGTCTCATTTTAAAACATTATTCTATGTTACCTTACCTTTCTTTTTATAAAAAAAAAAAAAAAAAATACAATATATCACTTTTAAACATTATAATACTAAACTAATATATATACATATATATATATATATATATATATATATATATATATATATATATATATATATATATATATATATGTGTGTGTGTGTGTGTGTGCGCGTGTGCGCGCACGCGTGTTTTACAATATTGTTTTGAGGGATGTACTGGGAAATCTACAATTAATAAATAGATTAATTTCTTTCAAATGACCAATTAAAAACATAGTCCAACAAAGTAATCTACTTTACAATACATATAAAATCTGAGCCATTATAATTATACAAATGAATACATAAAGATAATCAATGACCTGTGAATCACTCCACCGTCTACAGTCCTGTGAATAGATATTTGCCAACATATTTAAACCTTATTGGTAAGGTAAAATGACACTATAGTAACTAACAGATTGCCATGTAATATATAACCCCATAAAAGAGGTGTTATGTTCACAACATTTTTACAATATTTTCACAACAAATCATAGGTGGTTAGTTGTTATTGGTTCAAATTTGAACCCAACACTAACGTCCCAGGTTCGAATCCTATAATGAGAAATTAATGTTTCACTAGCGTCCTCGATGGAATTGGGTGTACAACTATGGCTCATTCGGATTCCTTGCTCTCGCAAGCTTAGGCCCAACTGCTAGAATGTCATTATGATCACGCTCAGGTCGAAGACGTCAACTCAGGTCGGTCCCCTCTACCCATTTTTTTGTTTTTAAAAAAAAAAAAAAACCATATATTATGTTACTACCGTACATGTTCAAAACAAGTCTAGGTTATCAAAAATTTTCGAATAGCATCATAATTCAAATCAAATATCACAATAGCCCTGGTAAGGTTCCAAAATGAAAAACAATTATATGAGAGTATTGCTAATATCATAAAATATATATGATGGCGAAAACTGCTGGGTAAATGCAACATTGATTGAAGGTGCTAAATACATAGACTTATACCATATTAAAATAAGTACTTCACAAATTGTAATTTTCATCAAAATACCTTGGTCGTATATTAGTTAGTAATAATTAAGGTAGAAGAATATAATTATTGTATGGACAGTTTTTGGAGCCCAAGCTCGAACTATATGGGATCCTGGTCCAAAAGGCCCAATATAATGAAATTTGTACAGTATGGGACAAAGAACTAGGTATAGGTGAGTTGAGCAATGGCTTGCATGGGGTTAAGAAATGATTAGACAAGAACAAAATCTATTATGATCAATCAACCTTCCATTTAAGCAGACTAGGAGTTTATTTATAAACACAGATCACCACATTAGGGTTCTTTTACATGCTACAGTATTCTTTTCTTCTTTCCCCCACCCCCCCCCCCCCCCCCGCCCTTCATGGGGGCTTTTCTACATTATATAGGTCCTTCTTGATCATTTGGACCTTACACTTGTTGATCATCTAGACCCCCACTTGAGCACCCATCCCATCAGACACCCCTCTCAGTTCTCTGTGAGTTGCGGCAGCTAAGACAACACTGTTCAGGGGCCTTCTTCACATTAATGCGGCCAGAAAAGTAGTTGCAGTGCATTTAATGTGGTGGTGGCAGCTTTTCTTTAGATATTTTGAGCTTTCTTCCCTTTCACGTGTTTAGGGGGCGTGCTTCAACTGCTTGAGCATATATTTGGTCTGCATTTGCCGTGTCCGAGGAGGAACTCCTCCTCGGACCTTCTTCCCTTTATCTCCCACTGATGAGGCTTGCAACGTAGATCGTTTAAGTCGTGTTTCTCTCCTCGGACTTGTTAGTGTCCTTGGATAAGCCCAAGGCCCAATACATTACTTTGGGCCTTAGCCCCCACAATTATATATAATAATTATAGTTTTTCAAATGATTTTGGGATTATAGTAAACAAGGGCTACGTACAGAAAAACTAATACATTTCGCATGTGTTTATGTGCTACTCCCAGTCCAGGTCCAAAATCAACTGAGTTCTTCCTCCACACCTATTAAGTAAATAGTAACACACTTAATTTAGTCAGTCAACAACAATTCAATCTAAATTAACCTTTCACATATAGAAATCCATCCACTTCCTAAAAATTTCCTCTCACAAGTCTAACAAAAACATTAGTGTATTTTCGGTCACTCCGTACAGCAGCCCAGCCCTAATGTAACCAACAGCAACAAAACCACTTTCTCTTTTCTTTTATATATTTCTAACTTCACACTACGAGTAACTGTAACTTACCCAAAAGTTATAGAAAACACATATAAATATTTTGTATCACCAACATTCAGTAACAACATATGAATAACCTTCTTTTTATTTTTCCAATCTATAATTTTTTTTTTTTTAATTTTTAGAAAGTTCCAATCTATAATCTAGAAGTGAGTTAATGAAATTAGAAATTTAGAATCCTAGCAGGTCATAATCTAAGGTTCCTAATTCCTTATGAGTTAGAAAAACTGATTTATTACCCCGTTCCATGGTTTCGCATATAATTACCCATACCCTTTTTTTACTTTTAACAACAATTCACAAATCTGAATGCTTTATAATCTATTCCAAAAATCAACTGTCACACTTGATTATTTAAAAGAAGAATAGAGAGAGAAAGAGAGTCATTAGTCATTTGATTGGGTGCGTGTGCTGGGCAACAAGCTACTTGATTGGGCCTTTTAAATGATCCCTAACTAATTCCCTTTTGTTTAGAACTTGATTGTACTTTTTGCCGGATACTGAACTTTGCCTTTAAAGGCTTCACTGTTACTTTTTTTTTTTTTTTTTTTTTTGAGTTTGTGCTGGGCCTTATTACGCCAATAAGCGACTTGATAGGGCCTTAAATGACCCCTAACTAGTTCCGTTTTATTTATAACTTGTATGACAATAATTTAGAACCGGTTTAAGTCTAGTGATCATAGCACCGAATCCAATCCTTATCCCAATAATTTAATCATTGTAATAGTTCACGTATTTCACACAATAAATTTGAATGCTCAAAGAAATTAAGAACAGGGAAATGCGGGGCATCACAATATAACTTTTTTTATTTTATTATTATTAACTTTAATAATTAGATAGTTGGAAGAAGAGGAATTTCATTCCTAGATGTCTTCACTAGAAATAGAATGAGTCCAGTGCTCTTATGCATTGGATCCAATCTTTAACCCAATAATTTAATCATTGTAATAGTTCACACATTTTGCACAATAAATTTGAATGCTCAAAGAAATTAAGAATGAGGAGATGCAGGGCATCAAAATTTAACTTATTATTATTATTATAATTCAATAATTGGAAGAAGAGGGATTTCAATATTTGATATCTTTACTAGAAATAAAACGAGATGTCCATTAATTGAACTACAAAACTCTTGACTATGACAATTTGACATAGATATGAAAGTTTAATATGTATCTAACTGTCTTTATTCTTTGAGGGATGCTAAAGGATACTACAAATTATATTATATAAACTTAACATATTAATGTGTCTCTCCAATCACAAAAAATCAGTTAGTATATTTAATTATATTGTTAGTGAAGTAGTATCAATTAATTATCATGTTAGTTGGTAAGTTTTTTATAGTAAAATTAACAGTAAATTTATAATTTTCTTAATTTTAAAATGTTTTAATGTGGTGGATTTTAGTTAACTCAAGTAATAAAGTCTCTTGTAGTTGAGCAAGAAGATTGGGGTTCAAACCTCAATTATTCCCAAAAAAATCAATTGGCATCTTGGTTCAATGATAAAGAAAAATTATTATGAAATGGTCTTTATAGATTAAATTTTAACGTATCTAAAAAAAAGAAAAAAGTGTTGATGTGTATGCATGGGTACAATTGCTGCATGAGACTTCTTTACTTTTAATAATAAAGGACGAAAGGTCACATGCTTTTCTATTTGTTGAGTAATTTAAATTGTAAAGGTCCCTGAATCCCATGTCACAAATTTTTTTATCATACTTTTAAAACGAATACTTCTACTTCAAAAAAAATTGGAAACAACATATTTAGCTGAAATTGAAAATTTTTTGTTGAAAGTCTAGAAAAAAAAAGTTAAAAACTAGCCGAATAGTATAATTAGACCCATGAATAGTATAAAAAAATGTAATAAGATCCATGAATAGTATAAAAAAGAAGCTGAAAACTCAAATAAGCTGAACTTTTCATTACATCTCAAACAAGCTCGTAGTCTATATACAGCAGATTATTTGGATTATAATTACTGGAATTCATTTTCAACCTCAATCTCTTATGCGGTTTTGCTAGAACTTGAGACAGTTGAGATGAGGTTGGTTTTTGTGGAGTGTAAATGGGATTTAACACCCGGTTCTTGAACCCAAATAAGGTGGAAAATACCATCAGCAGGCCAAAGAACAATTTGGGGTTGAGACGTGGTTGGTGCCTTGGTGGTTTATGAATATCCCAGGCAACTTGGGCATCAACCTCAGAGCGTGTTGAGTTTGGCATCGCTTGCTATGGATAGGATTGGCGAGACTGCATACATCCACACATTGAACCAGATACTTCAATGATAGATACATGAAAGAACTAGATCATGCAAGGAAAATGAAAATAAAAATAAAAATCAAAGCCATTAGAAATTCCAAAACGCGTATTTCGACTTTTCAGCTAGACTTCCTGAAGCTAATAAGATGCCGGAAAAGTCCATCTCAGGTCATTAACGTACAGCAGCCCCATGAAAGTTATATTGAAAACGTCATCTAAAAAGACGTGGGTGGTCCTATGCTTTGAGGGTATTGTTTGTTGTGGGTTAAGTTTCCTCCCACATCACTGCAAGCTTTTACGCTAAGATCTTAGGGAATCAGTCAACACAAGAATCAAACTTCATTTTTGATGGAAAATATTTCTGTGCAGATCATATAAAACAGGGCAGGTTACACTAGTCCTCGCCTCTCAACGTTCTTAATCACTCTCTACCTTTTACTCACGTCATTTATTTTTAGATTTTTCTTACATATTCCATCTTGCTGGCACGACACTGAGGGCCTTGCAACAATTTCTCCTTTGTCTTACTAGTGACTTCTATCCAAATACATCTAAACTCTAGTCTTTGCCTCTCAACGTTCTTAATCTCTCTCTCCCTTTTACTCACGCCATTTATTTTTAGATTTTTCTTACATATTCCATCTCGCTGGCACGACACTGAGGGCCTTGCAACATTTTCTCCTTTGTCTTACTAGTGACTTCTATCCAAATACATCTAATCTCTAGTCTTCGCTTCTCAACGTTCTTAATCTCTCTCCCTTTTACTGGCTGGCACAACACTAAGGGCCTTGGAACATTTTCTCCTTTGTCTTACTAGTGACTTCTATCCAAATACATCTAATCTCTAGTCTTTGCCTCTCAACGTTCTTAATCTCTCTCTCCCTTTTACTCACACCATTTATTTTTAGATTTTTCTTACATATTCCATCTCGCTGGCACGACACTGAGGGCCTTGCAACATTTTCTCCTTTGTCTTACTAGTGACTTCTATCCAAATACATCTAATCTCTAGTCTTCGCTTCTCAACGTTCTTAATCTCTCTCCCTTTTACTGGCTGGCACAACACTGAGGGCCTTGGAACATTTTCTCCTTTGTCTTACTAGTGACTTCTATCCAAATACATCTAATCTCTAGTCTTTGCCTCTCAACGTTCTTAATCTCTCTCTCCCTTTTACTCACGCCATTTATTTTTGGATTTTTCTTACATATTCCATCTTGCTGGCACGACACTGAGGGCCTTGAAACATTTTCTTCTGTCTTACTAGTGACTTCTATCCAAATACATCTAATCTCTAGTCTTCACCTCTCAACGTTCTTAATATCTCTCTCCCTTTTACTCACATCATTTATTTTTAGATTTTTCTTACATATACCATCTTGCTGGCACGACATTGAGGGCCTTGCAACATTTTCTCCTTTGTCTTACTAGTGACTTCTATCCAAATACACCTAATCTCTAGTCTTCGCTTCTCAACGTTCTTAATCTCTCTCTCCCTTTTACTCACGCCATTTATTTTTAGATTTTTCTTACATATTCCATCTTGCTAGCACGACACTGAGGGCTTTGAAACATTTTCTCCTTTGTCTTACTAGTGACTTCCATCCAAATACATCTAATCTCTAGTCTTCGCCTCTCAACGTTCTTAATATCTCTCTCCCTTTTACTCGCACCATTTATTTTTAGATTTTTCTTACATATTCCATCTTGCTAGCACGAAATTGAGGGCCTTGCAACATTTTCTTCTTTGTCTTACTAGTGACTTCTATCCAAATACATCTAATCTCCAGTCTTTGCCTCTCAACGTTCTTAATCTCTCTCTCCCTTTTACTCACGCCATTTATTTTTAGATTTTTCTTACATATTCCATCTTGTTGGCATGACACTGAGGGCCTTGCAACATTTTCTCCTTTGTCTTACTAGTGACTTCTGTCCAAATTCATCTAATTCTAACTAGTTTATAACACATTGTATCCAACAATGCGTTTAGACTCAAACTCACTGAGACAATCAAGCTAATGTCTACGGACGAGGGAAGTTGATTTTGTAGGTCAATTAGGAATTAATGGATGAATTAACCTGTTATGTTATTATGTTATAACTTATAAACACCTGGGAGACTTTAATTAAAGGATTAATATAATATATATGAATTTTAATTAATTTAAAATTTTAAGCCATTGAATTAGGCTAAGGGAGTCCATTTCGATTTAGCCAAGGAAATAAAATGTTTTGGTACGGGTTGGTACTGATATACCACTTTAAGGTTATTGCTATTTATGTAACTATATATATATATATATATATATATATATATATATATATAAGTTTGTATGTATGTATTTATTATTATTATTATTATTTTGTTATCAAAGAGACAAAGACCTTTTTTAATATGCTTTTTTATTTTTTTGGGTACTAGGCGCAAGATAGGATATATGGCAACATAACTTTATTTAAATATGTGAACTTAATTAGGATAACCAGTAACCTCTTACTTTAGGTTATAGAAAACTGTTGTGAAATTTACTACACCTTGATAAAAGATTTTACTTGAAATGTATTAGAAACAATTATTGTTAATTTGTTTTGTTTATATATTTTTTGTTTGATGCAAGTTTTATTTGTAGATACTAATTAATTTAATCTTGATTCTTGCATAATTCTTATTATTAAAGGACAGTATGTTTATTGTTCTTACTTAGGCCATCCTAAGATGAAATCTAGGGGTTCCATTCCATTCTTGACGATACCCTGAATTGGTTCTAGCCTTTCCAAAATTGGTTTATTATTTGTTAGTGAAAGGTTGGGCGCAATAGATGGGAAGCTCGACATAGTCAAAAGATGTAGGGATGACAAGGGATAAAAATTAAAAAGAAAAGGAAATTTTTTTTAAAAAAAAGAGAAAAATAATAATAAAAGGGAATAAAAAAAAGGGAGAAAAATAGTGAAAATCTCATTGCAAGTTAAAAGTTGGCTAACAAAATAGAAAAAAAATAAATAAATAAAATCAAAAAATAAAATTTTAACAAGAGAGTTTGTTACACGATTTGGCAGTTTTTATCCGTTAAGAATTTATAAGCTTCAAGAGTCATAAGTTAACAACCCTCTTACCTACATCTTCCGGATCCTCGTCCATTTTGCTCTTCTTCTTGCACTGTGTCCTACGGCTACAGTCGATGGGCATGAGCTGGGTCTGGCGTGGTGTTCTTCTTTACCTTGCTCTTTCTCCAATGCATTTTCCGTTTGTCCTGCCACAAGATTATACGGGGGATACTGACCTCCTCAAATCTGTGCAATTTAGAGACGGATCAACTGTGCGAATCCTCCGTGAAGGTGGATATCTAAATTTAGGACCAGAATTTAGACCAGGATTTGCTTGTGGCTTCTTCTGTAATCAATCCGGTGACCGTTGTCTATTATCCATTTTCATTCTGTTTTACACAAGCTTCGAGATTCAGGATACCGTTGGTCCACAGGTAGTATGGTCTGCCAACCAAACCAATCCGGTTAGTATTAATGCGACAGTCTTTTCCGGTTCAGATGGAAATTTGGTGGTAAAAGAAGCTGATGGAACTATAGTCTGGACGACGAACATCAATAGCGAATCTGAAGTTGACTTATACTTAACGGACACGGGCAACCTCCAGCTGTTAGGTCAAAATGGTTCAACAGTTTGGCAATCTTTTGATCACCCATCCGACTCGCTGCTTCTTGGGCAAAAGTTGTCGGTAGGGCAGAAACTCACCTCTGCTGCTTCTGCCACATATCAGATTGAAAGGGGATTGTTTTCCCTCTCTCTCGATATTGATGGGTTGTTTGCTTTCAGGCAATCTAATGAAGGACCGGAGCGATATTATCATCATGATTCATTTCGCACCAGTTATGTTCAATTTATGAATGGAAGCTTATCTTTCTTCACAGTTGATGATAAATTATTTGGGCCTAATAAAGATTTTCTCATTCCTTCAGCATTATCATCATGGCAGTACATGAGATTTGAGTCTGATAGACACTTGAGAGTGTATGAATGGAAACAACAGAGTTTAGAGTGGAAGGAAGTGGCTGATCTTCTCACGGCAGATATTGGTAACTGTGGTTACCCTACGGTTTGCGATGGTTATAGCATTTGCACGAACGGCAAGTGTAGTTGTCCTGAACCCAAAAATGACAGAAGATATTTTAAGCAAATCAATGACAGTCAGCCTGGCGGTGGATGCTCACTAGTTACTCCCTTGTCTTGTGAAGCTTCCCTAAATCAAAACTTTTTAGAACTCAAGAACATCACCTCCGTGACTTTTAGACAAGACCTTGTAGTAGATTCAGAGAGTTGTAAAGAGGCATGCTTAAAAAATTGTTTGTGCAAAGCTGCCATTTTCCAGAAGTACACTTGGAGTTCCTTTGTCGGGGACTGCTACTTACCATCCCAGAATTTTTCACTGAAGCACGCTGAGGTGAATGATAGTTATACCAGTACAACATACATCAAGGTGCAGACTGTCCCAAGAGCTGTTCCTTCTCCAGAGCAGAAAAACCATGGAAAGAAAATAAATCAGTTTATAATAATAGTGGGATCCGGCGTTGCATCTTTGTTTGGTCTGTTTATTTTGATTGGAATCTTCTTTCATTTGTTTCGGAAGAATAAAGATTCTGATGAAGCTGAGGAGTATTATTTAGATCATGTACCAGGAATGCCCACAAGATACTCTTTTGCAGATTTGCAAGTAATGACAGAAAATTTCAAGAAGAACATCGGGGGAGGTGGATTTGGCACAGTTTTTGAAGGGACTCTAATTGATGGCACCAGAGTTGCTGTGAAGCGACTACATGGCTTCAGTCAAATCAAAAAGTCATTTCTAGCTGAGGTTGAGACAATTGGCAGCATTCATCATTTCAACTTGGTAAGATTGATTGGATTTTGTGCTCAAAGCTCTCATCGACTTCTTGTTTACCCGTACATGTCTAATGGGTCTTTGGATAAATGGATTTTCCACAAAACTGATGGGTTTACTTTGGATTGGCATAAGAGAAAGAAGATCATTCTTGACATAGCAAAGGGACTCGCTTATCTCCATGAAGATTGCAGTAAAAAAATTGCTCACTTAGATGTCAAACCTGAGAATATCCTTTTAGATGAGAATTTTAATGCAAAAGTTGCTGATTTTGGTTTGTCTAAACTGATTGATCGAGACCAGAGCCAAGTTGTAACAATCATGAGAGGAACTCCTGGCTATTTGGCTCCAGAATGGTTGAGCTCGGTAATAACAGAGAAAGTAGATGTCTATAGCTTTGGAGTTGTGCTATTGGAAATATTGTGTGGACGGAGACATTTTGATCGATCTCAACCTGAGGAAGCAATGCATTTACTAGGATTTTTCAAGGAAAAGTTACAAGCGAAGCAACTTTTGGATTTGATTGATAAATACAATGAAGATATGCAATTACATGGAGCAGAAGTTGTGCATATGATGAAGGTTGCTGCTTGGTGTTTGCAAAGTGATTTTACAAAGAGGCCTTCCATGTCAGTGATTGTTAAGGTTTTAGAGGGTGTTGTGGATGTTGAAGAAAACATAGATTATAATTTCTGCAATCCACCTATTTCAAACCCAAGAGCAAGAGTCATGTATCATGAAGTAAATGTTGGTAATGCCACTGCTTTATTGGATTCAGTTTTATCAGGACCACGGTGACAATTGGCAAAAACATTTATCTTTGTTGCATGATGAGTAAGCTAATCTGTTTTGTAATAAATTTGTTCCAGTAGTGATTGAATTCCCAGTTTCCAAATTGTGGGAGCAGGTTTGAACCCAAAGTATGGCAATCGGCACTGACTGCTCTTATCTTTGACATATTTGTCACTTAATTTATATGATTTTGCAACAAATATGTGTACGACATACATTTGAAGGTGATACTCAAATTTGAAATTTGTGAATTATTGATTAAATCTCTCATTTGCCATAATATGTTTTTATTTTTAAGAATCATTAGTTAAGTATGTCTGACTTTCGCAAGTTCAGTTAATATTCACAACCTTTCTCAAATTCTGCAGTTGTTCGTTTTCACTTATTTACTTATCACCAGGCTCAAATTCTTCTGGTGTATTAGCTTAGGATGATAATGTTAATGATGTTCTTTTTGAGTCTTTGGTTAGGTCATTGGTCAGAGTCGTCAGACACGGCCAAACCCTCATTGTGTTCCTCTTGCACAAACCTGTCAAGGCAGCAGGTCTTTGTACCGTGTGAGAGGGGCGCAACGTGTCCTCTAGGCCAGAAACTGAAGTGGTTTCACACCCAAGTCTCCCTATATATAGCACAAAGGTGCGGAAGTTAGCGAGTCCATGTGAAAAGGGAGAAATTATAAGGTCTTTATGATGGAGAAGTGATGTGGTCCACCATTCCAGTAAAAGAGTCTCACTTATTTAAAATTGTGAAGTTTTAAATAAAAACTAAATACTGACTCAACAATTTTAAATAAATGAGAGTTTTTTACTGGAATGGTAGACAAATAACGTGATCCACCATGAGGACCGTATAATTTCTCGTGAAAATGGCACAATTATGGTGCCACTGGACTACGAAATAATTTCACCCAGCTCTCTCCCTCTATCCCCTCAATAAACTGAACAAACTGCATACACATTGGAATTCTAGATTACGTGACTATGCAAGGTCAAGTATATACGTTACTTCCCATCCAAAAATGTATATATATATATATATATATATATGTTACTTCCTGCTTCTTCTCCTATCAATTCATGTCTTCAAAATAATAAAAAGGGCAGAGTCGAATTAATGGGTTTTTTAAAAAAAATTGTTAAATGGACTATTTTAGAAAAGTTCTAATTTCATTTTTATGAGAAGTATAGAAAGCTTAAAAAAAATATCAGTTATTTTTTTGTCTCATTAAAAATTTCTGGAAATATTTCATAAACTAATATTCTTAAAGCACTTGTTAACTTTTCCTATAATAAAATCAATTCTTCTTTAAGAAAAGTAATAATAAAATCAACTAGTATCCTTTTAAACAATTAAGGATGACCTAATCTTTTCTAGGTTTCTTGACACAAAACGTCCTTAACTCAAATGTTTCTTTACTTAATCTATATATATATATAAATATATATATATTATATATATTATATATAATCGAAATTTTTTATTTTTGGTTGACTTCTCCACAATTTTCCATATTAGCATTTTTTTATTTATATTTTTAAATTTGATTTAATTCTTTTGATTTTATAGCACCAAATTGCAGAAAATTTATTAATTTTAAAAAAAAAATTTAGTTTTTTAGTGCCGTACAAACACTATACTTAACGAAGACCTAAATTATCATCTAACTAGGGAATTTTTAGATAATCCTAACAAAATATATAATAACTCCATTAATATTAGGGGTGGCAAAATCTGACACGACCCGCGAACCCGACACGACTAACCCGTTTATAAACAGGTCATGGGTCGAGGCTAAATGGGTTCGGGTTATATTCGGGTCGACACGGCTGACCCGTTTAATAAATGGGTCGTGTTCGAGTTCACACATGTGAACCCGTCTGACCTGTTTGACCCGTTTAAATAATAAAGGCATTAAATTTTGTTATTATTGCTTAATTTTTTTGTTGTAATTATATGTTTATTACTATATTTATGGCTGTAATTGTATTTTAATTTTAGATATATAAAAATTGATAATAGATTATTTAGATAATATATGACCTATTAATCAAACAGGTTATTTGTATTAACTTTTATATGACTTATTAATTAAACAGGTTAAACGTGTCGGGTTGGGTCAACCTGTTTAATAAACAGGTTGGGTTAGGGTTGAGAATTCTTGACACGTTTACTAAATAAGTCGGGTTCGGGTCAACTCATATAGCAGAGTACTTATGGCTTAACATGACACGAACCCGACCCACGAACACGAATTGACACCCCTAATTAATATAAATCTATCCCAAAAAACGGAATATATTTCCATTAATTTGATAATTTCTATGTCGATAACATATTTTTTTTAAAAAAAATTTCTATCATATTTTCTTATATCTATCAATCACGTTTTCTTTCTCCTGTTTTTTTTTTTTTTTTTTCATTTTTTTATATTAATGTTGATTAGAAATTATAATTTCAATGGGATTTCAACTCTATAATTATATCAAATGAGACTCAACAAATATATATATATCATTTTTAATTTCAATAGGATTTAAATTTTATATCAAGATTTTTGGTTGACCTCTCCACAATTTTTCACATCAGTATTTTTTATTTATATTTTTAATTTGATTTAATTCTTTTGATTTTATAGCACCAAATTGCAGAAAATTTATTAAATTTCTTTAAGAAAAATTAAATTTAGTTTTTTGGTGCCATACAAACACTATACTTAAAGGAGACATAAACTATCACCTAATCAGGGAATTTTTAGATAATCCTAACAAATTATATAATAACTCCATTATATAAATCTATCTCAAAAACAGAATATATCTCCATTAATTTGATAA
Organism: Quercus tomentella; assembly: GCA_028535165.1. Classification (NCBI taxonomy): domain Eukaryota; kingdom Viridiplantae; phylum Streptophyta; class Magnoliopsida; order Fagales; family Fagaceae; genus Quercus; species Quercus tomentella. The sequence continues at coordinate 41,583,782 of JAPQVY010000100.1, read as the reverse complement.
TTTCTATGTTGATAACATTTAAAAACAAATAAAAATTCTATCATATTTCCTTATATCTATCAATCACATTCTCTTTCTCTTCTTTTTTTCATTTTTTTTTTATATTAACGTTGATTAGAAATTATAATTTCAATAGGATTTAAACTCCATAGTTATATCAAATGAGACTCAACAACATATTCATCCTTTAAAAAAAATTATATAACCAAATTTGATTAGGAATCCATAACCCTATATTATATTATAAATAGTTTTTTTTTTAGGAATTATTTGTAACAATTTCAACTCCGCTTTTCATTCCTATATTATATTTTAAATAGTTTTTTTTTTGGGGGGGATTATTCTTCTAACACCACTCTGCTGTACAGTCTCTTCTATTGATTTAGTTTCTTGGAGTGCCTTCAAAACAAAAGGTATGTAAAGTTTTCTTATCAGGTTTAATGTTAACATATATGAGAGATATTTTGGTCAAGTAGAAAAAGTTTGATGAAACATTAAAGGAAAATGAACTAAAGAATGCACAATCTGAAGAAAAAAAAAATGACTATATTAGGCAGAGGCTTTTGGAGATTGTTGTTTTTATTTTTGGAATTCTTTATGTTCATGTGTATGTATGTATTGGGCTTAATTGAATTGGAATTATTTTCAAAATTTTGGTTTTGATTGAATAATGAAGAAGTATGCTCCAATATTTGGAGTCTCCTGTATATGTGCTATAGTTTAAACTTGGTATTTGAATGGTTAAATTGTTAATTTACAGTTTCATTGTTCATCTATTAATCATGAATAATAATATTGTCATTTGCAACCATCATGATATGGTATCAATGATGTGATCGTTCCAAATGCATCCTTTATGGCATCATTAAAAAGAAAACTCATATAGATAGGTATTAGGATATTGTTTGGAACTATCCAAATGTATTACACATGGTACGGATCTAACTGTAATATCCTATGCTCTAGAATAAAAATTGGGCCAATGGTTATCTTCACTTTGCAAAAAATGGTTAAATTCTCATTAATTGTGATAGTTCACTTTTAGGTAAAATAGAAACTCTATTAACTAAGTTTTAAGAAATTTAAAATTCTATTTCAAAAAATTTCCAAAACATTAGATTTTATTTTAATTATTTTAATAATTTTATATTGTAAAAGAATAAAATTTATACATTTCATACAATCATTACTTCAATTACCTTCTAAATGATGGAGGATATGAGATTGCAATTTGTAGATTTTTATGCAAAATAACATAGATTAGATTGGTGGTAGATAGTAGATTTAATTGTAGTTGAATATTGTGTGAAATCATCACCAAAGAATGGCTCACGCCGGGATATGTTATGTGGAACCAATGATATGAAAGAAAAATAATTTTTCTAGACCATTATATTGAACAAAAAATCATTCATTCTCAAGTCATAGACCTTTAAGTTAAATAAATACTTTTAATTTTTATTTAACTATCCCTTGCATTGCATGGGTTAGTGCCGTGTGTGTGTGTGTGTGTGTATTATCAAAATGGTTGTGTTTTGTACATCTATATGTCAAGCCTATTTTCTTTTTCACCTCTCTAACATTGCTTCTGAAATAGTGGAGATAAATGAGAGTATGAAAAAATATTTGACAAGTAAAACCTGATATACTATCTATGAGTTGGACAATTTTTTTTAATTGCTATTATTATTATTAAATTGAGAATTAGAACAACACTACCACAAATAAGAGCAAATTTATAACTAAAAAATCATGAGCATAACATCAAACAAATACAAGAAGAGTTTAGGGTTTGAGTTTTATTTAGGAAGAGCGGAAAAAAGTAAATAATAAAAGTATATAAATATAGTTGGCAAAAAAGTAAATAATAAAATTTTTTAATATATTTTAAAAATTTTAAAAATAGGAGAAATTATAGTAAACCCACCTGTGGTTTGGCCCGTTTTCACATTGCCTACCCGTGGTTTAAAACTTAACATTTTGCCCACTTGAACTTTGCCCACTTGAACTTCAATCTGTTTGCTCTCTGTTACCCACCTCACCCTCAGACGTTAGAAAAACACCATTTTTATTAAAAATCAGAACATAACACGGATCAAAAACACGAACCATTGAATCTTTTCCTCACGAGCCCTAGAAACACGAAAAACCCCATTCTGCATCTGATATTGAAATCGTGTTGCAAGTATAAACCTAGATGAGCAATGGGTTGTTCAAGAGACTAAAATCCTGGTAAGAAATCAGTCACTGTTTGGGTTTTTAATTTGGGCTTGTGGTTGTTTTATAGTTTTTTGAGTAATCAGTCAATGGTCAATGTTACATGTAACGGAATGAGAATACTGGTTGTGTTTGTTGATGTTTATGAAAAATGTGACCACCTGTTGTTTGGATTTGTGTTTGTTTATGGGCATTTTGTCTGTCGTGGTCATTGTGTCTCACAGTGGACCCTAGTTTCTGTTGGATTTAGATTTTAGTGTTTGCATGTGCTTATTAGTAAAACAAAAACAAAAGCAAAGTAGAAAATGTGATCCCTTTGATGTGTGTGTTGCATCCCAAAAGCAAAACGGAAACATGCAAGTGTTTACTCTTTATGTGTCTATTGTTTATAATTCTTTAATTGTTAATTTTGTACATGTCAAATGGTAATTTGTTATTGCAGATGGATGATGAGGTGAAATTCGAGGTTTATTATGGGGATACTTTTTTGTGGAACCCAAGTTTAGAATACTTTGGTGGGAAAGTTGAAATAGTGTATAAGGATCCTAATAGACTTAGTTATTTTGAAATAGAAGGTATGTGTGAGGAATTGGGGATTGATGAACCATCTAGAGTTCATTATTTAGGTCCTAGGGGCAACTTGGAGCAAGACTTGAGGCTCATAGAAGATGATAAAGATGTGGTGTCCATGTGTAAGCTTAATGAGGGAGGGCCAAGAGACACCATCATACTGTATGTGGAGAGTGGTCATGCTCCACTTGTAGTTGAAGTTCCTGATGGTGCAGGGGGTGGTACAGGAGTTGGTGCAAGGGCTACTATAGTGGGTGCAAGGGTTGGTGCGGGAGTTGGTGTAGGGGATGGTGCAGGAGTTGCTACAGGGGGTGATGCTAGTGTGTAGGTAGATGAGGAGTTTGATTGGTTGAATGAAGGTCTGGAAGGAGACACTACAACAAAATGTATTTTTAGTGACGAAAAAATTCGTCACTTAAAATCCAGTTTTTCGTCACTAAGGACCTTTAGCGACGAAATTGGACTTTTAGCGACGAAACGAGTTTCGTCGCTATAGCCCCGTTGCTAAAAATCCTAGTGACAAAAATTTTCGTCACTAAAAGTCCAATTTTTTTTTTTTTTTTTTTTTAACTTTTGGCGACGAAAACGTTTCGTTGCTAAATGTTTTCCTTGCTAAAAACAGTATTCAGCGACGAAAATATTTCGTCACTAAAACCATTTCAGTTTATTAAATCATATTTAGTGACAAACAATTTTGTCACTAAAACTATTTTTGGGTACATATAGTGAAGAAAAAATTCGTCACTAAAACTATTTTTAAGAAAATCCAGGCACATATAGCGACGAAAATTTTCGTCACTAAAGCCATCTCTTACAAAATTCTGCTACATTTAGCGACAAAATATTTCGTCACTAAAACAATTTTTTGTTGCTATATTTGTGACGAAAAAATTCATTGCTAAAACTTATTTTCTGTTTTTATTATTTTCATGGCTTTGATATTAACCTGTAACCTGTCATTACATTATTAAAACCTCATATTCGATTAACACATTTATAAAAAATCGATCCATACATTCCACAAGTAAAAAATAAAACAAGTATCCAATTCAAACTCCTTCCATACAATAATTGTTTGCAACACATACAATAACTCAAGACATTTTATAACAATACAAAAAGTGTAGCATAATATAATTAGAAGCAACGGAAGATGTCCTCATATGTCTTCAAGTAATGCCAAAAGTAAATCCCCTAAAGCCACCAATAAGAAATCTGCACAAATAAAAAAATACTATTACATTAAAATCGTAAAGTAAAAATATTAACTATGTTATAAGAAATATTTCTAACAATGCATTAAGAGTAGACACACCAATGAATTAAAATCACAACTCCTAAAGTATAAGTTGTAGAAAGCAAATATAAATTTTCAAGTATAATATAATATAATTAGTTTCAAATCAATATATTACTAAAAGCTGAAGCGTAGCGTTTAATGCTGCTGCGCTCACGTTGAGCCACGTCAACGTCCATGTCATCATCTTTTTTTTTTTTTCTTTTTTTTTTTTCCATTTTCTTATAATTATTTATAATTTTTTTTTATTTCATATTTACACTTCTCCAACATTTCTTCCTCCCATACCTTTTCATCTCCCCACTACTTCTTTAACCTTTCTCCTTCTCTCATTCTCTCACCTTCTCATCTCCCCACTACTCTCTGCATTAATATCATTCTTCATCTTTCCTTTCATCTTCCTCTATTTTTGTCTCTTCTTATTCACACTTTCTTACTATAAATTTGTCACTATCTCATTCATTCCATGCATAGTTTTCCCTTACAAAAAAAAGGTTCTCTCTCTCTCTCTCTCTCTCTCTCTCACACACACACACACACAAAATTTTTGAGTGGATTTTTATTTTTTATTTTTCTTGCATCTTCGCTTTAGGTTGATAATTTTTTATATTCTTTAATCTACTTTAGGTTAATGCGATTCAGTTCTCTCTCTCTCTCTCTCTCTCTTTGATTGTTAAATGTTATCCTATTGCATTATAAAGGATTAAATATAAAAATATAATATTATTCTAATACATAGCATGATTTGGATAATTTAATTTGGTAGCTACTGTAATTTGATAGCATGATTTTTATAGTGCTCAATTTAGATGTTAAACTATGAGACTTTAATCATTTTTGTTTATTTTTTAATCCTTTGTGGTAGACAAAGTACTCTATAATGCAATTTATTTAGAGAAAAGCAAAGGTTGGCTAAACAAAAGTTATTGGATGAGAGACAAATTTTATCTTTCGTAATTTTACTTTTATTATTATTATTATTATTTTATAACAATGCATATATAGAAATTTAATTCTTAGATTTTGCTAATAATTGATTATTTGATAATATGTTTTGGGTGGACGAAATTACAATTTCCGCAAAGAAAATAACCTTAGTAGATTATAAATAACAATTTTTTTTCCTAATTGGTCCAATTAATCATAGTTAAGTTTTATTAATTTTTTTAGTTACTTTTTTCAGTGTTTTGGATTGTAGGCAGAAAAAATAAGTTTGAGAAAGTTTGTTTAAAACTAAAAGAATAATTTCTAAATTTTATTTTCTTTTTAATGATTCACAAAATGTTATAAATAACTTTTATTAAAAAATAAATATTTTCGTTAAATTGCCTTTTGAATTTTTGAGGAAAATTGTATTTTTTTTCATTTTAGTACGACAAAAATTATTAAATTTATGATTTATGATTGTTTCTATATTACATTTATGATTATTCTTATAATGAATAAAAATATAATTACAAAATACATTACTCTTTATTAAATTAGTTTAAATTGTATAAAAAAAATTTAATAAAACTACCATAAAAATAATTATCATGCGCAACGCGCAGGTTTGTGGCTAATCTATATATATATATATAAAACCGAAACCTTTGGAGCTCCCACAATTTTCCACGTCATCACTATTTTCTTTTTCTTTTTATTTTAGATTCTTTTTATTTTTGGTTCAATTTTCCACGTCATCACTATTTTCTTTTTCTTTTTATTTTAGATTCTTTTTATTTTTGGTTTTATATCTTATCAAGTATTACAATAGTTTAGTTTAAATAAAATTCTATTAGATATATGTTTCAAAAGCTTGAAAATAGCCTTTGGAGCTCTCACAATTTTCCACGTCTTCACTATTTTCTTTTTCTTTTTCTTTTTATTTTTGGTTTTATATCTTATCAAGTATTACAATAGTTTAGTTTAAATAAAATTCTATTAGATATATGTTTCAAAAGCTTGAAAATTCTATTTCAACTAAAATTCTATAACAAAAATTTTCACAAATATAAACTTCTGCCAAGGTCGAAACCCTTCATACTCACTCAAATTTTCACAAAGAAAACACACATATCAAATTGAAGCCATAGTAGGAAGCAAGTTGATTCTTCAACGAGAACAAATCCTGTAGTACAAAGGCCACCTAATTGCTTTTAGTTTTGAACTCGATTGTCTTATTAACAACAAAGTCTATGAATTGCAGTGATGGACAGCCGTCCACAAATAACATCCACGCAAGGGCTTGATGTTCTTCTTAATTATCTCATATAATTCTAGGAATTATTTTATTTAATTTTTTTTTGGAATTAATATATTTAGATGGTTGGCATAGCAGACAACGTAAAAACAATTTTCTGTCATTTATGTTGCCTTCTGCATAACCCTAAATCAATGTTGAAATGTTGTGTTTTACAACTATCTGATCTTGGTAACCAAACCCTGCACCTATGATTGTTTATGATTATTTTTGTTCATTGTTTGTAGTTTAAACCCATTAAAACTTATTGGCTGATGGTATTTCATGGTTTTTTTTTTCCCTTTACTTTTACTTTCAAGGTTGCTAGGAACACAACCTAACATGTGATTTTTTTTCATTGTTTAAAGTTTAGACCCATTAAAATTTAAAACTTATTACTTTATAGGTTCATGTACTTTTTTCTTCTTCTTATTTTTCTCTTTTGAATAGTCATATATTTTGTGTTAGTTTTTGCAATATTTGAACATGTTTAGCAGATTTCAACAACTATACCATGTATTATTCTTTTGAAGGTAATCAATTTTTCTTTTATATTTCTCTATTATAAAATCATATATATATATATATATATATATATATAGTTTTGTTTCAATAATTTATAGGATGTAAATCTTATGATTCCTTAATATTTTTTGGCCTTTTGGAAGTTTTAACATCTGACTTTTTGAGTTATATTTTTGTAATATCCAAAACTATCTGGAAAATTTCAATAATTATAACCATGAATTATTATTTTGAGTGTAACAAATTTTTCTCTTATATTTCTCTGTTGTGTAGTCACACACACATATATATTTTTATAATTTTTAAGCTCTTAATCTTTTGACTCTTTTCAATAGTTATAAGTTTATAGTCATGAACTATTCTTTAATATTTTTCGTAAGTCATTACACATTCAAACAATGACTTCTTTATCAAATTGTAACACAAATTGAAGTTATACAAGAGCAATTCATGCAATAATGTAGCTTCTTAATCAATTTAAAATTTTATAAAATCAATTTAGTTTACCACATAAAAAGGTAGGTTCCCGTGCATAGCACGGGTTGGCGACTAGTAATACATAAAAAATGAAGTGTTTTAACTTGAAGATAAAGTACTAACTAATAAGTATTTTAACTTGAAGATGAACCACCCCCATAGGTAAAAGCGTCATCATAACCCTTACTCCTCAAAAAATTAAGAATATTCTTTTGAACCTCTTCTTGCTTAGCTCGCGTCTCTTGCTCCCTAGCTCGCTCCTCTTCGTCCCTAGCTCTTGCCTCTTTGAGCTCAATTATCTCATTTTCTAACCGATTGATATACTCCACCAAGGAACTAGATGAGGCAGTGGTTACTAGAGAAGAGGAAGGTCTCATACCAAGTCCTTTTACAATACCAGACTTCTTAAAAACCAATTTTGAGATCTCCCCTTATGTAAGGGAAATTGCATTAGGATCTTGACAATGATCCTCTTGCACTTTGAGAATAGTTTCCTGCCATTTGAAAGAGAAAAAAAAAAAACAATCACAACATTAATACTACATATTTTATAGCTTTATAAACATGATAGGGATAGAATGATACATATACATATGTCGCTTCATTCTCATGGTGTATTCACCTATTTGTATTTAGATTGAAATTAACATCTTTGTAGATTTTTGTCAATTCAGGAACTTAACCGCCATTATTATTTATCTGATTAATTAACATTCGAGTGTTAAATAGATATAGTTAATTAATCACAACATGTAATATACTAAGGTTTAAGAAAATGAAAAAACACGCACCTCCTCATCAACCCTAACAGCAAGTGCCTTTGTCCTGCATCTATGTTTGCCTAAAGTTTTGTTCCTATTTTTAGAGTTCTTTCTTGATTTTTCCTAATAAAGAACATTCAAGATATTTATTAGATCATGAATAAAATATACATTTACTTCATTTAAGTATTAATCTAATCATTTGACAACATAATATAGTAAATATTGGATAATAATAATATACGCATAAATAATTTACCAATCAGTCTTTATTGGTCCATTTCCCATCAACGAGTCCAGTCCATTGCTCAAGTGTGGCATTCTTTGGCAGGTGGCTTTTTGCATAGTCAGCACCATGAGATTGTACGAGCTTTTTATAAGTCTGATACAATTTGTTAAAACTGCAACTCAATAATCTGCCACATTTTGTATTTAATGTTTTCGTTACCAAGTTGGAATCTCCTTCTAGTTCAAACTGATCCTGTAAAATGAAGTGTATATATATTATAAAAATATTATTATATGAATTTAATATGCTTAGTGACAACAAAGACGAGTTAGACGCTATCAATGTAAATTTACCACGATATTTTGAAGCATCACATCTCTAGTAACAGCATCAACACTTTTCCAATTTTTCACGTTATAACTGGACAAATTACTTCGCACTTGTATGCCAATTTGATTGACAAGCTTGCATGCATTCTTCCCAACTGGAGCATCATACTCTGCAGCTATACGTACTGGCAGCTTACCACTTTTTTCAACAAATGTCCGTACTGCTATACCACATGTTGTTCCACGGGTATTTCTGCTAATAGATCCTATTTAAACATTATCAATGTTAAAAAATTATACATTCCATGTACATTAAGTATAATGTCAATAGTAAAGACAAGGTGCAGTTGCAATTAAGTATGTTCTATGTAATTACCAGTCGTGCTAGTTAATGCGTTGGTAGCCTTCGCATTAGAAGAACTTTGCGCGAGAGGATTTACTTCAGGAGGTGTTTCCGTAGATTGGACCACCGGGATAGATGCCTCACCTAGCGAGCGTGTAAGTCGTCCTGGTGCCATCCGTAACTAACAAACATACATATAATGGAATAACAAAGTCATTACAAATAATGAAACAACAAAGTTATTATCTATTATACCCTATAAAACATCTATTGTAATTTATGGATTAAAGAATTAGATGACTCATCATCATTGTCATCGTCACCAATAGGTGGTACATAATCATCATTTACCACAACACTAGCTCTACTTCTTTTTCCTTTTGCACAATTGGATTAAGTAGAATTCTTTGGAGAAGTTGAGATGTGCTTCAATCCCAAAACATCAATTTTCTCTTGGTTTTGCCTCATTCTATCCAATCTTGCCATCTCATAACTCGGTATATTATGAGTGTATTTGGCCTTTTTAGGTATTTTTTGAAACTATGTATTGACATAAAAGATAAGTACAATTGCTACTAACTTAACATCATAGTCCACACCATTATCTATATCAAGCAATTCATAAGTGCAAAATTTGAACACAATTGCTGCTAACTCAACCCAACAAATGACCACATCAATATCCATATCAAGTTCAAGATAAGTATAAAACATCTCAATAACAATTACTACTAACTTTACATATCATAGTCCACACCATTATCCATATCAAGCCAATTCACAAGTGCTAAATTTGAACACAATTACTACTAACTTAACACAACGAATGACCACATCAATATCCATATCAAGTTCAAGATAAGTACAAAACATCTCAATAACAATTACTACTTAGACAAGCATAAAACTTTAAGACAAGAACACAACATTTAAGACAATTATTATGAACTCTACATATCATAATCCATATCAAGATCAACATCAGTTATGTCATGCTCTTCATTTTGTTTGCGTCTTTTGAAGTTCCACCTTCAGGAACAACCTCAGTTTCAACATCACCCATACAATACTCAATAATATTGTCTTCAACATTGATAGTGACAACATCAACAATTGCTTCTTGTTGGAATGCATCACTATCTTCTGTATTATCATTGGATTCTCCGCCCCCGACTTCCGGGACATCAAACACTCCTCTATGTTAGATACATTGCACAATTTTCCAAGGGTCACGCAATTTGGTATCTCGAAGGTAGAAAACTTGTTTTGCTTGACTAGGAAGTATAAAAGAGTCATTTTGATACCACCGACTTGTAACATCAATGCTTGTGCAGTGTGCATCGGTTCTTATCGTTCTCCTTCAACTATTGGTACCAATATTGTACTATTTACACTAGACCAAAACAACTTTATGGCGAAACATATACTTTAATTCCCAAATTTTGCACACATGATCATAGAAGTCGTGCATTTCTCCCTCATAGTCTCCTTTGGTACATACACCACTGTTTTGGGTTACACGACGATTGTCTAGGTCCCTTGTATAGAACTTTACACCATTCACCATACAAACTGCGTATTTCTTCACATGCGGCTTATGACCATTTGCTAATAACCATAACTATTTAGTAGCTTATGATGACTCGTTAACTTTCAATCTATTCATCTATAATGACACATAAGTGATATTAATTAGTAATAAGCAATGACGAATAAATTTAAATGTTTAAATATATTAGTGTGTGATTAAATTTCAAATGTCTTACACATTCTCTGAACCATTTGGGAAAACTCTTGTCGTTGGATTTGAGTTATGGGTTCTCCAGTAGGATTATGCAATGTGCTTTTGTGTTCGCTGTTAAAAATAAGGTTATTTATTTTCAGTTAAGCATTGCAGATAATATTCAAAACTTGATCAAACAATATATGCATATGAAATCACATACTTTAAATAAGGTTCTAGCTCAAGACTATTGTACAACAAGTACCAATGAGCAGTGTCAAGCAATGCACGAGACAAGTCGCCATCACTTCGCCTACCACCTGTAGGTTGGGCAGTCTGTGAAAAAACTATCAATCCTTCGATAGATTCACCAAAATCTTCATTTCTTTCTCTTCGGTTATGCACAGTTTCGATCCCATCAATATACAAAGACCAGTTGTTAATACATTCTTTAAGAATGTAAGCCTCTGCAATCGAACCTTCTAGTCGAGCTCGATTGGAAACGTATCTTTTCAATTTTTCAAGGTACCTACGAGGAAAAAATATGCACAGTATGTGATTTTATACCACCTAGGAAAGAAGCAATTGATGAATGCATCAAAGGATCTAATTACCTTTTAATTGGATACATCCATCAATATTGTATCGGGCCTCCTAGAATTGCTTCTCGAGGCAAGTGAACAGCAAGGTGGACCATAACATCAAAGAATGCTGGAGGAAAGAATCTCTTAAGCTTGCATAGTATAAGAACTATACATTCTTCTAGTTTCTCCAATTCACTCCGCTTTAAGGTCCTTGAGCATAAGTCTTGGAAGAAGTTTTCTAACTCAAACAATACAATACTAATGTCTTTATCTACAAACCCTCGCAACCCAATTGGAAGAATTCGTTGTAGTAGCACATAACAGTCATGGCTTTTCAAACCAGATAATCTACCAGTTTTTGCATTCACTGACCTTGATTTGTTGGCTGCATAACCATCCAGATACTTAACCATCCCTTTCATTGGGGCTTAATGAAAAGAAAGCCCGAGGCTTGTCATATGATCCATCAGGACGTTGTTTCAAATGCAACATATACCTGAAGTTCATATTTTGCAAGTCTATCTGTACTTTGTTAGTATCCTTGTTTTTCCCCTCAATGCCCAACAAAGTACCATAAGTACTCTCACTAATGTTCTTCTCCACATCCATGACATCAATGTTGTGCTTAAACTTTTTATTTTTCTAATATGAAAGCTTGTACAAAATACTTACTTTTGACCAATTTGGTTCCCCAATGAGTTGTCTCTTCTTGTTACTTAGATGCTTTCCTAAAATTATATTTGACATTCTATCTAGCTGTTCTTGTATATTTCCCACTTGTAACTCTAAAGATCTCTTCTGTTTCTCTGGTAAACCATTATGCAACCGACTATGTCTCCAATGATGTTCCATAGGCAAATAAGCTCGATGGTTAATGAATCCAATTTTACTTTCCAAAGCTTCTGAATATGGTTCATCGTTGCAAGTGTAACAAGAATGATAACCCTTTGTCCTCCACCCAAACACGTTACCAAATCCAGGATAGTCATGTATTGTCCACAACAAAGCTGCACACATTTGGAAATGCTATTTACTATAAGCATCATAAGTTTCTACACCTTTTTCCCACAACTCCTTCAACTCATCAACCAATGATTTCAAGTAAATATCAATCTCATTTTTTGGTTGATGGGGACTAGGAATAAGCAAGGACAATATAAAATATGGCTCCTTCATAACCAGCTAAGGTGGTAGGTTATAGAGGATAAGTATGACAGGCCACATACTATAGTTATTGTTCATATTCCCAAAAAGGTTAAATCCATCAGTAGCCAACCCCAACCTTACATTGCGAGGTTCGAGGGCAAAATCAGGATATTGCAAATCAAACTCCTTCCACTCCTCACTATCAGTCGGATGTCTCATTATCCCATCATCCACACGTTTGTCTATATACCATCTCATGTCCTTAGCTCTTTGGCCTGACATGTACAATCTCCTCAGTCTCGGTGTCAACGGGAAGTAACGCAATATCTTATGAGGAATTTTTTTACCTTGAGCACGTATATCCTTGTACCTAGGTGCCTCACACACTAAACATGTATCAAGGTTTTCATTTTCCTTTCAAAATAGTGCACAATCATTTTTGCATGCATCTATATGCTCGTATGACATGCCCAAGTCACGTAATTCTTCTTTGCTTCATAAGTTGACCTTGGAACCAAGTTACCTTTCGATAAAACCTTTGTCAGCAATTCTAGCATCATATCAAGTCTCTTATTACTCAAGTTGGTCATTACCTTTACATTCAACATCTCAATAACAAATTTCAAGATACTATAATCAGTACAATCCGGATACAACTCACGCTTTGCATCTTCCTCAAGTTTGTCAAAATGATGCACCTCCTCATCTTCGATTGCATTTCTTGGTTCCCCTCTAATTCAGTCACCTACCAAGGCATCGATACCATCTATAGGATCACCATCCGACATTTCATTATCATGAATGTTCTCGTTCAATACACGAGATTATCCATGATTATACCAATTAATGTAAGATTGCATAATCCCACGATGAAGCAAATGGATACGCACAGTATGAAGAGATTGTCGATAGCAATTCATATAGTGAATACACCTCAAGTCCACAATCGCCTTTGCAAAATTAATAAATGCATTGACCCCTTCAATATATGGACAACTTAATCTACCATCAAGTGTCTTACCCATTGTCATCCAACTTTTATCTAAGTTTGACTACAATTGCAAGGTGAATGATATTTTAGCAAAATATGGACAACTCATGCATAACGTATTCTAACATTTAAGTCTATAAGCTACTTAGGTAAAATAAGGACAACTCATGCACAATATCCCATTCATGAATGCACAAGTCTATATTAATACTTAAACAAATGTACATTGCACACTCAAACACTCCCAATATTAGTTTAAACTACCTTATAACACCATGCAAGCCACTCGCTTGCTCCAACACAACAACCCACCACAAAACCAATCACAAACATCACAAGTATAAAGTTTTATAAGTATTGAAATCAAATAAAGTACTATTCATCACCTCTAATCAACAATACTCATTCACATTTACAAGAAATGAAAAACACTTTCAATATGTATTTAAATCACCTTATAACACCATGCAAGCCACCCGCTTGCTCCAACACAACAACCCACCACAAAACCAATTTCCAACATCAAAAGTATAGAGTTTTACAAGTATTTAAATCAAATAAAATATTATTCATCACATCTAATCAACAATACTCATTCAAATTTGCAAGAAATGAAAAACACTCCCAATATGAATTTAAACCACCTTATAACACCATGTAAGCCACCCGCTTGCTCCAACACAACAACCCAGAAGAAAACCAATCACAAACATCACAATTATAATGATTACAAGTATTGAAATCTACTATTCATCACATCTAATCAACAATACCCAATCACAATTCAAAAGAATGAAAAACACTTCCAATATGAATTTAAACCGCCTTATAACACCATGCAAGCCACCCGCTTGCTCCAACACAACAACCCACCACAAAACCAATTTCCAACATCACAAGTATAAAGTTTTACAAGTATTTAAATCAAATAAAACACTATTCATCACATCTAATCAACAATACTCATTCACATTTGCAAGAATTGAAAAACACTTTCAATATGTATTTAAACCACCTTATAACACCATGCAAGCCACCCGCTTGCTCTAATACAACAACCTACCACAAAACCAATTTTCAACATCACAAGTATAGAGTTTTATAAGGTTTTCAACTAAAATTTACTTACTTTACTTAAGCTAAGCTTACAACTTTCAGAAAAAATCCAAAGTTATTGCAAACAATGTGTATTTAACTTGCAAAATAAAAGTTAAATTTATAAGTACTTCAGTCTTGAAAATGATCCCCTCATAAATTACTACACAAACTTATAGCTTACACATGTAATACACGTAGTGCTTACACCAATCGGAAAAGTGATAAGGGGAAAGTTATCTTTAACATCCCCTGCAGATACAAAGAGATTACCATTGGCATTATAATGAATAGCTTTTATGGAATCCTTATAAAAGGGCCCACTGGTATCATCCACCAAAGAAACTGCACTAACCCCTCTGTAAAGGAAGGAACTAAAGAGAGAAAAAAATTGTTGCTTAATTACATTCTACACTATCAGAGAGTCACACTCATCAAATTTGCACCTTTTTTCCCCCAAAAATTCTGATAAGTTGGGAACTTCATTTCAATTGATAAAAGCCAAAAGGTAAGAACTTTCATCAAAATCAATCTTTAAATGCTTATTTAGTGGCTGAGAAAACGTAAAAAACTGAATTTTAATAAAATTACCAAACTATGCTGATGCAAGTATTGAACTAACTAAAATATTTTAACAAAAACTGGGTTTTTATTAACTTTCTCTCACATTTCTCGGCAACTAAATAAGGCATAAATTTCATGCTTGAGCAAACACCAACACATTATTAACCTCCCTCCAAAATTAAAAAATAAACACCAACGAGGGCCATGACAATGAGCCACATCACAACAAAACAAACATGAGAGTATTTGAGTCATGCCTTTTCGTTTGATTTATACCATTCTCAACAAAAATAAAAATACCCATTCTCAACAAACATGAGCCAAAGGGCCCCAAAACCCAAAATGAAAAAGCAAAAACAGAGAGAAAGGAAGACGAAAAGGAAAAAAAAAAGAAAAAAAAAAGAAAAAAAAAAAAGAAGAAAAAAAAGAAGAAAAAAAAAAAACCTTACCGGCGAAGGGAGGTGAAGGGTTGTTGGAGGTGGGAGGCGAAGGGTTCGAATCGACGGTGAAGACTTCGTCGCGAAGGGTCCGAATCGGCGACGAATGAGTTCGAATTGGTGACAAATGGGTTCGAATCGTCAAGAATCTTCGAGAATGGGTTCGAATTGGCGACGGTGGGAGCTGAAATAAAAATTCAAAACCATCGCGAATGGGTCCGAATCAGCGACAACTGGGTTCAAATCATCAAGAATCTTCGAGAATGGGTTTGAATCGGCGACGGTGGGAGCTGAAATAAAACTGAAACCATCACGAATGGGTCCGAATCAGCAACGAATGGGTTTGAATCGATGACAACTGGGTTCGAATTGTCGAGAATGGGTTCGAATCAGCGACGGTGGGAGTTGAAATAAAACTGAAACCGTCGCGAATGGGTCCAACTCGGCGACGAATGGGTTCGAATCGTCGAGAATGGGTTTGAATCGGCGACGGTGGGAGCTGAAATAAAACTTCAAAACCATCAATGGGCTCGTATTGGCGACGATGGGCTCTTATCGGCAATGATGACGGTTGGCTCTATCGGCGACGGCGACGACGACGGTTGGGATTTTTTGTTATAGGCATCGGTTGGGTTATTTCTTATTTGGGAGCTGTGTTATTTAGGAGCTAAAGAGTGAAATAAAATAGGGGAAGGGGTATTTATAGTGAACTCTTTAGTGACGAATTTTTCCGTCGCTATTGCTTCCTCTTCGTCGCAAAAGGTTTTAGGCTTTTAAGTTTTTAGAGACGAAATGTGATTTCGTCGCTATAGCATACTTTTAGTGACGAAATGTGATTTCGTCACTACAACATATTACAACAAAACTATTATTATTTTTAGTGATGACTATTTTTGTCGCTAAAGGTGTTAGGCTTTTAAGTTTTTAGCGACGAAGGTCAATTTCGTCACTAAAGAACCTAGATTTTGTAAAGATTTTTAGAGACAAAATTCATATTTTGTCGCTATAGCATACTTTTAGTGACGAAATTATATTTCCTCGCTAAAACATGTAAGTGCAAAACTATTATTATTTTTAGTGACGACTATTTTTCATCGCTAATTCTTCCTTATAGTGACAAAAGGATTTTCGTCACTAATACCATCCACAGCAATACTTACAGTGACGAAATATTTCGTCACTAAAAATTTCAACTTTTAGCGATGAAATATTTCGTCGCGATAGATTAATTAAGCCCGCGCCAAAGTTTCCCCTGCTAGCGCCCATTTTTCAAATCACAACAGCAACGAAATTTATTTTTCATCGCTAAATGTTATAATTTTTTTCATTATTAGTGACGAAATGCATATTTCGTCGCTAAAGCTGTATTTTTAGTGACGAAAAATATTTCCTCACTAATTTTCGTCGCTAAAAATACATTTTTTTGTAGTGAGAAGACTTTGTTGATGATATTTTTGGTGTCTTCTCTACCTCACATAGTTCCAACCACTAATGCACCTCAACCAACCACCACTAATACACCTCAGCCAAACACTAAAACATCTCATCAAAACACAGATATACCTGGGCCAAGCAATGTTCCTCCTCCAAACATAGATTTAGATTAAGAGTGGGTTAAACCAGCTTTAGAGGATGATATTGCAAGTGTGGGTGGTTCTGATGATGAGTAAAGGCCTGGAAACCCAGAATTCAATGAGAAGACTAATATGACAAATGTCAAGTTGGTAAAAGGGATGAAGTTTCCAAACTCCAAGGTTTTTAGGAAGGCTTTGAGGGAGTATGTGATTCAACATCACATTGATATCAAGTGGAAGTTGAATGAGAAGAAGAAGATTTTTGTACATTGTAAGAGCAATTGTGGATGGAGGTGTTATGCCTCAATTGTGACTGGAGAGCGCACATTTAAGATCAAAACACTTAATCCTAAGTGTACCTGCTCTCTAACATTTCAAAATAGGCAAGTTACATCAGCCTATTTGACAAATAGGTATCTGGAGGATTTTAGTAAGAATCCTAACTGGGAGGTCTCAGGTGTTAAGTACCATGTGATGCAGCAGATTTCAGTTGATTTAAGTCTTAGTCAGGTGTATAGATCAAGGAAGGCAGCTAGGGGTTTGATTACTAGGAATAAAGAGGCTCAGTATGTCCTACTTAGAGATTATGCAGTAATGATAAGGAGGACAGATGTAGGAAGCAAGCAAACCAATGACAGTCTGCCTGACCGTGTGGGTGCTCCCTAGTCTCTCCCTTGTCTTGTAAGGTTACCCAAAATCAATTTTTTTTAGAGGTCCAGAACGTCTCTTTCTTTAGTTCTTGAAGAGTGCTCCGAAATAAATACGTGTACGACATACATTTGAAGGTGATATGTACTCAAATTTGAAATTTGTGAATGATTGAATTAGGTCATTGGTCAGAGTCGTCAGACATTATCAAGCCCTTATCGTGTTCCTCTTGCATAGCAGGTCTGTGTTCTGCATGAGAGGGGCGCAATGTGTCCCCTAGGCCAGAAAGTGAAGTAGTTTCACACCCAAGTCTCCCTCTTGCACAAAGGTGTGGAAGTCAGCAAGTCCATGTGAAAGGGCACAATTATGGTGCCTCTGGACCATGAATAATTTCACCCAGCTCTTTCCCTCTATCTCCTAAATAAACTGGTCAAACTGCAAACATAGGAATTCTAGATTACATGACTATGCAAGGTCAAGTATATACGTTACTTCCCGCGTCTTCCCCTATCAATACATCTCTTCAAAAATAATAAAAATGGTCGGGTTAATGAGTGTTTTAAAAAAAATTTGTTAATTAGCTATTTTAAATATGTTTTTATTTCATTTTTTTATAGAAAATATAGAAAGCTTTAATAAACATTGGTTACTTCTTTTTTTTCATAAAAAATTTCTGAAAATACTTTCTAAATTAATGCTTTTAGAAATCAATTCTTCTTTAAAAAAAAAAAAAAAAAGGAATAATGATAAAATCAATTAGTATCTTTTTAAGCTTTTAAGGTTGATCTGATCTTTTCTAAGTTTCTTGACACAAAACGTGGTTAACTCAAATCTTTCTTTACTTATATATATATATATATATATATATATATATATATATATTGTTACAATGGTTGTGTTTTGTACATCTATATGTCAAACCTATTTTCTTTTTCCCCTCTCCAACATTGCTTGTGAAATAGTGGAGACAAATGAAAGTATGAAAAAAATATTTAATCAGTAAAAAATGACATACTATCTAATGGTTTTTTAATTGAAATCATGATTTTAGTAGAAAAAAAAAGGTGTGTGTGGTGTAAATTAGTATTTATCATTAAAGTGAGGAGAAATATCATATCTATAATATTTTTACAATACTTTTATAACAAGTCTTAAATAACAAGTTATTACGAGTTGTTATTATTGCGGTAAAAAAATTAATTTTATTTGTAAGTTTAAATTATAACTAATAACAATTAATTACTTATGATTTTTTGTAAAAATATTGTAGGTGTGGTAATTGTGAAAAAAAAAAAAAAAAAAAAAAAAAACCCTTAATATCAACATGATATCGATGTGAAACTTAGCACATACATCAGCAACAACCCACACGCGTCCAGATCTGGAGTATGAGAGTCATCCCCTCCCCATTCTTTATCTACTTTACCTTTCTTCTAGCACCGCGTGTTACAGACAATGGGTATTAGCTGGGTTTGGTGTGGTGTTGTTCTTTACCTTGTTCTTTTTCTAATCCCTTTTCCCAACTTAGTGACAGCTCTGCCTCAGGGTTATCTTAAAGCAAGCGCCTCTACTTCATGGACCAACAGTCTTTCTGCTCCCGATTCTGTCAAGTTCAGAGACGGGTCAACAGTAAGAATCATCCTTACCAGTGGATCCTCTGGCCTAGTATTTGCTTGTGGCTTCTTCTGTAATCAAACCTGCAAGGATTATCTCTTTGCCATTTTTTTTCTGTATATTGACGAAGTTGACATGGGCAAGGTTCGCGAGGATGTTGGTCCGCGGGTTGTATGGTCTGCTAACCAAAAGGATCCAGTCAGCATTAACGCGACTTTGCAGCTCAGTTCACAAAGAGGGTTGGTATTGCAGGACGCTGACGGAACTATAGCTTGGTCAACAAACAGCAGCAGCAAATCTGTGGCTGGCATAAACATGACTGACACAGGCAACCTCACACTCTTGGATGAAAATGACGAAGCAAGTTGGCAGTCTTTTGATCACCCAACCGACTCACTGGTTTTGGGGCAAACTTTGGGCGCAGGGCAGAAACTCACTAGTGAAGGAGGATTATTTTCACTCTCTGTCACTGATGAAGAGATGTTATTTTCCTTCGATTCTAATCCTCCAATAACCTATTACTCAGGTGCTTCTATTTCTCTCAGTTTTGACATCAACAGGTCAGTTTCTTTAGCAGTTAATGATGGAAGGTTAGGTTTCATTCCATATATATTTGGGTATGTATATGATGACCGTCCATCGCAGATTTTTCAGTATGTCAGATTAGGGGCTGATGGACATTTGAGAGGGTATGCGTGGCAAAAACAGAGTTTAGAATGGAAGGAAGTTGATTCTCTCAAAGAATATATTGATTTCTGCGATTACCCAGTGGCATGTGGCAATTACGGTATTTGTAGACATGCCCAGTGTAGTTGCCCTGTTCCTAAATCAATAAATGGGACAACCTATTTCAAGCTAACCAATGACAGTCTGCCTGACCGTGGGTGCTCCCTAGTTTCTCCCTTGTCTTGTGAGGCTACCCAAAATCAATTTTTTTTAGAGGTCCAGAACGTCACTTACTTTAGTTCTGGAAGAGTGCTCCAAAATACACTGTTAGAAGGTTGTAAGCAGGCATGCTTAATAAATTGTTCATGCCAAGCTGCTTCTTTACAATACTACAGTTGGAGTTCCTTTAGAGGGGATTGTCATATGCAATTGGGAATTTTATCACTGAAGATCGGTGACAGAAACATTAGTAAAAGTGAATATTTTAGTGCCGCTTCCATATACATCAAAGTGCAGAATCTCCCAAAGGCAATTCCTTCCTCAGGGAGAAAGAAAAGAAATCGGTTTGTAATAATATTGGGATCCAGCCTTGCATCTTTGTTTGGTCTGTTTCTTTTAATTGGAATCTTTGTTCTTTTGTTTAGGAAGAATAATGATTCTGATGAAACTGAGGATTATTATTTAGATCATGTACCAGGAATGCCCACAAGATATTCATTTGAGGATTTGCAAGCCATGACAAAGAATTTCAATAAGAAGCTCGGTGGAGGTGGGTTTGCCACAGTTTTTGAAGGGGCTCTAATTGATGGCACTAAAATTGCTGTGAAGCATCTTAATGGTATTAATCAAATCAAGAAATCATTTTTAGCTGAGGTCGAGACAATGGGTGGTATTCATCATTTCAACTTGGTAAGATTGATTGGGTTTTGTGCTCAGAGATCTCATAGACTTCTTGTTTACGAGTACATGTCTAATGGGTCTTTGGATAAATGGATTTTCCACAAAAACCATGAGTTTAATTTGGATTGGCATAGGAGGAAGAAGATCATTCTTGACATAGCAAAGGGACTCACCTATCTCCATGAAGATTGCAATAAAAAGATTGCTCATTTAGATGTAAAACCTGAAAATATTCTCCTAGACGAGAATTTTAATGCAAAAGTTGCTGATTTTGGTTTGTCTAAATTGATTGATCGTGACCAGAGTCAAGTTGTAACAATCATGAGAGGAACTCCTGGCTATTTGGCTCCAGAATGGCTGAGTTTAGTAATTACAGAGAAAGTAGATGTGTATAGCTTTGGAGTAGTGTTGTTGGAAATATTGTGTGGACGGAGACATTTTGATCATTCTCAACTTGAGGAAGCAATGCATTTACAAGGACTTTTCATGGAAAAGTTACAGAAGAAGCAGTTGTTGGACCTGGTTGATAAGTACTGTGAAGATATGCAAATACATGGAGCAGAAGTTGTGGATATGATGAGGGTTTCTGCTTGGTGTTTGCAAAGTGATTATTCAAAGAGGCCTTCCATGTCAATGGTTGTTAAGGTCTTGGAGGGTGTCATGGATGTTGAAGAGAACATTGATTATAACTTCTGCAATCCACCTATTCCAAGCACAAGAGCAAGAGTCATGCATCCAGAAGTAAATGTTGGTAGTGCCACTACTTTATTGGATTCAGTTCTATCAGGACCACGGTGACAATTGAAAAGAACTTTTATTTTTTTCGCATGAAGAATGAGGTAATCTCAGTACTATAATAAGTTCCTTCCCGTAGTGATTGAATTTTCTAGTTTCCCAAATTGTTGTAGCAGCTTTGAACTCCTGGCAGTCACTAGTACTTCTCACTCTGTAACATGTTTGTCACTCAATTTATTTTATGTTGCTAGATACCATATATTTGAAGGTGATATTTATGATTATTGAATAAATCTCTCATTTGCTATAATTTTTTTGTTTTTTAATTTAAATTTAAATAATCATTAGTTAAGTATATCTAACGTTCGCAAGTTCTGTAGTGTTTCGTTATCAGTTTTTAACTTCACCTGGCTCAAATTCATCTGGTTTGGATGAGCTTAGGATGATAGAGGTGTTCTTTTTGAGACTTTGGTTTGGATAGGGGCAAAAAAAATCTAGAATTTGTTTACATTCCACCGTTCATGTAAGATTTACAATGAAGACTAAACAAACGGGTACAATTATGTACAATTTACATAAGCATTAGATGTTAACCAGTAATTTTCCTTTCATGAAATTCGCACAGTGAGGATAGAGGACCAATCCTCTCTCAGACTACCCATACTCTGGGTAAAATTACATTTCAAAATCAAATTTTTTCATCAGGAGGCTGGAGGTCAAACTCAAGACTAGTAAGTAGGCAATATGGTGTAGTCTTCACGTCAGAATTTGTATACAAGACTAATGAAGCAGAGAGGATCATGTTTAATACCTCATTCCCTTGTAGTTTCCCTCCTGCACAAACGTGTGAACTGGTCTGTAGAGCCAGGTAGACCGTGTGAGAGGGGCATAAAATCTCATTGGATCTTCCCCTTTATTTCTTAAATAAACTGGTCAAACTTTATACACAATGGAATCCTATATTTTTTGCTAAAAAAGGAAGGGGGGGCGGGGGCGACCATATGTGGCTTACCCCCCAGGGCGTGACCTAATAGGGGCACCCTCCGCTAGGGAATGTTGGATTGAGCCATAGCTACTGTGACCGGGACGCCACAGACCTCACCCTAGCACCCCAAGAGAGCCAGAGTGTGGGGCGCATAGCATGCCATAAATCCCCCCCCACATGGTACCCGCCACGACTCGAACATGGGACCATGAGCATGCACGCGGGATCCCACACCGCTGGGCCACCCCTCCTGGGGCCAATGGAATCCTATATTATATGACTATGCAAGGTCAAGTACATATACATTATACATTCTTTACTTTCCCTCAGTTATATAGCTTCTTCCACTATCAACACGTGCCATTGGAAATCATGGTACCTTTGAAGTTTAACTTACTCTCTATTACGTAAGTTTGAATTGACACTAAACCATGGTATGATAGCATCGTCTTCAAATCAATGGGATGAAATTAACTACTATCCATGTAGATAGGAAAAAATAATAATAAATAAATAAAAATAAAAATTTCCTTGCGGCAAACTAAGGAAGTATATTCAAATTGAATCTATTAGGTATAATTGTGTAAGCCTTACAATTTGGATTGTTTTTACTTCTTATACGCAGATTTATCTGTCTATTTGGCATTTAAACTCTACTAATTTGTTCAATATACAACATCTCTTTTCCTCATTCCTTTTTCGTATTCTGTAGAATAACTCTTTTTACAGCAATCTGCGGAAGGAGGCACTTGGTGGCCTTTTAATGGTTTAACCTCATATTAGCAGAGGACAAAAGGCACTAATTAATCTTGCTAGAATATGAGCCTCTGTCACTGTGCTTGCATTAATACGAGACACCATGCTTAATCACCTATTAAATGTCAAATCAACATAGAGAGTAGCCGCACCTATTTAAAAAGCATTAGACACTTGCAAGGTGACATTAAATTTTTACATATTTCATCAACATATTAAACAGTGTCTAATGTCTATGTAATTGTTCTTATGTAGGTACAACATCGCTTTAGTAAATTTCCAAGTTTTTTGATGCGGGAGATGCAAGAAAATTATTATTTAATATTATTTATGTTTGCCAGTCAATTGTATTTTTATGTTTTAGGTCCTAGTAGTTTATTGGGCTTTTAGTATTTTAATTTAGAAGTAAGGTTATTTTTGTAATAAGGCAATTAGGGTTTCCTAGCCAATTAGAACTAGGGTTTAGCAATCCTTTATAAGCAACTTATTGTACTTCTTGAGGAGATAGCTGATATTTTGGATAAATGAAAACAATAGCCGTTTGGTCTCTTTTGGTCTGGTGCTGACTCCAGGTCTACCCTAGGTGCTGACTCCTAGTGGTTTCCCCACTTGATGCTGACTCCAAGCAAGGCCTAGGTGCTGACTCTTAGATCATATATTTTATTCTTCCGTTATTTCAATTTTGTTTTGGTTGTCTTGTGTCAATTTTGGTATCAGAGCAAACACTGATCCCTTTGAAGCATCATCGCAAGTCAATCCAAAACCAAACAAAAAAAAAAAAACTTTCACCGTATATTTTCCACCACCAGAAATCCAGCCACCACACCACCTTCAAAATCCCTTCACGACATCTCTGCCAAACCACATCAGAAGACCATCTCTCAATACCCACACGTATCAGGCCACCAGAAGGTTACCCGTCAGCCAAAGCCCTTTGACCCAACAACCAACAAACCCCATCTGTCAATCTTGGCCACCGTTGAAGCACCACACCAGCTGCTAGAAAAGCCAGCCACCACAACACATAAACCAGCAAAAAAAAAAAAAAAGGACCCACACAAGCCATTAGCCACCAGACCAAAAGAGACCAAACGGCCATTGTTTTCATTTATCCAAAATATCAGCTATCTCCTCAAGGAGTACAATAAGTTGCTTATAAAGAATTGCTAAACCCTAGTTCTAATTGGCTAGGAAACCCTAATTTCCTTATTACAAAAATAACCTTACTTCTAAATTAAAATACTAAAAGCCCAATAAACTACTAGGACCTAAAACATAAAAATACAATTGACTGGCAAACATAAATAATATTAAATAATAATTTTCTTGCATCTCCCGCATCATTAGCCACTAGCCGAGACCCACAAGATCAACACCCACCACCCCAAAACCCATCAACCACCAGCCGCCGAAACCTACAAGATCAACACCCACCACCCCAAAACCCAACAGCCACCAGCCGCTGAACCCAATATCACGTCGACCACCGTCATGTCTCGTGCCGCCGCTGCCTTCCCTGTCGTCACGCCGCCACAGTCGTCGACCCCTAGCCCAGCAAGCCCATCGCCGAGCAACCTTCTTTCAATTTAGAGATTCCGCTCTCTTTCATTAGTTTCTGTGGTTTCTTTTTCAGAAGTCTGTACTTTGAGTCCGTGTCTTTCAATTTAGAGTCTTTCGTTTGACTTTCTTTTAAAGTCCATGTCTTTAAGTTTTAAGTCCATGTACTGTATTTTATTATTTTGCGGAAAAAAAAAAAAAAAAAAAAAAAAAAAAAGAAGAAGAAGAAGAAGAAGAAGTGAAGTCTTGTTACTGCTAGCCCATTGCACGTATAGGCTCCAAAGTTGTTATCCACAGATCCATTTTGTGCAAACAAACCCACTCGCTGGAGGAGCCAAGCTCGTGACTGTAGTGCAATAAGTTGGCCACTAACAAGGAGAAAATCATAGCAGCTATTTGTTGAAGCACTATTTTAGTGAATCATGGTAGTATTAGAAGCACCATATTTTGATGGCTATGAAACTTATCCACGAGATTTTGTCAACTGGATGAATGGGATGGAGCAATTCTTTAAGCAAGCAAATTTTGCAGATAACAAAAAGGTTAGGTATGCCAAGTCGAAGTTAATAGGTAAAGCACAAAGGTTTTGGGAGAATCTTGAATAGTTCCGCTATATGGATTATGAACCTGCTATTAGTGTGTGGGAAGATATGAAAGAAAAGCTTTGTGATGAGTATTTGTCACCATACTATCGAGATAAGTATCTACCCCAATCTCAGCGTGGTACTTTTCAAGCTGAAGCAAATACGATAAATTCTTATCCTCATCCTATTTCATGTCCTCAGTGCACTTTTGAACAATCTACCAAGGAATTATCTACCAGGGAAGTAACGGAATTAACTGTAAAGCTCATGAAAGATATTCAAGACAGGATTGCTCAGATGAAGCAAATGAAGCCTCAACCCGATTCAATTGGGAAACCAAGGATAATTGATCACAATGAACTTATTGCTGCCCCCCATAGAAGACAACATTGATGGTGATATCTTGGTCGTGGAGAATCCTCCAGCAACACTCAAGCCTAATGTTGACACAGACGTACATGCCTCGACAAGTGTTGCTTTAACAAGCGTGCAAGGAAATGAATCTATTGAAGAGCAGCATGGTGAAAAGATGGTGCCTAAAGAGAGTATTATGTTAGAGGGTGCACATAATGTGAAAGTTGAAGTTGTTGAATGTGCTTCTGATCAACCCTCCACAGTCCTTGAAGATCTACATTTTGGTGAAGTCGAAGAGGTTAAAACCACAGTGCTTCCTATGGTTCATAAGGTTCAAGAAAAGATTATACTGATTCCACACATTGATTTTGTTATTCCCAATATGTTTGATGTGGTGGAATTCAAGGTTTTTGTTTTCCCTGTGCTCCCTAAGGTGATTTCAGACTTGAAGCAAGTGTTATTTGTCAACATCCTAATCCTTCAATGCTTTAAAACTCGAGGTCGAGTTTTCTCCAACCAGAGGAGAATGATGCGGGAGATGCAAGAAAATTATTATTTAATATTATTTATGTTTGCCAGTCAATTGTATTTTTATGTTTTAGGTCCTAGTAGTTTATTGGGCTTTTAGTATTTTAATTTAGAAGTAAGGTTATTTTTGTAATAAGGCAATTAGGGTTTCCTAGCCAATTAGAACTAGGGTTTAGCAATCCTTTATAAGCAACTTATTGTACTCCTTGAGGAGATAGCTGATATTTTGGATAAATGAAAACAATGGCCGTTTGGTTTCTTTTGGTCTGGTGCTGACTCCAGGTCTACCCTAGGTGCTGACTCCTAGTGGTTTCCCCGCTTGGTGCTGACTCCAAGCAAGGCCTAGGTGCTGACTCCTAGGTCATATCTTTTATTCTTCCGTTATTTCAATTTTGTTTTGGTTGTCTTGCGTCATTTTTGTTGTATATTTTAACAATTTACTTCTTTATACAGATTTCAGCTACTTTCTTCGTTACGCAATCTTGCATAGAAGTTGAGATGTCCCACAGCTTTGTGAAGGAAAACGCATTAGTATACATACTAGTCTCCGTTTGAGATGACTCACACACATTATTTTGCTAATATAAAAATTGTCTGCATAAAACCTTGTCTTCAAAATTAGCCCCATCAAACTACCTTTAGCAAGACTGCTGATGAGCACTGACTTGTTCAAACTTCAAACTTCAAACTTGGGGGATGTTTGAGTATCAATCAAAGATACCTCTTTTATGGAACACTTCTGTAGAAGCCTAGAACCGCCAACCTCAACAAAAGTCTTTTAATCAATCATAACATTTATATTTTATTATTACACTATTCTTAGGCACACAATATATGACTTTTTCTACAACATAATGTATACTTTTTCTTTGGAACTTCCTAATAATGCATACAACCAGTCGCCTGTCTTCAAATTATGTCCAATAATTAATATATATATATATATATATATTTATTTTAAGTATACATTAGGAGACCTTATTTTATCTTAATGAAGTTCAATATTTAACCTAAATAATGTTAGAGACAAAATTGTTCATATTTACATTTTTTTCTACAACCATTGTCATGATCTGATGTGATTGGAACAAAATCACTTTATTGGGTTCTATTTTATGAAAAACAAGGTACAAAATGTTGTGCACCTGACTTATCTTTGTAGCATTATTTCATTCCAATTGACATTGGACAGTGGACTGTTGTGATATCTTTATCTTGAGCTCATTTGCTCTCCTTCAGCATCATTTCGCATCATAGATAGCAATGGTTGTCATCTTAAATCTTCACATCCTTTGTCTTCTGCTTTCTTCTTCGCTTCTAATCAATGCCCAGATTGTTGAGATTCCAGTTGCCAATCTATCCACAACATGGATCAATAGCCCATTAGACAGCCTGAATAGTTCAAATTGGGATGGTCTGAGGACCGTCCTTCTTAGGAGAAGCTTTGGACCTCGCTTTGTCTGTGGCTTCCTCTGTCAATTCCGGAATGGTACTTGCTTTTTTACTGTCTCTATATTCCAAACCCGCACAGGTGTCAACCCTCCTTTCATAGAATCCTTAGAAGCAGTGTGGACTGCGAACAGGAACACACCTGTCAAAATTAATGCGACACTGCAACTCTCTCAAGAAGGAGACTTGATCCTAAGAGATGCTGATGGCACTTATGTTTGGTCTACAAATACAACCGGTAGGTCTGTTTCAGGTTTAAACTTAACTGAGGAGGGAAACCTCATGCTCTTTAGCAGAAACAATGCTGTGGTCTGGCAGTCTTTTGATCATCCGACAGATTCTTTACTTCCTGGGCAGAGGATGGTGTCTGGCCAGAAACTAATAGCAACTGAATCAGCATGGAATTTGACTGAAGGTTTGTTATCTCTTGCTTATAAAAATGAAGTTTTGGTTGCCTATGTTGATTCCAATCCCCCCCAAATTTATTATCAATCCTTGAGTATTGTAAACAGTGCTATATATATGAATTTTGCAGAGTTTAATTTTGCTCCCATATCTTCAGCTCAATTCATAATGTTTGATTCTGATGGGCATTTGAGGGTTTATGTGTGGGGAGGGTCAAGTTGGATACAGGTTTCTGATCTACTTCTTTATTTAGGAGCATGTGGCTATCCATTTGTTTGTGGAAATTATGGTATATGTTCAAATGGGCAGTGCAGTTGTCCTGGAGCAGATGATACAACAAATTTGTTCAGACAAGTCGATGGTAGGCAACCCAATCTTGGGTGTACAGCGATAACACCCATTTCTTGCAATTCTTCTTGAGTCTCAGAGCTTTCTCGAGGTCAAGGACCTCTATTACTTTGCTTACAGATTCAGCATTGACATTAACAATACAGATATGGAGACTTGCAAACAGGCCTGTTTGAAGAACTGTTCATGCAAACTCGCTCTATTTCGATATAAATCGAATGCATCAAGTGGTGATTGCGTTTTATTGTCTGATGTGTTTTCGATCATCAACAATGAACAAATGTATTATTACTATAACACTTTGCATTATTTAAAGTGCAGAACACTACAAAGGTTTCTCAACCATTTCTCCCAAAAATAGAACAAATCAAGTTGCAATCATAGTGGGATCAACTCTAGGAGCTGTCTTTGGTGTCTCACTGACAGTCGGCATCTTCTTCTTTCTTCGATTTACAAAGGATTACAAAGAAATTGAGGATGATTATCTTGACCAATTACCGGGGATGCCTACTAGATGCTCTTATGAGGACTTGAAAAGTGCAACCGATAATTTTAGCAGCAAGCTGGGGGAAGGAGGATTTGGTGCAGTCTTTCAAGGGACCCTACCAAGTGGCATAAAAGTAGCTGTGAAATGTCTTACTGGTTTTGGTCAAGAGAAGAAGTCATTTTTTGCAGAAGTTGAGTCCATAGGCAGCATTCATCATGTCCATTTGGTAAGATTAATTGGATTCTGTGCTGAAACATCGCACAGGCTATTAGTTTATGAGTACATGTGCAATGGATCCCTAGATAAATGGATCTTCCACAGAGACCAAAAGCCTCCTCTTGATTGGCAAACCAGAAGGAACATTGTCCTCAACGTAGCCAAGGCACTATCTTCATGAAGAATGCAGGCTGAAAATAATTCACTTAGATATCAAGCCCCAAAACATCCTTTTAGATGAAAATTTCAATGCAAAAGTTTCAGATTTTGGGCTGTCAAAGTTAATTGAGAGGGACCAGAGCCAAGTTGTAACAACCATGTGAGGAACACTAGGCTATATGGCTCCTGAGTGGTTGAATTCAGGAATCACTGAAAAGGTAGATGTGTATAGCTTTGGTGTTGTGGTCATGGAAGTATGCTGTGGGCGGAAAAACATGGACTTGTCTCAGCCAGAGGAGGATATGCACTTATTAAGCCTTTTCAAGAGAAAAGCAGAGGAAGGACAACTTTTGGATATGGTTGATAAGTCTAGTGAGGATATGCAGTTATATGGAGCAGAGGTAGTGAATATGTTAAGGGTCGCTGCCTGGTGTCTGCAAAGTCATTTTATTAGGAGTCCTTCTATGTCAGTAGTTGTTAAGGTATTGGAAGGTGTGATGCATGTGGAAGATAACTTGGATTATAACTTTTCAAGTTCACCAGCATTGAGAGAAAAAAAAAGCAGCTGTTCACAACGAGGGGGCTGTTGAGGCTGCAACTCCATTACTGCCAGAGGAACTATCAGGACCGAGATAAAGCAAAGGGATTCTATAAGTAATTCATGAATGACTTATGTAATTCTGGATGTAATTGTGATTGTGCCGTTATGCCTTTTTCTTTGTTTGGGCTGATTTATTTTTCTTTATTTTTTGTTTTTGTCTTTTCGTTTTTCAAACTACAAATTATCCTCTTATATGATCATTTCACCTTCATCATGTTCGTCAATGGATGGGTTTTCTTTCTTCTTTCTGGTTAAATATCAGTTATCCATATTCCAGATGCTACTTGGTTCAATAGTAAAGGCACATGCTACAAACTATGCATAAGACATGACGAAATAAATAAGTTTAAATTCTATGAGGGAACTGAACGATACAGGGTGGAAATTTTCATTGCATTTCAAAATTGCGCCATGAAGTATGTTGAAGTAGAAAGTAGCAATATGTCAATAACTCAGAAAAATTCAATAATCACGTGTGATTGCAGAAAAGTGGGAAAATCATACTTGAGGTCAACAAGGTGATATACTAAAGGTGGGAGTCTGCACTTGATGTTAAAACCAAATGGTCACTTGAATTGCAGCAGCCTAAAGACGCTATTTTTCTTCACTTTCTATGACATTGAGTCTCCTAGTAGTGGGCATGCAGTCTATTCCTTGACTTGTCACAATCTAACATAATTAATGCCATGTCATTGTTGCCATAATTCCATAAAATTATCAGGGATATTTTGTTTGAAATCAAGTGCGCGCCTATAACCAAGTTCTCTATGGGGTTAGCAACTCCAGTATGGCTACGCTTGGTTCTTATGCCACACTAGTTTCTTGATGTTAAAACTTATAACCAATCAACTAATTCTAGTCGCCTAATAATCAACTTCCAAAATCTTTATCAGCCCGACTGATTTTATTGATTTACTCAGCATCATTATTTTCAGAACCAATAAATATTCATTTCTAAAAGGATAATAATTTCTAAAATTAATATATTTTCAAATAGACAAATTTTCCATATGCACATAAAAATTATAAAAAATCATTAAAAAAAAAAACTCATCTTTCTCTCAAATTTTTAAAATATAGTTTTTTTAGAAAATATAATTTTATGAGTAAAATATTTCTTAAAATATATTTTAGTTTCATTTTAATGTTACAATTCACAAGTAAACTTATGAATATATAGGCTTTGTTATTCCTTTTTTTATTTTTAGACAAGATAAAAATTCTACTCTATCCTAATCTAAGTGTATATGTATGTGAAAGTCTCTCTTGGAAACTTAAACCCTAACCCTTGTCGCCCCCACCCAACAAGAACTTTGTATTTATGGAGTACTAACCATCACGCCAAAGATGTGTGCGGTGGTAGGTTTAGTTATTTCATTACAATAATTTTATACCTAGTGATAAAGATTGATTATCATTCTTGTCATAATCATTATTTAGTGTACTAAATGTGCCCTTAAACTCCCAAATAAGAAGATAACATTTCTATTCTTTTTATTAAAACTCCCAAACAAGGAAATGAAATTTTTTTCCAAAATGATCATTTTCATTCAATTCATTTCCATTTGATTCCCTCTTTCCAAATGGAGTGTCATTGTCTTATATGATGTTGTTATTTATCCAAAAATAAAGTTGTATAGCCTTAATTAGTTGCAAGATATATATATATATATAGAGAGAGAGAGAGAGAGAGAGAGAGAGAGAGAGAGAGAGAGAGAGAGAGAGAGAGGTTGGATTCAAGTTACTCCTGGTGTAACTCTAAACAATGTTACACCACTCAATATTTTTTAATTGGATGCGAATATTGACAAATTCACCGTTATATTACATTATCTTCGTATATTCTTCATGCTTGCAAAATTTTGAGGTAATCAAAGATTAATAGTCATGTCATCAATCAATTGTTAAAATTCAAATTTTTGTAGTTTAAAATAATGTATAAAAGATGAGTTTATAAATCAAATGGTAAATAATATCCGATTGATATGAAAATTGGCATGCATGTTAAGAACATATAGAACATGTAATTCAACGGTTGGATTTTCAAAATATTAATTCAATAACAAGTTATTAGGTGGTGTAACATTACTTAGAGTTACACCAGATGTAACTTGAACTCAACTCATATATATATACACACACACTGACTTGAGGCATGTGTACTTCATTGTTAGCACTTAATTGTTCTTAAACTTACCTCCTCCATCCTCAAGAAAATGCCGAAGCTATCTTCTGTTGCTACTGCCTTCTTTCTTATCTTTGCCTTGGCCTTTTTCAGTGAAGTCTATGTGAGCCTCTCTCTCTCTCTCACTAATATCATCACTTGAAAATGTACAAAATTTAAAAAATCTTACCAGTTTCAATTAATATGTAATCTTCCTGTGCATTTGTTCTCTTGTTTGGCAGCCCCTAAAAGCGCTCTTCTGTAATTGTGATTCCCTTGTGAAAGTCGTTTCTGAACTCCACAACGGACGTTTAAATAGAAGCAATTTCCTCACAAGTCACAAGTTATTTTATTGTTTGACTAATGTTGAATAATTGTCCAGGAAAATTTCTTCTCTTAAAAAAGAAAAAAAAAATTGCTTTGTGATATACTCTTTTTATGTTTTTTGGAATCTTTGTAATGTACATTGTTTTCGTATTTAACATGATTGGGATTTTCCTCAAAAAAAAAAAAAAAAAAAAAAAAAAGAAAGAAAGGAAGAAAGATGATTGGGATTCATATCTAGTTTTTTCATGAATAGTTTAAGAAAGGAGACCATCATCAATTTGTTTTAAAAATAATCCCTTTCCAATAAAATTTCAAATGCTAAAATTTCTCATTTTCCCTTTTGAAGGCCTGGAAACATCTAAGTTCCCCTCCCCCAAAACCCCCCACACCCCCTCTTATTTTGAGGAATTTATTTTCGAATATATTTTAAAAAATTCTTAAAAGGTTATTTTTTGAAAAATGTTATATTCACAACATTTTTA
Source organism: Quercus tomentella (assembly GCA_028535165.1). Taxonomy (NCBI): domain Eukaryota; kingdom Viridiplantae; phylum Streptophyta; class Magnoliopsida; order Fagales; family Fagaceae; genus Quercus; species Quercus tomentella. The sequence continues at coordinate 41,550,734 of JAPQVY010000100.1, read as the reverse complement.
TAACAAATTCTAAACTAGCAGTTAGTTATTAGTGGGGTAAAAAAGTAATCTTAGTGTTAGATTCAAATTTGAACAAATAACAACTAACCATCAATGATTTGTTATAAAAATGTTGTGAACGTAGCATCTCTCTATTTTTTTTTTCTTATTTTTAGTAAAACAAAAAAGACACCCGTAATTTGGTTCTTCATTTAATATGTGTAATTAACATGAAACAATGTTAGTTCTTAACCTCATATATTGCACTGTTTGAATATGTAACAGGCTGGTGGCGAGGGATCACTTACACCACAAGGTATATATAAGATCATTTTTTTCGTAACCTATTACTAATTCTTCTTCTTCTTGATCTCACCCCAACTTGGAACTTAAACAATATTAATGTTGGAAAATGTGTGCATGGTTTTCAATTTTTTTTTCTCATAGGGTGTGCACCGGCCTGTGACGTTCGGTGCTCTGCAACTTCACATAAGAAGCCTTGTTTATTCTACTGCAACTATTGTTGTGCGAAATGTTTATGCGTCCCCTCCGGCACGTACGGGCACAAGGAGGAATGTGCATGCTACAACAATTGGAAAACTAAGGAAGGCGGACCCAAGTGCCCATGATGAGCTATACAAACCATAAGGGACAGAAAAAAGTCATTAATTGTTTTACAATTCAATTTTTATGCTAAATTGATATAAGAAAAGTGTAATTGAAGCGATTGATGGGTAGTTGGCAATCGCAGTTTCTAGCCGTAACCTGCTCTTCCAAATTACCAACGCAACGATTTATTTAAATAAGATTAAGATTTAGTAAATTATCCTTTCAAAAAAAAAAAAGATTCAGTAAATTATGGTTTTTTTATACCTTTTTCTATTTTTAATTATATGGATTATTAGAGAGAGAGTTGTGTTAAAAAGTAGCAGGTTCTATTTTTTATTTATTTTGAGAAAAAGTAGCAGGTTTTATTTAGCTTAACTTGTAAACTTTTTTCTTCTAAAAAATAATTTGGTAAAGTTTATTGTCATAAAAGAAAAGACTTAAGGTTTGATCACCGCCTATATCAAGATCAATTGGTGTCTTAGTCTAATTATAAAAATAAATATAATTTGACATTATAAGGATAAAATAGAAATTTTCATTTTTTTAAATAATAATAAATAAGATTTAATAAATTAATAATAATATTTAACAATTAAAAAAAAAAAAAAAAAAAAAGTGGAACATCTTCCCCCCTTAAGGGTAATTGTGCTTCAAATGAATCATCTTGTTAGCCATATCTCCGCCAAAGGTAATACTTTTAAATGAGTCTTTTTATATTTAAATATCACTTACATAATATTTATATATTTTATATATGTCATAATTTTATTTAATTAAAATATATTACTCTTACTTTTTAATAAGGCTGATTCATTTAATGGTAATTGAGTTGGATTGCCATTAATCCATAATTGTTTTTGGAAAATACTATAATTACTAAAATAATTTACTGCAAAAAAATTTACTAATGAATGTGAATCATGTGAAAATGAATGTTATTGGAGGCACTTCAACAATATTATAATTGGATTTTCTCAACAAAAAAAAAATATATATATATATATATATATTATAATTGGATTCTAAAAAAACAAAATTATAATTGAATAGGTCTTACTTTTTTGTGATGGATGACATTTCAATTCGTAAGAACTATGTAATAAAATTTGTAGTATTTTTGGTCAGGGGCAACTCCATGTGTAAGTCAATGTGGTCACAAGACCACCCTTACTTTAAAAAAAAAATGTATATATATATACACACACACACTTGCAATAAAAAATTATTGTAAACTAACCTATTTTGACCACACTGACTTGATAATCACAAGAATTTTAAGTTCAACAAAAATAAAAGTAATGCTATATTCATAATATTTTAATATTAATTTCACAACATATCCTACTTGATAAGCTGTTACTAATTCTAATTAGGGCCCAATATTGATATTAATTTTTTAACCAACCAATAATAGATTGTTGCATAAGATTTGTTGGGAAAATATCATAAACATAGCATTACTCCAAAAAATAATTCTAACCCCTCAAATATAATCCTTAACCCCTTAAACCCAAAAAAAAAAAAAAAAAAAAAAATGCTTAAATAAAAACAATAAAAATTAGCCCAAAAAACAACAAAAATAACCCAAACAAAAACATATATGACTAGACCAAATAACAACAAGTGAACAAATTATTCAACAAAATGACTATTCAAAAGCAAAATAAAAAAAAAAAATCTTTGATCATTCAAATTTGTAACTCGTTCATAAAAATAATATCTAATTTCATTTTTCCTAATAAAAGTACGAAGAGAAATATTGTCATTATGAGTTCTCCCCTACAGTTATGCTCTCTTTGGCTTTATAGTCGCAATAATTTTGCTCTCCTTAACAACTCGGCTCACAGTTGGAACAAATATCATCTCTCTCTCTCTCTCTCTCTCTCTCTCATTTTTCTCTTCTCTATTATCATTTCAACTCCCTCACTTTATTACTCTCATCTCAACATTTTCAATTCAAACTTTATCTCTTATCAGTCTATTTTTTTCCCATTTTTTCACTTTGTTAGCAGAAAAAGAAAAAGAAATATTTCATGTATTTGCGAGTTTTTTTTTTTTTTTTTTTTTTTGGTGACATTGATATATTTAGTTTATTTCTTTATTAAATTTTGTATAATTTAATTTTCTTAGTAACCATCTTAAAAAATATTCCTAGAGCTACCTCTATTTAGGTATCAATCAATTTTTTGGGCTTTCAGCAAGTGGAGAAAAAAAGATACAACTTACATTTTTAGAAAAATAAAAAATACTACTGCCCCCACATTTAGGGGCCTCACTCAAGTAGGGGTCCCTAGGCCATGGCCTAAGGGGCCTCGGTTTAGGGCTAACCTTGCTAATATGCAATTTAAGGATTTGTGTGTGTGTAAATCTAAAAAATCGAAATTGAAAGGTAGAAAAAATAAAAATTAAAACAAAAAAGGGAATGTGACATAAGATTAGGGCCATTTAATGTAATGCATCGTCAAAAATGTTGTTACTATTCAAATGTCAAATAAGGAATTAGAAATATAAACAAATATGGAAACCCAAAAAAAAAAAAATCTAAATAGAAAGTTTGATATGACATAAGCTTAGAAATAAATGCATTGTCTAATTATATGGTGTTGTGAATGGAATATAGTATCAAATGTCAAATGTGATGTTGCTACTATCCAATATAACTATAAAAGGGATAAAAAAACAAAAATGGAATAAAAACCAAAATGCAATTGGAAATGACATAAGCTTATAGACAAATAAGATGTACTTACTGTCTTATATGATGTTTTGTATCACAAACAAATTAATCTACAACTTTTAGCATAACTCTCCTATATGACATACTATTTGTCACCAAGGGTGAAGGGAGGGGAGACTTAGTGTGGAAGGGGGGGAGGGGGGGAAGCCCCTTGGCTTTTTAAAAAATGCCCCACTCCATCTATTTTAATGGTAAAAAATTTAAAACTTTGAATAAATGTTAAGTAATGACCCCCTTCATTTTTTTTTAAGTATAAATACTTTTTAATTTATTGGTGTCTCATTTTTTTTCCATTTAACATTGACTTTCTATTATATATAAGTCGTTAATTTTATGAGCATTTAAAGCACATTTTTGTAAAAATATATAAGTAAATCTCTTTAGACTTTAGGTTTATAAAAATATATAAGTAAATGTCTTTGACAAAAGATTTTTTGAATTTAATATAGAGTCGAATGTGATGTTACTATCCAATATATATGGAATATAAACAAAAATGGAAACTAAAAAAGATATGTCCAAACAAAGTTGGATATGCCATAAGCTAAGATAAAAATACATACAATGTCTTACTGTCTTATATGGTGTTCTTATTTTTCCCAAATATAAAGTTGCATAGCCTTCTTTGCGAGATATATATATATATATATACGCGTGACTTGAGGCATGAGTACTTCATTGTTTTTCAATTGTTAGCACTTAGTTGTTCTTAAACTTACCCCCTCCATTCCAAAGAAAATGGCGAAGCTTTCATCTGTCGCTATTGCCTTCTTTGTCATCTTTGCCATGGCCTCTTTCAACGAAGTCTATGTGAGCCCTCTCTCTCTCTCTCTCTCACATGAAAATGTACAGATAAGAAAAATTATTAAATAAATCTTACCAGTTTCAATATGTTAACTATTTAATATTACTGTTTCAATTTTTTTTTAATATTACACTTTTACTTTTGTATTGAAAAATAAAAATGCTATTAAATATTAAAATTCCTTACTCTTCCTGTGCATTTTTTTACTTGTTTGGCAACCCCTAAAAGCGCTCCTCTGTAATTGTGAATTTGTGATTCACTTGTGAAAGTGGTTTCTAGACTGCACAGAGGACGTTTAAATATAGAAGCAACTTCCTCACAAGCTATTTTGTGGTTTGATTAATTTTGAATAATTGTCCATGAAAATGTTTTCTCAAAAAAATATATTGCTTTGTAAAGTATTTTATTTAAGTATTTAACATTTTTGGGATTCATATGTAGTTTTTCCATGAATTGTTTAAGAAGGAGACCATCATTAACGGCATTAATAATCTTTATTCTAAAATAAAATTTCAAACAAATTAAGATCATGATGCTGAAAGTTCTCATTTTTTCTTTTCAAGGACATGAAACATACATCTAAGTTTTTTATTTTTTGAGGATTTATTTTCCATTAAATTTGAAATTTCCTTTTAAGGTTTTTTTTTTTTTTTTTTTTCAAGTATAACAAACATAGTCATAGGGCTAAAATAATTACTTGCGTTTGACTTTTTTCTCAACACAACAAAAAAAAAAAAAAAAAAAAACCCTTGCTTCCATTATCTGGTTTCCCTGATGGGAAGAACATGAGTTCATATCATCCTCCTCCCACTTTTTGTAACAATAGATAAATAAATGGACTAAATTAATGCTGCATATGCCCATAAACTTCTTTTTTTTTTAAAAAAATTCTTTCAATATCATATATTTTATGGTATTGAATATAGAAGACACCCAAGATTTGCTTCCTCTTTTCGTATATGTATAATTACCATGAAACAATGTAAGATCTTAACTCCATATATTGCATTCTTTGAATATGTACAGGCTGGTGGGGAGGGATCACTTACTCCAGCAGGTATGTATAAGATCATTTTTTTTCGTAACCAATTACTAATTATTATTCTTCTTCTTCTCATCCCAATTTGGAACTTAAACAATATTAATGTTGTAACATATGTGCATGGTTTTCAATTTTTTTCTTCATAGGGTGTGCACCGGCCTGCGACTTTCGGTGCTCCAACACTCAATATAAGAAAGCATGCTTAACGTACTGCAACCTATGCTGCGCGAAGTGTTTATGCGTCCCCTCCGGCACGTTCGGGCACAAGGAGGAATGTCCATGCTACAACAACTGGAAAACTAAGGAAGGCGGACCGAAGTGCCCATGATGTGCCAAGCAAACCATGAGGAGTAGGAAAAAAAAAAAAGTCATTGTTTGACAGTTTTTTTATGCTAAATTGAAATAAGAAAAGCGTAATTGAAGAGATCGATGCCCAGTTGGCAATCGCAGTTGCCAACTTTCACCTGCTCTTTCAAATTCTTTTAAATAAGATTTAAAAAGTTGTGGCCTTTTTTTTTTTTTTTTTAAATCTTTGATTGTTTGGATTACGAGAGATTTATGAACTATTTTTAAAAAAATATTATGAAAAAATGATAAAATAATTAATTTTATTAACAACTTTTTATATTTTCCCTAAAAATAATGTTAAAACTTTCCTAATATGGTTTATTAACAATTATCCTAAGGACATCCGTTAATATGACCATTATGAGAGAGAGAGAGAGAGAGAGAGATCTGGAATGAAAAATATCTGTAATCAAAATTGGGAAATTTATTAGATAGTCCGAGAGTATACTTCTTCCCTCTCACATAGAAGTGGGCCCCATGCTAGGTGAGACCCACCCCTATGTGAGAGGGATGGAGTATAATACTTCCAAAATACCCAATAATAATCCACAAAATTAAGACAAAATGAAAAAGAAACTAATCCAATTCCCTTCCTATTCAAAATTTGTCTACAAACTTAGTTGTCGTCAATAATCTTACAACTCCCATTAAAAAACTTAACAAGGTTACATATTTTTAAAATTTAATAATTGATTACATTTTCTTTATAGTCTTAAGGCAAAACTACAATGTTAGTCCCTCAAGTTTATCCTATATGCGCAATTGGTCCCTCAAGTTTGAAACGAGCACAATTGGTCCTTCAAGTTTTAAAACTGAGTTGTATTAGTCATTTTATTAACAGTCATTAGTGGTGTTGCTTACGTGGCTAACGGAACAATGATTTTTTTTTTTTTTTAATGACGTTGCACTTTTTTATTAAAAAATTCCAAAATGCGAAGTTGGATAAGGATGTGAAACTTAGCTTTTATTCTTTTCCATAAATGACATATATGTTTGTGAGAGTGAGTGCTAAGCTAAAGCAAAGCAAAAAGCTTGCAAAACAAAGCAATGGCTCTTTGGTATCAACCTCCTCCTACATTGAATCGTATCTCACCCACTCTCAAACTCAACTCATTACGCTGCACCAGCTACAACCTGTCTATTCCAAATTCCAGACCCACCCACATACCCGAACTTGAACCCGAACCCATATTCGCCTCCGTCAAAACCTTCGTTCCTGCCACCGTGGCCAACCTTGGCCCCGGCTTCGACTTCCTCAGCTGCGTCGTTGACGGTCTCAGAGACTTCATCTCCCTCTCCATCGACTTATCCGTCCACCCCGGCAAGATCTCCATCACGAAAATATCCGACGACGCCACCAGAAAAAATCAGCTGCGATCTTCTCTCCAATTGCGCCGAAATAGCCACGATCGAGGTTATGAAAATGCTCGAAATATGATCAGTGGGACTTTCTCTCTCTCTAGAAAAAGGCTTGTCTTTAGCCAAGCCCAAAACTAGTGCCTCCACCATCGGCATTAAAAACCAGAAATCCTTGGAGGCCGGTGCAGTTGTCGGCAAGCTTTCTGATATGGTCCAAGCACAGATCAACAATATCCTTGTCAACTGAGGCGGGTCAACCTGGTAAGAATGCGAAGTTAAGTCAGGATGTTCATTTTGTGCCCGATTCGCCGATGCTGGAAATGACGTCGTGGTTTGGGTCCACTTCTTCTTTGCATTCGCTTGCAAATTTGCAACCAAATAGGGTTCATGTGAAGGATGGTGTTAGTGGGGTTAGAGAGTGGTGGATCAGAAACTTTTCTTTTCGTGGATAAACGACGGATTAGAGATTTGGTATTAAGGAAATTGTTTTGTTTTAGATGCTGTAATTAAAATGGCACCCAAAAAAAAAAAAAAAATGAAAAACATTGACAAGTGTGAAATGCTTACTAGAATAATGGCCACGGGCAAAGTTGTTGGCAACCTCTCATGTGTAAATTTATTTTATAATTTTTTAATAAAAAAAATGTCACGTCATTCAAAAAAATGACAAATTATTGTTTCGTTAGCCACGTAAGCAACACCACTAACGGCAGTTAATAAAATGACTAATACAACTCAGTTTTAAAACTTGAGGGACCAATTATACTCACTTCAAACTTAAGGGACCAATTGCGCACATAGGGTAAACTTGAAGGACCAGCGTTGTAAGTTTCGCCTAATCTTAACATTCATGTCAAAATTTTATGTCAATCAAATGCTATGTATTATTTGATCTATAAATATATTTTTTATGCATAATTTTAAACTGCAAAAATTTAAAATATAAACATTTGATTGACGAAATGGTTATTAATCTTTGATCTTCTAAAAATTTTGCAAGTATGGAGTATATAAGAAGAAAATATAATATAATTGTAAATTTGGCAAAATTTATATCTAATAAAAAAATATTGAATAGAATTGTAGCAATTGGCCGAACTTTGCCCTTCCCTTATCACATCATACAAAGTAACATAAAAGCTCATGCTGAGCAAGTAGAAGGCCATATAAACTATGTACTCTACTCCCTTCATTTCCATGGTCTCTCTTTCATGGACTCCCCTACACTCTTCTCTCTCCCTCATTGGTTCTCAAGTAGGTGTTGAATCCAATGAATTGTAGAACCCAATTATACCGTTTCACTTTTTGCTATTCTTACTAAACGCATCGAAATGGTGTGAATATTAGCTCAACAAAAATGGAAAACAACAAAACACTATTCATTTGGTTCCTCGCACTTTTTTTTTATAAGAATAATTTTTTTTTTTTTTTTTGAGAAACCAGACCTGAGGGCCAACTTTATTTAAAAAAAAAAAAAAAACTTACACCGCGTCACGCGCAACAAGTGGAGCTATATCATCAGGAATGGATTCAATCCAAACCCATAGCTCAACATCAAACTTATAACATTTTCTAGCAAGAAAATGGCCAACTAAGTTGCCTGATCATTTTACATGAGAATAATTGCATACATGAAAATCTGTAGCAAGCACCAAAACATCGCTCATCACCTGACCATATTCTGGGTGATTCGAATCTTTAGAAAAAATCGCTTTCACTACAACTTCTGCATCTCCCTCAAAGACACAATCAAAGACACTGAGTTCATTAGCAAAAATCATAACTCTTCTACAGGCCAAAGCCTCAACCATTGCTGCTACGTTTGGGAGGGAAATTTATTCTGAAAGAGCACCAATCACATAGCCTGAGGAGTCAAGGACAACAACACCCAAGCCTGCACATCCTGAATCATTGAAGGTTGCCCCTTCAAAATTGACCTTATGTAGAGGAGAAATGGGTGCATCGGAATCCATCTCACAACCCGGGCTACAAATGCACTAGGTTTATTATGAAAAGCATGGGCTAACTTGAAATCATTAAGCATACATTCTGCCTTCGACCGAATCAAATGGTTCTCAGTATGGAACTCTCCAGCACGTGTCAACATGTGCTTTTCACGCTTATCATATTCACCAATTTCATGTTATTGTTTCTTATGTCATTTGAAATGAATCATTAACAAGCCTTTGACTAATATAGATTGGAAGCAAATATTAAAAAACAGAAGATATTACTTCGGTTACAAACTATGATATCTTCTTTACATGGTAAATGAGTTTCTATGATGCTTATGTCAACCTAGTAGCCCATCAGTTAATACACCCAACACCTACTTCTCATGCACCTTATTTTATAATAATGCTTATGTTAAGATTGTCGTTTGAGGTTACGAATTTGTAGTGCTACAGTATTTAAGTATAAGGACCATTTAAGATAAAAGGCTCTCAACTTTCGTTATTCTACCAAATTTAAAGATACTAATTTTGAGTATTAAAGAAAAATGAAGCCAAAAATATATTATCTTACCAAAAATATATATTGTAATTTTGGACATTAAATATGTAAAGTCATATTGATTAGTAAAGAAAAATAAAGAGATGCTTTATCACCGCTCTTCTTTCCCAATATGTCTTGCTAAAATAGGAAAGATGAAATCCAGTATTATTGCTTTGCCCAAAATAATAAATCTCAATTTTTAGTCGTAAGAGAAAATGAAGCAAAAATTTATTACTATACAAAATTATAACTTCAGATATTAAAGAGGAGGGCAATTCTTATTTCGCTTCCAAGTTTAAGAACCCCAAACTCAAGCATTAAAATAGGAGATTATTCGGTTTTCTTTTTATAAGTAGGGCAACGTATTGAATTATAAGCATACATATGCATGTGACATTTAAATAACGTGACAACTATTTTTGACCGTCAATCTTAAATAATTTTAAGATAGTCTCTTTTATTATTCCATCAAAAGCCCAAAAAACTTAAAAAGAAAGTTTCAAGCAAAATTGCAAATTTTATATTTGCCTTATAGGCTTAAAAATAAGAGATGTTGCTCATCGACATTCCAAGTTTCAAGATCCCACTTTTGGGTATCTAAAAGCATGGAGCCAGATATAATTATTGGCCTTGAGATCCTTCTTGCTCCCTTTAAAATTGAAACATGGCATGCCAAATTATTTCTCTGAATTTTGCATATGCTCATGCTCAACTAATTAATTACATGTGTAAAACATCGTTTTCTTTTGATCAATATCTCACATGTTATAATTCGTAAATATATATATATATATATATATATATATATATATATATATATATATATATATATATATATATCATATGTTATAGCTCATCAAAAAATAGATCCCTTTTTAGGAGAAATCCCATAAACATATGATTGATTATGAATTCACAAATAATAATCATGACCCACTATTCCAGACATTTCTAAATGATATTGGCTGCTTTAATTTTGAGAAGGAATTCCAAAATATATTTGTGTTATGTAAACGCTCTAAGGGATATTATGCTATGTCATAGACGCATCAACATATATCGCCCTTAAGTTAGAATTTTTTTTTAATTAATATTATTTGTGAATTTCTTTATTGATATCGTTGCTCCTAGTCTAACACTTTGCACAAAAAGAGTACATGTAGTACAACAACTAGACTAGAGCAACTAGACTATCTCGATTGTACATATACTGTCAAGTCCACAGGACTAAGGATGAGAACTCATCAAGAAGAGCTTGCTAAAAAGAAGATCAGAGGTATGTGACATGATAGCATCATACCACCACATCTCTATCTATATATAATTGTTGACACTGTTATAAGGTAATTTTGTACCAAGGCCAAAAATCATGGAAAGGCCTAGACTCTTTCCATAGCATCATGAATATTTCTTTCATAATGGCACTACTATATGTCTATAATTGTTGACACTGCTATATGTCTATTACATAATGGCTCACACAATGGTATCTATGAGACGTGATGTTGAAACATTAGCTTGAATATTTATTGAATGTGAATGTATGATGATAGATCACATGTCAAGCATAAGTACTCTCTTTAAATTGTAGTATATGCGTAACCAATTAGGCATGTAATAATAGAAGCACATGGCATAACCTTTGTCCCTAAAGGAAGGAAATATAACCTTGAACGAACAAAGTGTCCTAGTACTTGTACCTTCAAAAGAATGAAGCATAAGAGATCTAAGCCTCAAACATGAAATAGCACGTTAAGCTTAACAAAAGAGATCTTAAAGGAGGGAGAGATTGCCAAGAAGACTACAACAATGAAAAGATTGAGGTACGTACACAATAGTATCGTGATTTAAGGTCTCTTGTCGAGGTAACTCATTTATTTATTTCTTTTTAAATAGCCATGCCATATATTAGCTTATTACAACTAAGTGCAAATCAAACTTGCATGATTATCTACAAATATGTATATATAGAACATGCTGAAAATATTGCTATAAAATTATCACAATTATCACAATTAATATGGCTTTATATATTATTAGTAGCATATGTTTCATCATCATGAATCAGAGAAATTCTATTAAGTCTCCTAAATTTAAAATGCTAGATGATCGTGTTCACAATATGGTCATGAGTCTAAATCTCAATAAATTTTTGCTATCTCTGTCAACTCACCAAGATTTTTTTAAATTGCTTTAAAAATTATATACAATGCAAGCAACTAACAAATACTATTTTAAAGAAGCATATAGTCAAATAGCTTCAATTTTTTTTTTTTTTTAATATTATAGAATACTTCTCTATGATTCATATAGAATGCATCTCATCAAATGACATCCATAATTGTATAGCATGCAATTGCATATTTGTACATTGTCATTCCTAACAAAATGCAGCTAGCACTATTGAAGTGACTTAAGCGTACAATTACGCTCTGTTTGTTTCGCTGGAAAACCTTCTGTAAAGATAGTTTTCCACATTTTCCAGTGTTTGGTAGCACAAAAAAAACCTGGTCAATGGAAAACTATCTTTGGTCAACGGAAAACTCTAATAAAAATAAGGCTTATTTTCTATAAGCTGTTTTCCAATTTTTTTTTTTGGAAAACAATCTCTCTCTCATGCGTTGCATCTCCTATAAATATTATCTTCGTCTATAGCCGTGGGAAACATAATTTTTTGGTGCCTTCTCTCTCTCATGGTAAGTTTTCTCACTTTTTCTCTCTTCCCTTTGCTTTTTCTCTCCTCACACTCTCACCGTTACTAACTCTAGTCTCTCCTCTTCCCATAGATCTCTCTCTTTAACTGTCTCTCTTCTCTCTTTTCTCCATGTTTCTCTTCCCTTCTGTAACACAATTCTCTGATTAGATTTTTCTTTACTTCACTGACTGATCAATAGCTCCAACTTGCAAAGGAGAACAAATTTGCAGCGGTAATTATTTCATTCCTCTCTACCAAAATCTCAATTCTTTGCTTTAAATTTCAAGCTCGATTTTCTTTTTTCTCTAAGAAATTTTCGGTTTGATGGACTCCAGGCAGAAGTTACTTCTTTTTCGTACATAAAGTGCAAAAAAAAAAAAAAAAAAATTATAGAAGAAGAAGAAGAAAGAATGAAAGAAGTAAAAGATGAAAATTTTAAACATAGTAACTATATTGCTCTAAATTGCTTTTACATGGGATAATCTTTACCGTTGACTAATAATATTGTTATATAATAAATGATAATTGTTTAGGAGAATTGCATTTGTTGGCAAATACATTTTTTGTTAGCAGATACTATGTAGTGATAATATATTATAAAGTACATTATGTAAATACATAATTTAGAGTAATATTGAAGACTTGTAGTTGATCATAGTAGACAAATGGTTGATATGTGTGTGTGTGTGTACGTACGTTACTGTCTATATATATGAGCAAGATGAGTGGTAGAGATCATGAAAATTTGACAACTAATTAATTTTGATTGTATTTATTGTCAAAATTTTAGATTAAATAGTATGAAAACCAAATTCATTCTTGGTTTTTTATTTATAATGATTACATTAGTTAGTTTACATAATATACATGTTTTAAATTATACAAGAAATATTTTAAAAAAATTGCATACCAAACACCAGAAAACATTCTCAAGCACATTTTCAAGGTCATTACCAAACACTGGAAAATAAGACAGTTTTCTAGAAAATACTCTTTGAAAAATGAACCATTTTCCAGAAAATGTTAATGTTGAAACAAACAGAGCGTTAAAGAAGAAGGAAGAGGAAATTGCTATTACAAACAGCAATGGCCATAGTCGTCAAAGCACTCCAAAAAAAAAAATCCAATCATTATAGACCATTCCGCTAGTCGTCAACAAACGAGAATTGCACTTTTCATGTTTGAACGGGGGCAAAAACGTGGCCTAGTTCTTACGCCTTCAAAAAATTGAAGCAAAAGAAATCTAGGCCTTAGACACAAAGTATCATGTTGAGCTTAAAGAATCTTGAAAAGAGAAGAGCTCGTCATCTTAAAAAGAGAAGAGCTGGTCAAGAAGATCCCAGCAATAAAAAGATTGAGGTATGTGACAAAATAGTGTCGTCATTTAAGGTAACACATTTATCTCTGTCTCTTTTATATTCGTCAATAAAAATTTACACCTAGTAAGGTTTCATGCAAAAATGTATGTATTACTAAACAGATCACAAAAGAGATAAAACTCTAGGATTACAAGGAAATAAGAAAAAGGTCGACCTAGGCTATTGGTAACTTATTATTCATATATGAATTGTTCTAAAATTCTTGTTTAACCAAGTCTTGGCAAGCGAATGTGCTACTTAATGCAAATATCAACATAGCCTCAAGAAGGTCCGAAATGACATAGCATCAAGGAATCTTTCCAGCAACAAGTGACAAGATTCCTTAAATGGATGTAAGTCACCAAAAAATGGCTAAGTGATAAGATTCTACCAAGACGGATGTAAATCACTGACAAAGCCTATGTGACAAGATTCCTTGAATGGATGTAAGTCACCAAAAAATGGCTAAGTGATAAGATTCCACCAAGATGGATGTAAATCACTAACGAAGCCTAAGTGACAAGATTTCTTGAATGGATGTAAGTCACCAAAAAAAAAAAAGACAAGATTCCACTAGACTAGTGTAAATCACTGACGAAGTCTAAATGACAAAGCTCCGTAACTAGATGTAAGTCACCTAAAAGTGGATAAGAGACTAAATAACCTTAGACGAGTATAAGCAGACAAGGATTCTCACACAAACACAAGTCACACACAAATCAAGAATATCAAATGTGACAACCAGAGAATGAATGAAAGAAGAAGCATCGAAGTGATCAAAAATGGTCGTCTAAAGAAATCACCTTACTCTTCAGTAGTGATAAAAAATGGTCGTCCAAAGAAATTAGCTTGCTCTTTAGCAGTGATAAAAAATGGTCGTCCAAAGAAATTAGCTCACTTTCAAGATCAAGCTATGATCCCTCGAACGTCCAAAAAGACCTTCAAAAGGCAGATACTAAGAAGAAAGTAGTTGAAGATAAAGAAGTCAGAATCTAAACAAGTCAAAAACATTCCCTAAACCTAACTAGCATAAAGCAAAATCAGACTTGGGAATGGGAGGCAACTGATGAGTCCATAAAAACCATTAAGGTCGTCCATCTTAATGAACGATCATTACGTCATTAGTAGGCCATCAAAGATAGATGAGTAACCGCCCAACACATTCAATAACGACCATCAAAGGTTTTAAACTCTCTCATCAAAACAAAGAACGTTACAATTAGGTTAATAATCACCCTCATTTATGTCCAATAGCTACCTAAGTCACCTATAAAAGGGACAATCTGTCCATTTTCTAAGGGATGTCAAAAACTACTATAAAATAGTACAAAACACTATCTATATACGAAATAGACAGGCTGATACTAACTTAAGCATTGGATGCTTCCCCACCGGGCACAACCCGGTGGTCTCTTTGATCTATCTCTCTTTTATCTTACAGGTCCTACAAGATATTCTAATGCTCTGGATTGGACGAGTGACCTAACTGACGATTTTGGCATCATCAGTTTTTTTATACCTTTTTCTATTTTTAATTATATGGATTATTAGAGAGAGAGAGAGAGAGAGAGAGAGAGAGAGAGAGAGAGTTGTGATGATTATACATAATTATACACAATTCTTCTTCATGTTAAAAAGTAGCAGGTCCTATTTAATTCAATTTGTAAAATTTTTTCTCTTAAAAAATAATTTGGTAAAGTTTATTGTCATAGAATAAGAGATTTAAGGTTTGATCACCGCCTATATCAAGACCAATTAGTGTCTTAGTCTCTTTCTTTTTCTTTTCTTTTCTTTTTTTTTTTGAGAAACCAGACCAAGACGACCAGGGGAGAAATAACCATAATTTAAGGAATATCAAACATAAGAAGAGGGGCAATGTCCTCTGGCACCTCTTCGAGCCAAATAGCTAAGCTTAGAGAGTCTTTAGCTTTCTTAGTGAGGGTATCCGCAACAACATTACAATTGCGTTTAACATGACTAAACTAAATAAAGTCAAAATCTGCAGCTAATATCCTGATATCTTCAACGATGTGTCCATAATCCGTGAGTTCTGAGTTGCTATGGATAATGGCTTGGATGACGACAGCAGAATCTCCTTCGAAGACCACCTGTCTTAGACCGATTTCTTTGGCAAAGAGGAGAGCTCTACAACATGCTAAAGCTTCCAAGACAGCAACTGAATTAGATAGAGGGATCGGCATAGATAACGCACCAATAGCTTCGCCCCTGTTGTTGCGAACGATCACACCAATTCCTACTCAGGAGCTTTGTCTGATTATAAAAATCAATAATGAAACATCTTCCCCCCTTAAAGGTAATTGTACTTCAAATGAACCATCTTGTTAGCCATATCTTCGCCAAAGGTAATACTTTTAAATGAGTCCTTTTATATTTAAATATTACTTACATAATATTTATATATTTTATATATGTCATAATTTTATTTAATTAAAATATATTATTCTTACTTTTTAATAAGGGTGATTCACTTAATGGTAATTGAGTTGGATTGCTATTAATCCATAATTGTTTTTGGAAAATACTATAATTACTAAAATAATTTACTGCAAAAAAATTTACAAATGAATGTGAATCATGTGATAATGAATGTTATTGGAGGCACTTCAACAATATTATAATTGGATTCTAAAAAAAACAAAATTATAATTTAATATGTCTTACTTTTTGTGATGGATGACACTTCAATTCGTAAGAACCATGTAATAAAATTTTTAGTATCTTTGGTCCAGGGCAACTCCATGTGTAAGTCAATGTGGTCACAGGACTACCCTTACTTGAAAAAAAAAATGTGTATATATATACACATACACACACTTGCAATAAAAAATTATTGTAAACTAACCTATTTTGACCGCTCTGACTTGATAATCACAAGAATTTAGGTTCAACAAAAATAAGAGTAATGCTATATTTACAAAATTTTAATAATAATTTCACAACAAATCCTACTTGATAAGCTGTTACTAATCTAATTAGGGCCCAATATTGATATTAATTTTTTAACCAACCAATAATAGATGGTCGCATAAGATTTGTTGGGAAAATATCATAAACATAGCATTACTCCAAAAGTAATTCTAACCCCTCAAATATAATCCTTAACCCCTTAAACCTAAAAAAAAAAAAAAAAAAAAAAAAAAAAAAAAAAAAAAAAGCCTTAAATAACAACAATAAAAATTAGCCCAAAAAACAACAAAAATAACCCAAACAAAAACATATATGACTAGACCAAATAACAACAAGTGAACAAATTATTCAACAAAAAGACTATTCAAAAGCAAAATATAAAAAATTTCTAAACATTCAAATTTGTAATTCATTCATAAAAATAATCTCTAATTTCATTTTTCCTAGTAAAAGCACTAAGAGAAATATTGTCATTATGAGTTCTTCCCAGCAGTTACACTCTCTTTGGCTTTATAGTCGCAATAATTTTGCTCTTCTTAACAACTCAACTCACAATTGGAACAAATATCATCTCTCTCTCTCTCTCTCTCTCTCTCATTTTTCTTTTCTCTATTATCATTTCAACTCTCTCACTTTATTACTGTCATCTCAATATTTTCAATTCACACTTTATCTCTTATTAGTCCATTTTTTCTCTTTGTTAGCTGAAAAAAATGAAATATTTCATGTATTTGCGTGTTTTTTTTTTTTTTTGGTGACATTGATATACTTATTTTATTTCTTTATTAAATTTTGTATAATTTAATTTCTTAGTAATCATCTTAAAAAAATATTCCTAGAGCTACCTCTATTTTAGGTATCAATCAATTTTTTGGGCTTTCAGCAAGTGGAGAAAAAAAAAGAGACAACTTACATTTTTAGAAAAATAAAAAATACTACAGCCCCCACATTTAGGGGCCTCTCTGGCCTCGGTCTAGGGCTATCCTTGCTAATATGCAATTTAAGGATTTGTGTGTGTAAATCCAAAAAATTGAAATTGCAAGGTAGAAAAATTAAAACAAAAAAAGGAATGTGACATAAGATTAGGGACATTAAATGTAATGCATTGTCAAAAAATGTTGTTACCATTCAAATGTCAAATAAGGAATTAGAAATATAAACAAATATGGAAACCCAAAAAAAAAAAAAATCTAAATAGAAAGTTTGATATGACATAAGCTTAGAAATAAATGCATTGTCTAATTATATGGTGTTGTGAATGGAATATAGTATCAAATGTCAAATGTGATGTTGCTGCTATCCAATATGACTATAAAAGGAATAAAAAACAAGAATGGAATAAAAACCAAAATACAATTGGAAATGACATAAGCTTATAGACAAATAAGATGTACTTACTGTCTTATATGATGTTTTGTATCACAAACAAAAAAAATAAATAAATAAAATAATCTACAACTTTTAACACAACTCTCCTACATAACAGACTGCTAGTCACCAAGGGTGAAGGGAGAGGAGACTTAGGAGGGAGGGGGGGGGGGGGGGGGGGAACACCTTGGCTTTTTAAAAAATGTCCCACTCCATCTATTTTAATGGTAAAAAATTCAAAACTTTGAATAAATGTTAAGTAATGACCCCCTTCATTTTTTTTAAGTATAAATACTCTTTAATTTATTGGTGTCTCATTTATTTTCCATTTAACATTGACTTTCTATCATATATAAGTCATTAATTTTATGAGCATTTAAAGCACAGTTTTGTAAAAATATATTAGTAAATCTCTTTAGACTTTAGGTTTATAAAAATATATAAGTAAATGTCTTTGACAAAAGATTTTTTGAATTTAATATTGAGTCGGGGGCGTGGGCGGGGGGGAACACCTTGGCTTTTTAAAAAATGCCCCACTCCATCTATTTTAATGGTAAAAAATTCAAAACTTTAAAATAAATGTTAAGTAACCCCCCTCTTTTTTTTTTTTTTTAAGTATAAATACTCTTTAATTTATTGGTGTCTCATTTATTTTCCATTTAACATTGACTTTCTATCATATATAAGTCATTAATTTTATGAGCATTTAAAGCACAGTTTTGTAAAAATATATTAGTAAATCTCTTTAGACTTTAGGTTTATAAAAATATATAAGTAAATGTCTTTGGCAAAAGATTTTTTGAATTTAATATTGAGTCGGGGGCGGGGGCGGGGGGGAACACCTTGGCTTTTTAAAAAATGCCCCACTCCATCTATTTTAATGGTAAAAAATTCAAAACTTTAAAATAAATGTTAAGTAACCCCCCTCTTTTTTTTTTTTTTTTTAAGTATAAATACTCTTTAATTTATTGGTGTCTCATTTATTTTCCATTTAACATTGACTTTCTATCATATATAAGTCATTAATTTTATGAGCATTTAAAGCAAAGTTTTGTAAAAAAATATTAGTAAATCTCTTTAGACTTTAGGTTTATAAAAATATATAAGTAGATGTCTTTGACAAAAGATTTTTTCAATTTAATATAGAGTCGGGGGGGAACACCTTGGCTTTTTAAAAAATGCCCCACTCCATCTATTTTAATGGTAAAAAATTCAAAACTTTGAGTAAATGATAAGTAATGACCCCCTTCATTTTTTATTTTTTTTTTAAGTATAAATACTCTTTAATTTGTTGCTGTCTCATTTATTGGTGTCTCATTTATTGCTTTTAATGCTCAAAAAAAAAATTTGTCGGTGTTTCATTTATTCTCCATTTAACATTGACTTTGTATCATATATAAGTCATTAATTTTATGAGCATTTAAAGCACAGTTTTGTAAAAATATATAAGTAAATCACTTTAGACTTTAGGTTTATAAAAATATATAAGTAAATTTCTTTGACAAAAGATTTTTTGAATTTAATATAGAGTTGGGGGGGAACACCTTGGATTTTTAAAAAATGCCCCACTCCATCTATTTTAATGGTTAAAAATTTAAAACTTTGAATAAATGTTAAGTAATGACCCCTTTCATTTTTTTTTTTTAAGTATAAATACTCTTTAATTTATTGGTGTCTCATTTATTTTCCATTTAACATTGACTTTCTATCATATATAAGTCATTAATTTTATGAGCATTTAAAGCACAGCTTTGTAAAAATATATAAGTAAATCTCTTTAGACTTTAGGTTTATAAAAATATATAAGTAAATGTCTTTGACAAAAGATTTTTTGAATTTAATATAGAGTCGGGGGGGAACACCTTGGCTTTTAAAAAAATGCCCCACTCCATCTATTTTAATGGTAAAAAATTCAAAACTTTGAATAAATGTTAAGTAATGACCCCTCTCATTTTTTTTAAGTATAAATACTCTTTAATTTATTGGTGTCTCATTTATTTTCCATTTAACATTGACTTTCTATCATATATAAGTCATTAATTATATGAGCATTTAAAGCAAATTTTTGTAAAAATATATTAGTAAATCTCTTTAGACTTTAGGTTTATAAAAATATATAAGTAAATGTCTTTGACAAAAGATTTTTTGAATTTAATATAGAGTCGGGGGGGAACACCTTGGCTTTTTAAAAAATGCCCCACTCCATCTATTTTAATGGTAAAAAATTCAAAACCTTGAGTAAATGTTAAGTAATGACCCCCTTCATTTTTTATTTTTTTTTAAAGTATAAATACTCTTTAATTTGTTGGTGTCTCATTTATCGCTTTTAATGCTCAAAAAAAAAAAAATATTTGTTGGTGTTTCATTTATTCTCCATTTAACATTGACTTTCTATCATATATAAGTTATTATTTTTATGAGCATTAAAAGCACAGTTTTTTAAAAATATATAAGTAAATCTCTTTAGGCTTTAGGTTTATAAAAATATATAAGTAAATGTCTTTGATAAAAGATTTTTTTGAATTTAATATAGAGTTGGGGGGGAACACCTTGGCTTTTTAAAAAATGCCCCACTCCATCTATTTTAATGGTAAAAAATTCAAAACTTTGAATAAATGTTAAGTAATGACCCCCTTCATTTTTTTTAAGTATAAATACTCTTTGATTTATTGGTGTCTCATTTATTTTCCATTTAAAATTGACTTTCTATCATATATAAGTCATTAATTTTATGAGCATTTAAAGCACAGTTTTGTAAAAATATATAAGTAAATCACTTTAGACTTTAGGATTATAAAAATATATAAGTAAATTTCTTTGACAAAAGATTTTTTGAATTTAATATAGAGTTGGGGGGGAACACCTTGGATTTTTAAAAAATGCCCCACTCCATCTATTTTAATGGTAAAAAATTCAAAACTTTGAATAAATGTTAAGTAATGACCCCCTTCATTTTTTTTTTAAGTATAAATACTCTTTAATTTATTGGTGTCTCATTTATTTTCCATTTAACATTGACTTTCTATCATATATAAGTCATTAATTTTATGAGCATTTAAAGCACAGCTTTGTAAAAATATATAAGTAAATCTCTTTAGACTTTAGGTTTATAAAAATATATAAGTAAATGTCTTTGACAAAAGATTTTTTGAATTTAATATAGAGTCGGGGGGGAACACCTTGGCTTTTAAAAAAATGCCCCACTCCATCTATTTTAATGGTAAAAAATTCAAAACTTTGAATAAATGTTAAGTAATGACCCCCTTCTTCTTTTTTAAGTATAAATACTCTTTAATTTATTGGTGTCTCATTTATTTTCCATTTAACATTGACTTTCTATCATGTATAAGTCATTAATTTTATGAGCATTTAAAGCACAGTTTTGTAAAAATATATAAGTAAATCTCTTTAGACTTTAAGTTTATAAAAATATATAAGTAAATGTCTTGGACAAAAGATTTTTTGAATTTAATATAGAGTCGAATGTGATGTTACTATCCAATATATATGGAATATAAACGAAAATGGAAACTAAAAAAGATATGTCCAAACAAAGTTGGATATGCCATAAGCTAAGATAAAAATACATACAATGTCTTACAGTCTTATATGGTGTTGTTATTTTTCCCAAATTTAAAGTTGCACAGCCTTCTTTGCGAGAGAGAGAGAGAGATATATATATATATATATATATATATATATATATATATACACGCGTGACTTGAGGCATGAGTACTTCATTGTTTTTCAATTGTTAGCACTTAGTTGTTCTTAAACTTACCCCCTCCATTCCAAAGAAAATGGCGAAGCTTTCATCTGTCTTTATTGCCTTCTTTCTCATCTTTACCATGGCCTCTTTCATCGAAGTCTATGTGAGCCCTCTCTCTCTCTCTCTCTCTCTCTCTCTCTCTCTCTCATATATCATCACATGAAAATGTACAGATAAGAAAAATTATTAAATAAATCTTACCAGTTACAATATGTTAACTATTTAAATTACTGTTTCAATTTTTTTTTAATATTACACTTTTACTTTTGTATTGAAAAATAAAAATGCTATTAAATATTAAAATTCCTTACTCTTCCTGTGCATTTTTTTACTAGTTTGGCAACCCCTAAAAGCGCTCCTCTGTAATTGTGAATTTGTGATTCACTTGTGAAAGTGGTTTCTGGACTGCACAGAGGACGTTTAAATATAGAAGCAACTTCCTCACAAGCTATTTTGTGGTTTGATTAATTTTGAATAATTGTCCATGAAAATGTTTTCTCAAAAAAATATATTGCTTTGTAAAGTATTTTATTTAAGTATTTAACATGTTTGGGATTCATATGTAGTTTTTCCATGAATTGTTTAAGAAGGAGACCATCATTAACGGCATTAATAATCTTTATTCTAAAATAAAATTTCAAACAAATTAAGATCATGATGCTGAAAGTTCTCATTTTTTCTTTTCAAGGACGTGAAACATACATCTAAGTTTTTTATTTTTTGAGGATTTTATTTTCCATTAAATTTGAAATTTCCTTTTAAGTTCTTTTTAAAAAAAAAAAAAAAAAAATTCAAGTATAACAAACATAGTCATAGGGCTAAAATAATTACTTGCGTTTGACTTTTTTCTCAACACAAAAAAAAAAAAAAAAAAAAAAAAAAAAAAAACCCTCCCTTGCTTCCATTATCTGGTTTCCCTAATGGGAAGAACATGAGTTCATATCATCCTCCTCCCACTTTTTGTAACAATAGATAAATAAATGGACTAAGTTAATGTTTAAAAAAAAAAAATTCCTTCAATATCATATATTTTTTGGTATTGAATATGGAAGACACTCAAGATTTGCTTCCTCTTTTCGTATATGTATAATTACCATGAAACAATGTAAGATCTTAACTCCATATATTGCATTCTTTGAATATGTACAGGCTGGTGGGGAGGGATCACTTACTCCAGCAGGTATGTATAAGATCATTTTTTTTCGTAACCAATTACTAATTATTATTCTTCTTCTTCTCATCCCAATTTGGAACTTAAACAATATTAATGTTGTAACATATGTGCATGGTTTTCAATTTTTTTCTTCATAGGGTGTGCACCGGCCTGCGACTTTCGGTGCTCCAACACTCAATATAAGAAAGCATGCTTAACGTACTGCAACCTATGCTGCGCGAAGTGTTTATGCGTCCCCTCCGGCACGTTCGGGCACAAGGAGGAATGTCCATGCTACAACAACTGGAAAACTAAGGAAGGCGGACCCAAGTGCCCATGATGTGCCAAGCAAACCATGAGGAGTAGGAAAAAAAAAAAAAGTCATTGTTTGACAGTTTTTTTATGCTAAATTGAAATAAGAAAAGCGTAATTGAAGAGATCGATGAGCAGTTGGCAATCGCAGTTGCCAACTTTCACCTGCTCTTTCAAATTCTTCTAAAAGATTTAAAAAATTGTGGCTTTTTTATTACCTTTTTTTTTAAAAATCTTTGATTGTTTGGATTACGAGAGATTTATGAACTATTTTTAAAAAAATATTATGAAAAAATGATAAAATAATTAATTTTATTAACAACTTTTTATATTTTCCCTAAAAATAATGTTAAAACTTTTCTAATATAGTTTATTAACAATTATCCTAAGGGCATCCGTTAACATGACCATTATGAGAGAGAGAGAGAGAGATCTGGAATGAAAAATATCCATAATCAAAATTGGGAAATTTATTAGATAATCCAGGAGTATACTCCTTCCCTCTCACATAGAAGTGGGCCCCATGGTAGGTGAGACACACCCCTATGTGAGAGGGACGAAGTATAGTACTTCCAAAGTACCCAATAATAACCCTCAAAATTGAGACAAAATAAAAAAGAAACTAATCCAACTCCCTTGATGTTCAAAGTTTGGCTACAAACTTAGTTGCAGTCAATAATCTTACAACTCCCATTAAAAAAATTAACAAGGTTACATATTTTTAAAATTTAATAATTGATTGCATTTTCTTTATAGTCTTAACATTCATGTCAAAATTTTATGCCAATCAAATGCTATGTATTATTTGATCCATAAATATATTTTTTATGCATAATTTTAAAATACAAAAACTTAAAATATAAACATTTGATTGACGAAATGGTTATTAATCTTTGATCTTCTAAAAATTTTGCAAGTATAGAGTATATAAGAAGAAAATATAATATAATTGTAAATTTGGCAAAATTTATATCTAATAAAAAAATATTGAGTAGAGTTGTAGCAATTGGCCAAACTTTGTCCTTCCCTTATCACACCATACAAAGCAACATAAAAGCTCATGCTGAGCAAGTAGAAGGCCATATAAACTATGTACTCTACTCCCTTCATTTCCATGGTCTCTTTTTCATGGACTCCCCTACACTCTTCTCTCTCCCTCACTGGTTCTCAAGTAGGTGTTGAATCCAATGAATTGTAGAAGCCCAATTATTCCGTTTCACTTTTTGCTATTCTTACTAAACACATCGAAACGGTGTGAATATTAACTCAACAAAAATGGAACACAACAAAACACTATTCATTTGGTTCCTTGCACTTTTTTTTATAAGAATTTTTTTTTTTTTTTTTTTTTGAGAAACCAGACCCGAGGGCCAACTTTATTGAAGAAAACTGGAAAAAAAAAAAAAAAAAAAAAAACAAAACAAAACAAAAAAACAAAAAACAACAACAACAACAACAACTTACACCGCATCACGCGCAACTAGTGGAGCTATATCATCAGGAATGGATTCAATCCAAACCTATAGCTCAACATCAAACTTACTTTGTCTAGCAAGAAAATGGGCAACTGAGTTGCCTGATTGTTTTACATGAGAATAATTGCATACATGAAAATCTGTAGCAAGCACCAAAACATCGCTCAGCACCTGACCATATTCTGGGTGATTCGAATCTTTAGACAAAATTGCTTTCACTTTCTACATCTCCCTCAAAGACTCTGAGTTCCTTGGCAAAAATCATAACTCTTCTACAGGCCAAAGCCTCAACCATTATTGCTGCGTTTGGGAGGGAAATTTATTCTGAAAGAGCACCAATCACATAGCCTGAGGAGTTGTGGACAACAACACCCAAGCCTGCACATCCCAAATCATTGAAGGTTGCCCCGTTAAAATTGACCTTATATAGAGGAGAAATAGGTGGATCGGAATCCATCTCACAACCCGAGCTACAAATGCACTAGGTCTATTATGAAAAGCATGGCCTAACTTGAAATCATTAAGCATACATTCTGCCTTCAACCGAATCAAATGGTTCTCAATACGGAACTCTCTAGCTCTTTTAGCATTTCTATTATTCCAAATAAGCCAAAACATCATTGCCAACAAGTCCACATCTACTCTACTTCACATTTGAAAAGCCATTTCCAAAAGATTAGAAAACACACTAAACTTATACCTCAACTTCTTCTTAAGATCATCATCTAAGTCCTAAATTGCTAGGAGAGAATGGCAGCCCCACAGAGCATGAATTGTATCTTCGGTGGCTGACTTGCATTCTGGGCAGCACCTCTTCCACAATTAAACAATGTTGGAATTGCTTCATTTTCTGCTCTCCATACTAAATCTTTCACCTTTTGTGGTACCTAAAGGTTCCAAATACCCTTCCACATCGCTTTGTAACGACGACTAGAGGAGCAAGTTGGTCGTCAGGCCCGATCTAAAGTGAACAATAGCTGGTAGGCTGACCGGGTTAAGAACTCACCATTAGTTGAGGGGAACCAAACCTGCTTATCAGGTATATCTTGGAAGCTTAGAGGCAATCCAACAATCAAACTTGCTTCATGTGGAAGGAACTCTTGAGATATCAACTCCCTCCTTTAGGAATGTGTCTTGTGACCTATGAGTCTGTGTGAAGCATCGAGATTGGAGATACTATCTTCGATGCTGAAATTTTTGGCAACCATTTGTCACCTCTGATCTTAATGGATTCACCATTTCCCACTCTCCAAATAGTGCACAGTTCTATGACATGTCTAGCCTACAGCAAACTCTTCCAAGCATAAGATCCTTTATTTGGGTTATCATAGTCCATGATAGAGCAGGAAGGGAAAATTTTAGCTTTAAAAACTCTATAAAAAAGAGAATTATTATGGGTTTTCAGCCTCCAAACCTGTTGTGCTAGTAGAGAGTCATTAAACTTGCTTAACTCCCTAAACCCCATTCCGCCATCGCATTTTGGGAGGCATATTTTTCCCAGCTCATCCAATGGATTTTCTTTTGTTCTCCTCTATATCCCCACCAAAACTTCCTTATCAAAACCTCTATTTCCTTTATGAACCCTTTCGAGAGCTTGAAACAAGACATGGTGTATGTTGGGATTACCTGAACAACTGCCTCGATGAGGATTTCATGCCCCACCTGCAACAATAATTTCTCCTTCCAACCCTTGAGCTTCTTCCAAATTCTTTCTTTTATTATGCTAAAAGATTTCTTCTTTGCTCGACCAATCAGTGACGGAAGACCCAAGTATTGTTCAAATCTTTGGACTGATGGGACACCCAAGAAATTTTTGATAGCTTCCTGTGTTTGAGGCAAAGTATTAGTGTAACACCCCAACCTAATTTCATAATTAATTTTATAGGTTTATATGCATGTCATTATCTTAATTACTTTTAAGTGCATGAAGCTTTGATATTGTGACATTATAGAACATATATGCTCTTTTAATGTGATGGATATAACTTTATAAAGGTAAGTATATATATATATATATATGCAAAGTTATATTATTTTTTGTAGAAAAGTGAGTGTGAATGCAAGAAAGTTGAAAAAGTGGGGAAAAAGGGGGTGTGATTTTTCTTCCCTAGCCTTCCATGTATCCCACCCCAATTGTCCACATCTCTTATCTTCTTTGGCTGCCCCAAAAGTCTTCTCCTTATCCTATTTTCTTGGCTGCATCAGACCAGAAAGTCCAGCCCTCTTTCCCTACTCCTTTTTCTTTGTTTTTGTTTTCTTCTCTCTTCGCTCTTACACGGCAGCCTTCTCTCTCTCACCAAAACAAAATATCCTCTCTAAAGAAGAAATTAAAGGGTTAACACTAAAATTTCAGCTTCAAATTGTTGGGGGTAAGTAATCAAAACTTCCTTTGTTTATTTCTACTTCTTATCCTCTATCCTAATTTTAGAGGCTGAACTATGATTCCGTTTTAGTGATTTAAAATTTTAATGATATTGTGATCAATTGAATGTTTATTAACATATTTTAATATGTATACTATAGGTATAAAAATACCCAAATGAAATTAAGACCTATTGCTATTTGTTGATGATTTTGTAAGAATATGTACTGAAACTGTCTCTGTGATAGATTTGATGTTTACAACAAGAAAAATATGTATTAAATCATATTTTGTGAATTAGGATGCTAGGAGTAGTTTTTATGAATTCTAAGACACACATGGTTGTTATAGAAGTGGTTTCACAGCATTTGGATGAACATAAAAATAATGGTTTAATTTGTAAATTGCAAGAAATTCTGTCAGTACAGATTTGAGTATACTGTCTTGTGTGATTTTTAGTAAATCATGGGTTTATGCTTTGACTCCGAAATTTTTATGGTATATACTGGAAATACAGGGTAGTAGTTCTGTAAATTTTCATGACAATTGGGTGTGTGTGGACAGCCCATTTGTATTTTACAAATGGAGCTTACGCTGCTGAAATGAGCAGTGAACAGCATATGCTACACCTGACTTTGTGGATTTAATTTTCAAGTTAGGGTGTATGTTTTGAGTTATAATTTAATACGCTCATCCTTTGGTATGTTTGGAGCATATATAACCTTTATGAATTGGTTTCTTTATTGTTTGGGTGCATAATGTGTTTGATGATTGTATCATATGCTTTGGGGCACTTTATGTGATGGGAATTAAGATTTTCTTGAGTTTGAGAGTTAGGTTGTGATTGAGGTATAAGTTTATATATTAGGAAGAGTTTGTCCGTAATAAGTTTTGGTTTTTCATTTAGGTGGTGAGAACGAGAACACGGACACTTGAGCTCCTCTTGTACAATCTCTCGCGCCTTCTGTTTTCAGGTAAGGGATTTATGACATGTGCTTTTGATAAGTATAAAAATTGTTTAGAAAAATATTATGCATTAAAGCTTTTAATTAGAGATATTACATATATGCATGATTTAAGTAAATATGTGTTCGTAAGTTGTTCAATCTTATATACATAATAATTTTAGCATATTGATGCTATTATTTATATCATGAACATAATATTTAAGAATGAAGTGAATATGCTACTGTGGTGAAACAATTATATAAAAGAAAAGTTATCAAAAAAATATAGTTTTCGATTATTCCATTGTTATGATCTGAACTCAGCCAGTAGGGGTTATAATACTAGTATTTCCATGGAGATTCTGATTGGTTATTAAAAGTGGGACTGGCTCTGCTGTACCCGGCCTTGTTGGTAACAGCCAACTTGTGGAGGATGTCAACCTACCCCCATGGTTGAAAGTATGTATTATGATATGATTCCGGAATTACCTAGCATTGTGGGGAATGTTGGATGCCTGGCACTCTGTGCTAGAAGCCTCCTAAAGTAGTGACAGACTTACAATTGGATTAACTAATATGTATTATAAATGAGATATAAAACTATTTGAAAATTATAAGAAAAGTATGATGATAAGAAAGGTAAATTGAATGTGTTATAAGTCGGATGAGAAGTTATGATAAAGTATTTGATAGTCTGTTCAAAGATAAGATTACTGAATTATATTTCTTTATTATATGAAAGGAAAATGAAATATTCTCATCTAAAAGCTCTTAAGTTATTTTTAAGAATAATATGAACAGTATGAAGGCTATTTTATCAAATCTGGCATATCCATAAACTATTTGATTTACATGCATTCTTATTAAAGGCCCATGGAGCTTTAAAACCTTACTGGGCTTCGCAGCTCACCCTATTATATTTCAATGCACAGGTTCTTCTTGGAAGCAGCGAGAGTATTAGAGGTGACAAGGATTCTGTGTTTTCTCGTTTGTTAGAATGTAAAGTTTTGTTGTATAGCAGTTAGCTCTTTTGTTGTATAGAAGGAATCAAGATGTACTTGATCCTTTGAGCACAAATGTAATTCAGTACCTTAGCTTGTTGTGAACCCCAATTGTATGTCTTTGGAGTTAGGTTTGTAATAAGAGTTTTGCTAAACGTTTAGCTATGTAATATTTACACGAATACCTTAAGTTTCAGCCAGGTGGTATTTTTCCAAGTTTGAAGGAAATGAAATTTCAAGGTTTCCATCATATTTGTATATTTTGGCTTTTATGCAAGAAAATAAGCAGGAATTCAAAAAACAATTCTTGATAAGCACTAAACTCTAAAGTACAGGTTTGGGTCATGACAATTAGTGGTAAAAAAGATGTTCTCCTTACCCCTATTAATACTTTGACCCGAAGCTTGTTCATAACTGTAGAGGATTGATTGGATTTTAATGCACTCGGAGATGGAAGCTCTGCAGAAAACCAAGTTGTCATCGGCGAACAACAAATGAGAAATCTGAGGTCCAGCAGGACAAAGAGAGACACCACTGATATCATCCTTCCCTTCTGCTTTTCTAAATAGGGCATGAAGACCTTCAGTCACTAATAAGAATAAGTATGGTGACAGGGGATCACCCTGGCACAATCCTCTGATAAGAGAGATGAGGCCGTGTGGTTGACCATTGAGCATTATCGAGTAAGACACAAATCTGATACATGCAGAAATTAGTTGGATCCATTTTGAATTGAAACCCAATTTTCACATTATCTATTCAAGGAAATTCCATTCAACTCTATCATAGGCTTTTCTCTTATTGAGCTTCAACGCCATGTAACCCATTTTGCCAGACCTTTTTGCCTTCAAGTAGTGGAGTGTTTCATGAGCTATAAATATGTTGTCAGTAATTGGGCTCTCAGACATGAATGCATTTTGAGTCTCTAAAATCAACTGAGGAAGGAGGGGTTTCAGGCGATTTGCCAACACCTTTGCAATGATTTTATATAGCACATTGCTCAAACTAATAGGTCAAAAATCTGTTACCTTTCTTAGACTCTGTATTTTAGGAATAAGAGTTAGATAGGTATGGTTTAGGTCCTTAGGGATTGTACCTGAATTCAGAGCGGATAAGACTGCCTCTGTGACCTCCACTCCCACTTTGTTCCAGAATTTTTTATAAAAAAATGGAGGGAAACCATTTGGTCCTGGGGCCATGTCTGCATCCATTTGTTTTAAAGCAAACTTGGCTTCCTCTAGCTCAAATGGTCTAAGTAAGTCTTCGTTCATAGCCCTTCAAACCCTTGGTAACTCCCCCTTGATCACTGGCTCAAAGACACTGGGATTTGCCGAAGTAAACAGAGAGGAAAAATAAGAAATTAACATGCTATCGACTTGATTCTCATCTTCAATTTAATCCCCATGCTCATTCTCCAGGCCTGATATAAGATTTCTTTTGTTCCTTTCCGTTGTTCGGCAATGAAAATACTTTGTATTTAAGTCACCATGCTTTAACCAATCAACCTTAGAACGTTGATTCCATATACACTCCTCCATATCCAAGAGTTTCTTAATGTCGTCAGTGAGAACCTGTAGACGGTCATGCCCTCTTCCAACCATAGATGCAACCTCTGCCTCGACTAACTCTTTCCTTTTTTGGGCTAAAGTTTGACGAATATTCCTAAAAACATTTTTATTCCACAAATGTAGTTGAGCTTGGCAATTTTCAACTTTTTGAATAACTTTCCCCATTTAATCACCCAAAACATCCTCATCCCAAGCCGAATGTACAACTCCTTCACATCTCTCATCCTTGAACCACATGGCCTCAAGCCGAAAAGGTTTTTGAGGTCGATAGAAACATGTCCAAATATCATCAGAACACAACCAAATTGGTTTATGATCAGAGGACTAACCTGATAAATGATGGAGACGAACCGTTGGGAATTTTAACAACCAGGCTGATGTCAGTAAGGCTCTATCCAATCTGACCCAGACCACTTGACTATTAAACCTTCTATTGCACCATGTAAAAGGTAGACCCGAGAACCCAAGTCCTTCAACCCACAAACATCCAATCAATCTCTAAAATTTTGCATTTGATTCTCTGGCCTAATTGCCCCACCCGATTTCTCCCCTAGCTTTGTAATCTCATTAAAATCCCTTATATAGACCCATGATAAATTAAATTGAGAACTAAGGTGACGAAGAACTGACCAAGAATCTTCCCGGTTGGCCACTTCTGGAACTCCGTAAAACCCCGTGAAGCACCAGGTGTCATGGATTCATGGGTTCACCATCGCGTCAATATGCCGACGCGAGAAAGTTCAAACATGCAAATCCAGATCATTCATACAAAGCAGAGCTAATCCACCACCTAAGTTTCTCTTTGGCACGATGAACAAATTATCAAACTTCAGGCGACAGCGGAGTCGCTCAAGGTACGATTTCTTCTTCTTTGTTTCCATGAGAAAAACCACTTTGGGACCTTTTGCTTTCACCATATCAGAAAGCTCTCAAACACGCCGATGGTTCCCAAGCCCCCGACAATTCCAACTCAAGCAATTCATGATGAATGGCGAGGCTGAGATGCAACCACCGCTGATGAAGAAATTTGGGGAATGCCATGGGGAGATATTTCTCTCTTTTTTTGATTTTGAGCGTCTGAAGGATCAAGCGTTAGGTGTAAGTGATGTGGATTTTCTCTCTTGACTCCTGCCCCACTATCTTGGGCTGGGTGAATAAGTCTTGACCACTTACCAACTTTCGTTGAACTTTGATTTTCTTTAGGTCCAGCACCAGTTTGATTAACCTACAAAGAAGGCCTACACACTGATTGTTCATTTACAACAACAGCTAAGTGGGGCAAGCCCACTAGCTCAAGCCCACCTAAGGAATTTAAATGGGCTAAATGGATGGGATCATTGAAGCCACTACTCGCCTTACCCTTCCCTACAATACCTGCCACATCATCCGAGCTTAGCATGCTATTAGGATGTAAATCAGCCTTAGAACTAACAGAAGCTACACTTGAGATATCGCCAAAAGGTGGATCAAATTTCCTAAGATCACGATCTATTTCTTGTAATATAGTATGGAAAGTATCACTCCCCACAATCTGACATTCGGATTTAGTTCCCATCGAATTTTTAGATTCCTTTTCAGTCTTTGCTGAGATAGTTGACTCAAGAATATTTGAAAAATTGCTAGCTGGTAAATTCTCAACAGATGACGAAAATGATGGAGGTAAATTTGCACCCACATTAATGTCTCCCTCGTTTGTGTCCATTTCCATAATAAGGCTGAAGCTTACCAGTGGTCTAGCTACACCGTTCGTCGAACTAAGCAGGTCACTCGCAGGAGATGTCTCTCTATGAACCTATTTTCCCGCCCGTTCATAGAACCCAGGGACAATACAGGTTTGTTGAAGGACCTATACGAGGATGCTCTAATGTTGAGATTGTATTTGTTTTGCTTAGGTTTAAGGGTACCTTTGCTACTGATCCACAGCTCGCAGTCCTTATCGACATGATCTAAATGTCCGCACCAATAACAGATATTTGGTAACCTCTCGTACTTGAACACTACCCAAAACTTCTCTCCGTTCTCCATTGTTACCAAACGTCCTCAACACAAAGGGAGTGAAATATCCAACGTAACCCTGACTCGCATAAAGCCACCACCTTCTTCATCTACTCCTCCCATAGATCGACTGACCTCCCCAATTGTATCACAGAGTTTTTCAGCCACTTCCTTTGATATCGCGGAAGCTTGAAGAAAAGCACACATGATGCTCTCTTGATGGAATAGAAACTAAACTGTTAGTTTCTGGTAGTAAACCTCAAATCCACGAGGGGTTTTCCTGAATCCACAAGGGGTTTTCCTGAATCCACAAGGAGATAAAACTGGAATCCACCAGAAGAAAATTTGACAAAACGTCTGTGTTTATTGATAATAGTCTAATTTGCCTTCTGACAACTACAAAACATATAAATACTGAGATAAACATCTAAAACCCCTAATTTGCACTAATTACATGATTAGGTGACAAAATACTAAAATTTACCAAAAATGGCAAAATTGAGTTAAATGCAAAATCATAAACTACTGACCTTAAGGGTCATCCCAAAATAGATGAGACCTTATTCTAACTTTTAAACTAAAAGTTATTAAGGAAAAAAAAATATTACTATAAATAGCAAAAACACTGTTATCGGGGCCTTAATGAAGGAATTCGCCTATATTTTGGTGACGTTCATGAATTTGGATCAAAACGCCGTTTCCCTTCAACCTACCAAATTTCATGCAATTCCGACACTATTACCCTGATGGCCCCCTATTAGCACCCCCCTTTGGTCTTATGTTATGACTTCCCGTACCCCTGCTACTCCAGGAAGGCATGTGCTGTCTGTTCTACATCAATCCCCCCCACTTGAAAAGAAGCCGACCCCAAGTTCCCACTATCTGGTTCATCAGGAGGATGATAATCATACAAGTTAGCAACATTGAAGGTAGAAGAAATGCTCATGTCTGGAGGAAGAGCAACCACATAAGTATTGTTGTTGATCTTCTTAGTAATCTGAAATGGCCCATACTTCTTGTCCTTCAATTTGTTGTAGGTACCAACAGGAAATCTCTCCTTTCTAAGATAGACCGGAACTAAATCCCCAACATTGAAGATCTTCTCACACCTCTTCTTATCAACAGCTTCCTTGTACTTGGCATTTTTAGTTTCAAGTTTCTGCCTCACCTCCTCTTACATGGCCTGAATACGGTCAGCCATATTCTTTATTGCTTGACTCACTCCTGGAAGCTCAATTAAAGGTACCAAGTCCAAAGCGTGTTTTGGGGGCACACAGTAGACGATGGCAAATGGAGACTTACCAGTGCTTCTACTGACTGAACTATTGTACGCAAACTCTGCTTGGGACAATGCAAAATCCCACTGCTTGGGCTTCTCGCTTGAGATACACCGGATCAAATTCCCCAAAGTGCAATTAACCACTTTAATCTGGCCATCAGTCTGTGGATAACTAGTGTTGCTATAATTCAAAGAAGTGTTAAAACGCTTCCACAAAGTCCACCAGAAATGACTAATGAACTTGGTATCCTAGTCAGAGGTA
Organism: Quercus tomentella; assembly: GCA_028535165.1. Classification (NCBI taxonomy): domain Eukaryota; kingdom Viridiplantae; phylum Streptophyta; class Magnoliopsida; order Fagales; family Fagaceae; genus Quercus; species Quercus tomentella. The sequence goes on along the minus strand of JAPQVY010000100.1, from coordinate 41,516,887 downwards.
ATGGACTTTGGCACTCCATGCAAACGCATAACTTCTTTAAAAAACAGATTGGCCACTCGAGTAGTATATGAAGTCTTCTTGCATGCTATGAAATGGGACATCTTCGAGTACTGTCAACCACAACAAAAACAGAATCCATACCTCGCTGGGTTCGAGGAAGACCCAATATAAAGTCCATAGACAGATCCTCCCATGGTGCATGTGGAACTGGCAAAGGCATGTATAAACCAGTATTATGAGATTGACCCTTAGCAGTTTGGCAGATAGGCCACTTCCTCACATGATTGCCAACATCCCTCTTGAGTTGTGGCCAATAATACCTCTCTTCTACTAGTGCTATAGTCTTATCTCTACCCATATGTCCACCCAAACCTCCACCTTGCAGCTCCCTAATAATCTACTCCCTCAATGAACTTTTAGAAATGCATAATTGGTTACCCCGAAAGAGGAAACCATCCTGGATGTACATACTATTGACAGCAATATGAGTTTGTTGACACTTACCACAAATATCACCAAAATCCTCATCATTCTCGTACAGCTCTTTGAGGCAATCAAACCCTACAACTTCAGTATGTAGGGTGGTTGATGGGAATGACGAGGTTACATCCCACAGACGAAGCTAATACTAATGACGAAGAAAGCACCCATGACGAAGGCGTCCTGAATAACGAAGAAACTAGTCATCACTGACGAAGGCAGGGGAGTCATTCAATGCAATCAATCAATGACCTGGGCAATTACCAAATCAACCAGGCAGACCGTTGGGAGCCTCTTAAAAGCCCCATTATTGGACCAGAGGCGTTACCAGAGAAAGCATTAACAACCACAACGGCTAGCCCCCAAAGCCACATATATAAAGCCCTCATATTGTCAACAGAAGGTACTGATATACATTCACACTTTGAGAGAGCACTCTGGTTTTTTATCTTGTTCTCCCATTTTTCATTTCATAAGGTGCTTTCATTATTCTAATTTTGGCATTGGAGGCGTTGTGACAGGCACCACACCGGTGACCCTTATAGAGGATACATTCGCATCAACAAGGAGTTCCATCTGCCCACTTTGACTGACGAACTCGCGCTTCATCAGTTTGGCGCCGTCTGTGGGGAACGACAATTTCAGATTCATATTTGAAAACGTAGTTTCCATCAACCCTCTACATTCATATGGAATCCAACCCAGATTCAGCAGCCTTGGCCTAGCAAGTTCAAGCCCTTGCAGCCACCATTGAAGAACTCACCAAACAAAACCAGGAAATGAAGCTACGACTCTAGCAGGTTCAACAGGCTCAACAGGAAGAAAACCGATCCAAGGGTAACCTGGAGGGAGAAGGGGATAGCCACAGGAGAGGTACCCCTCAGAGGCCAACTACTCCGAACGAGCAAAACTCAGATCTCCTTCGAGAAATGAGGAAGGAATGGACGAACTGAGGAGCGCCATTAAGGAGAAGACGGACTAAAGCGTAGACAGAATGGTAAGGGCTACGGATTCGCCTTTCACCGCGGCGGTACTTGAATGCCCTGTACCGTCAAAGTTTCGCTTACCTCAACTTGAGCCATTCAACGGACTCAGAGACCCTCAGGATCATCTTAATACCTTTAAGACAACTCTAGGTCTTCAACAACCACCTGACGAGATACTATGTCGTTCCTTTCCCACCACTCTCAAAGGAGCTGCAAGAGAATGGTTCATGAAATTGCCGACCTCGTCCATAGACAACTTCGATCAATTGAGTAGTGCCTTCTTGCGCCATTTCATAGGGGGGCAACGTCCAAAGAGGCCGGTAGACTACTTACTCACCATAAGACAGGGAGAGAAGGAAACTCTGAGGTCGTATGTCAAACGCTTCACCCGGGAGACTTTGGAGGTGGACGAAGCCGATGACAAGGTGCAGCTGACGACCTTCAAGGCGGGGCTGAGGTCCAGAGATCTCATGGCCTCCCTCGCAAAGAACCACCAAAGACGATGGCAGAAATGCTCCTGAAAGCACAGAAGTACATGAATGCTGAAGATGCTTTAGCTACCATAAAGGATGCCGAGAAGCCAGGCGACAAGGCAAAGAAGGAAGACGACCATAGGGGGCAAAAGAGAAAGCGACCGGATCGTCGGAACAATGACGGGAATAGGAGGAAAGATGATAAAAGTCCTCGGACGGTAAGGTTTACTCCTTTGGTTATGCCTGTTGACAAAATTTTCACGCAGATCAAGGACGAGCATTATCTCAAATGGCCCAGACCGTTGCACTCATCCCCCAATGTCCGTGACAAGAACAAGTACTGCCGATTCCACAAAGATCACGGCCACAACACGGAAGATTGCAGAGACCTAAAAGAGCAGATAGAGGAGTTAATACGGAAAGGGAAGTTACAGAAATATGTGAAGAAAGGAGAATATAGCAAGTTCAAGGACGACAATAAAATCCAGCATGAATCCTTTTCCCGGGATGACGATCGTCCGTCCCAGCCTCCACACAAGGTGATAGAGGAGATAAACACGATTACGGGAGGGCCGTTTTCAGAAGGATCATTTAAATCACTCAAGAAGGCATACCAGGGACAGGTAAACAGTGTCCACGCCATACTTCCGTCTAAGCACCGACGAACATACCAGGACATATCCTTCAAGGAAGGAGACGCCATGGGAGTGAAGCAGCCCCACAACAATCCTTTGGTCATAATGCTGAATATAGAAGGATTCAATACCAAAAGGATCCTCATCGACAACGGCAGCTCCGTAGATATCATCTACCTCCCGGCCTTCCAGCAACTAAGGCTAGATCCAAAGAGACTGCGCCCCTTTGACTCTCCGCTCATCAACTTCAGCGGAGACAGGGAATACCCCAAGGGCATAGTGACATTGACAGTGACGGTGGGGACCTACCCGGTGCAGCTGACCCGTCAACTAGACTTCTTAGTGGTGGACTGCGCCTCATCCTACAATGTCATCATTGGGAGGCCCACACTCAACAAGTGGAAAGCAGCGACGTCCACCTACTGTTTGAAGGTAAAATTCCCTATAGATAATGGCGTCGGTGAAGTAAAAGGAGATCAAGTCCTGGCAAAAGAATGTTATCAAGCCGTCCTGGCTGCGAAAGAGAACCACACGTGGATGATTGAAGAGAAGGAAGAAGACAGAATGGAGGCCCTGGAAACAGTGGAATTGGTTGAAGGAGAAGCCAACAAGACGACAAAGATAGGGACGACGTTAAGCCCCGAGATGAGAACAAGACTCATAAGGTTCCTTAAAGAAAACCTAGACGTCTTCGCATGGAGCCACGAGGACATGCCGGGCATAGATCCAAAGGTCATCTAGCATAAGTTGAATGTGAACCCAGAACGGAAGCCCGTCCAGCAAAGACGAAGAACCTTCACCCCAGAACGAGATCAAGCAGTTGTAGAGGAAGTTACTAAACTCTTGACGGCAGGGTTCATCCGGGAAGTGTACTATCCTGAATGGCTCGTGAACGTCGTCCTAGTAAAGAAAGCAAATGGAAAATGGAGGATGTGTGTAGACTTCACCGACCTGAACAAGGCGCGCCCGAAGGATAGCTTCCCTCTACCGAGAATAGACCAGCTCGTGGACTCTATAGCCAGGCACAAGTTACTGACGTTTATGGACGCCTTCTCGGGATATAACCAGATAAGGATGGCTGAGGAAGACCAGGAGAAGACCGCTTTCATCATGAGTCAAGGACTCTACTGTTATAAGGTAATGCCTTTTGGATTGAAGAATGTTGGAGCTACGTATCAGAGGTTGGTGAACAAAATGTTCAGTCAACAAATTGGCAGGAACATGGAAGTGTACGTGGACAATATGCTCGTCAAGAGCAAGGAAGAGCTCACACATCTGGACAACCTGAAGGAAACGTTTGCAACCCTCAAAAAACACCAGATGAGGTTGAATCCAAGTAAGTGTGTTTTTGGGGTAGCTTCGGAAAAGTTCCTGGGATTCATGGTGTCCCAAAGAGGAATAGAAGCAAACCCAAAGACCGTTAAGGATGTTCAAAAACTCACGGGAAGGATAGCAGCTTTAAACAGGTTCGTCTCCAGAGCTATAGACAAATGCCTGCCCTTTTTCAAGACCTTGAAGCAGGCTTTTGCCTGGACCGACGAATGCGAAGCAGCGTTCCAGGAACGAAAGCGTTACCTGAGCAGTCCACCTCTCTTGAGCCCATCCAAAGAAGGGGAAGATCTATACTTATACTTGGCCGTGTCAGCCTCAACAGTAAGTGCAGCCCTTATCAGAGAAGAAGGCGCGAAGCAGCTCCCAGTTTACTACGTCAGCCAGGCCTTCCAAGGGGTTGAGTCCAGGTATCCAAGGATTGAAAAGATCGTGTTTGCATTAATAGTGGCCTCGCGCAAGCTAAGGCAATACTTTCAGGGAAACCCTATCCTCGTAATGACGAACCAACCGATCAAGAAATCGATGAACAAACCTGAGGCAGCCGGAAGAATGGTCCAATGGGCGATTGAACTTAGTCAATTTGACATCGAATACCACCCCAGAACGGCGATCAAGACGCAAGCTCTGGCGGATTTCATCGCAGAGTTCACCCTTCTCGACGAAGACAGCCTTACCGACGAAGTTGATAGATGGACTATACAAACTGATGGTTCGTCAGCCCAGGGGAAGGGGGGAGTAGGGGTTATCATAACTACCCCCGACGGAGAGGTGCTAAAATATGAGGTCCAACTAAAATTTCCGGCCACCAACAACGAAGCTGAATACGAGGGGATACTGACGGGATTGAGGCTTGGAAAGGATGCAGAAATACCTCAAGCTGACGAAACATCTAACTCGGGAGTTCGATACAGTGGAGTTCGTGTAGATCCCAAGGAGTCAGAATATGGGGGCTGACGAAATCTTGAAGTTAGCGTCATCAGAAGAAGGGAAGATTAGCATAGATTTGGCGATGGAGGTCCAGAAACACCCCAACATTGAAAAGATTGCAACATTCACCATCCAGAGCACAGACAGCGGGATGACACCCATAATATCCTTCCTCCAGGACGGGCACCTCCCTCAGAACACAGAAGAAGCTAAAAAGATCAAGAAGAGGGCGGCCAAGTTCATGATCCTTAATGACGCCTTATACAAGAGAGGCTTCTCTATGCCTTAATTGAAGTGTGTCAACGAAGAAGAAGCTAGATACATCCTGGAAGAAATCCACGGAGGAATTTGCGGCGACCACGCTGGCCCCAAATCCCTGGTGAACAAGGTAGTACAAACAGGATATTTTTGGCCAACCATGCAGGTAGACGCTGTTGAGATCTTCAAGAGGTACGACAAGTGCCAGCGATACGGGAATGTACAACGGCTTCCAGCAGAGAGACTGACGACTATAGCTTCCCCATGGCCATTTGCACAATGGGGAATTGACATCGTCGGCCCACTACCCCAAGGTAAAGGTCAGGTAAAGTTCCTGCTTGTTGCTATTGATTATTTCACAAAGTGGGTTGAAGCAGAGGCTCTAGCAACGATCACTGAGGCTCGAATTCGGAGCTTTGTGTGGAAGAATATAATCTGTAGGTTCGAAATTCCCTTGACGATCATATCAAATAATGGGAGGCAGTTCGACAGCCAAGGCTTCAGAGAATTCTATTCAAACCTTGGGATCAAGAATCAATTCTCGTCCCCGGGGCATCCCCAGGCAAACAGGCAGACGGAAGTGACGAATTGAACGCTGCTCAAGATTATCAAAACCAGGCTGGACAATACGAAGGGTGCCTGGCCAGAAGAATTACCTAATATCCTATGGGCTTATAGAACCACAGCCAGAACCCCGACAAGAGAGACCCCCTTCAGGCTTACCTATGGCACAGAAGCAGTAATCTCAGTCGAAGTGGGGGTAACGAGCATCAGACGAGGAACGTTCAACGAAGGGCGCAATGACGATGAACTACGACTCAACCTAGACTGTCTGAACGAAGTAAGAGACAACGCATCCAGCAAGATGACAAAGTACCAGAAAAAGATGGCCGAGTCCTACAATAAGAGGGTTAAACTCAGGTGACTAGACATAGGTGACCTCGTCCTGCGCAAGACCACCACAGCAACTAAAGACCCTACCCAAGGAAAGTTGGGTCCTACATGGGAAGGACCTTACCGAGTCATTCACTACTCGAGACAAGGCAGTTACCACTTGGAAACCATAGACGGACAAAGACTCCCTCGACCATTGAACATTGAGCATTTAAAAAAGTACCACCAGTAGATGTAATAGACGAATGCTTTCATTCTTGAATTTAATAAAAGAATTATTCCTCTGATGTCTTTGTGCAAGCAGGTCTAGTCAATCATAAGGCATACAAAAACTAAGTAACAAGATTCCGCCTTGACGGATGTAAGTTACTGGCGACCCTTCCAACGGGTACAAGGCTATAAAAGCTAAGTGATAAAATTCCGCTAAGACGAATGTAAATCACTGATGTAGCCTGAGTGACAAGATTCCTTAAATGGATGTAGGTCGCCAAAAAATGACTAAGTGATAAGATTCCGCTTTGACGGATGTAAGTCCCCAACAAAGCCATAAACGCAAAAAATGTCCCTTGAAGGAGTACATAAGTCAGACGAGAAGGGCCCGCCTCGACGGGAACAAGCCACTGTAGGCGCAATCCTCTAGCAGGTGCAAGTGACAAGATCTCGCTTGACGGATTCAGGCTACTGATGAATCCACCAAAAAAAAAAAAGGGAAAAGAGAAAAAGAAAAGGGACAAGAACCTTGCAACAAATCAAAACAACACTCAGGCTGTATCCAAGCTCATCAAAATGATCAAGTAACAGATCATTGACGAATAAAGAGGTCGCAGCAATAAATCCATGTGCAAGTGCAAAATATGGACGAATGTAAAATGGCCAAAACATTTGATAAACAAGTAAGTATGCTCGATTAAAAACCCATAAACACTGGGCCACAAGCATTGTTTTCAAAATAAGATAACAATTAATTGTTCCGGAATTAGATTTACAAAAAAAAAAAAAAAAAAAAAAAAAAAGGGGGGGGGCCCAAAACAGGATGGGCATCCACCAAAAATAAAAAAAGAAAAATTTTTCTAAGTAACAAAATCAGGCGTCAGCAGCGACATCTTCACCAGTCGGGGCGTCAGTAGCAGGCTCGGGGGCATTACCTTCTAGGGCAGAGGATTGTGTCGACCCCAGCAGAATGCTTGACCAGATACCTCCTAAGAAGCTCGAAGCCTTTGAAGTACCAACTGAAAAGTACAGTGTTGTACTCGTCGGTGGTCTGAAAGGCCTCCACTGATCTGGCAGCGATTGCTTTAAGTTTCTCCTTGGCGGAAAGAAGCTGCTCATCCTTCTCCTGAGTCAATTTGCACTCGAGCCTGAGGTCGTCATCCAGTGTCTTGACCTTTTCCTTCAAAGAAGTTGTCTCGTCCATAGAAGCGATCAAATTCTTCTTTAGGTCAGAATTCTCCTTCTCCAAAGCCTCCATCCGAGATGTTAGAGATGCCACCTTGGCCTCTTGAGTGAAGTATTCAGAGGTAATATGAAGGCTCTCCCCCAACGCCTAGAAAGAAATCATCAAGTCGTCAGTTAAAAAAAAAAAAAGATGGGAAAGGAGAACACCGTACCTGGACGAGCTTGTGGACATGACGATACGCGACCTCGTTCAGGGACATGTCAGAAAGAGCCTTCAAATCTGCTGGAGTGACAACCTCATGAGCCCTGTCCACGGCTAGCCTTTCATCATCCCATATTGTGGACGAACGAGAGTCAACCTTCTCCTTCTCCTTACCAGTCACACGTGGCCTTTTGGAGACTGGAGTAGGGATCTCCTCTATTGACGCGGTCGGAGAGGCCGTCCTCATCGTCTCAGTAGCAGAAACTATGGGAGTGACAAAGCTGAGGGGATTGAGGGCAGGGCCCTTCCCGGTCACGCGCACGGCTTTCTTCCCTAGGTTGGACAGCGGTTCGTCCTTTTTGGACCTCATCTTCGCATACATGTCCTTGTTAAACTTGGTCGTCATCTCTTCGAGAGGAAAACACTTAATAGGAAATCCTAAGTGTACATGAGAAGAATCAACACTGACGATAACAATACTTACTTTTTTGCCCTCAATGTCGATGTTACGAAGAACGTAAGGAGACGGGTCAGGTCCGAGAATAGAAGGCAAGGGTCCGAGGATCAACCAGATCGTCCCAGCTCTCAATCGTCTCTGCGTACCCGATTGCGTTTTCAATGCGCTCTTTGTGCCTGCTCTTAAGCTTAGGCCGTCTCTTAACTGTACCAAATAGGAGATAAAGGAGTTAGCAATGCTAAAGCCTCAAAAGTGGCAAATTAAAACGACGGGGAGAAATACTGACGCACCTAAGGTCGGGGTTCCCCACCGACGAAGCAACCTCAGGATATCGCCCCAATCATTGCTGGATTGAGTCTCAAATCATCCCCAGACACAAAGAAAAAGCGCGACTTCCAATATCTGAAGGACGAAGGTAAACCCTTGACAATCCTCATTCTTCTCTCCCAAGGGACTAACTCATAATACCCACACTCCTTTGACTCTTTCAAATGGTATAGATAGGTGAGTTCACCTACCCTGATCATATCTCCGTTGGAGGCCAACCATATTTGCATACAGTTGATCACAATCCTCCACGAGTTGGGCATGAGTTGCCCCGGAGCAATACCAAAATGGGCCAAAAGTTCCATCGAGAATGGGTGGACGGGGAGCCTAAGCCCGCAGGAGAAGGTCGACTCATAAAAACATACTTCACCCGGAAAAAAGTGGCAGGCCCTATCTTCGTCCTTGGGTAGACGAACACGAACTCGCGCTGGAAACTGGAATCTATCCTTGAATCTACTCACAGTTTCGACATCCAAACCACACACCTCCCTAAGGGCATAAAAAGCCCTAACCTCTAGAGGAGCAGAGATGGCTGTGTCCCCTTCCACTAGGTCACCATTAGATGACAACCCAGTCTTGAGGTCGCTAGACCTAACCTCAGACATCACTTCTCTCCTTACTAAACCCTCGAACCAATTAAGCGATTGGCGAAGCAAAGGCAGCAAGTCGCCCAAAACAACACTCAGACAATTGCCCTCAAACACAAAATTTTCCAAATACGGGAAAACAGCCAAAGACCCCCCTAGGCGCGCAAAAAGAAAGGAGATCAATGGGCAAGCTATCCTAACCTCCAAACTATCAACCATGGAAATATAGAAAGCAAAGGGCAAAGAAGGACAACACAAGCTAAATCCCCAAGAAAATCAAAGACCGACAAAAGCAAAGGAAGAAAAGAAAAAAAAAGAATCAGAAACTACACTACAGTAGGATAGAAGGAAAAGGTAAGGAAAAAACAGGTAAGGAAAAACATACCTCCAATGGCGAAACACCAAGGCACAGCACAATGATTTGGAGAAGAAGGAAGTCTCGAGAAAATCGCTCGGAGTATCGTTTGGGTGTTTTTGTTTTGCTTTCTGAAAAGTAAAAGAAACTAGAAGAGGAGAAGTTTTAAATTAAGGCTAAAAAACGATTGAAAAACCAGCGGGAAACCCAAGAGTCATGCCCTTAACTCCATGGATCAGCACGCGCCACGTGGCCACGTTGCGTGTAGCGCCGCCACTAAGCATTAAATTCGGAACGAAACCCCAAGAGTCACAGACAGCTCAAGAAAGCTTTTCATCTTCTGTGATCTTCATGACACGTCATAGACGACCACAGAACCTGGAGGGCAACTAATGGGAATGACAAGGTTACATCCCACAGACGAAGCTAATACTAATGACAAAGAAAGCACCCATGACGAAGGCGTCCTGAATAACGAAGAAACTAGTCATCACTGACGAAGGCAGGGGAGTCATTCAATACAGTCAATCAATGACCTGGGCAGTTATCAAATCAACCAGGCAGACCGTTGGGAGCCTCTTAAAAGCCCCATTATTGGACCAGAGGCGTTACCAGGGAAAGCATTAACAACCACAACGGCTAGCCCCCAAAGCCACATATATAAAGCCCTCACATTGTCAACAGAAGGTACGGATATACATTCACACTTTGAGAGAGCACTCTGGTTTTTTATCTTGTTCTCCCATTTTTCATTTCATAAGGTGCTTTCATTATTCTTACTTTGGCATCGGAAGCGTTGTGGCAGGCACCACACCGGTGACCCTTATAGAGGATACATTCGCATCAACAAGAAGTTCCATCTGCCCACTTTGACTGACGAACTCGCGCTTCATCAGTGGTCAACAAAGATGCTCGCCTGCTTAGTGCGTTAGCCACCTTATTAGTGACACCAAACTTGTGCTTCAATGTGAAATGGAAGCACTGTATATAAGCTACCTACCGAGCATGCATCCTGTTAATGCTAACTTGACTGTTGATGTGCTTCAATGCCTGATGATCCGTACATAATACAAACTCCCTCTGAATCAGGTAGTGCTCCCAATGCTTAAGAGTCCGTACTACAGCAAAGAACTCCATCTCATAGGCCGACCATTTACTTCAAGCTTCACAAACTTTCTCACTGAAGAATGCTACTAGTCTGTTGTCTTATGAAAGAACAGCGCCTATCTCGACCACAGATGCATCACACTTTACCTGAAATACCTTATCGAAGTTGGGCAATGCCAAAACCGGGGCTATGCTCAACTTTTCCTTGATCAAGGCAAAGCTTTGTTCTGCCTCCTTTCCCCCATGAGAACCTCCCCTTCTTCAGACACTCAGTAATAGGGGCTACTATGCTACTGGAATCTTGAACAAACCTCCGATAGAAGGTTGCTAGCCCATCGAAGCTTCGCACATCACTCACTATTTTTAGGGTTGGCCATTCTCTGACTGCACGAACCTTGTCCTCATCAACATGAATCCCATCCACACTGACCACATACCCTAAGAACAACAACTTATCAGTCAAGAAGCTGCATTTCTTCAAGTTGATATGCAACTCATTGGCTTGCAACATCGCCAATACTTCTTGCACATGATTATAGTAGGTTGCTTCTGTCTTACTGTAAATTAGGATATCGTCAAAATAAACTACCACAAACTTTCCAATAAATGGTTTCAATACCTAATTCATAAGTCTCATGAAAGTGTTGGGAGCATTGGACAATCCGAAAGGCATTACCATCCACTCATACAACCCCTCCTTTGTCTTAAAAGCTGTCTTCCACTCATCTCCAGGTCGGATCCAAATCTGGTGATACCCACTCTTGAGATCCAGCTTGGTGTAACACTTGGACTCACTCAGCATATCAAACATGTCATCTAGTTGGGGAATAGGAAATCAATACCTGGCTGTGATCTTGTTGATGGGTCGACTATCCACACACATATGCCAGCTCCCATCCTTCTTCTGTGTTAACAATGCCGGTAATGCACATGGACTCATACTCTCCCTAATCTACCCCTTGCTCAAAAGCTCATCCACCTGCCCTTGTAGAATCTAACCCTCTTGAGGATTCATTCTATAATGTGGCAAATTTGGTAGACTAGCCCCAGGAGCTAAATCAATGCAATGCTGGATGTCGCGCATTGGTGGTAAACATGCAGGCAGCTCTTCTGGAAAAAGCTCTTCAAACTCCTTAATCAATGGTTGAATTGCCTCAAGTATCTCAGTAACCTTCTTTGGCTCACCATTCGTCACCACTACAACATATACCTATTTCAACTCCTTACACTCCCTGTCAAACTCATCTTCATTGTTCACTATGAGGAGTGCTGGATTCCCCTCCACTTTAGAAGCTTTGGGTATACTGCCTTCCTTAATAGGACCAATGACAATTTTTCTGCCATTCTTAAAAAACACATACACATTATTCTTACACCTATGAGTAGCATCTACATCATATTGCCAAGGTCTACCCAGTATTAAATGACATGCATCCATTTCAACAACATCACAAACTACTTCATCTACATAACATTTACCCATAGAAAAAGTAACACAACATTGTTGAGTAACAAAAGTTTTCGTACTTTTCTTGATCCAACCTATCTTGTATAGAGAGGGATGCTTTTCTGTTTTCAGTCCCAGCTTGGTAACCAAACTCTTCGATGCAATGTTCTCTACACTGCCACTGTCAATGATCAAATCACAGACCTTCTTACTGATGGTGCATCATGCTCAGAAGATCTTATTCCGCTGATCATCGTATTCCACCCTTAGTGTGAGCAACAACCTTTGAATCACCAAAGACCGCCCTAATGGCACGCCTTCCTCATCCTCTTAGACCTCATTGGGATCATAGGCATATGGATCAACATCATTATACACCTCTTCACCCTCCTGTTCACCTTCTACCTCGCCCTCTTCTGCCATCACCAGATTCACAACGACTCGCTTAGGGCAAGTACTAGATCGATGTCTTGGTTCTCCGCACCTGTAGCACTTATTCCCAATTGGCCTAGTATAGGGGTTGGCATTCGCTATCGGCTGGGCTGCGGAACCTGCTACTGCCACTGTGGATTAGTTGACACTACTATTCTCCCTAACCATGGGTTGTGATCGTGGTGTAAACATGGGTTGTTTACTTTTGTTGGTAGTGGAACTAGAGGACTCTAAACTGTGGTTGGAAAACTTCGAACCTGCCCTGAGATGCTGATATTCTATTTTCTTGGATAAGGTTATAGCCTGATCTCGAATGGAAACTCGCAACCCGTGTACAAATCTGGATATCCGTTGATCTTCAGTTTCCTCCAAATCATTGCAATTTGTCAACCTGTCAAACTCCTCCATGTACTCATTAACTGTCCAAGTACCCTGCTTGCAATCCTGGTACTGTCTGAACAACTCCTGTTGGTAATCTGGTGGTAAGAACCGATTTGCCATTAATCTTTTCATTCTCCTCCATGATCGTATTGGAAGCTTTCGTTCACAGGTACAGTTTAATTGAACACGATTCCACCAGGCAGATGCTCCTCCCTTCAATTTGTAGGCCACTAAACACACCTGTTTGTCATCTGCTGTACCCATATAATCGAAAAAAAATTTCCACCTCACTGACCCAATCTAGATACTCTTCAATAGAGACATTACCAGTAAAGGATGGTAACTCTACTTTTATCTAATAGTCTCTTTGCTCCTGATAATCTCGGCCATTATCCCTCACGGAACCATGATGATTTCCAAGGACTCTTTCTGCATACTCCTCGTCTTCACTATCTTTTTCATTGTAGTCTTATTGCCTATTCCGGTTTGGACCACGATGGGGAGGGCCACGCGCTTGGTTATCACATCGCTCTTCGTCATCGCGATTAGGGTTTCAGTTAAGCAAGGTGGTAAGCGCTTCTTGAATTTGGTCCAGAGTCTGTTGGGTTGAATCACGAAATGGTTGATTTTCATCACGAAAATCAAGGAACTCAGCCCTAGTGAGGACTGAGCTGTTGACGTCGTCATCGCCATCATTATTGTGGTGGTCACCATCTCGCTGGTTAGCCATCAGACCAGGGTAAGTCAAGGCTCTGATACCAACTAGTGTCATAGAAGCCTAAAGAAAAGCACACACGATACTCTCTTGATGGAACAGAAACTAAACTGTTAGTTTATGGTAGTAAACCTCGAATCCACGGGGGTTTCCCTGAATCCACAAGAAGATAAAACTGGAATCCACCAGAAGAAAATTTGACAAAACGTCTATGTTTATTGATAATAGTCTAATTTTTCTTCTGACGGCTACAAAACATATATACTAAGATAAACGTCTAAAAACCCTAATTCGCACTAATTACGTGATTAGGTGATAAAATACTAAAATTTACCAAAAATGGCAAAGTTGAGTTAAATGCAGAATTATAAACTACTGACCTTAAGGGTCATCCCAAAACAAAAGAGACCTTATTTTGACTTTAAAACTAAAAGTTATTAAGGAAAAACAAATATTACTATAAATAGCAAAAACACTGTTATCGGGGCCTTAACTTCAACCTGCCAAATTTCATACAATTCTGACACTGTTACCCCGATGGCCCCCTACTAGCACCCCCCCTTTAGTCTTGTGATATGACTTCCTGCGCCCCTGCTGCTCCAAGAAGGCATGTGCTGTCTGTTCTACATCATCCTTTGTCATATACCAAATTGGTATGTCATGAACTTGCCTGAGAATAATATCCTTATATCCTCACACTTAACACTTTTTATTATAGGTAATAGATTCTTTTATGTGGTAACCATGTAAATATTTCTAGCAAACGGGCATGTTCTCCTTGATTAGATCCTAGTCAATAAATAAATAAGCATTGATTAGGGTCTAATTATCAAATGTCAGCTTATTTTCATGGCTAGGGTGTGTTTGGTAATTATCTTTTTTCCTTTGTTTTCTATTTTTAAAATTTTTTTTTTTTTTTAGACTAAAAAACTTGTTTGAAACCCCAAAATGAACATAAAATAAAAACTATAATTATACATTTACATCTTAACAAAAAAAAATTACAAAAAACCAATTAAATTAATATCATTCAAACATTCTTAAAGACATGATAGTATTTATTACTAAAATAATGTATATATTTCTTGATTGAAATTAGGTGCAATACCTAATTGTAATGAATGATTGAGATTGAGAGTTGAAAAAAAAAAAAAAACAGCTTTCAATTTCAATTAGATAAAAAATTATTTAAAAAAAGTAAAAAGTTAAAGTTAAAAAGTTAAGAATGTAAAAAAATTTGTGAAGGAAATGGGTTAATTGCACCGCATCTCAAACCTATATTTCTAACCATCTGAAAGGAAAAATAATTATCTCAAAAAAATTAATATTATTCTACTTTCTATTTTTACGAGAAACCACAAAAGCCTTATAGATATAGTGTGTTAAGTTTTAGACCCCTGAAAAACACAATTCGTTTAACCTAAATAACTACTTGGCTAATATATTAGGTTAATTATTCAGATCTAGGTTAAGCATTCATCACATGTATTATGCACAATGGAAAAGTAAATAACACAAGATGTAATGACTCAAGAAAACCAATGAAACAACTCGTTTCAAGGTAAAAAAAAACTTGTGGGGAACAATCGCAAGAGAACAATCCACTAAATCAAATAGAGATTTACAATCAAGAATACCAATTTGTAGTAAATCTAACATAGTTACCAAACTGGACTTTGAACTCCTCTGAGTTCTTTGATCTTGATCTGTTCACACATGAACCACCTGTTCATGCCTTGATCTTCAGTACACTTGATAGCTGAAGGCTTGGCTTCAACTTTACTCCATCGGTATTAGCAATATGGATTTGATCTCCGGTATATACTTGATAGAGTTAGAAGGTAAAAAACCTCACAGATCTCACAAGAGTAACTCTCAAGACTTGAAAAAACGTGTATTAGGGTTTTCCTTTTATACCTAATAGTGTTGGACTCAAACCCTAAATCTTTCACAGGCTGTTAGGCTTGATTTAAAAATCTGTAAAAGCGCAGTTCGATCGATCAAGCCTTCTCTTCGATCGATGCTTGACAGATTTTGACTTATCTTTTATGCAAATTATATGTTCTTGAATCTTGACTTGTATCAACTTAAGCAATGTCTAAAACACTTCAAAAACCCTAAGATCTAATCCTAGACAAGTTTGTTCTCGGTTTGCCAACATACAACATATTTAGAACCTAAACATTTATGACTAAATATTTAGAACCTAAAATAGTGTGTTAGATTGAATTTAAAACCTCCAAATTTACGTCACACTCCAAACCAATAAACCCACCACCCAAATGCCCTAATTGTATTAAGCATTAATTAGAGACACAATTGCATTTATTTAACCAATTAATTGTATTAAGCAATTCAATTAAAGTCATTAAAACAAGTTGTTAGACATTAAAAAATGCCAGCTTTATTCCTTATTTCCACAAGAGGGAAAAAAAGATTTAAAAGAATTACCATATTGATGCCGAATGGGCCTCAATCATGTCCAATAGTGCATCAAGAAACTTATTGTATATATACATATAGGTACATGATCCTAGCAATTCAATAGCACCATCAGTGATCAGCCTTGTACCTCCAGAACCTAGATCCTGAAGAAAATATGCTGAGGCTACCATGGCTGCACCTTGGCTTATTTCTCATTGTTATCATTTCCTTTTCCATCGGAGTTTTAGACGTGAGTCTCTCTCTCTCTGTCTCATACAAACACACTATTAATATTTCAAGTATACATATATTTTATACTTATTATAGGGAGTGAATTTAAACCATGTACGTCTGTACTAAAAGTACAAAGTGGTGCTAGTTGAGCTACTCTTGACCAAAAAAAACTCATTTGTTTCTTCAGTATAGTATATTTCATAGCATTATCTTTTTAAGTTGCTCACCAAAATCTACACTCTTTGTATATCAACAGGCTGGTAGGGAAGGCTCACTTCTCACAGAAGGTACAGGATCTTTACCTCAACCATCTACTTCTTTCCCTCTTATACATTTCCATATAAGTTTTAAATTTCTAATTCTCATTCCATTGTAGAGTGTCCAATCGCCTGTGACTATCGGTGTTCAGAAACACATCATCCGAAGCCTTGTTTATTCTACTGCAACCAATGCTGTGACAAATGTCTGTGCGTTCCCTCGGGCACATATGGACACAAGGAAGAATGTCCATGCTACAACAACTGGAAAACTAAGGAAGGTGGGCCCAAGTGCCCATGAAGTGGTAAACCTTGATAAAGCGAGAATGCAGCCGAAAAATATGTTTTTGTATGACAAATATATAAGAATTATTGAGAAAATGATTTCATTGATCTGAGTATAATTGGGATAATTACAGGTATTTATAGTAACACTTAAGCAGCTAAACAAACCCAAAAACTAACTTATTTGATCTAACAAACTTCCCAACTAACTAACAGAGAAGTACAGCTAAGTAAAAAACACGTGCAAGTCACATGTCCACTAACTAGCATTATACTACATGTAGCTTTTATATTTAAACTACATGTCGTTGATCTCTGCTTCAGCTGTACTGCTACTTGGACTTCTGGATTCATGTGATTCATTTAGCTCTTCTAGTTTCTTTGAATTCTGATACTCCCCCTCAGGATGGACATCGTGAGAATGAATATTGGAGATGCCCATCCTGGTAAGAAGACCAGAAAATTGATTCCAGCTCAAAGCTTTTGTTAACAAATCAGCTATCTGACATTGGGTACGAATGTCCATCAGCTTTATAACTCCTGCTTGCACTTTATCCCTAACAATATGACAGTCTATTTCAATGTGTTTTGTACGCTCATGGAACACTGGGTTAGTTCCTATGTGAATTGCTGCTTGAGAGTCACTGAATAACAAGGCAGCCTGACTATGTTTTACATCCAGATCCTTAAGTAAATACAAAATCCATGTCACTTCACATACTGCAACAGCCATGGCCCTGTACTCTGCTTCTGCCGTGGATCTTGAAACTGTGTTCTGCTTCTTAGACTTCCAAGAAATGAGAGAGTCACCAATAAACACACAGTAACCTGTGATGGACCTTCTAGAATCAGTACATGCAGCCCAATCAGCATCTGAAATGCTTTGATATGCAAAGAGGATTGAGATGAAAAGAACAAGCCTTGTCCTGAAGTACCCTTAAGATACTGAACCACTCTATAGGCTACCCTGAGATGAGGCTCTCTAGGCTTAGACATAAATTGGCTCAACCTGTGTACTGAGTAGGTGATATCAGGCCTAGAAATGGTAAGAAACAGCAGCATGCCTATCAGTCTTCTGTACATACCAGCATCAGCCAATAACTTGCCTTCATCTTTGCTTAATTTGAGATTTATCTCCATGGGAGTTTTAACAGGTTTACACCCAAGCATTCCCACATCATTGATCACTTCAAGAGCATACTTTCTCTGGCATAAAGAGATGCCTTTCTCAGATCTAGCCACTTCCAAACCCAAGAAGTATTTCAAACTGCCCAGATCCTTCAACTTGAACTCCTTATTTAAGAGAACCTTAAGGTCTGCTACAGATTGAGGATCATTGCTGGCAACAAGTATATCATCAACATATACCAAAAGTGCCATGAAAGAAGCTCCTGAGTGCTTGGTGAACAAAGAGTAGTCTGCCTTAGACTGCAGAAAACCATGTTACAGTAGAGTTGTTGAAAACTTGGAATACCATTGCCTTGAGGCTTGTTTAAGGCCATACAATGACTTATTCAACTTGCACACAAGCTCCCCCTTGCTGGGCAGGCCTGGAGGAGGACACATATACACTTCTTCATGCAAATCACCATGAAGAAATGCATTGTTAACATCTAATTGATGAAGAGTCCAGCCTTGCACAGCAGCCAAAGATAAGAGAAGTTTAACAGTCACCATCTTGGCAACAGGAGAGAATGTCTCAGTATAATCTAAACCCTCTTGTTGAGTATAACCTTTGGCCACTAACCTTGCTTTGTACCTCTCTACACTACCATCTGACTTGTATTTGATTTTGAAGACCCACTTACATCCAACAGCCCTTTTATGTGGAGGCAAAGGAACAAGAGACCAAGTGTTATTAAGTTCTAAAGCCTGAATTTCAGCTGCCATGGCAGCATCCCAATTAGGATCACCAACTGCCTGATGGTAAAACTGAGGTTTTGGAATTTGGGAGATACTATTGCAAAAATGAGAGTAAGAAGGGGAAAGTTTATGACTAGAAACATAATTGGCAATAGGGTATTTGGTGGAAACAGCATGGCACTTGTAAGCTTGAAGATAAGTAGGGGGCTTAGAGATTCTAGTAGACTTCCTAGGAACAAGAGTGGTTGGAACAGGACCAGCTGGAAGGGAGTGAGGAACATGGACAGATTCAGTGGACAAAGAAGAAGAGGGAAGGTCAGGAATAAGAGTAGTAATGTCATTAGGAACAAAAACAGACAACTCCTCAGGAAGATCAACAAAATGTTCTTCAAGAATATTGGAATCAACATGAACAGAGGTATCTAATATAGGAGTAGAATGGTGAATAGAATCAGTGATAGGAAGAGGTGGAGCATCAGGAAAGCAATCATGATAAAGGGGGTCAGATTGAGATAAAGGAACAGAAGCAGGAAGAGACTGAAATGGAAATACAGATTCATGGAAAAGAACATCTCTAGAAATGAAACAAGATCTAGTCTGCAAATTTAAAAGCTTATAACCCTTAACCCCAAAAGGATACCCCAAGAAGACACACTTAAGAGCCCTAGGATCAAATTTGCCTCTATTGTGAGAGAGAGTAAAAGCAAAACATAGACAACCAAACACTTTGAGATGGGAATAATCTGGAAGCTTATTATAAAGAAGCTCAAAAGGGGATTTGTGGTTCAAAAGAGGATAAGGGAGTCTGTTTATAAGGTGAACAGCAGTGAGGATACAATCACCCCAATAAGCAATAGGAATATTGGATTGAAGTCTTAAAGCTCTAGCAACACAGAGTATATGCTGATGTTTTCTCTCCACAACAGAGTTTTGTTGTGGAGTAGCAACACAACTGTGCTGATGAATGATGCCATGAAGTTTAAAGAATTCATTCATTTGAAATTCAAGTCCATTGTCAGTCCTAAAGACTTTAATAGACTTACCAAATTGATTCTTAATCATGGTATAAAAGGATTGTAATAAGGACCTGGTTTCAGACTTAGATTTCATAAGATACACCCAAGTTGATCTAGTGCAATCATCAACAATGGTGAGAAAATACTTGTGACCTGCAACAGTAGGTACCACATAGGGACCCCATATGTCACAATGTATCAAATCAAAAGGAAATTCAGAGACATGATTATGAAATGGAAAAGGAAGTCTTTTATGCTTAGCTAGAGGACAAATTTCATAGATTTTATTAGAGACAGAATTGAGATCAGGAAGTACATTTTTCAAAACAGAAATCTTAGCATCAGAGGGATGCCCAAGTCTAGAATGCCATACAGAAAAAGGAATTTTGACATTATTGACAACATGAGATTTATTGGGACTAAAAATGGAATGGAAAACAGAATTGAAAACATAATGGAAAGATGGAATAGCCTGGGACTGAGTTGGAATGGCACAAGTATCAGAGGGGCTATGTTGAAGAAGATACAACCCATCATGAACTTCACCCACACCAATCGTCCTCCAGCTATTGAGGTCCTGAATGAAACAGAAGGTAGACAAGAAAATGAGACAACAATGTATTTTCTTGGTGAGCTGGCTAACTGATAAAAGGTTGAACGAGAAGGATGGAACACAAAGCACATTGGTTAAGACAAGATTTTCAGAGAGACATATAGAACCAATATGAGTTACCAAGGCAGTTTCACCATTAGGAAGAGCAACCACACAATTAACAGCAGTAAAATCAGTCAACAGATTAACAGAATACACTATATGGTCTGTTGCTCCAGTATCAATAACCCAAACATTACCACCAAAAGCTGTTCTATGTGTAATTTGGGCAGAAAAGACTGAATGCCTCAAATTAGGACAAGTATGATTAAAAGTACCTGCCATGGTGAGAGCATCTATGCCACTGGAAGAAGAAGACACAAATGGATTAGGCTTGATCACACTGTTAGCCATGTGTGTTTCCTTGTTCCCCATATTGAACTGAGTCTCCTTGCCACCAGAATGAAGATGAGCAGCTTGCATTTGAGTCCCCAACATAGTCAAAAATTGCTGACATTGCTCTTGAGTGAAAGGAAAATTAGCAGAGGTATGATCATCATCTGCACAAGCCTCTTGAACATTGACTTGATTCACCCTAAAGTTCTTGCCTTTAGGCTTAAATCCTGGAGGAAAACCATGTAGTTTGAAGCATTTCTCCATGACATGCCCAAGCTTCCCACAATGAGTGCATATAGGTCTGTCTCTACCTTTGGAATTCTTTCCTCCAAAAACACCAGAATTGGCAAAGAAAGCAGGAAAATTAGGATTGGAATTAGCATCAGATCCCTTCACTGCAAGAGTAGTAGACTCTATATGAACAGAATTGCCAAGCCCTACACTCCTCTGCCTCTCTTCTTGAATCAACAAAGAGTAGGCTTTGTTGACGGTTGGCAATGGTTCCATCAATAAGATCTGACCTTTGATCTGAGAGTATGACTCGTTGAGTCCCATCAGAAATTGCATGACTGAGTCTTGAAGACGAAGATCTTCAATCTTCTGAGGCAAATTGCAGGTACACTTCCCACAAGAACAAGTAGGAGTAGGCCTAAAATTCTGAAGTTGATCCCAGAACAGCTTCAATTGAGTGAAATAGTTGGTGATTGAAGAATCGCCTTGACACATTGAAGCTATATCTTTCTGAAGTTGGAAAACCCTAGGTCCATTCCCTTAAGAATGTGTATCCCTGAGGTCATTCCAGATTTCCAAAGCAGTATCCCTGTAGGTGATGCTCCCTCGAATTTGAGGTGACACAGCCTTCATCAACCAAGAACCTACCATGTTGTCACATCGAATCCAAGCATCAACAGCTGCTGGAGTTTTTATCAATGGCGAAGAGAGTGTAATACTACCATTGACAAAACCAAATTTATTCTTAGCAACCAATGCTTTCCTCATTGAACGAACCCAAGCATGATAATTCTCGCCAATCAGCGGTTCGGACACAAGCATGGCTCCAGGACTTTCAGCGTGATGAAGAAACAGAGGATTTGAGATATCCTCTACAAGTGCAAGATCTTGCACAGAGGAAGAAGACGAAGTATTCGTTGCTTCAGCCATTGACGAAGCTTCAAGGCTCTCAAGAACAAACCCTAGAAATTTTGGGAGAAAATAGAGCAGGAAAGCTCTGATACCATATAAGAATTATTGAGAAAATGATTTCATTGATCTGAGTATAATTGGGATAATTACAGGTATTTATAGTAACACTTAAGCAGCTAAACAAACCCAAAAACTAACTTATCTGATCTAACAAACTTCCTAACTAACTAACAGAGAAGTACAGCTAAGTAAAAAACACGTGCAAGTCACATGTCCACTAACTAGCATTATACTACATGTAGCTTTTATATTTAAACTACATGTCGTTGATCTCTGCTTCAGCTGTACTGCTACTTGGACTTCTGGATTCATGTGATTCATTTAGCTCTTCTAGTTTCTTTGAATTCTGATAAAATAAGTTTTTATCCATTAGAGATATGTTAAATACTCCATTGATGATGTTAAAGTAAATGGGTTGTTTTCTCTCTCTCTTTTCTTTTCTTTTGTTTTCTTCTTCTTCTTTTTTACTTAAAAAAAAAAAAAAAAGCTCCTGGGAGAGTGGGCAAACCCCTACACTCTTAGGGTAACCGAAAATGAGATGGACACCAACGTGCTCATTAGTAAAAGGACACTTGAACCCAAGACCGGATTTTTATTTACTCAAGTTCCTTACCACTTGGCCCCACCTACCGCATTTGCAACATGTTTCTTAACTAACATAATGATATTGTGTTTGATTGGGGAGGAAAAAAGGGGATGGAAAAAAGAGAAGCCACTAACATAAAATTATAAAATTATCCATATTATCCCATTGTTTCAAATTACAAAAAGAGCATAATAGTATTTTACTTTTTATTTTTTCATCTTCTTGTTAAATTACTGATTATTCTAAAAGTTTAAACTAATATTGAAATATGGTAGATTTAATCATTTAACAAAATACTTCTAACACTTCTCTACCAAACAAACATAATGGAAATTTTTTTTTTTTAAATATATATATATATTCTCTCACTTTTCTATTCACCCAACATTTTTGTTTTTTTGTAACGTGATCAATAATGTTTGATAAAAGGTTCGATAAAAGGTGACAACAAATCTAGTTCTTTTAAGGGTTGCACACAATGACTAAAGGCCCAAGTCTAAGGCCCCTTCTGCCCCCCAAAAAAAATAAAAGGTATTAAGGGTCCCCACTTTATAAATAAAATACCCAAAAATTGTAAAAAATCTTTAAAAATTGTAGATTAATAATTAAATTTTTTCTCAATCTCCAAAAATGCACTCGAAATATTGAGTTAACAAATATTCAACCTAATTTAAATCTTAAATAATTTAACTTAAAAAAAAATGTTATTACTGCACCTAATAATAATCATTAACATTCAATTTTTCCAACAACTTGAGCCTTTATTTTTTGAAAATCAATCTCCCACACTGTAACTTGTATTATTTTTAATTGAAGTTAAAATAATATCTATAATAAACTAGATTCTATTCTTCAAAACTAAAATTTATTTTATTTTTATCATATATAATTTTATGTGGATTAGCTATTATCAACGGTAAAAATGACATTAATAAAATCTAAATACATAAAGAAAAAAAATTAGTAATATCATAATATCTCAAGAAATAAGACAATTGGTTTTTAAAGATTTGGAAAACAAATACAGAGGTAAAAGGCTTGGCATCCCAAACAAAAAGAAAAGGCTTTTTTTGCCATCTAACCCTAGTTGCTCTGAGATACACTGGCCGGCTGTTCAATGGGGGTAAGAGGTACGCCTCGCTTGCCATTAGTCCTTCTAGAACCTTTCAGTTGGGGTTCGCCCCAAATATTTTTTAAAAAAAAAACTATAAAATTTGTCACCTTAAAGCTCAAAATGAATCCAACCGTTACTGATCACACAATTGATTAGAGGAGGATCAGATGTTGTAGTAAAATAAAATATAGGTTAACAACAACAAAACCTTAATCTTAAAACTTTGTAATAAATTTTAATTTTCAACAGAATTAGTCTCGAGATAAGCCACATGTATTGATACACAAGCCTTTTTCCCCTTCTTTTTGAGCTTTTCATTATAATAGAGAGATGTTCCATAAAATAAAATAAATTTTAAAAAAAAAGCTTAAATCATAATAGAATGATTCGTGAAAAGCCGAACAATGTCAATAAACATTACTTTCAAAAGACAAAAAATTTTAACACCGCATACTCTTAGTGCGATGGTCACTCTACAAGTATAAATGCTTGTGGGGTGTGGGGGCAAAGACTGGAGGTTCAAGTCTCTAAAAGGAAGTTTCACACACATATACATTTAGATTAGGCTAAAATAGAATTTCTATCTTGTAAAAAAAAAAAAAAAAATTGCCAACATCTTTAAGGTTTAGCAAATTGGTCCCTTAAATTCATTTCTTATTTTCGGAGAGGGAAACTTTGGAAGTACTACTGTACCAGTTCACATAAATAATAATAAAAGTCTATTCATGAGTAAAAAGAGTCAAAATATATTATTGTGAATAAAGAAATGACATTTGCGTATAACTAATATTTCTCAAATAACAATATTTATTTTCGTTTCATCAGGATATGAATTATTAGCTGTCAACTATATATATATATACACATGAAAAATAACAGAAACAACTACGGAAAATTATTAAGTACTCTCGGAGTACCATAAATACGTAGTCCCCCCTTTCACATGAATGGTGAGTCCCACCATGAATTTAATTAATGGGACCCACTATTCATGTGAGAGGAAGGAATACGCATTTATAGTACTCCGGGAGTACACAATAATTTTCCAACAACTAGATGGATGCAATAAAATGTAAATGACATGTAAGAGTAAGACCCAATAAAATAACATGTTGTTCTTATGAAACGACCTGCATTTCTAAACCAAAAACAACAATTCACATGGAACAAGGAATAGCGTGCGGGAACAAAATTAACCATTTTGTAGTACTTGTAAGTTAATTCGAACCACTACACATTTTTGGTTCGATGGTCACTCAATAAGTATAAGTACTTATAAGATGTGGAGAGCAAGAGCCGGGATTCAAGTCTCTAGGAGGGAGTTTCACACACATATATACTTAAATTTGGTTAAAGTAGAACTTAATTCAAAACCACAGCAACATGTAGTTCTAAACTAGTAAGAGATATATTAGTCTAAGCTAAAAATAGAAGTTTGCTTGGAGCCGAAAACATCATGCAGGAACAAGTAACACAATGTATTTTTGAACCCCAAAAAAAAAAAAAAAAAAAAAAAAAAAAACCGAATATTGCAAAACACAAGTTGTTTTTCTTTTTAACTATTTTGATGGGTGAGTTTGGCTCCAAGGAAGATTTGAAAATTGATCTATGCTTTATCAGGGATGTTCTCCAGCCAAGTCGATTGAAGAAAATGTAAGGAGACCCATCTAATTACTTCAATTCTTTGACCTCTCAAGCAGTAAAAGTTACTACTTTTCTTTAGAAAATGGTCAATTGTGCATACTTGCCTATCCCAAAGTTGTTAAGAAGCATTTTCCAGCTTTAGTCTCACATGATTACACATCCCAAATCTATGGCATTGCTTTGTAGAGCTACATGTTCAGGCATGTGGCCTAATAAGGAAACCAGGAGAAAAATACATAAGTAAGATAATGCTAAGGGCTGGATTTACTATAGCTTGCGAATAGTTAGGTAGAAGAGCTAGAAACTCAGCCCCTAATAAGAAATCCTACTATGCAGGACAGTTATTGTCTGTCTGGAAACTTGATTTTCTGCAATTGACTGGGATTGAAGATGTGGGGATAAGTTGCACACCCAAATAGAAGTGATTATAAAAAATTATGAACTGTATCAAGAATCTGTAATGAGGTTTCCCACCAAGGACATCGAGGTTTATAGCTCCAAAGCACAAACTTATGTCAATTTTTCTTACAAGAAAACTGCCACCAAGACAAGTAATAGCCCAAAAGAATGTCAATTCAGTGCACATCATGGTAAAATTTCATTCTATATATAATATGGATAAATTTGTGCAAGCACTGGTGTCAAACATCTGAAAAAGATAAAACATCTCCAAGCTGAGGATAATCATTTTGAATTGCTTTTTGTAAAGTTATGATTTACAAATATGTATTCTGTTGGCTTTTATTCCATGCCAAATTTGATTGTAATTATATTCAATATTTTGTACCCTGTATTTATTGTGGGATTTGATTGTAAGGATTGTATGATAGAGAGAGAGAGAGAGAGTGAAGACTCAAGCAATTGAAGCCAGAAGATTTCTTGCGGGTAGCTCTCAACTAAGCATCCCGCAAAGTGAAGCATGTGCCTTGCACATGACTGGAATGCGAAGAGTCAGTACAGATAGAAACAGCTGTGTTTCGTGAGTAACTCGCAGGTAAGGCCTTCCCGCGAGACACCCGCGAAACATTCTATTCTACCAGACTGTACTATCTGATACACACTTTCTGTACCCACACTATATATACACACATTACTCACAAATGTTGAGGAGTGTTAAGAGAAAACCCTAGCTAAACACCTTGAGAGTTAGAGATTATCATACACATATATCTCTACACATAAGCTTGTGGATTTCCTCAACTCCTACATCTCCATTTCCATACCATTGAGAGGTTGATAGTCCAAACACTTACCACACCCTTTCAGAGTGTCAAGTGAGGTTTTGGTGCTGCTAGAAAGCATTGGAAGAAGCCAAGGATGGCAAATGCAACATGGAGCTTGTTGCAGGATCCGGAGAGCTAGACAAGACACGATTCCGATAAGCCTTATTGGAGTAGGAGCTTAGAGGGCTTAGGTACAGCGGGTAGATTAGGCTTGGAGGGTCTCTTGCTAACCCATGTATAACAACTAATTGTCTAGTGGATCGATTACCGCTTGGAGGGCGGTAGAGAGGTTTTTCGCCGAGTTTTTCGATTTCCTCTTCAATTACACATCGGCATGTTATCTGTGTTTGCATTCTTCTTCCTTACTTTTTTACATTTCATTTTACTGCTGTGTTTATATGAATATGCATTAGAGTAGCTTGTTTGTTTATCCACTCGCATTTACACTATTCCGCACTTAGAATTAAGTTAGTGTAAAATCAATCGAGCCGTAACTTTTATTTGAGGGTCTAAACAGCTCTTGTGTTTTTAACACATTTTCGAACTTTCACTTTTCTCCTTTTCAACCTTCTAGAAAGTTTCAAGGAATCAATCAGAAATAAAAATATGCAAAATTTGGTTACAATATGTAGCATATACATTATGAACATTATGATATTCAAAATCGATCAATTGACAAGAGATGACGTGCTTGTCAGAAATCCAAATAAAAATTATAACAAATAGAAGTGGATCATCAGTAACAATTCTCTCATGAAGCAGGAAGTTGAGCCAACCAGGGAAGCAGCTTTTCATGGACTAAGTCAGGTCTGTCATCATGGGGACAATGTCCTACCCCTTCTAATACAAAGAGGCTTACATTTGTTAGTTCAGAAGGTAGTGAAGAGAAGTATTTTCCAACAGGTCCATCAAGAGGAGTAAATGGGTCTTGATCTCCCCATAAAAGAAGCACAGGTAGGGAAATTCTAGGCATTAATTGCACCGGGTTTGGCCCTGGCGGGCCTGTCACAATAGAAACAAAAGCATCTAGTGCCCCGGCATCATTTGTTGGTTCCATAATGATCTGCATTTTTCAGATCACAACATGAAGTCTGAGCATATACTAATTTTTAAGGAGCCAGAAATGCATGAAGAGGAGAATAGTAATACCTCTACTAGTTCTTCATCCACAGATTCCTTATTTCCATAAACAGACAACAAAATGTTCCTCAAGTTATCTCTGCATGAGGGACATAACATTTTTGGATTCGATCCTCTTGGATTTCCAAATATCGTGACTGAAACTAAATATGGTACCTCTTTCTAACACGCTCAAAGATTGCTGAAGCAATTCCCCGTTGCCTCAACAAAAAATCAACCAACAAAAGCAAAGGTAATAATAGCTTGATTCTCCAATCATCAACAACTGCCTTATTGTTCATACCACCAGCACAATTTAGAAGTACAAGCCCTCGAACTAGGCTTCTACTAGATTCTGGTTGGAAAAGATAAAATATAAATAAGGCAAACCACAGATATATAAAGGCCAAACAGGAGTAATTATTCTCTTTGTTAAAAATGCGGGGTCTTTCTTCTGCCACAAAAATATGGCTTACCTGAGGCAGCAATTACACAGGCAAGACTTCCAACAGAGTTGCCTATCAGCACGGTTGGCTTCTGAACAATTTCATCCAAGAAGTCCAATATCAACTGTTTTCAGTGCGTTAAAGGTCAAGAGGGTAAAGTTGCAATGCTGAAGGATTGATGAAAAAAATATAGGATAGAATCCAAGTTCAAGCTTCAAAATAAGCATACCTGAGCCCATGTTTCCATGGTATATGAAAATCCTGCTGGTTTATCAGAAGCACCAAAGCCGAGAAGGTCAATGGCATATACTGTGAAATTCTGTGCTAGTGTCCCAATATTCCTGAAGGAACCTCAAAGTAGTGAAAAATATTATCTCAAGTACTTTACAGTTTTACTGGATGGATCCACACAGTGAGTAAAGAACTTATTAATAAAAATGCAATAACCCTCTGTGGTCTAATGAGCATCAGATGACTAGTTTGTGCTTCAAAAGGATTGCATGACAAGTTAAGCATATCCACTAAATGAATAAAGAAATTCTGATAATTTGACATGATAAATTGCATATGCATCTAAAAGAGTAGGGAAAAGTTTTATCTGAGAGCCACTAGAAATGAATGTGTGTGTGTGTGTGTGTGTGTGTGTCTGATACGTTTTTGAGTGCAGGGTGGCAGAAAATATGGAAGAGGAGCATCACACACAACTTTCAGAAATGCCAGAACTTACTAAAAGGGATTTCAGAAAGAATGTAGTGCATTTTAGCCTGACAACATTATCTGCAGAGTTTGACCAATAAAAACCAGAATTTCGCATCTATAAATTACATTTTATGAATAGGACCTCAAAATTAAGCAAAGATTTGCTCAGAAACTAGTGTTAATCAAGAGCTAAGTTAGATCATTACTTGCTTACCGGTAAAAGGGCAGGTCATTACTTAATAAGGAAAACAAATTTCATGAAATTGGTCTGAGAAGCATAAGAATAAAATTGAAAATATCTTATTTATCTAGTACTATCACAGTCCATATTCCATGTAACTCAAGGATGCCTCAGTAACTAGTTTGGACTATATAAATGACCATATAACTTGATTGTGATGATTTAAAAAAATTCAACAAGATAACTTCATGTCACCAATGAAAGCAAATTGGTTCCACCGTGATGAATCTTTACTTCAAGAATTAATACTTTGTAGGAGGATCATGTAAGAAGGATCAAATATCACTGCAG
This sequence comes from Quercus tomentella, assembly GCA_028535165.1. Classification (NCBI taxonomy): domain Eukaryota; kingdom Viridiplantae; phylum Streptophyta; class Magnoliopsida; order Fagales; family Fagaceae; genus Quercus; species Quercus tomentella. The sequence continues at coordinate 41,487,864 of JAPQVY010000100.1, read as the reverse complement.
TGTACTATCACTTATTGCTGTTTTGAGTTCTTATCACAGCCTTGGCTTATTAAAAGTTAATCAACTAAATTCAGTTGGAGAGTTTGTTATCAGATTAGTTGTTGATTAGTGCATAGGCCATTGTCCATTGCTTGTATAAATATGAAGTGTAAACTATAAGAAAGAAGAATGATAAATGCATATTTAGTTATTCCTATTTTTAATTGCACCTAGTTTCTTTGTATAATCTTCTTTCTTCCTCCTGATTGCAAGAACTTTTACAAAGCCTGGACCACATAAGAACTTTTACAATTCGCAGTCTACCTGATAGAGGATCAGACTCCAAATCTTAAGCTAGAGTAAAGAGATTCGGACAGTACATGACAAAAGCAGAACCTGAACCAAGTAGAGACAAATAGGCCTGATTGTTTTAACTTTTAACCAAAATAGAGAAAGAGGGACCTGGCACTAATTAGATCCCAAAAACAAACAACCGGGCTTTGATACCAAGATCTAAATGGTATAATAATGAAGAATGTTGTAATAAAAATTCTGACCAAATAAAATTAATAAAACTATTCTATTTTATATCATCATTAAATCATAGTTATTAGAAAATGACTAACGAACCCCATAAACCAGCTATTTTTTGTTTTGTTATTAAACCAAATAAGCATTTGAACAGGAGAAAACTGACTAAAGCACTAGCTTTTCAAAAAATAAATAAAGAAAAGAATTAAAATACCAATTGCTTGAACTGGTTTTCTGAAATTTTATGACTTGTCAAAAATGATTTGAACTTGTAGTTGTAAGCTTAAGTTCAAATTATCAAATGCACTGCTATTGAGCTATGGAGCATTGTAGTTAAAATACCATATTCTTTTAATACTTGTCCTGTTGTCCATTACGCCATTACCTTATAAATATGTTTGTAATTCACTAAGGTTTCTAATTCGTCTCTGTACTTTTAATTGTAAGAACATTATCTCGAACTTTAACATTAATTGTCCCATGACATCATTCCATATAAAAAACCCAGTCTTCCCATCAATGTTTGGTACGAATCTGATAGTTAGGCTTTAATCTGTAATAGAAGTTGTCAAATTTGGACTCAACCCCAAATCAAGTCAAAACTCAAAAGGCAGAATGGTTTTTGAGTTATTGGTTTTATTTTTATTTTTATTTTTTTTCCATATTGTTTAGTATCTTGGTCAGAATTATGCATATGGTTGATACATGGATACTTTATCCTGTTCAACCCTTTTTCATTTGTTTAAATTTAATATATTAGACTATAATTATCACCCAAAAAAACGACTTGCATAAAAGAATGACATACAGAAAGTGGAAAGAGACAAGAGACAGGTTGATGGGATTATAATCTGGTGGTTGATTGGCAATGGTAGCACAACATTTAGCTACCATATCTAATTTTAATTATGTTGTATCTCTCTCATTCACTTGAACATAATTTATCTAATTTCCAATATAAAATAAAAATAAAATAAAAACCTTGTTTTTCAATGTTTCAATTTTTGAATTAAACAATATCAAAGCTTTTCATCATGGGATTCACTGTGATCTAAGGAGTATAACAGCAAGAAGGGAAAATTTATTCAATACTTCTGAGCAATCTTCCTTCTTTTTTCTTTTTTCTTTTTTTGTGGTTGTTGTATGCATGATAGCATGTGTGGCTAAAAGGTGGACACTTACAGATAGGGAAATGGATAAGAAGTTGAATGGCAAATAACAGTAGTTTTAGTGAACACTGACCACAAAGAAAGATGACCCAAATCAATAACAATATCTAGGAGTTGAATGCTAATGTGGAAGTGGAGTTGAACGAAGTTAAAAAGACTAACCTGCGCCAGTGTGGAATGGAAGCACCAAAGCCATGAACAAGAAGAAGAGGAGGCTTATTGTTATTTGAGGATTGAGAAACAAAGTAAGTGATGGAATACCGGCCCTTCCACTCCCACTTTTTGCACCTCTCCTTTAACTCTTTCACCTCCAAATCTCCACCACCAGGAGTAGCTGTGGTTGTTGTTGTTGTCGTTGTACTTGTAGTATTGCTGCTAGTAGTACAGTTGGAGATTATGCTAATACTATGATGATGATGATTATGATATTTGTGACCAAGGAAGACCCTTGCCAAGCCACTCTTTTTTGGAGTTGTGTGCTGAAATTGCAAACGAACTAGCCCAACTGAATGGGAAAGGGGAGCCGTTACTCCAACTCCCATTCTTTCTTTCTTTCTCTAATTCGCTTTTCCCATTCCTAGCAGATGAGGGTTCAATTTATATACAGACGAGTTTCCACTTTTTCCATTTTTTCTTTTTTGGGCTCTCTTTGGACTGCTCGAATTGGTTTAGCAGATAATGATACTGAAAGCCCAAACCAAGATCGTATGGGCTGTGGATGGGTCGACCTTGGCGTGTGGGTATAGCCATGGATGGGGCCGGTCTTCGACATTGCCCCCAAATTTTTTTAAAATAAAATATTAGTATATACATAGTTTAAAATTTTAATTATTTTGTTGTATAAAAGTTTGTTTTGGATCTATTTATTTTATTGAAACTGAAAATTTTTTATTAAAAATACTGTAAATAAAAGTAAAAATTAGATGAAATAGTATAGTAGGACTCACGAATAGTACTAAAAAGGGCAGTAAAGCCCATGAATAGTAATAAAAATAAGCTAAATAGTAAAATAAGTTGGCAAAATTAATCATGCCAGATGGACACTAAAATTTCACTTTTGTCCCATCTTAACAATATCATTAATTCTTTTAAAAGTAATGTTATATTCACAAATTTTTTTATAACATTTTTACAAACTGTTGAGGTAACAAAATCTTATTGATTTGCATCTTTTTCTTTTTTTTTTATGAGAATTGATTTGCATCTTAGTTCACCACTTACACTATTTTTTTACTTACCAATAATCACTCAACACATCAACAATTTGTAAAAAAAAAAAATAGCTCTAGCATTTTCATCTTTTTAAATACCATAAAAAATATATAGATCTAAAATCTAAAAAAAATATATACAAAAAAAAAAATTAGCCCAATAATAAAAATTATCAACAGTAAAGTTTAAAAAAGTAAAATAATCAAAATCAACTAATTTTACCCAAAACAAACAACCTAGCTTTTTAAAAAATTTTAAACAAAATAATTTTGTCTTTACCCAGTAACAGACTCACACATAAAATAAAAAATAAAAAAATTTAATTAAAAAAAAAAAAAAAAAAACCTTAGCCACCGCACACATCCAACATCATAGCCAACCCCTAACTCAAAGTTCTAACTTCATCCCTAAGTATAACTGGATCTGTCTTTTTTCTTTTTCTTTTTCTTTTTCTTTTTCTTTTTTTTGGTGAGATAAGAACATATTGTAGGAGGGGGAGATGGAATTCAACTCTCTCTCTCTCTCTCTATATATATATATAGCTTGACCACTCAATTTTGAAGTTTCAAGACATGATAATTGAGAAATTATGTTGTACCGTTAGAGGTCACTAAGGAATGCATGTTGTTTCTATTTAAGGGCATTGTCAAATCAAAAGTTCTTTTATGTGTTTTGAAAACTAAGTTTCAAACATTTTGTCTACAAATTTAAGTTGGTTTCATGTAACTGGCCTTGAGTTTGTAGGGAGCCATTAGGGCATGCTTGGATTGAGCTTCGGTGCAATTACAACTATGCAATTAACCCCCCTTTCTCTCACAATAATTTTTAACTATTTATATCTTTTTACTTTTACTTTTTAACTTTTTTTTCATTTTTTTTTTAATCCAATGGTTGAGATGTAAAGTTGTTTTTTGCATAACAATTGCATTAGGTGCAATACCCTAAATCTCAATCCAAGCATGCTCACCTTAGGTCCAAGCCTAGTTGGGCCTATCATACTTCATATTGTATGCATTGTACTATTGTACATGTTGTACTACTAACCCTAGACTATGCTTATATAAAGCCTTCTCTACAACCTTAAGCAATGTCGTTGGCACAACAAATTTCACAACAAAATTTACAACTGTAACTTAGCAAGTTAATAAATTGTCAACTCAATCGTTATTAAATTTGTAGTGAATTATATTGTATCTCTAGACTTATTGATTTTATTATGAATTTTTTTTTTTTTTTTTTTGGTAAATGATTTTATTATGATTTAATACTATGCTTTTACTTTCAACCTCACTAATTACATTTAAATCTATATAGTATACCCTTCTTAAAATATATATATATAGTATATAATAGCAATTCTTGAATTGTCGGGGGAAATAAACTAAAAGCAAAAGCAAAAGCAAAATAAAGGCTCCTAATTCCTAATGGAGATAAAAAGTAACTTGATGCCATGATTATTCTTTAGAAGATGAAACTTAACCACCTCAAACTTGAACTAATGCATTCACCTCTAATTAAGGAATAATGTGAGATGCCTTTATGAAAGTTTTTGCCTCCAAAAATGTGAAATTTCAAAGCTACCCTGAACAGATATTATGATCGAACAAATGCAAATAGATCAGTTTAAAGTAAATATAAAGGAACTGAAATTTTAGGACAGAAAAATTAACCGAATCTCTACCCAGGGTGCAACTACAGTTCATATAACTTCTACCCACCAGGAAAGTGTCATATATACTAAAGTGAAAGTTCAATGACCACTGTTGCAGATCCAAGTGAAAAAGTCTATGTCAAGAATAAATAATAAACAAATAAAAAGTGGGAAAAAGAGTTAAACATTACGGATCAGAAATTTAAAGTAACTCAAACTTATAGAATGGCATCCCATGGAGTTGATGTGATGTTCATTGACAAAAATAAGTGACATATGCAAGTAGATTGAAAGAACTAGATTCCTTTCTTGATTTACGGTACATGTTTTGCATTCCTGAGAGTACCAACCACAGCATCTCTAAATGGGCAAAGAATCCTGCTTTGCATTAGAAAAGAAATATAGAATAATAAAGAGCAGCAAAGCAACAGCAGAAAACGAAGTATATATTCACTAGGTAGGTGAATGACCAAAACTGCTATGCTAAGGAACTAAATCAGGCAATCAGAGGACAAAGAAAACATGAGCAGTAGCAGCAACAATTTCAGAGCCACTCCAGGGAATTGGGAGACTGGAAGGGACTATGGTGCCTATACTTCTAACCATGATGAACTGAACCGTGTCAACCCCATGTTTTCTAGGTCCCGTTCCATACGAGTTACTCCTGTAAGTATAATATGAATTCATCCCAAATAAAACGAACCTTTTAATCGCGTAGTGTTACAAGTACAATTACCATAACATCATTGAGGATCATAAAAGCTGAAATTATAATAGTTTGTTGTGCATGCTAATAACATCAGTTGCTTTGATGTATGTGACCAGGAAGTAGGAGCGGGCATGCTAGATCGAAGACCATCATTTGTGGAAAGAAGTATAACAGGTCCCTATGGTTTAGCGAGGTAATCATAATTCTAGTTCCATCTTTTAAAAGAGCATCTTTAACCCAGATAGAAATTTTTGGAAGAATAAGATTCATTAAAAGTTGCTTCCTATATGGATTGAGTGCATATTACTATATTAGTTTAAACATGAATTTTGTTTGATCTATGTTACTGTGGAAAACAAAATTAGCTGGTTCAAATGCAGAGAGATGTAGTATTGGCTATTTGGAACTGCCTTTTAAATCCAAAGGAAAATAAGAATAATAATTCCGTCTTGGTTCCTATAGCAGTTGAATATGATTCGTGGGTTTTTTTTTTTTTTTGGGAATCTTTGTTCCATATTTTTACTATGATGAAAGAAAAGTTGTTATTAACAATTTGAACATCGCTTCTGGTTAATTGCTTCAGTTTGCTTAACTTGAAGCAGGAAATAAAACCATTTTTCCTTGTCAGGAAAAGGTATCATCAATTGTACCTGCAATAAGTAATCTAATCTTTACACTATTACCAGACAATGTGTCACTAGAGTGATCAGGCAATTTACTTATTAAACTTTACTCTCCAAGAAAGGCATAAAGAAAGTAACTTGCATATGATTTTCATTCTACTTTTCTGAATAATGAACTTCCTGCAAAATTTTCTTCATAACCAGTCAGAAAACAAGTACAGTGAATCTGTGTTACAAGTACAGTAGCATTCACTCATAACCTTCTGAAAGAATTTTTTGTTTTTTAAATTACATTCTGGATTTCCTGTGGGAAAAGTCCATTGGTTATGTTGGACAAAAAATTAGAAGTATTCTTCTCTGTTTTCAGAGTCTACAATTAGGCGATCTAGTTTTCCATTAATGTTATTCCAATTTTTTGGGGCTATTCGTGGTCAATGTTCTATTTCCTTGAGATGGCTTAACATTTGGAAAAACTAATAGTCAAAAAATGTTCCTATAACTAGCTCCAACTTAATTTCAAAAACCATATACGTTATGGCTTATATCACATTTTCCATCTTTTCTACTTCTAGTATCACTAACCATGGAAATTTTGCAGTGTTCCAGGAACAAATCTCTCTTCATTGCAAATTTTAGTCCTAGACAATAACACAGCAAGGGAAGCGTACCCCAGGCCCAGACAAGTCATGACAGAATCCCCTCCAGCATTCACAAGCCAGCGGAATATGCAGGTCCCTAGAGTGCAAGAGGACTCTAGAGTAACCCAAAATGAGAACAAGCTCAAGAGAGAAATCTATAATCCTGGTCCAAAGAGATTATCAAGGAGAGTGAGCTTGTATTACAGAGACAGACTGGCCAAAGATTCTTTGGATAAGCTGGAAAAAGAGGTAGATGAAGAAGGTAAAAGGTGTGCTATTTGCTTGGATGATTTTGATGCAGGACAAGAGGTAATGCTAACCCCGTGCAACCACATGTTCCATGAGGACTGCATCACACCATGGATGAAGAGCCATAGTCAGTGCCCCGTTTGTCGCTATGAATTTGGCGAGCAAACGAGAGAGCATGCATCAAACTTTAACAACAATAACATTGCAAGTGATCTCATTACAAGACAGCTTCTTTCAATAGCCAGGGCAATGGAGGAAGCTTTTCTATGGGGCAATGGTCCCCGCTAAGATGCCAACTCTGAAACCTTAGCAACAAATATATTTCTTCTTTTTTTTTTTCTTTTTTTCTATCACTGTCTAATTAGGCTCATGTCAATTTTAATTTTGGAAAGTGAGAATTGTTTTTTTTTTTTTTTTGAGCCAAGGAAAGTTTGGAAGAGAGCCTATAAACCAATTTCCAAGTTTGTGTATGATAAAGAACTTACGTGGCAATCCACACGGTAATAAATATTGTGTGGTTATAATAGTCCTTGATGATCCATAATTCCATTCATGTACTTATGAGCTGCAAAGAAGTTGAAAATGGTTGCAGCCGAGCAACTAGTAAAACATTTTGTGGGAAGATTAAAGTATGATTTGAATGATTTCACAACAAAGCAATACATAGAAAGCGAGCAAAGAACCCAGATGTGAACAGGATTATGGTTACCCCATCTACAATTTTAAATTGAAAGCGAATTTCCTGAACCAAATTTAAGCAAAATACTGAAGATTAAAATTAGCCACAAAGTCTACAATTCAACCAACTTTGGAGGAAAATCTCATTTATTTGATTTCTTCATTAGTGAAAGGTTTCCATGAGTGCTCATAACAAATTGTTCATGTATGCCACGGACTTGTAGTTGTAACTTGTAAGTTATAGCCTGCCGCTATCCTTCTTGTGTTTTAGCACATTGTTGTAGCTTGCAAGTTATATACAAATTGTTTGTATATGACACGGACCTTTTTTTTTTCTTTTCTTTAACTTTAATTTTTTAATTTTTTAATTTTTTAATTTTTTTTTTATGAGGAGAGAGCACATTATTGTTTCAATCTGTGCGGGGAGTTTACTTACAGATTCAATTCTTGCCACACAAAAAAAATAAATAAATAAAAGGAAAAAGAATAATTTAAAAAAAAAAAAAAAAAAAAAAAAAAAAGAGGAATTTTGCAATAAGAGGATTCCTCATCAAATACGTTCACGATAGACTGTGCATAAGTTCCCCATCCCCATCTTGTATTTCGTGAATTTTGGACCCATTAAAACGAATATAGGGTACCGTACCATACGCTGAGGATAAATAGGGAACTCACACACTGACTAGTAGTACAAAACTAGGGGTGGGGCAGGGGCATAAGAGGAATTTTGCACCCATCCTTATAGGGTATCCACAGACCCGCTCAACCCGACCCACCAGGGCTGGAGTACTATGATGAAATCCTGTTGGTCACAAGACTTCAATACAGGCAAGAGAATAATGAGATTTTTGTATCTTTGCCACTTGAACCTCAAGGACCTAACTAGCCATTGGCGCAGCATTGAAAGCCAAAGAATGTTGCACCCAATTTTCTAATGTCATAATAACCAATAGGAATTTAACATCTATGCAAGGACTAGTAAAAGATGGGCTAGTCTCCATTAGAGAGAGAGCAGGAAAAGGGTGATTCCACTAAGGATAGTAAAGGAGGGAAAATCAAACATTTTGTATTTTTTGTTCTTTCAACAAATGCATTCTACCGAGAGCAGAGCATTCTCTTTGCTCCAGCCGCGGTTTTTTGCCCCAGGCCTCATGGTGTTTTCCATGTAAAATATTGTGCTCATGTGTGTTTGTTAGGTTTTGAGATTTTTGGTTGGCAAACATATAAATAAAACTATCTTAGTACCTTTAGAGATCATTCTACATGCAATCTAAACCGGTGGTTATTGAAGTTGTTGCATATCAATCATCTCATGTATTGGATCTAATCCTTTAAGTGGAGTCTTAAAGTCGTGGACTAGAGATTCACGTTGGAACAACTCAATATCAAAGTATGTGGATCTTGAAGTTGAGTTTGGTAACTTTAGTTAAGTTTACGAAGAAAATGCTTATTCAATTTGTAAACTTCTAATTGATAATGGATTTGTTCCTTGGGATTGATTAGGTAAAGTCCCTCCAAAGTTTTTACATTTCTATTTCACTGGTTTTTTCTAGATCATCATATATATATGGGTGTTGTATTTCATATTTATGTTTATTGCATTAGCAAAATGATGCATAAAATATAATTAAAAACTCGGCCTTAAAACTGATTAATAATTGTTTAACAGAGGTCTAAAAACCAATAATGTTTAATCCTTACTTTCTCACCTTAGTCTTGTCATAAACACACTAATTTAGTCATTGACCCAATTATATGGCGCCCAAATGTACAAATGGTAAAGCTAAGCAACAATCATCCCTAGTACCTCACCTTAAATCTATTTACCACATACACAAACCAAGAAGGAAAATCATTTTCAAAGACTTCCTTCAAGGCAGTGAGATGAGACAACTTTAACCGCATTATTTGAATCTCAATACTTATCTCAACTTTAAGCATGTGCATGATTTGGCTGTAGCTTGGTGCAAGTCGTGGATTTTTTTTTTTTAACTAAGTTGTGGTCAGCTATATGCAGTTGTGCCACTTCTTGAGTCATGAATCAAATTTAAGGTGATTTGAGAAATTTTATCCCTTTAAACAAATTTTTTTTTTTTCACATTTGTTCTAATTTTGGCTTATAGGGGAAAAAAGTGAAGAAAGAAACTGTGTTTGATGAAAATTCTAAATAAAATAAAATTAAAAAAAAAAAAAAAGGGAAAAACAATGTTACAACTAACATCTTTATTGAATTTTGATAGGTTGAATCAAATTGAGAGAGAATCAGATATAAAGATTTCATATTTGGCATTATACATTTATACCTTTTAATTTGGGGAGAGGTAGCAAATCCTGTGTGTGTGTGTGTGTGTGTGTGTGTGTGTGTGTGTGTGTGTGTGTGTGTGTGTGTGTGTGTGTGTGTGTGTGTGTGTGTGTTTTGACAAACGAGAGTATTCAGACCTCTTCGAGTATCTGACTATTTTCTCAGGTGTATGCAGTCCCTTTGTCCCACACACACTAGGTATAACAAGGAAGAATCCCGTCGGATGAGTCCAAGATTCTAGCAAGAGGTTTTGAACCCAAAATTTGATGAATATCATGAGACTTTACGAACCACTTAGCCAACCCCTTGGGGTCTTTATGTTTAAACTTGAGTTCCTCTGCTATTTGTTTCACAATATGAGTATGGCATGATTTTTTATTACCTTTTAAAAAATATATATATAGTATATTACATTAGCTAGGTTACTTACAGAATCTTACATGTAGATGGTTCATGACCTCAATTGAATATTGCTTAGAGAAAATAAAAAATTACCTAGTGCTAGAGATAGCATGGCTTTTTTTGATAATGTTATGATGCCCATATATTACGTAATTGGAAAATTACATTATACTGCAAATATAAGTTGTGTGAATTTTTAAAAGCAAAGTCTTCATTCATAGCCAACCCAAAAAATATGGGATTAAGTCTTTGTTGTTATTGTTATTGTTATGATCCTCATCCATAACCAATGTGTTATAACTTCGAATTTTGGATCGGTTATTATTCTACAAATATAGAGACTTTGACGAAACAAAATAAAACAGTCCTTTGGTGATTTTTGAAATCATAATCTGATTTCAAACAAGTACTAAACTTGTTATCACTTTTCACATATTAATTTTTTGATTCTTTGTCTAATAAAATTGCTATATCAGTTGGGAAGATTTGATTTCACAAACATAGAGAAGTCTTTTTTGAAGAGGTGAACAATTTTGCAAATCTTCGGAAGCTTTGATAGGCTCTGGATATTTTTGTTTTTGGTTCTATGAGTACTCTTCCCCACCCTCCCCTTATTGTTGAACTATTTTCCAAGTTTTCAATTACTGTTAACTTTGGTTTCTTGTGTAAATTTGATATATCATATTAAAGTGAATGGTTATTGTTTATTGGAAATAAATTTCAATGAAGAATACTTTCAGAGATCTATTGTATGATTTTTCTAGTATATTTGTCATAGGCTTGTTTCTTTGGTTGACTTTTGGTAGAAGATCAATTGGTATAAACTACAATAAATTGTTGATTAAATGTAATTCCTTTTTACATTTCACTACTCTACACCAAATTATATTTTTGCAACAAGTGCTATTTTAATGAAAAAAATTTACATTGGTTTTTTTTTTCATTGCAACAGTTACTTAAAAAGTGCTATTTTATTACATCAATAATTTATCGATGCAATAAACTATTTATATAATATGTTGCAACAAAATTGGATAATGTAGAATTAATTATCAATATCACATCAAAATATATAATTGCAATGTGCAAAACCCCCTTTATTGTTAGAAAACATGTTGCAATAGGTAAAAACTTATTTCTCATACATCATCTATAAATACTATATAAGCGAAGCCTTTGACTTTTTTTTTAACTTCATGAGAGCTTGCCACATCAGCTCTAAAGCTCTCACAATTTTTCACGTCAGCTAATTATTTTATTAATTTTTTAATACTTATTTTCAATACTTGTTCGCCCCTGATACTTTTTCTAATTCATGTCTCTCTAATGGTCTTATGGTCGAAGGAGTAAAGCCATCTTCGTCTGTCACTCCTTCTCTCATCTTCTCCTCAGTGCAGTACAACGCCTTCCTCTCAAAATTGGTCTGAAGTCACTCACTCCAATTGCTCAAGTAGATACAGTCCCCGTCCGTGGTCCATTAATTGTGAGAAAGTGAAACCACGGCCACAAAATTCTAGTCTGAGATGGCATTAGAGTGGGTGAGCCTCTCGGTGGTCATGAACAGTTAGAGGAGGAGGTTTAGGCTGAGCTGGGCAATTTTCCTTCCCTCAGTGATGCAACTGTGACTCAAATTAAGACTCAGGCGAGTTCTTCTTATATTGAAGTTTTTGAGATAATGCAAAGGTGCTGTGATAAATTGATTAATTTTTTATACCCATGCAAAAAATCTTGGTTTAATTGTTCTAATGAACTCTCTTATAATGATCCAAATAAACGACATAAGGGCTCAGGTTGCAACAAGGTTATTCTGATGCCTAATTCTTTTGTTGTGAGTATGGAATATGCAAAATTGTTTCTAATTTCTAAATTACATTATTCTTAAATTTTTTAGGCACTCGAAATTTATGCTTCTCTCTATATCAACGCCTGTAAATCAACCAAGTTCTATTTTAATATATCTTGGCAATATTTACTATTGCTAGCTAGGTGTTCAACAAAAGTCGTCCAGCTCCAAGAGCAACTAGTGTATATGTATTGGGATAACAGAATAGATGAACTAGCATAAACTTATGATGGCCCATGGGTCACTAAAATGCATCATTAACTTGTGTATTTATGTTTTATAACTTTTATCTATGAAAATTGTTACTTGGAATATGGGTTTTTGCTCAGTGCAAAATGGGGTTCACTGACTATGGATTTATGTTGCATAAAATATGATTGTTTGGCTTACCTGATGTGTGGAGTTCTGATGCGTGGTTTTGAGTTTAGTAGTCTCTTGCAAATTCGAACTATGTAGGAATTGCATTATATGTATAGAAGTGTTTCCCATACCTATCAAAAAAAATTGTACAGAAGTGTTTCCCAGTGTTTCCCAACCGGGAAAAAAAAAGTATTTTTCAGTCTTAACAAAGAATAAGTATTTCATTTTTTAATGACTTATTTTAATGCTATGAACCTTAAAAAAATTGTTTTATCCCGTAAGTCTTTTGAATTAGGTCATCGGAATTCATAATTTGATACTAATCATTTTATTTTTCACATGGTAATATGTCTATGCATCTCCCAAATATAAGTTTCAGATCATTTTGTTCTTTTCCTATGTGTAAGTAAGTGTAATTGTCATAAGGTATCCTTAATCATTCTTTTTGATAACCTGGTATCCTTAATCATTCAAAAGAGGATGCATAAGGCAAATGTATATGTCTTGAATACTTGTATGTGTAACTTTATATGCTATTATGGTGATTTTGTTCTTAAGTTGTAAGAATTTTTAGACATTTTAGACATTTTGCAGTAAGTGTTTTGGGTCAATATCCTATTGTAGGTTCAAGTATGGAGAAGGAAATAGGTAGATTTTAATGTTGTTGGTTAGGGTATTAAGAGAAGGATAAGGTTTTACTGGAGTTATAGGCTAAGATTGCTGCAATTGTAATTTGAAATTTGTCACAGAAGTTTCGGGTTAAAGGGAAATTACATTTTTTTTTTTTTTTTTAATGAATGGGTATAGAATTAGGTATACTTGGCTTGGAACATGAAGAACTAGATTAATTTATAAATCATCATTAAATATCAACATTGGTGTATTAGTGGCTTCTGCTGTATTAGTTGATTGTAGCATTGAGACTAAACAAGGTGCTAGTGGTACATTGATAATTTTTAGTCTGTTTCAACTGTAGGGTAGGGGTGGAGGATGAACCAACTTAATTTATAAACTTATCATTAGATATTGAAGTTGGTGTATCAAGGGCATATTCAATAGAAAAATATACAATACTTTTATAATAAAATAAAATAAAATAAAAAATCTCGCATTCAATATCTTTCCCGTGCATCACACAGGTTAGCAACTAGTAGAAGTGATATTGGGTCGAGTCAGGTTGGGTTTATTGTGACCCGAAACTCGACCCGATAGAAATCAGGTTTGGCTGCCTAAAACCCGACCCAACTCGAAAAATTGGGTTTATAATCGGGTCGGTTTTCTGGGTCTCGGGTCGGGTCTCAGGTTAGACCTTTTTTTTTCTTTTCTTTTTTTTTAATGTGAAAATTTTTTAGTGAAACAAGGGATGTGATGCTGAACAAGAACAGCTTTCAAGAATTCTCCAATAATATTTTTAAGCTTAAAAGCCTCCTTGGCTCATTGAATACCAAGAAAAATCTAATAGACTAAAAACTGTTGACAGACACTTTTTTATGTGCCATACTAAATCCATGTGTAAATTCAAGAGAAAAGTGTGAGACTTATGGCTTGGAGGGTGAAAGAGAACTTTTTCTTCACCAATTTTGGGCTTTATGGGAAGTCTTGCAAATGGGCTAGGAGTGTTTGCAAGCCATGAGCCCACATTAGGCCTTTTGACTCCAAATCTGCAATTAATGTTTTCTTCATCAAATTAATGTTTATTTTCCTGAACCCACAAGCTTAGTAGCTCCAAGAACTGTTGTTCATTTTGTAGCAACAAACCGAATTGAACTGGCTTAACCAAATTGCCTTGTTTAGCACAAAATAGAACCAGCTCAACCTCCTATAAACTTCACTGCCCAATGCACAGGTTCTACTATTACCCACTCCACTGCTCAAAACAAATTCTTCCTTCTTTCTAAAGGATGTTTACAGCACCCCCAAGTTATCATAACAAGCAAAATATAGTATAAAGCAAAATATGAGACATGTATCCATAAGGTCACAAAAGCTAACAGTTGAGAGTTCAAGATTTAAATCTTTGTAATGAAAATGCAAAATTCTTTAAACATATTAAAATAGCTAAGATGAACAAAGTCCTTCAGAGGAAACAAAAGAGTATTCACGTATTTGAGCTCTTGCTATGTGTTCATCAGAGATGTTACACTTCTCACTTCTTAGATTTTTTTTGCTCCCCTGCAAGGAAGAAAAACATCAAATAGAACTGTGTCAAATTCAGACAATACATCTACTTCTATGGATTGGATGTATGGTAATATTATTATTGTGACTTGAACGTGCCAGTCCAGCAACAATTTATAGAGTATACAATATAAGGGTAATGCTTATAGAAGAAAATGCACTATTCTAAGTATTTTAACTATTGCTTCAGGAACAAACGTTTTATGGTTTTCCTTTCACTTTTCTTTTAATCAAGAAGTACAAGCAAAATGTCCAAACAAACAGTATATGCATGTCATCAATGGTTAATTCAAAAGATTGAGAAGATAAACCACAATTCAAAAGATTTAGGCAGAAGCAAAACTCACCAATGTATGTAGGCAAATCAATAATATTTGAGCACGTACACCAAAGAAAAAAAAAGAACAAAATATTTAGCACCTCTAGTCCTCTACTGTCTTCAAAGCTCTCAAATGAAAGACTATTTGCCAAACAGTAACTGACAAGTGAACCTGCATGAAAAAATGGCAATTTTTACAACACTAATGCTAACCCAGATAGTAAAAAGTTCACCTTTTCATGCAGAAAAAGAAAAGTGAAACAAAAGGACAAGTGAGGTGGCCATAAAGCTAAAGAGGGAGACAGTATTCAAAAGAGGAATGAAAACCTAGATGACCGTTTCTTGAAATGGATAAGTGTGGATACTGGATAGTCGGCAAAATTAAAGGGTCCAAATCCAATACTGTGTATAATGAGTGAAGAGAGAGTAAACCTAGAAAGCCAAAAAAAAAAATTTGAAACTTGAAGGCACTCAGATTGAACTCATCCGTAAGTACATAAACCCATTATTGAATATTGCTCATGCAACAGAATCTAAAACCAAAAATCAAAAATACATTCAGCATACAAAAAATCAAAAGGAAACCCATGTAACAAAGTGCGAGTGAACATATCACACACACACAAACACAACAACACTATCCAAAATCTAAAACCAAACACAAAACGAGAAGGATGACTTACACAGAGATAACTGAGGCCCTGAGGGAGGCGGAGAGTTGAGGGAGGCGGAGAGAGAACAACAACAGAATAGGGTTTTTTTCAAAAAAAAAATCGAGTTGAAGTAGTATATTTATATGACCCGATGCCGACCCGAACTTGAAAATAACCCGAAATTAAGACCCGAAACCCGACCCGAATATTCTTAGACCAGCCCAAAACCTATCGGGTCGGGTCAGGTTTTCAGGTGGGCCGGGTCCTTGCTCAGTCCTAGCGACTAGTATGTCTAATTTTAGAAAAACATGTTATTTTCAAGAAACCTTTTGGAGAAATAACTTATTGCAATGAAAAACTTTGAAGCAATAATTTTTTTGCAATGGAAATTTTTATTGCAATATGCTTTTTTCGGTGAAGCCGTGAAATCCTTCAGAGCAATAACTTAATACAATGAAAATTGTCATTTCGATATCCTTCAATTAATTGTGTTCCGTACTAATTACAATGAAAGTATTGGAGCAATACCTTATTGCAACCATGGTTTTGAAATTCGGACCATTCAAAGAATCAGCAAATGGAAAAGTTCAAGGTTTTTAAGGTCAGACCAAGGTTGAACTGTAATGATGCCATAATTAATTAAAATGTAAATAAATAAAATAAATGTATGAAAAAGTAACAATCCTTAGTAAAAATTACAAAATATCTAAACAAATTCAATTATAAGAAGGTTGAAAAGAAAATGATATTTATTTAAAGTAGATATTTTTCTTCATTTAAAATATTTTAGGTATATTTGTACTACATTTCAATAATTTTACACAATAAAACACTTTAACCATATAAATATTTTAGGCATGTTACAATTAAGGGGAAAAATAAAGTTTAGATGTTCCATATGGAATATGCATTCATCACGTTTTCTTACTCTTAAAAGTTTTGACCATGGCTTATGTAAAAATTAAAGGCTAAATCATATGAATATTTTAGGCTTGTTACAATTATGGAAAAATAAAAAGTCCAAATATCCCCAATTAGCATATACATTCATGAGTAATACTACAAACATAAACTATTTTATAACATTTTTACAAAGGCAAAGCTATAATGTTGGTCCCTCAAGTTTGAACCAAGCACAATTGGTCCCTCAAATTTTAAAACTGAGTTGTATTAGTCCTTTTACTAATTGTCGTTAGTGGTGTTATTTACATGGCTAATGGAACAATGATTGGCATTTTTTTTAATGATGTGGTATTTTTTTAATTAGAAAAATTACAAAATAAATTTACACATAAGAAACAATCTTCCCATCAAAAAAATGTAAGACCCAATCTAATTAACAACCCGGTACCAAACGAGAGAGAGAAGGGGAGAGAGTGAAGAAACCCAAGCCCTAGCCATCGCTGGTGGAGACCCAAGCCCTAGCTACCGCTGGTAACAGCCACTGACCTGGCTCCCTGCTTCTCTCGCACAACCCATGTGCGTGCACTATGTATAAAATTCATTCAAGATGTTTTATTATCATAGTCAATTCATTTTTCCAAATATCTTTACGAGGCGACTAAGGCAACAAGAAGGAGCTTTTGTTGCATAACGATGATGATGGTCATGTCCCCTCCATCATGGACATTCTTTCGACATATTAAAATGGGAAAGGTAACAAGGTGAACATCTGTATGTGCAAGTTAGATTTGTGAACTTGTATAAAAAGTGGATGAGCTATCTAACAGTAAATTTTGATGAAAAAGCTCGAATGTGATAAAAATGAAAGCTTTAACATCATAAAGTCGAGAGAAAAAGAAAGCACTGCAAAGAAAGTAAAGAAAACAAAGAATATACGTGGAAAACCCTTAAGAAGGGGGTGAAAAACCACGATTGAGCAAGGGGGAATGTCCTTTACTCCTTCAAGCTCTCTATTATGCGAAAAATGGAAGTTTTTCTTGTACAATGATGGTGTTCTTCCTAAAAGAGAGGTTTTTCTCTACCCTTCTTTCTCTCGTTTGGTACTGGGTTGTGAATTAAATTGTTTATAACGTTTTTTTGATGGGAGATTGTTTCTTATGTGTAAATTTATTTTGTAATTTTTTTAATTAAAAAAATGTCATATCATTAAAAAAAATGCCAACTCGTTGTTCCATTAGCCACGTAAGTAACAATACTAACAGCAGTTAGTAAAAAGACTAATACAACTCAGTTTTGAAACTTGAGAGACCAATTGTGCTCACTTCAAACTTGAGGGACCAATTGCGCACACAAGGTAAACTTGAGAGACCAACATTATAGTTTCGCCTTTTTATAAACTACTGATGTGGTAAATTCTTACTAGTTCTAATTTGAGTCTATCACTAATATTACATTTTTACTTATCAATAAATATTTGGAAAATTAAATCCACACCAGCAATTTGTAAAAATGTTATATAAATAGTTTGTGTTTGTAGCATTACTTATACATTCATTTGGTAATTCTACTGTTTTAGTCTTTAAAAGTTTCTCTAGTGGTTTAAGGCACAAAGAATCATAGATAACTTACTAAAAAAAATCATAATAAATCAAGACCCCACCGCTCTCTTCCCAAAGCCCTCATTTTCATAGATTTCCTTTACTTCTCTCTCTCTCTCTCTCTCTCTCTCTCTCTCTCTCTCTCTCTCTCTCTCTCTCTCTCTCTCTCTCTCTCTCTAAATCTGCTGATCTGCTCCGATTTATTCGTTCTCTCCCAACAAAATCACAAGGTCCACTGAGTCATTTATTCATCATTTTACTTCGGCCAAACTCACAAGGTCCACTGATCGATGGGTTGGGCATCCAAAGAAGAAGATCAGCATGGAATTCCAACAAGGAGATCGATTTTAGCTTCCTATACCCACTATTTTGAGGGGAAATTTGGCGAAAAAGGAAGATAAATATGACCAAAAAAACCACTTTCAGTTCTCGAAACTAGCCGTTTGAACTGCGGGTCTAGAGGTTCATAAGAAATTTGTCTTTTATAGGTTTTTAGGTATAAAAAACCAAATTGATGATTGGTTCCCGGTTAACCTAGTCCAATTGTACGGTCCGGTCCGGGATTTAAAACCATGATTGTAACAAGATTTAACATTACAATATCCTTCCATTATTATGTTTTGTATTTATTGAGACAAAACTATTGAAGCAATATGCTATTGCAACTAAAATATAATTGCAATAGGAATTTCATAAACTTATTTTTATATATAAAAAATTGCAACAAGATTGCAACGAAAATTTTTATGGAACGAACATATAGCCACGAGTTTTTTTGCAACACCACAAAAGACTTTTTTTTTTTTTTTTTTTTTTTCATTGCAAGAAATTTTTATTGCGACAACTTTGAGTTTATTGCTACAAAGTATTTTAGTGAAACAAACCATTTTTCATATGGTGTTTATTTCTTCAAGTTTAAGTTCGTGTTTGAGTTCTTTGGAACCCGAATTTTAACCAATTTCCATGGGCTTGGCTTCATGAGGTGTTAGTAATTGACTAATGGTAGGAATGGATATTAGGAGGTGTTGGATCAAAAGACTCAAATTTCAAGAAAAGATAGGATCCATTTGGTTGAATATATAACGGGAAAATAATTTCAATCATAATGGATGAGCTTACAAGGTGAGTTTCTGGCTGGATCCATTTGGTTGAATATATAATATAGCGCTAAAAGAATTTCAATCATAATGAATGAGCTTACAAGATGAGTTTCCCCGCTATCCTCGCCAAATAAACGACTGAGCCCAGAGCTAACTAGTTGAATTCTTTTTCATTTTTCTTTTTATTTTCAAGTTTAATTTATCAAACATATATGACTTGAGAATTGATTTTTTTTTCCCCGACCACAAAACAAATTGAGCTATTTAATTTTTTGAATATAACGTGAGTGAGGCCTTTGCCAAAAATGACAGAAGAATCTCAGTCAAGATGGATGGACATGGTGCATGAGAACTCAGTCAAGATAGATGGACATGGTGCATGAGAAATATAATGAAAGAATAATTTAGAGTAAGAGGAAGGATGCAGAATCCCCTAGTCATAATGGGTGACTAGTTCTATGAATGTGAGTCAGTTCCCTGGCTATGCCAACGGCCTAACCAAATGTGTGCCAAAGAGCTAACATGGCTAGACTTTTCGCATCCACATGCTCAATACAAGGAAGTTCCTCATCTCCACTTGCCCATATGTAATATTTCATGCATCAATTAATTTTGGACCCTTTTGCTGTGTCTGTGAGATAGTGAGAACTATATAAAATATAAATTTTTGCTGAACGTCACATATTTTTTAAAAATCATTCACATTTTTAACTCATCTAATTCCACTGTACACAACTATAAAGCTAATTTGGTTAACAGCTCGATCATTTTTTTTTTTTTTGGGTGCCTTCAGACTTATTGGAGAATTAAATTATAAACTATGTTAAAGTTACCATGACTTTTGAGTAGAATTGTGGTGTGCCTTTATGTTAGAATCTCTTTCCCTCTCTCTTGTGTGTGTGTTTGTTTCTAAAAAAAAAAAGTGTTTGTTTCTCAAAAAAAAAAAAAAAAGTGTTTCTAAACTGTGGTTAAACCATAAAAGCTTCTTCTAAAAAAAAAAAATTAGTGTAGGCGGAGATTGAACCACAGATCTATTATTCAATTATCAAAGACTTTACCAGTTAAACTAACTACAATCCACCCATAAAAGCTTGTTTAATGTACTAAATTGACTGCATTTTGTATTATAAATTGTAATTTATGGGGTGGGGCAAACATATCCAATATACTTCTCTCTCCCTCCCTCATGTGTGGCAATATACTTCTCTCTTAACTTGCTTGCAAGCCGTTTTTACATTGTTACTTCCAAATTATAATTGTTGATTAGTATGTAATGTGTATGCAAAGAAAAATACTATAAAATTTATTGCTTTTCGATTGGATTGGTCTCTTCTCGATGTGTAATAACAATAACAACGACGATAAGAACAAACCTTAGTTCCATCCTAACTAAATTAAAAAATTCTTGACAATTATTATCAGAGAAGTATTACGTTTATAGCATTTTCATAACACTTTCACAACAAATTATAGATGGTAAGATGTTCTTGGTTCTAATTTGACTCTACAATTTAAATTATTTTTTTGCCCACCTAGAGCAACCAATAATAATCTGTCACTTAATATTTATTGTAAAAATATTGTAAACATAGCATTTCTCTTATTATTATTACATTTTTTTGCAATAAAAAATTACAAAATTATACCTTACAATTGAGGGATAAACATATACTTCCTCATTCCAATTTGTTTGTCCTATTTAAAAAGTCAAACTTTTTAAGTAAACATCATTTATTATCTTATCTGCTTTATAAAAATGTATAAATTTACAAAACTACCATTAAATAAATTTATTAGTTTTTTTTTTTTTTTAAAAGAGTTATTCTTAATAAGGCAACTAAAAAGATGCCCCAATTAGATTGATTTTTTAAATATTTGTTAGTTTTCTTTTCAAATAGTTTTGAAAATAAAGTAGGGGTATAATAGGAACATTAGTAAATTAATGATTTTTATTTTTAGAAACAGGACAATATTTTGGGACATGTAAAAATAGAATAGAAGATAAACAAATTAGGACGGAAAGAGTATTTTTTTGTAAATTTATTTGCTTAATGAAATGATTAATTCCTTACAATTAGAGACAACAAGATGAGATTTATCATTTATGATAACATGACCTTTAAAGTATTTTTATCATTTATCAAAAGAAATTTTTTTAGTGAACAAATAATTAAGCATTTTTTAAATTGTCAAAATTTTTATAACTTAACTTATTGGCACATCTGGTCTTTCTAATGAAAATCTCCATAATTCAAATCCCTCCTCTCATCATTACTATTGAATTATTCAAAAGAAATAAATTTTTAATAAAAGAAAAACATCTTCCAGATGATTATTATTAATTTATTATTGAAGTTCATCTATTACTTTCCTTATTCAAATTTATTTATTAAAAAAAAAACATAAAACATAAACAAAAAGTAACCCCCTTTAAATTATCACGTAAACAACTAAAATGAGTCAAATGACAAGTACTGACTTTACAATTATCACAAAATAGCATAAATGAGGTGTAGATTTTCTTAACAAAGGTACTGACTTTACAAACATGAATGTTGAAAGAACACGAGGAAAAAATCTCACCAAGCAAAACAGGGAAGCCAGCCATTTCAAAGGCGCCACGTACGCCTTCCCCAAACCACATCCACTCCTTCTATAAACACCACCCCTCTCCCTCTACTTTCATCTCACTAACACTACTCTCTCTCTCTCTCTTTGCGCCAAAGAGGCCCAGAGCTTATATTATCTAACGCAAAATACACAAACAGATACAATCCTTCTGATTAAATTAAGGTACACCCTTTTTCTTTTTCTTCTTATTCTTATTATTTTCTGTGTTTATACTTTGTTGAAAACTAGGATGTGTAATCAAGTTGTTTCATTTTCTGTTTCTGGAACCCAAAAGGAAAAGGAGGTTAGTTGGTATGAGTTAGTTATTAGTTCAATTTTATAATGATTATGGTAAAATGTAATATTGGGGAGTAAATATTAGTGGGTATTTGAGAAGTAGAGCTATGGCCATGTTTGTGATTCAGTTCAATATGTGTGTGGTTGTGGTGTAAGTTTTAAGTTTTTTTTTTTTTTTTTTTTAACCCAATTCTTCAAATTTTCAATTTGTAGGCAAATTTGCTCTATAGATTGGTTCAATATTAGTGGGTATTTGAGAAGTAGAGCTATAGCCATGTTTGTGTTGCAGTTCAATATGTGTTTGGTTGTGGTGTAAGTTTTAAGTGTGTTTTTTTTTTACCCGATTCTTCTAATTTCAATTTGGAGGCAAATTTGCTTTATAGATTGGTTCAATTTTACTGGAGTTGTCGTTAAATGTCATTTTTGTGAATACATGTTAGTGCTAAATTGAGAACTACAGTTAAGGCCATCTTTGTGTTTCAGTTCAGAATATGTCTGGTTGTGTGTGTCTGTGTGTTCTCGTCCAACACTGCATATTTCAAGTCTCAAGCTTTTGTGGTGGCAAACTTACCTTTATGGATAATGGATTTGAGTATATTAGTGGTTTAAAGAATGAAAGAAATTACACAGTGTATAAGAAATATATGCATCTAAGGAAAATCTTATGAAAAAAAGGGGTGGGGGGGGGGGGGGGGGGGGGTGGGGGGAATTGAATACAGATTCCTTGCTAAAGTTGATTTTTTGAAGCTATGTATGGTGGCTGAGATTCTGAAGGTAGAGGAGAAGTAAGGAAATTTAAAATCTTGCAGACAATTTTAATCCTGACCTGTTTTCCTTTTGTGCTATATGTTGGTGATAAGAGAAAAGCAATGCTCACTGGAAAGAGATAAGACAAAAGGACTGCCATCTCCAGTCGCACATATTTTATTGACTCCTTTTGTTTCTGAAGTAATTTTGGGTTTCATGCATTTACTCTTTCAAGGAAAATAATAGGGGCACTAATAATTAGCACTTTCAAGGCAAAGGAACATGAAAAAGAAATGGCAGTATGGATTTACATTGATAATATTGTTTGCTGCGGAATGAACTTTCTTTGGAATATAGGGTCATTCATTTTAAGAAATGTCAATTGTAATAAAATAACAACCCTGACCACCTAACACCCCCCCCCCCCCCCCCCCCCTCCCACCAAAATATAAAAGTGAGAAATTCAAAAAAGAATAAACGAATGGGATTAGTGAGCTATGATGTCATTGTGAATAGCCAGTTTGGTTGATCGAAAGAGATGAGTACTAATCAACATGTAATTGTTTTATTTTAGTCTATATTAATTTGTAAAAAAAATCAACCAGCTCATTTACACTTTCTAGATGCTTCTTTTTATTTGCCTATTTTATAAGTTACTTATTGTAGTAAGGACAACAAAACTAAACTTTTATGATGCTGAAAAGAAAGATAAGGGATAGGTTCGAGGTATCATAGGGGTCAAAATTATGTTGATACTCTTGGGATGGCCTTGTGTAAAAACTTGCTTGTATAAAGGATCTTTTTCTTGTGGTCCTTTATTTTTCGCATCATTGATTGGAATTTGCCTCAATTACTAAAATGTAGTTAAAAGACTTTATTTCCCCTTATTCTATTCTGAATAAATCTTGAATTTTCTTTTTTCACACTTGCGATGGTAATTTATGTTGATTTTTCTTTTTTAATGTAAAAGATATTTGTCCTTTCTTAAAGATATTGCGCACCTGTTGGTTAATTTCCATAAGCTGCTCATGTTTTTGTGAGGTACTAATATAACCTAAATCTTCATGGATTCAAATTCAACGTTTGTTCTCATGCATATTTACTAGACTACTTATTTTCATTAGGTTATCACTTAGTATTTTGTGACTATATATATGACTTACATATTAATCATATCAGTGCCTTTTTCCCTGGTTCCAGCAATGGCAGCATCATCTGCATGCCTTGTGGGGAATGGTTTATCCACCCAAAGTGCAAAACCAAGTTTGAGCAAGGACTTATATGGGAGGCAACTCTTACCTTCTTCACGCCTTCCATCATCTGTTAAGGCAGCAAAAGCAGTTTTTGCAAAGGCATCTTTGGACCAGAAGCACCGTGAAGGAAGAAGAGACTTTGTAAAGTTGTTGCTTGGAAATGTTGGAGTTGGTGTGCCTGCTTTACTGGGAAGTGGGAATGCTAAGGCTGATGACCAAGGGGTTTCTTCCTCCAGGATGTCTTATTCTAGGTTTTTGGAGTATTTGGACAAGGATAGGGTGAAAAAAGTAGATTTGTTTGAGAATGGAACCATAGCTATTGTGGAGGCTGTTTCTCCTGAACTGGGTAACCGGGTGCAGCGAGTTCGTGTGCAACTTCCAGGACTCAGCCAAGAGCTCCTTCAGAAGTTCAGGGAAAAGAACATTGACTTTGCAGCACATAATGCTCAAGAAGACTCAGGTTCTCTTTTGTTCAACTTGATTGGGAATTTGGCTTTCCCTTTAATCTTAATTGGAGGTCTATTCCTACTCTCAAGGCGTTCATCTGGAGGCATGGGTGGTCCAGGTGGACCTGGGTTCCCCCTTGCTTTTGGTCAATCTAAAGCTAAGTTCCAAATGGAACCAAACACTGGTGTGACTTTTGATGATGTAGCTGGAGTAGACGAAGCCAAGCAGGATTTCATGGAGGTAGTGGAGTTTCTGAAGAAGCCTGAAAGGTTCACTGCAATTGGGGCTCGCATTCCAAAAGGGGTTCTTCTTATCGGTCCTCCTGGAACTGGGAAGACTCTGCTAGCCAAGGCAATTGCTGGTGAAGCTGGTGTTCCATTTTTCTCTATCTCAGGTTCAGAGTTTGTTGAGATGTTTGTCGGTGTTGGTGCCTCTCGAGTCCGTGATCTTTTCAAGAAGGCAAAGGAGAATGCTCCTTGCATTGTATTTGTTGATGAAATTGATGCCGTTGGACGGCAAAGAGGAACTGGAATTGGTGGAGGGAATGATGAAAGAGAACAGACCCTTAACCAGCTTTTGACAGAAATGGATGGTTTTGAAGGTAACACTGGCATCATTGTGATTGCAGCAACCAACAGGGCTGACATTCTCGACTCTGCCTTACTGAGGCCTGGACGTTTTGACAGACAGGTATGGATTTGCAAACAAATGACTATTGATTTTATTGATTGGGTGAATACTAAAATTTTTGCTGTATTGCAGGTAACTGTTGATGTTCCAGATATACGGGGGAGAACAGAGATATTAAAGGTTCATGGTAGCAACAAAAAGTTTGATACAGATGTTTCTCTTGATGTGATAGCCATGAGAACACCTGGTTTCAGTGGAGCAGATCTTGCAAACCTCTTAAATGAGGCAGCTATATTGGCTGGTAGGCGTGGGAAGACAGCAATTTCATCTAAAGAGGTCGATGATTCGATTGATAGGATTGTGGCTGGAATGGAAGGAACAGTAATGACAGATGGGAAAAGCAAAAGTCTGGTAGCATATCATGAAGTTGGGCATGCCATTTGTGGGTAAGTATGAAAATAGATTTTGGTTTTGGTTATTTTAGATATTATCCATATAATAAATATTATAAGGCCATTTTCAGCCATAAAGTAATTTTATGTACACTGCGTGCTTTTATACTATCTTTACCCAACATTACAACCATTTAATATGGTAAAGATTTCTTTTATATTGAGAGGCATCATCAATTTCTGTGATGGTTACTGAAAAAACCACTACCATACAAAAATTTTCTCTAGTAACCCAAAAGACCATCTGTTTCTTTATCATAAGCCTGGCAATCCTCAAAAATACATTTTTTGGTGGAAGCTTTGGCCAAATTCCCAAACTTTGAATGCTAATGTATGGTGCAGGTGACCATGGATTTAAGGTTACTGTTACTCTAAGATATAAATTTCACAATCATGCTTCCTAGCCACTAATAACTACTTGTCTCTTCTCTGCCCCCTGTGCCTCTCATAAGCCTCCCTAGTTTGTGAAGCTCCATCAATCTCATGTATTTTATTATATGCTATCGCTTTCTCTCACCATCATAACTGTTTCTCTCTTCTCTTCCTCCTGTCCATGGCCTTCCTGAACATTTTTGGATTGACCTTTCTTTTTCAAACAGTCATCATTTGATAGAGCCCAAAATAATTTATGATATGATTCTATGTTTTTCTTCTGTGCAGTACTTTGACTCCAGGGCATGATCCTGTTCAAAAAGTGACCCTCGTTCCACGTGGTCAGGCACGGGGTCTTACCTGGTTTATTCCTACCGATGATCCTACCCTTATCTCGAAGCAGCAGCTCTTTGCGAGAATTGTTGGTGGACTTGGTGGCAGAGCTGCAGAAGAAGTGATCTTTGGTGAGCCAGAGGTCACAACAGGTGCAGCTGGTGATTTGCAGCAGATTACTGGTTTGGCAAAACAGGTAATTTAACATTTTCCTTATTTGCTCCAAGCAATGTATTGCAAAATTTACCATCGGTTTTGGTTTTTTGTTTCTAGTAGTTGATGCTTAAAATTACATAATTCTGCTTGGTTCTCAGTTTAAGTTATTTGTCTTCCCCTATATCTAGGCATATCTATGGCATTCCTACTTTGCTTTTGTAATTAATAGCTCTTAAACTGCTTTTTTTTTTTTTCTCCTCCACTGAAAAAGTTAATGGTGGGATTTCATTGATCTGTTGGCAGATGGTGGTTACATTCGGAATGTCGAATATTGGCCCGTGGTCACTTATGGACTCATCAGCCCAGAGTGCTGATATCTTTATGAGAATGATGGCAAGGAACTCAATGTCAGAAAAGCTTGCTGAAGATATTGATTCTGCCATCAAGACACTATCAGATAACGCGTACCAAATTGCATTGATCCACATAAGGAACAACCGTGAGGCCATTGACAAGATAGTGGAAGTCCTCCTTGAGAAAGAAACAATGAGTGGGGATGAATTCCGGGCAATTCTCTCGGAGTTTGTTGAAATCCCAGTTGAAAATCGGGTCCCTACTTCATCACCCTTGCCAGTCACCGTTTAAGCATAAATCATACTTCAACTGTCATTGTTATTGACACATGATCATACATCTTGAATTAGTTAAATGTATCATATCTGTAATCTATTGTAAAAGGTGAAAGCAAAGTTCATTCTCTGTAGTCTTTGATTGTAATCTAATTTGAATTTGTGATTCACAAATGTTCTCCACCCATCCCACTCTCCCTTCCCCCGTCCCTTTTTTTCCCAACAGACCTTATTAATTTTATTGGCAGGCTTGATGAGAAAATCTTAGGGGTATAAAATTTCGTAGGCTCTATTCTTTATTTTCGGGTTGCTTTGTAAGACCAGTGGCAGTGGTTAGCAGTTGTTTGTTTGTTTGTATTGTTGATAATACAAGTACAAAACACAGAAGGTATATCACGGTAGACATAACAAATACAAAAAACACGAACAGAAAACAACAAAATCAATGGTCCATATGTCACAAATACTCCTATTACACAATGAACTATGAACATTCCTACAAAATCCCAGCCTATTTCTTATATCCTTCTTAATCAGCTGCAGCAAAGCCTCCTCCAATAAAGGGAAAAAAAATTTGGCTCCAAATATGTTTGGAATTATTTTACTTCTACCCATGTTATGGTAATGAAAGAGACCATTTATTTGTAGTTTTATTCACAAAACATTTTTTTAATGAATCATGTAATTTGTTTAAATAATACACATAAATAGTCTTATAAATTGCCATATAATGGATTGAAAAGATAATTCTAAACAAGTTAAGAGCCAAACTTTATTCCCAGCAAAACCCTTCAATTAAACAACCTTGAGTTCCTCTAAAGCTAGATATGTTAAATACATGCAGCCCAAACCACTCTACAAAAATATTTGAAACTCTTCCTTTGAGAGACCGCAATACACTATCAAAGCACCACATCTTAAGAGGAGACAGTTCAATTTATTTAACACAAATGGATAAGATAAATCTAGATTCTATGATTAAACACTCAAAGAATACATGTGGCTAACCATAACTAATCTTATTGAGGATCCATAACCGATTCCAAGAAATTTGGGACTAAAGCTTTGTTGTTGTATGAGTGAACACTTAAAGAATAAACACTCATGACTCTCAATATGACTCCTGATAAAAATACACATGTAAACAATCAACCATATCGACCATATCATGCTTAACCTAGTCCTCATTCCAAGCAGAAGAAACCAAAAAAAAAAAAAAAAAATTCCAGACTTTAGAGGGAATCTAGGAAAACAGAATCAGCATTAGAGAAACCGACTTGTGAAAGCCCTACTTGAAAAATCACCATCTCTTCTGACCTGCCTGGAGGGCAATGCCAAGGACTTAGCATACAGGGCCTAATTTAATATGTTTTTCACCTCTTGGGCCTAACTATGATTAATTTTTTTCTATGAGTTATATATTTTAAGGGTCCAATTAATGTGTGCCCTAAAGGCACATATTAAGCCATCTATTTTTTAAAACATTTTCTCGAAAATTGAAAAATCTGTCAATATTTTTTCAATTCCCAAGAAATTTTTTTCTAAAAGTAGTTAATCATAGTCACGCATTAACAAAATCCTTATTTTAAAAACTTCCCAGACTTTTTTGAGGGGTGAGGCCGTGAGGGTTACATTCATTTACACATTACGCAGCCTGCCAAAGGGTAAAGACTAAAGAGACAGAGACAAACCAAATGTATGGGCAGGTCATGTCTCTGTATACTCGGCTTCTCTTCCAAACTCAACACCCGTCACACCCTAGCCAAATACTTTTTCTGCACAGTCACTTCCAGAATTGCATCTAAAGTTAGTGAAGAATTTACCAACCTCTGCTCTAAAGGCCACATAAAAGAAGCCTTTGAGAGGTTCAAATCTGAGATATTTTCAGACCCACCTCTATTCTCCAATCTCATCAAATCATGCATACCCCAAAAGTCTCTTTCATTGGGAAAACAGCTCCACTCTCTGATAATTACATCTGGGTGTTCCTCAGACAAATTTGTTTCAAATCACCTCCTTAACATGTACTCCAAAATTGGAGAATTACAAACAGCGTTGACACTGTTTGATCATATGCCTATAAGAAACATAATGTCTTGTAACATTCTGATTAATGGGTATGTTCAAACTGGTGATTTGGAGAGTGCCCAGAAGGTGTTTGATGAAATGCCTGAGAGAAATGTTGCGACGTGGAATGCAATGGTTGCAAGTCTGATCCAATTTGAGTTTAATGAACAGGGTTTGGGTTTGTTTTCAGAAATGCATGAGTTGAATTTTTTGCCTGATGAGTTCACTCTGGGAAGTGTGCTCAGAGGGTGTGCAGGGTTGAGATCCTTACACGCAGGGCGTCAGGTTCATGCTTATGTTATGAAATGTGGGTTAGAGTTCAATCTGGTTGTTGGGAGCTCCTTGTCTCATATGTATATGAAGTCTGGAAGTTTGGAAGAAGGAGAGAAGGTGATTAAGTCAATGCCAATTCGCAATGTGGTTGCTTGGAATACGCTTATTGCTGGAAAAGCTCAAAATGGGTATTCTGAGGTAGTGTTGGATCAGTATAATATGATGAAAATGGCTGGTTTTAGACCTGATAAGATTACATTTGTGAGTGTAATTAGTTCATGTTCGGAATTGGCAACACTTGGACAGGGTCAGCAGATTCATGCTGAAGCAATCAAAGCTGGGGCTAGTTCGGTAGTTGCTGTCATCAGTTCATTAATTAGCATGTATTCAAAATGTGGGTGTCTGGAAGATTCTATAAAAGCTTTCTTGGAATGTGAACAAGAGGATCTTGTGTTGTGGAGTGCAATGATTACTGCTTATGGGTTTCACGGGCGAGGAGACGAGGCCATCAAGCTTTTTGAATGCATGGAACGGGAAGAGTTAGAGGCAAATGATGTTACATTCTTGAGCTTGTTATATGCTTGTAGTCATTGTGGTTTGAAAGAGAAAGGAATGGAATTCTTTGACTTGATGCTTAACAAATATGGACTGAAGCCTAAACTAGAACACTATACATGTGTAGTTGACCTGCTTGGTCGGTCTGGCTGTTTGGAGGAAGCAGAGGCTATGATAAGGTCAATGCCTATAAAAGCAGATGCTGTCATATGGAAAACTTTGCTATCTGCCTGCAAAATCCACAAGAATGCGGACATGGCAAAAAGGGTTGCAGATGAAGTGATTAGGCTTTATCCTCAAGAATCAGCTCCTTATGTTTTACTTTCAAACATTCATGCTTCTGCTAAAAGGTGGCAGGATGTTTCTGATGTGAGGAAAGCCATGAGAGATAGGAAGATAAAGAAGGAACCAGGTATAAGTTGGTTGGAAGTGAAGAATCAAGTTTACCAGTTCTGTATAGGTGATAAATCCCATCCAAAATCAATGGAGATTGATTTGTATTTGAAAGAGCTAACATCAGAAATGAAGTTACGAGGTTATGTGCCTGATACTGCAGCAGTTTTGCATGACATGGATAATGAGGAGAAAGAATACAACTTGACACACCACAGTGAAAAGTTGGCAATTGCTTTTGGTCTAATGAACACTCCTTCAGGTGTGCCAATAAGGATCATGAAGAACTTGCGTGTATGTAGTGATTGCCATGTTGCCATAAAGTACATATCTGAAATCAAGAACCGAGAAATTATTGTACGAGATGCTAGTAGATTTCACCATTTTAAAAATGGGAGATGTTCTTGTGGAGATTACTGGTAAAGAGGAGATAACGATGCCTCACAAGTTGATAGGATTAGTTTATTTTATATATGATTTTAATCTAAACTATTTATCTTATATGCACCATTCATTAGTGGAAGAGATGACTTTGTTTTATAAGGACCTTGACAAGAAAATTCCTATCTACCGGCTTTGGCATGCCGTTCTTGCTTTTATCATTTATAAATAGATAATTTTGCATCAAATGGGATGGTCTATTGCAGAAACTTTAAGAATCCCTTGCTGAACATAATTGCGTGTAACAGTTCTGCTATGGACACTAAAATTTTCACAAATCCTTTCACATCTTA
This sequence comes from Quercus tomentella, assembly GCA_028535165.1. Lineage (NCBI taxonomy): Eukaryota > Viridiplantae > Streptophyta > Magnoliopsida > Fagales > Fagaceae > Quercus > Quercus tomentella. The sequence goes on along the minus strand of JAPQVY010000100.1, from coordinate 41,456,819 downwards.
CTCACATGCATTTGAAAAAGTACTCGACTGGACCACCACAACACAAAAACAAGAGGAAGGGTGTATAAAAATCGGTGAGTCAGTGTCAGAGAGACTTTTACTTGACGTAATCTATGGGGCAATTCCTTTTCAGTTTTAATGGGAGGCAGCAAGGATTGAATATCGCGGTGTATTCCTTGTTGGTTTTTGTTTGTTTTTGCAGTTCCCTTTTATTGAACTGATTATTGTATCAGTGAGCTTAATACAGTTTGCTCATTCATTCTACCCCTCCCCCCACCAAAAAATACAGGAACATGAGAAATGAGATTCAATAGGTAACAAAGCAGTGGAAATGGAAGGATTTCATCAAATTTATGTTGTAACTATAAATGAAAAGCGTTGATTAACATAACAAATCGATTGACAATAATGGACACCACTATTGCTTAATTGTGCCATTAAAAGTCAGCTTTTCAAGTTGTCGCAAGTCGTCACTTAGAAGTAATCTACTACGATTGCAGGGTTAAATCCAGGGTAAATCAAATGCCCTTACATTTTGCAAAGGGGAAAAAAGTAATGACTCAAAATAGGCATTTAATTTTATAGATATAGACACAACTTAACTCCAGTGCACTAGAACTGACACGATACAGACATGCGTCTGATTTTTGCCACAAGTTCACATTGTGTCAGCTCCAGTGCATTGGAGCACTAGAGCTAAGCTGTGTCCATAATCTATAAAATTATATGCGTTTTGAGTGATTAAATTTATAAGAAATGGATGCACCCATGCTATCATACCCTTTCTTTGAACCAAAGAATGAACATGTCTATGTATCTCATCAACATTAGCCCATAAGTCTACAAGGATGTTCTTATGTTCTTTACATATAAGTTATCCCTGATTCACTATAGTCAATCTTAAAAGTTTTGTAGTATGATAGTATTGACATACAAGATGTACGTCTTACTAAACAAACTACTCGATCTCATCACAATTTTGTAGGACATAAAGTGATGCTACATAATGATCTGCCTTGTTTAACTTTTGTACTACACTCTTCTTGGAAGGACGGCCTCTCTTGGAGAATATGGATAATTGTCGGTCATCATTTCACTTAGGTCGATTAAATATTTCAATCCTATTTGGACACCGTGAGCAAAATGTTAGACATTAGTCTATGAAGTACCTTTTCATAATGGACTCTTTTGGGTGTGCCTTATTCATACCAAAAATCTTTTGTTCCTCAATATTTAATGTTTGTCTTACGCAAATCATTAGCCTATAAATATATGATAATGATAAGAAATGTTACAAATGAGATCATGAAAAAAAAATGATAAAACTAATTAGCCACTATCATTTTGAATTAAGGTTTCAAAAATTGAATAAAACAATTCTACAATAATTTAAAAAAATTATGTTGGGATAAATATGATTATGGAATGCATTACTTTTCATTAAATTAGTCCAAATTGTAAAATAATAATAATAATATGACTACCTTAAATCCATAAAAATAAATAAATAAATAAATAAAAAAACCTAATGATTAATACGATGTTTCCTTTTGTTATTGAGGCATTAGGTTCATTGAATAAATTCCTCTTGTACATCATGTTCTCCTCTATTGGTCTAATATAATTATTATAAAGCCTTTTTTTTTTTTTGAGAGAGTTTCAACCTATGGCATCCGCTCCTGATGATAGCTCTTTATCATCAGACCAAGACACCAATCAATTTTTGGTGTAGGCGGGGATTGAACCCCAGATCTCTTATTCAACCATCAGAGACTTTACCAGTTGAGCTAACTAGAACCCACATTATTATAAAGCCTTTTGACACATTATATTGAGGGTAAAACTAAAGATTCCTTAAATGCTTCTTGATCTAAATAAGATGGGTATACGGAAGGAGCTTTATCTTGAATACGAGAAAACTACTCTTCCTCATGCTTGCTATACGCTTTCAAAAGATGAGAAAGGGGCTCTATTTCAATGGTTGCAAAATGTAAAGGTGCTTTCAAAAGATGAGAAAATGGCTCTATTTCAGTGTTTGCAAAATGTAAAGGTGCCAGATGGTTCCTCAGCAAATTCATCTTGGTGTGTAAATGAGAGGTAGAAATTGTTTATTAGATTTTTAAAAGTCATGGTGTATGAAAATTATAAACATTTAAGGATTTATATATATATATATATATATATATATATATATATATATATATATATATATAAAGTTAAATCAAATGTCAAAAAATGAAATTTTAAAAATTCCAACTTAATTTATTTCTTATGTAATTTCTATTATTATTGGAGAACGTCTCCATTTTAGTTATGATAAGAAATATAGTTTTCCTAGTTAGAGTTTTCTTAGTTTTAAGTTTAAATTCTGTATCATTCTCAAAAAAGAAAAAAAAATTTAACTTTGTATGAATGTATTTAATTATTGATTATTGATTTAATTTTTTTTTTTTTTTTTGAGAAAGAAAAAATGGGGGTGTTTATGGTTATATTAAACCCCCGGACAGAGCACACACACTTAGGGATGTGATACCCACCAACGGACTCCTGCTGGTAGCGGGAATCGAACCTGAGCGTGCTAGGTAGAGTGAACGAACCATACCCAGCTGAGCCAAGCCCCCGTTGGCGATTATTGATTTAATTAAGTGAATGTAACAGTTGATTTTATTGCACTATAAAGTTTTTAATGTCCTCCGGACCTCCATATGATCATTTCTATTTTATTTTTTTTTTCCTCTTGATAACCCCTTTGTTTTCCAATTATGGTTACTAATTGATGTTTGATTTTTTTTCCTTTCTTCATCTACTCTTTATTACTTTCTATTATTTTTTTTTTTACCATAATTCTCTCTCTCTCTCTCTCTCTCTCTCTCTCTCTCTCTCTCTCTCTCTCTCTCTCTCTCTCTCTCTCTCTCTCTCTCTCTCTCTCTCTCTCTCTCTCTCTCTCTCTCTCTCTCTCTCTCTCTCTCTCTCTCTCTCTCTCTCTCTCTGTGTGTTTAGCAACGGAATGTTATACTAAATTTGATGATGATTCTAATACATTAAATATGCATTGTAACGTTTATTTATTTTTCATTCAATTTTGTTGCCCTTAAGTTAGTATATCCATAACTATTAGTTTGTTTATGTAATGTTTGGTTTGATATCCTCATTAATTCATTTTAAAAAAAGAATTAGTGTTTCTTTTTTTCTTTTTTTAATTATTGTTTCTAAATTGACATATGTTTTATATTTCATTTTTTCTTTGTTGCATTGTAAAGTTTCATGAGGACACTTTCTGAGAACAATTTTATATATCTGAATTTTTTAAAATAAAAATATGAGAGAAAATATAATTAATTTAATGATATGAAGGATGTGGCTAAATTTAAATGTTGAATAAAATTAAATAAGAATAGAATGAGTAAAAAAATAGCAATAAACACCAAATTATCCAAGTCATGCTATATAATAAAATAATATTATATTTCAATATAATATCATTATAATGCAATAGGATAACTTTTAACAATTAAATCAAGAGAACAAAAAAGATAACAACTTAAAACATGAAACTAAGTTGCATCAATTCAAAGTAGAGTATTAAAAAATACAAAAATTCATCAATCTAAAGTAGAGATACAAGAAAATAAAATACACCAAAGACTGGAGAGAGAGAGAGAGAGCATTTTTGTGTGGGAAAACTATGCATAGAATGAGAGAGAGAATGACAAATTTATAGTAAGAAGATGAAAATAAGAAGAGTCAAAATAAAGGAAGATAAATAAATAAAGGAAGAGTGATATTAAGGTTGAGAGTAGTGAGGAGATGAAAAGGTAAAAAATGGGGAGAAAGGTTAGAGAAAGCGTAACAATAAGTTAAGCAACAAATAATAAAAAGAATAGTTAAAAATAAGAGAGATATGATATTTTGATTGTTATATGATAGAGTTTTTAATTCATCTTAACTGAGTAAATGTTAAAAAATTATAGGAAAAATTGAAAAGAAAATTGATAATAACATAGCTGTTGACAATTGACGTTGCTTAACTGGAATGTAACAACAATAAATGATATGTTTTAGTTTTTAGATATATATTATATATAGATAATTAGTCATATCGGCTAAGATTACAATACTAAAGTGTGAATGAACATTCTTCATCCACACCGAAAAATCGCTAACATGTTTAACAAGATTGCGAGTTACAAAATTACCATGTCTCTTAATATGTGAAACATTAAAAACAACAAAGACATTTGCTATAAACTTCGCTTCTTCAATCAGACGACCATAAGAAGAAAACAAGCATCCACACTTTTCAAAGAGTGATCCTAACATCCTGAGCAAAAAGCGGAGTTCTTATTACTGCCAAAGCTTCAATCTTATCAACTGTGGTGGGGAGAGAAACCTTGTCAAACATGGATGCTATAACCAGTCCTAAATCAACATGAATTATGACCCCTATACTAGCTTTCCCCACCTCTTTAAAGACAGCCCCATCAAAATTGACATTGAAGAAAGGATGTCGAGGAGGTAACCATCTTACTCTTGGTTGTAAACGAGTAGGGGTTCTGTAGGTTTACTTGGGCATGCTCAAAGAAAATCATCATGTGTAGCCAAAGCATTTGGAAGGACCTGATTAATGGGATAACTCTTTTTACTTGTTCTTAACAAATTCCTTCTGTACTAGATGGTCCATACAGTAATAGCAAAGAGTTCAAGGTTCTTCCCTTCACCATTAACATGCTTAACTAAATTTCCAAACCGAGTAAAGTGAGTGGACCTTTGAAAGTTCCACATGGAATCTAAATCCCAGATAGGTGATAAACACGGCACTGCCAAAGAGCGTGGAAAATATCTTCTGGTGATTGGTGACAATGATCATGGTATCCTTCTAAGATTACCCTCCTCTTCACTAGATTTGTCTTGGCTGGGATTGAATTTGTGTAGGCACACCACAATACGTTCTTCACCTTGTTTTGTACCAACAAACCCCAAACCTTCTTCCATTCAAATTGTATTTAATAAGAGAATTCACAAGGGCATCTGCAAACTCATCTGTCATAGGAAATTGTATGATTGATTAGTTGAAGATAACCTCGAGTTTGACCAAAATATGGATAGCCTCCCCATTAAAATGCTTTAAAAAGCATAAGACCCCCAATGTTCCCTCTAAGGCTTCCATGATAAAACATTGAGGAAAGAATTTAGATTGGGTGTCCAATTGGTGAACGATGCAACTTTATATATATTTAAATATCTATTTTTCCAACTTTATATTTAAAAATGTATAGTCTAATTGATTATTGTTATTGTTATTGTTATTGTCATTGTCATTGTTATATTTGTTTATAGTATAACTTTGTTTGTGTGTATCTTTGGTATACTAGTATCTTGTATGACCTTTATATAAGATTATTTGCATAAAAATGGTGGATGGGTCTATTACACATGTAAACAAGACAGATTTTAGAGAGGTTTTGTGACCTTATAAAAGAACCCTATCTAATTTTACTTGCTACTTCAACATGTTTGTCTAGGGTATCAATTTCATATTTGAATGAAATTTGTTCTCTTTTTTTATTGGGATTATTTGCAAGTTCAATATTTCTTTATAACTAGAATTTTGTGACTAATAATTTATGGATACATGCAAGAGCAATGAATTGTGTGATTACCCTATGTGTAAGATCACGTTAGCATAACAATAAAGTAAGGTATTGGTTTTATGCCTCATGTCATTGGTGCTACCATCAGAGGCTTATGGCTTGTGTCATTATGTATTTTTGAGTATATAGTAGTGATTATTATTTGTTCATTGATAAATGATTAGTTTGACAAAGAATTCATTAAACAGATTTTGTAGCATAGCCCATGGAAATTTATGCTTTTATTGTTTGTATCTCTCCTAAAATTCAGGTACAAATGTTTATCAAAAACACCTCACTGGTTATAGAAGAAGGTGAGGTCATTTTTATTTTTATTTTAAAATCTATAATTCCATAATTATTTTGGTTAATCTATCTTAAATAAGTCGGATTTTAGTTGAGTTTTCCTTGAAACTTTTTCGAAAAGATATTTCCTTCCTAATTAACTTGTCTTTAAAAACGATAATAATAGTTCCATTACTTTTTTTATAGTTTTTTTCTATCTCCCCAATATATTTTTATTTATTTATTAATAACAGTTAAAAACTCTCAAAATTTTCTTTGGTTGCATATAATTTTTAGTAAAAGAAATCATTCAAAGAGAAACCCTATCTTAACTATGCCCTATGACTGCCTCACTTTATTGCTATTGAAATCAAAGAAACATTAAAAAACTATGCATAAATAATATCATCAATTACCTGTTGTGCCATAACAATCTTTATTTATTCAATGGAGTATAATAAAGATAGACAACTTTTTTAAAACAACTCACACTACAAAAAAATCGTCCTGTCCCAACGTTTTTTTCCCGGCGCTTTTAAAACCTACTGTAATAGATAAGTCTATACCAGTGCTTTTTGAAACCGCTGGTATAAGAAACCCCATTACGGCGACTCAAAATCGGCGCTTTACAAATCGCTGTAATAGGAAGGCCTATAGCAGCGGTTTTCAAAAACGCTAGTATAGGAACCCCTATTGTGCTGGAATAAGGTTACTAATTTCCCTTATGGGAAGCTTCTAAAAGCGCTGGAATAGGATCACTCCATAAGGGAATAGAGTGATCCTATCCCAATGCTTCGAAAAGCGCTGGAATAGTTCACCTATAGGGGTTCTTTTTTTTTTTTTTTATTTTTTTTTTTTTTTACAAGATAGAATTTCTACTCTAGCCTAATCAAGGTGGAAAACCTCTTGATTACTTGAATAACACTAGGGGTGGGAATCAACCCAAATCCATTTGCCCACCCAAACCTACCCAATTATTAATTGGGTATTAACCCAATTAAAGCCAATTAACATTAATGTTCATTGGGTTTTAAATGAGTACCCAATTATTAATTGATCAAGTGTTTTATCTCCAATAATGGTTGGCCGTTGAGTCTTGATTGCTATATGCCAATTACAATTATACCTAAAAAAAAATAAATAAATAAAAAATAAAAACATGGTTTATAAGAAGAACTTACTTGATGAACCCAATTCTTGAAATGGATAGATAATTCGTATTAATCATTATGTTGTATGTTCAATCAGTGATTGCTCATAAAAGCATCTATGCCTCAAACTCCATTCTATATTTTACCTTAATTTGTATTTCATTATGCGTGAATCTAGTTGTTATTATTGTTATTGATATGATTATTGTTATTGTTATTGTTGTAAATATTGTCAATTTTATATATTAAAAAAAAGTTTTGGTGATGTTTGAACAAACTGTTTGTTCAACTTCTACCCTCATAGTTCGAAAAAAAATTTAGCATCTTTCTAAGAATAATTTGAAGAAAATTATATATAATTTAGGTTAAGAACATAGTAACTTAACTTGGTCTCGTAAAATTTATTCATATGCATCCTAATGCCCATTGGAGATTGCCATTGTCATCTTGAGGGCAAGTTTTTGGCATGGCATGGAGCGCATTGAAATGATTCTAGCCACAAAGAAACACCATTACGTACTGAGCCTGAGAACCCAACAAAATCCCTAGCAACAATGAAGCAAACCTTGCTTTGAGGTTTATGATATTGCTAGAAGGAATGAATGGGTAGCCTCAATTCTCCTTTAGACTATGGCTAATAGTGGGGTCAAGGAGAAAAAGAAAAAGGAAAAATGCAAAATAGAAGAGAAAAAAATTAAAGAAATAAAAAAAAAAAAAAAACTAATTTTATTAATCAATTTTATTAATTTTTCTTTTACTTTTTAATAAAAAGTAGCTTTGATGTGGATTTTTTTTTTCCTGAATGGTGTCGATTAAAGAGTACTTAAAATTTAAAATAATGTTGTTTCAAATAAATAAAAAACTACATCGTTTTAAATAACAAATACACAACAAAAAAATTCTAACATAAACACGTGTCCAACCAATTTTTTTAGCATAAATAATCAAATCCACCAATATATGTATTCCAATTGCATTTTTCATGCTCAATCGAATGATTTGTATATAGATAGAATGAATGAAAAAAAAAAAAGTCATAACTGAAAGTCATCACACACTAACAAAAAGTCATCCAAATTTTGACGTAGGTATACGCAAATTATAATTTTTTTGCAGTACAAATTAGTAAATCCATCATTGTATCACTACTCCAATCGCGCGCCAATGGCACCTTTACACTTAAGTCCAAAAATATGAACCCAACAATTTTGAGTGAGAGAGTTTTCAGGTAGTGATTTCAAGTAAAAATCATAGTTGGGCTGCAAAAGAATTGGAGACCAATTATCATCCGATGGAAAAGAAATGGAATATCAACCTCAAAGACCTACAAATTAATAGGCAAATTACTTTTGAATTTTAATGCATGCAACGATTGAAAAATATGAAGTTCTCAAGTACAACATGAGAAATGAAATTGTCAAGTACTGATAATATTTTATGTCAATCTAGACAAAAGAGAAACTATGTAATGATGGTAAACAACATGAGAAATGAAATTCTCAAGTATTGAATATATTCTCAAGAGCAAATTTAAATAGAAATCAAGAAAAGATTGATACGAACATTGTAATGGAAGGAAAAAATAGGCTAATATAATAATAATAATACACTGAAAAGCAAAAAGAGGAATACAAGCAACCCAATTTTAAGATTTTAGCATTTGGCTCATTTTCCCAAATATCCATGCAAATATTCTAAAAAGATTAAACTTACTAGAAACAAAAGATACTTACAAGATAGGATTGTTCTCTTAACTCTTCAAATTAGCAAGTAACAGGTTGTCAACGTCATCCCCTCTTGAAATCATGATAGGTAAATAAGCATCCATAAATAGAAGAATTTTTGCAAAAACAAAACTTATCTGCAAAAAGAATCGCAAGCTCGAATGACATCAATTGCAACTAATCAACTAATTCAGCAAATTTAGACCCTACAAATTGCACTCCAAAGCCTCACATTTGAGAACCAAAAAAAAAAAAGAATGACATAAATAAAGTCAATGCCCATTACACATTAAACATTACACAAACACAATCTCTTGATTAATGCTAAGATAGATGACAACTATTTTATATAATTTTGAGAAACATTTAGCCCAATATATCACATAAAAATCTGAACTACAACCAAAGAAAAAAAGAGAATTAAAATTATGGTAACAAAAATCTTTTACAATACAACAGAACCAAGAGCAAGTATAAAAATAACACAACAGGTTACCAAAAAGCCAAAAGTTTAGGGCATTGCACCACCCCAATCAAAGATACCAAATTGTAATCAGCCCATCAACCTTTTTTTCAGTTAAGAATAGTAATCAAATGGTGCTAATAAAAAAATTGCAACCAAACAAACTATAATAGAAAAATATTGGAGATGGTCTGATGCATTAAAAAAAAAGTAATTCTGAAGCATTTTTCTAAGTCGAAGACTAATACATGGCAATCTCCTCCTAGGCAACCTTTGGGGATGGTGTCGCGGTTTTAAAATCTCAACGTTTGTCTCTACTACTCTACCGTATTTTTTTTTTTGAGAAACACTACTCTACCGTATTAACAGCAAGAAAAAGATCCAAAATTAAATATTCATGTCAGATTAGAATTAAAATTTAGGAAACACTAAATAGATAAATATTATACTTTCACCTTCCCTGGTGAAAGAGGCTTCATCGTAGTTATGAAGTTTTACTCTATTCCAGTTATGTAAGAAATTCAAGATAACAACCAAGAAAGCTCATGCAAGAAGTAGCCAAAGTAGAAATTTTGTATAAGCTTTCTTTTTTCTCCTCATTTTTTTTTTTTTTTTTTTTATATATAATTTTTTTTTTATGTGTTTTCACTTTTCAGTAAACAAAGGATGAATTTGCGGAGTACCTACCATGCGTATATGGTGTGCTGAGAATCTTGAAGCCAATAATTGGGTGATGGTAGAGTGTGTTTAGAGCTTCTTTCAATACGTCTGAAGAGAGATGGAGGCAAATAAGCGAATTAAAAGATTTCCTACAAGAATCGCTACACCAGTTTATTTCATACTTGAACATAAGAAAAAACGATTAATTTATGAGGCAGACGTAGGAACCTAAAACAGAGTAACAATAGGAATGTGAATTGGAAAATAAGGTGTTTTGAAGAAGAATTCTTTCTAATTATACAAATAATTACCCTCTTCTTAGTAGAAAATCGTGTGAGCTCCGAAGTTTATGTGTCAAACATATTCTGAAGTCAACAAAATGTAAGAGACTTCGGTTTAAGTTTCGAATTTTTCTTTTCTTTTCTTGAGTTAGGCAGACAACGTTGTTCAAAGGCTTTGGGTTTTTTTTTTTTTTTTTATTCAAGATTTTATAATTTAGAAATAAATAATTAAATGATAAATTTATTAATTAGAGAAGTTGGGAAGACCAAAAGAACGCGCTTTATGGGAGGTTAACGAACCACTTTAATGGAGGACTAACAAAGGCCTTAATTGAACAGTTTTGAAACTTAGATAATTGAATTGAACTGAACTAAAGTTAGAAGGGCTAAATGAATTCTGGTAAAACTTTGAGGGTGAATTTTGCATTTTAACCAATATTTTATTACTAACGTAGTTTTAAAATGTCGCACATATTTAAATTAGATCATGAAGATTAAAGCTCAAGTATAAAAACGTCGCTCAAATCTCCTTTCTCTCATTATAATCATCAATTTAAAAAAAAAAAATCATGGAAATTGAAAGCATGGTTTGAATTTTATAATCATATCATCAATAGGAAATAAAGCAAAGTACCTCTAAAAAAAAATGGAGAAAAAAAGAAAAGTACAGTGTAGGCTTCGTTTGTTTTGGTGGAAATTAGTAGCCGTATCGTTTGGTTTTTTTTTTTTAATCAAAACCTCTTCTCTTTTTTTACTCTGTATTATATATATGTTTGAAAAGTGAGAAAATGTGAGAAAATAGTAGGTAATATGTTTTCTTTAAAAATTTTCAAAAATGCAAACAAACACTTATTCTTTTCTTAACCTAAAAATATTTTCTGTCGAAAAAAATGGATTTACGCAATATAGTTAGGAATTAAAATATTTAATATTTAAATTCTATAGATCAAATATAAAATTACTTTCAACTTAAAAAGGTGTGATTTATGTTTTATTTTTTGGTGGTGCTTTTAAACTATGGATATATAAACGTATCAGAATTTTCCCGCAACTTTGATCGCACCAAGGTTTATTAATTTATTACTATTTAATAGCGGGAGATGTTATAATATGATCTTGGCATTTATACACGCTTCCTAGATTCTAGCGAACCTGGTAACAGTCTTTGTCAGTGCCCATTTCCAACAGTCCCAAACCCAAATCAATCGAAACACGAACACTCAACTGTAAACAACTTTTTGAGAATAAAAATCCTAAATAGTTAGACCATATACCTTCCTTCACAGCTTTACTCTCTCTCTCTCTCTCTGGATCCTAACACTTCCAATTTCATAGTACTATAACAAACAAAAACTGTTTCCTCTCTCTCTCTCTAATAACTAAAGAAAATTGAAGGTTGATACATGGCTGTGTACAAACCTGAAGATGAGTATGACTACCTGTTCAAACTGGTTTTGATTGGTGATTCTGGTGTGGGAAAATCCAATTTGCTCTCGAGGTTCACAAGGAACGAGTTTAATTTGGAGTCCAAGTCTACTATTGGGGTAGAGTTTGCCACCAAGAGTATGAAAATTGATGGCAAGGTCATCAAGGCTCAGATTTGGGACACTGCTGGCCAAGAAAGGTGTGCCCTTTTTTTTTTTTTTCTAATTTAAAATTATAGGATTCTGTCATGTGGGTTTTGATTATATTATCAGGGAATTTATGGGTTTGTGAGTATTCCTAGGAAATTTTGATACTTGTGTCTTGGGGTTCGATATTTCTGTATGAAACTTTATTTTGTTTGGTGGGGCCAAGAAAGCTGATTGTTTCTGTTAGGTTAGTTTTTACGAGGTTTGTTTGATTGGGTTCTATGTGTCAAATATCATGGGCTTTGAGGTTAAGAAGGCTTTTGATTCTTTCCTGTCAGAATTTTCTGATTATATGACATAGGTTTTGCCTTTTATGTGCAATACAATATACCATAGGTTTTGAGGCCCGGAAATTTCTTTCTTACCATATAAATGCTTTGCCCCATAAGGGATGCCTTAGCCATAACTGGAATAAATGTATGTAAACCCGGAAGTCTCTGGTTTGACTCTTAGTTGAGGCATTTCGCAATTTACCTAACACCTAATCAATGGGGGTGTGTGGGCATCAGGGGTTTGCCCCTCAGGATGGTCCCACTTGCGCATAACTTGAGGGCGTTCCTTTTTTAATAAAATAAAAATAAAATAAAGCTTTTATTTATGTTATGGGTTTGATGTGGTTATGTGGAATCTGAAGGGCTTTTGAAGAAAGGGTAATTCTGTTTCTCATCTTACTATCAGGATCGTCTTTCTTAGTTTTGACCGTTATGGACGTTTTTTCAAAGATTTATTTGGTGTGAACCTTTATGTACTGTTTGTGGAAGCTTAAGTTCTTATGTGGAATATTAGAACTTGATGTTTGATTAGTTATATGTCGGCATGGCTTTCATCTGGCTAGCATTCATCTCATGCACTTGATCATGAAGGGAATAGTATTGAAGACATTGCAGATGCAAAGCAGTATAACAAATACGAGTAGTATTCTGTTCTTATGTTTGTCTGATATAAATTAGTTCTCCTCATCTTACAGTGGGAGCTACTTTTTTCTCCTCTTTGGATTCAACTTATAGTCTCTGAATCATTAAGAAATAAATGAGATAGCGTCCATTTCTTTTTCTTTTCTTTTTTGATAAGTAGAGATAGCATCCAAGTTTCTCCTATCATTTTTTAATATAATCTCATTCCCTTTCATAATATTAAGTTTCAATTTACCTCTTCCATAAAGAAAGATTTAATCTCTTCCTGGACTTTATTTTTACAAGCTCTGTTATATGGTTAAGGTTCTTGTGTGAATGCTTGCTACGCCAATGAACTCTAGCTTAAATGGCACCTTCTGGTTTGTATGTAATCACCAATAAAAAAAAAAGTATGGTTCCTTGTGTGCTGGGCCTGCTGGCTCTAAAATTTTGGAATGAGAGGCCAAACAAATTGATTGCATATCATAAAGAAATAGACACTGAGTGATTTTAAATATGCTCGGCAGGGCCGTCCTTAAGTAGTTGTCGCTATTGCAAATGAATGGCTGGATTATTAGGTGCAACTGAGTCTGTTTAGCATGTATGAGTCTAATTATCTAATTTTTTAATGTTTACTTGTGAAATTTAAGCTTGAGGAACTTAGTGTGATACTGATGATTATCTGGATTGGTATTGGTTGGAATGTGTGGGTTGCATGACCATATGTTGAATCCCACATCAAGCGTGTACTAGGCTATATAAGTGTTTACAAGGAGCTCTAATTATAACTTGACTAGTACTTTTGGGGTATAGCGTGGATGGGACCAACACTTGCCTTCGGTCATGACACTTACTTTTAGATTATTCTTAATTTTTGTTGTTTCTTTTTTGGAGGAATTTGGACATGATGCTCTTCTGTCTATTCTGCCTTTATGGAATTTACAGTAAGCTGTTCAAAAAAATAAGTGTAAAAGGTATTATTTTGTTACTTCTGTGAGTTAGGCATCAGAAATAGATGTGGGGAAATTTTGTCAAATAATGATTGTTCTCTCTTTCTGGAATACTCTCCCATAAAGTTCAAATGTATTGTGCTGTTAGGTTTTTAACTTTGCTTGATCCTTGTAGGAGCAGTTGTACAACTTGAGGTTTGGAGGTCAGTGCATGTTTGTTATTAATTGAGCTGAAGCTACAAAATGTTATGAACTGGATTTTTATTAAGTGTTTAAACAGAAATTTAGTCAGATTTGAGTTAAATAGCATCCTGGAGCCTTTTTTTTTTCTTTTTAAATTTTTATAAATGACTAACCTCCTAGAATGTGAGAGAGAGAAGAGAGGAATTTGGGTTTAATTCTTCTTGCCTTCATTGATTCATTCCTTTCCTTAAATAATCATACATGCAGGTAATACATCAGCTAATTTCAAATACAACCGATAACAAAATACAAACTAATAACAATGAATTAGATAAATCTAATCCAATCTTATCATTTCTAAGGATTAGGAATCTTTATTGATAACTTCTACTAGACTAAGGAATTCTGTCACTTTCTTCTTCCAGCCTTTAATCTTCATCTTTATCTCTTACTGCTCAACTCTGTCAATTAGTACACCTGCACGCCAAGAGTCCGGTTAGGTAGGTTCTTTATCCTTTGCTGTTTGAATCATAACATTCCCCTCACCTTGAGGACAAAATCTTGTCCTTAAGATTCAAGTTAGAAAACAGATGATGCAATTCTTCGTAAGACTCCCATGTCACAGGCTCTTTGCTACTGCCCACCCGCTGAACCAAGGCCTATTGAACTACTTCCGACCTGATTTCACCATAGAAAATTGAGGATCCACTTAGGTTCCAAAATTACAATGGACTCCAAATTAAATAAAACCAAATTGAAATAGATATGTCTTTGTGCCTGCATCATCTTTCCCTGTTTGGAGAAAACATGAACCTGAGTTTTGAAGTGTAGAAGGATATGTGCTTCAATTCTGGAATCACTCTTGGGTACATTAAGAACAGAAAAGTCCTGAGTTCAACATCATTAAACTCATCGGAAGTTACAAAATTAATGTGTGGAATGAATGACGGAATTGAACCGGTCTTTTCTTAAGCCATAGGAAGCACCATTTCAATCTTTATTTTCTACTTCAGTAGGCTTTTTATCAGTAGCACATTCATCAAACTCAAAATTTCACATCATATGCACCCTCTCATGTATTACTCTCTTGTAGAACCTTCTTTGATTGCATAGGCTCAACAGTAGGTTCTTTTTATTAAATGAATTTCAAAGTAAACACTTGGTTGAAATTGGCAATTCTATTTTAGCATGAAATTTTGGTGGCTCAACAGTGTTGGCTCTCATGTTTGGAGTGTTGCCTTCAAGGTTGTTGATCTTTCTTTATATGAGCTTCATCAGTGACTCAAGTCTGGTTTTCACTTATTTGAGCTCTACAGACAAGTCTTGAATGGGGCACACTAGATTCTTTAAGGCTTGCTCCCTAGTAGAGTGCACTAGAATGGGCTTTCTGGTGGTGGAAATCATGATGACGACAATAGATTTGGATTTTGCATTGGTAGTCATGAGGTTCTGCACAGTGGCTAGCCGACTCACCACCAATCCCCACATGCCGTCACTGTTCAATCCTTGCTACTGTCGTTCTCATCATCCACTGACACCTCCACCCTGCAGGCCGCTGCTGCTTGGTTAGAGGGCTATTGTGAAAACCTGTTGTACTACACAGACCCATCAGAGTCGAGACACTTTGCTTTGGTGATCACTTATAAAAATAAAAATAAACCAATTTTTAGGAAGCGAAGTCCTGAGTTTATTAACTTTGTGTAATTGCACTATTCATTTGAGCTAATAGGCAAAACACATTCCTATTTTGAGTTTATTAACTTTTTTTCTATTCTTGTTATGAATCTTGCTATTACAGGTTATTATTATACATTATATTTGAAAAACATGCACTTTACTAATGGTAGAGGGATTTAGGCTTGTGGATTCGATTCGATTGTGAGACTAGTATGTGTCTCTGTACTGCGGAATCTATGGACCATCTTCTCCTTCATTGTCCTGTAGCTTATTCTTTGTGGGTGCAAATGTTGCAAGTTTTTGGGATTCAATGGGTCATGCCAGGTTCAGTGGAGAGTTTGGTGTTTTGTTGGAGTAATCGGTTGGGGAAATTTTCTTCGGACATATGGAATATGGTTCCTAGCTATTTGATGTGGGTTGTTTGGATGGAAAGAAATCGGCGCTCTGTTGAGGCTAAAGAGAAATCGCTTGTTCAGTTACAAGCTCTCAGTCAAAGTACTCTTTTTGAATGGGCTAGGTGCTGGGGTT
Source organism: Quercus tomentella (assembly GCA_028535165.1). Classification (NCBI taxonomy): domain Eukaryota; kingdom Viridiplantae; phylum Streptophyta; class Magnoliopsida; order Fagales; family Fagaceae; genus Quercus; species Quercus tomentella. The sequence continues at coordinate 41,440,763 of JAPQVY010000100.1, read as the reverse complement.
CCTCAAACTGTTCTTCTACTCTGGAGTTTCTTACTTCCCTTAGTATTGCCCCTTAAGTTGCTTTTTTTTTGGTTGCCGCTTCTTGTGTTCACCATCATGAACACCTTGTTTTTTGCTGTTTTCGTTTTTTTCTACATGATTAATATAATTCTTATTACTTTTCAAAAAAAAATTGTGAGACTAGTTATAAATTTTGATATTGCATAAAACTAATAAAAATGAAGGAAACATGGAAACACCAAAATGGCATTTTAATGTTTAATAAAGTATGAGCAATCCCATAATCGCAATATGCTGTATTATTTGCTCCTTCTAGGGTAGCTTTCTTTGTTTGGAAAGCTGTGAATTACAAGTGCTTGGCAGTTGATGATTTCCTTACTAGGAAGTAGGTACTACATTGCACAGTGAATTCCGTGTTAGCTAGCAATCTTACTCTTCAATGTTTGGCATTTCTTCAGTTTTCCATTGGTAGGGGAAATTGATACCTGCTAATCACCATGTCAAATGCAGCTCCACATGAGAGCTGTGGATAAGCCAAGCACATTATGCTACTGGAAGTATGACTTAAATTATCACTGTATCTGATGCTTCAATTCTTTTATTGTTCTTGTTTTGAATACAAAATGGCTCTTTTAGGTGTAAACTTCATATCAACATAGATTTCTTTGTGGGAGTTAGATGCATTGGCTAACAACGATATGTTATACTAAGTCCCATGAGCGAAAGAGTTTTAGCCACTTTCATTTTCAGTATAGCTTATCATGGTGGGGGTATGCCACAAATGGTCAATGGACAAACCAAAATGGATTTAAATGAGAATCCTTCTATCTGATATCATTGCAATGGTTGGTGTTTATGGCCAAGTGGTCATTATTATATTTCACAAATCCTCATTATTTGAGAGCATATGATGATACAAGTTTTCTCATACCATCAGTCATGTGCTTTACCACTTTCACCAATCTTCTTTCACTCCTTTTCCCTTATTATCATGTAGAGAGTCTGCTGGCATTTTCTATATTTGTCAATTTAAGCATTCCATTCGTGAGTACATTAACTGCTTGATGATTTGTTGGTATCTTCTTTTCACTTGATCAATGATCAAAGTGCTGTGCAAATATATTGTTACAATTGCAAATTGATATTCAAACTTCTCAAAAGGCGTAGGTATATTTACAGCTATATTTCATATATTGTTAGTTTGATTCCCCTTTCTATTCTTGTAAGTATTATGCCATTAGAGATTTTAGCTCAATTGATTCCCCTTTCTATTTTGCAGGTACCGTGCTATTACTAGTGCTTACTACCGAGGAGCTGTTGGTGCATTGCTGGTGTATGATGTCACTCGGCACACAACATATGAGAATATCGCAAGGTGGTTGAAGGAGTTGAGGGAGCACACAGACCCCAACATTGTGGTCATGCTGATTGGCAACAAGTCAGATCTTCGACACCTTGTGGCCGTTCCAACAGAGTACGGAAAATCATTTGCGGAGAGAGAGTCCCTCTACTTCATGGAAACTTCTGCATTGGAAGCAACCAATGTGGAAAATGCTTTTACTGAAGTTCTCACCCAGATATACCGGATCGTGAGCAAGAGGGCAGTTGATGCAGGTGATAGTGGAAGTTCTTCCTCTCTTCCATCAAAAGGACAAACAATAAATGTCAAAGATGAGTCCTCAGTTCTGAAGAGAATTGGGTGCTGCTCAAGCTAGGGATGATGGTTTTACAGCATCTTTTTTATTTCTCTGTAAAGTGATTAACATAATCTCGCTGTAAAATAAAAGCTAGTCTGTCATACATTGTTTGGAAAATTGCCAAAAGGGCATGATGCTTGAATTGATATCCATACAGCTACAGGACAGGTTAACTGAATATATTATATTACATAGATCTTTGTTTGCTGAAGGTTGTAATAACTGGGTTTCTTTGTTTGTAACAATATTGTGGCAAACAAGCGACGTACAGGACAGGTCAACTGAACATTTTGTGTAATTGATCTTTCTTTGCCGAAGGTTGTAATTACCAAGCTTTCTAATTAGCTTGTAACGATAGTTTGTTAATCTTTTTTCTTTATGAACATTCAAATTTGAAATCTTGAACTGCCCTTGTAGGCAGGATGGTACCTCCCAACGTACTGGGTGCGTGTGGGTTTGGGGAGATTCTAGCTATGAGGTTAGTAGTAAAATTATTTCTAACCATCTCAAGACACACCAAAAAAAAAATGAATTCTTGAATAACTCTTTTCTTGGGAAAAAAAGAAGGTAAAAAGGTAAATATTTTTGAGGTGGTATATTATGATTGGTCTATGTAAAAATGATGTTACACTAATTACAATTTGTTACCTCATATATGAAAATAATTGTAAAATTTTTTGTCTATAACAAAGTCTTTTTTTTTCTTTTTCTTTTTTGAGAATGATATTAAAATATTTGAAAAAAATAGTTGAAAAGAAGAAAAAATAAATAAGGATTGATATTAAAATATTTTGTTTCCATATAACAATATTTATAATATAGATTTTCACACCAAGGCTACTATGTAATGTAACTAGACCCAGGCCCACTGGCGAAATGAGATACGAGTACAGGACTATGACATTACATTATTCTTCTGGGTGAAGTTTTTTTATTTCTAAAATTTTAAGGTCTAATTTGCTATACCTCCAAATTATATGGTTTAAAATGTGATTTTTTTTTTTTTTTTTTTTTTTAATAATCTAGTAAGTTGAGTCAAATGGTACCTCCTCATGCCTTAAATGTAAAGAGGAAAATTAGGATCTCAGTTTGGGAAAATTATTAGGTACTCCCGAAACACCATAAATGCGTACTCCTTCTTCTCACATGAATAGTGGGTCTCATCATGAATTTAATTAATAGGACCCACCATTCATATGAGAGGAGGGAGTACACATTTATGGTATTCCGAGAGTACACAATAATTTCCTCTCAATTTGACCCCAAGAGAGAAGTGGTGGGGTATTTATATAGTATTTCTAATCAATTCAAAAAATAATGTGACTTTTTTTTTTTTGTGATGTCCACAAAAATGTCCAAAATACTAAGAATTTTTTTTATTATTTTTAAAGAGGACTGTTCCTATTGTTCCAAATGGCCGACGGAGTAGGTACAAGAAAATTAGAGAATGAAACAAAACTCTTTTTGATCAACCTGATCATGATTTCACTCACCCTCCTCTACATAGTAAATGGAACTACTAGTCTTCTTCTTCTTCTTTTGAATAGACTATTTAGTAGTCTACTACCATACAAAAGATTGTAAGGTTGAATTTATTCAACCACCTAATTGGCTTTATTCCGTGCCAAATTTGCTTGTAATTCAGCATTTAGTAACCCTGTATTTAGGTGGGTTTGATGTAAGGGTAGTGAGTGAGATAGAGTGAAGTTTGCTCAAGAGTGTGCAAGAAAACAGAGACTCGCGGCTGGGACTCGCGGGTGACTCGCGGCTGCAAGCCGCCAGACGCAGCACACGTGCCAAGCATGCTGGAAGGTGAACAGTTATGCCAGCTGGAGCACTACAGGACAAAACAGGACAACTGGCCATACGGTTATCTCGCGACTGGATCTCGCGACTTGGTCAAGCCGCGAGGTCAAGCCGCGAGCCACCCCTGTTTTGTAAAACCTGACGTTTCACATTCCTCTCCCACTCCAGTATAAATACCCCTTTTACCCACGATTGAAAGAGAGCTTCCAGAGAGAATTTTGAGAGAGAAACCCTAAAGAAAAACAAGATTGATTCACCCACAATCTATACCTTAGAGTCTCTCCAAATTCCCCAACTCTCTTCCTCTCCATTGTCAAATCCTTGAGAGGCATTATACCAGACCTGGTTCTCACCATCATCATCACTGTGAGACAGTTGTTTGGATTTCTGGGAAGCAGTTAGGAAGGAACCAATCTTCATTGGTTGATGCTATGGTCTAGTAGCGGAATCCGGGAAGCTAGAAAAGAAAAAGGTTCGGCGCAACCTCGTTGGAGCAAGAAGCTTGGAGGGCTTAGGTGCACTGGGTAGATTAGGCTTGGAGGGTCTATTGCTGTCCTTGTATCCCAACTACATTTTCTAGTGGATTATTGACCGCTTGGAGGGCGGCGGAGAGGTTTTACGCCGAGGGCTTCGGTTTCCTCTTCGATAACACATCGCGTGTTGTCTTTGTGTTTGCATCTTCCTTCCTCTCTATCTTTGCCTTTTATTATCTGCTGTGGATTTTATTTTGTTATGGCTTAGATAGTTTTTAACCAATTTCATATTATAGCATATGTTAAGTTTCCGCACACTTGTTGTTTGACATATTGCTTGAATTGGTTAAGTTGTACGTTGGGGGTCTAAACGTTCAAATGTGTTTTTACACGTTTTTGAACTTTCATTTGGTATCAGAGCGGGTACACTGTTATTGGTTTCATTACCATTGTGTGATCCTTGACTCCCTTTTTGAAATGGATAGGTCTCAATCCCTAAATGCACCTCCATATTTTGATGGTAGTAATTATGCTTTTTGGAAGGTTCGCATGAGAGCATTTCTATGCTCCATTGATGAATCTGTTTGGGATGCAGTTGAAAGTGGTTGGCCTAGACCTGAGGCAGCCAAATCCACATGGGATAAGGCAGCACTCGCTGCATCTAATGCTAACAGTAAAGCTTTAAATGCTATTTTCTGTGGTGTGTCTCCAGATGAATTTCACAGGATTTCTCACATCACCGTTGCCAAAGAAGCATGGGAGATATTGGAAACTACCTATGAAGGCACGAAGAAAGTGAAGGACACCAAGTTACAAATGCTGACCACCCGGTTTGAGGAGCTCAAGATGAGTGAGGATGAGTCTTTTGACTCTTTCTATGGGAAGCTAAATGAGGTGGTTGTCAGTAAGTTCAACTTGGGGGAGAAAACGGAGGATTCTAAAATCGTAAGGAAGATCCTTCGATCATTGCCGGAAAGTTTTCGTGCTAAAGTGACAGCGATTGAAGAGAGCAAGGACCTAGATGACATCAAAGTCCAAGAGCTGGTCGGTTCTCTTCAGACTTATGAAATGTCGCTGCCCAATCAATGGAAGAGTAAATCCCTTGCTCTTAAGACCATTAATGAGAAGGTAGAAGTCCATGACTCATCGGAAGACGATGTGGTTGATAAAGATGTTGCATACCTTGTAAAAAATTTCCGAAAGTTCTTGAAGTTTAAGAATAATGGAAAATTTGTTAATAAAGGAAAATTCCAAAGTTCTGGAAGGGAGAAAAGAGAATTCAAAAGGAGAGATGGTAAAGAATCCCAACCTACACAAGGTATCACTTGCTTCGAATGTAACGGGCATGGACACTTTAAGAAGGAATGTCCGAATTATTTGAAATCAAAAGGTAAAGTGTATGTCACGACATTGAGTGACTCTGATTCGTCTGACTCAGAATCTGAAGAGAGCTGTGATGAAGAGGGGAACTATTCAGCTTTTATGACCATTGCTCACGTTGAGTCTTCAGAGGAGTTGAATCTGCTTGTACAAGACCTTGGAGAACATAGTGATGATGAATCACTAGGAATTGTTGAAGAATCAGATGCTGAACAAGATGAAAGCACAGCAAATCTTCAAGAGAATTATAACTCACTCTTGGAAAAGTCAGGTGAGTACACAAGGGTGGCCAAGGCTGCTGTGAGAAAAATGAAGAAGGCAGAGGAGGACTACAAAAGTCTCCTAATCCGATATAGGGAGGCCAAATGCGAGATAGAAACTTTGAATGGTGAGTTGTCCGAAGCTTACACAAAAGTAAGATTTCTTGAGAATGAGGTTGTGCAAGCAAATGCTAAAGTAGAGAGGGTCACCACCAAGAAGCTAGATGATGTTATCTCATCTCAAAAGAGCTTTTCAGACAAATCCGGATTGGGATATACCGGAGGAAGTAGCTCATCTGGAAATGTCACTAAAGAAGTGAAGTTTGTTAAGGCTAAAGATCCAGTTGTAGCTGACCTTACTAATGAGAAACTCAAAATGGAGGAGAAGAAGAATGTGGTGAACCAACGGATGCTGAATTCCCGTAGTCAATCTGTGGGCAGATCCGAATCTCGTGCCAAGTCACGTCCACGACCACAAAGAGGTCCTAGAGTGACTTATGTGTGTCATTATTGCGGACTTCAAGGGCATACTCGACCAAATTGCCAAAAGCTAAGAGCAAAGAACAGTGCACCTCCTCAAAGGTCAGGAGGACCTAGAAATGATAGAAGAATTTGGGCAGGTGATCAATCTAGAGATCAGAATGGTGATCCCGGAATGATGAACGTGATGAAGATGATTGGTGCATTCACCAACTGCTTGGAAAGCTTCTCACGAAGGTTTGAAAGCCCTAACTCCCGTACCCAATCCTATAAGGAAATCACCCCAAACGCAAGTGACGTGTGGGTGAAAAAGGGTACTCATGCATAAGCATTAGAACATGTCCATGCATTAATACTTCCTATGCTTTGTGACAATGTTTGTTTGTTTTACTTGCTGTTTTTGCTATTGGTTGTCTGCTTGTCTTCTTGTGTATATTTCTTTTGTCTTATCAATCTTTTTGCTTCGTGTGTCAAAAATCCAAAAATCACATAAAAATTAGAAAATCAAAAAGCTTGTTTGACTTTGTTGAGTTTTTGTCTCAAAACATGTTTTGTCTTATACCTTTGTGCTAATGGCTTTGTGCATTTTCGAGCATTGCTTGTCTTCATGCACTCATATCTATGTGGGAGAAATTTTGAAATCCTTGTGATTGTTGTAAATAGATCTTCAAACTTGTCATGAATGATTAGTGAATGGTTTTGTTGATCTTGAGACTTGCATAGACTTGTGTCTATATATCTTCCCACTCTTTATTTTTGTTTTTGCTAAAAAGAGCTCACCAAATGTAAATCTCCAAATGAAAAGAGATATTGAGCTGCAAAAGCCTGTCGCACATACTAGTATTCGACTAGGAAAAAGGGAAAGCGACCAAAAAATTAAAGAGAAATGTTTTATTCAAAAAGCCAAAGGCTTGTTCATCAAAAGGAAATGTCAACTATCACTCTCACAATGAGAGGTGATTGCCTCAAAAGATCAAAAAGATCAAATGTTGATTAATAGTGGAGTCAAATGTAAAGCTCCAAGTCATATTATTAAGGTTTTGTGGGAGGTCATATATACATACTTCTATAATTGAGATGGGTCACATAATCTAGTGCTAATTGTGTATGTCTTGGTTGAATTGATCATTGAAGCTTCACATTAGACTAAGGACTATCTCATTGTTGATATCCACACACAACACACAAGTTTATGTTCAATAAATGCCATATTCATTTGTGTGATTGTACTTGATAAAATGTGTTTTCACATGCTCAATCTTTGTTAAATCAAGCACAAAAAGATTTTTGCGTGTTTTAGGTGTTTTTGGAAAGTATTTTGGTTGAAAAATCTGAAAATTTCAAAAATCCAGTTTTGCCCTGTTTTGGCGGCTCAGTCGCGGGTATGTCAAGTCGCGAGCCTCAGTCGCATCTTCGCTGGTCATTTTTGGCGACTTGTTCGCGAGTGAAAGGTCCAGTCGCGAGGTTATTCAGAGATTTTCGCGGCTCAGCTCGCGACTCATTCGCGGGTAGACCTTCCAGTCGCGAAAAACACTTAGAAAAATTTTTCAAATTTTTGTCCTTAAGTGTTTTGGCGGCTTGATCTGGCGACTGTGTGGCGACTTAATCAAGTCGCGAAAATCGCATGTTTGGCAGAAAAAGGAGCAGTTTTTAAATCTTTTTCAGTTTTCCCTCGAACTTTAGTAACTGTTCATTTTCTCTCTAAAATATCTCCTTTCCAAACACTCAGTGACTCCATTTTCAAACCCCATTGGTGCTTCATTTCTTATCCAAATCATCAAGAAAAGGTATGGGTTTTACTTTCTCAATCTCATTTTTCCCTTTTCCTGCATATTTTTGTTACTGTTTGGATTGATATTGTGTTCGAAATTCTTCTCTCTTTGTGTAATGGGTTTGGCGTATCTTGCTTGATATTGCTCTCATCTGTTTTTATGTAGAACGGTCACAATGTGTTTTTCATTGCTCTGATATTTGCCTATTGTTGAGTCTGACAATCGTTTCTTACATGGGTTTGGTGTTTATTTAATTTACTCATTTCTCTTGCTTGAGTATTGATGTTGGATTTCGGTATTGGTTACTAAGTGTTTATGATATCAGAATGTGAGTCTCTCAACCATGTGGCCTAGTATAGATGATTTGTTTCTTCTTGCTGAAATATTATCCATTGTTCATATATCTTGTGGAGTGTTTTTATGTTATAAGTTCTCAATGTTCGAATGCTGTATCTGTTTGCATATCATGGTCATGGTAACCTGTCTAATTGACAGTTTTGTCAGTTGTTTTTTTTTTCTCTATGGCTTTGTGCTTTATAATCATTTTGCTGCACCTGTCATTTTGTGCTCCTTTGTTTTGATTGGAAGTTTGGTTGGGTCTACACTATCTTCAGTTTGTATTTATGTGTTGGATTTTTTTTCACTGAATCTTGTTGACATTCATCTTGTGTGGTACTGCTGTTGGTTCTTTGCTGTGGGCCTGTTATCTTGCAGATGTCTCGTCGATCTTCCAGGGGTAAAGGCGTTGTTGCTGACGAACCAGCAACACCAGTTGCTAAAAGGACTCGACTATCATCTTAAGCATCTCAAGATCCCAATGAGGATAGATTCAGACTTCCGCTTAACTCTCACGTCTACTCAAACGTGTTTGACAAGTCAACCACTATAGTGGAACGGGTGGTAGAGTTTAACACCTTAGGGACCACTTTCATCCCTCGAATCTTTGAGAAACGAGATTGGGCAAACCTGTTCGGGAACTTTGATGATCCAATGGATGAGCTGGTCAAAGAATGCTTCTCCAATGCAACTGATCTTGGACCTCAACTCATTTTCTGGGTCAGAGGAACGCAGTTTAGTGTTTCCCCAGACTCCATTGCAGATCTTCTCGGCATCACCAGACCGCAGAATGTGAATATAACTCCTTACGATGATCGAACTCCAGAAGTTGGAGAAATCCTACAAATCCTAGGATCCGATCATGAAGTATCCAGTGCAGGAACATCCATCAGCACTGCAAAGTTTGCACCAGAACTGACCACACTGAAGTTGATCATGTTCACCAATCTCTACCCACTGTCCAACACTACATTCATCAATCTTGGGAGAGCTCTATTCCTTTGTGATCTTATTACTGGAGCCCCCATTGATATATGTGCTCACATCTACTACACCTTGAGGAAGGCCGCTTGTCGAACTGCAGCTCGAGGAATCATCCCATTTTGCAGTCTCGTCATGAAGCTCATTCTACGTGAAGGTATTATTCCCCCTGCAGATGGAAAGATGTTGTCCCGTCAGCGTCCTATTTCCATGGTCACTCTTCAAGCTAGCAGAAGTCACTCCTCTAACACACCAAGGAGTGCTCACATCTCTCCGGTCACTCCATCTGCCCCTGACTCAGAAACACCTGCACATACCACATCTACTTCACGTGCTGTTCCTGAAGCTTCACCGGCTAGTATTCCGCAAGCACAGACTGCTCCTCATACTGATAGAGTCAGCAGTGCACTTGAGCATATTCAGAAACGCATTGAGGAGCTTGTGGCACTTCTCTACTCCACAAACAACCATGTACAAATGCGTCTTGAGACTATGGAGAATCAGCTAGATGCTATTCAACAAAGGTTGGACGAGAGCCTTTAGCTATTCGTGCCAAAAAGGGGGAGAGCATTCAGTAAGGGGGAGAAAGTTCAAAGGGAAGTGAGCATAAGTGTGCATAGTGATAGGGGGAGTTCTCACATACTTTTGCCATACTTTTGTTTTAAGTCTTAAGTCTTATTCTCTAAACTTGTCTTTTATGGGTTTGATACACTGTGTTTTGGTGTATAGTTGTCTTTAACTCTTAACCTATACTCTTGGTTTAAACTTTAACATATTTTGATGATGTTATTCAGGATGTTGTGTTATCTGTACCCATGTGCTTTTGTAAGCTTTTAGGGTTTATGTTTTATGCATAGTTTGTAGGCTTTATGGTTTGTACCTTGCTAATTGCAGCCTTTATGCTATGTTGAAATCAGTACTTTGTTCTAAATGTTCTGCATTTTGATATTTGTACTGTCACTCTTGTGCCCTTGTAGGATTGTTCCTAGATGCATATACCTTGTGTGTTATGCATTGGTTGAGTGTTGAACATACAAGTGTCTTGCCTTGTGCTTGTTAACTTGTATGTCCTTGTGTTCATTCCAAGTGTGAATGAGCACTGTGATCACTACCTTGTGGTGTTCACTTGGTTGATCAAGCCATGGCTTGTTTCTTAACTCCATCTTTGCTTGATCACATATTGCCTGTTTCATATGCATTTTATAATTTTCTGCTTACAATGATCATGGTGTATTGTTGTGTTTCAGGAGTATTATGTTCATATGATTCAAGTGCTTCACAGTTTCTAGAGTTAGGTGTGAGTGAGTTTTGTTCAACTGTTCCCAACTCACATGTTAAGTCTAGAGTCAGTTTTAGGGTTTTGTCACGGAATAGCCAAAGGGGGAGATTGTAAGGTTGAATTTATTCAACCACCTAATTGGCTTTATTCCGTGCCAAATTTGCTTGTAATTCAGCATTTAGTAACCCTGTATTTAGGTGGGTTTGATGTAAGGGTAGTGAGTGAGATAGAGTGAAGTTTGCTCAAGAGTGTGCAAGAAAACAGAGACTCGCGGCTGGGACTCGCGGGTGACTCGCGGCTGCAAGCCGCCAGACGCAGCACACGTGCCAAGCATGCTGGAAGGTGAACAGTCATGCCAGCTGGAGCACTACAGGACAAAACAGGACAACTGGCCATACGGTTATCTCGCGACTGGATCTCGCGACTTGGTCAAGCCGCGAGGTCAAGCCGCGAGCCACCCCTGTTTTGTAAAACCTGACGTTTCACATTCCTCTCCCACTCCAGTATAAATACCCCTTTTACCCACGATTGAAAGAGAGCTTCCAGAGAGAATTTTGAGAGAGAAACCCTAAAGAAAAACAAGATTGATTCACCCACAATCTATACCTTAGAGTCTCTCCAAATTCCCCAACTCTCTTCCTCTCCATTGTCAAATCCTTGAGAGGCATTATACCAGACCTGGTTCTCACCATCATCATCACTGTGAGACAGTTGTTTGGATTTCTGGGAAGCAGTTAGGAAGGAACCAATCTTCATTGGTTGATGCTATGGTCTAGTAGCGGAATCCGGGAAGCTAGAAAAGAAAAAGGTTCGGCGCAACCTCGTTGGAGCAAGAAGCTTGGAGGGCTTAGGTGCACTGGGTAGATTAGGCTTGGAGGGTCTATTGCTGTCCTTGTATCCCAACTACATTTTCTAGTGGATTATTGACCGCTTGGAGGGCGGCGGAGAGGTTTTACGCCGAGGGCTTCGGTTTCCTCTTCGATAACACATCGCGTGTTGTCTTTGTGTTTGCATCTTCCTTCCTCTCTATCTTTGCCTTTTATTATCTGCTGTGGATTTTATTTTGTTATGGCTTAGATAGTTTTTAACCAATTTCATATTATAGCATATGTTAAGTTTCCGCACACTTATTGTTTGACATATTGCTTGAATTGGTTAAGTTGTACGTTGGGGGTCTAAACGTTCAAAGGTGTTTTTACACGTTTTTGAACTTTCAAAGATGACAAACATATATAACCATACCAACAACAAATATATAAAACCAACTAAATTTCTCTTTTTGTTAACCCTTTTATCTTTCTAATTACTGTACATTGAAAAAAGAAAACAAACGCATGAAAAAAAACAGTAAGAAACGTTTTATATTTTTAATCAATTTTTTTTCGAGGGTGAGTTTCTTACGGCGCCAGATACGATACGGGATTTGATTATAATAATATACAATTTTAGAAGATATCAATTAAAGAGAACAATGCAATGAGCCAACCAATGATCCACAACTAGTAGTGAGTCTTAATTTATTAATTATTATCCTGTGGTGCCGTAGCAGGGAAGCACGCTTAAACCACAAGTCGTCCGGTTCGACTCAACGTTCTTGTTGTTGTTGTTGCCGTTGTCCGGTTCGAGTTCGACAACGCTTCTCCTGCTGCGGAAAACCAGGGAGCACTCGGGCAACTCGCCCAGGTCAGCGAACAAAGACTCCTCCTCTTCTCCCATAGCAAACACCATCGCCACGTCAGCCTCCGTACACATGCTTCCCGCGCTAACCGGGCTCTCTAATATTTTGGTGGTCGCCACGTCGGAGTACCACTCGAAGTGGTCGTCTAGTAGCGGCCGCGAAGACGACGACGGGTCTTCGCTAAAGACGCTGCCTTCCTCTGGAGGGAAATTGGCGGGAAGTTTGGTGGTGGTGTCTGACGTGGCGGCGGCTTTGGAGGAGGAGGAGGAAGAGTGGTTTTTGGAGGTGGGCAAAGGGTGGTTGTGGTCAGAGGCGTAGGTGATTAAGAGCGTAGTGGGGTCCACATGGCTTCTCTCCACTTGCTTTCTCGCCGGGCACCCCTTTGAGCTACTGCATTTGTAATATCCCCTGCCACACCACATAATTTCATAAACTCTCAGTTGAACTATAAAGCTCTTAAAGAATAGATTCAATGGTTATGTAAAAAGAAATATATTGCATTTCCTGAAATTGGATAAAATCTGGCTTGTAATGTAATGTACATGCATTGCATGGTAATGACTGGAATTTTATGCAAAATGAGTGGGAACAATTTTTTTTTATACTTGATACAACCCTTAATCGTTAACCCAATATTCCATTCATATTAGCACCCCGTAATAAGCATGGAAATCTCATTCCTACTAATCAGAATTTGATGCTTGTGAGTTGTGAGTTGTGAGAATGTTGAGTTATTGAATTTTGGTTTAAAACTTGACAACAAAGTATAATATATTTCTGGAAAACAATTCTGTCAGGAATCCATGAACTCCACTCTACACTACACTACCTAAACCTCGTAGTTTTAGGTAAGTTTTATTATTACATTTTTTTTTTTAAGAAAATGATAGAAAATTTTATTAAGATAATCAAATTTGGAGTATATCATATACCAGAACAACAATAAAATCAGAAGGCGATTCCTTCCACTTCACATGGTAGAACCTCTCCAAAGGAAGTACTATCACTGGGGGTGGAGCAATGATTTTTCTTTTGGAAAGGCCAAATTTTGGTATTATTATATTAGTTTCGAGTCAACATAAACCATCGTACATACACGTAAACGTACATATACAAATATAAACATTAATATTTTGATATTAGAGTGTGTCATAATTTATAAATATATTGTATATAAAATTAACAACTTCCAAATATATATATATTCGCAAGATAATTTTTTAGGAGAACTTATCATCTTTTAAACTCTAATAAGTATACAAAAGCTATCTAGTTTGATATTAAACATGTACAAAAAACGAATTAGAGAAAACTAAAACTACATTGTCTCTATAACTACTAGACCAATTAACAAATTCTATTGGTTTTTAAGAGCATTATTAGACTAACTCAAACATTTTGGGGGGAGGGGAGGCAACTTCTATTTTTGTAGTTAAATATTTAAAGTTTTAATACTTATACATAATTTAAAATAATTTTTTAAAATTTTGGGAGGGCCATGGCCCCCCCAAGCCATGCTATAGCTCCGCCCCTGACTGTCACCAGAACTAATTAAACTTTATAGTTTTTGATAGTTTTATTTAAATCTTAAAATCTTAGGCATGTTTAAATCTTAAAAAATTCTTTAAATTTGAAATAAATTTCATTTCTCATATAATGCAAACAAGGTTTATATCATAATTGTGATAGAAGATTTAAATATAAAGTTTAAATAGTAGTTTACTCTAAATTTTATTATGAAAAAGATAAATTTGATGGATTTATTGCCTTGTCAAACCAATGCTACACAATCATATAGAACCACATTAGTTTGTAATTTTGTAATTAAAATCATCCATCTAAAATATATTATTGAAATGACTACATTTGCATTGACTTTTTTATAATTTCAAAGAAAAAAAAAATCTATTACCCAATTGAGAGTTATTTAACAATAAAACAAATCGATGGCACAAAGTTAAATTGAAAATTAAAATTACCTATTAATTTCCACTCCTAATAACTACACAACCCCACACAAAAGTCATATTCTCAATGTGGAAAATATTGAATAAAAAAGGTTTAAAAATTAAAAGTAAAAATTTCAAATTTCATTTAAAACAGTAAGATACATAATGCAGTCGAGGATTATAACATAATTGTAATAGAAGATTTAAATATTAAAATAATAATTTACACTAAATTTTATTATGAAAAGGATAGATGGGATGGATTTATTGCCTTGTCACAACACATGATCCTATGCTACACAATCATATAGAATCACATCAGTTTGTAAGTTTGTACTTTGTAATACATATATATTTTTCCAAACCATAACTAAAAATCTTCCATCTAAAATATATTATAGAAATAACTACTTTTGCATTGACTTTTATGTAATTTCAAAAAAAAAAAATCTATTACCTGATTGAGAGTTATTTAACAATAAAACAAATCAATGGCACAGAGTTAAATTGAAAATTAAAATTACCTATTAATTTCTACTCCAACTAATAATCTACACAACCCCACACAAAAGTCATATTCTCAATACAAAAAAGATTGAATAAAAAAAGGTTTAAAAAGTAAAACTTTCAAATTTCATTAAATTAGGACACGTTTTATATTCGTGATTACAATTTAAAAATATAGCATTTTTATTTTAAAATGGGAAAATGTTTACTTTATTTTATAAGAGTAATACTTTTATATCCTTCTCCCTATAATTAGATGTAACCAATTTGAAACATCCTCAATACATGCAATTATATCATCACATTTCTCCCTATTAGATGAATTGTTGTTGTTACAAATGAATTGCTATGGTGATACAATAACACTGAAATACAAAACTGATGACAATACATATGTTATTTAGCGAATCGAATTTTTAAAAATTAAGTGCATAAAATATGAAATTTTGAATTACAAAAATACATACTGATTCTAGGGAAGAATTTAAAAAGTAAGTGCCAAACTAAGATCACTTTTTTGGGGGGGACTAAGCAAAGAAATAGGGCAACTAATTCAAGGTAATTGTGCCCATTTGGTTTTGGATAGTGATTACTCAATATTGAAAAAATTCTATGGTATTTTGAAATGAATTATAAACACATATTTTCAATTGTTTTAATCTTTGTCATTTATTCATGACTAAAAATAAAAATAGATAAAAAAGATAAGAGTAAAACACTGACAAATGATTTTGATTATAGTAATTCAGAGTTCAGAGTAACCCTAGAAAAACCTTTGAAATATTAAATTGATAAATCAAGGTACCTGCCATAATTTTGAATTGGATTAGTCAAACCTATGGTAAAAAAAGAAAGAAAGAAAGAAAGAAGGTTTATCAAGTAAAATAGTCATGATATAATTGGTTAGGAGTTTTTTTTTTTTTTTTTTTAGAAGAAATTGGTTAGGAGATTAGGTGTTGAAGAAAGTCTATAAATACAATTTTTGTGTCAATTTTTTTTATAACTCCAATGTATTCAAAGTAATAGACAATTAATCATATTTTACCATTTAAAAATTATGAAAATAGTTGTGAGACAAAAAATATTGACATTTGTCTCATTAAAAAAAAAAAAAATTATTACACATAAACTATTTTACATATTTTTACACAACCCTCTAAAACCAATTTAAATTGTCACAATTTTTAACTAATTTTAGTTATTTTTTTAGGTGTGTGAAATGTGTAAAAAAAATACGTGCACAACAAGTTTAACAAACAAAAATAAAAAATAAAAAATAAAAATTTGTTGGCGCAAATAGAATTGGCACTGGAATCTTATCGGACTGGATCCTGCCTGAAAAGGCACACACACAAAACAAAAAGCTGTAAATTATTAGAGCGTGTTTACCACGCTAGTCCCTCATTGGATCGTGGATGGCATACATTACAAATTTACAATTCTCAGTCTCTCACGAACTACTATGCCCATGCGCATTTTAGTATAGCCGCCTCCAGGCTAAAATACGCCGGAGTGCAACAACAACTAACAATGACCCAGATCACACTACACATATGCTCCCCCGACAAAAATACATTCTCGCCGGCAGTCACAACCCAACAAATTTCGCACTAAACATCAATTTTGTGCAATTTCCTCAATTGCAACGACTTCGTTTTATTTGCACTTTCCAAAAGAATACAGCTTTTAATTTCATTATTGTTTTCCAAATAAATTGGATTTTGTTAATTGCAAAAAAATTGAAACCTAAGCAAGCAATTAGCACAAAATTAAGCACTCATTGATTAATTACTCAAATGGCATACAAGATAGGAAGAAGTTTTGTTATGGAGTATTTTACCTAGGATAAGGAGACCCTTTGATGGGCTTTTGGCCATACTTCCTCCAGGCCCACGAATCCGACGGTGGGTATGCCTCCCCTTTGCTCTTAGATCCCTCCACGTCACCGATCGGCACTGACACCACCCTCTTCTTCAAATCCCTCTTACTGTACATTAACAAAACCCTCACCTTAACGGTCACTTTTCCAAAAACCCCAACAACAAAAAAAAAAAAAAAAAAAAACCCTAAAAGAGAAAAGAGCTAACCTTTTTTTGGGTGATGGTGCACTAGAAATCTTGGTGTCATCACCAGAGGAGGGTGAGTCCGGCCCATTTTCTGGCTCTGGCTCATCTGGGTCAGTGACAAAAGGGTTGGTGTGAAATCTACGGTTCATGATGGTAAGGTAGGGGTGAATCTGGGACGTTGATTATGTGATCATAGGTTTGTGGGGTGGCCAAGGAACAAGAGTTAGGGTTGGCCGGAGATGTGGGAGTGAGTGAGTGAGAAAGAAAGGTGAGAGAGAAGGGGTAAAGGGGTTTAATATGGACCGTCATGGTGACAGATTGGCAGGAGTGTAGTTTATTGGGGACGTGCAGGCAAATAAGCACTAAACTAATGTGAAACAATGGATTATTTATATTATATGGAGGAGAAGGTGATAATAATGTATAGATGAATTTATTGTATGGAGTTATGAACTCATTTGGAATAATCTAATGGTCCTAGAATAAACTAACAAAGCCAAGAAATAGTCCAACCTAAAGCCAACGTAGTGAGGATATATATAAATATATAATTTTTTTTTGAAGTTGTGTATCCAATTGTCTTTCTTTGATTGAAGTTGGTAGCAAATGAAAAGTTTGATCGGTAAATCAATAATTTATCTTTAGAGACCAATGATAATTATGTTCCATATAAGTGCAACCTAAGGTGTTAATTATTACATATATATAATATATTCGATTAAGGTGACATAGGGAAAGACTTGACCACATATATTAATAGTGGATAAGGGTTTATCAACAAATGCGGAATATTTGATTGGAAAACTTTTTATCAAAAGATGATATTAGGTAACATAACGGTAACATAACGGAGGTCTCTCCTTTCCAGTTCGAAACCACTCGACTTTTTATATTATATATAGAAAAGATAAGACTTTTATACAGGGACTTGTTTTACATCAATGGTGACTTGGTGTACCAAAAACAAATCTAGTACATCTTTTCCAATTAAGGATAAACATTTCCTACATATTGAACTTGTGTTCCCACTCTTAATTAGCTAGATATATATGAGATGATAGAATGAGATACCTCCCATGTCCCATCTTCTAAGTTCTATACCCTTCGAGTTTGAGAATTATATGCCCCACTTCGGACTTTCTGCGTTTATTTGTAGGTCCTCGGTGATATAGAAGCCACTTTGGCCTTGAGTGCTTTTGTTGCGTTGCGTGTTTTTTAAATTGTGTTGCGTAGAAACTCATATGATGTCGGCTGAGAGATATGCTTGGTTAAATCAACAAGTATAATCCAAGTACAAACAGAAGTCTTGAGATGTCACTTAATTAGGGATTAAAAAATGTTGTTCAACACTACTAATTAATCATGGATGTCATTAGCATGACTAAGTCCCACTTTATTCACAGAGGTAGGGTTGAAAATAAATAAAGTGGTTCATAAATAGTTAGCCTCTGCTAGATTAAAAAGAGTCCATTCATGTTGATTTATTTATCAACACACCAAATTTGAGCTTTATTTTTAAGTTTATTTAATAAATGAGCTGAGCTCAAGAAAATAAAATGTTCTTTAATAGGCTTGTGAATAATAATAAAAAATAAAAATAAAAAGGCTCAATAAAAAACAAGTCAAACCTAGGCTAATTTATGAGCTTGGTGATAAGTTTGATATAAACTTGAAAAATAAAACCAATATCTTACTAAGTCTTCGTTTAATTAAGATTTATGACCACTCGTCCAAACCAAATGGACATAATAATAATCCTGTACATATATTGTTGGTAGGCTTAATTCCAGCTCTAGTCAAGTTTAAACATTTTACTTTTATTATCAAGTCAAGTTCAAACATTCAATACTCAACAAAACTCTGCTTGTTTACAAGCCAAGGTAGAAAGATTAATAACTCAACTCAAAAGCAAGATACACTTGCAAATTATTTTATAAATCAAAACACGATCTTTATTCTCCCTTCTCATTTTTTAATTGATATATAAAAGCAAATATAATGCATGGGAAACTTTCAACCCAAAATACAACTTACAATATAGTCTTTGTATCTCCCAATATACAGATAACTAGGTTGTAACAATTGCTAAGAAGACTCAAAATAATTTTGGACAAATAATAATGGCAAGTTAAAGACACATAAACAGAAACTAAATAACGTATTCTGTGTATAACTGTGTATGGCTGTCTCATAAATTGACACTAAGCTCCTGCATCATTTTCCCCCATTTTAAAAGGAATTTTGATGTTATCCTCCTAGAGCATTTGATCCATTTATTTAGGTCTTCACTTGAAATCCATGCATATTCAAAATTTGATATTTCTTACCATTACACTAAATATTGAGTATACTTTTCACATCGAGTTGTAAAAGAATTTTCATGCAACGCAACAATTAATTCTCGTAGTGAAGTGAAAAGATCATATTGTATGTCTATTTCCTCCAAATTAATCTTTTTTCATCTCCATGATAATGATAGAGATTACTCATATTAAAAGTTGTGCTAATTGAAAATCCTTTTAGGAGCTTTATGCAATATACATTTTGTTCCAACTTTTTCAGTATTCAATATGGATTAAACTTCTCCAAAAGTTTTGTAGTTCAACTAACTTCTCTTAGAGTTTTCAATAGAAATATTTATAGTTCAAATCCTCTATCCTATTATAACTATCAAACTATCTATAAAAATAAAAAAATAAAAAAACCACACACACGTGGATCAAACTTCCTTTGCTTGAACTACTTGTTATAAGTATAAACAAGAAATCTTTTTTTTTTTTCTTCAACAAATAACCCAAATCCATATATTTACGTTTTTTGAACTTCAAACTTTTTATTTAGCGGCATTTATAAACC
Source organism: Quercus tomentella (assembly GCA_028535165.1). Taxonomy (NCBI): domain Eukaryota; kingdom Viridiplantae; phylum Streptophyta; class Magnoliopsida; order Fagales; family Fagaceae; genus Quercus; species Quercus tomentella. The sequence goes on along the minus strand of JAPQVY010000100.1, from coordinate 41,421,243 downwards.
GCCACTAAGGAGTTTATATTTGGCGACGTTTGTTGAAAGCACCGCAAAAGCTTATTGTGACGGTCTAGTAGCAGCGGTTTTTACCCGTGCCACCATAAAAAAACATCACAAGAGACCATTTTTTGTCTATAAGACTATAACAACTCTTATACTGTTTTTTACGGTGTTTTTAAAACGCCAAAGAAAACCTGCTTTTTGTAGTGTTTGAGCATCAACTTAAGACTTATAAATCAAGACACAAACATCTACTACCATTGGAATCAAGGTGAAGAGTGAATTGGTTTTTGAAAAGGCAGTGACAAAGGAGAATTAAGGTAATGGAGGATCAAAAAGAACAAAGGATGAAAGGATGACTCCATTAGCAGTGTTAGGTGGTAGGCGTGTGCAAGTAAGAAATTTTTTAATAATTTCACTATTAACTTATGGTTAATTTAAAATTTTGCTATCTTGTTAATTGATTATTTGTAAAATGTTTTAGGATGAGTTCATTAATTTTTTAAAAATTAAAGGAATTATATAAATGAATGGTTTGACTTAATTAAGAATAGGGATTTGTAATCACATACCATAATCGGTCTACATTCAATTAGGTTTTTTGTAATCATTTCTCAGAATTTGATTTTTTTTATTAATCTCTTTTTTATTTTCTTTTTATAAGTTGATCGTATTATTTATTTAAATTTCTTATTTGATATATTCATGCATTTTATAGAAAAGTTCGAGATCCATTAAAAATTCAAAAACCTTCACATAAATTAACTTTTTTTCATTTAAGACTCTAGTTTCCAGCTTTAGCTTTCTAGACATTGTATCACCAAAATTTATGGAAAAATGGAAAGAAAAATTGGTTCTCATGTATAAACATGTTTCTTACACTATGTAGAATAACATCATGCATACACCGCATATGAAATAATGAAAAGGTCACATGAAACCATGGATTTTATCATGAAAAGTGACAAAATCAACACAGAAGCAAAATGGGTAGTATGAAATAATATACTTTAAATGTTTACACATGAGAATTTTCCATTAAAGTGACTTACATTCAATATTTCCATTTAACATGTATAATTAACTTTTAGTTTTGCATTTCTAGTACTTTCACATAATCAAAAACATTTTTTCAAGTACTAAAAACATTTAGATTTGATGTATGTATTAAAAACATAAAGAACATGCAATTCAACGATTAAATTTTCAAAATATATAATAATATTTATTCTATTGAGTAAGTTTGTAGTATTCGATAACAACCAATCTTATAACTGAATTTTATCCTAATAATAATGTTGTGTTTATTTTCCGAAAACTCTTATGGATGATTGTAAGTGACTCTGTAGTATATTCCTCGAACAAAAATTAAGGGGCAGGCTCAGGAAGGCAATGATTAATTGGACCACCAAAAGTTAACAATATTAATCATCACTGTTTAAAATTTTTGAATTTTTTTTTTTTTGAAAGCAAAAATTTTGAATTTAAGGAAACGTGAAGTTGAGTACTACTAGTATTTTTTTTTTTTTTTTTTTTTTTTACAACTAATACAACTTCCATAATATGAGCAACATATTAGGGTCAATAAGGAAATTGCAATGCAACCCACCAATAAATTCTTCTTCTTTTTTCTTAAAATTTTCGTTGTGTTGCAACTTGCAACCCCGTCTTTATCTACAAAGATATCTAACTTATATTCCTCATCACATTGTCAAAAGTACATACTTTTTTTTCCCAAAGAAAATGGAGGCTGACGAAGTTTTAAAGCTCTTCGATTCCCACTGGCTTGAGAGCACAATTTTCTCCCAGAACCCACTATCACTACCCCATAAAACAACAAACCCGACTCATCACCAAATCCAAGAACCAAACTTTTCACGCTTGCCTACTCTCCATGTAAGATCACTAAGCGATCAATTATTGATGAGCTCCAAAGCAAGCAGCTTTTCCTCTGAATCCCTCTCCCCAAACTCAGTCATGACCACACGGTCCACACCAAAGCTACAAACAATTATATCTGGAAAAGACGTCTCTGAATTCTCCAATGAGGAACATCAACAGTATGAGATGCCTACTAAGAAGAAAGTCCATGGAAGAAAAAGGAGGACAAAGCTGAGTAGTGCTAAGAGCTTGTCAGACCTTGAGTTTGAGGAGCTAAAAGGGTTTATGGATCTGGGCTTTAGGTTCTCTGAGGAAGACAAGGATTCAAGATTGGTTTCTATCATTCCTGGATTGCAAAGGTTGGGAAGAAAAGGTGGTGAAGAAGATGTTGATGAAGAAGAGAGAAAGACTGATGAAACCGTGGTTTCAAGGCCTTATTTGTCTGAGGCTTGGGATGTTTTGGAACAGCAAAAGCACCCGTTGATGAATTGGAAAATTTCAGCTTTAGGTGACGAAATGGATATGAAAGATCAGCTCAAGTTCTGGGCTCATACAGTTGCTTCCACTATGAAATAACACTTTTTTTTTCCTCTTAACTTTTTTTTTTTTTTTTTTTTTTGGTGATAAATAGATTTTTTAAGGTGCAATTTTGATGGAAAATTTTGGAACTGTAAATAAAGATATGAAGATGCTATTTCTTTTTTCTTGTTTTTTTTTTTTAGAAAAATCAATTTTCTTTCCCTTCTTATTCTATACACATGTTGGTACTAAAAAGGTCTTTGTTCTTTTCTTTTTCTTTTTTTTAAATTTTATATGGTCTCTTTGTTAGGTTTGATTCGTTTGTATGTCTAAACTTTTAGCTGCAGTTAAGTTATTTCTTTGCAGATTTATGTATTTCTTCAGTCCAAGGAACATACAGTCCTATTTGATCATATATTATACATTATTACATTTTAAGGAAATACTATTAAATAATATTAATCCATATATTGATTGTAACATTTTTAATATTATAATTTTATTAAGGAAAAAAAAAATAAAAGAATCAATATTTAAAATTAAATTCGATTTTGGAACTAAATTTAAATAAAAGATGATATGTATTTTGATTTTTGGACACAGACCGTAAGTAATTAATACAATGCATTTGATTTTTTTGGTCATTTTCTCAGGTTTTGTTTAATTTACATTTTTTTACTTTAAATTTGCAACTTGGAATGGTCGACAATATTATCTTTCTTCTTTTTTCTTTATTTCTTGTGCTTCTTGTGATTGTTTTTTAATTTTTGTGACGACCAACTTGACCTCATTTTTGCTCAAAAAAAAAAACTTGACCTCATTTTATTAAAATATTCTACATAAATAAAAACGAATCTAATACACACAAAAAAAAAAAAAAAAAGAAGAAAAAAGGACCCACTAGCAATTATATCCACTCGAAGAATGCTCCATCTTAAAGCAAAGAGTTAGCAATAGGCAAGAAAAGTCAAGTACATCCAACGTGATTCGCAATAGATCTACAGTAGAGATGAAAGAGAATGAAGGGATGATGAGATCATACCACTTTCCCCATCTTCTTTCTTCTCACTGCTCAGAAACAGAAAGGAACTGGTAGTGGCATACGCCGTCCTTGTTACTTTACACTTGCAATTTCCACTACTATTTATAGAATGTTAAGCACAAGTCATATTTCACTGTTTTTTTTCCTCACAATTTATTAAAATAATAAATTATAATTGGTTGGAATGTAAACCAATCAACAAATTATGAAAATATATATATATATATATATAGAATAAGTTGTATATATAGATTTTTTTTTTTTAATCATAATATAGTTGCATTTCTAAACCCATAACATTCACGCATTAGAGAAAAGTCATGCATAAAAATAAATAAATAAATAAAATTTGTATACAACATTTTTACCATGTTTTCACAGAAAATTTTAAATAATAAGTGGTTATTGGTTATTATCGACAGGCAAAAAGATAATTCAAGTGATGAGTTCAAATTAGAACCAATAATAACTTACCACCTATAATTTGTTGTATAAATATTGTAAACGTAGCACTTCTTTAAAGAAAATTCATGAAAAAATGGTCATTTTCCAATCAAATTTTTAACAATAAAGATTATTTGAAAGGATTCAAGTGATAGTTCAATAATAATTGTTAGAGATATATTAGCTCTAACTATAGTTAATAAACTTGTTATCCACGTATAAGACTTGAATTGCACACTAAGTAGGATTGGACCTTTTTTTCTTTTTTTTTTTGAAAAGCATATAGGATTGGACATAGATCTATACTACTTGCTTAATATATATCTCTAATAATTATTATTTCCTTTGTAGTATTTCATATAAAATAATAAATAATAAAATTGGTTACGTGCCCTCTATATTTATAGAAAAATGAATAACTTTTTTTCTCAATTTTTTTTACTAAACAAGGTCAACTCTTCTCATCTCAAATCAACCATAAGCTAATTATGTTGGCCACTTCCAATACAAAATTTGAGAGCAATGAATTAGAGAGTCTTCATCTCTTCAAATTAAAGGTTTGGCTTGAGCCTCAAGCATCTACCATTCCGTTTTTCTTTCTCGCCTACCATTCTCGTCTACCATAAATATCTCTTATGTATCAAACAATAGTGGGCCCTACTCAACTCACTATTAATTGTCACAAACAATTATTTATTGTTATAATAGTTTGTATTCGTACTATATTGTTATAATAATTGAAGTAACGTAGGTGAAACATTTATCCAAATTGTAATTTGGACCCCATTTGATCGACAAGATTTTATGATTTTTTTATTGTAGAGCAACAAATATCTTTCAACGTACTAACAGTAGCCATTGGTGTATGAGATGGGACCTATTTGTTTTTTTTTATATATAATTTGTTGCATATAACATCTCTAGGTACCCCACTTAGGATCTACCCTATATGAGAAAGATGTATGCAATCTTTCACAAGATATCACCTACTAGAGCTAACCTTGTGTCCGATTGTTACTGCTTACCTAACTTAATTAACTAAGAAAACCGATCATTCTCAAGTTTAACATAAACATAAAATTTAAAAGGTTACTTCAATCCTTCCATTGTAGGAAACAATTAAGATAATTATCATGAGTAAAATGTTTTGTGTGTGTCACTTTTTTCACTTCATAACAGGATTGGGCCTAATGCACATCTACTTAAAATACAATTAGAAGAAAATAAAAAAAATCCTGATATGGAACTCATGCATGAGTTTCACGAATTACAAAACACCTTGCCTTAACAAATCAATATATAAACAAGAATATTTGGTCAAAGAAAAAATGAATTTTTTTTTTTTTTTTGGGTTATAGGCATACAGTTGTTGCCACAGATACGAAAATAACTGAAACTCAAGGCTACCCTTTAAGTTTTGACATCTTGCCACAAACCAAAAGTCTCACCTTTTAAACCAACCTTGAATATAGAGCTCAATGCAATGGAACAAATAATAAGCTACCATAAAGTTCTATAAGATCTTTCTTTTTTTTCGTTTATTGATTTCATTGTATTTACAGCCACCTTAATTACACTATTACAAGATCAATATGAATTTGGCATGATTAAATGCGGAATGGTAAATTAGTTACATTTGACTAAATATAAATGGAGTATTGGAATTTACTGGTTAATTTTCCTCGTCGGAGATTGCCTCTGGGAGTTTATATGTTGGAGGTTTATCGACACCCTTCCTTGAGTACTCCCTCCATCTCCGAGCCGCTGCAGCAGCTCTCTTTGCTCTCTCTTTCACTCCTTCCTCTGCAATGATCATATGTCAACTTTGACTTACATTTAGGAGCAGAGATTGAAAAACACTCAAATAAATAGTGGATGCTACACAACCGATAATGTGTAGTCATGCATTTCATACATATATGCATTATGTACAGCCATAAACTACCAAGCAGTTAACTTTAATATAACTGTTGTAACTATTATAATGGCAGATATAAGAACCAAACCCCCTCATTCCCATGTCTCTATTATAGAAGTTTTACTACACAGCACAAAGCATTCTGACTTTTTTCTTGTTAAATCCTACATGTTGCACATTGTTAACTTCATTGGGACTATGATCATATATCATCATAATGTAGAATCTGATATTAAAATTTTGCAGGTACTTTCTCCAAGGACTTCAAAAAACAAGGGAAGACAACTATAAACACTTCTTCTAGGCTAAACAAAGAACAAATTGCAATGACAATGAAGATCTGTAGTCAACAAACTAATTAAGATTCCAAATTCAGTTTAAATCCTTTTTTATTGCCTCTTTATATACTATCAGCTTAGAAAAAAATTTACCAGTTTTTTAAGATCATTGCCTTGCTTCTTTTTTTGGTGCACACCCTTAGAACATGACTGCCACAACTCTCAAACAAGTGTCATCCAGATTCCAGAAACTGATAGGGCATTACTTATGTCCCAAAGAATGGTTGGGACACCTTTGCGATATGCAAAAATAGAATTTAGTAGATTTCTCTCACATGCAATTGGACCTCTATGTCTATGAAATTTTCAGCAAGTCTTAAACAGCATCAGATTGCATTGCAGGGGAAATATGCTTGCTTTCAACATATTAAACTGCTGGAACCAGGGAGTGACAAGCGTGAAAACCTTTGAGATATTCATTTTAACAGATAAAGTTGAAGAAAACAAGATTTTGTCTAGTAGCAAATAGTCATCCGGTAAAAAAGAAGGGGCTGCTAGTCTTACTAAACCCAAGGAAATCATCAAGCAAACAGACTGGTTACTACCTATTTAATCTCTATGGAGATACTTTATCATAATATAGCAATTCAAATTGAACTACATTCTCTTTGGACATACTTTATCATAAAATGTATAGAAACAGCCTAATCTCTAGAAGTTACTCAGAAAGTGGCAATAAAAACTCAAATGAAAAGAAATAAATCAATGAACAAAGATATAAAAATGCTATTAAAAAATAAAAACTTAGCGAGAATGGTTTCTAATATGTCAATCAACAAACATAGACATTTCTTTTCACAGAATCTCTCATACCAGAATTTTGGGAGTCTCTGGGCTTGTTCCATAGGTTACTCCAGTATGATTCACTTTTATCAGAATTTTTCTGCTTCCTCATTCTCCGTTTAGCTTGTGCCTGCAATAAATTTGAGATTAATATTTGTTATACTTATTAAATAACTAAAATTTCAAAGTGCCCATTTATATACCTACAAAGTCTAAATGAAAATATAGAAGAGAGTGTTTTAATTAGATGTTCAAACCACCCAAATTTCAAAATTTTACTTCCGAGATAAAAGAGCAGTGAAGATGCCAATCCATACAGAGAGTTTTCCAAACAGAAAATATCAGTGGAAACCATTGCTTCTTTCTTTTTTTCTTTTTCTTTTTTAAAATTAGGGATCTTTATCTCAAAAAACTGTAGGCCAAGTCTTAGTACCTAATGTTTAGGGGACAGTCCCCTGTAATCTTGGCCTACATTTATCCTTCCCCTTTTAGTGTTCATAGTAAGTCCAACGTATTTAAAAGGAACTTTTAATTGTTAAGTATCAAAAGCCTTTGGCTATGTCTTTTTTCTAATAAGTAAAAATAATTTTATTCAAAATAGGAAATGGTTCGCATACACAGAATGTACATCAAAACATCCCTAAAGAATTACAAAGTCGTGTTCAAAAACTCTAGAAATCAAGAGAAGATAATGAAGGAATGCTGCCAAGGCAGACATTCAATAAGGACCTCAACAAAGATTGTTTGATAACATGATTATTACTCTCAAATTCATCAAACGTTCTCCTACTCCTCTCTTAGCAAATTGACCAAGACACACAAAGGATGGCTTTCCAAATTTTCAAAATTCTATGGCAGTGAAATTTTCCTTGCAAACACTCCAACATATCAAGCATAGTCTTGGGCATCACCCAAGATATCTCAAAAAACACAAACACAAAGGGCCATACATCTGTAGCCACTGGACAATGGAATCACAGGTGCTCAACAGATTATCCACTACTCTTGCACATGCAACACCAATCAATAATCATGATATTGTTTTTGAAAATTATCCAGCATTGATATTTTCCACAATGCAGTTGTCCACAAAAGAAATAGGTAAGAAAAAATTTGGATATAATTTGGGGTGGTATAACTAAACTATTGGAGATTTCTGTTCTTTTTTTTTTAACCTTGAATTCATGTAGAAAATCCCAAGGCCATAGGAGTTTTCTAATAAAGTACTTTAGATGCTTAGAGTGATTTGTAGGTCATTTAAAGTAGTACATTGGGTTGGAAGTTTTCTAACTCATTTTTTCAAGGAAATTTTTTTTTAAAAGGCTTTAGTTCAGTTATGTTTGGCAAAACAACAGTAGAAACTATTAGGTCGCCTTAGATCAATTTAACAAATTATATCTTCTCCACATTAGCTTTTCTTCTAATAGATACATGATAAGATACATGATAAAGTAATCATAGTTGACCCAGTGGAAGCAGAGTCTTTTAGAAACAGCTATGATAAAACCATTCAGAAACTGTAAATGCATCTGCATAGAATTGTGAGTGCCATATGCAACACAATCATTTTAAAAAGCAAGTTTCTGGCATTTTGACAAATAAAGAGAATGCATTCAAATGGACATAGGGAAATCTAACCCATGTAGCCCAACAAAACATGATTCATGAAAGTTAAATTAGATGACAACTGCACAGAACATACTATAAGAAAAACTAAGCACATACACATAAAAAGATAATGCTTCATAAAACATTAGTTTAAAATAGATGAAGATTTCCTTTCAAGAAAAATGAAAGAGGAAAATATAAAAAGAAATTTAAGAGTTCGTACCAAAACTTTTGCCTGCCTCTTTTCCCACCGACTATTTGCCTGCCACATTAGCAAGTGTAAATAAAGTAAAACAAACAAGGCCCGTAACAAAGACAGTTAAATAGGGCAGCAGCTGAACCTTTGTCAACTCAAAGATCTTTTAAGAAGCAGAAGATCAAAAGGAGAGTTAACTGGGGAAAAAAGTACAAAAATATAAGATAAAAACTAATTCTAATCTCACCATAGTTTCATCACCTCTTGAATATGACATTACTGTCTCAAAATACCCTTTCTCTTGCATAACTCTTGTATACTCCCCATGTACTAATGCTATGTCCTTTCCTTCTTTTATTGTTCTTACTTGAAATTGAAAAACACATGCGCACACACAAAATAAAACAAAATTGTTCCAAGATAACAAGAAGTGATGAGTTAGTTTCTTGAATTCAACTGGCTAGATCAAACCAATCATGGTATAACCCACTACGGATTTTTAATATCCCAGGCCATATTATGGGGTATGATCCAGTTTATATTCTTTCCTAATGAGAAGGTTATGTTGGTCCTTTAATGGTTATTGAAGGTAGAGAATTCCTAGTGTGAGAAAAAGAGAGTTCCAGGAGTAATCAAGGCTAGGGTTTTGATAGCAGAAGCCAGCTCTTGTAACTTGCTATGCATCGGTTTATTAGTGAAATTTGAGCACTGTCTGCAGCAACAAATGCTATTCACAAAATCAGTTTAAACGAAGCAAATTTAATCATTGGTAAAGCAAAGTCAATGAGGATACTACTATGAAAAAATTTAAACCTCGAGCTCGAGGGTGTGTATTTGATCTGCAACCTAGCCCTGCGGCTGAACTGGCAAACTACATAAATCAGAGGGTGTTTCAAGTTTCCCTGTGGTTTCCAATTATATATCTCTTCAATGAAATCTAAGTCTAGGGTTTTTGACAAAAAGGATGAAGAAACAAATCTAACTAACTCAGCTAAGCTTTAAGTCCAAATAAATTGGGAAAGAATTAGAAGAAAATATTTCTTGTTTGAAAACCTCTTAAAATTTTCTGAATAACATAAGTGGCATTATCACTCCGCTGTAGCACATTGGTTAAAAACTTAAAGGTTAGCTTATCAAAATATAAGTAGCATTCTCACCATTCTGAAAACATCCATGGATGCTGTTCCCATTCCTGAAAGCATAAATGCGACCTGATAATCAATCAGAGAACCACAAGTTCTTTAACTATTGAAATGACAATATAAAAAAACAGTTACAAATGCAGCTCATTGGCATTCTTAATTCGTTGGAGAAATGAACAAAATATTCCTACATAAAACAAAAGCAAAGTTGTTCACACAAAACATCCTATCAATTGGATATCCGGGTCAAGATTTTGAATTTTAATGTAAAAAAATGGACGAGGGAAGAATTATATCAAATATCAAAAGATACACTCATGAAATAGATGATTTCAAATCAAGCAACCAAAAGGTTTGACTAATATGGTTAATGTTATCTTATTGTGAAGCAAGGGAAGAAATGGGAAGTGGATTTCCATGGCACACCAAGTGACTGGAGAATTACTATCTTTGCAGCACCTCTTAGCAAGTTTTATTCCTTGAAATCCATTTTCTCTAATAAGATGAATAACAATAAGAACCAACAGAAAACATTGCTACTTCATAGCAGGCGGCAAAAAATTCCTCAACCATCAATGGCCAAAAAAGTTCACTTCAATGCCAAAATTAAATCTCTACATCGCATTGCTAACTGCTGTACTAACTATTAAGTATGTACCGCAAATCTGAGTGTCTTTATCCAGTTTGGTAAGCACCATAAACTCAGGAAAAGAAGAATTCAAACGACTAAAGTTGGATAAAGTGGGACCACATTTCAAATCATAGTTATATAAAGCAAGACTCAAGTAATAGTAAACATAAAGAAATTTACCTAAGAGGTATGTAAAATATTCTAGGATAGAAACTATAAATCACAAGATATACTCGTTAATAAACACAAAGATCAATAACCATCAAACTGAAACAAGTAACAAAGGTTATACTCAAGTTAAGCAGTTCAGCATAGTCACATTAAACTATGAAGCTAAAGAGAGCTATAAAACATGGAAAACAGAAACCAGATAATTATTTTGGGTCTTACATTTACTCTTTCAACTCTGCGCATTTCATCTTCAAGCAAGGATAGTTGTGCAGCAGATGTCCAATGGATGCAATCAACTGGGCTGAAATACAGAATGCTTATTATTTGACTTAACATGTTTAGAATAGCAATTCTTCAACATGAAATAGACACCAAGTTCATGAACTATTTTCATAACTTCAAGATTTTAGAGCTTTAACTTTCTGTCACCAGCACCACAAGCATGAGAACTTAACATTGTGGAGGTTTTTCCAAATACTCTTCCTACTTTAACTTGTAGAGTAGTTGGCCATTAGTTATATCTTATATATATATATATATATATATATATATATATATTTGGCTAAAGTTAGTTATGGGTCCGTTTGAATACAGCTGAAAACTGAAAACTGAAAAACACTGTAGCAAAATAATTTTTAAATATGTGAATAGTACCGTGGGACGTATTTTTAATGAAAAAGTTGTTGAAAAGTGAAATTTGTGGGTCCATAAACAGTCAAATTTGTGCTGAAAATGTGAAAAAAGTCAAACTTTGCGGCTACTATTCATGAACAGTGCATGAACAGTAGCCGTGTTGGTCTCTCAAACGCGTGCAAAAAAAAAAAACAGAAAAACGCAAACACAAATGCATCAGCCAGACCCAAACGCACACTATATCTTTATCTAGTCACTCTGTATTCAGTGTCACAAAACAGCCAAGAACACATTGATAGATTAATACTAATGGTTTCAACTTTCATGGACATTGGTTAAAGCATCATCAAAGTTTATGCTTTACATTTGTCCTAGATTCTAATAGAAGTTCCATACCTTATTTTAAAATATTGTAACTGTAATTTTAAGATCGTTCAATTTCATGATGTAGATGAGAATTATTATTTGGCTTAAACCTACAGGCTACAGATATAAAGGCCATCACCATCAAATTTCAGCAATAACAAGAAGCTGGATACAGTGTAACTGCACCTATGGCATAAGATAGAAATAGTTTAGAGCCTTGGACAGACTGGTAATGATGCTAATGATCGCTAACAGGATAAGTTTTGTAGCAGCCTGAAGAGACAACTGGTAAGAATAAAAGTTTTATTTAATTAATATGCTCATAAATGAACTAAACCAGAGCACAAAAAGAATCATTACATTGTACAAAAATATCCATGAACAGTAGAACATACCAAGTATCAATTGCTTGTTGAACTAATTCAAGGTTCCCACACTGGCTGTAGACTCTGGCTCTCCCAAAGTCTTCCTCAATTCCAAAGACATCCGGGGCCACGTTGGCACAATTTTTGCACCCTGTGGAAAAATTAATAATATGGAAATTCCAATGTCATCAAAACTTAATGGTTTCTAGGAAATGCGTCTATAATTGCTACTGGACGACGGTAAGTCACATTTTAGTTCTCCTGTGAAACTTAAAAAGGAAAAAAAGAAACTAAAATAAAATTTGTAATCCTTTATATAATTGCTGAAAAAGAAAATAGCATTTTCATGATATTCTTGATAAAGAAATTACAAAAACATGCTAGTTCTCTATGTAGAGCTTAAAATCAAAATAACATTTTGCTAAAATAGAATGTGTTACAGCAGAACTGGAGCTCACATATTAAAATCTTAAAATGCACATAAATGGTAGAATGCTGTAACAGAATTTATGTAAAGTGAATTTCCTTAATATCTATGAAGCATCACCTTATCACTCACTTTAGATATCAGCATCAAAACCTAGACATGGTTTTTCCATTTGTAGTAGATATGAAGACCATTATTGCTATGCTAAATAGATAACTGAAAATTTCTCAAAATATTTAAATGAGAGGTTGGGCCTTGGTGCAACAGCAAGTGCCTTCCACCAAAAGTGATAGGTCATGGGTTCGAATTCAAGAATTAGCCTCTCCAACAAAATTTGGGGGTAAGGCTACATATCAATCACCTCTAAAATACCCAATAAAAGTGGGAGTTATGTGCATTGGGTAATGGGTACAACCTTTTTTTCTCTCAAAATTTTTAAATGAATGCAATGAGGTAGATAATGCCAACATCAATAATAAAGGTGAGGAATGGTTACTTAGCACCCCAAGGGGAGGTATCTGATAAGCTATAAAATGTCAATTTTACTAGGCATTCCCAAGAACTAATATTTATTTCACATTAAAAACTAGAATTTCACCGTCCAGACGTACCTATACAACTAAACTCATCAACAAATGCATGATCCTTTGGGCTGGAATCATCAACGAAAGGATTGACTGCAGTCAAAGCATACCCATGAATTTCATCATAAACCATTCGCTGCACAGGGTCGCTGAGCACCTGCACTGCAATAGTCCATTTATAGTACAGCCACAGCAATAGATTTAAGTCACATTCTCTGTCAATCTTAAAGCATTTTATGTCAAATGGGAACCCACCGCATAGACCTCATTTATGAACATGCAGAAGTTTGTGGTCTCAGGATTGTCACCACTTAGGTCTGGATGGCAAGCTTTCATGCAATTGTAGTATGCTTTCTTGATTTGCCCCGGTGTGGCATCAGGAAGCTAGTCATATTGTGCCAACAATGATAAGAAATTTTAAAGGGCAAAAAAAATCCAGCAGTGGTAAATAATTACTAAGGGAATAACTAGAAAATAGTATCTTTAGGAAGTGAATGTGACCTTGGATAAACAATTTAATTTGCAATCTAGACATGTACAAATGAGGATTGACCATGACTATCTCAATAAATTACTTTCCCTTGACAAAATCATTTCCTTATGATAGACCAAGTCTATTATTCGCACCGCTTTAGTATTAGAAATGTGTTAGCTAATCCTCTTGCGTAGTGCAATGATACACAAAACATCCACATATATCAGAATACTAAATACTACTTTACAAATCATTCACCAGATTCTCATTTAATTTTGAATAATGGCATCTTGAAATCCTTCTGACTTTGTACTTCCCATAGTGTCAAGAATAAGAAGTCAAAAATTATCATTATATATATATATATATATATATATATATATATATATTCAATGGTAATCCAGCCTCTTGCATTAGAATTCTGGTAAAGATTGTACTACAACCTAGTCTTTGATACATGAATCATTCTGCCCAGAATTAGCATAGCTCAGACCCACAATCAAAATTAATTTTAACTACGAACTAGAAAACTAAGATGATTTATTAAAATAAGACTATGGTTATATAATGGTCTACTATACATGAACACAAACTCTACAATGAACATATGAGCTTGATAGATTGGAAGTGCAAAGACCCCAACAGTCATGGCTTACTTCCTGAGTGCTGTATGAGTGGTCTTGTACTCTTGGAAACAGTGAAGAGCCTCTGTTTGTAGATTTATAGGCCCTCTTTCTTTTAGATCCTAATTTTTTTTCTTTTGTAATTTTTTAGGAAAGCTAGCACTTACATGAAGTCTCTAGAATAAGATTAGGAATAGTTGCTAATCACTTCAGGAGAAACTGTTCAAAATCCTAATCAACATCGTTTTGAGCAGGCTACCAATTTTCTCTTTTGTTGTTTTGATTAGGACAACATATTAGCTAGCAATTCTCTTTTGTAGTTTTGATCAGGGTGATTCCTATTCAAATGTGTAGCTATTCCACTTCCTCAACTATTGCACCATATTGTGTCATTGATTTTGGTTTCAAAAACAAAGTGAAAGACTGCTAACTCAAATTTATTTTTCTAATCTTAATAAATTAAAATGAATATGCTTATAAGGGCATTGATCATTTCCTTCATAGTTTCTAGTTTCTACTTCCCAGAAACTTCACAAATAATAAATCAAAAGTTATTACTTTCATTACAGATACATGTGCTGTGTATGTGTAAGAATTCAGGAATAGCAAGTCAAACAACCTATTGATCTACCTTGATTAGTATTCATATAATCCTTTGATCACAAGCAATGAACCATATGTTGTGTGTGCCCAGTGGCTATTGAGAATTCATAAGGCACCCATATGCTCCTACCAACGGCCAAATCCTAGTTACTTTACACGGATGTTGGATCAAAACTAATCAATACAAGATAAAGTTGAGTGGAGACAGCAGAGGCGGTTCAAACTTAGGAACACCTCATCTCGTAAATTATGGATTGTCTCAAAAGTTTAAACGGTTAGTAAATGGTATTTTTTTTTTTTTTTTTTTTTTTTGAGATGGTGATTTAATTATTTAACCATTATTCTAACAAAAATAAATAAAATACTACTGACCCGAATGTTTTTTTTTTTTTTTTTTTTTCATTATTTTAAGTGATCTAACTACAATGAAATATAATTTTCACTCAAGAAACAAAATATTAAAACATAAAATATCGATTTTCTTTTTGTTTTCCAAATTTTCTCATCAACCGAACATGATCAAAATTCAGGTTTTGGAAGAATTACCAGACCCAAAACCTCATAGTAGTCATCAGCAACTGAGTTAGTTGAAGCAGAGTTATCAGTTGCAACCCTGACTCTACCACAGCCTCTTCTTCTCTTGGCAGCACCACCCACCACAGTCCATGGAGTCCTGATCTTTTCCAAGATACTCCATGAGCTTCTTGAGCAAATAGTATTCAGAAATAATGGGTTTTGGAATTTGAGAGCTTCTGTGCACACAGGAGAGAGTAACTGAGCCATTAGAGCATACAAAACAAATGTGAAAAATGGAAGCAGTAGAGGAAAAATGGGAATTGAAAGAGAGTGAGATATTTGCTTACTAAATAGTAGTAACAAGTGGGTGATGAATATTTGAAAATTTTGAGGAGGAAGAAATTCAGGCGTGAAAGGGTGTTATTGCTGACATGGCAGTTTCAGAGCCAAAGGTTGTCCTTAGAATCTGGACGAACCCTGTTGGGAAAGATCCAAAAGTATGTCTTGCAGGTTAGAGGCACGTGTCACCTCGTGAATAATTGTTGCCTCACGTTCCAAGCAACCTTTTTTGTCTTCACCGTTTTTTTATGCCGTCAAGAAAAAAGCAACCATGAGTATGACTCATGAGAGAACCCCGCTAATCATGGTGAAATTTTGATGATTCCTGATTACAATTTTAGAGACAATTTTTTCAATAAATAATTTTGCTAATTATAATCTTTGGTTTTTTTTTTTTTTTACTTGATCTTGTTAGATGCACATTCGTCATGTAATTTAAAATATTTTAGTTTAAATAAATATTGATTAAGCTGAACATATTGCTGGTGTTTAAATGAAAGAAAAAAAAAATCAGTATCACTTTCAATCTTCTTCAACTTTTTAGTGGCGAATTTCCTCTTTCATAAAACATCCAAGATTACATTTTTACTTAAATAAATAAATACTATTATAATCAATCAATGAAATAAAACTTTAGTCATAATTTCCTGGATTTATAGCTTATATTCTCTAACTATTTAAATAGTGTGAAAGGGGAGGTGGGGTTTGAATTTTGAACTATAAACACAAAACATAAAAAATAAAAATGTCATCAACATTAGATTATTACTTGGAAACCATCACCAATGCATTTTTTTAAATGATCACCATTTCATTTATGATTAAATTTACTTGCTTGGTTACAACTTTAAATGTCATTTGATTAAATTTAATTAAAAATTTTAAAATAAAAGTGTACTTAAATTTTGTCCTAATGGATAAATAAAAGATGAAAAAAAAAAAAAAAACAAACAAACAAATATTTTTCCTCCCTTATTTTGTTAACCAAAATGCAAAAACACACCTTAGGATTTGGAACCAATGACAAGAATCAATTAGCAAGTCTTTTTAATGTAGTCATCTCATATTTCCATCCATAAAAGCTAACATCAATTACTTGAAACCACATGAGATGTTTTTGCAACTAACTTAGGGGTGTTTAGACAAAACTGTGAACTAACTCACCCGCCCAACCCCGTCTTATCCAACTCTAGAACCGGCCGACCTGTCATCGGTGATGGGTCTCCGCCCCCAAAACCTGAAAATGGTGGGTCGGTTGGTAAGTTTGAGGTTGAGAAATCGATTTTCAACCGACCCGACCGTCTACAAACCGAAAAGTTGTCGTTCACCACTGATAATAGTGGTTCGTCAATGTTTTCTATTCGATCTGTTGAGATTCGACTTGAATTTGAAGAGATCAAGTGAGATATCATCGAGATTCGGCCTGATGTCTTCGAGATATGTCGAAATCTAGCCAAATCTCTTCAAGATATGTCGAAATCCAGCCAGATCTAGTGTCTTTTGGCAAAATCCAACATAATTTCTCACAACCCGAAAACCGATTGAGGGTTGATCGATACTCGATAAAAATCTAACCACCCGAACCAACTCCTTTCATCGGTCAGTGGCAAGTCCAAGTATAGGAAACCCGAAGTGATCAAGTCGATTTTAGGTTGGGCACAAACCCAACCTATACCTACTCATGGACAATCCTAAACTAACCTAAAGCTAATTTTTCTTCTTAAAAAATAAATAAAAAATAAAAAATAAAAAAAAAATAAAAAAAAAAACCCTAAGGCTAAATTTTAAGAAAAACCTGAATTTAATTAAAGATTTAAAAAACGCGCGTACACACCGCGCGTAAACTTGTACTAAAATTCAAAGACTGTTATAAAAAGTAAACCCAAACTTCAAACGTGAACCACAAGCTCTGTCCGAAACCCTTAAAAGCTAAAACCCTCGGCGCGAAACGATCGATGTCAAACCCACGCGCCGCCGCTGGCGACGGTGACGGAGAATCCAAGGACAACACGATCACCAAGGCTGCAGGGATCTTGGTATTCTCAGGCATCGCACTGAGCATTCTCAAAGCAATAATCCCTCTCAAAAAACCCAGAATTACTGAAACTCAATCAGCTAACGAGTCACCACTCAGTGAGTCAACTCAGCTGATTCAAGTTCAACCACCACGGCCTCTCCCTCCCCATGAACCCTTTGTCAAGGTATGTATCAGTATGAACTTATTTGCTTTTTTCTTTTAAATTTTGGAGAGATTTATCACTTTACTTATCGATTATTTTAGCATTTTAGAGAGGCTCATTGTTTGAACTTCTGATTTTGTTTGATATTTTGGGGGGACCCCAATACTTGTGTGTGTGTTTTGAGAGATTTATTGTTTATACTTTTGTTTTGTTTGGTATTTATTTTATTGAGACACATTGAGATTACTTGTATTGTTGATTTGTTTTATGAATTTGGAGAGACTTCTAGTTTGAATTATTTTATTGCTTTTGTGTGTTTGAGAGAGACCCATTACCTATTATTTTGAATTTTTATGGGGTACTTTTGAATTTCATCGGTTGCATTAGTTATTCTTTGTTATTTCAGGGGGACCTATTGATTGTATTTTCATTTTTTTGATAGTTTGTAGAAAACCTTAACTTGTTGTTTAGAATTTGTTTCTAATATTGTAGATCATCATTGCTTTTAAGTTTTATCTGCATTTTTTGTATTTTTTTTTTTTCACTTAGTTTGAGATTTGGAAGAGACCCTATAACTTTGTAATTCTTTTTTTTTTTTTTTATTACTATTATTTTTTGGTATTTTGAAAAGACTAATTACATTCATTTTGTTGAAGAAATCATTGTAACTTTGATTTGTTTTATGGTGCTGTTGTAGAAACCCATTACCTACATGGACCACAACTTGCCTGAAGTCCCTGAATTGTCACACAAAACAATAGAGATTGCTAAAGGAGATACTCTTTGGGGTCTCTCTAGAAAGTTTGGGGTATATTTTCTCCTCTCTTGATTTACTTTCATAGTACACTCTTGTTTGTTTATGGTTTTCAGATAAAATTTTCTGGGAAAAATTAGGAACACTATTGACTGTGCATTTACAAAAGCTATGCCTTGGGAAAAATTTATGAAAAACAACTGATATCTGAATCTTCTAATGTTTATGAAAAGTTTTCTCTAACTGACCCAAGTTCCCATTTTTTTGAATTACTAAAACAACATGAACATGAGGTTTTAAATTAGATTTTGCTTACTTTTCTCAGAATTAAAAAGAGAATAGTGTTTTGGTTACGAAGGACAATCAATTAGCAATCCTAAGAATCTTGTTTTACACCCATGGTTTATCATTTTTCTTTGGAAACACTGATCAAAAGGGAAACAAAGTTTCCCCAAATAATGTTTATAACTAAATGAGCAGATATATAATTAATTATTATCATTTTTACTGTCTGACTTTGAATTGATTTTTCTTCAACACTGATAGGTTTCTGTCAATGCAATAAAAGAGGTAAATGGGCTTAAAGGGGATACCATCTATGCAGGCAAGAAACTTATCATTCCATGATGTGATCTCGTGTTCTCTATGTCAAGGATGTTTGGTGTCTGCTAAGCAAGATTTGGTGCTGCAATTGTCTGTCTTGCTGATTCCCTATTTCAAATGATGTGGCTGACTGGTTTGAGATTAGTGGTAGATTAACGGCTTCCTAGTGTAAAATATAAGTGAAAACTAAAAAGTAATGACCTCCCCATTTGACATGGGATTTTGTGTTGTACTTTATATCTCAGATGATCTTTTTTTCTAAATTATAAATAAACAACATCTACCTTGTAATTTTGATGCCAGATGCTTAAAAAGAGAAATGAAGATGGTTCTTGCCAAGCCTTTGACTCTACAGAGCTGCCTATAGTGACCCTGTAATTTGAATTATCATTTAAATGTTTTCTTTGTTTATGTATCCTTCCATGAGTCATTGAGACTCATATAGGTTTGTAGGATAGGCCTAGTTTCTGAGTATTATTTAGCAGTCTTTTTTGGGACTCTGATGCATTTCAGTATTGAATCTTCTGCTTCCATCTATTTACCTTTGCCTTGTTATGAGAGCCTTACAGTCATCCTCTGCCTTTTGTGAGTATCTTGGCCTAGGATGCATAAGTGATCTCAATTATTTAATGCCAAAGAATGAGCAATTTGTGTGGTCTTATTTACATCTTAAGAACAATTGTTGCCGAAATTATTTTACTAATCTTCTGGATAGTTAATCTTATATCTGAGCATGGTGACATGGCTATGTTTATAATCAAATGCATAAATAAACATTCACTGGCATGCTGAATTGCAAATTAGTATTTTCATTGAGGGAGTAAAACCATCTTAGTTAGACACAAGATTTGAGTGTATCATGGCATAATCATATGCGGTTGTTTCTTTTTGATGACATAAAAATTAGTTGCACATTCTCCCATGCCTACTGCATAATACTAGGTGTCAAGTCTTCCATGCTGTAGCACAAAAATTAGCTGCATATTCTCCCAAATATGCATCATATATTTATTTTACCATTTCAAGTTGTTTATAATACACTTGAGCATGCACAAACACAAGTATGTACCGATGTACAAACAAACAGGCATACACATACATTCAGTCATGCACAACTACTGGCGGAATAAGTAAACCAAAAGGGAAACATAGCGAATTAGCAAAACTACTGCCATGATATTGCATTCAATCACTTTGGTGAAAAATTGGTGCAGCCATGTTCCGTACAAAATCTCGGGCTCTCTCTAGAGAAGAGGAAGCGGAGCTCGAATGCAGCAACAAGAAAGTAAAGAACGTACGTCATGCTGACTTCACGGCAAGCCATGAGAACAGTTCTCACATCAGGGGGGGCAGCGAGGGTCCTTTCCACAGTGAGAGTTCGTCGTTTAGAGCCAAACTACTGGGGGAAATACCAGGGGCCTACAATCAAGCATTTGCCTTTGATGAGAAAATGGAAGTTGATATTGAATCCGATGAGGAGGTGGAGGAACTAAGGGAAGGGTTTGCTGCGGTTAAACTCTCTAAAGATGATAAACATCGCATCCGAGCGGTCTGGGCAACATCACTCATCGTTAAAGTCTATGGGAGGTCCGTGGGGCTCGGCTATATTCAGGCCAAGCTCAATGCTCTTTGGAAGCCATCGGGCAGACTGGATGTGATTGATTTAGGAAAAGAATTTTTCCTTACTCGCTTCAGCTACAAAGAAGACCACGATAAGGTGCTTAGGAATGGTCCGTGGTTCGTCGGCGAGCATTTTCTATCGATAAGACCATGGGAGCCAAACTTCAAGCCTTCCACAACAAACGTCTCTTCCATTGCGATATGGATCAGACTAAATGAACTGCCCATTGAATATTATGAAGTGGAAGTTTTAAAGCAGATAGGGAACTCCATTGGCAAGATTCTCAGGATCGACACTCATACCGCGGCTGAAGCAAGGGGCCGGTTTGCAAGGATTTGCGTTCAAGTGGATATCGATAAACCATTGGTGACAAACATTCTTATTGGGGGCATTCTCCAACCTGTCAACTATGAAGGCGTTAATCGGCTTTGTTTTTCTTGTGGCCGGATTGGTCACCGGAGGGATGATTGCCCTCATATTATCCGAAGCCCAACCAAGGTGCACAAGGAGGCCGAGGTACGAGAGGAGGTCCATGTCAGCAACTCCCGCGATGCGTGTGATTCGGTGGACCCCATGCAAGGGGAGGCAGCTCGGGGTACTGAGCAAGAGGACACATATGGTCCGTGGGTAGTGGTCACTAGAAGACGACAAGGAAACAGAGGTGCCAGGACTATGCCAGAGGGTAGTGGAACGGGCTATCTGAGAATCAGTAATGGGAATGCTTTTCTGCATGTGGGTTCAAGAAGCAATTATGCTAGGGATAATAGGAGTAAGTCTAATGAGGCCCATCCAATAAGGCAGGCCCACAGTCCTAAGGATTTTTCTCTTTCAGATCATGGAGCAAAACAAATGGGCTGCACTTTGGGCCCTGATCTCCTCACGGACGCTAGTCAATTGGGTAGCTTCAACTTTGGACGTGCCACGACACAAGCCCAGAATGTGTCGGTCAAGAGTAAAAAAGTTTTAGCTCGAAGCAGGGCACATTCTACATCAGTGAGTGATGCTGAAATGCCTAAGTGTTCCCCAAATTCTATCTCTCTCGCCGCCATCTCCAAACCCAGCAATGAGACCAGTGAACGAAGTGAGTTTTTGTTCACGGCTTCTGCTAGGAATGAGTTGGGTGATAGTTGTGGAGGAGATGATCATAATTCCTTTAGAGGTGGTCATTGCTGTAAGCTAGGCCGAGATGAGAAGCGCGTGGATGGAGAGTGCAGCGATGGGGTTCCTGCCAACGACGGACTCAAGCTGGGCAAGGAGGTTAATGCCGGAGTTGCTGAGACTGACGGCATGGAGGAAGAGTCCTCTGATTTCGTCAAGCCCGGTGTTAGGCGAAGTGAGTCTTGGGATGGTGGAGACAGAGGTATTAGCAACATGTGTGCTGGGGTGTCAGCTCATGGGGCTAGGCTATTTGATGGTGATGTCGTGGCGGATGGGATGGAGTTTGAAGGAGGAGGAGAGAATCCAAACTCCTGCTGATGAAGGTTTTTTCTCCTATTTTATCCGTGATTATGAATATAATAATCTGGAACTGTAGGGGCGCTCTAAAGCCCAATTTTCAGAATCATGTGAGGGAGCTGGTGCGTGTGCATGATCCAGCTATTTTTGTGGTTATGGAAACCCGTCTGGGAGGGGAGAAAGCTAAGGCTATTATCGATCGGTTGCCTTTTGATGGAGCGATTCATGTGGACTCAATTGGTTTTGCTGGGGGTTTGTGGCTTATGTGGAATGCTGATAAGGTGGAAGTTTCTCCTATGGCAAGGACTAAACAGGAAATTCATGTTACTGTTAAGGTACGAGCTTCTAATTTTTCCTGGCTTTTTTCAGCAATATATGCTAGTCCTAGATTTGCCGAGAGATCTATTCTTTGGAATAATCTGATTCACACTACATAATTGCATAGTATGCCCTGGGTGATTGCAGGGGATTTTAATAAGCCTCTTAATAGTTTTGAGAAGTTGGGTGGCAGAGAGGTGAGTATCAGCAGGTCACTTCTTCTGAAAGAGTGCTTAGATAAATGCAATATGATTGATCTGGGGTTTTCGGGTTCCCGTTTCACGGGGACCAACCGGAAGGATGCCCATGTTCTCATCCAAGAAAGAATTGATAGGTTCTTTGTAAATACTGATTGGTGCTCTTTATATCCCGAAGCCCGAGTGACTCATTTGACTAGATGCCACTCTGATCACAATCCAATTTTATTGGAAACGAATCCTACTAGTTGGGCAAGGCAGAATAGGCCCTTCAAGTTTCAGAGTTTCTGGCTTTTAGACCCTTCTTTTCCTCAAGTGGTTCAAAAGGCTTGGGCGAGAGCTGCGTGCCTCAAGGAAGCCATCAATGGGTTTTCCAGAGATGCGTCGGAGTGGAATAGGGGTCATTTTGGCAATATTTTCAAGAAAAAGAACAGAATTATGGCTAGATTAGGGGGGATTCAGAAGGATTTAGCCGTTGGCCCCTCTGTTTCTCTTGTGGAGTTAGAAAGGGAGCTTCAGGAAGAATTATGTGGTGTGCTCAACCAAGAGGAAGAATTATGGGCGCTCAAGTCTAGAGTCAATTGGATGCTGTTGGGAGATAGAAATACTTCTTTTTACCATGTCTCTACACTGGTTAGAAGAAAAAGAAATTCCATTTTAGCTATTATGTCCAATTCTGGGGAGTGGCTGCATGAGGAAAGGGAAGTGAAGGATGTTATCCGGAACGGTTTCTCTGAGCTTTTTACTACTTCCCATATTTCTTCTGCCCTAAATATCTCGGCTGGTTCGTCTTGGCAAGCCCGGCTCACGGATGAGGAGCGTGACAGTATTGGGGGGGGGGGGGGGGGGGGTTTAGTTGATGAGATTAAGGCGGGGCTGTGGTCTTTGAAGGCTTTCAAAGCCCCTGGGCCTGATGGTCTGCATGCAGGTTTTTTCCAGCGTTTTTGGCTCTTTGTAGGCAACTCTGTGGTGAAGGAAGTTAGAAAGATTTTTGCTTATATGGTTGTTCCTGAGGAGTTAAATAGGACCCACATCACCCTTATTCCTAAAATTCGTGGTCCTGAAACTCTTAGTAATTACCGCCCTATTAGCTTGTGCAATACGGTGTACAAAATTGTTTCTAAGATTGTGGTAGCTCGGTTGAGGCCTTTTCTTGGCAAGCTCATCTCTCCCTGCCAATCTGCTTTTGTCCCTGGGCGAAGGGGAACGGATAATGCTATCATCGTTCAAGAACTCATCCACACGATTAGTAGAAAGAAGGGGAGCATTGGGTTTATGGCGGTGAAGATAGACCTGGAAAAAGCTTATGATAAGCTTGAATGGGGCTTTATCAGAGAAATGTTGTTTAGAATCAATCTTCCTTTTAATCTCATAAAGCTTATGATGAGCTGTGTGTCGATTGTTTCCACGTCCATTTTGGTGAATGGGGGAGCTTTAGATCAGATTATTCCGTCGAGGGGTATTAGACAAGGGGATCCTCTCTCCCCTTACATTTTTATCCTCTGTATGGACTACCTTGGCCAACTCATCGAAGAGAAATGTAGTGCTAACAGGTGGCAGTCGGTGAAGGTTCATAGGAATGGTTTAGCGTTCTCGCATCTCTTCTTTGCAGATGACCTAGTTTTGTTTGCTAAAGCTGACCATGAGAATTGTTCTGCCATTAGAGAGGTGTTAGATCAATTTTGTTGCCAGTCGGGGCAAACTGTAAGTGGAACTAAGTCTAGAGTCTTTTTCTCGCCGAATGTGGACAGGGATAGCAAGGATGAGTTGTGCGATATATTAGGATTTCACTCCACTCCTAATCTTGGTAAGTACCTTGGGATTCCCATCAAACATACTGGGTCCTCCTCTCAAGATTTTAATTTTGTGCTTGATCGAGTTAAGCAAGAGTTGGCGGGTTGGAAGGCAAATCTCTTGTCTTTGGCAGGTCGAGCTGTCCTTGTGAAGCATGTTTCCTCTACCATTCCTAACTATGTGATGCAATGTGCTCACTTACCTAATAAAATTACTGAAGGCATCAACCGAGTCAATAGGAATTTCCTATGGGGCTCTACGGATTCGGTGAAGAAAATGCATTGGGTTGGTTGGGACAAAATTACTAAGCCGAAGAGTGAGGGGGGTTTGAGCATTCAAGCAGCCAAGGGTAGGAATTTGGCGCTCCTTTCTAAGCTCAACTGGCGGTTTCATACAGAAGGGGAGTCTCTATGGGCTAAAGTTCTTAAAGGAAAATATTGCAACCCTCGGAGATTGAGGTCTAGTAATAGAGATAAGCTGCCTTGCTCAAGGGTCTGGGCAGCAATGAAAAAAATGGGCTGATATCTTTCAAAAGGGAGTGAGGTGGACTTGTGGTCGAGATAGCGGTCTCAACTTTTGGACTGACAATTGGTCTAATCTCGGTGCCTTAAGGCAAACCATATGCGGCCCTATGTCCAGGGATATTGCAACTTTGAGGGTAAAAGATGTGGTGTCCACTTCCGGGTGGAATTGGTCTTTAACTTCCTTTGAATTTCCTGACTCTGTCAAGCAGGAGCTTTAAGCTATGCCTTTTGCTTTGGCATCCCGTGGAGAGGATAAACTAACCTGGAAGGAGTCCGAACATGGCCTTTTTAACCTTGGATCTGCTTACAATCTAGCAACAAAGCAGTGTATTGAAGATTCATTCAGGGGTACATGGATTTGGAAGGTTATGATTTTGCCTAGAATTCAATCTTTTGTGTGGCTTTGCTGTCATGAGAGTATTGGGGTGAAGGAATGTCTCAATAGAAGAGGCATTTTGGCTGATACTCAATGTCCTCTTTGTCATGCTTCCAGTGAGTCCATTTTGCATGCTCTTCGCAATTGTGAAGTGGTTAAACAGGTGTGGTGCCAGCTGGGTGAGAATCGGAGTAACAGCCCATTCTTTAACAGTAATCTTCAGGATTGGCTAGAGCTGAATGGTACAAATCAGCGAAGGGTTGGTCGGCATGCTATGTCCTGGAGTGTGGTGTTTCTTTTTGCCATTTGGCTCATTTGGAAGCAAAGGAATCATGTTGTTTTTAAGGAACAAAGGCCGAATCCTTACTTAGCCAAAGACATTACTCAAAGAGCTTTAGAATTCCAATTCTATGCTAGTCCTTTGAAGGAAGCTGCCAAAAGATTTTGCAAGCCTGTCCGTTGGTGTAAGCCTGCTAGTGGATGGGTTAAATTGAACACGGATGGCTCATCCCTTGGTAACCCGGGTCTAGCAGGGGGAGGGGGCCTTATCCGAGATGAGGAAGGGAATTGGATTGCCGGATTTGCTCGTAAGATTGGAAAAACTACCAGCTTCATTGCTGAACTTTGGGCCCTTCGTGATGGTCTTAATGTGTGTATTAGCCATAACTTTACTGCCGTGGAAGTGGAGTTAGACGCCAAAGCCATAGTTGATGCTATTACTAACCCGAATTACACCAATGTTTTTGTTTCTTCCCTAATGGATGACTGCAGAATGCTGGTGTCTCAGATTCCTCAGATTTGCATTAGACATTGTTATCGCGAAGCTAATAGATGCGCTGATGCCCTTGCTCGTATGGGAGGATCTCAAGCCTCAGATTTTGTTTTTCTTGCTGGTCTGCCTGTGGACTTAGTTCAGTTGTTAGATTTTGATTTTCATGGTCTGTACCTGAACAGGTTTTGTCCTGCTCCTCTGTTTTCCTCTTAGTCTTTTGAATGAATTCCTTTTCACCAAAAAAAAAAAAAACTACTGGCATGATAATTTTTACAATACAGTGGCAATGAAGACTTCGCTTTATAATCTATGGAAGCTGGTGAAGAGGATGCAATTGAAAGACCTTAGAGAAAACCGATTCCTGCCTAAGTTCAATGATCCTCTTGATAATGAATTGATACTACTAAAGTAACTAAACAGTTCATGGACTTTCAAGAAGCACAATGAAAGGATGCAGGATTATGATAAGGAGGCATGATCATCGTCAATTCATATGAGTAAGCATCATTCTGGATACAAGTCCATGATGTACCTTTGAAAGGGATGACAGCAAATATCACAAAATGGATTGGATCATCCATAAGTACACTTGAAAAAGTGAATATTCCCAAAGATGGAACAGGTTGGGGTCATTTCTTCAGATGAGGGTGAAGATTGAGGTCTCGAAACCATTGCAACAAGACCAAGAAAATACTGAATAGGTAGGCTAATCTTATCTGGCATGAGTGTAATTCATGAAAGACTACCTACTTTTCCTACTTCTCTAGGGGGGTTGGGCTAGAAGCTCTCCAGCAACCCAACTTTAGTCACCATTCAACAAAAACATAAATTATCAGCAGGAGCAAGGCAATAAAGACACTACAAAACTAGAACCAAAGAGACAAAACAGGGCAGACTTCATGCAAAGTGAGGAGCTTTTCTCACTTTGCATGATTGGCAATTTGTAAGAACAGGATGGGGAATCGTACTTTAGGTGGTTGCAACTCAAGTTGCATTAGCAAGAGTACAGAATTATGCTCTATCAGGATAGTTCTAGTCACTTTAATGAGAAAAGGATGCACCAACATGTGATACTAACAAGCAATGACGTAGTTTGTGCCTCTACTTAACCATCACTGAGTGAATCGGCAAGAATCTGCAGTTTATGGGGATATATAGCAAAATTGGTTGGAAGGGAAATGCAGATTTCCACCAGTAGAATTTCTCCACTGGTACTAAAGGTTGTTATATCCCTAGCAAATAAAGCCTCAAAGTCCTACATGCATCTCTCCCGGCCTCAAGCATGCATGTGCTTTTACTACAGATCTGTCTCCTTGGTTTGTTCTGTTTCATGGGTTCTATATGTATGTGTACTTTTCACTTGCTTTTGTAATGGTTTTAAAAAATAATAATAATAAAGACCTTTTATTAAAACGTTAATGTTTGTTGCACACATTCGTATACATAGCCTTGGAAACACAATTTCAATTATAATTTTTAAATGGTGTTTCAGCACACACATTCCACACACATTCCATGTACACCGGTGAGTAATGATCATCGCTCTTACTAAAAGACAAAAATAAACAAGGTAGGCAAATCTACATACATAAAAAACAGAAATCATTTGCCCCTATTCATTACTCCAATAGATGTTTGATAATAGCTTGTGGGTAAGACTAGAAGCACCATATAAACGCTTAATTGTTTTATAAAAATAAATTAGCTTATTCAGCTAATCTCCATAGACTCCATTACAGATAAACCAAAGGCTCTCAATCTGACTCCTTAGACTTTTTTTTTTTTTTTTTTTAATTTTTTTTTAAATTTTTTGAGAAAGCTGACTCCTTAGACTTGTTTCCTTATTTAGCACTAAATGTGAACCGTTTATAAATTTCACAGTATCCTTTTTCTAAACTACAAAAGATTCATAGGCAGATCTTGTATCTCAAATGTTGGCACAAGAGAAAGTTTTGGTTCATGATTATCCACAAGAACCCAAACCCGACGATTCCAAAGCTATCACCTTAGTAGAGACTAAAAATTGAGATCACTTTCAATTTCGTTCTTGGCTTATTTTTATTTTTATTGGTTGATTCCACGTTCTAGTATTCTACGGTACTTCAATTCATTTGTGATGCGTTTCTTATTGCTTTTGGAAACAAAACCAATTTTAGAGTAACAAAGCAAACATGTGGTTTTATTCATAAAAATAAAAGGATAAAAAAGTAATTTTAAGAATCTCAAACGGTCTTATTTTAACGGAGACTAATAAAAGGCCTGAATTAAAAAAGTTTGAAAATTAAAAAACTCATGTGGTGGCTCTACCTCCAAAAACCTTTGGGCCTTTAGAGATTTGGGCCCCTAGTATGTTCTAAATTGGGTACAACCTACAATGGGAGGCCCCTGGTTTGGTATTTTTAATGATAGATCGTGTTTAAGCTTGGACTATAGTTGAAATGTGACTGATTTGGCTTGGCCGAGAAAGATCCCAAGTTGCCAACCCCTTTTTAGTTTTTTCGAGACTTGAGAAGGACCCCTGCAAACCCCAAACATTGCTCTCACTTCTACTCTTGTGTTTCTCTCCCCTGAATTATGGTCCAAAAAACCCCCATTTCCCTCCCCTTAATTTCGTTTTATAAGCTTGCCCTAGTGGGCGTGTCATGATGAGAGAATATTCTGCATGTCCAGGGGTCCCTCAATTCTTAGGATCTGAGTGATTTCATGGGTTTGGGTTACTGTTTGCGTGTGTCTAATCATGCATTAGGTAAGGGGCCCACTTCCTACTGTTGAGGTGACTTCCTGGTAACTTACGCCTGACGCCAAATCGTATGTTCGACATGCGGATCCTCCTAAGGCACTATCCTGAGCTCTTGGCTCATATAAGTTCTTGTAAGAATCTCATTGAGGTGAAGTTCCTCTCCCTGAGATGTTTCCCTGTGCTCTCGGCTGAGGTGGGCCTGCCTTGGGCCAGAGTCACCCCGAAAAAGGGGGCCCTAAATTGTCCCGAAGATGGGCCTGTCCCTCTCAGCCTTCAAGGTAATGGGCTCACCCTTCTCGGACTACCCACAACTCAAATGGACAATTTTTTTCTTTTTCTTTTTTTCGTGAGAAAGACATTGACGAAAGTAAAATTAGAAACTTGAATTGAATTTTAGTCAAAGTTAAAATATGTAATTTGCATTTTAGCCATTATTTATCTACCTGTACAGTTACAAAAAATTCAATAATACAAATTATAATTAGAAAGAAGAGAAAAAAAAAACTTTTAAATTAAGAACAGAGTCCCTATGCCCTATGCTTGACTTAAGTATTAGAAAAAGTTAAAAAATGGTAAAGTTTCTCCTACGCCGCCATAAATCAATCACTAAATGCTTTGTTAATTTATTTGACAATGAGATTGATTAAGCTCATCCCAACGCTCCTTGATTTCAAACCCCAAAAAGAACAGTGAGAGACCGAATGCCAGATTCTCTTACATCAAGAGTCAAATCATTGAAAATTGAACATGATTATTATTATTTTTTTAGTAAATATTCAGCTTCTACGTAATTACTCACCATTTAGCGTTGCTTGGTTAGAGATTTATAGTATTGTTGTTTAAGTGTTGTGAAAATATGTGCAGGTTAAAAAGTATTGTGGAAATACGTGTTTCAGTGCTTAAACATTGAAAATTATTATTTAATTAACTGTATCAAACACCCCCTTAGTCATTTCGATATGTATGTGTATAATAGTAAAATGTGTAAAATTTACACAATTTTATTTAAAAGTGACTTACATCTATCCAATGACGACTCCAGAAATTTTTCCCAAATGTATTGTTGTTTAGTTGTTTCATTAATTTGTTTGTTTTTTATAAATTATAATTTTTTATATTGTTGTTTCATTAATTATAAAATTATTAATTATTGTTTAACTTAACATAATTTAATTTGTTTGTCTTTTATAATGTATTGGTTAATTATACTACTTTAATTATTGTTGTTTAGCCTAACAATAAACTATATTGCTTTAATTTGTTTGTCATTAATTATACTACTTTAATTTGTCATATTGTTGTTTCTATAAAATAAAAATAAATAAAAAAATTGTTATATTGTTTAGTCCGGCCATGTGCACATTATACTAAGAGCCAGCCACACATCCAATGTGCAGCACAATAATTAAAGCAATGTAATGTGCTGCACATTACACTGCTTTAATTAATGTGCTGCCCGGCCCTATGTGCCTATCTACTCCCACCCCACTCAACAGACAAGCACAAGCCGCAATGCCTCATGCCTAATGCCCCCAATCACAAGAACCAACTGCCAATCAAAAAATTTCACAATCACAAATCACAATACACATTACACTAAAAAACAGTTAATATCTCACCAACACAAGTTACACAACACCAACACCAACACCAACGGATAAGATAAAGTCAAATTCAAAAAGACAAAAAAAAGGCAAAAAGCAAAATATTAATAAAGCTAAAAAGTAAAGATTCGGCCAGGCTCTAGCCAATCACAGACTCACAGTTCAAAAGAGAGAGAGTTAGACTCTTAAAGGATAAAGAGAGAGAGACTCTCATTCATTAATTTCATTTCATAGTTTTCATTTGTGGATTCAGATAAAGAGAGAGAAAGAGAGACTGAGAGAGAGTCAGAGAGAAAAAGAGAGAGAAATACCTTGAGGGAGGGAGCACCGAGCACCAGAGCAGCTGAGCAGGGAGGCTTGAAAGCTGAGGTCGCTGAGGCAGTGATGAGCGATCTCCGATGAGGGGCGAGCGACGAGCGACGACGACGATGTGCTCTGGACTGGACCAATCTCCGACGACGAGCGAGCTGAGGTGTTGGCGCGTTGCTCTGTCTTTACTCTTTAGGTTTGCTTTAGGCTTTTAGTGATTTCTGATTTAGGGATTTGCTTTGTATTGGGTTTTTTTTTTTTTTTTTTTTTTTTGATTGAAAGTAGAACAAATAATTTTTTTTTTTTTGTTTAATTTGAGGGTGTTCCTAATTTTGTGATTGAGGGTATTCCTAATACAGATCAAATATAAATTTTTTTAATTATTATATATATATATATATATATATATATATATATTTTTTTTTTTTTTTTCTTCAAGTCAGGGTGTTCCTGGGAACACCCTGAGCTTCACGTGGCGGCTGCATCTGTCTATGTATAATTGTATAAATTTACAAGTTTGTTATAGTAATCGTGTAAATTTATACTGACCTTATTTATTTTGTATTTAATTTCTTATTCTTTCTTTACGTATTTCGAGATGAAAAAAAATACTGGATAATGGTTATTGTGTGTGAATAAAGAAATTTTTTTTAAAATCATGAAAATTGATATTTTAAGGAAATGTAGCGTAAAATAAATAATCTAATATATGATGTTTTGAAAAGTGAGTATGTAAAATAGAAAAAGTAAATTCTTATGCTAAAATAGATATAAATTTTTGTACGAACTAATGCGATTGCTCTTAGCTATTTCAATTGATAGATTATCACATAGTAGCTAAGTTTCAACATGTAAGATAAAAATAGCAACTAAAAAATTGCATAGGATAAATCTTACAAAAAATACAAGGTACGATAAATGGACAAAAAAAAATTCAAGATAAAAATTAGTGACACTAAAATTCAATTACGTGAAATATGAATTTAAAGCAAAAGAAGTATATCCATACGAACATAAGTATGAATAGATGATAGTGACAAAAGAAGCAAGAAATTGATACGGAATTCATACGAACATAAGCATAAATAGATTGATGATAGTGACAAACGAAGCAAGAAATTAATGATACTGAATTCAATGGACCCATATTACACCCTTTAGTTGAGAAATAAATAAAAAGGTTATGTTAACGAATATTCTTAGGATAATTGTTAATAAACTATATTATGAAAGTTTTAACATTACTTTTATGGAAAAAAAAAAAAAAAAAAAAAAAAAAAGGTGTTAGAAAAATTGTTTCATCATTTTCCAATAAAATATTTCTAGAAATAATTACTAAACCAATGCTCTTAAGTCATTTGTTAACATTTCCCCAAATAGAATTATAGGTCGACATGCCATAAAACCTTCTGCACAAACTATTGTCAATGAATCCAACTTACATACTGATTCTGTCAATTACAGCTTCAGGTTTAAGCAAGTGAGACGGCAACACAGAACAATTTAGCATTCACAAAAATTAAACTAGAAATCTTTTGCAACAATAGAGCATATGCAGAGGAATAGGTCTTATTTTCTTATATACTTGGAAAACCAACCAATGTACATCATATACTTTGAAAAGCTGTCAACCAAAATGTACGTAATTAGTGTTGTAAAGAGGAACATCAGCCTTAACAGTGGTAGTGGAGGTGTCATTCTAGATGCAGATAGTAGTCGTATCAGTTAAGTATGTTTGGTAAGGCATTGGCTGCATGAAGATTGAGGATGATGTGTCCAATGCCCAATCCCAACCTACTGGGAATGATGTATCTTCTGATGGTTCTGATAGGAGAGCCTCCAATTCTTCCACAGTGAGGACGGCATTAGTGTCAACCTGATCAGTCTCCATCTCAGTCATGCCATCTTGTAGTTGCTCATTTGTTTCGAAAGATTGCTCTATGTTTTGAATGCCCTCATTTTTGAGGCTGTCTTCTTTTTGCTCAAGTCTATCCCAACCTGATGGGAATGATGTACCTTCTGATGGTTCTGATAGGAGAGCCTCCAATTCTTCGACCGTGAGGACGACATTAGGGTCAAGCTCAGTCTCAATCTCAGTCATGCCATCTTGTAGTTGCGCAGTTGTTTCGAAAGATTGCTCTATGTTTTGAATGCCCTCATTTTTGAGGCCGTCTTCTTTTTGCTCAAGTCTATCCCAGCCTAGGAGAGCCTCCAAGTCTTCGACAGTGAGGACAACATTAGGGTCAAGCTGTGTCTCAATCTCAGTCATGCAATCTTGTAGTTGCTCAGTTGTTTCGAAAGATTGCTCATTTATGAAGCTGTCTTCTTTTTGCTCAAGTCTATCCTGTTGATGTCGTCCAAGCTGAGTCTCAGTCTCAATCTTAGTATTAGTCACGCCATCTTTCTGTTGCTCAAATGACTTGACAAACTGCTCGATGTTTTGAGTGTCCTCATTCAAGTTGTTGTCTTCTTGTTGCTTGAGTCTTTCGATCCTACAAATGACATAATCCTCGTACTGCAAGGAAAAATATGTTAGATTATCGATCAAATCAATAAGGCTACAAAGGAAAATAAAAAACAATAAACTGAACACATTTATATATAGCAATAACTAAGAAACAATTTTTTAAGACACTCGATAAAAATACAGATCATACGTGTCAATCAATCAGTAAATACACGAGAGAGATTCGGAACATAACATCTAAGCTCTCATACCGTCAAAAACAAATAGGGAAGCAAGCCAACAATGTATTTGTGGATTCTATGCATTTACTTAAAAGCAAACAAACGCAACAAAGCACAATCCTTATAATGTAAACACCAAGGCAGTAAGATATTCATATCCGAGATAATGAAAAGAAAAACCCAATAATCTATTCAACCAATAGACCGAAAACTATTATATGTGGCATGATAAAAAGATGGAATCAGGGGAGAAATGACAATTTGAAATTAGAATAATGCAAATAAATGACACAGGTTTGACAATGTTAAAGAAGAATGAATTAAACCAAAATAATTAAAGATTATACATCAATGCAAATTTCATAAAGATATTAATAACCCATATAATAAAAACTACAACCCAATAATTTTAACCAACCAATCAATCTAAAAATCACAACCCAATTGATGTAAGACAGCTCCAAATTAGTTTATGTAGTTTACTATTTTTTTTTTTTTTTGTAATTTATTTGTAATTTTTTGTAATTTCATATTTTTTGGATTAAAGTTTTTATTTCGTCTTTAACGTTGTTTAGTCAAATTAGATTTCTGTGTGTTTTCTTAGCCGCCCTAGAATTAGGGTTTTTTTTGGCATTTTCCTTGTCTCCCTAGGTTTCAAAGACCCTCATTTTTCATAAATAAACTTGCTTTGTTTTTTATTTCTATTTTCTATAAATAGTAGCTTTTACATCAGTTGGTATCAGAGCCTTGGCCTTACCCTGGTTTGATGACTACAAAATATGATGGGATACAAAAGCAACAAGAAATTAAACATGTCTACTTCTAGAAAATAAGAAACAAAACATGTTTGCTTCTGATAAATAACTTTAAATCCACGAGATTTCTTCGAATCCATGAAAAATTTCTAAAATCCACCATAATTATAAATAAATAAATAAAAACCTAATGTGACTAGGAAATTCTTAGAAAACCTCAATTCTAATTAACAAAATAATAACTCTAATCCTAAAAATCTAAAAATTACATGAAATTACCAAAACTAAGAAATTACATAAATTTACCAATAGACCATAACTCCTCTAAAAAAAATCAATAGACCATAAAATATCCTTCAAAGATAGAATCTTGAAATTAAAGATAGCAAGAATGCAACAAAGAAACTTTCTTTTTTTCAAAATGTTCTAAGATAGTTACCTCTTTATTGTATAAGCGCCCTTTGAGTTTAAACTCATGCATAACCCACCGACCAACGGATATGGACCCTTTCTTGGCCACCAAGGTAAGACTTCTCACAGAACCAATTTGATCCTTCTTAGCTTGATCCCGATATATGGGCTTCTCGTTATTAGACTTCCATGTGCCATAGGTTGTGTTCCTTTGTATTCTTGAACCATTGCCAACTCTCTTCAATTTTGTGAAGAAGTAAAGACTAGTCTCATCCGTGTTCTCAAAGTGTTTCTTCCAAAATTCTTCGTAGAGATCACACTCAATCAAAACGTCTGCACTCAAGGGTTTGCCATAAACCTTGTTGTAGAGATAATGCTCTACTATCTCAACATAGTTTGGTCGAAACCTAATCCCAGGAAGATCACCATAGTCATCATAAAAATCCATCAGAGCCATTATGTTACTCTCCGTGTGAGAGTAAGAGATCGCCATAGTCTTGAAAACGAGCGTTTCAAAAAGCAAAGCAGTAGTAGTAACATAGTAAATTCAAGTTAATATGTTTATTTTTATATGAGTTTATAGTCGGCTTCAAAAAAAAAAAAAAGAAAAAGAAAAGAGTTTATAGTCGGTTAATATGATTTCCTTGTAAAAGTCGGTCAGTATGCTTTCCTAGTAAAACTCGGTTAATATGTTTTCCTAGTAAAACTCGGAATATTTCACTGTTTACACGGTTCCTTTTTAAAACAAATTTATAGCCTTAAGCCGCATAGTGCTGGGATATATACCGGCGGGAAAACAATTATCGGCCAGCAAAGAATTTGAAAAAATAAATAAATAAAAGAGAGGAAAAAAAAAAAAAAAAAAAAAAAGAAGAAGAAGAAGAGAGAGAGAAGATAGAGCCACGTCACCACCTCCCATTTTCTTCTTCTCCTATAGAAAACGCCACTATAGAAAAATTAATTTTTTGTAGTGAATACTCATATTTCCTTAGATCCGTTTCTTGTACCCAACTTCTTCTTCCTCTTCTTTCAGCTCATTTTCTCCTTTCTTTTTTCCAGCTTCTTAAAGCCGTTTTTGACTTCTTCTTTATGCCCTTTAGAGCATCCTCAATGAGGCTTTGCAATTAATACCATAAAAATGTACTCTATAGTGTTGATGCCCATTTTTGACAAAAGGCCCAACAGCAGAAGAAGCCCAACAATATAGAGAAAGTGAGAAGGGAAAACGGTTAGAAATGAGAAAACAAGCCCAGCAGGCTGAAATGGCAGGATTGATAGCTAGCAAGCCCACAAAAATAAAAGAGGTAAAGAAGAAGTAAATGGACTGAGAAAGCTCAAAGAATGAAGTAGTAAGCACATGAGAATAAAAAGAGGTAAAGAAGAGGTAAATGGGCCGGGAAAGCCTGGGAAATGAATTAGTAAACTCAATGGGTCGGCTTAAAGGCCAATAAGACCGAAAAATAATAAGAGGTAAAAATGTGGTAATTAGGCCGGGAAAACCCAAAGGATCTAGCAAAAAGCCCTTGGGAGTAAAAGAGGTAAAAAGGAAGTCACGGACTGAGGAAGCCCGAGGAATAAAGTAATGAAATGGGTTGGCACAACAGGAATGTTGGCCAATAAAACCTAAAAGAGGTAAAGATGTGAAAAGTGAGCTTAGGAAACCCTAAGCAGAATATTGATAAAGAAGTGGGCTAGCACGACAAGAACATCAGCCCACAGGGTAACAAGAAGTAAAATGAGAGGTAAAGTTATAGCAGGCACGATGAAGTGATATGAAAGGATCAATAGCCAAAAGGCCCATGGACATAGAAAAGGAAAACATGGGCTAGGCAGGAAGATGAGGGCTTTTGCCAAAGCAACGTCCAATCGAAGAAGGGGTAAAAGGCAGAGAATATGAACCCAAAAGCCCATACATCCTTCATGCCACAAAAGATAAACACCAACTAGCACGTACAACAGAATCAAACAAATATGGAGGCAACAGAAATGATGTGAAGGCTAGAAAGAAAACAAAATTCAAATGGAGTGGAGCATGCATAAAAGGCCTGGGCACCACCGACTTGTACCCAGCCTATACATGGGAGGTGGGCCATGAGTTAAGGCTTTTAAAGGGTGTAGTTTGGCAGTGGGGAGAAAAATGGGTCTATTTTGGGGTTCCCACTCAAGCTTCTTTGGGGAAAGATGTCCTGCTGGGATGGCATCTCACCCCAAAAGATGTAAGAATGGGCTGGGACCACCTAATGCATGTCATAGAAGTAGATGATGAGAGAGAGCTGGATCCTTATCCAGAGGAGTGAAATGAAAGCGGAAAGAGGTAAAAACGAGACAAGCAATTTTGTCTGGAACTAGAGAGTGGTGCAACCAACACTCTCTGAGCAAGGGTAGTGGTTGGGTAGCCA
This sequence comes from Quercus tomentella, assembly GCA_028535165.1. Taxonomy (NCBI): domain Eukaryota; kingdom Viridiplantae; phylum Streptophyta; class Magnoliopsida; order Fagales; family Fagaceae; genus Quercus; species Quercus tomentella. Next base: position 41,384,145 of record JAPQVY010000100.1, on the reverse strand, counting down.
ACAGGCCAGTGGGCAATCCTTGAAGGACACCTATAAGGAGCCAAAAGCAGTTAGGGGTAAATATAGCAAATCCCACCACGGCAGATGGTATTAAAATGGGTAGTTATGAATAGTGAATAGAGGGGGGGGGGAAATGGAAGGGAAGTGAGGTAGAAAGAAAAGAGAAAAGAAAAAGAAAAAAACAGAGAAAGAGAAAGAATACACAAAAAAAACCAGATAGATAAGTGGTAGGAATAGAGGCATACATCAATGGACCATCTTTTTCTCTTCCTCTTAACAAACCCACTCTCTGAAGAATTGAAATTTAAAGCTTAAGCCATTTAGGCCATTTTTCCAAAGTGTGTAACTTCTACGGCAGAAGCCTTCCTTGAGGTTACCCACATTAGAGATTGGCTCCCTTCTTGAGTCCGCTTCTGATAAAAGGCTAAGCCTACTTCAATGGCAAACATGTTTCCTTTTTACTATTCATGCTTATTGGGTGATTAGTTTACCATTCAATTAGTAAACTATTTGTTGTAGCGTTATCTTCATTTGCTATATTACTCTGCCATAACCTTATTAGCTACCTTCCTTCTCGGTGTTAGTCTCATTTATTTAGTTTAGTATAATAGTTATTCTGTCGTACTGTATTCCTGTTATAACATTTGTAATAGTTGTTCTTGTTTTGGCCATATCATACACTCAACCCGTGATGCCTCTGCCAGAATGCGTCTATATTGGGACGGCTCGACTTGTGCACAAATTGGCCTAAAGTGTAGTCCCATTTAGGCCAGTCTCAACTCTCTTACCTCATACCCACGAGTCACAGTATAGCAGGTGGGATCGAAGCCCAACAACACAAAAAGGCCCACCACATACAACAAAGAAGGCAAACTTTAAAAAAAAAATTGAGTTTGAGCTACAATGGGCTGCTATATATAACTGCTAGAGATAGCAGCTCATTGTTGCTTAAACTCAAAATAAAAACTAATTTTTTAATGTGGGGTGTTAAAAAAAATAGTATTTTAATGTGTTGATGGTTGTGGTGGTTGTTTATTATGTTGGATATATTATTTTATTATGTTGTTTATATTATTTTAATGTGTTGAATGTTAAAATAAAACATTTGATGTTGTGTGTATTATTGGAAATATAAGCCTAAGATTTGATTTCTCTTACAAAGTCTTGAGTCCACCCTGAGAAATTATTTGGTCCTCTCGAGTGGATGAGTGACGTGGACCTCCTAAGTGATGTGCACCAATAGAAAGCAGCTACATATTTAAAAAATAAATAAATAAATAAATAAAATGACTCAGCCTTTGGGACCACACTTGTTGCTACAATATGTAAATGAGTTCCAACCTTTTAAAAACAAATACACTTCACTTCTAATGCTGATTTGCTTAGCCGTTTCACCAAAATTTCAAAATCCCAAAATTTTCCTAACTGCCCAGCTCTCTTCTCTCTCCCTTCCTGCATCATTGAAGGAATTTTTCTTTGCATGAACAAGCTTTGAAATTTTGAACTAACTTTGTTTTTGGGCCTAACTTGTTCTGGCTTGTTTCCTTCTTTTCCCATGGATGAGTAGTAAGGAACATGGTTTTAAAAACTAGATTGTGGGAAAAACTGGATTTACCTTTGGTTCTCAGTTTTTTACGGTTTTGGGCATTTTTACCAGACCAGACTGGTACTTGATTCTTGGTTGAACCGATCAAACCGGCCAATCCGGTCCAGTTTTTAAAACCATGGTGAAGACACAATTACAAAAATTGTGGCTGTAAACTATGAATAAAGTGGTTGCCGGAATCCAAATCTCATCACTGCAACTAACCATGTTACAAAGACTATTTCACTCTTCAAAGTATTATTTTCCTGCCATGTTTTGTCTTTGTGTAGTTTATAATATAGTGCCTGCTACATCTTTGATAAAAAGACCAAGATAAGAAAGTATTAAAAGAATGAAATTTTTTATGTTTAGAAAATATGATGGGTTTTAAAAGGCTAAGTAAATCAGTATTAGAAGTGAAGTATATTTGTTTTTAAAAGGCTGGAGCATATTTATGTATTGCAGCAAATGTGGTCCCAAAGGCTAAGTCATATTTTTTTTAATATGTAACTGCTTTCTATTGGTGCACATCACTTGGGAGGACCACGTCACTCTCCACTTGGGAGAACCAAATAATTTCTCCACCTTCTGAGCTAGCTAGTCTTGAGACTTTGTGAGCTAGCTAAGCACGTGTGCCTAGTACAATCTCTATTGCTTTTCTTTATTTGTATCATCATATTATCTTCTTCTTCTTCTTCTTTTCACTTGTGCATATTGATGCTTTTAACATATTTTTTCAGATGGTTATTATTATTATTGGGTAGCTTTCTTGGGCTTGAGATTGATATATTATTAGATATTAATTAAATTATGGATTTATAGTTTTATTTGTAAAAAGTGTACAATATTGTACATTTTGTTTAGTTTACAATCTAAATCTTACATTGTTAGTACATTGTAAGCTAAGAATTTCCATTTTTCTCAATTTAGTTTACAAAAGAAAATGAAGAGGAAAAGCTAAAAGTCCTAGATTTTTCTACTAGACCCACCAAAATTTGATCTCCTCAAAGAGAAATTGAGGAGGAGACGGAGCTTTAAAAAGTCAAATGACTTGTGTACCCTTCTTGACAATTTTTTTTTTAACCAATCTAATGACAAAATGTTTCCACTTGAGTATATAAACTAAACCGAAGCATTCATCCGTCTCATCAAATAGAAGCTACCTAACCCTCCAAGTACAAAATGAAATCCCATTTCAAATGTGGAAACGCAAGCTTAAAATTGATTTAATTTGGGCTTGTGATCACAATTAATTTATATTGTAGGTTTGCAATAATTCATAATGGGAGATTTGAACATGAACCAAGCATTTTTCTGGATAAAATAACATCAAAGATTTATTCATAAGGTTTTTTTGCCAATTCCTTATAGTGTATCTCTCTTTTCTTTTCTTTCTTAAAATTCGAATCCCCCCCCCCCTCCCCCCCCCCCCCCCGCTATCAGTTTCCTCTCTTTTGTATTCCCCCTCCTCCTCCTTTTTCATCATTATCCTTTCTTTAATGTGCTCCATTTTCTTCTCCAACATGAGCTGTCTTTATTCAATTGAACAGCCTTCTGTCCCATTAGGCTCTTCTTTTCTCAATGTTATGATGAATAGAGACTTTTGGGGCTTCTTGTCTTATTCTAATTAGTTATCTCAGTTTCCTCTCTTTTGTATTCCCCCTTCTCCTCCTTTTTCATCATTATCCTTTCTTTAATGTGCTCCATTTTCTTCTCCAACATGAGTTGTCTTTATTCAATTGAACAGCCTTCTGTCCTATTAGGCTCTTCTTTTCTCAATGATATGATGAATAGAGACTTTTGGGGCTTCTTGTCTTATTCTAATTAGTTATCTAATATTAAATGCAAGTGTGTCAAGCGGGTTGTTGTAGATCTATCAAGAAGCTTTAGAATGCATCCATGGATAGCCACGTACGTACCGGAATTACTCCTCGAAAGCACGAGAGTCAGGATTTAAGCTAACATTGTTAGTTTGGTAGAAACATTTCACTTCGGATGGAATCCGTGGTAAATTATGATCTGATCCATGATGGCAGGCCCTTTGGTCCATGGTCCGAGGTATAGACCATTTGCGGAGGCCTTCACTGGATCCTTGGTAACGCATCCTTTGGTCCTCATTCCAAGGTGTGGACCCTTGGGGAGGCTTTTCATCCTGGTGGAATAAGTTTTTGGCTTGTTTTAGCCCATGGCCCAATGTTATTTGGGCTTTGAAAATCTATTATTTGGGTTCCATAAGTCATCTCCCTACATCAAGCATAAAACAAATAATTAATCAAAAATTAGTTTTTAAGTTATACACAGAAAAATAATTAAATTATCTTTATTAATTTAATAGATATTTTTTTCTTATATAATAATAAAAAATTTATGACTATAATAGTAAATCTCAAAAAAAAATTATTTTTTTCATTTTTCTTCTTAATTAAACAAATATATATATATATATATATATATAAGTTTTTTCTTATGTAATAATTAAAAACTTTATAGGAGTGTAATAGTAAGTTCAAATAATCTTTACTATCCTCTCATTTTACTTTTCAACTATATATGTGTGTGTGTGTGCGCGCGCGCATGTGTGTTTCACTTTTCCATCATTTGTATCAAACGCGCATGGTGGACACAAATTTTTTCCATCCTCAACTCTAGCCATTGAATGAAGGAAATGTATGAGAGTGTCTAGAGAGGGAGGTGGAGGGAGCTGATCACACTAGAATGGCTTGATTGTCACAGAGGAGCAAGGTATAACACCCAAGTGCCATCGTTTCAAATCATTGTCATATGTGCTTGGATACACAAGTGTAGAGATAAGTAGATGGGACTAGAGATGGGATTTGTAAATTTGTAAGTAGATGTGGACTAGCCTTAGGAGTGCTCTCAAATTCATTGTAGCTTATTTGTTTGTTAGAGAACTCTCAAATTCATTGTGGCTTCTCAACCCATCATTAGAAGAACAAAATGATTTTGCAACTGTAACATCAATTTTCATATTTAAATTGATTTAAATCAGTTTAAATACCCAAAATGCTATTTTAGCACCTCAATGAATAAAAACGTACGTACATCTGTTTTGCTAAAGCCAAAAAAGTAGCATTTGTGATAGAGTGAACTACTTAATAGTAACTCATTGTAGCACAAATGCTACTCTCTCACTTCTCTCTCTCAGACTTTGCCACCAATGGCTTGGAGAGATAAGTGGATTTAGGACGCAGTTTGTTCCAATTTGGGTCGTGGTGTTGGGCGGTAGGTTTTGGGTCACAGTGATTGTGGTGGAGATCATGGTGGACTTCAGTGTGTTTTGGGTTGTAGTAATTTTCAAGTTTGGTTACAGTGGTTGGTTGGTGGGTTTGGGTCTCAACGTTGTCATTGTAGTTGGTGGTGGTCGACTTGCTGTCAGTGGTTGTGTTTGGTATGGGTTTGTTGTGAGTTTATAGTGGTTATATGACTAGGTTTGTTTTGGTTGTATTTGCAAAGATTGTTGTTGGTTGCTCTTCCACTAATTTTGGGTTGTGGGTATGTGGCTAGGTTTACCGTTGGTTTTTTTAATGGATTTATATTCTTTTAATGGGTTGAATGTTACATTAGGAGATAAAATGCAAAATATATTGTGGAATAGGGTGTTCAATAGATAAAATTGAGGTATAAGTGGGTTTTTTTTTTTTTTTTTTTTTAGCACCAATCTCCCATTTTTAACCCCCCCATGTACTATTCATAGCAATTATTTGATTTTTAAACGTCCAATGTCATATATTAATGTCATATCTTAAGTCTAGGCATAAAATTGTTATCCTTAGACAATATTTGCCCCCACATTTGAGTTATCACAAAAGTCTAGGCACAAAATTGTTATTTTTAGACAATATTTGCCCCCACACTTAAGGTCCGTTTGGATACAGCTAAAAACTGAAAATTGAAAACACTATAACAAAATAATTTTTAAATATGTGAATAGTACCGTAGGACCTACTTTTAATGAAAAAGTTGCTAAAAAATGAAGTTTATGAATCCCGTGAACAGTGCACAGGACCACTAATGTGCATTGTTCACTAAAGAAAAGTCAACAACTGCAGTTAAAAAAAAAATTAGAAAAACATGAAACACATAAGCGCTGGACGCAGACTCAATTCCCAAACGCACACTTAGGTTATCACAAATTTTTCCCCAAGATACAACCAAATTGTTGAGTCCTACGTATAACAATTCTATAGATTCTATAGATGGGTATTCTTGTATTTTTTAGAAACTAACTCTTTGAGAGAAAAAACTCTTAAGACAAATTGAAGGACAGGATTTTTAGAAACTAATTCTTTGAGAGAAAAAACTCTTTCACACAAATTTAAGGACAGAGGATTCAACCCGCATTTTTTTTTTCAATTTGTCAAACCAGTGCCCAGCTACCTTTTCTACAAGTTTTTATTCTGGATAAATAAAGCTATAACTCGGACAATGAGTACACAGCCAATAAAAAATTATTTACCAACGTAGGATTTGGCCTAATGCCCCAGAAAACAACATTTTAAAGCAATACCAGGACGAAAACGTCAGAATAGTCCAGGACTAACTGAAAGTTGGAAAGTACATACAAGAACAATAGGCTACAAGAAAAACAATGGGAAGAGGACTATAGCCGATTAAAGGGTTGCAAGTAGAGAATACACTATGGGTGATACAAGCATTTTGAGAGAATTCAGTCATCCTATATAGTCTTGTACATTTTAAGGTGCCATTGAAATTCATGAGTCTGCGATCACCAGACTTTGACACCTTATCATCCATTGGATAGCTCAAGGATAATTGGAACATGATATAGACAAGGCAGAGGCAAAATGCTAAATGCATTGAAAGCCAAAACACAAAATACTCATTATCATAGAAAAACTAATTGTCTGAAGATAACTATCATGATAGCGATTCAGATGTTAGCTGAAACTGCTGAAAATATATAAAGGAGCAAAAAATTAACAGATTTTGTCCCAGAAAACATTATCCCAAGCTCTCCCAAAACTGGAAAAAGAAAGATAATAATAGTAAAGAACACTGGTCTACATAACAACCTAAGTCAAAATCTTCCATGCCTATTAACCTGTGATATTCTGAGACTTGTTGAGGATCACACCCTCATATTTGACCTGGAACCATTTCATGGCATCATCCTTTGTGACCCTGTGCTGGATCCCAACACGAGACTTGCACCTGCGACGACGGCCAACACGGTAACCAGGGCGCTCCAGCACAACAAAGAAGTCCATCCCGTAAATACCGGTTGAAGGATCATACCTGAATCATAGTGATAACAAATAAATAACAGGGAAGAATAAGAATAACAGACTCTGCATCCAAACCAAATAAGTATATCATTCATGTAGATTTGGCACAAGAAGCACTATTCACAACAATGAAAGTAACTCAAAATAACCTACCAGTTTTATACACAATGACTAAAGTGGGTCAATTAAACAAGGAAATGACAATGGGAATGAAAGACAATACATTATAGTGATACCAAACATACATGCATAGGAAACATTATGAGTTTGGGATAAGCTTTCTCAAAAACAGATTAGATTTTTTATTGGTTAGTTACCCAATAACCAATTCATTACACATAAATAAAAATTATTAGTTATTTGATCATCCCATCCCAAGCTGATTACATTAGCCCAACAGTGTTGAAAATTAAGTTGGTTTGTCATATACTATACAGAGAATCAGTGCAACAAGCCATTCCGTATCCTTGCCCTGCCATCCTTGTTGCCCTGCCTTTTTTTTTTTTTTTTTTTGATTCTCAAAAACAAAAATCTTTGTTCTTTTATGAACCTCAACACCCTACAATTTAAACATCACAAACTGAAACAGTTACAGTGGCCAGTTGGTTAAAAAGACTCATCTTGCTAAATTTCACCTGGCAATTATTCACCTTGGTGTTTCTGGAACACCCAATAGCTATTTAAAAACAGTAAAGGGCCTATTTGGTAGGCAAGCTCAAACTCACATTTTGACATTTTAAACAACCTTACACACATTTCAACACACTTTTTCACCCACACGTATATCAAAAACACCCAAACAACATTACTCAAACTCCTCTACCAAACGGGCCCTTAAACATGCATCTCAGGTTGGGCTAGAGACTCATAAAATGACCAACAAATGAAAATAAAAATAAAAACTGGAGCAAAATGATGCATCAAAAAATAATACAAGGAATCACTACATTTCTAAGGAACATCTATTTTTTAACATGAAAGTTACCACAAAAACAATAATATAAGAAAATGTTTTTGGATTTTTCCCCCAAGTTTTTAGCAAGAGTAAAATAATTATACTAGAGAGAGAGAGATCATTTACTATTAATCAAGGTTTACATTAGGCTATTTCAAAATCAAACGGATTTGCACCAAGTTGACACACCATTAAACGTATGGAAGCCAAATTTCTTAATAAAAAGGCATAAATGAAGTTTCAAGGACATATTAGCTTACTTGATTCCCAAATCAATGTGCTCCTGAATACCAAACCCAAAACATCCAGTATCACTAAAGTTCCTTCGCAGCAGCTCATATTCCTTCACCTTCAAACCGCTCTCCAAAAGCTGCATTGCCTTCTCACCCCTAACAGTGACATAGCATGCAATCTTTTCATTACGTCTGATACCAAAGGACCGCACAGTGTACCTTGCTGTCAATTGACAAAAAGATATGTAAGAATCAAACAGCAGAACAGCATCAAGAGAAACATGAAATTAACTGACACTGGTTGCCACCAGTAAAAAAGAAATTGCAAAATAACAGACTGTCAATTTCTGCAGATGATAACCTAGGTAATAATTTTGGCTACACTGTCAAATCTTTTTCACTAGACATGTTTTGAACCCAAGATGCACCACAATCACCACTTAACCTCCAAAGCAGAGTTCCAAGGTCACACATGTGCCTTGAAAGTAAAAACTCAGGCTATTCCAAAATTTTAAACTAGCAAGGCTTCTTCCTTTGAGGCTTTATCCAAAATTTAAGTTACCTACTTGTGGTTTGAAATTTGACACTTTACCCACTTGAGGTTAGCTCAATTTGATTTCTATAACCCACCTCTATTAAAAATAGAGCTAAATATGTAATTTTGCTCCACTTATCTCTCTCCTCCAAAAACACAAAAATACAAGATCAATTAAGATCAAAAACTATCCATCAGTCAAACCTCGAGTGGGTAAAGTGTCAAATTTTAAACCACAGTCAGGCAACTTAAAATTCAACCAAACCACAGGTGGGTAAGTTGAAATTTGCCCTAACATAAAATCAATAGTAAGGAGTATAGAAACCAACAGTAGCTATGTTTCCTAATGAACATCAATTTTTTATCAATACCCAAAGTAAAATACTGGCTTTTGGAAGACAAAATTGCCCTCCTGAATGCATGTATATTTGGTATTCTACACAAGTAGTAGCTACTAGCTAGTTAAAGAAAAATGTAAAAATTGAAGATCTGGAAATTACTTTTTATTGCAAGATATGGTACCAACAATTCAACATTGTGTGAAATCTTCAATATTGAAAAATGTTAAAACAGTAGTCAATCTTTTCCAACATTTTCTCAGTGCAAAGCCAAAAAATAAAACTCAACCAATCAACAAAACCAACCATTTGATTTCTGAGAAAATCAAGGAAGAGGAAACATAATGAAATAAAAACATAGAGCCCAAATCAACGAAGGCACAAGTAGTTCCATTAGGAAACCTTTTTTGGACACTACACAAAAGCTTATGATCCAAAATTGCAACCCAGCTCCTATTTCTTTACCATCTTTGCTCAGCAACCAAATAAACCAAAACCCATTATTTAATTACAGACAATAACTCATAAAAAATAAAAATAAAAAACAACAACGAATATAAAAAACAAAAAAAAAAAGGCCTAACTCAATCCAACATTCCAAAACATTAATTTTATCCAACTAAGCCAGAAGACAATGTATCAAAGTAAGTCAATATAAGAACCCTTGTTGTAACACCCAAACAATCAGAGATCTAACTCATTCTCTCTATTTTCTTAGAGTTCCAAACAAACAAAATTGTTAAAAGCCCAAAAATAAAAAGACGTAAAAAACATACCTTTTGAGAAAACTGGATTTTGGCCACTGAGCTGCTCCAACACCTAAACATAAACAAATACGAGATCCCAACAAAAAACAATCAAAACCCAGTTGGGGATAGCACAGGATTTACATGACACCACAGGTGAGGATAGAAATGCACACACACACAAGCACATATATATAATTGATAAGAAGAGAAAAAGGGAAAACCTTGGCGGCCCTGGTGAGACGATCACCACTCTCACCAACGGAGATGTTGAGGACAAGCTTTTGCACTTTGATTTCCCTCATTGGGTTACTCAGTTTCTTCTCGGAAGCCTGCACAGATTGTTTTTATTTATTTATTGTGTTTTAGAAAACACAGAAAACAAGAGTTAGAAAACAGTTCAAAAATACAGACAAAGAAAGTAGATACAGTTTAGCAGAGAGAGAGACCATTTGTGAAGTTGAGAAGAGATTGCAGCGGCAGACGAGAGAGGAAGGCAGGAGGAGCACTCGTATAAAATATGAAGGAGAGAAAATGGGTGCTAGGGTTTTGCTTTTATGTGGGTGTGAATGACATTGATGCCCTTTTTGGAATTGAAAGTGTTGGTTTGGGCTGAGCTTACACTACGGCCTAGGGGATTTGGTTTCTGTGGGCTTTTTTGTGTTTTTGATGGGCTGCAAGATAGCCTAGAAGAAATAATGAGACCATGGTCCGGGTCTGCTTCTATCTTTTTTTAATTGAGTATTACTTGGTCATTAATATTACTTTTTTTTTTTTTTTAAGAAACAATTAATATTACTGTGGGGCCCAGTAAGCTGTGGTCCTGGCCCATTCATTCGTCGGGGTCCAAGACCCGAGCCGAGGAAGATTATAGCCCAGGCTCGGTAGTGTAGGTGTGAAATGGCCTTGGGACACAGCCGAGGACGATTCAGTCCTCGGCATGTCCAAAGTCTTACCAAAAGAAAAGGGTAAAAACGGTACAATAACAACTGGAACAAAATCTAAAATATCTAAGTCAATAGAAAATGGTACGCTGGAAAGTGCAACAACCAGAGAAAGCTGCCCTTACTGCCATTCAATACTGTGCACCTGACAGAGCCATGCTCCCCAGCTTTTACAACTACCTCCAACGACTTTGAGTATGGGCTGATGGGACAAGTATCAGTCTTGAAAAGCCGACCCTACACGTGGACGAAGGATAAGGAACACGGGCTAGTATAAAAGGAGAAGTAAGCAACCCTTAGAAGGGGCTGGGAAAAATGGCCAAAACCAGAGCCTCCCAGCCCACCTTTAGGAGGAAGACTCCCAGAGCGTGCACGACCTATCTATGTATGTACACGTTTTATTTATGTATGAACACCCCGGAAAACCGCCGTCTCGTGATCAAGGCCTAGCCTTTCAAACCCACGCTCTATAAATGATATTGTGAGGGCCTATTTACGTGCGAACCCAGTATCGTTCTTGGGTCGCTCCAAATCGTGTCCTTACAATTGGCGCCGTCTGTGGGAAGGGCTTGTGCGTTGGCTCAGGCGTTTGGTCGAAACAATCCCCTTGTCACTTCTAAACTGCCGTTTATGTTGTATGGTGTTAGCTTAAAGTTCCACTAGGGGCTATGTTTCTTTAGTAGGGGCTGCGCTGGGTAGCATCAATAGCACGGATGGTTCTAGGGGCTTGGCCTAGGAGCTGATTCCCCGTGATCCAAGGACTCACGCCATAACCGAGAAGTTAATGCCCCTACTTCTCTAAAAATTGGGTTTTGGACAGAACCAGGGTATTGCATGGTTCTCGGACTCAAACCTATGGGGAAACCAACTACTTCTAAAAATTAGGTTTTGGACAGAACCAAGGTATTGCATGGTCCTCGGACTCAAACCTATGGGGAAACCAACTACTTTTAAAAATTGGGTTTTGGACAGAACCAAGGTATTGCATGGTCCTCGGACTCAAACCTATGGGGAAACCAACTACTTCTAAAAATTGGGTTTTGGACAGAACCAGGGTATTGCATGGTCCTCGGACTCAAACCTATGGGGAAACCAACTACTTCTCAAAAATTGGGTTTTGGACAGAACCAAAATATTGCATGGTCCTCGGACTCAAACCTATGGGGAAATCAACTACTTCTAAAAAATTGGGTTTTGGACAGAACCAAGGTATTGCATGGTCCTCGGACTCAAACCTATGGGGAAACCAACTACTTCTCAAAAATTGGGTTTTGGACAGAACCAAGGTATTGCATGGTCCTCGGACTCAAACCTATGGGGAAACCAACTACTTCTCAAAAATTGGGTTTTGGACAGAACCAAGGTATTGCATGGTCCTCGGACTCAAACCTATGGGGAAACCAACTACTTCTCACAAATTGGGTTTTGGACAGAACCAAGGTATTGCATGGTCCTCGAACTCAAACCTATGGGGAAACCAACTACTTAAGAAGAATTCTAAGACGCTCAGTCCTCGGACCAAATACCGGAAAAGGTCAAGGCTATGAAAGTTACTAAGGGGATGGTGAAATGCCTTGCTACTCAGCAACCAACAGGGGTTGCACATTTTTGGGTTATATATCCTCGGATAATTGCTTCCTACACGGCATCAAACATTCGGCCACCACCTCGTTCAAATTTGGGGGGTATACAACCCAATTTCAGGTTAGTCTTACTGTGCACGATAGCTCCAACAAAGTTTATATTGGTATCTTTTATCTTAGTACGACACTTTTGGCCCTAAGAATCGCTTTCTCAGGTCGGCATTATTGTGTCGAACAATTTCATTAAGTTTGTTATAGACGTCTTTTTCTCAGTAAAAATTTCTGCCCTAAATGTCGCTCATTGAAGTCGGCATTATTATGCCAGATAGTTCCAATAAGCATAGAGCAAGATCTTTTTATTAATTGGGATTTCGGTCACCAAGCATTGTTTATAGCATAAAAAAGGTCTTATTTACAGGATAGTACGTTTATTCACAGCATAGCTATTTCAAAAGAAGAAACAGAGTATACGAAATCAAGAAATAACGATCTTTATTAATGTAGAGAGGTGTTACAGCGTACAATAAAGGGCTTAAATAAAGCCTATGTAGAAAATGAGTTACGAAAAAAAAAAAAAAAAAAAAAAAAAAAAAAAAAAAAAACAACAACAACAACAACAACAACAACAACAATACGACAAATAGATGGTCAGACGTCTTCTTAAACTCGTCTCTGAAGTCCTTCCAAACTCCGCCCCAGTAGCGCCCATATTGAGAGGAGGACCTTCTTCAGAAGAAGAAGGAGGAGATGAGGAGAAAGAAGGAGGAGAAGAAGAGGAAGAAGGAAAAGCGCTAGGATGGATCTGGCGGTGGAAAGAAGAAGAAAGAGAGGCAAAAGGAGGTACCAGTGAAGGAAGAGAGGAAGAAGCAGAGATACTTTGTCCCTGCGTCAGTCCTGACTTCTAATACGCTGGTGCCATATTAGCTATGCTCATGAGAGAGCGGCTGGTACTGATGATGGGTGACCCCAACTCAGTCGCGCCGAAAGTTTGACGTGACGAGCCCCTGCTTTGGATTTTGGCTGAAAGGAAAGTAAGAAGGATCTTGAGTCTCCGTCATCCCTGTCCTGACCGAGCCATTTTGAGCTTCATAAGAATATGGTGTTTCTGGGAGGGGTATGGTTCCTTCATTACTTATTCCTATCCCGAACTTATCACAATTTAAGGTGTAATTGGCGAGTAAAGTAAACTCTGAAGGAGGCTAAGGGTTTCAGATTTCAGAAGGATGGAAAGGGTCTCTGTATAAGAGAAGTAGCCTCCTGCCTTTCTTTTTATATGAAGAACGAAACGGAGGGTCTTTAATCTGCCCGAATCTCCAAGGAAGGCGGTAAACGAGAATATACCCGTTCCACTTCCCCACACCATCGGTAACCGTCGAAATTAAATGGTCTCGTAAAGGGAAGCCATTAAAGGCGCGTTTCGGGTAACCCAACGACAGGAACACATTGTAAATTAATTCAAAGGAAGGTCCCATAACCTGGTATGTTTCCTGGGTAAATGAAGGGACGCCAATATTAATGAAAGGCAGAGCTAAACGAGCCGTGATGAAGGCTTGGCATTTCCAAAACCCTCCTCTCCAACCTAAAGGTTGGACAGCAGGATTTTGAGGGGCTATTGTGGGGCCCAGTAAGCTGTGGTCCTGACCCATTCATTCGTCGGGGCCCAAGGCCCGAGCCGAGGAAGATTATAGCCCAGGCTCGGTAGTGTAGGTGTGAAATGGCCTTGGGACACAGCCGAGGACGATTCAGTCCTCGGCATGTCCAAAGTCTTACCAAAAGAAAAGGGTAAAAACGGTACAATAACAACTGGAACAGAATCTAAAATATCTAAGTCAATAGAAAATGGTACGCTGGAAAGTGCAACAACCAGGAAAAGCTGCCCTTACTACCATTCAATACTGTGCACCTGACAGAGCCATACTCCCCAACTTTTACAACTACCTCCAACGACTTTGAGTATGGGCTGATGGGACAAGTATCAGTCCTGAAAAGCCGACCCTACACGTGGACGAAGGATAAGGAACACGGGCTAGTATAAAAGGAGAAGTAAGCAACCCTTAGAAGGGGCTGGAAAAAATGGCCAAAACCAGAGCCTCCCAGCCCACCTTTAGGAGGAAGACTCCCAGAGCGTGCACGACCTATCTATGTATGTACACGTTTTATTTATGTATGAACACCCCGGAAAACCGCCGTCTCGTGATCAAGGCCTAGCCTTTCAAACCCACGCTCTATAAATGATATTGTGAGGGCCTATTTACGTGCGAACCCAGTATCGTTCTTGGATCGCTCCAAATCGTGTCCTTACAATTACTTTTTCACTTTTTAATAACTACTCATCACATAACCTGATTTGTAAAAAAGTTTGTATTTTTAGCATTTGTCTTTTTATATTTAAAGTAACATTGCTCGAATCGCAATAGTTATGAAAAATATTGTGTCATTAACATTAGATTATTTGTGAATTTCAGTTAGTTCAACTAGTAAGGAAAAAAATTTTGAAATAAAATAAGCAGCAAACATAGAGCAAAAAAAAAAAAAAAGAAAAGGAAAAAAAAAGGAGTTTAATGTGGAATTTAGTTTTAGGGAGGAGGGGAAGAGGTAGATGAGTAATTTCCATCTAACCTCTTCTCCTCTCCATTTTTTTTTTATCTAATTTAGGGGCTGAAAAATGGTGGGCCCGAGGAGAAAATAGTCAAAGTCCCATCATTTCTCTCCATAGCAGCTCTAGGATTATTTTTTTTTATAGGGGGTTAATAAAAATATGAATTTTGAATAGGAGACGAATCTTGTGGTCAATGAGGTTTCCTTATTACAAATTTGTTCATAGTACTAGCAAGAGACTAAAAGATAAATTATTAGTTCATTTGGCATATTGTTTCATAATACAATGAACGTACTAATTATTATTACTAAAATGAAATCTTGAAAATCATCTATTGATTCTAAATACAATAAACATATTAATTAACTCTTTACAATTTTTTTATTTAACAATTCAACTCAACCTTGATAACTATTGTTCTTTGTAATTGTATTAAGTATGCGTTTGGGTCTTGATTATAAGCCGACTTATTGTTTTTTTTTTTTTTCTACTATTCACGGGTCCCATGTGAGTTCCTACTTATTTTATTTAGTTTTTACCTTTTATCTACAATACTTTTAACAAAAAGTTAGATAAATTGTTTTGAAATGGAGACTAAGGAAAATTTTGTTGTGTTAACATTTTTTTTTGTCTTCACTCAATCACTCTCGGCATGTTCCATGCCCCCAATCCCCAATCCCTACTTAACAAATAACAAATTAAAAGCATATTCTGATTCAACAATTAATTTTTAAGGTTTTAGATCAAGTTGGTTTTTCGTTGAGCTTTTGTCTTTGTTTAAAAATACCAAGATATTGGTAAGAAGATCATATTCAAGGTTATTTTAACTGTGCTTGAAAAAAATTAAGATCAAAGTGTTCAATTTTTGTTTTAAGGGATCAAAACAAAATAAAAATAAAATATTATATATATATATATATATATATACACATATTGTTTTGCCAAGTTAGGGGGTTTATTTGAACCCCCTTGGCCTTAGCTAGTGCCACCCTTGTTTACTCTTCCCTAATATCGCTCCAATGAAATACCCTTCCCACCCAAAAGTTATCCTATTTTCTCTCCCCCATTTTTTGTCTTCCCTATTTTCACTCCGACTAAATGTAACCTAAGTTTGAAACAATATTGAGTCTAAAAAATAAAAAATAAAAAAATAAAAAGAAAGAAAAAGAAAGAGAGATTGTATCACACGGATAGAATGTGATCCACAAGGACCACCTGCACACTTGGAAGGCCATTTGACTCTGCATCCTCAAGTGGGAATATGCTTCGATTGTCATTTGTTCCTTATCTAACATTTTATAAAGTAAACTAGTTGTCTTGTGGGCTCATCTCCCTAAGTAGACATTTTGTCTGAACCTCCACCTCCTAAAATCAGTTGAGAATGAACTCCAACAAGAATAAAAATAAAAACGCAAAGCAATACTAGATGCTTCCTTGATCGTTACAGTATCATTACTATTTAATTCAATTTTGATCGGTAAACGTTCTTGAAGGAAGAGTGGATAGCAGCTTTTTTTGGTAGCTCTAATGGCAGTGCCTAATTACCAAGCCAAATGTATTGATAGCCGAAACATTTTGACAATCCTTGCAGCTGAAGGGGTTCAGTTCCTTTTATCTGGCGAGGGAAAGGTAACCTTTTAATTTCTTTTTCTTCAATACTTGAAACATAGGTATTCTCACTTACGAGCATCTTTCTTGTCTATGCTGCTACAATAAATTTGAACCTATACTAAAAAACCTTAATAGCTTCCTGGTTGCCAGAATTAATAAATTTGTTAGCTTGGTTTTAATATCTTAATACTAACATAGAAATTTGTGAATACTGATCATGAAATTAGGTACCCTTATCATCTTGTTATGGTAAGACAACTTGCCTTCTCTTCTCAGCAAACTGGTGTAGACCCTGTAAAACTTTTATCCCCAAACTGGTACAACTTTATGACACCCTGAGAGCAAGATGTGAAAAGATAGAGATTGTGTTTGTTTCCTTTGATCACAATGAAAATGAATTCAAGGAAAACTTCAAGTCCATGCCGTGGCTTGCAGTTCCATTTGATGTGAATTTCAATAGACGATTGCTCAATATGTGCCATGTTAAACATCTTCCATCATTAATTCCATTGACTTGGGATGAAATAACATCAATTGATCAAGAGGACTTGATTGGGTTAATTGAAGATTATGGGGTTGAAGCATTTCCCTTCACAAGGAGTAGAAGAGAGGAACTGAAGGCTATTGATGCTGCAAAGCTTGAGGGAGGAACATTAGAAGATCTTTTGGCACATGAAGGACGAAATTATGTCGAGAACAAGGATGGTAGAAAGGTGATGTACATATATTTCTGCTAACTAGGATTACTTAACATCAACAGTGTCCACAATGTCAACATTTTCTAACAATGTCCACATTTTATACACTGTGAGTACGAAGTGTAGACAGTGTTGATGTGAAGTCATAATTTTCCCTTTTTTTTTAAGGTGGGGAATGGCCGGATGGGGGGGCTTATGCTTTGGAATAGAGTTGACATGTTTTGACTCTGCAGGTATTAGTGTCCGATCTTGTTGGTAAGACAATAGGCCTCTACTTCGGAGCACATTGGTGCCCACCTTGTCATACCTTCAATTCACAACTTTTAGAAGTTTACAATGAGATCATGACTACTTCCAAAGAACAAAATTGTTTCGAAATTATTTTCATCTCAACAGATCGAGACCTCAATGAATTTGATCTCAGTCTTAAAAGCATGCCATGGTTTGCTATACCATACTTGGACAAAACACGACGTGACCTATGTAGGATTTTCAGCATCAAAGCGATTCCGTCTTTAGTCCTAATCGGAGAAGATGGAAAAATCATTGGCACAAATGGTAGGGCCATCATCTCCTTGTATGGTGCCAAGGCTTTCCCATTTACTCAATCAAAGCTAGGAGAGTTGGAAGCAGCCTTGAAAAAGGAAGGAGATTCGTTGCCTCGACATACAAAGGATACAAAGCATGAACATTTACTTAAGCTAGACATGGCCAAAGCATATGTATGTGACTCTTGCAAACAGCGAGGACGATTCTGGGTGTTCTCTTGTGATTTATGTGATTATGACCTGCATCCAACATGTATAGAAGAAACATCTTAAAAAATGGTGGGAGATATGGACTATTGAAGTCAAATATAGATTGGCTTAAACATTGAAATATACTGCTTCTAAATTTCTAATGTACCTCACTATATGTTAATTTTGTCTATGGTAAATGGGTGATCACCATTTTATCATAACAAATATATACTATATATAATAATGGATACGTTGCATTTAATTTGCAAAACTCCTATAGCGCCACCTAATCAACCACACCACTCTTTTTTTCCTAACATTTTTTCATATTTCTTTTTTTTTTTTTTTTAATATCTATACAATATAATATTTTGGTATATACATAGTAGTCAAAATTGCGATATGAATCGTAGGATCGCACGATTTTACGATCTCACCTCACCAAAACATTTAATATTGCACTAGAATCGTAAAAATTGTAGGATCATACGTAGGACCGTGTAGGATCCTATCAATTCTATAGATTCTACCAAAACATAAATGTAAGGAATGGGTTTGATACTTAGGCCCACCAAGAACAATGGAAGCTAGCCCAAAAAGACCAAAGCAATAAATTTGTTAAAGAGTGAGTCTAGCAAGCAAGCTATCACGCTAATTAAGTTCAGGCCTTCAACAAATTGGATCCAAGATAATAAGATTTAACACACAAATTGATGAAAATATCGATCCTCGATCAAGTCCGAGGATGGGATGTTCTTGTATTAATCAAGTTTATCTATATACAGAGGGTTCTTCTATCCTTTTTTCTCAAATTTCGTGCCCCATTTTTATCATGGCCATTTCCTTATATAGTTCTGTTTCCATATATCCCAGCCCTCCACCTGTTCACTTTCTAGGAAATCCCTTGGATGCTTGTCCCATTAAGGCCCTCCTTGAAGTAATGAGAGGAGCTGTGAGCTGAGATGGCACTGTTCAGGTGTCATTTCTCCATAAATGCGGCCAACTAATTTGGTGCAGTGCATTTAATGTGGTGGTAACAGTCTCCTTCTCAAATCTTTCTTCTTTCCGTTGCTGACTCCATTACTTCCCTTGAAGTTTATCCTTCCAAAATGGTTGACTCCCCAAAGCATTCCCGAGGTTCCTCTGCTCCTTGGGAATCTCGACTACTACATCAATCTTCTCTTTTCTCCTCGGTCTTCTAAATTAGATATGCATGGAACCTTCAACCATCCTCGGGTGTCTAATCATCCTTAGGCAAGGCCCATAGCCCAAAAAAAGGTGCTCGGACAACCTACCCTCACAATAAATTTTTGATTTTTTTTAATGGGATAAATTTTTGGTTTTAATGAAGCTTTAAGGATTTTTATTTTTGGTATGACTTTTTATTTTTTCTAGAAAATTATGTTAACATATGCAAATGCTTTCTAGTTTCTAGTTCACTTGTAATCAAAATGAATGAATACTTCATCACTTCTAAATGAAGAATTTTATATTGCCTTTGCTACCTTTTAAGCTATAGTATTGTTAAATTTGTTTGATCAATATGCTAATTTGTGTTCTAATATTATTAAATTATTTTTTTATATATAATTTTATCAATTATGCTTGTATTTGTATATTGATTGATTATTTTTTTTAGTATACTCTATAATTGTTGTTGAATGGTATAACTTGAATAGTTGAATGTGAAGTTTTATTTTGATGCATTTTGTAGCTCTAGTATACAAATATACAATGTCTACATAGATGATGAAATGGATGATGATGATTAGGATGGTGGTTATAAGAGTGTGTTTGGATACCGCTTATTGCTGAAAACTGAAAACACTGTAGTAAAATAATTTTTAAATGTGTGAATAGTGCCGTGGAACGCAGTTTTAAAGTTGATTTTGCTAAAATCCATACTTGCGGGTCTTGTAAACAGTGCACGGGAACCACACAAAAACGCTGGACACAGCTTACAAAATCATTTCATCGCTATCCAAACATACACTAAAAACATTAGAATTTGAATGATTAAATATTCACTTCACCTTAATATTCATCTTACTTTTGGATTTCATTTGCTAACTTATTTTGGATTTTAAATTTGGAACTTCGAAATTGGAAAATATTTTCCATGTGTTAATAAATATTTTGGCACTTGGTTGTTAATTAAACATTTGTTGAACTTTTTAGATACATTGAGTCAAAACTTAAGTATATTTGTTTCGTTACTATTTATGTCATGCAAATTATATCATTCGATGCAAATCTTTCTTCTTCTTCTTCTTTTTATTTTATTTATTTATTTTTATTTATTTTTTATTTTTTTATGGATGAATTCATAATTTACTTGAAAATTCATCATACAAAGTAACTATTAATGTATTTTTTCTTTAAATCTAAAAATAAATAAGATCTTATGATTCACGATCCCCACTTACCTCCAACAATTTTATGTATGACCTTGACAATCTTGGGTACATAGGCTTTTCTTCACCCCATCATTCTTCTAACTCTTCAATTAATTTAAATTGTGTGATCATGATTCATGAATTTGAAACCATATTTTAACCCTTTAATTAATGTAAATTGTGCTATTATGGTTTCAAAAACAATTGTGCTTGCCATTATGAATTTAAAACCATATTTTACACCTAATTATTTTAAATTTTAATTAATAAACCTCAAATCCTTTAAATTTTATTAATAAAAATAAAATAAAATAACTCCATTTTGTGCTCTGCTTTTATATCTTCGTAACCAAAAACTAAAACTCAAATCTTTAAACGCATTTCAATGCCACAGCAGATTTCCCAATATCAACGAATATCCACAACCATCACCTGTCACGCCCTTTAGGAATTAGTAAATGACATAACAGAATATAGGGGCATGTATGAATCATTCGCAAAAACGCATAGTTGCTACTTAGTACCCTCTTGAACATTTTAAGGAATGACATGCTGCATAAACGTTCTATTACGGTAACAAACGTTTTTGCAACTATATGCGCTAACAAAAAAGACATGGAAATTCCCTCTCTTACTCTCTCTTGCCTTTTGCTAATTGCTATAAATTTTAAGTTCTACATTTCAAAGAATATATGTTAAAGAGAAACCAATATTGAAATTAAAAAAAAGAAGGCGCAATGAACCCCATGTCACTCCAACTGCTCGCAAGGTTACCAGCAAACATGAAATTGGAACCAACATTCTGAACCACAGAAGCTTCATTCCCAGCACTAGCATGGCTTTCTTCCAAATTCCAGACTCAACTGTACAGGATTGGTCACCAACCACAGTTGATCAGGCATCAAGAATTGGAAAGCGATGGTTTGGCCACTTGGGGTATGCACGCTTGAATAGGCTCATGCACACGGTGTCATTCTGCTGAAGGACCCCATTTAAAATACACTTCATCACCCCTGAGCCAAAAATGAAGAGAATACCGTTTACTTACTCAATAAATGCAACAAGACATGACATAAGTTACAAAAACAACGGGTATTAGAGTCCTTTAATTGACAATTTCATATAGCGGGCATGTTTGGAATTTTACATAGGACAAAGGTAAGCAAATACAGTTATAATCTTCATTCAAAAAAAGAGTATACACTATACACATCCAGATCCCCCAATAAAGAAAAAGCAATAAATCACAAAAAAATAGAACTCATAATAAAAGGATTGAAAATGCTTTGAGGATCAAATGATGCCACTTTAATTTTCTATCATCGATATCGATGATGGCCACCATTTTCTGTCATGGACACATTCCACATCACAGGAATATGATTATTCTCTGGCATCCATACAAGACCTTGAAAACAAGGCAATCTAAGGATATTTGCATACAATGAGAAACTTTGACAGATCACCACAAAGATTTATAGATTACATAAACGTTTCTATTTATTTTCCCCACATAGATCCCAAACAAAATTTGAAAAATCCCCTTTCTAGTCTTTTGCTTTTCTTTTCATTTATAAAACACTTTAATATCATTACTGTGAGTAGTATCACAGTTAGTCTTTATTAGATCAACATTCAGGTCATCATCACAGCCCCCCGACTAAACATTAACATTCCGTTGGTCTTCAATGTTAAATAGCTTCATAAATGCTAAACATTTATATGTTTATTTTGCTTGTCAATCACCAAATAATCTTCCTAACATAATGCAGGTGACAGTATTCAGATCAACATAAATGGTGATGGTACTGATAGGAAAAGTACTAATAGCTAAGCTAAATAATGTTTTCAGTGTTATAATTAAAAGTGGGAAAAAAAAAAAAAAAACAAATAAACATCCAATCAAACATCATATCAAAAGCATGGTGGAGAGCATCAAACAGCAGCCTTAATCTGCATTATATCAAGCCTTATTGACGTTAGGATGAAACAAATACCACTTCATTTCTAAAAGATTTATCTTGTTACAATAAGCACCATACCATGTGTACCGACAGGTTCTTTAATGCGACCCCGACGACCACATTTGGTCCACACTTCCACAGGCTGCAAATCCAACACCCACGTAAAAAACAAGTCACATAAAAAACCCAATCATGATGAATGTAGACAAAGTCTCTACACACACACGCACATATATATATATATATATATATATTATTTATGCAAATAGATTCTCTTACCTTGAACCATCTCACATCCTCAGGGTTATGAAACATATATCTTACCGCAGCCTTTAATTTTGATACTCTTTGCGGGTAACTGCATCAGAAGAAAGCTTGAGCTTTAGAATCATATTTCATCAAGTGCATAAAAATGCCACGTGTTTAGAAATAAAATGCTGAAAAAGAAAACACAGAAAAGAAAAATTATAGCCCTGCCCAAAGTTTTAGATATTTAATGTTCACTTCATGGAAAATTTTGTCAAAACAACAGCATTTATGTAACGTGTACAGCGATCTATAGTATATAATATCTGTAAACGCGTCCTCCTTGTCTAAACAAATGTCCAATCAAGGCATACATTCTATTAATCACACCCTCCAGGGAATTTGTTTATCAAAAAATAAAAAGAATACACTGGCATTTCCTTTGTAATTGTATTAAGAAAATAATATTCATATCTAATCATGATACATGTGCAATAAAGCAGAGTCAGACATTAATAAATTAAATTTTATGGACAGAGTTGAAGTAAAGTTGGAGGAGCATTGAGCAATATTGCAATGGAAGTATTCTTGTCATAGCATTGAGCGTTGAGCAACATTGAATGATGACATACAACATTGAATGATGACATACAGAATAAAGAAGTGCAAGAAATTTCTTTGAAATACATGAAAGAACTAGACAACTACAGTTTCAGTTCTTGATCACCACCAAAAAAAAAAAACAATAAAATTTTCATTCCAACCAGTGCCTAACGATGTATACATTAATTTCAGGTAGAATTCAATATAGGGTATTCTTATGAGGATTTCAAACTATAAACCAGTTCCAATGTGGAAATATAATTATACACTTCTCACGAATAAATTATCAACATCACCAAGAGCTGGCCATCCCAAACCCACATCTGCAGACCAAGATGTCTTCAGGTTGAAACAAACCAACCCAATTGTAAAGGTAGGGTTTAACGCCTCACCAGCAGAAGTCAACTTGGTATCAATTAACTACTAAATTTGTTTCCGTCTAACAGAAATTTGTTGTTATTTTGGATGATTTAGTAATTTTACAACATTAATTGTTTTTTTAATAAGTATAGAATCATATAAGTATCTTTACCCCCAAAAAAAAAAAAAAAAAAAAAAAATTTGATATGACAGGTTTTCACTTTATTCTACTCATCAACAGATTTTAGGGGATATTTCTGCATTTGCAAGCCACACCCATAATCAACCAAACCAAACAATCCACTGCTGGTTTCAGTTCTGCATCCCTTTTAGGGTCAATATCAAAAGAGAAGATTTTTATACTTTCAAAAGAAATGTCTGACACTCGGATCGGTCATAAGAGTCCAGATATAGACAGATCAATCAATTATTTTGCTCTCTGCAGTT
This sequence comes from Quercus tomentella, assembly GCA_028535165.1. Classification (NCBI taxonomy): domain Eukaryota; kingdom Viridiplantae; phylum Streptophyta; class Magnoliopsida; order Fagales; family Fagaceae; genus Quercus; species Quercus tomentella. Next base: position 41,360,295 of record JAPQVY010000100.1, on the reverse strand, counting down.
AATGGTAGTACATGGCCTTGGTTTCTTTGGAGGGGGAGGCCTATTTCGATCACCAGAGTTAGTTAAGAATAAATCATACCCAGTTAAAATGATCTTCTTCAAGATTATCCGATCTGGGTCAACACTTTTCAATGACCCAACAGCAGCAACAGAAGGTGCAGCACCCCCTTCAGCACTCTTCAGGACTATCAAGGGAAGAGGAGGAAAAGAAATTGGGCCATAAATAGAAGCTACAGAAAAACGCCCTGCATGAAGAAACCTCTCCATCTTGTGCTTGTCTGAATTAATGTTGTCAGTAGAGAATATAGGCCTGCAAAGTGATGGGATATTGACCATAAAACTTCAATAATATCAATAGATGCTACAGTGAACAGCAGTACAAAACACTACCTAGCAACAAACTGGCGAAAACCAACATGGAATACAAACTCCTCTTTGGATTTAATAGGAGCGCTGTATGTGTCATGCTTCTTTATGCTGCAAAACGTAGAGAAACATAGATAATTCATGAAACAGATATCAAAATAGACTACACAGAACCAGAGAAGTAAGGAACCGCTAAATATACCTAAAATGCAGCACAGACATTTTGGACTCATGTTGCAAAAGACCACTCACTATAACAGGCACTGTCTTTATCAGTGAACATAATTTGCAAGCAACACTATTTGGTACTTCCTTTATATGCAACCTTACATATGAGCTAGCTGGAATACAGTCATCCCTGTTTTCTTGCTCCATATCTAAAGCTTTAGCAAGAACATGTTTCTGCGTTCTTGCAAAATTATCAAATGCAAAAATTCTGGCATATTCCGGAGGTAGAGATTCCTGATATTTATTAAAAAGAAATTTAGTAGAGTTCTTGATATTCAGAGACAGTGTAGAGTATCACAGAATCACAAGAACGTTACCTTGGGGTCCCAGGAGGAAGTCCTAAAGGACTTGAGGCCTCTATACTTGGCAAAGCGTTTTCTAGCAGGAACATCTAATGGTGTATCCACTTCATCCGGATATTCTGAAAGAACAACAATCCATGAAAGAAAAAAAAAATCATCAACTAGAAGCCTCGAAAAAGCTTATTCCCAAAAGAACTATGTTTCAATTATCAAATATACTAATATCTCATTCATCTGGAGCAAGTAGACAACCATTCTATCACAAGTTTATATGAGTGCACATTAATCCACTCCTAGTCAATAGTGAGTGGTACAGGCCAGCTATTTCCCCCAACTTCTTTTCATTTTGTATGATCTTTTTTGTTCTTTTTTGGCTGGGAATATATATCAACTAAGCCACTGATTAAAGCTCAAACACCAAGGATCAGTTTGATCCAGTGGAGCAAAATAAAACAAAGAAATGGTATAGTGTCTTACTGCAACAGAAAAGATATTATCAAACAGAGTGAAATCTATATTTTGAAATGATTTGGTTTTATAAATAAAATAAAATATAAAAATCAGTTTTAGAATGGTATTGGGTAAGTGAAAGATAATTCCTAATACTTCCTAAGAAATCAATTTTAACACGCAAAATAAAGAAAAAAAAAATAAAGAGAAAGAAGACTGAAGATAAGTAGGCCCGTTCGCTTTTCAAGAGTAATTCAATTGCTTAAAGCATTCACTCCCTTGATACTGTACAGTTGACTAGCCATAAAGCGTGACACTGATCACTAGAAATTTCAAGAAGTACTAATAAATGCTCGGGTAAAGAGATAAGTACCCTCATCTTCAGCATGTGCATTTTTAATCTTTTGAATCTCATCCTCTATCTGTTCCCTCGTTAAGTTCTCACCATCCTGCATTACAAAAGAGTATTTTGCATTCAATCCAATAAAGAGTACTTGATTTCCTTGATTCTTGTAATTTTTTTACTTGAATTGTTGACCCCTTGTACACTCCCAGTGTACTAGGGTGTTCCTTTTTTGATATCAAAAAAAAAAAAGAGTATTTTGCATTCTGTGAATCTGCAAGGGAAAAAAAAATCATGATAGAAAAGTTCACAGTGCACTATATAAAGAAAGATAAATTCCTGCTTTAATTTCCAGGGGTCAGCTCTGATGGTCTCTTCATTCTGTCTATAGTGAAAAGACAATTTCTTTTACTTTTTTGGCCAGAGACCAAAATAGAAAAATACATGTGGTTTGCACCTTAATTGTTTCAAATGATTAAATGACACTAAAGAGACCCAATTGCAAATCAAAAACTCACCATCATCATTGAATCAATATCGGTTTCTTCATCTGAGTCCTTCAAGTTCAAGGAACGTTGGTCGTCATCAAGGTCTAGATTATTAGTGCCCTCTTGATCAGGAAAATCACTCTCTTGTTTATCCAATACCATTCCATCATCAGCTTCATCATTACTATCTAAATCCTCCTCATCTGTATCATCCACAATCCAAGCAGCCTGTGATATATAAATAAGGCCTGTGAGTCTACTACTAACAAATTCACGTGAAGTACATATCTGGTAAAGAGAGATGTTAAAGAAATGTAGTTAAAACATAGGGCTTCCAAACATTGTATATGGGCATGAATTCATGCATACCTGGTATTCTGATGTGCCTCGAGGAAGAGTTCTCTTTCTCAACCTTTTTTGCTTTTGATTTTTATCAGCCTCATCCATTTCTGCCTCTGTTGGCCATGTCTGATAAAAAAGAACCATGTCATCAATGGCAATTGTAACAAGAAAATTCCCAGCACTCCCGCAAACAGAAGAAACTGACATGGATGACTAACATAATTTTCTTTTCCCGTTTTTGGGGGTGGTGGTTGAAGGAGGGAGGGGGGGGGGGGGGGGGTGGAATTTCATTACACTATGAAGAAAAAAAAAATCAAATTAGGGATGAAGGAACTCTCTCTCTCACACACATTTCGATACAAATCCTTCAAGAAAGCAACCCTCGGCCTCTTTTATTTTAAATCTAAGAGATGAACTTAAAACATAATTAAGCACCCAAGGAAATATGTAGAATTACGTACTTGATCCATAGATAAGTATATAGCGTTCTATGGAAGATGCATGAGTACAAAGCCAATAATAACAGCATAAGCTAATCATGTTGGATAAACCACAACTTCCAAATCATAAGGTTAACCAAGTTTGATATACTTGATTAATAGAACAATGGTTTCATATTAATGCAAGTTACCTGTTCTCCATCAAGAGGATCAGGAATGTTTTCAACAAGTAAAGGCTCTTGTTTCTCTGGGTCAGGAGCCAAAGAATGAATAACCTGAAATAGTTCAAATAAAATAGAAAAGAAATAGGACTACATCAGCCATATAGATATATTAACCCATCCCCAAGTGAGTGCAAGTAGTCAAACATATCAAAAGTAATATGAATTACAGACAATGAAATTCATTGTGTCATCACCATCAAAATTTTAGTACATTCAAAATAAACCTGTAGTCTGACATAACTAACTATGAAACTGAGATAAACCTTTAGCTGTCAATCTAACAGACTTAAACCATTGGAAGCTTCCTTAGATTAGAATCATTTTTTACTTTCTAAAATACTACATCATTCCGCTGAAACTAACAAAAAGTAGAATCAATATGATAATTCAGCTTGAATGAGTTTAACTAGTGTAAATATTTACATGTCAACTTGTAGAGCTCAAAGCTACCATCAAGTAAATTGCAACGTATAACTTGCAATCAGAAAAAGAGTAGTTTAATTGAGGTAACAGAAATTTAATCCTCTGGTTAAATAAGGGATAAGCAATAATAATAACTCTAAAAAATGTTAATTGAATAAATTATTTTGAGAAAAGCTTAAACTTCTTGATCCTCTATTCTCTCTCAGCCCTCTCATATTCCTCTCTTCATCTCCTCCTAGGAGAGGGGGAAAATGATCAAATTTAATATGCTCCACCCATATACCCTTCTTAACCTCTAGAGAGCCACATTATATTAGAGAAGTAATGAATAATGGCACAGCCCCTTCAGTAATTGAGAACACAAGTCCTGGTCAATTTCACTATATTAACCTGTTCCACTTATATCCAAAGTAAATGTTTACCTCCACATCATGCACTTCATCTGCATCCATCAAGTCCTGCGCTTTTCTTGGATTTAGAGGAAATGGATCTTTAAGAATTTCGATTTTAGTCAACTGGTAATCACCCGCACCAGAAACATGAACCTGAAGTGAAGGAAAATGAGACAACCAAGTAGAAAAGTCACCAGGGGCAAGTAAATGGCTGCTCTAGTTACCAGCTGATTAACTGAGAGGCTATGAGCACGCAAGTAGCCAGTGAGGAGCATGGTACATTTTTCTAAATTGCCATCATCAACCACCATATCAACCTACAATGCATCAATGAACAGAATAATTAATCAATAAAAGTATCTATATATTTTCTTATGAAGTATAGCACTTAAATCATTCTTCTTATCTTTTTTTGTCTTTCCTTTTCAATGAGTGTAAGGTAACTCCTCTACAAAGCAACTATTTGAGATTGAGACAATAAAATCTATCTTGTTCCCTACTGGTGCTACCTCTAAGTGAAGTCAATGTTAGTGAAAACATAATAGAAAGAAACTAGCACCGTTTGAGCCATGATGTAAGGCCGTTGATTTCTCCAGTGAGGAATAGTGAGCCTCTGCTCCTTGCTATGCCAGATGAACTGCAAAATAACATCAATATGTGAAAAAAACTGCATATCAACATCTAGTTCCATTTAATTTTGCATGATTAGATTTATCAAAGAAAAAAAATTATATGATTAGGACTTAGTGCTGGTAACGACAGCTAAAGATAAATAATCAAGACAATCACCTTGTGCAAATCATCCTTTGTATCTGCAGGATAAAACTTACAGTCCTCAGGAAATTCTGAAGCAAGACTAGACATACACGTGTTCTTCGAGTCTTGTCTTTTCTTCAGCTCAGTAGGTAGGTCCTAGAGGCAATAAAGAACATTTCTTTTTTCTTTCATGTCAAGTAATGGAAAAACTAATTTATATTCCCAAAATTTTCATAACTATTCAATGAACATCAACAAGAACATACACGAATCAGCACAAAAGTGCTTGGCAAACCAATAGACCTAAACACGGAAAGGCATTGACTTCCAAATGAATCAATATAGCAAGAAGGGCTCTCTTCACATGAAGAACTTGCTGAGGCCACAAAGGCAATCAGATCAGCTACCTACCATTCAAACCATTCCCATGTGTTAAAAAATAAATATAGTAGAAGCTCCTAAACTGGAAAAAATAGGAAAAAGTACACAGGTCCAGGACATACCTTAACCATTTCCATACATGATAGCAAATCCCCATAAGGTGCTTTCAATACCTAGAGCATATAACTTCCATTAGATATTTACAAGTTCACAATTCAGTCCGGTATGGCAGTCATAATTTCAGAAGAATAACCCTTCATTCGGAATCATATACAAGAAAATACTAATGAAGTGTACATATATGAAAATACAAACATGCATATACGCTCTAGTCAACTTGATTGGTAATTAACTGCTTAACATGAAACCAAAAAAAAAAAAAAAAAAATTTCCATCGTAGCACCCTTCACACGGCAAATCTTCCTCCTGCATTTTGTTGGAAAAAATTACTTACCGTAGTTCTCAGCTTATACTCAGAAGAAGCAACTGTTGAAAAAGCAGCCCCAGCACCTTGTTTAGATAACAAGGACAGAAGATCCGCAGCAAGTGAATCTACATTTACAGCAGCAGAAAGCCCAAAAAGAACCTGAAATTGAAACAAGTTAGAATAGAAAGAAGAAAAAGAAGGGCAAAAATACAGTTACAACCTATAAGTTTAGACTAAAATGACAATTCACCAAACTTTTTTTTTTTTTTTTTTCATGACATGGAATCCCACCAAGGCAGGGCCCTGACCCACCCCTAGGGAGTAAACCATGGATACATGACCCCACCTGCCAGAACCATGTATCATGTAGGCTACAGCTCATCCCAAGCCTCCAACTACTAGGCTGCACCCTGACGGGTGACAATTCACCAAGCTTACAGACTACAGAGTATAAATTGATTTCTTTTTTTTCCAAAATAAATAATAGAGGGAAGAACATACTAAAAACATGTAGAACAATGCACATAAAGGGAAAAATATTTATGATGGTATAAACTATTAATCATACATACAACACTTAATACTCACGATAACACGGGGAGGGCTTGTTGATCCACTAGTAGCCCTTTTCTCTTTCAACAGGGCTGCCTTTTTCTGCTCCCGTACCTACCAAGACAATGTAACATTAATAAGAAATTGGGTAAACAATGTGATGAGAAAGAGCGAGAGTATTAAACTAAATATTAATTACCATTCTGTTATGCTGAAGTCGAGCAGCCCTAGCACCCTTGGCAACATTGCCCCCGGATTTGGAAATCCTGCTCTTATCTAAACCACCAATAATTTATATCAAATAAATAAACTTGGAGCCGAACGAGCACAAGAAAATCCAAGAAATCAAGTTGGCAAGTGCACACAATAACATAAAGGTTTTTCCCATTTTTTCTTTCTATCATAACACAATAAAACAACTATTTCTCTTTCTCTCAAGAGCAATCGGTTTTAGTCACTAACAAACTTAAAATGGTGACTTTTTATTTTCTTAAACACTTAAAAGTGAGTGATTTTAAGTCCCTAACAAACTAAAAATGATCCCTTTAGTCCCCTTATAAAATGATGACATATCAATATTTTAGTTTGAGCAAAGTCATATAAAAAAGATCACACTTTAAACTTCAAGAACTAAAATTTCTCATGTGCTACCAACAATATAATAATATTGATTAAAGCCATTTGGAAACTTAAAAGAAGCAATGAAAACCAAAGAAAATTAAAAGAGCAACAATACACAAGTGGAAAAATGAAATAAAATAAAAGAAGAGAGAAATAGTAAACCTTTGAGGTCGGTTCTATGAAGGTTACGGGAAGATTTGGAAGAGAAGCGAGACTTGTGGGACTTGTTCACCTGCACCCTCGAGCCTCCCATACTTGATACCACCACCAACCAAACCAACCGCAATAACTGTACGTTGAAACCACGCCTATTTGCTTATGCGTCGTCGTTTTTGCGGTCAGAGGAGAAGAGAGAGCAACATAGCTGCAATGCAAGCATGGAAGAGAAGAGACAGAGACAGAGAAGAAGAGGGCTTCCAGGGTTTTGTTTAAATGGTTGTATAAATTGGAAATTAACTAAAAACCTAAGGGTAGCTTAGGTAATTTACCTTCATTTATTTTCTGAACCTAAAATAATAGTTGGGAGTAATAAAAAAGTGCGCAAATTGGGCTGAAAATGGGCTTTTAGGCCGATATATGACAGTCTCCTAGAAAGCCCACACCTCTGTCCAAGATCACTGCCTCTCTCTCTCTCTCTCTCTCTCTCCTTCGATCTTGATTTATCAGTCGGAGAAGAAGGGATACGAATTAAGGTTGTGGAATCTGATTGTTTTGGGGGTGAGATTCTTTTTATATCTTGCATTTTCAGACCATGTATAGAACTGGGTCTTATCTTATTATGCTGTGCACATTCAATTATATTTCATGTGCTTTGTAGAGAGTTCTTGTATTTAACATAAAAAAAGATGTGCTTTGTAGAGCACATTGCAGTTCACTTCTAAAATTATTATTAATATTATTATTGTCTGATGATTTATACTTTGCTTCTTTGTTATGCAGTTTCTGTTGGTCAAAATCTTTGGACAAGTACCTATGTCTGGGAAATCTGCTTTGCAGCTTTCATTTCAACCTCTGGCTTGGTACTGTTTTCATTTCTGATTGGGGAATATGCAGGTTGGTACTAACCATTTTACTTTTACAGCTTTTACTTGTGTGTATGTGTTTGTGTTTGTGAACATTATTATGATTTAAAAAAAAAAAAATTTAAATTGGTTGTTTGCCTGCTAAATGTATGGACCACTCATCTATGGGTACACTCTGAAGGATTTCTGTGTCAAAGTCTGGCCTTTTTATTTTCAAGAATTGGTCATGCATTATTTAATGTGTCAGAATATGCAGCTTTCTTTTTCTTTTCCTTTTTTGGTAGAAAATATGCAGCTTTCATGTAAGCTGCGTTTGGTTCGATTCTGGAAATGCTTTAAAAAATTTCCCATGATTGATGCTCTTTAATTTTAGATTTTTTATATAATTTTTATCATTACTTTTTTTTTTTTTTGAAGCAAACCCTTGTTTTCATCACATGTTCTCCTAGAGTTATTAGCGTAGTGAGCATAAAAGTAGCTTCTTCTTGTTTTGGGTGTGTGTGTGCGCGCAAGCTGTCATGATGAATGGCCTGCTCTTCAAATGGGTAGGATTTGCTTGCAGTTCTGAGTCAAAGAAACATGCAGAATGGAACATTAAATTAGAATCCAATGAATGTATGTGTTTTTTTATTACTGACTTGTGGGGGGAAAAAATAAGAAACTAAGATTGGCAGTGGAATCCTAAATGACACTAAACACAAAGTACACCATCCGAGTCTAGATTTTTACAACTTTATACAGGGTAACCCTATGAAATGCCATATTCAAGTGTGAGCTAACAGATTAGCCTAAAATATAGATTCTTAACTTGCATATGTACTTGTAAATTTGTATATGGAATGCTTCATTGTTGATCAATCTAGTAGGCTTCAAGTGAACATTCCAGGAAAGCTATTTAAAGCAATCATTGGAGTACAATTATTTACCTTATGATGGTGGAGGATTTTCAATTCAGTAAGCACTTAACTGGAACCCTTAGTTGCCATACTTGGCCTTGTAGTCACTCCAGAGCTGATTAACAGTCTCCCCTAGCTGCTAAACAAAGTAATTTATTTTGGGGGCTTTCACAAGGCATGGTTATTAGTGGGGGGACAATGTTAGTATTGATTCAGTGATTTATCCAACTGTTAATGATCGCATTATATCTATCTAATCCATTTAGTTCTCTTTGAGTAAATTAGCAATTAGCTGTCTCTGACTGCTCACAGTCCTATCACATTTTTCATAATTTCTTACTTTTATTTTATTTTACTTTTTAAAATAAAATGTGGCATTTTCAGTAGATTAGCACCATATCCCAATGGGTTACTCTCAAATACCATAACTTTAGCTTTTCCCTTCTGCCTCCCCTTGGGGCCAAAACTGACTTATCAAAAAAAAAAAACCAAAACTTTAGCTGGATTTGTAAGAAATCCTGTTATGTTTGTGGATGAATAAATGGCTTTGTATTGATTTGTATAGATTAAGGGAGGGGGGAGTTGAACCCTGGCAACTCCCTGGATATCTAATGCGGGAGATGCAAGAAGGTTTTCTTTTAAAATTATTTATGTTTGCAAGTCAATTGTATTTTTATGTTTTAGGTCCTAGTAGTTTACTAGGCTATTAGTATTTTTAATATTTGGAAGTAAGGTTATTTTTGTAATCAAGGCAATTAGGGTTTCCTACGCCAATTAGAACTAGGGTTTAGCAATCCTTTATAAGCAAACTATTGTACTCCTTTTGTGAGATAGTTGATATTTGATGAATGAAAAAATGGCATTTTAGTCTCTTTGGTTTGGTGCTAACTCTAGTTCCGCCTTAGGTGCTGACTCCTAGTGGTTTTTCCGCTTGGTGCCGACTCCAAGCCAAGGTGCGGACACCTAGGTCATCTATATCTATATATACTATAAAACTGAAGCCTATGACCAATATTTGACTTTTTTTTTTACTTCTTTAGAGCTTGCCATGTAGGATTTGGAGTTCCCACATTTTCAACATCAGCAAATATATATATATATATATATATATATATATATATATATATATATATATTTAAAAAAAAAAAAAAAAACTCTTTCTACCCAAAACAAAACCCAATTCTCTTCTAAAAACTAAAACTAAAACCCGTAACTCCTCTCTCTTCTCAGGAACCCAAAAATCAAAACCCTCTCCTTCCCCCAAAATCAAAATCAAAATCCAAAACTCAGATGAGAAAGAAGTAAGCGATCAGAGGTTGAGCTAATCAGATACGTAGGGAAACTTTTGGGGCAGCGCCAAATCCAAAGAGTCCCGCACCCCCCTTCAAGCACCTCCCCTTCTATTGCTGCGGGTACTCGTTCTCTCTCTCAAATTCCTTCATTGTTATTTGAATCTCTATTTAACTTTCGGAATTCTTTTATTTTGTGCTTTGCAGTCTTACATTGACGCTTGTCCCTATTTATTATTTTCTGGTAATTCTCCAAATTTTTTTCATTCCAAATTTAATCCGTTTAATTTAAAGTTAGGGTTGTCTAAATTTCAGTTATAGTGCCTGATAGGTGTTTGATGCTGGGTCTCAGTTAATAAATCCTTATTGTTCGTTAAAGAAAAAAAAAAAATCTACCAGCGAGTGTGAGAGGGAGACAAAGACAAGTCTTTTGATGTTGTAAGAGTTGTGATCTTTATAATCTTTGACTGTAGCATCAGTAACTGGCACTAATTTGCCAAGTTACCATCCTTCCTAGAATCTTCTCCATTTTGTTTTCTCTTCAGCAAAAGATTCAATGTTTGCTTTCTACTTTGCCTAGATTTGATCCTCTAAACTTTTTTTTGATAGGTAATTTGATCCTCTAAACTTTAGCAAAGGGATTGCTAAGCAGTTTGTGTGTGCATAACAGTGACATTCTGGATGATTCTCTATAGAGACAACATCTTTTATAACTATTGATATACCCTGTTGTGAATTGTTGTGAAAGATCAAAGTTGTAAAGAATTTAGCTTCAGTCATATCTAACTCTATGATCATTGTTACATAAAATTTCTTTCATTTGAATGGGTTACAATCAAATACAAAATATGTGTCTACTTTCCTGATTTCTTTAAAGTTGCTGCTATACAGGGAAAAGGTACAAGGGATTGCCTTTTCAACTTCAACTAATGTTTCTTAAATTTCGTTATGGATTGTTTTGAAGTTTTTTCTTCACTTCTGTCAATGTTCAATTGTAGCGTGCTTAATTTAGGTGCATTTTTTGGGTGTTTTCATGCTGTAAAACATTCTTTTCATTCCCATTTAGAATATGTACTCCACGTGTTTGACAAAAAGTCTCACTCAAAATTGAAACTTACCACTGAAAATTGAAACTTACCAAATAACACCATTTGAAATACCAACCAAGGTAGTTGTAACTTGCACCCAAGTTGTTTCGAGGGCTATGGTTATATCATAGGAAAAGCAGTTAAAGATTCTAGAATCTTTAATTATTTTCATTTGAGTTTAGGGTGAGAAAATTTGTGTGTATATATACACACACAAATTTGCATGCATATTTTGTAGATGGATTTTTATGTCTTAGATCCTAAGATCTTAAAAGCATACAATTTAGTTTGAATATATATATATGTATATATGTGTATGTCTGAGCGAGTCTTAGAGCTAGAGCTAAAGAAAGTCTATGTAGGAATTTCCATCTTCAATCAAAGGTGAAAGTGAATGGTTCAAATGGAAGCACCAAAACCAAGAGGAGAATCCAAAGAGAAATTTCAAGTTATCTACTTAGATAAAGATTCAAATATGTGATTCTCTTTTGAAGATCATTTTTTTTCCTAATTATTTGTTTTGTGTTTTTTTATAGGGTGAAAATTTACTATCAACTTATGTTCAAAATGAAATACCAGCTTTCTAATTATTCGTTCATTAGAGTAAACTACAAACACAGATGTTCCAACTTTGTATTAGTTTGAACCATATTACATGTGCAAGTGTTTCAGTTATTTAATGCTTCTTACTAGTAATTTTATGGACGCTATTATACCTAGAAAAAAAAATTCTGGACTCTAAAACGTTCTATAAGCTGGAACTCACATGTTCATAGCAAAACTACTTAAAAGAAGTGATAATTCATAAACCCGTGCATCACATGAGTTAGCAACTAGTATCCCTTTATTTTCCAGTCTTTCAATCCTATTGCATCATTTTTGGTATCAGAGCAAACACCAATCTGTTTGAAGGACCACTGCAGTCAATCCAGAACCAGAAGAAAAAAAAAATCTGTTGAACCACCGTCACAAAGCCACTGTTAACCAACCCATTAGAAATTCCAATCACTGTTGTCTTCTTAACACCACTAGAAAACCCCACAAAAATCCTGCCAACACCACCATCTCGCCACCATTGACAAAAACATCCCAACCACATCTGCCACCAAAAGAAAGAAAGAAAGAGAGAATAAATAAATAAATAAAAATGACCACTGTGTTTTCCACTGCCAGAAAGACCAGCCACCACTGAATTCTGCAATACCAACATCACCATAATCAAAATCCATCCACATCCATATTTTCTACCCAAACAGAAAATCCAAACCAAAAAAAACACCATAGAAACCAAGCTCCCAACTCTTCAAGCCCGGCCAGTTCAAGTTCCTCCTCTGTCTCAGAGTACCGCAGAGCCAACCCACTCCACCAGATCAGTATCACAAGAATTCGTTAATGCCGATCTCACCCTTTCATCCCAGAGCTGCCGCCCACAGCCATCACAAGACCACCACTGTTGCAACAAACAGCCAGTCCATCAACCCAATATTAGAGGTAACCTGATAGTCCCATCTGAGTTCTTTCTTCCTAGCAGCACTAGCGTCCTTTATTTTCCAGTTTTTGAGAATAAGAAAAAAAGTGTGTTTCTTTTACGCTGGTGCCGACTCCAGTTTTGCTTGGTGCTGACTCCTAGGGTTTATCCTTTGTTTTTCTGTTGTTTAATTTTCCCCATAATATTGTGTGGTTGTCCTACGTCAATATCTCCTTTGGAAACACTAGGATGTGGCATTTGACCTAAAACTAAAGGTTATTGGCAATTTGTAGAGAACACATATTGGCATATTTGTCCTGAATTCAGTTTTTCTAATATAAATATAGTTGGGGCAGTACTATTTGTACTTCTTCAGTTTTGCGCCAACTGCTTGTTAATGCGATAAAATCTTATGAAGTCATGGGGAAGAGGAGTATTTTGCTTAAGAATTTGGAGACTGATTTTTTTTTATTCTTTGGCTGATATATTATGAACTTAAAAATCAGATATGTAATGGAATTTCACTTATACATCTTATTTCTGATGTGCAGGTTTCAATGGTAGTTATCTGGGGTGTTGTAAATAATGGTTTGTAGATTGTCAACTAGGTTGTTGAATATCAGTATTGCTGGATTTTGTAAATCCAGGCAATTGGAAAAGGCTGAAGCGGTTATAATTGATGGTATAAGATTAGGGGTTCTCCCAGATGTGGTAACTTACAATACACTGATTGATGCGTATTGCCGTTTTGTCAGCATGGATGCAGCTTATACTATTCTTCCTAGAATGAGAGAAGCTGGTATAAGTCCAGATGTCATTACATACAATTCTTTGTTAGCTGGTGCCACCAGGAATTGCTTATTATCACAATCGTTGGATATATTTGAAGAAATGCTTCAATCAGGTATACATCCTGATGTATGGAGTTACAACACTTTGATGCATTGCTTCTTTAAATTAGGAAAACCGGATGAAGCTTATAGGGTTTTCCGGGATATCATACTTAGCAATCTTTCTCCCTGTCCAACTACATTTAACATCATGATCAATGGCCTTTGTAGAAATGGATACATGCATAATGCCCTTGGTTTATTTAGGAATTTACAACGTCATGGATTTGTCCCCAAATTAGAGACTTATAATATTCTAATTAACGGGCTTTGCAAGGCAGGCAGATTAGGGGCTGCAAGGAGTGTCCTCAAGGAACTTGGGGAATCAGGTCTTAAACCAAATGCCATAACTTATACTACAGTTATGAAACGCTGCTTTAAATCTAGGCAGTTTAAACTAGGGCTTGAGATCTTGTCAGAGATGAAGAGTGAAGGCCATACGTTTGATGGCTTTGCATACTGCACTGCCATTAGTGCTTTAGTTAAGATGGGCAAGATAAACGAGGCAAATGATTGCATGGAGCAGATGATCAAGAATGGCATCGTGCTCGATTTAGTGTCTTATAATACCCTAATTAATCTTTATTGTAAAGAAGGTAAGTTGGAAGCTGCCTTTAATTTGTTGGATGAGATAGAGAAAAGGGGTTTGGAATGTGACAGGTATACTCACACAATTATTATTGATGGATTGTGCAAGGCCGGTAATATTGAAGGGGCTCAACAACATTTGAGTTACATGAATACTATGGGCTTTGATTCAAACTTGGTTGCCCTCAACTGCATGATTGATGGGTTGTGTAAAGCTGGTCAGATTGATTGTGCAATGAAATTGTTTGAATCTATGGAGATTAAGGATTCTTTTACCTACACGTCCTTGGTGCACAACCTTTGTAGGGCAAGGAGATTCCGTTCTGCATCCAAGCTTTTACTGTCTTGCTTAAAAGGTGGCATGAAAATACTCAAGTCTACCCAACGTGCTGTCCTCGACGGTCTTTGTAATTCAGGGTATACAAGTGAAGCAAGGAAGCTTAAATCAAAAATTTGGTCGGCTCGTCTGTTACATTGATGATTTGCATATGTTTTCGAGTGTTATCCTATTTGGATCAAGGTCTAAGAAATTGCCATGTGAATCCCCTTGCTGTAAGTGTCCAGTGTTTTGGACTAAAAACCCTTATACTGAGAAGCATATTAGTACCATAGTCAATCTGATTTAATGGACAGTGACTCAGTATAGTTTTTGCTGTCCATACATTTCATATCTAACATTCCATCTGGTGATGTATATGATTGGAAATTTTTGCCAAATAACTTTAGGCATATCCAAAGAAAACTAGGCACATCTGGGAAGCTTTTAGATGTGGCAGTTGCTTCAAGTTGATGGACTCACAGGTGAACCTCTTTTCCTATGCTTTGATGGCTGCTATACTTCCTTAAGGTTATCTAGTGAAAAAAGTGCTTGAGATGTTCCTTGGTGGAACATAAGTACTTATCTTTTTTTTTTTCAAAAGAACTTTCTGTTTTATTAATTACAGTGGAGAGCTTTATGATAAAATTGATTTTGTTCATATTCATATTATGGCCCAAAAGAAAGGACCTAGTTTAATCAGCTTAAATTGTTGAAAGGGTTTTTTATTGCATAAAAGAATAAACCTAACAAGCCTAATTGGACAGTCTTCCTAGAAAATATATCTATGCATGTGCATGTTATTAAAAAAATTCTACATCATTGTTTCTTTATCCTATATTTGTTATCCTAATTTTTTACTCATTATTGATATTATCTTTTGACATTGTTATGGGTGAGGAGGAGAGATTCAAATTCCTATTCTATAAATTAAAATATTTTCCAAAGCATTTAGAAAATGTGGTTGTTCCTTTCTTCTGAATTGGCACCTTCCCATGCACAAAGTGTTTGGGGGTTTGGGAAGAAAGAGTTCAAGTTGCGGGATTAGTAAGGGTTTGAGTTGCAGGGTTAGCAACATATTGTAATTATCTCTAAAAAAAAAAAAAAACTATTGGACTCTTTACTGGGATGATCTATCGGCAAAGTCATGTAGTGATGGAGGGATACAAATTTCAAGTTTGTCTTCTTGGTGTTCTTGTCTTTGCTGTAACTTTTTGTGTATCAAGTAGGTTAAAGGAACAATACTTTTACTTAATGATTATGGCTATTTAGGAATGAAGTAACTCATTTGTGGATGTTAGAATTATGGTTAAGCGATTAACTTTACCATTTCTTAATAGCTTAAGCTATGAGGAGAATTGGTAATATATCACGGTATCGGAGCAGGAGATCTTGAGTTCGATCCCTGTCGTCACTCCATCTCCAATTTAAAATGATAAAAATCCCACATGTTGGGCTCCATTTATAAGGGGGAGTTTAGGCCCACATGTAAAGGGGAGTGTTAGAATTATGGTTAAGTAATTAAATTCACCATTTTCTAATAGTTTAAACTTTTGGGAGAATTGGGAATATATTAGTGGAGATGGGTTATTGCCACAAAATATGGGGAGGAATGGGGTGGTTGGACTTTGGGTTTAGTTAGGGTTTGTCATGGGTGCAACTTGTGGAGGAGTGTTAGGGCAGGTTGGAGCACTTTGCTAGTTTGTCTCTTTTGAGGTTTGAGATGACCATTGTCTGCAGTTTTGGCATGATGTGTGGTGTGGGAGTCAATCTTTGAAGGAGTTGTATCCTGCTCTGCTGGTTCTCTGATCAGAATGTTACAGTTCATTCAGTCCTGGATTGCCAGGGAGGGGGATGATCAGTTCTGGAATGTGAGGTTTCATAAGATGTTTTCATGATTGGGAATTGGAGGAAGTCAGTTCTTACTTAGATCTTATTTATTCCAATCTCCCTAGGAGGTCAAGGGGTGACTGGATGTAATGGAAATTAAAAGGTAGCAGCGTCTGTGCTGTTCGCTCTTATTATGAGTCAAAAAAACATGTTTTGGGTTACAGAATGCTCATCATCATTGGCTTGTGTAACCTATTTCAATAATAAATCCGACTCATTATCCAAAAAATAAAGTAAAAACTCTGCAGGCAATATGTTTGTAACTTACATGCAAGTCAGAAGCTTAGTACGTGAATTCTGAGTTTCATCTATGACATTCTTTTTTCTTTAGTTGTCGTTTTTTTAATTTGACCTGCTATTGTGTCTAGTAGATCAATATTATCACAGTATTGAGCAAGTGCAACAACCTGCTTTATATCTAAATCCAGAAACCTTGTCCAATGGGAAAGATATAACTGTTTTGATGCTACTCTAGTTAGGTTGAGTAAATGCATTGCTGAAAATTTGTAGATAAGACATCAATGTGGGTGCCTTTAATAGGCATCTGTATGCTTTCTTGCTTGATTTTAACAATTTGAAATGAAAGCTAACGGAGAAATTTGTGGGGGATATTGAGTATTTTGTTGAGATTATCAATCTTTCTCCTACTACGTCGGTGCTTAAATGACATTACTTTAGTTTAACTCATATGACCTAGTGTCATGACAAGGACTTTACAGAACACCTTTTGTTAGAATATCACAAGTAATTCTGCAGCTAATGTTATATTACTCCCTGTAAATTTATTCGGGTGCTTTGAAAAATTAAATCATAGTCTGATTAAATATAATTTGTACACACTAAAATACTTAATGGCATTGGCCTTGCTTGCAACTTTGATGGGTAATGTTTTATTTACTTTATCCTTTTTTGTTCTAGTTTTTTTTTTTGTTCAAGGTTCCATGCGATGGGGGTTGATCACAGTCCACTGGTTGTCAATTTATCATGAACTTTCTTTTGGGTCCCTTTTTTGGTGGCTTTCAGTCTATTGGAAGAAACAGAGATCAACCTGTGACTCCTTGGTCCACTGAGGTTTTCATAAATGGGGTGTCTATGCAACCAACACTTTGTTTTAACTAATTAGACTCATTAGGCAATGGGCAGGGCCAGTGCTATTGCTTGTTTCTTCTGCCTAGAAAAGCTGACTAGTCACAAAATTGGAAGCTAGGAACAGGCTTTGCTATTAACACCTTTAAAGTTGGGTAGTCGTGTTTGAAAAATGGGAAAGCAATAATTGGGATACATGCATTATAAACATTAGGGGCTTGTTTGGTAATGTTGTTCTAGTAACGTTGTTTGTATTTTTTAAAAATAAGTGTGAGTGAAAAAGTATGTGGAAATACATGTAATGTTGTTTAAACACTGAAAACTGTTATTTAAATACACTACCAAACAGCCCCTAGTTGTCTGAAGATGTTCCATGGAACTTCCAAAAAAATTGCCATATAATTTATCTCATTCTCTCTCTGTACATAAATATAAGACTAAATTATTGCATTTTCCGTCCCTCAAATTTGGGTCATGCATGATTTGGTCCCTCAATTTTTCAAGTGCTTTGTTTTAGTCCCTCAAATTTCAAAAGTGAAACAAATTAGTCCTGCCATCAACTTTGCATCTAATTTTACCGATGTGGGTGCACCAAAATTTGGATGCATAGTTAATGGAATGACCAAAATTGTTACCCTTTCAAAAATTGAAGAACTAAATAAAACACTTGAAACTTGAGGAACCAAAATCATGCATGCCTCATTTTTGAGGGTCAAAAAATGAAATTTACCCTAACATTATGGCTGATTAATGAGGATTCTTTAACAATTTGTTCTTGGAACTAGCATGTACACTGTCAGGAATTGTGAAATAAATTTTTTGTTTGCTATGGCTAGAACTTTCCACATAGTTTTCTTCCATGAGATAGAATGAGTAATGCAGTTATTTAGTCTCTCTTGGGGTCTCTATAAACGAAGGCCAATTGATAGATTCCATTGGTTAATGTAAAATGTTGTTGTTTACAAGTTAAAATATACCCACTTTTGTCACTGTAATTACTATTTTCTATATAGGCTGGTCTCTCTTTAGCCTTCCTATAGTATTTTAGCATTCTCATGTCAAGAAAATTATAATGATGATGCTTTTATCATATTGTCTTGCATTTGGGAGTTGCCTTTTCTTTCCCCCCTTTCAACAGTATGATAAACTTATATCTTCTAGTTGAAAACCATAACATAGAATATGTCGTAAAAAGTTTGTTCTGAATAACATTTATTCCTTTATTAAGTTTATTATGGAAGGAAAGTAGGAAAAATGGTTTTGCTCTCCCCAACTACCACAGGATTGTTAATTTTCATTTGTTCCTTCTTTGACTTACAGGATCTTTTGTCTGTTAAATTGTTAGCCACCCCCTATTCATACAATATTCACTCATGACAAGATTGAATCTACAAGAACCAAAGCAAAAAGAAAATATAATGACGTAGAGATTGATGATCTGTTACCCCTTTGGTAAGAAATCAGCTTTCATTGTGTACTGGTTTGATTTGAAGGTCCATTATGTGATTGTGCAAGGACTACCAACAAAATTCTTAAATCCCATCCAATTTTGTCAAAATTTCCCCTTGATAGAAGCTACGCACATTTACTAAGAATTCTAGCTGTTGAAGTAGATCTCAATTTGATCACAGATTGCTCTGTTTTTAGGATTAGCCTTAAATTCTCATGAATAATAATGGATACATATGTGTGTGCGTGTGTGCGTGGTACATTTCTTAGGGCACCAAAAGGTGGCCAACGGGCAGTATTAGCAGGCTCAATGGTTTCCTCTGGGATGTAGAGTGTGAACTAGTATAGGATTTGACACTAATACAGTTACTCATAAGTCATGACAATGTTTGTTCATCTATATGAAACAGATTGTTTGTCTATGTCTTGGTATGTGATCTTAGACAATAATTGGGTGATATTGGTGGAACACTAGTGATTAGTGAGGGAATAATGGCGGACTTTGGGACCTGCTGCCATGTGTTGGGGATTAGAAATGGAGACATGTCATTTGGACTTTCTTCTTTACTTTTTCTCCTCTTCTTTTAAGGTGTTGTTTACTATAAACTGCTTGCTTTTTAGGTTTGCAAGTTGCAACTCATTCATGGGAGTTGGTGCTGTTGAAAACCCAGATCAGTTGCAATTCAGCTGGCTCTCTCTGGTTATCCCAAATAAAATGATCTTGCTTCCAATGTTGCCAGTATAATTCCATAAATATGTTTTGGTTGACATTTAAAAAATCTGTATAATATTGGACTAAGAATTATCAATTTGTTGCAGGTCTTGTGGTAGAGGTTGGGCATTGGTGCGATGGCAAGTGCCTTCCACCAAAAGCAATAGGTCTTGTGTTCGAGTCCAGGAATCAGCCTCTCCTATTCACCTCTCTCATATCTTACAAAAGTTGGAGTTTTGTGCATTGGTTACTACCTTTTTATTGCAGGTCTTATGTAGGAAGAGGAATTGCATTGGATGACTAATTGAACGTGGCACAATGAAAAAGCTTAGTTGCATTGTTGGAGTGACATCTTAAAGTAGCTTAGAAGTGTTATGATGTCTTGGCTAATACCCAAAGAAGATATCAAGCTTAGATGCACTGTGACGCCGGTGGTAAGAAAGTCAGTGCTAGCAACAATAAGATTACTGATGATTTCGTTTATATCAAGGGAGATCTAGAGTATGTACACTACTGTTACCTAAGCTATCCAATATAGCCAACTGTAGGATAAAACATTCTATATGCAAAATCAAGGTGTTATACTGTTATTCATTTATTTTGAGAATAAAGATATGATGAAGGTGATTTTTTTTGGGGGGGGGGGGGGGGGGGGGGGTGTGATGTTCTCAGGTTATTGGGATTTTCATACCTTGTTCCTATATTCTTACTGACTGGCCAAGAATGCTCTTCATTTCTTTTTTCAGGCTGTCCTACTTAAAGTATTTGTACTCCTGCCTATCAAATAATCAAATTTGTGTTCTTTGTAAATCAACAAGACGTGCGCATTGTTGGAAATTAAAGAAAAAGGGGTATTCAATCTGGCTCCATGAGAAGGAAAACTTATTCCTCTAGCAGAACACACAATTAAATATTCATCAAAAAAGAAATACACAATTAAATTGGTATACACCATGTTCTTCAACCCATCACTCAACCAGGATCCATGCTGCTAGTTACAAGAAGAAAGAAGCTAGCTCTGTATAACTAGAAGCCACAATAAGCTTCATATTGGGATGAAAATTAGGTATTGAAGGTAGCGTTGGTCCCTATGCCAGTCTTTTCTGTTCTATCAATTCCATCATATTCTTCTCTCTCTCTCTCTCTCTCTCTCTGTGTTTGAATCCCCAAACAGTGTTCAAGAAATCTCAAAGCTGCAGCAGTTTGTACAAGCTCCCTAGTTTTGCATCAACCATTGTCTGATTGATATATGTCATTGACTAGAACGAACAAGGCTCAAACAAATTTCTCATCAAGCCATTCCTTAAAAGTGCATATATTTATCCCAGGAAAAAAAAAAAAGAGCATATTACACCTGTTTTAAATTTACATTTTAGAAGGCAAATTCTCAAAATGGAACTAAAAAAAAAAACATAATAAATGTAATACATAAAACGTATTCTTCAAGCAATTGATAGGCATGTACATAAGAAATTTATCCACAAAGTAGCACTACAGTAAGAAGCTGCAAGTACTGTACACACAAGGATTTTAATTCACAATTCTTCAAGGCCTTTGGAATTAATACTACCCTCTTTTTTTTCTTTTTCTTTTTTCAAAAGCATAAATATCTTATTCATTTTTTTTTTCAACAATAAATTTGAAAAAAAAGAAAAAAGAATGGCATGAGCCTATTAATTCCGAGAAAAGAACCATGGGAGTATAAAGGCTAGAACCAGGCAAGCCAACAGGAAATCACAGAAATGATTTCTTCTCCAACATGAGCCATCATTGTCTGAGGAATGGGAATTCCTGGCGCTAGCTATTATCCTCATCTCGGTCCACCCCACCACAACTCCTGTGTTTTCCTCAATGCCTGTTACATTTTTTGCACTCTCACCACAAATTTCACACTTTCTGCATGAAAGAGAAACATTGGTTTGATAAGAAACACATACTGGCTGAACTCTAAACATGACTCATGAGGATCAAACTTACAAATGATACTAGTACCACACGGTATTCCCAATAAAAACACACAGAAAGAGCAACACAACATAGCAGCATGGATTTCTTTTCCTATCACATTATGTCTCAAGCATAAATGGCGTGAGACCTTCTCACTTCTCCTGAGGCTAGAGAAATTTGTTACGCCATGTCAACATATCTCTCTCTCTCTCTCTTTATTTAATTTATTTATAAAGTATGTCAACATATCTTTCATCCATACTGTTGTCATATTATAGCTGTGGCAAGAAGTTGTATAAAATTTTGTGGTACTAGACTTTTTCGCTACTGTAAATATCACACTTTGTAGCCTATAACTGATAATGAGGCAAATATAGTGCTGATGCCAATCGAAAATGCAAGGAATGCGCAACCAACCCATCCTTGTGAAGAAAGTGAGATGGAGATGCGATTCAAAATGATCCATTTCAGAGAACTATCTGGGATTTAAGGTGATAGAGACATCTCAAGGAGTCTTACCTAGGAGCCTAGGAAATAAATTTGACATCCATCTAAATATACAACCACGCAGACTCTGCTCTCACTCTGTAACAGGAAATACGAATTTTTTCAGAATTGTGACAAACAGTCATAGGTCTACTTTCTGGGCTTTAAGCGCAAGTCTGCAGATTCAATTTTCGAGTAATCTGAGTCTGTAAACTCAAATTATCCTAGAACGGGTATACTTAACATAGTGAAGCACTGAAGTTATCAAACAGGAAACTAACTTGTTTTTGACTTTACTACGAGTATGGAACTTTTAGGCCTGCAACAATCTATGAAATAGCAGAAACAAGAAGGTGGCATCAAATATCAATAATGATATGCTAAACCACCCAATTGAAGTACATGTTTCAAAGTGGATGAACTTCTCTTTGCCCTATTTCCCAAAATTCACATCATAATGGAAATCACTAACATATGACATGGTCTAATATAGAAGAAAGGACATGCAAGTAGAGCTCAGAGGTGGCAATCTAAAGTGGTAGCTGTTTTCGTTAGAACCATATAAAGCTATTGTCTTTTTATACTTTTAAGCAAGAGAAACAAGGATAGAGAGCTTGGAAAAGAATAAAATAAAATCTCTTCTTCAGTGCTGCAAAGAGATTTGACTTTTGGGGGGGGGGAACATATATACTGGAAAAAACTTAGTTCCTGAAATATCTGATAGTGGTCTGCAACATCAAAGTATATTTCGTTTTTGAAGCGAAAGCATGAACATAGAGAATTATACAGGAAACAAAGAAGAGTAGAATTTTAGAAATTTTACCTATTCCCTTTACTCCTAAACCAGGCCTCAGCACACTGAGGATGTGAAATACCAAGTTCATTTTTGCAGCCACAACCAAGCTGGATAAGAGTTGTAGTTCTAGATTGATGTTCAGAACTCAAATGACATATTCTGCAAACCGTTTCAGCATTAACCAATTCACCACTCACTGTATCACAGGTGGTTCTAATATCGATGATGCTGGAATGGCTATCTGGTGCTACAGAATCTACTTTCTGATCATCCCCAGATACCTTACTCGTCTCCAAAGTATCGGACTTGGGATTTGAGTTCTCATCTTCTTTGCTTACATACTTGGTCTCTTCTTTTATTACAATAATAGTCTCTGACTGAACCGAATTTGATGAAGTACCGCTCATTCCTTGTGGCTGAGAATTTGGCAAATTCTCAATGACTACCTCCTCATTACACCTACCATGCTCCATTGGTGTCCTTCAGTGAATCGCTAAACAGAAACAGATTGACTTACTAAGACTCCCTTTTCCAAAAAGTCCAGCCATTTCTCAAAATTTCCATTTTCGGTGTCTTTCTGGCTTTCTATGTTCTATTTAGTCAAACTTTCATAAAACTGTAGACGGGAAAAACAAACCACGCGCACCCAGGTTTCATATACAAGATATTGACTTGTTCCTTGCTTTAGGACCTTCCACTTGAACCTCTAAAACCTCCTCAGCTGACTAAAATACACTTTAAAGCTGCAAGGCCACTTTAACACGTAAAATCCTTCCTGTGATCCAAAATTAACTCTACCACTATATAAACACTGATCAAAACAAAGAGTTGATATTTCTGTGAACAAATCCAAAATCTCTCTCTGCCAAATATTTCTGTGAATAAATCTAAAATTTCTAAGACGCAAGGTGAAAGCTACTCCGCCGAATGCTTAAATTCCACGTTTTGCTTCATTACCTGGCATTTGACATTGACATTAGGCTCAACACAAAATATATAGAGTTTGAAACAAGTTGATACTATAAAAATCAGTTGACCTGTGTAAATTTCAGCTTTTTTCAAATGGGAAAGTTAGAACTGCACCACATATGCACGGTCGAGTTGAATTAAGGATTAAAGAACAAGAGATAAGCTTCCAACCTAGTTGTTTACATGATATATAAGACTTTGTCTTAAGCATAGTACTGCTAACATGAGGGGGCCACTCTCATTCCTTGCCTGACTAGAAGAATTCTTCAACTTGAAATTTCGCTCAAAACAGAATAAGGGAAATTGAACTTTTATTTGTTCCTCATTTTAATAATCGGACGCGTGCTGTGCAAGTTTTGCAATGGATGGTACTTCTCCATTGCATTTTTCTTTTGGTTGTACTTCTAGGAATCAAAATTGCTGATATAAGGCGGCTGAGATGGGAGATTCGTGTGCAAAAGTTGCAAGTCATTCTTCTCATGCATTTTAAATGAAACCCAAAACTTAGGTACAGTTGTTTAGGATAACATTGTTTGGTACATGCATTTAAAAACTGAAAATTGTTATTTGAAAATATAAGTAAAAATACGTGTAAATGAAAAAGTGTGTGGAAATATATGTAATGTTATTTAAAAACTGAAAATTGTTATTTAAAAACATATACCAAACACTCCTAAGCTTTCCACTTTTTTTTTTTTTTTTTGACTTTCTATTTAAATTCAAACACATTATTATATTAACAAATAAAGTACAAACGACGTTATCTTTGTGCTTATGATTTCTTACCAGAGAATGCAGGGAATCATAACAATTTAAAAACTTGTTTAGTCTGCAATTAAGAATATTTGATTACCTAATGACGTTTGGGATTAAGCATAAGCACGACAGAAGAAAAGGATAAGGATGAATGGTGTAACACTCTTTATATTGATGCCTTAATTTTTTTTTTTTTTTTTGGTTTCCCAACCGGTATCCGAACCCACTGGGCCGACTAATCCGGTTTCGGAGCGGGTCCCGGGGTTAAGGTTTTAAACTCCTCCCAACGGGCTTGCGGGGGATCGAACCTTAGTTCGCCCTACCAAGTCTAGCCCCTGATTGATGCCTTAATTTGCTTCAATAGGAACTATCAAGAATATAAGTGACACGTAGCATAAGAAAACTGGTTCAGAATCATGTAGTTAATTCGTAGTTAAAGCAAGAATTAAAAATGTCTCTGCTTGGAAGTGATCCTAGTTCTTACCTTTTATTAAATGCTCATTAGTATTCCCCTTCCTGATTTCTTGAGTAACTCAATGAAATTTAAAGCTCAAAAACTTAGGTACAACTTTCAAGGCCAGTGCATATCCTCTTGTATAGTTATACTTATACCTTCCAAAACCACGTTGTTGAATTTAATAGGAACCTGAATTCTTTAAGTATTGCACTAGGAACTCTATCTAAGTTTACCGATATATTTTTATTTCAAAATGAAAAAAAAAAAAGAAAAAAAAAAAAAAAAAAAAAAAAAAAAAAAAGAAAGGTTTCTCTGGCCAGATGATTTAGGAAAAGATTTTACTTTCTTTCTTTTCCTAGAGTTTACTTGCACCACTGTGAGCTTGAACCCTTCGACAATATTTCTCGGACAAAATTTAGTTACATAATTGGTTGTAACTTAATACTACAACTTTACTCAATAAAATAAACATTACTACATATTTTGAAAATCTAACCGTTGAATTACATGTTGTTTACGCTCTTAATACACATGTCAAATTTTGTGTCAATCGGATATTATTTATTATATGATCTATAAATTTATATTTTGTGCATAATTTTAAACTACAAAAACTTGTAATTTAAACGGTAAGGACGCAATTTGAGTCCTAAACCCAACAGTTAAAAGGATATAGGCCTAAGAAGCTCAATACAATGAATTTATAGAGAGTGAGTTGGAAAACTAGGCTCTAATGAGTTGGGTAACGATTATAGTGGATCCAAATGACAATAAAATAAAAATAGACTGGACTTATCTAAAGAAAATCGTCCTCGGCACAGTCCGAGGAGATCAATTCTTGTATATAATTCTTGAAGTTGATTACAAGTACAGTTCTTATTGCTACAGTATTTCTCTCTCAATTCTCCGATCCCCTTCTCTTAGGGCCTCCCTTATATTTTATACCCTCTTTCTCCTTTCATCTCTACCCTCCACGTGTCGATTAGATTGCTGGTGTTTATCCTTATCACATCAACACCTTCCTAAAGTCTTTGGGGAGCAGCTGTAAGGCTGAAAACTACTGTTCAGGTATCACTTCCTCATTAATGCGGCCAGAGAGTTAGCTGCAGAGCATTCAATGCGGTGGTAGCAGCTTTCCCTTAGATATTTTATAGCCTCCCTCTGTCCTGTTCCTTCCAGATACTTATCCTTAACAGTGGAATTGTCCGGAACGTTACTCTTGATGGCAGACTGCACCTCTTGACCTTGGCTTTGCTCAACCAAGGAAGCATTCCTCCTCGGACCGCCCTCTTGAACAATCATGATCAGACCTCATCTCCTCACTCATTAACACGGATTCTTAAGACAGTGTTTACCCGTCCTCGGACTACTTAATGTCCTCGGACTGGGCCCCCGGCCCAATTTATACATAGATATATACCACTGGGCTTATCACCCCTACATAAACAATTTATTGATAACATAACTATTGATCGTTAATTTTATAGAAATTCTGGAAGCATGGAGATATAAGAACAAGATATAATCCAATAGTGGATTTGTCCAAATGGATTTGTAATCCATATATATATATATATTTTGTTCTTTTTTTTTTTTTTAGTTTATTACTTATGTATAGTTTTTAAAATTTTAATCTTTTTAAATACAAAATACAAAATTATAATTTAACCAATCTTCAATAAATAAGCAAATAAGTATTTCCAAACACACTACTAACAGTTGTTTCTAAGCAATATAAATATATATATATATATATATATATATATATATCTATATATATATATATTAATAAGTAAAACTAAGAGAAAATTCAATTAGAGTTTAATTTTGCGCCATGTGTCCTATTTGTTTTAATTTTTTAAAATTTTGTATCAAGTGAGTTAATTCAGTGTTAAAATTGAATTTCAATTAGAGTTTAATTTTATCCCACGTGCCCCATCTAATCTAAGTTTTTTTTTTTTTTTTTAATTTTTGTGCCAAATGAGTTAATTTAGTGTAAAAAATAACGAGTCCAATATAAATAAACCATAAAAAAACATAATCATATATTCAAATCTAATGAGAATATTTTTTATAATATTTCTATTTAGATATTTTATATGCAAAGATATTGAACATAACAAACTGTAATTGAATTGAACGATCTCATGCACCTATTCTCATTCAATTTAGGAAATACTATTTAATCAATTTATTATTTTATTTTGCATCGTATTTAGTAGAATTTCATAGACAATAATTGTGAATTGATATTGTATATGTAGTATCAAATAGTGATTTTCAAAATTATATATGTAATAGCAATGTAATGAGAAACTTAGCATAACCAATATCATGAAAATTGCAAAGAAAAACTATTTTAGTACCTCCAAATGTTCTAATCGAATTATGTCCTATATGTTTAATAACCCAAACTAATATCAATAGCACCACTACAATTCATCATTCTCATGCATGAGCACGGGTTACATACTACTCTCTCTCTCTCTCTCTCTCTCTCTCTCTCTCTCTCTCTATATATATATATATATATATATATTAATAGGTAAAGCTAAGACAAAATTCAATTAGGTTTTAAATTGGATTCTAATTGTTGTCTAATTTTGCGCCACATGTCCTATTTAAGTTTTTTTTTTTTTTAAGTGAGTTAATGTTGTGCAAAAGACAAAGATTCTAATATAAATAAACTATCAAAAACCCAATAAATAAAAAAAGAAAGAGTAAACTCATGTCTATATTAAAAAAACTAAAATAAAAAATTCATATATATATATATATATGTATGGAGAGAGAGAGAGAGAGAGAGAGAGAGAGTAAAACTCATCTATGACTTAAAAAATGTGTAATTCTTATACTAAATATAATTTGAACTCATACATATGTGTAATTGTGATTTTTTTATATATTTTTCCGTGTATATACATGGGTTACACACTAGTATAAATTAGTGGGAGGGCTAGGATTTGATTTTAGGGGTGACATAATTTATAATGCAATGCACATATGCACAAACGTGCATGAGTAATTGAGACCGATCTAAATAATAAATTATTTTGAATATTTGGCAATGTTGTAATACTGGAAAAATTACAGGAAAGTAACATATTATAATATATTATGTCTTTTTTAAAGTCAAAATTCAACTTATAATTCACATGTAATATGAATTTTATAAGTAGACAAACTTCCCATATAGCTAATGCGAATTCAAATATTTTGGTTATTATATACTCATAACATCATCAAATTATAGCATTTTTTAAAGTTTATTGTGAACATATATGCATTTGAAATTTTATAATTTAAATTGAAAACTATATTAAATTTTGCAATTTTAGCATTTTTCAAAGTTTATTGCGTACATATATGCATTTGAAATTTCATAATTTAAATGAAAAACTATATTAATTTTTTCCATTTATTATGTAATTATCCTCATATTTTATTACTTTATACACAAATTTTCATGGAAAACAAAATATTATATTAAGAAATTATGGATAATTACATAATATGATATGATTTTTTTTTTTTTCCCTTTTTCAATTAAAACTCTTTCTTCTTTATTTTTTTTTTCAACCCCTGTTTTTCTTTTATAGGTTTTAAACCTTTCAAAGATATCAACTTATCTATCTACTTCAGGGTTCTTTATGTAAACCAAATGCTGCGAAGGTTTAATGCATATATGGTTGGTGATATTGCTTCTAAGAACTCAAGTAGCTGGATCACATATTAGGATGGCAGTACTATGAGGCCAAATACAAATGGTAGATTGTTGATGCCCACTTTTGACAGAAGGCTCAATGGCAGAAGAAGCCCAACAATAAGGAAAATGAGAGAAAATGGGGTAACAAGCCCAGTGGGCTAAGATGACAAGAATGATGGCCAGCAAGCCCATGAAAGTAAAAAAAAAAAAAAAGTAAGTGGGCCAAGGAAGCCTAATGAATGAAGTGGTAAGCTCATGGAAACAATGAGAGGTAAAGAAGAAGTAAATGGGCCGAAGAAGCCCAATGAATAAAGTGATAAACTTAATGGGCTGACATAGCAGGAATGATGGCCAATAAGCCCATAAGAGTGATAAGAGGTAAAAATGTAGTAAATGGGCCGAGGAAGCCCGAGGAATAAAACAATAAACCCATGAGAGAAATAAGAGGTAAAAAAGAAGTAAATGGGCCAAAGAAGCCCAAATGAGAGAGGTAATAGGCTAATGGGCTGACATGGCAGGAACACCAGCCAGCAAGCCCACGGAGGTAATAAGAAGCAAAAGCAAGGCAAGGCAATCAGGGAGGCCCAAACAGAGAGGTAGCAAACACAATGAAGCAGTATGGTAAGATTAATGGCTAAAAGGCCCACAGCCATGAAGAAGAAAGACAAAAACGCAGGCCCAGTAGGCTATAAAGGCAAAGGCCCTTGCTTGGACAATGCCTAGCCCAAGAAGGGATAAGAGGAAGAAAACACAAGCCCAAAAGCCCACGCATCCTTCATGCCACAAAGGATAAGCACAAACCAATAAATGCAATAGAACCAGTCAATGCAAGAGCAGCAGAAATGGCGTGAAGAGCAGAAGGAGACAAACACAAACGAAGTGGAACTTGCACAAAGGATCAAGGCACCACTTACTTGTACCCAGCCAATACATGAAAGTGTCATGGGTCAAGGTATTCAGATGATGTGGTTTGATAGGGGGGAGAAAGGGGGATCTATTATGGAGTTCCCGCCTAAGCTTCTTTGGGGGAATGTCTTGCTAGGATGACATTTCACCCAAAAGAGGTAAGTATGGGCTAGGACCACTTGATGCATGCCATAGGAGTGGGTGTAGAGAAAATCTCCAATCCTTATCCATTGAGGTAAAACAGAAACGGAGAGAGGTAAAAAACAAGACAAGTAATTTTGTTTAAAAATGGAGAGTGGTGCAACTAGCACACTCTAGATAAAGGTAATGGTTGGACAACCAGCAGGTTAAGGGGCAGTCCTGGAGAGATGCCCACAAGAAGCCTAAAACGGTTGAAGGACAAAAGGGGTAAATTCCATAATGGTAGACAGTATAAAAGGGGGTAGCCATGAACAGTAGGGGGGGGGGGGGGAAGCAGAGCAAGGAGGAGAGGTAGGAAAGAATAGAGAGGAAAAAACACGGAGAGGAAAAATAAAAGATAAAAAGACTAAGTGGTAAAAAAAGAAAACCAAAGAGAAAGTAATGCAGTAGAAATAAAGGCATGCATCAATAAACCACATTTTCTCTCCCTCTCAACATTCCTACTCTCTGAAGGTTGTAAATTGAAGTTCAAACCATTTAGGCCCTCTCTCCAGAATGAGTAACTTCTATGGCAGAAGCCTTTGTTGAGGTTATCTGCGTTGGGAATTGGTTCCCTTCTTGGGTTCATTTCTGCTGAACAGCTTGACCCACAATCCAGTAAACGAGTTATTTTCATTATACTTACTGGGACGATTTCTTACTGTTTGATTAGAAGTTACCAAGTTGTTTACTTTTTCCTGCTGTAGGTTATTTCTGCTTGCTGCATTACCTTGTTGTAACTCTGTTAATTTTATTCACGGTTTTAGTTTTATTTAGCACGTTTTATTACTATTAGTTAACCTACTGTAGCATATTCTTGTCGTAATATCTGTAACAGTCACTCCTGCTATGACCACACCTTGCATCCAGCCCATAGCACTCACATCAGGACGCGTCTACATCGGGTAAGCCTGACTTATGCACAAACTAGTCGGAAGTGTAGTCCCAACAAGGCCAGTCCCAACTCTCTTACTCCAAACTAACGAGCCACAGTGCAGTAGAAGGGGTTAAGGCCCGACAATACAAAAAGGCCCCCACATAGATACTTAGAGATAATAAAATAAAAAAATAAAAAACAAACAAACAAACAAAGGTAGGGGGGTAGGCATGTGTTACTCTCTTATAGTATTGCTAGTAGTTATTAATTTATTATGGACGTGAAGCTGTTATATAAGAACTGGGCCTAAAGTTCTTTATTTTGATTTGCAATGGACTGTAGATAAAATTATAATTTGAACCCAAAATAATTAAACTTGGTCCTATCAAAAATTAAAAATTGGTCCAAAGAACCCAACAAGAAAATTAGGCATCTTGTCTATTCCTATGATTGTGAACTATAAGATGAGTGTGTGTGAGTTGGTTTTTTTTTTACTATTAGTGAAAATCAAAGCATGTTTGTTTAATTAAAATGATCAAGTCTTGTTTAGTTGCTTGGCTTTGATTGTTTGTTAGTTGAGAACTAAAATTGAAATTTTTCTTTATATATATATATATATATTTATATTTATATATTAGTATGCACACTTTACTTGGTATTTTATTCGGTGCATTTTAAAGGAGTACTAGTATCGATTTTATGGTTGTTATGGTATATACTGTTAGTACAATCATTACCGATACAATATTGACTTTCATAGTATGCATACTTTACTATGATACCTCAGTTTGAGAAGGCATGCAGTTACTCTATATTGAAATTTTCACCTTTTTTTAGGCGAAAATACTATTTTCATCCCTACATTTTCACCACATTTCCACTTTGGTCCCTACTTTTTATTTTTACCGCTTTTAATCCCTATTTTGAAAAAAGCGTTCCATTTTGATCCCTACCGTCATCTCAATAACAAAAATATCCTACTTAGCAAACGGATTGCTGTGTTGGCACAAATAATGATGACGTGGCCAATAAAATAATAAAAAAAATTAATTAACATTTAAATAATGCCACATCTACATTTTAAATATTAAAAAAAGCTACGTCAAAAAAAAATTAAAACAACATTCTAAACTAATGATTTTTAAAATAAAATAAAATCAAATCAAATAATTAAAATAAAATATCCTTTTCCTTCCATTATTTTCTTCAGAAGAACATATTCATGTATGTTTTTTGTGTTCTTCCCAGAACATGACTATTCATATTCATGTTCTTAGCAAATTAATTCTTAATTTCTTTTCATTTCTTTGTCTTTCTTGTACTTTCTCTAAAGCCAAACACATCAAAACTCCAATCAATAACAGTTAAATAAAATAACATTTAACTAAGCATTTCTTGGCAACGTCAATCTCAAGATCTGAACATTTTTCTCTCCTAATTGGTAATCCAGAAAATCTCTTTCTCACAAACCCAACAAATTCTCATTCGTAAACACAAAAAACTCCCTTTCACAAATCTAGAATATCCCTTCCCAACACACACAACAAATAGTCCTTTCACAAACCCACAAACCCAAATTATCCCTTCTTAACGCATACGGCAAATGAGTTTTTCAAATTTGTCAAAAATCCAAAACAAATAGAACAAACCCAAGATCAGCTTCAGATCCTCTTCAAATTCAATCCCAAGATAGAGAGAGTGAGATGAGAAAGTGAGGAGGAAAGGAAAACTGACCCACCACACCCGACCAAAAAACTAACCCACCACCTGTGAACCTTGTTGATCCCACCACATATAACACATTCTTCCTCCTCACGAAGTGAAACTACAGGGCCGACTTGCAGAACCCATTGACTAGGAGGATCTTACCAAGTTGTGGTGGTAGCAATGAACGAAGGAGATGAACGGTGGGAGCTTTGGCCAAGGGGAGCTATTGAGCTAGGGTGAAGAGATGTTGGAGAGTGAAAGAGAGGAAGTTTGATATTAAAGGTTGTTGAGGTCTAAAAAAGTCACAGTACCCAAGTCCAAAGAAATAAGCGCAAGGGGCCACAGAAAAGAGAAGAAATGGTAAGCCCAAGAGGCTTGAAGCCCAAAAAACATCAAGAAGAAAAAGGGCAAGCCCAGAAGCTCATGAGAAAAGAAGAAAGAAAAAGAAAAGAAGCCCATGTCAGAAGATTGAAGAAGAAAGCTGAGCCGGGATCTTCGGAGACTGCCAAAAGGCTCGGGATCCCCCAAGCGTGTAAATACAGTCAAGAAAAGATTAAGACAGTTCAAAAGAAAAAGACAAAAAAAAGGAACATAAGAAAACAGAGGAGAGGGCACGTCCTTCTCAAACGTCAAGTGACCCAGAAAGAAAAAGAAGAGAAAAACTCAGCGACTTCTCATAGCACAAGTGGGTAGCACCTCAGGGAACCAGAATGAAGAAGTACAAAAAAGGGAGTAGCAGCGAAAGACTTTCAAACCGGCAGAGTGGGATTTCGCCCATTTGAGAAAAAAGATAAAGAAGAAGGACGGCCAAAAGCTGGACCGTAAAGAACGTGACCTCAGCATACTCCGAAATAGGTAATCAGCCATGGACTTTCAAAGAAACAAAACTAAAAGGAAGGAAAGAATGAAGAACAGGGAAACTGAACCTTCTGGGTGATGGGCACAACACATACTCTGGTACCCAGAGGGCAAAACAGGGGAATCAATAGTTTCCCTAGGACTCCAGAATAACACTATAAAAAGGGGGGAAGGATTGCGAAGAGAAGGGCAATTTTGGGGGGACAGGAGAATTATTGAGAAAGTTTTGTCAAGAAGAAAAACTTAGAGAAAACTAGTAAAATTACTTCCCGGTATCCTAGAGAAAGCCACTATAGCACATACTCGGATTCAAAAAGAATCAAACTTTGCAAGTCTTAAAGGTTAGGATAACCATTTAAGGCTGTAACTTTTGAGCTTGCTTGAACCTTGTATCACGTCTTAGTGAGCATACTGTAATCATAATAAAGAAAATTCAATGAAATATTCTCTACTGATTTGAGGATCCCTAACCATTACTTTGTACTTTTACTGTTTTGTTCTCTGCATTACTTTGCTGTTTTGATTTTTGTTCAATACAAATATCTTTGTTTGTTAGTCTATATGTATTGTAGGAGGCATGCCCTGTGCACCACTTGATTCTTAAACAGCCCTTTAGCTGCGGTGAATCAAAGCCCGGTCCACCAAACTACAACTACTCGGCCCAGGATCCTTGGGCATGAGTGCTACAGAAAAAACACTCTCACAAAGGTCATCTAAGATTAGAGAGAAAGTTGCAAGAAAATCTGTTCATATTTTTGAAATTATTTTATTTTTAAAATTGAAAAATTTAAAAAGAAAATGGTTTTGATTTTAAATTCATTTTAAATGCTGACATGGATTTTTTTTAATGTTAATTAAAATTACTTATTATTATTTTATTAACCACGTCATCATTTAGTGTGTCAACACAGCAATCCATTTGCCACGTAGGATGTTTCCATTACTAAGATAACGGTAATGACCAAAACGAAACGCATTTTTCAAAATAGGGACTAAAAGCGGTAAAAATAAAAAGTAGGGGCCAAAGTGGAAATGGGGTGAAAATGTAGGGACGAAAATAGTATTTCCACCTTTTTTTTTTATAGTGAGTTCATTTCTAATAACAAATTATCTAGAAAACCCTTTTGAGACTTGAGTAATTTTCACAAAATTTAATTTATTTTTTTGTTAATAACTAGTATATAAAGCTACAACAATTTATAATTAAAAAAACAATTAAAAAAAAAAAAAAACAAACAAACAAACAAAGAAATGAGTGGACAGTGGTCCACCTACACTTTGCAAAATTTTCCCCATTTTTTGTCTTTGATAAACAATTAAGTAATACTATATCCACAACATTTTCACAATAATTATGAAGTGGTAACCTATTATTGGTTCTAGTTTAAGCCTACCACTAACATCACTTTTTTAATTATCAATTACAAATTGCCATCTAAAATTTGTTGTGAAAATGTTGTAAATATAGTATTACTCTAAACAATTTATTTTTAGTAACACTAGGGACATACCAATTTCACAACATTCCTAAATTAGAATAGCAAAAAATTTAAGAGAAGTGTTACGTCTACAATGTTTTCATAACAAATTATAAATGGTAAGTTCTTGTTGGTTCTAATTTCATTCTACCACTGAAATTACTTTTTTGTCTATCAATAACAATCTATCACTTAAGATTTGTTATGAAAGTGTTGTAAAAATGTTGTGGACATAGCATTTCTCAAAATTTTAAATTAGAGATTGTTGTGAGCCTACGTGTGAGTTGGCAAACATTTTGTTGTGTCCATCGCATTACTATTTTATTATTATTATTATTATCTATTGACTAATATTTGGGGTCTAATTAATACTTTTATAGGTATAAAAATATCTCTATTGGTTAAAATTTGGGGCCCTTGTTCCACCTAGGGGCCTTAGGTGATTGTCTAATTGGCAGTGGTGGGGCTGGCCTTGTCATTAACACACCAAACTATACAACTCGCATTAGAACATTTTTACCTAGCCAAACTAGTTAAACAAATATATCCTCGCATAACAAAAATAGTTACATGAATACCTCCATTAACTCTGTTTATAACTCTTGATACAGATGGTAGTGTTCTCTTTAATTTGGGGATAATAGGTAGATGGGGTGTTTTTAGAGACTGACACGGTCATTGGTTGTTAGAATTATATGGGTAAATGATAACATTTACCATTTCCCATCAGCTTTAACTTTTGAAACAATCGGTAATTTAACACTAGCTGAGAGGGTCCTTGTTGCTTGGTATCAAAACTAATAATATTGCATAATTATGGACACTTAGGCATTGATTAAACTTAGCTTGAAGATTATGATATAAATATATAATTTTAGAAGTGGATTCACAACTTGTGATTAATTAACCAACAAACATGTGGTGTATTGGCCCCGAATATTTCTATTTCGGTTTGTGATTACAGAAATTTGTTAGATTGTGAATGGACCGTCCATTCACATCACATATATAGTAAAACTAACAAATGTGCAGATGGCTTAGCTAAAAGGGAACAAGAGTAATCCGACAACTTAGAAGAATTTGAAAACTACCCATCTTTTATGCATCACTGTTTTGTATAAGATAATTAGGGGTGTGCACGGGTCATGTTGGGCGGGTGGAGGGCAATAGTTTTAACCAACCCACCATTAGTGGGTTGAGAAAATTCCAATCCATCATCGATCCACCAATCTATAAATCCATCGGGTTAGCAAATTCAAATTTTTAAATGAGATTATTTCAATTAAATTGGATAATTGTTTGCTCCCTCAAATAATAAAAATAAAAAAAATAAAAAAAGAGGAAAGAAATTTTTTCATTTTTATTAAAAATAATTACAAATACTACATTATTTGTTATTAGATTGACTAAAATTTTATCACACTACAAAGAAAAACATCTCAATTTAGACATGTACATAAAGTAAGAATAATAATAAAATCTTAAAGAGAGCGGCTGGAGTTTATTAGGGAAGAGAAATGTGAAAATAAAAATAAATAAAAAGAAAGAGAAATATATGAGAGAAACAAAGTGGGTTCGAGTTACACCTGGTGTAACATTACTTAAAGTTACACCATCCAATATTTTTAATTAGATGTGAATTTTGATAAATCCACCGCTGGATTACATTATCTTCGTATATTATCCATATTTACAAAATTTAAAGATGATCAAAGATCAATAGCCATGTCATCAATCAATTGTTTAAATTCAAGTTTTTGTAGTTTAAAATAATGCAAAAAAGATGAGTTTATGGATCAAATGGTAAATTACATCCAATTGGCATGAAAATTACCATGCATATTAAGAACATATAGAACATGTAATTTAACGATTAGATTTCAAAATATGAATTCAATAATAAGTTATTGAGTGATATAACATTCCTTAGAGTTACACTATGTGTAACTTGAACCCATGGACGGAGCCATGGTTGGACTTGGGAGGCAATGCCCACCCCCCTCCCCCCCAATTTTTAAAAAATATTATTATTGTAGGGCCACGGAAATCTGGCGGCCCAAACTCACTTAGAATAGTGAAATTTGTGCTATCCAGCTAGGCCTAAACCAATAAATATTTGTAAAGAGAGTGGGGTAAAACAAGTTGGGCTTAGTCTGAGGATTTAGACAGAGAGGGAATGAATGACAGTCATAGATTATGTATATAAATGGTTTTTTACAATATCGCCTAAGGACAATGTTCTTGCGCAAGGATCTCCCCTGTTCTCTCTCTCTCTCTCCCTCTTTCTATCACTGTTCTTATTCTAATCTCGTTTTTCTCCATTTTTCTCAATCCTTTCATCTAGAAGTCCTCTTTCTTTATATACTCCTAAGCTTATTACATCCTAACCCTCCATCTACAATCCTCCAGACTCTCCTTAGGACACTTGTCCCTTTAAAATTCTGTTGAAGGTGGTAGAAGAAGCTACTTAGCTGTGAATTCTACAGTTCAGGTCACTTCTTCATCAATACAGCTGATAAAGTTGTTGCCAGTCATTTAATGCGAAGGCAGTAGGAGAGCTTTCATTGGAAACTTCCTTCACCTACCTTGACTCTCTCTGGACACCATCCTCTCCATTCAGACTTCCAAGAAGTATTTTGTCTCATCTCCTCCTATCCTTGGGCGAATCCCCTCATCGGGCTTAGAATGCTTTTATAATGATAGTCACAACTTGTTGTATCCTTCCTCGGTCCTCGGGTCCCCACAATTATATATATATGGGTACTAATTTTAGCAATTTTGTTTTATAAAATTACATTTCTGCTCCCTTAACAATATCATTGATTCTTTTAAGGGTATTGTTAAAGTCACAAATTTTTCTACAACATTTTTAGAAATTGTTAAGGTAGGAAATTCTTATTGGTTTGCATTTAGATCTACTACTTACATTATTTTTTTTTACTTACCAATAACCACTCATCACATAAACAATTTGTAAAAAAGTTTGTAACTTTAGCATTTTTCTCATTTTAAAGACCATTAAAAAAATATATAGATCTAAAATTTAAAACGAAATACACAAACCCCAAAAAATTAGTTCAATAACAAAAATTACCAATAGTAAAACTATAAAAAAAAAAAAATTAAGCCTAGTCAACCAATTTTACCCAAACAAATAACCTAACCCTTTAAAAAATTTTAAACAAAATAATTTTTTTTTTCTTACCCAGCAGAGCACACATCAAAGACAAAAAAAAAAAAAAAAAAAAAAAAAACCACTATAGCTAAGCAACAATAGAGTCGAGTCGAAATTACTACACACAACAAATAGGCAAAGCTGTCCCATAACTCTAAGTTCTGGTTCCATCTCTGCTTGAATCCAACCATTTGTGTGTGTGTGTGTGTGTGTGTGTGTGTGTATATATATATATATATATAGAGAGAGAGAGAGAGAGAGAGAGAGAGAGATGCTTGAATTCAACCGCTAAATTATTTATATAACTCGTCCAACCCAATTCACCCTACTTAATGGACTCACATGAATTGGATCAAGTCGGTGCAAGTTGGGCATATTAGCGGGTTTGGCAGTTATTTTGTTTTTTTCACAACCCAAGGGATACGAATCATATGATGCCAATGGAGAGTGGAGAAAAATGAAGGTTTTTAACTTTTAAAAGGTTGTTGGGGATTCTAGCATTTTGTCCTTATTTTTTAAAAAAATTTAGCAATATGTCCATGTTTTGAAACTATTTAGGTTTATGCCCCTATTTTGAAACTCGATTTTAATAAAATCGAGTTTCGATTGGTTTAAAATCGAGTTATGTCCGATCAAATTTAAAAATAAAAATAAAAAAATTCATGGAACTCAAGTTCATGCTCGAGTTCCATACCTATAGCCACGTTCAGGGAGACCTATAGTGGCGTTTTAAATGGAAATCGAGCTCCACAAACTCGAGTTCCATGCAGTTTATTTTTATTTTTTATTTTTTTTAAGTTTGATCGCCCCAAACCTATAACTACGTTCAAGGAGTGCTATAGTGGCATTTTAAATGGAAGGAGTGCTATAGTGGCATTTTAAATGGAACTCGAGCTTAATGAACTCGAGTTCCATGCAAGTTTTTTTTTTTTTTTTTTTAAATTTGATTGCCCCATACCTATAGCTGCGTTCAGGGAGTGTTATAGTGGCGTTTTAAATGGAATTTGAGCTTCATGAACTTCCATGAAATTTTTTTTTTTAATTTTTTAATTTTTTTTTAAAATTTGATCGCCTCATACTCGATTTTCTACAAATTGAGTTTTTCATTGAAACTCGATTTTGAGAAAATTGAGTTTCAAAATAAAAGCATAGATCTAAATAGTTTTAAAATAAAGCCATATTACTAAATTTTTTAAAAAATAAAGACAAAAGACTAGAATCTCCAAAAGTTGTTGTAGCCCAATGTTTAGCAAAAACAAGAGAAAAGTCAACAGATAAATTTGTTGCTCGAAAGATGTGTCAAAGGGTAATCTTGCATGGCCAGGCAGCGGCTACCTACAATCACGACTGACCACCCAAGTTTCTTTTTATTTTTATTTTTGGATTATTATATTTAATTTTTTATGATAAGTAGTGTAACTGATGAGTGAAATTATTCTGGCGCAAAGTAAAAGTAGGGTAGCCATTAGTCAATGCTGCTGAAATAATATTAGTGTAAACGTACTTTTAGTCTTTATATTTTACATTTTTTTTTTTTTGATCTTTATATTTTTTTTATCACTTTTAGTCTCTAAACTAATTAATGCGTGACATTTAGGTCATTTTCGTCACCCAACTAACGGCAAAAGCTGACGTGGCTAACAGTGGAATAAAAAATTAATATAATCACACACATTAATTAATTAATTAAATTAAAAACAAACATTAAAAAAAAAAATTCATTAGTTTTTGGGAAGAACATGACTGTTCATATTCTTCATATTTTTCATGTTCTTCCCTAAACATGTTTGATTGCCTAGAAATTTAAAATATCAAAGATTTAAAATAACGCATCGATGCCCTTGAGTCCTCTCTCCAATCATCAACATTTTCTCCAGAAAATCAAGATTTTCTTTCAAACTAAACACTAAAATTCATCACATTTAACAAACAAACATAAACACAAACCCATAAATTTTCTTTCCACCCGAACCCAAACCTAGAAATTTTATCTCTACCCAAACACAGAAAAATCTAGCCACCACCTCCACCGATTGAACCCAGCCAACAAACATAAACACAAACCTAACCAACAAACTTAAACACAAACCCAGAAATTTTCTTTCTACCCAAACACAGAAAAATCCAGCCACCACCTCCACCGATCAAACCCACCACCACAACACTTATCAAACAATCAAGAGAGAAATAGTCAGGTTTAGATAAAGGGAAAGTCAGAGATTAAGAGAAAAACAACCCACCACCACCGATTGAACTCGAACCCATCAAACTTGCTAGAAGAGTCGTCTAATCCCCAGACGATTGCCTCACTTCGACTTGGTCTCAGCTCGCACCCAGCAAAGACGTGGTCAAGCCTAGGAGTCAAGCTACGGCGTCGACTCGAGAACGGTCTTGTCATGGAGAAGCTTGAGGTTGTCATCACCCTTGCCGAGAAAGTGAGATCGAGAGGTAGAGATAGAGGTTTGGAGAGATTTGATGGAGACTGTGGAATAGCTTAGAGAGAGGAGAAGAGAAATTTTTTTTTTTTTTTTTTTGATAAATGGAGAAGAGAAATTGGTTTATAAGGATTTGTTTGGTTTTAGTTAGGAATTGTAATTGGAAATGGAATTGGAAGGAAGAGATGGTCTGAACATGTTTCCAACCAAAGATTGGGGAAAAAACATGTTTTTCCAAATATTCTAATGAAAAAGAAAAATTTCCGAATATTTTGTTTTTTAACTTTGTTCAAGATACTTTTTAGATCTAAATTTTTGTGATTTTTGGGTTTTAATTCTGTTTTTTATTTAGTTAAAATTAATAAATTAATTTTTTAAATTTATTTGCTGATGTGGCATTTTTTAATACTAAAATAAAAAATTTTATTATTATTTTAATGTTTTTAAATAATTTTAATTCTCTCCATCAGCCACTTCAGCTTTTCCTGTTAGTTGGCTGACGGTAAGGACTTAAATGTCACGCGTTAATTGGTTTAGGGACTAAAAGTGGTAAAAATAAAATGTAGGGACCAAAATGAAAAAAGTGCAAAATGTAGGGATTAAAAGTGCATTTACGCCAATAGTATTTTAAGAAAACAATTTTCAGTATTTAAACAACATTACACATGTTTTTACACACTTTTTTACTCACACATATTTTCAAAAAATACAAACAATATTACTAGAATAACATTACCAAATGCCCTCTAAATTTTTTGAGTGCACGTAAATTATGATTTTTGTTATACTTTGTACCCTGACGTTAAATTTGGTGTTAATTTCGATGAAAATTTAAAATTTAGGGTACAAAGTGTAATAAGGAGGTCTGTTTGGGATCCGTTTATTTTCTTGAAACTGAAAACTTTTTGCTAAAAGTACTATAGATATAGATAAAGGTAAAAGTTAGCTGAAATAGTATAATGGGACCCATAAATAGTACCAAAAGTGCAGTGGGGCCTATGAATAGTAGGAAAAATAAACTAAATAGTAAAATAAATTAACATTTTAATTTGGAGCCAAACACACATGGAATATAAATTAGGGTGGTAAAGTGTAATTTTTCATTTGTTTTTAATAGATTGAGAAGAGAGGTAATTAGGTATTTTCACATAGTGTCATACTTTTCCATCCAAGTTAACACCAAACTTAACGTTGGGATGTAAAGTGTAACAAAAATTATAGTTTAAGATGCAAAACGTGCATTCAAAAAGTTTAAGGTACAAAGGGTCTGTTTGGATTGAACTTATTTTGCTGAAACTGAAAACTGAAAATACTGTAGCAAAATAATTTTTAAATGTGTGAATAGTGTCGGGGAACCCATTTTTAATGAAAAAGTTGTTAAAAAGTGGAATTTGTGGATCTGTGAACAGTGCACAAGTGTACTGTTCACAGAAGACCGGGTCAACAGTTGCGACTGAAAAGGAAAAAAAAAAAAAAAAAAGAAGAGAAAACGCGTTAAAACGCAGACGCAGCACGTTTAAGTGTTATGCAAACCTACACAAAGTGGAAAAATTATTGTGTACCCCCGGAGTACCATAAATGCGTATTCCCTCTTCTCACATGAATAGTGGGTCTCACTAATTAAATTCATGGTGGGACCCACCATTCATATGAGAGGGGGGAATACGCATTTATGGTACTCCAGAAGTATCTAATAATTTTCCCACAAATTGTAACATAAAATATAATTTTAAGTGGTAATGGTAGTTTTTCCAAAAATTACCAATCATTTTTTTATTATACAAGTATTCGAATTTTTATCACACAATTTTAACAACGCATTCTATGATCTATATATCTATCCCACCAAACAATTTTCAATATGGAAAGCCGAATCGATCACATCACATCACATATCTAATCTATCAACAGACTAAGATGACGCGGCAACATTTAATTATTAATTAATTATTAGTGTAACAACCTGGAACTTTCTCACGCACTTCAATAAAAACAACTTGAGTTAGGCGCAAGGACAATTTCGTAACTTACTTCGTAACATCAACAAAAACCAGCCCCGGTTCAAGTGAGAATGAGATCATCAGAATTCTCAAAATTTAAAAAGTTTAAGTAGAAGTAGAATAGAACGAACAACATCATCACGCAATCTCATGCCATTTTTACAACTTGAATCTGTCATTTTCTATTTCTTCCTACCACTCACCAAATTTAAATCATGGCAAAAAAAAAAAAAAAAAAAAAATTTAAATATTAAAAAAGAAAAAAAAGAAAGCAAAAACCCGATTCTCCTCGTCCTTCACACTTTACTATAAAAGACTACTTAATAATAATAGTAATAAAATCTCAGCTAGCTATTTCTTCAAAACACTTCTGCTCCGTACACCTTTCTTTCACTATTTCAGACGCAAAGTTGAGAAACGATGGCGTTTCGGGCGGTGATGTCGAGGCGGGTCACGAATCGGAGCTCCGATATTGGAGCGAGGTGGATGTCAACGTGGTGGGGGAACGTGGAGCCTGCAGCGAAGGATCCGATTCTCGGCGTTACGGAGGCTTTCTTGGCTGATCCCAGTCCCAGTAAAGTCAATGTCGGAGTTGTAAGCTCCTTAATTCTCACTCCTAACTATCTTCTTTTTCTTCATATCTCTCTGTTTGGTTGCTCGGAAAATGGACAAGGAAAGAAACTAGCAGGAATTCTGAATGTTACTATTATGTTTACGTTGCCTTGATTTTTTTTTTTTTTTTATGAATTTGAATAAAACAGTTATTATTTTATTTGGATCAAAAGCCAAAGAGCTTAGATTTGAAATTGCATGTTTTAGATTTCTAGCGCCTTTGATAGTTGCAAATCTAAGATCTAAGATGAAACTGCATCAATTTCTTTTTTTTTCTTAATAGCCAAACAGAGATAAATACCGAAATTTCGGTTGCAGTTGTTAGTTGTTAATAGGTTTTAAATGTCCGTTTGGTTGCTGAGAAATCCAAAGAAATTTAAATCTTATATTTTCCTTAGCTAAAAATATTGAAAATGTTAAGTTGGTGCTCTGTTGTGTGATGAAGATCTCAGCTTCTTCAATTCCCAAAGAACAAATTTCAAATTCAATATAGTTTTAATTTCTATCATATCTTGCATTTTATCTGCATTGAATGATTTTGATAATCAAGTTGTGTTCTTTAGTTGATTCCACTTCTAATTCTTTATTATATGTGTAAATGTGAATTAAAAAGGGCGCTTACCGCGATGATAATGGAAAACCCGTTGTTCTCGAATGCGTTAGAGAAGCAGAGAGGAGGATTGCTGGACACTCAAACATGTGAGTTTCTTACTTTCTTATATATTAATTTTCATTTGAGACAGTTTATATTATTATACTCATGTGTGATTACCATTTCCATACACTGTATTATTTAATCCACTATGTCGTTCCCTTTTAATGTACTTTTAATAGTTGCATAA
This sequence comes from Quercus tomentella, assembly GCA_028535165.1. Classification (NCBI taxonomy): domain Eukaryota; kingdom Viridiplantae; phylum Streptophyta; class Magnoliopsida; order Fagales; family Fagaceae; genus Quercus; species Quercus tomentella. The sequence continues at coordinate 41,316,679 of JAPQVY010000100.1, read as the reverse complement.
TAATAATCATGCTCATTTGTATTGGTTTTTTACTATTTCAAAACTTGCAACTTTTGTGGTGGTCCCATTGGCTTTACTTTTTTCCCTTCACCAACCAATTTGATTCTTTTAATCTTTTCTCATGTTTCACTCAATGGTCCATGTTTTAGATTCTGGACACTCTTGGTGTTAGAATTTTTATCTTTCTCCACTATTTGCTAGTGGGTTTGGAGTTGGACCCCTTGCACCCCCTTTATTTTTTTCTTCATTTTTAAATATATTAAATCTGTTTCTTGGCAGAGCTCATGCTTCTTTTCATCTAATATGTGAAATTGACAATTGTTTAAAAATCAGGAAAACATGCTATTATTGTTAAAAAATTTATGGGAATTACTCTGGTAGATTTTTGGCAGTAAACTTGTAAAGAATGTGTTAGCACTTAGCAATGAGCAGCCAGAGTAGACGACATTATACTCTTGACTATTGACAGCAGATTCCACAATGAACCTGGTCATGACTCATGATAAGGGGATCTTATTGGTCTTTGTATATTAAGCTATTTATGTATCTAATTTCCTGTTGCTGCATTAGGTGGTTCATAGTCAGATCTGGCTCAAGATTTTCATATTTGAGGGATCTAAATAATTCAATTTATACCCCACTAGACAAAAATAATCTGTATACAAAATCCCTAAAATGATTTCGTGTGCTCGACAAAATTTTATCTGGGAAAGGAGTTTGGGGATCATATTTTTTACAATAAATTTTTTTAAAGGACCTGAAATTTGCTTTTTCTTTTTGCTTGTACTATATGGCTGGCTCAGTAGTTTAGTTATAAAATGAAAGGCTTTTATCTGTTTTGGAATACAATGCCTGGAAAGTTGAAAATTCTTTAGGAGTGCATGAAATTTGTAGAATATGAACCATATCAGGTATGCAGGGTTATACTTATATTATATACAACAAAATTAAAGAAACAGACATAGAATTATCCTTACACAGAGAACACGCAATATGTATAACTTTTTCAATTTCTTGAAAAGCAATGCTATAGAAACCAAATTTGGGACAATACCTCAGAATTGTCCCTTCTAATGCATATAGATTTAAACATGTATGTGTACCATGGAGAGAGGGTTGTTGCTCATCGAAGTGTTCAAACAGTTGTAGCCACAGGAATAAAACATTTTAATTATAACACCAATACAAATGCTTTGCTCATTCAGAAAAAAAATAAATAAATGCTTTATTCATTTTGTCTCTTTCGGGCAGGGAGTATCTTCCTATGGGAGGAAGTGTCAAGATGGTGGAAGAAACGCTAAAACTGGCCTATGGGGAGAATTCTGAGTTTATCAAAGATAAAAGAATAGCAGCAGTACAATCTCTATCTGGTACTGGTGCATGCCGACTTTTTGCAGACTTTCAAAATCGTTTTCGTCCTGATTCCCAAATTTACATACCAGTCCCTACCTGGGCCAAGTGAGTATCATGGGACACACTGCCTACAAATCTTTGATAATTCTTTCCCCGACTCCCATTCCCCACCCAAATTTCCTTTCTCGAATTTATTTCTAAATTCAGAAGGTTTATGTTGTATTCTGTTTCTCCCTTTATTAGTTATGTCCTATGGGCCTCTAACATGTGATTTCACAGCCACCATAACATCTGGAGAGATGCACAAGTACCTCAAAGGACCTTCCATTACTATCACCCAGAGACTCGAGGGTTAGATTTTGCATCACTGATGGATGACATAAAGGTAAGCAAGACAAATCTTAACTCTCAACTACCTTATTTGTACCTCATTGCTGAGACTTCCTGGTTTACTCCTGGCCGTTGTTTTCATAGCTTCATTGCTGACAAACATTTCTTTTCCCTGCCCTTTAAAAATGGATATAGAATGCTCCAAATGGCTCATTTTTCCTCCTTCATGCTTGTGCTCACAATCCCACTGGAGTGGATCCTACAGAGGAACAATGGAGAGAGATGTCATACCAGTTCAAGGTAAACATTACATGATATTATTTTTTATTATGGTCTTTTCCTTTTAAAATTTTCAGTACTCCTTTGGTATATATATTGAAAATTATTATCATTTTCAGGCAAAGGGTCATTTTGCTTTCTTTGACATGGCATATCAAGGTTTTGCTAGTGGTGATCCAGAGAGAGATGCAAAGTCTATCAGGATTTTTCTCGAGGATGGACATCTAATTGGAATTGCTCAATCATATGCAAAAAATATGGGACTGTATGGCCAGAGAGTGGGATGCCTTAGGTAATCGTCTATTTTATCCTGTGAATGAAGGTTTCTTTTCTTCGTTGGACTTCAATAGGACTCTATGGGTCAATTATTGATCTTTAATGTGATTCTGTTTTATTGCTTTATTTTGAAGCTGTGATAATGAGTGATTTGGCAGTAATTGGGGGTGGCAATATTGGTGGAAAACATTATTTTATGATCACACACTATTGCACCCTGATTGAATCAATTTAGTAATTCAAACTTATCCACAAAAGTCAGTTTAGTTGCTTATTTGCTTCTTTAGATTTTATAGGCAAACTAGATGAGTGAATCTCCATCAGCACCCTTCCAAAGCTATGAAATCGTCAAAAGATAAAAAACTAAAATCTAAGAAAACAAGAAAATACTTCAAGTGTGTGAGAAATAGGAATAATGTTTGTTGAATTAATTTATTCTGCAATGTCTAGTTTCTTGTTGAGTTGTATCTTGGACATTACTTCCTAAAGCTCACTAGGTAAATGATGCAATATATGGCTTATCCACAGACTTCTCTTTTGCTTGTTAAGTAAATTCAAAAAGAAGGAACTCAACCGTTCTTTACAATTCTTTGCAGTGTGCTTTGTGAAGATGAAAAACAAGCTGTGGCTGTTAAAAGTCAATTGCAGCAGCTTGCCAGACCTATGTATAGTAACCCACCTCTTCATGGTGCACTCATAGTTTCAACTATTCTTGGTGATCCGGAGTTGAAGAATTTATGGCTTAAAGAAGTTAAGGTAATTTCCATAGTACAATTCCTTTTTCTTTTTCTTTTTTTAATACATAAAATCTCTTTGTAGAATAGGACACTATTCAATTTTGTACATAAATCTGAGTGCCGTGACACTCTATGCTTCAGAGGGAGATAATGGCATAAGCTAGGCTTCAGGGCTACGCTTTTATAAATGCATGAAAGGCTTGATCAAGGCTCTTGTCTGGTCAATAATTACTTAACATGCCTTTTAAAATTTAGTTTCTCTGCCTTCCAAACTTCCTTTATCATTTATAGTAATTTATGCATGTTGGCTTGCAATTTCAACAAAGTTTAATGAAATATTCAGACTTATGTACTACATGACTCTCATGTTTGTTTGATATTTAAGATCTTACACATTATTGTGTGGTAATCCTGCAACCTTCAAATAAGCAATCTGATTATTGTGATGTACATGTAATTTTACTTAGAAGAAAATCATTGCCATTTTTTCTCGAGACCATGTAACTTTCAGCATCATTTTGATTAAAATCTCCAAAGTTCACATTATCATGTGTTGTTAAATTTATATCAAACAATTCATACTAATTATTGTTCTTCAAATCCCTTGATTTTAAGTGTTCAAATCCAAACACAACTTAAATGAATCTATCATTATCATCTTTTCTCCAGGTCATGGCAGATCGCATCATCGGAATGCGAACAGCTCTACGAGAAAATCTTGAAAAGTTGGGATCACCCTTATCATGGGAGCACATAACTAATCAGGTATCTTAAAATTTGTTAGAGTTACTTATAATCAATTCTGGTGCCTCACCTTTTTTTTTTATTATTATTATTTTAAATCTCCAATTTGAACCATTTGCTCAAGTTGATATTCTAATCATTATGGTCCTTGTAAACAGATTGGTATGTTTTGTTATAGTGGGTTGACCCCTGAACAAGTGGATCGTTTGACGAGCGAATTTCATATTTACCTTACTAGAAATGGTCGTATCAGGTAATATGTCATACTATCAATTTTCTTTTATATAATCCCATAACAATAGGATTTTTCTGATATGTGAAAAAAAATATTTGTACACAGTATGGCGGGTGTCACTACAGGTAATGTTGGATACTTAGCTAATGCCATCAACGAGGTCTCGAAATCTGCTTAGTGGCTTGTTCCAGAAGTCAAATTCTTAGAGGGTGCCTTAGATATAAAGTCGAAGACATCACAAATTTCATTGGGATTTTTGTAATCTTCCTTCCCATCCATAAATGAATTGGAAAGGATGTAATAAAAGAGACATCATTATATGCTCATCCTAATTTTTTCCACCAATAATGGTGAGGGTTTTTTTTTTTTTTTTTTGGGTGGGAAACCCCATCTTGTAATACATGAACCATGAAAATGGCTACACCTAAAATTTGTGTGGAAACCTATTGGTTCTAGTTAAAAAAATACATCTGAGCTGGAAGGATTTTGACATATCCAAGGCATATACATTTCTGTTCTTATCATTTGATGGAGTCAAATTAAAGAATTTTTGCGGTAACTAGTTGCTCTTTGACTTGTTCGGATAATTAACTTTGATATAAAACGTGCAGGCATGTGTAGACTGTAAAGTAATTATAGTCAAATATGATGATATTCCATGCCAACAGGCTACAAGTTCGATTGGCACCTACCCCCCATCCCCAGTTCTCATCTGGCAGGTCGACCTGCCTCTCTCATCCCCTCCCCAAAAGGCCCAATATTTCACGTTACCTGGTGTTTATCCATATCTCTCTCTTAATTGTTATTCAGCCCAAAAAAAGGGATCCGGATCCTCTCCATTTCCCTTTGAAATGGAGAGTACCCATTTTACGGACAAGATCAATTTGAAATGAATCTAAGGTGAAGGCTTTGCCACCTCATTTAAAAGTATATATCTCAACCCAACAACTTAACTCTAGCTAATTTTAACGGCGGTAAGTAAACTAACGTTTGAAAAAAAAAACATAGACTGCGTTAACTCTGCTGCAACCAAATTTGATATCTCACTCTTTGGGCTCCTTTCCGTTGTGCAGTCCATAAGGGGTGGAGGTAATGAATGTTGAATGGCTGAGGCTAATGGTCAAGGTGGTAGGTTGTTGATGATGGTTGGGCGGCAGCCGTGGTTGAAGCTTAGAAGGCTGTTGATGATGGTTGGGCGGCAGCCGTGGTTTGAAGCTTAGTGTATGTGTTTGTTTCCCTGAAAATGGGTTCATTTTAAGTTTTAGGAGAAAAAATGGGTTTGATTACATATAAGGTGGTTACTTATTTTCTTATTTTGGTTTCTCTACCCTTCTGAGTTCAAAATCTTCTGTTTTGTGAAATTACAAGAAACAGAGAACTACTTTCTAGTTCTAATAAATCATTATGTGATGCAAAGCGGCGATTTGGTAAAATTTTCTTTTTTAGAATTCTTAGGGACTTCACAGTTGCTCTCAAAAATGAGAACCCATTAAAGAATTCTCATTCATTATAGGAAAAGAACGAATTTTTGGATCATTGTTGATATCTAATAGTAATAGCACTAACAAAATAATTCAAGGCCATTTTCCCCAATAGCGGCTCTGGGATTTTTTTCTTGGGGGGTCAGTATTAGGGGAGCTAGAAATTTATCTTGGGTAGGGAAGTAAAAAAAAAAAAAATGACTAGATTTTTTTTTCTTTATACACCTCTTCCATACAATACAACTATATTTTATAATAGTCTAAAAAAATTATTAATAGTATAAAGATCGATAAGACAACAACTATTGAATACATAGACAAATAGAATTAAATAACTAATCATACATTTAATAAACCACAGATGTAGAAGAAAAGTGCAAGGAAAAAAAAAACTTTATTTCTATCATCAATGCCAAAGTAAGCCATAGTCCGAGAGAGAAGGCTTTTAAAAAAAAATTTAACGAATGAGCAAAAATTTGAATTTTTTTTATTTCTTATAAAATTAAATATTTTAAGAGTAGTGTTTTGACACAACACTTTCATAAAAATATCACAACAAAATTTAGATGGTAGGTAAAAAAGTTATGCTAGTTATGCTAGTTACAGGTCCAAATAAAAGTCAATTACAACTTACTACTTAACATTTATTGTGAAAATATTTGTAAAATGATTATATTTAAGTTAATTTCAGTTGGGTTTTTAAAAAAAATTAGAATTAAGGTGTTCAAATTTTTATTTTAGAGGGGTCAACACAATTTTTTTTATTAATTTTATATATAATTTTTTTTAGGGGACAGGTCGGGGGGTTCATTTGAACTCCCTAAGGTGTGTGTAACGCTGCCCCTGATTTTCCTAATCTGTTGTTATTTATAGTGACAACTTTCAAATATTTGATTTTCTTATCAAGTAGAGCTTCAGTCACATAAATGACTCCAGCTCTAAAATAGCTTCTAATGAATTTGCTCTAGAAAAATCACTCTCAATGGTTTCATTAAAAATAAAATAAATCGGAATCTGTTTTTTAAATTAATGGTGAACCAGCGCTCATTAATTATCACCTCCAAGGCTCCAACACTTTAACTAACGCAAGTTTGTTTTTTTCTTTTTTAATTTTAAACGCTAGTTTACTTTTCATCGCTCAAGTTGCTAGAGTTAAGTTGTTGGGTTAAGTTTAAATAAGGTGGCATACTCTACACCTTTGATTTATTTCAAAACAATCCTGTCCACAGAATGGACACTCCATTTCAAAAAGAACTAAGCATTTCAAAGAGAGGATCCGAGTCCAGAAAAAACATGGTTGGAGCGATCCTTAGCATTTCTTTCGACAAAGAACTCAGCAAGTCAAATCGAATGACGAGAGAAGAGGGACCACACGCAAGTAAGAATTCATTGAATCCATTTTAACCAAAAAGGTAATCTTGAATCTTGATTGGAGGAAACAACTTTACTCACTGACGCGACGCTGTGCGAGTACGTCCAGAAATATCAATTGCTTTTACAATTATTAAATGGTAAAGTCAGATTTTGGTGACAAATATACGTTGATCTCACCCACCACAATCCACAACTTGACCGCATCATTCGCTTTATAAAACTATAAAATAGAAACATTTAATTCATTCTTTCATTGCAAAGTCCAAAAGGGAAGGTGAGGAAAAGGTAACCTTCAATTGAGAAATTCAGTTCGCAACCAAAGACCGGCACAAGCATAAATAGAAATAACAACATGATTAAGTAATTAATAAAAGGGGGAAGAATAGAATAGCAAGCCAAACTACTACTGAGCCTCTTAAGCTTCTGCAGCCCCTACCTAGCTACTAGATATGAATAGCATCACCTTTTATACTCCTAGCTCTGGAATCTTTGCGATCAAAACAATGTACAGAAGTAGGGAAATAGTACTTTTTTTTTTTTTTTTTTTTTTTTATAGCTAAAACGACATATAGTAGACAGAATCACCAATTTCCAGGTTAAGCTGAAGAGCCAGTATATGTATACATCTTCACAGGCCGAGAAAAAACTGCTCATTAAGCCAGAATGCTCGGTTACATAGACCGCAAAAGAGGCCATCCTTTGTTTCACTTTCATCGCTACCAGAGTTGATTCCTTGTTACATCATGCCTTCACATTTACGTACCAGCTGGATGTGGGAAGCTAAGACCAATCTGCCGCCGTAAATGCTCTGGTATAAGCCTGTTGATCAATTCAGGTGACGCTCCTTGTAACTGTAACCAAATTGGAATTAAATGGTTAATTGATCTACCAGCTAGAGATCCATCAAAACAAAACAGCGTGGAGGACGTAAAAAATGGAATTTTTGTATATGTTTGAAAGGTCCCCTTTGCGCTAGCTAGAGCCACTATTCAATTATCCAGATTCCTCTACCATCCAGGTCATGCCATCCCAAATGTTACCTAAATAGAGCAAGTTTCATCCATTTTGTTTTCTTCATTTTCCTGACATTTAGAGGGATTTCATCCATTCCAAACATCTTTGATACTCGTTAAACTTGACAAGTGCATTAAGGGCATTTAGTCTCGTTTTCATTGTAACAAGTACGGGTATTCTCATGGGCATTTTGAGAGTACTCCCACCCCAGGAGCAATATATACCTCTCAGCTCAGCAGAATATAGTTGATCAGCATCAAGGATCAACAATAAACGTGTAAATGACAAAACCTGCCAATGCTAATGCAATATATGACAACTACTTAAAATAGTGTATTAATCTATAATATGAATTACTTACCACATCAACTATGAAAACATAATTAAAACTTGAATAGCACGGAATAAGAAAAAAACAAATACCTAATATTACAATGACACCAAGTAACCAAAATCCACACAGCAGTTTTGCACAAGTGCATGAGTAACTGATAATTGATTAATGTATGTTTGGATGCTAAGACGAGAAGCCACAAAGCACTATATCTATGGTGTTGAGTCTTAGTTCCACTTTAACAACTGGTTTAAGGGCTAGGCTCCACTTATATGAGCAGTAGGATAACATATATGCCATGAACATAAAAATGCATGAAAAATAAAGTCAATATGAACTCACATAATAACCCCAATAACATGACTCTCTCTCTCTCTCTCTCTCTCTCTCTCTCTCTCTCTCTCCCTCTCTCTCTCTCTCTCTATAAACACACACACACACAAACATATTTAAAAAAGAAAGGACTACATACTTCCTGTTTAAAGTTGAAAAGAGGGGGCAATGGGCGTCCATTTGGAAGGCGGGCATTGGGCTCACGTAGCTCATCAAAGAAAGGATGCGCACATGCTTCTAACTGCATCAGCAAAAGCCAATCAAATAAGGAAAAAAGGTCAGTCAGAGAGAAATATAGGACAACTGTTCATCATTTACGTCATTACAGCAAATTGTGAGGAATGGCCATGATGCAACTTGAAATGGCAAATTGTGAGGAATGGAGATGATGCAACTTGAAATGGCTGCACTTAGGTTGCAGCCCACACCACAATAGAGAATACCATACCAAGTATGCTTGATCAGACATTCATGGACAAGCAGAGGAAAGAAAAAAATCTCGTGATAATGGAATTATCTTGAGACCACAGAAATGAAGTTTCATCAAATGAAGACCAACTCACCGCAGTGCAGCGAAGACTTGGTGAATATTGAAGAAGCCGTGAAGCGAGGTCAATTGCTTCAGGAGGCATTCGTTTGTGGAAAACCTGAAGCAAGAAACATTATATTAAATGCAAAATATACAAGAACACTGACTGAAAGCCCCTTGGTAAACAATTACAGCAGTTGATGGCAGGAACAGACCCAACTAATTAGCCCATTTCAACTTAACGTCAGGGTTTTTCATAGCCCCTCCTCCACATTACCTAAAATCTCATGATTTTGTGCTAATGTGTGAAAGATGTACATGGGTTGACATCCAGCTAGCATCACTTATTTGCATGTAACATATTATACACTTTTAGCACTAGATCCAAAACTTTGGGATCATATCATATTGCGCTCTTTGTATCACTCTCCGTTTAACTAGAAGCATGCACTCTTTCTCTTATTTTATTCACTTTGTGATAAACCATTAAGCAATTGACATATATAGACAAAAGCATACCTTGTGCCAAGGATGAGCTTTAATCTGAGGGAACCTAAAATCTGTATAATTTGGATTCATGCAACGGATTTCTTCTCGAGTTGGAGTACCAAGAACCTACAAAGAACAATACATGATCACATGATAACTTGCATTGCTATTGCATAATTCAGAGTAGCATTAACATAGAGAATAAAGCTTCACCTTGATAATTTCTACAAGTTGGTCAACTGCATTTTCTCCTGGAAACAATGGCTATCATAACATTTGAAATTATGAGAAACAAACAAAACATAGCAGCAAATATGGCTTAAAGTACCATTGAGAAAATTATTTGACTTTGATATATAGGCTGCCACAGAAGTGACTAACCTGGCCCAGAAGAAGCTCAGCGAGGACACAGCCAGCTGACCAAATATCAATTGATGTTGTATATTCTGTTGCACCAAATATTAGTTCCGGAGCCCGATAGTAACGAGAGCATATATACGAAATATTTGCTTCTCCCTTGACCTGATGACATGGATAGAAAATCATAAACACCAAAATGTATTGTATGAGATAATTTAATTGGAAACCTATAAACCATGTTAGAGGAAAGATTTATTGTTTAAAGAGCATGCTACTCTAAGAGCATCCATATAAGCGAAAACAACAATGCAGGATCAAGATCACATTTCAATCATTATTAAGTCTTGTCAAGAGATGATGCATTTTCATTCATTCAATTATTCAACAGCAATCAAAAGCCAAGAAATAAAAGTCTATTAAATCTCATATTTGAAAATGCATTTGGATTAAGTGTCTTTGCATATATAATTGTGGAGCTTATGGAGGAAAGAAATGAAGACACATACCAGGACTTTTGCACTTCCAAAGTCACAAAGCTTAACCTGGTGGGTGAGAGGATCAACCTACAGAAAATATATATAACGGGTTAAGACCAAAAAAATAAAGTCGTACTTATTTAAGAAAAAAAGACGGTAGACAGCATACCAAAAGATTTTGAGGCTTCACATCCCTATGGCACACTCCAGGAACAGTATGGATATATGCCAGCCCCCTAAAAATCTGAGAAATATTTTCCATTTATTATCAGAATTTAAAGAGGAAAAAAGAGAGGAGAATTTAGGAAAAAAATAAAGCTGAAAAAATATTAACAACATTAAAAATCCATACTTGATATGTATAGAGTTTAACATAGATGAGGGGCATCCTCTGGTTCATACTGCTGTAATGCTTCAGAACTCGGTAAATAGTCTCAGGAACGTATTCCATGACTAGATTAAGAAAAAGCTCATCTTTACTCGTTGTAGAGAAGAAACAATGCTTCAGGGAAACCACATTTGGGTGATCCATCAAGCGCATTAACTGTAGCTCACGATTTTTATACCGCCTGTCCTGCAATACCTTCTTAATAGCCACAGTCTCCCCAGTTTCTAAGCATTTTGCCTGAAAAACAATTCCAAAAGATCCAGTACCTACAACACGCTCTGCCATGTAGCTGATAGTCTGCAATCAGCAATATAATAAGCACAGCAACATACAAGATGAAAAGAGAGCTAAAAAGAATCCCTAAATCTGACCAGCAATTTAAAATTATAAATTCTAATTGAAGTACATCAAATACCTACATGGTAGAACCTCTTAGGACCCAAGCACAACAGCATTTTACATAGTGTTATTATTTCTGGAACCCATTTTAAAATATTTTTTTCTCTAACCAATGAATTAACAACATAGCACTAAATTTTTGCTATAAAAAGAAATTAGAGGAGATGGAACATAGCTTTAATCAAACCAAGGCCATAAAAAAAAGTAATAAAAAAGAGAGGTCCTAACCCTTTTAGGTTCGCCATTTTTGCCTCCAATGGTGGTTGAAATGATGTGTCCAGTAACTGCATCATTCCCCTCAATTACAGCAGCAGACATTTCCTGCAATTCATAGCATCACATACGATGAGTAAAGCCACAACAATAGAAACTAACTATAGTAATCAGAAAACTCCCTATCAATGTCTAGTAATGTCGCTCACGCAACACCCTCACCCACCTACGGGCTCAATTACAAAAACCTATTTTAATTCAGTACAAAACATGCATGGGAACACATGTGCAATGAATTTATGCTCTAAGACCAATCATAAAAAATAAAAATAAAAATGTAAGAAGAAGAACAACAACAACAAAAAAAGACCAACCGTAAAATCAATCATATCTATGTATTTAACAACATCCAATTGCAAACAAAACACAAAAGCAGATATCTGGGGGAGTTGCCATGTTTAGCACCCCCATGATAATGACACACCCCTTGTTCTATTCAGAACATAGCAAGGTAATCTATGCAGAGGAAAATTCATAATACAATTCAATGGCATTTACAGAAACAAAATGATCGGTACATCAAATGCACAACAATGATATAGAAGCCGCTAATCGAATTCGACTCGAACAACCAACACAACTAACCAATAGCAAATGGATACCAATGAAAACCTAGGAATGTGATAATGAAAAATAAACCAATGCGAAATGAGCTCAAGCAATATGTATAGGAAAAAGGAAAAATCAAGATGGGTATAGCTCACAAGAAAGCATCACATGCTGTAATTTGCTTGCATCCCAAACAAAGAGAGAACCAAAGGATATTCACTCCGTGAAGCAAAGTAGTACATTTTGAATAAGAATCTACCAACAGCAAAAGGGCGAAAAAAAGTTCACAACGTTCAGAACAAACTAAAAATCAAAGCCCAAAATCTCCAAAGCCCAACAAAAAGTGTACCATATAATTGAAGATCTAATATCTAAATATAACCAAGCTCAAAATTTGCCTAGATTACTTGGAAGAGTAAAGAAGTTTCAAAATTAATGAAAATGAGAAAACTAGAAGAAGAAGAAAAAAAAAATATATATATATATATCGATCTGTTTGGTTACTGAGAAATATTCGGTTACGGAAAGGGAAAGAAATTTAAAGTCCCCGGAAAATCAGCCTAATATAACTATTGCTCCTTTTCTTTTTCTTACGAAATAAGCAATTTCAAAAAACACTTTCATAATTCGTTTTTTTTTTTTTTTTGGCTCACAAAATTTTATCAGTAAGCTCAAGCTGAAGCTCAAGCTGAAGCTCAAGAGATCAAGATCTCAGCTAGAAAAATCAAACTACAAAAGGAAAAAAGAAAAAAAGCAAATAATTTCGAAAATAAATAATTCAAAAAAAAATAGTAAAGATAATTAAAGTGAGAAGGAGGAGAAAACCAGTCCGATCAGAGAGCGTCGGAAAATTCGGCCGGAGAAGACTCCCGGCGACCTCAAACAAAGTAAGGAAACACAGAAAAAGAACCAGATCGCCCAAAATTGAAGCAAAAGCAAAGGTCCGGAGGTGGATCAAACACGATCCAACCACAAACACACACAGAGACGGTGAACGAAACGGCGTCGTACAATGAGCTAGCCAGAACGAAATAGAAGGGTAAAATGGTAATAATAAAAAAATAAAAAAATGGAAGAAAGAGTAAAAGAAAAAAGCGAACCTTATCAGAGTCCATTTCAGATGTGCGGCGAGGCGCTAGCTTCTGTGGCTCATTAATCTCTGCCTGTGGCTGTGTCTGTGGCTGAAGTTGTAGTTGTTGTTGTTGTTGTTGTTGATGGTTTAGCCCCAAGGGCATAGAGGCCATGTGAGAGACAGACTAGACTCACTCTCTTTCTCTCTCTCTCTCTTCTTTATTTTTTATTATATTTTTCTTTCTCCTTCTTGCTTAGAAGAACTACTAGTTTTTTTTTTTTTTTGTTTCTCAGTTTCTTTCTTCCTCTCTCTCTCTCCGTGGCAATAGTAGTGTGTTGGGACCGGGCATGTTAGATAAAGCAGGAAAAACCGAAGACCCACGCGAATTTCCAAGCGCGTGGCACCACTCTCCAATTAGATTCTTGCATTTGGTGGGGTTGTCTTATCTATGTCTGGAAATTGGACAATATTAGTTTTATTGGTACTGCAAGGAGGTGATGATCTGGTGAGACTGAGACCATGTTAAACTGGTTTTTTTTTTTTCTGCATGAAAATAAAAAATAAAAAAAAAACACAAAGAGACAGCAGTCACATGGAACTTGGATTATAAAAGAATTGCATACACAAAACCAAACACCCTCTATCTTAGATTAGTTTTATTTTATAGTTGATAAATAAAAATAATAAACTTAATTTGTACCTCATTCCAATAATTTGGATAATATTAATCCTTTGTGAAGAGGGAGGGGTTCACATCATTTTGGATTAAAAGTCATTTCACAAAGATTATAAATTTAATTTATACACACATAGCTCATTTGCAATTCAAATGAGACCTCTATAACGTTCACTATAATATTCAACGACCGTTGGGAATTACTCAAGTTAAAAAAATGAATTTTACCACCAAGTCAGAACAGTTGTTATGAATTATGATGATTATTTATTGAATTTTTTTCTAAGAGTCTTTAAGACTTTGAAATTCTTTCAATTGAATCATATTAAGCATTTTTTTTTTTTTTGAATTTTGTTTTGTGCCTATTAAAGAAGTTAAAACATTGCATCCTAATCCCATATGAAAATAATTGAAAGGTACGAATTAATATAATAGCTACAAAACAAAACCGTTTTTATCATGTTCGCCACTACCACCCAAACCCATCTACCTTTTTTGAGTGTTCATGGTTTGCAAAATCATTATTTCTTGTACCTAGTACTTTTTTATGCCCACAGAGTTGTTAAATATTCTTAAAGGTATTTTAGTATAGTTGATTTGGCCTGTATATGTTTTAGGACGTTACTTCAAAATATTGGAAAACCAAGACTAAGCCAATTTGAAGTTTCAATCATGATTTGTAGTAGGCCTTACAACACACCATAAATTTTATTTTAATTTATTGAATTATGGGAAGCTGACATGAAATTTCTTCTTCTGCTTAAAAAAAAAAAAAAACTATTTATTTAATATATAAAAAAGCATGAAATATTTGTTCTATGAGGACGTAAATACTAAATATATAATATGTCAATTCTCTTACACCATTTTAAAAGAAAAAAACTTGTTATCTTTTTTAAGATGTATACTCATTAATGAAACATGATGCCATTTTAGAGATTACTTGTAACAAAAGATTATGCCAACTAACACGCTTTTGGAATCCTAATTAATCATCCTTCTCTCTTCTAATTGTCCCAACAAGTAACATCCTTTTCAACGAAAACTGGAGTTAATGCTTCGTCTTTCAAACTTGGAAAAATTTGCATTATAGTGCTAAGCATGCAGTTGTCGGGTCTATTATATATTTTTACTAGAAAAGAAAATTCATATACATATACATATAATAAGGTGACCTTAGGGTATTATAAGTTTCTCAAAACAAAACAAAAAAAAAATATATTATAATTCTTACTACCATTCAATCATATTATTTATAATGATTTTTTCTTTTAAAAAAATAGGAGGGAAAGTGAGAAGGCAAATCAATTACGTGATATGGGATAATGAATAATTTATAAATCTTTTTTTTGGTAGAAGAATAATTTATTTATAGACTAACTCTTTTTATAGTAAATTTATGATACCCAACTATTTCTCAATAAATAACGACTAACAATTGAATTTTCTCATTAATGGATTTAGATTCTTGTTAGCAAAAAGGGGATTTAAAGTTTAAAATAACTTCTAAATAAGGAACTTACCAAAATTTAAGGATTCTTCATAGGTGGAAGGCATTTAAAGTAGTCCAAACAAATAATTGTAACAAAAAAAAATACTAAATTTTAAAGCTACTTCAAAAGGTTCTGATTGGTGTCTTGGTCTGATGATAATGAGTTATCATTAGGAACGAACGTTATAGATTGAAAATCTCTCAAAAATTATCTAAGAAGCAAAATGCTTTCAAAGTGGAGGTAGCAATGAAATCAAGAGTTGTCAATCTACTTAATAGGGGACTAGTTATTTGTTGTTATTGGCGGCTTGTTGCTAAAATTTAGGAATACTTTATAGGTATAAGAAAGTACTAGGTACAAAATCATTATCTTGAAAAAAGTACTAGGTACAAGAAATAAGTACTAGGTGCGGTGCGGTGTGGTGCGGTGCGGTTTGAAGTTTAGTCAAAACCATAACCGCACTGCACCTCATTTTTGCAGTCAAATATGCGATGCGGTGTATAAAATGGAGTTTGAATAATTTGAAGTTGGTATATTTTTCAAATTTTGGGCTTTTTCTACCTAAACCAAAACTAATTTTTCCCTTTGTTGTGGTCCAAATTTTAAACTATTGAGCTAGATTTTCTTTATTTTGGGCTGGCTTTCCTAATCAACACTTGATAGGGTTATTAAAGTATTTTTTTTTTTGAAAACTAGGGTTATTAAACAATTAATAATATATTTAATATTAAAAATAATTAAATATATTAATATATGGAGAGGGTGCGGTGCGGTGCGGTTTGTGAGGTTTTCTTATTATAAAACCGCAAACCGCACTGCACCATGCGGTGTGGTGCGGTGCGGTGCACTATTACTTGCAGTGCGGTGCGGTTATGCCATTTTGTGGGCGGTTTTGGTGCGATTTTTGCGGTTTGTGTGGTTTATGCGGTTTGATGAACACCCCTAAATCTAACCGTGTACATGTTGTGTAAAATTTAATATGAACTATGAAATGAATTCATTTCAAATTTCTTTTTCTTTTTTTTTTTTTTTTTTTTTTTTGAGAGATAATTACAACATGCTGCTAACCCCGCAGCTTGAACTCATTCCCCCCTAAAACCCTCAAGCACTATGTCACTAAATTGTCACATTTTTATGATTTGGGTTTGATCCAGAACTATCATAGACCTCATTTCTACCGATAATTAATTTCATATTCTTGTTGTCATATTTCTGATAATTAACGACTTTTGAAAACTAAAGTTGACGATTGTGTCATCTAACAAGGGAGAGGTGTCTTATGCCACAGTAAATATGTTATTGAATTAAGTCAAACAGCAATCTTCTAAGAGAAAAATGATACTTGCACATGCCTATGTATCACACTTTAAAGACTTAATTACACATAGGATCTTTTTTTGGTTGAATAGATCCAAACATGAAAATAATTCTAAGATCTCGTCAACTTTTTGACCAGGATCTTTTGTGTCCACCGCAAGATCACTTATTTATCATGACTAATTAATTGGTAATGCTAAAAACATAACTTTTTTATAACAAAATTCATAATATTGAATTGAATGACCATGAGTGGCGAACATAATTAACAATCATGAGCTCACAACTTTTTCTTCACTACTCACAATCAATTACTTCAATAATTACGAAATTTATTGTGAAAAATGTTGTGTCTCAGCAATATTGCTAATTAATTACATTAGCATCATTAAGCTTATAATGAAGGTTCCGGTTAATATATGCATTTTTTTGGGAAAATTTTTATGGAAAATTGAAAAAATTGTCAAAACAGTGAATTACTTTTTCGTTTTCCCATAAAAAGTTTCTTAAGATGATTTATTAATGTATGCCCTAAGGGCACACCGCACACGTTAGTAAATCCCTATAATGAATAGCATTAATTCACCACCCTGCAATTACTTCTAATCTCCCCATTTGTCCCGGTGAGTGGGCTAAGATTGCTCATCTTCACCATGGCTGCAGCAAAATCGCTAGCAAAAGCTGCATTGTTATTACTATAGGTCCTAACCACTGCATCTTGGGAGCCACTATTGAACAGCTGTTGGTCCGAATGAAGAAGCCCACGCCGAGCCACAAGGTCCTTGTAGTAGTTGTTATCAAACCGGGTTGAGGTCAGTGAGTCAAGCGGGGCCAAATTGTTGTCACCACCTGAAGCCGGGCAATTGGCCTTTCGAGTAGTGGCAAAGCTGGAGTCAATGTTGGTCTCGTTGTAAATGCGGGTTCTGAATAAGCTACAACGAGCTTGGCCTATTGTGTGGCCACCGGAGAGCGCGGTCATTTCCCGGGCATTTAGACCTTTGGCAGAGAACATGGAGATGAGGGTTGCAAGATCAGATAACGGAGAGGGGAGGTTGCTGTTGGCTGCGCTTTGACTGGCTGTCCTTGCATCTCTCCGGCCTAGTGGTACTATCCATGAGGGTCCTCCTAGCTAAAAGCAAAATGGAAAACACATGTTAGTGAACAAAAAGTGTAAATAAGTGAAAGACAAGCTTTAAAAAATAAAAATCAAACAAACAAACACTCGAGAGTGTCATGACACTAATATAATATAATGTTAATGGATATTTTTAAAGCAATCGTAAAAAATATAAAACAGGTCATGCCTAATTTGAAAGCAATTAACAAAAGTATTAAATTATTAAAAATGACTTTACTGCATGTGCCTTAAATAGAGTGATTCGATTGTATTAAAAAATTCTACCTTAATGAATTTCCTTAGGACACTCCATAACACTTTTGTTCCGTAACCCTTATAAAATTTAACCATGAAACAAATCTTATTCAAACAAAGAAAAAGAACTATATTAATACTAACCAAGACCACTCCTTCTCGTGCTGCAAGTGCTAAAATATCTGCACAAGACACAGTAGCATTGCAACTAGCTTCCACGCGGGTTTTAATAGTATCAATCACTTCAAAACCCCTTGCAGAATTTAGATTTGGTCCCGCGTTCTTTTCACCTGTGAAGGTGGCAGTGTCGTCCAGTAGTATTGATGCATCGCAGCCCTACAAAACCCAAAAAAAAAGAACCTATCCACTTAAAAAATAAAAATAAAAACGTCATATATTTTGTCAAATTTATATGCACGTTTTCCATTTTTGGTCTAAATTAAAGCAAGTAATATTCCTTTCTAACATATATAATCGAACTTTGTTTGAAACATATACAAAGGAACACAAATCGCATGCGTGTCGCTGCGTCTCACATTTACAAAGCAGTCATGGAAGAACAAGCGAAGAATAGAGGCACCCATGCGTGCCTCCCTAGTGACAGCTTGCCTCATGGCATTTTGCACGAGGGTTCGTAGATTAGGGCAAGTGGTGGCGTAGAAGTTAGGAGAAAGTTGTGCATATACTGAGTTGTAGGCTAGCAGAGAAAGGATAGACAGTAGTGTCACAAGGATAATGTGTGTCTTGGACGCCATGGGTTTAACAAAACTTTAGATAAAAGCTGAATTGAAAGGACTAGTGAGTAGTGACAGTATTAATGGGGAGCTTGTTTTGTGGTGTGAGAATAGCTTTGATTGAACAACCCTATATATAAATAGAAAGAGCTATAGTGCGCGCTATAGTGCGCACTATAGTTCTTCTCTGTCACTGTGTGTATGCGAAACAGTTTCAAACTTGGCTGCTGAAACGCGGCTTTCGAATGGGGTTGAGTTGTTTTAACTCTGGAATCTCCAAAGGAAAGTCTGCCATTGATTATCGGTGTGGGACTGATTGCAAGATTAATAAACAAAGAGAATAAACTTGCACCGAATTCTGAAATTATAATAAATCACCCACGGCCCAAAACGGTGCTGTGCATATATCATTAGTCTAAAATTCTTTTATCGACTTTTTTTTTTCTTTTTTTTGGATGATGGTGAGTGTAATTTTGATCTGTACTTCACCGACCATCATTATTTTATTATATTTTTCTAGAAAAAAAAAAAAAAAAATTGCTTTCAATAGATCAAGGAAGAGCTTTGCATTAATGATTCCGGTGAATTGGTAAAGAAACATGGTTCCACGAAAATGCAAGAATAACGTTTGATTAATAAAAGAGATTAAACTCAATGAACATTCAATGAAAAAATTATGTTTACATCTTCTAATAATATGATGCCACTTCATATTAGTTCAAATAAAATAACATGGAGTACGTCGCAGAGTCTTTTGGCTGAATATTGCTAAATTCGGAATTTATTTGCGTTATAGTCACTGTTCAAAGTTATTTAGGGAAATGAGGAAAGAGAGTGAATTTCGGCAATGGTGTTGCCGAAATTCAACAAAAGTATGAGAGAGAAAGAGAAAAAGTGGGAGAGAGAAAATTTTGAATTTCGGCAATGGCATCACCGAAATTCCTGCTGACCGAGAAACCAATTGTGGCAATGCCATTGCCAAAATAGGGAAAAAAAATTTTGTGGCAATGCCATTGCCGAAAATGGGAGGGAAAAAAAAAATAGTGGTTGCCGAAATCACATGTGAGGAATTAAAAAAAAAAATGTGCTACGACTACAATATTTTTACAACATTTTCACAACAAATCACAAGTGATTAGTTATTATTAGTTCAAATTTGAATTTAACACTAAGATTACTTTTTTAATCCAATAATAACAACCTGCCACTTAAAATTTGTTATAAAAATATTGTAAAAATTGTGTGCACATATTATTTCTAAAAAAAAAAAAAAAAAAAAAAAGTGGAATGGAATTGTGGCAATGCCGAAATAGGAGGAAAACAAAATTGTAAATTGTGGCAATTGTGGCAATGCCATTGCCGAAAATGGGAGGAAAACAAAAATAGTGGTTGCCGAAATCACATGTGAGGAATTAAAAAAAAAATGTGCTACGTCTACAATATTTTTACAATATTTTCACAACAAATCACAGGTGATTAGTTATTATTAGTTCAAATTTGAATTTAATACTGAGATTACTTTTTTAATCCAACAATAACAACTTGCCACTTAAAATTTGTTGTAAAAATATTGTAAAAATTGTGTGTACATATCATTTCTCAAAAAAAAAAAAAAAGGAATGGAATTGTGGCAATGGCATTGCCGAAATAGGAGGAAAAAAAAAATTGTTCATGTTGGTTTGTGGCAATGTCATTGCCGAAATAGGTGGGAAAAAAATTGTGGCAATGCCATTGCCAAAAATGAGAAGGAAAAAAAAAAGTGGGTTGCCGAAATCTTGGTCAAAGTTGTTCATGAAACTTGTAAATATTCCATTCATTCAAAAGTGGGTTATACTTTTAAATGCAATAATTTACTTTTAATAATTAATTCCTGCATGAAACAACATGGTATTTATATATTGATAAACCATAGCCACCCATAAAACGAGGGATCTGTCCTTTGTAGGCCAAGGTACCTACCAGGTCAATATAATTGCATAGGTGTTATATTGCAGTATTTTTTTTTTCCTCCCATTTTCGGCAATGGCATTGTCATAATTGCCACAAACTTTTCCCTCTATTTTGGCAATGGCATTACCACAAACCAACATGAACAAATTTTTTTTTCCTCCTATTTCGGCAATGCCATTGCCACAATTCCATTCCTTTTTTTTTTTTTTTGAGAAATGATATGTGCACACAATTTTTACAATATTTTTACAACAAATTTTAAGTGACAGGTTGTTATTGTTGGATTAAAAAAGTAATCTCAGTGTTAAATTCAAATTTGAACTAATAATAACTAATCACCTGTGATTTGTTGTAAAAATGTTGTAAAAATATTGTAGACGTAAAACATTTTTTTTTTTAATTCCTCACATGTGATTTTGACAACCACTATTTTTTTTTTCCTCCCATTTTCGGCAATGGCATTGCCACAATTGCCACAAAATTTTTTTTTTCCTATTTCGGCAATGGCATTGCCACAATTGGTTTCTCGGTCAGCAGGTTTGGGCAGCAGAAATTTCAGTGATGCCATTGCTGAAATTCAAAATTTTCTCTCTCCCACTTTTTCTCTTTCTCTCTCATACTTTTCTTGAATTTCGGCAACATTGTTGCCGAAATTCACTCTCTTTCTTCAATTTTCTTAAATAACTTTGAACAGTACCTATAACGCAAATAAACTCTGAATTTAACAATATTCAGCCAAAAGACTCGTACGTCGCATGTGATTATAATCCCATCAAAACCACTTTTAATCAATATATTCTAAAATTAACAAAATAAAATTATCTGGAACCTCAATACAAGAAAAGAGAAATTTTTGGAATCTCACCACATGTTCAACATATCTTTGATTGATTGAAAATCGTAGATTCAGTTTTTGATCTAATGCATTTTACGCATAACCGGCTATAAAAGTGGGTTTTTATAACCCTGATTAGAGTGTCTATATAAAAGCCTACTAAGCATGACTTTCATAATTGAGTTGTAGAGGCAAGAAAACATGTACTATTCAAAAAGAAATCCCTAGTATCCACTTGTTTAACCTCTGAGTTCAAAAGCAAATAGAAAAGAATCAATATGGTGTTGTTGCCGCCATGCATAGTGCACATCAAGGTTGAAGCCATAGAGTCACCCTAGCGCTTGCTACAAAGATCAATTCTTTAAGAGGTTCTTGGAGTTATAAGCGAGAAGTTCATGTGATTGAATTCAGAATAGAAAAGTTCAAGAAGTTAGAGTTATGTGTGGTTATGTGAGTAAGTCACTGCTGGAATAGCAATCAGGATTCAGGAACATGGATATGTTCAATTGTAAGAACTTCAGTTCAATTTTTGAATTTCTTGGGATACAGGAAGCCTCGTAGTAACTTTTTCTCATGTATTGTTGTCTTTGAGTTTTTCATTTTGTCACAAGGAATAATTGCACTTTAACATCCTAAACTATACCATCATTTACATTTATCATTTTTGAACTTTTAAAATGCATGATTACCACCCTAAACTATAACATGTGTTTCACTTTGCACCTTACCATCGATTGGATTGTTATGGAAAAGCATTTTACTTGCAACTTACGTGACCTCTGCATACATAGCACCACATGAAAAAACTGAATTTACCCTCTTCAATCCCTTAAAAAAAAGGTTACATGGCATTACAATGGTTAAATTTGTTAAATGTTTTTGTTTTAATATGTTATGATATGATATGGATGACAAGGAATCGACATAATAAGAAAAAATGAAAGGGAAGTGATTGATACTTTGTTCTTAAGCAGGAAAACTAATAAAATATACACTAATCATTTAGTGTCTTAGGACTATGCAAGTAATGAGACTAGTGGGAGCAACCTTGGAACCCTCCCATCCCCCTTTTATGAAAGTGAGCTTTAATGCGACCATAAGTGAGAATGGATCATGCATAGTAGTAGTTGCTAGAAATCATAAAATAGAAGTAATCTACAGATGTGCTGAGTTGATTTTAGACCAGAATCCCCTAAGAGCAAAAGCTAAAGCAGCCAAGTTAGCAGTAGCAAAAGCAGCAGAATTGGGTTTCAAACATGTAATTTGTGAAGGCAATATTTTAGACGTGATTCTTCCACTATAAAATCTTTATTCCAATCTTTATTGGGCAATTAGTCATATTAAAGAAGAAACTTATTCTTATCTTATTTTGTTTCAAATTTCATATTCTTATCTTATAAAGGTGTTTGAATATATTATTCCATTACCAAATGAACACGAGACATTTCAACTATTTAAGTGAAGGTTTAAAATTTAAATTTTGCCCCCTTGGACTATTTAAGAGATATTGTAGGCATGTGTGTGTGAAAGATTTCTTGGTTAAAAAAGGCAATGCGTCGTCATTTAGCAAACAAAAAGAAAAGGTATTGCGTCCATTGCACAATTACTAGTTATAAATTGCTTATGCTAATTAAAGTACATCATTATTTTCTCTGCTTTTTAACTCCGTTGAGTTTGTTTTTTAATGTTTTTTCCTGTAGAAGTTTTTTTAGTAATTTGCTCTTCACAATATTTTTAGCTTTCTTTTCCTTTTCCCCCCCTTAAGTTAAGTGGAATGCTATTAGATTTCATGTCGTATTCATAAGAAGAAAGGTTCATTTTTCTTATCTTTTTTTTGGGATCATCTAAAAAAAGAAGAAAAGAAAATGATGAGATTATAAAAACGCTTCAATCATGACCTTGCATTATTAACCTTCCGGAAGCCGAAAGTCCTAGACAGTAGACACTATGATAATTTTGACAATCTCTCATAATGAACTTCGATGAAGGAGGTCCTTGTTTTCCCTTTTCCCTTTAGCTTAGGTCCCACTTGAAATGACCTAGTTGGTCATACTCATACACCAAGATAAAACTAAAGTGCAATGCCACTTTCCTCCTCCTGGATGCACTTGAAAAAACAAAACAAAGAATCAGTCTTTCCTTCCATTAATATATGCATTAGAGGCAACGAGGATTATCATACATGCATATATATCAAACTTGTAAATTATATTTTTAGTGGATATGAATTTGGTCCCACGGTGAAGAATATTGGACTTAATTAGGAGCTCCAACTGGTATGGTTCACATGTTCTAACTTCCAACCACTTCCAGGCTGAGCTGGGGCCATAGGCCATTAGACATTTTAATTGTCTTTTCAATAATTTGGCGTGATATGAAAAGAATATAAATTAATCTTAAAATGGTTTGCAACATTTAAAAGTTGTTAGAATATATATATATTCTAACATTAGATATAAATTTTTGGTTCTAAAATTTAATATTCGATCTAAATAGGCAAACATTTATTAATGTGGAAATTAAATGAAAACTTTTATCTTTTTATTCTCTAGAAATGCAAAAGAATCATCATATAATACGAGTTTTTAGCCACCAATAACATGCAAAATGGATTTCAATTACATTTCATGAATATTATAAGTGTTCTCTGGCACTAAACATTTTAAATGGATTTTTTTTTTCTTTGTAAGTAGCTGTATAAGAAGGAAATAACAAAACAAAGCACATGGGCTGCTGGGCAGACCTTTGACCACAGACAAGCCCATTCGGGTTTCAAAAGGGAGAACGATATAACAAGCCCCATGCATGGTGGAGAAAGCATTGACTACATTTATCAACTAACGAAAGCTTGCAACAAAAATAAGAACATTCAAAGTTCAAAATTTTCAACCCTAATTAAAGATATCACATGAGATTGTCATGATCTTGGGAGCTAGAGAGTAGAGAGTAGAGATTATTGTTGATTTCGTTGACTTTCCTCAATGAGTTCAACTTACCCCTTGTTCAAAGATAGACGTGGTTAAGGAACACAAATCTTACTCAATAGTTAACGCACAGAATCTTTGCTTTCTCTCCTTCCATATGTAACACACAGCTGAGCTAGCAATAAAGAACATATAATTTTTACTCATGAGTTTGAGGTTCTTTATTGAGGTTAATTTAAACATCCATTGAATAGTAGTATCACTCCAATCTCTAGTCACGCATGGCAAGTTGCATTTCTTACATAAGTTCTCCAGAGATTTTCAGAGTAATTAGAGCAATTAAAGAGTAGGTGTTTGTAAATTGTAATCTTCTGCAGTTAAAACAACTACTAGTAATAAAAACTTCAAAAGTCCAAAGCTTATCATACGTGCTCAACCAATTTTGAATAGCATGGCCAAAGAATAAAAAGAGTTTTTAGATATGCCTCTTGATCTAAAAGACTAAATCGTTTCCAACCTCTTAATTCTTACACTTTAGTTTCCTTCTGGTGCACCACTCCACCAAATTCTATCTTTTCTATGAACTGTTGTTAGCCTAAAGCTCGATGGACTGTTTTGTTAGACCATATAGACTAGCTATGTTTACTGCAAAGATTGCACATATATATTCTTAAACATTGTGGCCTTGTTCCATTCTTCCATTCTCTTTATACACAAACCATCCTCAGTCCTGGGAAGGCACACTATACGTTCTCCCAAGGAACCTTAGCTCTAGATGTCTAGGACCTAGCCACAAGATTATTACAAGAATGCTCTCAACACTCATTCAACTTGGTTCACAACTTTCCTAGGAATGGTGAAAATGATGGACCAATGCATTTGAATAGAGCACAACACACTTTTGATAATTAAGTTGCAACTTGCAACCTCCATGTCATGCTATGACAACACCCTATTTGTTTACTTTTCTACTTTTTATATATAATACAAGAGTTTTTGAAAAAACAAAATTCACTGACCTCAAATTGCAACCTCCATGCAAATGAGATATGACAACACCCTGTTTGTCTACTTTTCTACTTTCTTAAATTGAACAATTTTGAAAAAATAAAATGGCATTGAACCTTAGCTAGCTCTAGCCCTCTAGATGCCTTAAACTAAGGACCTTGTCACAAGATTACAAGAATGCTCTCAACACTTGTTCAACTTGTGGTTCACAACTTTCCTAGGAATGGTAAAAATGATGACCAATGCACTTGAATAAAGCACAACACACTTGTGATAATTAAGTTGCAACCTGCAACCTCCATGGCATGCTATGACAAGTTGACAACATCCTATGTATATGTTCACTCTTTTACTTTCTATATATTACAACAATTTTTATTAAAAAAAAAAAATTCAATGAGCTCAAATTGCAACCTCCACGCATATGAGATCCTGTTTGTCTACTTTTCTAGTTTCTTAAATTGAACAGTATTGAAAAAATGAAATATGTTTGAAAAATTAGCTTAAAACAAATCATTCATGCACCAGCCGGGAATCGAACCCGGGTCTGTACCGTGGCAGGGTACTATTCTACCACTAGACCACTGGTGCCTGTTGGTCTAGTTGGGCTTACGAATATTATTTGTTCGTTGCAAGAAGTTTCTATTATTTCCCATCACTTCTTCTATATTTTGCCTTCCTCGAACAATCCTAGATTTTGTGTCAGAGATAGAACAAACCCAAGCTTAGTGCAGCCAGTAAATCGACTACTTGAAAGGGAAAAATAGAAACTTTTTAAATGCCGATAAAATATGTCAAGTCAAATTGCAAAAAGTCTAGTTCTACAAAAATAAAAATAAAAATTGTACAATTTTTTCCACAATTCCATGGCCGACTGTAACTGATAGGAAAAAAAGTAGTGACTCCATATAAAAATGACAGATTATAACAAATTGTAACAATGTGTAAATTTATTTGTGATATTAAAATAACTCACCAAATTGTAACAACCAGCACCAGTGGTCTAGTGGTAGAATAGTACCCTGCCACGGTACAGACCCGGGTTCGATTCCCGGCTGGTGCATTTTGATAGAGTTATAACTATCAAGCTGTTTTTTTTTTGGATGTAAACTACAAATTAAATTTAACATGTAATTTCAAATAAGCCCATCAGATAATATGCAGCTTCAATCTACATTTCTAAGGGGCAGGTAAGATGAGAATATTTCTGTTTGGGCCAAGTTTTTTCTTAACATGTAAGCCTGGTTATCTTTTTTGAGCAGCCGATTTCTAAAATGGTTTGCTCTTTGTTCCCAGATTGATATGGTATTTATTGGGCCATGGATGCTCGTGTATGGAACAGGTTTTGGCCATAGAAGGACGCTGGGTTTTGGAGGGCAGTGTCTTTCGATTGATGGGTAAGCATATTCTATGTCTTTAGCTCGATGGAGAACGGAACATGTAAATCCATTGAGACTATTAGAAGATTGGAAGTTCCTTTCAATTGATATTACCATCTTTCTTGCCTTTTCACATATAATGTAGCCACTCATTCTGTTCGTACTCTGCATCCTTAACAATTGGACTGACACTCTAAATGGTTATATGGGATTTATTTAGAATTTTTAGTGTACAATAGTGTCATGTCACAGAAGCATCGACATGATAGATATAATAGCCAGAAGTGAAAAAATATTCCTCATGGACTTGCACTTTCCTTATAGTCACTCAAGAGTGGAGGAGAAAATGCTATGTACTCCCAACTTGGATTGATGCTACAAAATTAAGAATGTTACATGGCAGAAAGGCAAGCATAAGCCTTTCAAGCTAAACATGCAAAGCATCAGATTTTGAGTTAAATGGCAGAATTACAACGTGTAATTGAATATCTCAGCGGAATTACCCAGTCAATGACCATAAAAATGAATCAATCCTTGTCCTTGAACTTCAAGAACACTTCGACCCATCTTTTCAATAGAAATCATTTAATTTAACCACTATTTTTAGAGTAGAATCTTAAATAGGTGCAGCTTATTAGTTCAAAACAGGATAACTATCTCACTACATGCACTACAGATTTCATTACAACAAAGTTTTTCTCTAACAGCCAGGGATTACAAGGCGCACAAAAATGGGAGTCGGCTAAGGAAGAACATGGACCTAATTTATACCTCACTCTAGTTAGTTTCACACACTTGCTTTACCAAATTCACGTGCTGTGGGCGACTTAGTGACTTGGAAACTAGAGCAGCTGCCTACCTTTGAAGTTGACCTGTGAGTCTTCACCAGTGGAACCAGTGATTGCACAACATCTGCCATCAGAGGTCTGTAATCTGCCTCTGGCTGCACACACATTGCAGCAATTGCTGCTACCTGAATAACCTCTTTCATTGAGTACTGACCCTCCAGAGCAGGATCCATAATCTCTACAACCTTATCTCTATCCGTCAACCGTGGCAAAGCCTTTGCAAAAGAAAGAAGAAAGGGATGAAAGGCCAATCATCTAAAAAAACTTTCATATTATGTTATGAAGCATCATTTTATTGAATTAACTAAAGAAGAGAGTAGAAACCCACCCAAGATACTAGAACACCTTCCCCAGAAGGTCTCTTCATATCAACAGGAACTCTGCCAGTGAGCAATTCCAAAAGCACAACCCCATAACTATAGACATCTGATTTTGTTGTCAGATGCCCTGTTAAGGCATACCTGCATAATAAATCAAACCCAAAATTAAAACTTAAAACAGATTACAGTTTTTATATATGATGTCAATACTTGAAAGTGAAAGGGAAATTAGATACATATAATAATAAAAAGAATAATAGTATGGAAAGAAAAATCCATGTGTTAATATATCATTGCAGCTAGGAGATTACTGGTGGTTCTTACTCAGGGGCAACATATCCTTGGGTGCCTAACACTCTGGTGGAAACATGTCCACCCACCTTTTCAGATCCAAGCTTGGCCAATCCAAAATCAGAAACTTTAGCATGAAAATTTATGTCTAATAGGATGTTGCTGCTCTTAAAATCTCTGTGAATCACTGGGGGACTGACATGTTCGTGTAGATATTCTAAACCCTTTGCAGCTTCAAGAGCTATTCCCAATCGAGTTTCCCAGTCCAATTTTAAGGAGATTGGATTATCACCTGCACATGTGACTTGATGAGTAAAATCCAACAGCGAAACCACCAAGATTAACACATACTCTAGCATTAAGCATGAAAAATTGTAATGACCACTGGCAGCAGGATAACCACAGGTACGCACGGCAAGGCAGTGCAACTACATCATAATCATATTATTCATCTAAAATCTTTCATGCTGAATAGAGGTCTTAATAAGAAAATTTCAATTATCTTCTCATTTACTTGGTGTTGAGGCAAACCTCCATTAATTGATCAAACAAGTTTGACACATACCATCTAAAACAACTGAAAGAAAACAACTTAAGTAGCAATAAAACATAATAGCATATTGTACATGACAAACAGACAGATGCAAAATGCCAGACTTTCCACGTTTTGGTTTAACTTGCAACCTGTTCTAACTTTTCTAATACTTAGTTCATGTCATACAATTCAATAAAATTGATTAGCTGGTTGAAATAGAAATCTAGCCTGGTCCTGGAGGAATAGAAGAATTTAACTAGTTGAGATCAAGACCCGTATCAAACACAATATAAATAGAATAGTCCAGTCCCCTTTCATTCTTTGTTCTTGTTTTGCTTATTTTTTTCAACTGTGACTAATTTGTTTGGGATACAGCACATATATGATCAAGTCTTCACCAGTTCCTGACAAGCCTCAATACATTTAAATGCCTCAAGTCATGAAAATTGAGAAAAAAAAAATGCTTCATTTATTCTGTAATGTAGAAAAGCATCAAGATGTTAAAAGAAATTACTACTTACTGCTGGCAGGATACAAATGCACCTGTAGACCACCATTTGCCATGAAGTCATACACAAGCAATTTATGATTATTATCTGAGCAATACCCAATCAATGCCAACAGATAAGGAGAACGCAGCCGACTTAGCAATTCCACCTATGGTAACATACAATGAACCAATAAAAATCAACTCAACGCAACCCCCAAATTTAAAAGCCAAAGGAATTCATATCATTCTCGAATTAGTTGTTGATAGTTTAAACGAATAAAACTAAAAACTTAAATGGGAAAAAACTAGCAGAAATGTAAATCTTTCACATCCAATTCCCTATTCCCTTTGTTACTTCAGGAACCAAACATAGCTTAAAAGAGAACAAAATGTATAACAAAAACATCAAACCTCCACTTTAAACTCCTCTTCTCCTTGCTTTCCTGCCTGATCCATAAACTTAACAGCAACTTTCCTGCCATCATTGAGCACCCCACGATAGACTAACCCGAACCCACCATGACCAACCACATTAGACTTGCTGAAACCACCTGTTGCCGAATGTAGCTGCTTGAAAGTGAACACCTGAAGTCCCTTCTCAGCCGCTACTTGCAGGTTTTGAAAGCCCCCTTTGTCCTCATTATCAGCCCCTTCAAACAGAATTTAGTCAACCACAAGTTATTAAGTAATGCACCATTGGGTTGTTCATCAAAAGTAGAAAAGGAAAAAAAATATATAGAAATTAAATGATTAAACTCAGGCTCTTCATCATTTTTCAGACTAGAGAAAGCTACGTAAATTGGGATTCTAAAAAAAAAAAGTTTTCTCTTTTTCAGTTTTATCAGTAGAAAAACAAAAAATAATTTCCCACAAGTTTTCTCAGTAATCAAAAACACAATTTCCCGTCATCAAAACAACATAGAAACAAATGTTGGCCATTTGGGTGTCTTCAAATGCAGGAAAAGTCATACATAGAAAAGGAAGGAACTTTATATACTAATTTAACCAAATCTTGGGGTACATTTTCTAAGCAACAAAACGTAGAGTAAAGAGAAAGGAAATAGAAAGCAGTAAATGAACCCAAAAACATCCTGAAATAAAAAACTCAACTTTCTGTTTGGATACAGAGAAAATGTATGAATATGTTCCCAAAAAAAATACTCTTTGTGTGTGTGTGTGTGTGTGTGTGTGTGTCGGTGTCCCTCTCAGTCCCAGCTACAAAAAGAGAGAGAACAAATGGAGAAAAGGGTATGAATAAAAGTGAAAAAGAAGCTAACTTTGAAGGTTGCTTCGACGCTTGGAGACCCTGTTGCGAATGTAGCAATAGTAGCTGAAGGCAACAAGCAAAGCGGCCACGGCCACTGAAGCCACTACCACTATTATCAACAGCGCTATACGCTCTTTCCTTCTGTATTCATCTTCCTCTACCTCCATTTCCCCCACACAAAAAAAAAAAAAAAAGTCTCTCTCAGTTACTTCCTTGTTTACACCATTAAAAGACCCCAAAATACAACTATAAAATACAAGGGCCAGTCGTCGGTGAAGAAATCAGTGAAAGCAGATTTTTTTGAAGCTTGGATAGTGTCGCTCCCTCTCTGATTCTTTTGTTTTATGGCGGGGATAATAGTGTAGTGTAGTGGCCACTGGCCAGTTGGGACTCCTTGGGACTGGGGTTTTGCAGTGGAGTGCCTATTCTTTTGAGTATTTTTTATGTTGCTCTCAAAACATACGTTTGAATACCCCTTTTTTTTTTTTAAATTAAAAATTAAAAATAATAAAAATAATTTTAAAAAATTACTGTTTACATGAAGGTTATTATTCATTTACCTAAATGTATTGTTCATATTTCATAAACAGTGTAAGAGGCACTAGTTTAAAAAAATAAAAATAAAAACACAAATGCAAGGAGATAATCTGAATCCAAATGCTCTTTTATTCTTTAGAAACTAATTTTATATTTTATACCATGTCTTAGCTCTTTTAGCCTAGGTTTTGTATTTTATTAATTTAATTTTTAAATTTATGAAGGGTGTGTTTGGCACCAACTTAAAAAACTAATTTATTTTACTATTCAGCTCATTTTTGCTACTATTCAAAACTTCACTGCACTTTTTAGTACTATTCATAAGTTCCACTATATTATTTCAACTTACTTTTACCTTTCAACAAAAAATTTTTAATTTAACAAAATAAACGGATCCCAAACAGACCCAAAATCAGTTCAATTTTAAGTCTTTTGATTATCTTTTGTTGCTATTATTCTATGCAATCGGCATTTACATTATTTTATACAAAAATACAGTGATTTAGTCAGCAATATTTTCACAACAAAACATAAATAATAAGAATAAAAGCTATTACAGTTTCTCGTGGGTTACCATATTTTTTACCATTAACAGCTTCTTATCTAAACTTTGTTCGAAAATGTTATTCGGTGGGCCACATTATGGAGAAGCAGGAGCAATTGATGGAAAAGTAAGAGAAAAGGGCATTGGAATGCAGAACTCCTGAGAGGACGGCAGATTCGTCAGCTTTGATTGGACGAAACCGGGGGAAAAAGTATTAACATGCTACTATTTTTCATTGATTAATAAGACAAAACTAGTCCTGTCAAAAGTGGGCAAAAATACAAAACATAATATTTATTTGGATTTCCTCTTTTTGGCTCAAAACTATTTAAAAGTATAAACATACACGGATCCGATGATAAAAAAACAAACTTAAATATGTTGTTGGTCCTCAATGTTTAGGGATAATTTTGTAATAGTCAGATACAAAATTTTTGTTTCGTTTTAATCCCTACTCTTTTAAAATGTGTTTCATCATTATCCTTACGTTATCCTTACCCTTACCGTCACCTAGTTGATTCATTTTTTTTTTTATATAAACCATTTCAAATTATAATATTTGCTTCATGGTAATTACTTTTTATTATCATAATAAAACATCTTAAACCGGCTAAAAAATATTAACATGACAAATAGAATGTTATCTATCACTTAATTACAATAAAAAAAAAAATTTAATTAGCATAAAAAATAAGACAAATTAGCAGCTTAAAAGAAACAACAAAAAAGACCCATAT
This sequence comes from Quercus tomentella, assembly GCA_028535165.1. Classification (NCBI taxonomy): domain Eukaryota; kingdom Viridiplantae; phylum Streptophyta; class Magnoliopsida; order Fagales; family Fagaceae; genus Quercus; species Quercus tomentella. The sequence continues at coordinate 41,284,397 of JAPQVY010000100.1, read as the reverse complement.
TAGCAAAAATTAACATCTTCCTTCCTCAATTTTAAAGAAAAAGAGAAAATATGTGATTTTTTGGGGGTGTGGGGGAATACATCCTTAACTTTCGTTTCTTTCCCTTAATTTTCCTTCACCTCTCTCTCTCTCTCTCTCTCTCTCTCTCTCATGTTTTTTCATCAAACTAAACTTCAATCCATGTGTTTTGAATTTGACAATCCCAAGTGATGATACTGAAGGCAGTCAATTGAATTTCTTGTCAATACTGTTTGGAAGACCAAATAAAACCTACAATAAAGTAAAAGCTTGAGAGTAATGACATTGGAGTGATGCTGGCCAAAAACCCTCCAAATATAAGATTAGACGCTAGAAATAGAATGTAATGTATACTGAATAAGTGATAAACTAGTTTTTGTTCCTCCTTTTTTTTTTTGCCCTAGTATTCATTAGGGGCTAAGCTTAACTGTAACACTCAAGGTAGTTAATAGTCATTGATGACTTTATCAACTATCATTTATCCGCTATCTTCTATCAATTGTTGAAGAGTTATTGATACTCTTAAATGTTGTATTTATCTGCCATTGAAAAATGGTTGCCGATTGTTACTTTATTTATCATCAACTATAAACCAAAATCTCTTTGCGCCACCAAAACGAACAACCTTCATGCTCAAAACCAAACCCTAGCCAAAATGCAACAACCAATTCCGAACTCCTAAGCTAAAATCTGCCATACCCTAACAATAACAGCCCATAATTCGAAGCACCAAAAAAAAAATTTGTCGTTACCAACCGATAACCCACTGGAAATGACCCATCCCCTTAGAGCCATTCAATCGCAATCCAAACAAAACTTAGTTTCCCCAAGTGTTACACCATGGCCGAAACCACGTTAGGAACCATAGTGCAACATCACCAAATCCATCCAAGCCCCCCATAACTAACAAAAAAAAAAAAAAACCAATGGAAAAAGACATTGCTGTGGTGTACTAAAATCGTTACAATTACTTCCTTCTCAAAAAATTTGTAAAAAAATCGTTGTAATTACTGATTACACTAAAGACGTATATATATTTCTATTATTGTAACTCATTGCCGTGGTAAATAATTTCTCTTCATTATCGCCACCAAAAAAAAAAAAAAATTAACATGAGAAACGCATTATAGAATGTGTTTATAATTTTCATTAGTTTTGCTTACTATATTTAAAAAATAAGCCAACCAAATATGCACATAATGCATAACACCAGCTTTTTGTTAGCAGTATTTCTACTTCACATTCAGCAAATGAAGGTAAAATAAATAAAAATATTCTTCTCCAAAAAAAAAAATATATATATATATATATATATAATGTGAAATGCAGAGAATATTGCAAATTTTATTAAAACAAGTATATATTAAGGCATTTGTTTATTACATATGTAAAAAAAAAAATTATATTATTATTTTTTATTAAAAAGAAATATATTCTTAAGTATATATCTAAAGTTACATTTAAGAATATATTATAGAAATTTTTTTTATAGGTAACAAGAAAAATTTAACAATATATATTATAATTATATTAGACTTGAAAATGAATGGATCCATTCATTAACAACATGAAAATGAATGTATCCAAAAATTATGGCCATATAACTTTATAACTTGTTTATTAGAATTTGGATACATTCATTTTCATGTGTAAAACACGACATGACTCATGTCACAAAACTCTCAGTCTTACATTACTAAAAATGTTATGGCCATAATTTTGTTGCTGCACCATACTGAGATCCATCTTTATTAACCATGGGACCCAATTGCACTCACAGTGGAACCCAACTATACTGGTCGGAGGGATATTATGCCACCCATTTAACAGATGGCTGGGATTTCACCAACTTGTGTCAATTTTTCCTGCCTATAAACATAGGAAAATTGAAATCTATATATGTTTCTCTCCCCAAATGGAGCCAAAACACTGTACTATAGTCTATAATTGATAGTATCAATAAATTGAATCGAACCCTCAGTGATGATGATAATGTATACGGTGTACCCAATGAACCAATAGTACACAATTTATAGCAAAATGCATTATGAAAAGTAACCAATATTAATATAGTTGGACTCTGCTCTTTAACAATCTTCTGATTCCCTGGCCTACCCTTCTCTTTTCCTTTGAAAAGTTGAAACCCTCGATGAAATAGAGGGGGCCAGTTATTTAAACAAACAAACCTATGGCTATCAGTCCTATAGTTCCCATAATTTACTACTCTTTTAAATTGAACTTGGGTTGGCTTCATTTTGAATGTTGTTAAAATATAATACAAAAGGTATTAAATTTGTCTGTTACTTTTATTAAATTTGGTGGTTCACGAGCAATAAATGAGTATGACAGTATTGTTGATACTGTTGCAAATTACTGATCTTTTTGGTAAGATTTAGGTCATATAAATTTATATTTGAGAGCTCAAACTTCCCAACAATATTACTTCCCAACAATAGAACCAACACAAATTTCTTAATGGAAATGGTCCAGTGTATTATAAGATTGGTGTCCCTAAATTTATTTCAAACCTAAATTCCTTTTCTCGATGATTTACAAGTAATAGTTCGATGATAATGATATTTTTTTTTGTATTGATCCATATTTGTGGCTCAAACTTCAAACCCCACTTTTCCCTCCTCTATTATTTATGTGCGCATGTGTATCTGTGTCTATATATATAAGAACCTTACTATGAGATTTTACCATGTAGTGCATTACTTAATTTTTTTTTTTTATAAGATAAAATTTCTACTCTAGCCTAATCTAAGTGTATATATGTGTAAAACTCCTTGTTAGAGACTCGAACCCCGGCTTTTGCCCCCAACACCCCACAAGCATTTATACTTGTGGAGTGACCACCGCACCAAGGTGCGCGATGGGATCTTGGGTCACTAATAGGGACGGGTAGGTGTTGGGTGGACTGGACTTGGCTCACCACGACTCACTTAGGCCGTTATACGAACCAATCTGTGCACAAGACAAATAAACTCCACTAAATATATATAAATATATATATATATATATATCACTTTTATTTTGAAAGGAATAATATTTATTAATTATTAATTATTAAGTTTTCCAACTGTAAGTAAAAGTTTTAATGATTAATACCACCGCACACCCTTGGTGCGATAGTTATTCCACAAGTATAAGTGCTTGTGGAGTGTGGGGGGTAAGAGTCGGGGTTCAAGTCTTCAGGAATGAGTTTCACACACATATATACTTAGATTATATTAGAGTAGAATTCTATCTTGTAAAAAAAAAAAAAAAAAAAAAAAGTTTTAATGATTAGTGTTATTTTAGTATTCATTTCTATTCAATAATAAATAATTTTATTTCTTTAGCATTTAAATTTTTAATAAGCCTTTTTAGGCAGCCACTTAATACGACTTTCCAATAGATATTTATAATAAAAAATATAAAAATCTTAGTTCCAAAACTCTTGTTTGATGATGGATCCTCACTAGATTAAATAGGGTTGACTACATATATTATTTTCTTCAATTGTATTTGTGGGGATGCAGGCCCAAGTATATATTGGGCCTTGGGCCTTGTCCGAGAAGGCACAGTGATCCAAGAACAGATCAACAATGAGAAGGGAGTAAGACTTTGAACTTCACAAGCAAGCTATGACTTTAAAGGCTGGGAGAGGTAGGCCGAGGAGGAGTATCTCCTTAGCTAAGCGAAGAAGGGTCAGGAGGAGAGTTCTATTATCCAAAGTGACGTTCCAGGAAGTTCTGTTGATAAGAATATGTACTGTGAATGTACAGGACAAAATGGAAGCTGAGAAATATTTAAGGAAAAGTTGCTACCACCACATTGAATGCTCTGCAGCTAACTCTCTAACCACATTTATGTGGAGAAGACCCCTGAACAGTGCTACATTGGCCACCCCAACTCACAGAGGACCTGTGAGGGTGTCTGATGGGACAAACACTCAAGTAGTGGCTTAGAAGACTGACAAGTGGAGGGCCAGGATCATTCAAAGGGAGGTATATAATGTATGAGACCCCTAATGAGGAGGTCGGAAAATTTAGAGAAAAACACTGTAGCAATCAAGAATTGCACTTGTAATCACATTTGAGAATCAAGATATAAGACCTGATCTCCTCGGACTGAGCTGAAGACGATTTTCTTTAGTTTGAACTTGTCTATTTTCATTTTCTTGTCATCAAACCTATTTTACTTGTTGTCTGATTCATTAAAGCCCAATTTTTCCAACCTACTTTCTACAAATTCGTTGTATTAGGCATCTTGGGCCAAAGTCCATCCACCCTTTGGGCTAGGAACTCAAATCCGGTCCATACAGTATTTTATCTTAAATCATACTCTTTATTATTATTTTTTAATATAGAAAAATCACACTATTACTTTCTTAATTGACATTCAAGTCACGCTTTCTTATCGGTGCATTAGTCGCTTTCCTTTAAGCATTACGAAATCATCTTTAAGAACTCTCCTACATCCTTTCATCAATAGGGCTATAAGAGAATTTCATCATTTGAATCCTATTGATATTTTTAATCCCAAAATAATAATAGTAACATGCACCAACAGTGCCCAGCTAACGTGTAGACTATGTTGTAGGGGAATTAACCCGAAATTCTCAACCTGTGAGAAACAAAAATAGAGAAAACACACGCTAAAGAAAAATAATCACACGCACAAGACAGTATTTACATGATTTGACAATTTGCCTACGTACACGGAGTTGCAGGGATTTCACTATCATCCGGATCAAACACAATTAGGCTCCACAAAGCCCAACATATATGTTATGCCAAATATTGATTTTGTCCCACCTGATTTCATATCATTCAACATTAACCAACCATCCCAAAATAAAATGTATACACTGCATGATATCCCAAGTATTTTTGGTAGTCAAATGAAATTTTTTGGTATTTTCAATGGAATTTTTTGGTGTTGTCAATGAAAATGTTCAGGATTCTAATCCCATTCTCCTACTTAAAATTTATCAAAAATATAAAATAAAATTCATTTTGTTCCCCATGTTTTCATGCCAACATTCATCAAAGTTCATCCCACATGCTAATGTTAATTACGCCATTCATGCTAAAATGTAGGCACAACAGCCCAGGGCGGCTCAACAGTAGAAGCAACTGATGCCATTGCCTAAGGCCCCCAAGTGCTAGAAGGCCAACCCCCCCCCCCCCCAAAAAAAAAACCATATCAACAAATTAAATTTAAAAATATAATCTCAAATATCAGTTAATACTTATCCAATACTGTATTTAAAAACAAACAAAAAACAAAGACCTGTAGAAGAAAATTTTGGATTATTAATTATCTTGGAGAGTTTTAATTAAGCCCCAAAATTTAGCCAATACATGCAAATTTTAATCTCAATATGCGGGTATTTTGTTTGACTCTCTCTTTCAAACAGTCAAAGTTCTTTAGAATTTTGATTAATTTGAGTCTCCTAGACACACTAAAAGGTAAAAAATAGACCAAACTCTTTCTCTATCTCTCCAAAACTCCAAAACTAAAATTGATTACCTGAAGAGGCTCCCAGATAATCAAAAATTGCCGCTGGGTCTTCCATCTCTACCTAAAATGGTAGTCAATTACATGTTGCTCTTTGGGCAATTGACTGTCCCTTGAATAGGTAAAATAAAGCCTCTCCTTTTCCAAATTTTTTCTATCTTTTTGTGGCATAGCTTTCTTATTTTACTTACTCTAGACTCCTCTAGTGATTGTATTACAGTGACTACACTCTTCTAGATCTATCATTTTGTTTTTTTATCTTTCTTTTTTAATTCATAAATTCCCATTTTAAAATATAAAGAAAAGTCTAACCCTAAACTATGTAGCCACTTGATTCATTGTTTTTTGGTCCAATTAGGCACTCTTTATTAGTTTATGCATTCATTTAGTTTTTGTTTTTCATATTTTATTTTTTGAAAAGTGTTTATTCTATCTGATTTTATTAGATAAATCTGTGAATTTGGATATAAAAAACTTTTAAATTGTTTTAAAAACCAAATCTCAAAAAGATCTCTAGATTAATTTGTCACTAGATATTAAAAAAAATATATAACTAAAAATTCAGGTGAAAGTCTTATAAATGAACAACAAATTTATAAAATAGAGTTAAAAGATAATGAAATAAAACAATAAAAATATAACAATGAAATAATTTCACTTATTATCAATTAAAAAGAAGATTTAAAAAAAAATTGAATACAAAAACTTAATTAATTATTTTACACCATAAAAAGTAAGAAAAATAAAATTTTAAATAAATATATTATATATAAACTAGATATTTAAACAATAAATTAAAAAAATTAAAAAAAAAAAAAACCCAATTTAAAAGTTTCGCCTAAGCCTCAAAATACCTTGCCGGCCCTGCAGCAATCTTAAAACAAGATTTGTCCACTATATTTTGTTGCAACTATTCCTTTCGTTCCACATGTTTTCATGCGGACATCAAACCATGTTCATCCACATGCAAATGTTAATTATGCCATTCATGCTAAAATTAAAGTGTATAAGAGCATTCACACTGACACTGCCATATGCCATATGTTGGCAAATTTTACCATCAAAACACAAAAACCAAGCTCCATCCGCACTATTAATTGTAAATTTTTTTACAATACTACTACAATACCATCTTATATGTAAGATGGTAAGAGCATCAGCAGTCGGCTTGCTATATGCCAAATGTAAAGTACATTTGGCATTCAGGTCCAAAAACTGCTCAACAACGGGAAGGCCAAATTGGAAAAGGCCAAATTTTTTTGAGATATAGCTACAGTACCATCTTAAATGTAAGATGGTACTGTAGCTGAATGGGATAAAAAAAATAATTTTTTAATGCTTGAGGTCCTTTTTAACCCAGGAATTTCTATCTCCTCTCTCACTTCTTCTCTTCTTTTCTCTCTCTTCCTTCTCTCTTTTTCATTTGCTCCATGCCTAGTTTAGACCTAAGACTCTCTCCGATGCCCCTCTCTCACCGATAAGTTAGAAGCTTCTCTCTCTCCGATGATGGGTAACGGTGGCCACCACCAACACAAAACCCATTTTCATCAAACCCAAAACCCATTTTCTTCAAACCCAAAACCCATTACCCATGGTCTTGATGGCGGCGGTGTGGGGGTCGGTGATCAATGGTGGTTGGATCGTAAAATTGGGGTGGGTATGCTGAGTTGCTTCAGATGGCTAAGAAGCACGGGCTCAAAGTCCAGGCTGTCAAAGGCCATGGGTGGTTGGGTTTTTTATCTTTGAATTTTTATGGTTGCTGGTGAGAACAGATGGGTTTGGGATGAATAAAGATGGCTACGGCAGAAGTATGGGATGGCGATAGTGGCGGCAGCGACGGCTTAAAGACTAGGTCAGTGGCTGTTTGGTAGTTGTTGTGGCGGCGAGTCAGCGTGGCTGTGAGTGATTTTTTGATGGTTGGTTAAGTTTCTGTTGATTTGGGTGGTTTTTTGTTGTGATTTGCTTCTTTTGATTTTGCTGGGTATGGGTTTGCTAGAGGTTGAGGGAGAAAGAGAGGAAAAGGAAGAGAAAAAGAGAAATAATAAAGAAAGATTAAAAAAATAATATTTTAATAAAATGGTAAAATAATAGAGATTTGGGATGTTGAGAATATTGTAAAATGGTATGGTATAATTGATAAAGTAACTTTTTGGGATGGTAAAATAAGATAGGATGGCAAAACCGGTTGGAGATGCTCTAATGTAGCAGCTTGTATTTATTTTTTACTAATTTATTCTCTCTCCTCTAGCTGTCTCCCACTTTGTCTCTCTGTCTCCCACATCTCTCTCTCATTTATCTGCCTCTTCATCACTCTCTCTTCAATCTTCAGGCAACCAGGCTTCATCACTTCATCACTGCACTCTTCATCGCTTCGGTCTTCACTCTTCACCATTTTCTTTATTTTTTCTCTCGTTGCCTACTGATCTTCGCCAACCCATCTTCAGTCTTCGCCGACCCGTCAGTGGTTATGAGTTGTTCGTGGGTTTGGCTGGGTTTTGGGTTTGATGAGTTCGGGTCTAATGGGTTTCAGGATTGGTTTGTTCTGGGTTGATTGGTGGTTATGATTTGTTGATGGGTTGATTTGTGGTTGATGGTTGTTAATGGTTTTGGTTGCGAAATTGGCATGGGTCAGTGGGTTGCGAAATTGGTGTGGGTCCAGTGGTTGCAAGATTGGCGTGGATCAACGTGGGTGGTGTTGGTCGTGGGTGATGGGTTTTGGCCATGGTATGGGTGGTGTTGGGTTTGCTTCTTTTTCTGGTGGTGGTGGGTTTGATGAGTGTGGGTGTGGTTGGATTTGTGATTGATGATGGTGGAGGTGGTGATTGATGGTGGTGGTTTGTTCGTCGTGGTGGTGGTGATGGGAGCAGGTGGTTGCAATGAATGGTGATGGATTTGGAATATCTTATTTTAATGTGTTGTATGGAAAAATAAAAGTTGAGAAGTTGGGTGAGTTATAAAATGGTATGGTATAAATGATAAATTAGATTTTGAGATGGTAAAATAAAACAGTTCGTAAATAGCGGATGCAAATGCTCTAATGAAAGCCAAATTGATTGGACTATCCAGAAATAAATGCAAGAGATATAGAGATTTAAGTATTTTGTATTAGGCGTAAATGCACTTTTAGCCCCTACATTTTTGCTTTTTTCCATTTTGATCCCTACATTTTCATTTCACCACTTTTAGTTCATAAACCAATTAACGCGTATTATTTTAGTCCTTTCCATTAGTCAACAGACGAAAATAACTGAGGTCACTAACGGAAGGATTAAAATATTATTAAAAATTCACTATAGCACTCATAAGATAAAATAATAATAAAAAATCTAACCTTCTTAAGTTTTTAACATATTTAAAATTGAAAAAAAAAAAAACAAAATTAAAATCCTTTCCGTTAGTCAACAAAATTTAAATAACGCGTGTTATTTTAGTCTTTTCTGTTAGTCATCAGACGGAAATATCTGAGGTCACAAACGGAAGGATTAAAATATTATTAAAAATTCACTATAGCACTTATCAGATAAAATAATAATAAAAAATCTAACCTCCTTAAGTTTTTAACATATTTAAAATTGAAAAAAAAAAAAAACAAAATTAAAATCCAAAAATATGTCAAGATCTATGTTCATCTTCAACAAGAACACCAAAGAACACAAACCCAGATTTTAAACATAAAAACACATGCCCAGATTTTCTTGCATTTTCTTGCCCTTTTTTGTCAACGAAACATAGTGCCCGTTTGGTTCAGCATTTGAAGCCCAAAAAGCGCCTTTTCAAAAAAGCTCAACCCAGTTTTGCGTTTGGTAAGCTCAAAACGTAACTTTTTCATAAAAGTTGCGTTTTGAACTTTTAGAAAAAACTGAAGGCAAAACGCGGAAGGAAAATGGTGAGGCAACGGTCCATAAATGAAAACGCGCACTGCGCGTTTTGATAGTTACCGTTGCTAATGATGAAATTCCAGAAATACCCATGAACAAACAAAGAACAAACACTACAAATTATAACAATAAACAATCTTTCTCTCAAATATAATCAGATTACCAGAATACAAACTCAAAAACACAGTTTTAAAATTAATCAAATCATAACAATAAAATCAAAAAAAAGAAAAAAAAAAGACAAAGGACAGAAGCTTGCTGACCCATCTGGACTGGGTTGGGGACGAAGATGAGCAATAGCACGAAGATGAGAGCTCCTTGGAATGTTCTTAAATGACGGAGAAAAGGAAAATTTTCTTATCAGAGAGAGTTTTGGAATCAAGTTAAAAAAAAAAAAAAACAAGAGAGACGGAGCTGGAGAAAGAAGGACCTCCTGGAATGTTCTGATGAATGAGGGAGAAAAGGAGAGTTAAAAAGAGGGGTAGAGATAGTGGAGAACGTGTGGAGGAGAAAAAAAAGAAAAAAAATAAAACTAAACTTATGGTTGGTATGGTTGAACGTGAAATGGAAAAAGAAAAAATAATATAAAAAATAAAAAAATTCAAATTGAGAAATACTACAGTAATATTTTCACAATATTTTCACAATAAATTTTAAGTAACAGCTTGTTATTAGTTAATATTGGTTAGTAAAAAAATAATTTCAGTTGTGGGTTCAAATTAGAACTAGTAACAACTTTCCACATAAATTTTATTGTGAAAATATTGCGAAAAATGTTGTAAACGTAACACTTCTAATAATAAATTTTACACAGTAATTTGTTATTGGTTCTCATTTGAACCTACTAATGACATTATTATTTTTCTTATCTACCATTAACAACTTGTCATATAGACTTTATTGTGAAATTTTTGTAAAAATATTGTGTCCATAATTTGCATTAAGAAAGATAATTAAAACAAAAAATTCACTTATATATATATCTTGTCCTTTTTGGTAATTTATAACTCAAACCTCCACTTTTATAAGTGCTAGCCAAACACTCAGCTTTTTCAAAAAGCACTTTTTAACAGTTTTTACCAAACACTCAGCTTTTTAAAAATGCACTTTTTCATTATGCACTTTTTGAAAACTCCACTTTTTCATTATGCACTTTTACAAAAAGCTGAACCAAACTCACCCATAAACACAAATCGATCTCCAGCAAGAACACAAACACAAACCTAACAGCAGATGTTCTCAAATTTTCTCAAACCACATAACCCAGATATACAAAATCACAACTCAAATCCAAATTTTCTCATCTTTCAATCAACAACGAAACCTCCAGCGAATAAAATTCATAAACCTAGAAACCAAATTCCTAAACCCATAAAATTCAGCATAAAAACACCATTAAAAAAAAAATCATAAATTCCAAAGCCCCCATCTCAAACCCAAGCAAAATCATTTCTCAGTTCTTTTTCAGTCTTTGTTTGGTTTCCAAGAAAATGAAAGAATAAAAATTTGGACAGCACCATCAAAGTCCATTCCATCTAAACCCAATGCCAATCAAATCCAAATCAAAAAATTTATCTAAAACCACTCGGTTACATACGCATTTACATATACAAAACACTTAACAAGATTTACATATACAAAACACGATTTGCAACACAGATCTGCATTCCCAGAAATTCGAACCCAAGCCAATCCACTACCACACAAACAGCCAAAACACTACAGTAGCAGACCTCTTCAGTCATCAGTACCCTTTGGAGGTGAGCTAATGGAAGCACTTGAACCTTTTATGAAAAGTACTTCCTCAACAACCACAACAAGCTCTCCCTCTGAAACCCAGTCTCCATTTCTTTCTTCTTCTTCTTCTTCTTCTTCAGCACCTTCTCTCTCTTCTCCTTCTTACAACTACAACAACTATCTTTCTTTCTCTTCCTCAGTCCCAACCCAAAATCCCAACCCAAACCCAGCCCTCTTCTTCATGCTCAGATGGTTGCTCCACCTCGATGACCCACATGTTTTCAAACGGGTTCTTGACTCAAAACCTTATAGGTTTCGAGTAACTGGGTTCAATTGGGTTAAACCAACTAACCCCATCTCAGATCCACCAGATCCAAACCCAGATCCACCTTTAAAACCAACACTTTTACCCACAAAATCAACAGCCACAACATGGTTCTTGTTCTTCAAATACCTTCAGCTTTTTGAGTCCCAAACCTTTCCCAATGAAGCAAGCGGGTTCCCCTCCATTCCTCGGTGGACGCTAAGCTCCAAGCCATTTGTGAAAGCTTGGCTAACGCGCCGCCGAAGACAGAGAAGCAAAGTAAGAAGTCGAAGAAAGCCGAAGTCGAAGTTGAGCTGAAGAAGAAGAAACAAAAGGAAGAAGTGGTGGTGGAGTCACCATGGTTTTCTTTTTCATCTTCTTCATGCTCGACCAAATCCCCTTCTCCACCTTTTTTTCTTGTTCTTATGTTCTGGTGTGTTCTTATTTTTTTAAATTTTTAACTCATATTTTTTCTTTTGTTAAAATTGAGAAATAAATATTTTAAATTATAATCTGATATGGCATAAATGATGAGTGCTACAGTAAATTTTTAATAATATTTTAATCCCTCTGTTAGTCACCTCAGTTATTTCCGTTTGTTGACTGACGCAAAGGACTAAAATAACACGCGTTAATTAGTTTAAAGACTAAAAGTAATGAAATGAAAATATAGGGACCAAAATGAAAAAAAGTCAAAATATAAGAACTAAAAGTGCATTTACGCCTTGGTATTATGGATTCCGGTGTTATCTATTCCTCATTTTCCAATCCTCTTTTATATAATGGACTTGACATCGTATAATTGTCATCTGATTGTATCATTCCATTTTCCAAACTATTGGATTCTTGTACTTTTCCTAATTCCCTAAATTTCTAAAATGTAAACTTGAAAAAATGAGAAAAAAGTGATGAGTTGTGCATGCAGAAGAACAAAATAGGAAGGCCTTCAAAAACGTATTTCAATTAGTTTTGCAAAAACCATGTGGTAGAAGAAATAAAAGGATTGATACATGGCCCAATCCCTCTAATACTTTAACTAGAGTATATCAATCACACACACACAAAAAAAAAAAAAAAAAAAAAAAGAGAGAGAGAGAGAGAGAGAGAAGAAAGAAAAAAGACGAGTATTTGAGGGGGGAAAACAACTAGATAAAAAAGGCCATAAGGCTTGCATGCCAGAGAAGACACGATTATGTATTTGAAAATGATAACCAAGATGTTTTCTACATACGTAAAATCATTAATGAAAATGAAATATGACAGTGGAAGTAGTAGAAGTACGAAATCTAATGACACATCAATATCAGTGATACGAAGAGCCAAGGATGAACAAAGCCTGTCGATACTCTGGACCCAAAAACAAATAGCTGGGATGACAAAAAATTAGGGTTTTTTATTATTATTATTATCCAGAATCTACAAAAGCAACACTCAAAAATCCCATCCCAACCCTAGTTGTCAAGACGGGTATTTTTTATTTTTTTTTCAGTAACCTGCAGTTTTCTTATCCCCTACCCTCCCCCCAAACGGTTCTTATTTTTCCTTTTTTCCTTCCATTTGTAGGTAGTAGCCAAAGGAGAACTTTTCCCTTCCATTTGTTGACATTAGCCAAAGGACATTGAAACTCCATGCAGATGAATACATATGATTAGAATAGGCACCCCCTCATACATATTATCAAGAAACAACTAATAAATTTGTTAATTATCAAGAAACAAACTTAGTAATATAGAATCAGATAATCAGAAGAACTAAGACTTTCTGATTGAAATTTCCCTGAAGCAGTAAGTGAAAATCTTGGAAAATTGCGGTATAAAAGGAAATAAGGCAACTTCTATTGAGCTCAGTAAGAGAATTGAAGAATGATAATGATAACTATAATCACAAAATTGAATAATTCTAATGATACTGCCCAAAACCATATCTAAAATGGGTCAAATAACCAGCAGATTACACCCAAGGAAAAAAAAGTACTAGTATTCCTAGCCAACAATAAACTATTCTTACATAATTTTATATAAAAACCTTGCTCTGTAAGAGAGAGGGAGGGAAACCTCACTTTGTGAAAGGGAAAAACTTTAACGGATGCTGGTACCATCACTCGATCAGTTAATGTTGACTTTGTGGAAATGGTCTGCAGCTTTGGATAATGACTGTATTGAAATAGGGAATCCCGGACCCATCTATATATAACCAACAGAAAGTATTACTTCAAAAACTGTGTACAAACAAAAGTATTAGTATAAATTACCTTTAAACTGTATATTCAAGGGAGATTTTACATTAAACCTTATAATTTCAAAAGTTTACAAATTACATATTTTATTTATATTTTTTATAGGAAAATAGGGGGAGGCGTTGGTAAGGTTCATACCCCAGTACCTAGGCATCACAAGAGGTGTTGGAACCACTGGGATATCCCTCGAATCCCACAAATTACACCTTATATTTTTGCTATTTTCAAATTGAGCCCAAGTACTTAAAATTAATTTAAAATTTTGAACTTTTCGGGTTTGATTGAGGTTTCAAATTAATGCAATTTTTAAAAGTTAGGGGTTTGGTTTGAAAGTAAAGAAACTGTAATGTTCAATTTGTTGTATGATAGATGACTATAGGGTTTAAGTTATAACACTCTTAATGTTCTAAGTTTAATCTGAAAAAATAGGGTTTGATTTAAAACTAACCCTAAACTTTTTTTTACTGGTTAGATAAATACCCACCTAGTAGGTCTTAAACCCATGACCTTACCCTCAAACCAATTATTATGAGAGAAGGTAATGCCAGTTAAGTTATAGCTCATTGGCAAAACTAGTCCTAAACAATAGGGTTTACAATGTAATTTGCCAAAAGTATTTAAATGGTAAGCATGACAACAACTATCCAAAAATCAGATACCATATGCATCTAGGAAGCATTTATCTTGCATTGCTCTCTCTCTCTCTCTCTCTCTCTCTCTCTCTCATAAATTACACATACATCTAGTGGATTTTGAACTCACAACCTCACCCTTCACTAATTTTTGTGGAAGGAAGTGTCATCTAGGCTTGAGCTTATTGACAAAGTAAATGGAGCAAATTGTATGAGTATTTACTATTATTAAGCCAACCTTCTAGCTTATTTTATATTCATAGTTATGTTAGGTGATGAGAGATTTGAACCCTGGATGTCTTCATTGGAAACACCAGGTGGTACCAATTGAGCTACAAGGCTTTTGGCAGTTTATTTTATATTTCTTATATGTAAGCCAACCCTCTAATTTAAAAGTCAAGACATCTACAGCTCCCATGTTCTACGAACTTCAGCCTACAAGAGCAAGAAAGTAAAATAAAAACAGGAGAAATGATAACTTTAATGGAGATCATACTTTATTCGACTTAGAGTTAATTTTAGCTATCAGCTATCTACCCTCATTATAGAATCACTTCAATGTCTACACTAAACTAGAAAATTTTTCAATTAATACCCTAATTTGAGACTAGTTTTCAATGTCTGCCTCATCATCCAAAATTAGTATTAGAATTTTCAAATTCATGGGCTTGTTGGGTGGTGGATTGCACTAACATGTCAAAATTAATAGATTAACATCTAATTGCATGCCTCTTTTTAAAAAAAAAAATGGAGAGAGAAAGAAAACTAGGATAAACTTTAAGGCAAATATCTAGCAAAAGAAGTTTTAGTGTTTCAAAACAAATTTTCTCTTCTTTCCTTTGTTATAATCTTACTGGAAGTGGAATATACGAAAGGTGTTTCAACGTATGCATCATGAAAAGGAAAGCCATCATCAACAGCAAATTAACTAAGAAAAAGGATTATGAGCTTACAGTGCTGCATATATGGAAGGAGTTCACATATCCAGCATACTTCGAAGCTGTCAAAAAAGGAGGGTAAATATTTAATACGAACATGAAAATACAAAGTCCAGGCCATCTCACCCAAAATCTATACACCAAATTCACTCTCCACTTAAAAGAAAAATCTCCAAACAACTACATTGACCTTCTGTAACTAAAAAGCCTCTTTATTTTTTGGCAGTCCAAGACTTCAGTAGCCCTTCTCTATCACCTTGAAAATTATTACTTTTTTTTTACTGGATAAACTGTTGCTAATAGCAAATCATGCCAGAAGCATTTTAGTGTCTTTAAAACAAACTAATGCCAGCCAACAAAAAACTAAATTCTCATTGGCAAATGAAAACTTGCTGACTCATTTGTGAATTTGTGTCATAGGTTCACACATTCATTTAAATTGTTACTGAACTTCTACACGATCAAATAATTACCACTTAGAGTGGACTAGGGACCACACACATCAAGCCTAAACATGCTTGGTCTTGGTGGTTTGTTTGTTAGTTGAGCCAGAACATCAGTATCACATTTCCTTTATTTATTTAACAAGCAAAGCACTGCTTGCAGAGCTGAGCCTGAATAGGTTAAGAGCCTTAGTCCTTAGGCAGATGGAATGCACAAATATGTGAGACAAAATAAGCTACTATGTGAAATTAATGTCACCTTTATTCACTCTTGCCCACAAGAAACAATTATCAAGCATATACAATAATGTAAGATACTTACCCTTTTTTAAGCTTGCAGGTTTTGCAATCAAGAGAGCATTCATAAATGCACCAATATTTTCACGTAAAGACTCTTCTGTAAAACTTGCCTGTAGGCAACATTGTAATCGAATAAGAATGATGAAGGTCTTATAAAATAGCATTCCTGTTAAAATGAACCTTTGTATTCTAAATCAAGAAAATAAGGCACCTTCCCAAGTCCCACATGCACGATTGATGTTTTGTCCATTTTAAAATGAATACGACCAAGCCTTGCTGCCTTTATTGCCCCAGAAACATCACTAGTCACAGTACCAGACTATACAACATATTAGTACAACCAAGAAATATTCTATACAAGTCATTTACAGATCTATGCATTGAATTAGAAAACAAAAAAAAAATGAAATACTCACTTTACGGTCTGGCAATAGATGCCGTTCTTTGAGAAAACTTGCTATCTGCAAAACAGTAAAAGTATCCATTTGAATCAAAGATCCATTAATTTGACAAATCACAGCCTACAAACCAAACAATCTTTAATAACCTTATTCAGACGCAGCACCAATTGAGGCGTTGCGAAACACTTGTCGACATTAAACTTATTACTACCTGCGTAATACAAGGTAGGATTATGAACCCAAATCAGAGATTGTCTACAGGTTAAAACATACATCTTGAACAAAAAATAATGTACCAAACAAGGGTCAAGAGAGGGTATTTAATTTTTCTTTTGCACATGTGGTACTCCTGGAGCATAGTTATGTAAGAAAAGTAATATTTAATAAACACAAGGTAGGATTATGAACCCAAATCAGAGATTGTCTACAGGTTAAAACATACATCTTGAACAAAAAATAATGTACCAAACAAGGGTCGAGAGAGGGTATTTAATTTTTCTTTTGCACATGTGGTGCTCCTGGAGCATAGCTATGTAAGAACAGTAATATTTAATAAACACAACCAGTGCGGAAAAAGAGGGGGGGGGGGGGGGGGGGGGAAGAGGAGGGAGGGAGGGTAATAAGCACAAAAGGAATGTCAGCTTGGAGAATGAACAACATAAGGAATGCATTTGAAAATATAACCAAGAACTAATAAGCTTGAAGGGATGATGTAAAATTTTAT
Source organism: Quercus tomentella (assembly GCA_028535165.1). NCBI lineage: Eukaryota > Viridiplantae > Streptophyta > Magnoliopsida > Fagales > Fagaceae > Quercus > Quercus tomentella. The sequence continues at coordinate 41,267,278 of JAPQVY010000100.1, read as the reverse complement.
TTTACATCATAGTAGTGAAACAGATCAACATAGTACTAACAAGATTAGTTCATTACTTGCAATTTCCTCAATAAGTTCAACACCACCAACAATATCAGCTCCTGCAGCTCTAGCTTCATCTGCATCTGCCCCTTCAGCAAAGAAAGCCACCCTGACAACCTGAAAAATGAAAATGATTATGCAACAAACCAACCACAACAAAGCATATAAAATAGCACCTTATTGATCTAGGATAAGTTTGGATTATACCTTTGCAACACCATGAGGCAGAATCAAACTACCATGTACTATCTGCACTTCAATTCAGATAGCAGTTAGTTGAATCTTCAAGTAGATTGAAAATTGAATACAATAATGCCATAGGAAAATTTAAGCATCCGAAATCAAGAAGATAAACAATGATAAGTCTTTCAGGTTTGGTTTGAGGATCCCCTTTCTGAAATTTTAAAATTGACATGATGAACAGAAGAGAAAAGATCAGAAGCCAGAAGAATTGGTAAAAGGAGAGAATTAGATAAATCTACAGTCTCCTAGACAAGCCTAGTATGTCTAGTAGCATATCCTGAATATATAAAATAGGTTGAGATAATATTAACCACTCCAAAGTTAACAACTGAGTCTCAGCAATCTACAGGCATTGGTGTGGACAGAATTATAACATTGTTAGGACCATGTTAGAAGCTCAATCGGGTCACTAATGGCTCAAAAAACTCAAGACTTGAAGTTACTGATCCTAAGTGTCAAACAGCACTTTAGGAAAGAAGCCTAGCTGCTGATCGGCAGTCAAAGCTTCATAATTGGCACTTACTTCTGGCATCATGTGCCAATTGGCACTTAATGATCGAATCGATCCCCTTTTTGCACGGCAGCTTAATATCACTCTCATGCACATGGCTAACTAGTAGTACCTATCAAAAGAGAGATTCCCTAGTAGCAATCTTATTATGGAGAAGGTGACTCTCTCAAATAAGTCACAACCCATTCAATCCACATCATTCTCATGCAAGTACTGAATCCGAATCTCATCTCCATCCAACCCTAGCATTCCCTAAACACCGACTTTTATACATCCATCTTCAAGAACCTTAGAAACCTTTTCATATCCGAAACTCCCAGCCCTTGACACCAAATTCCAGCCACTCAATCATCAAGAACCAGAAGCCCTCATCATTGAATACTAACCCCAAGTATGTTTCTAACAAATATCTTGGAAAAAAGTTTTCCTCCAAATCAGTTTGGAGGAACTTCCTCAAAGCCACTAAGTGGCATTCTCTAAAACTGCACACGTCCTTGGGTCATGTGGATGTTACGAGTTTCTAATGGACTTAACCCATTAATCTCTAATAAACTACCTTATTCTTTTCCTTTTCCTCCCTCAACCATAAAAGCATCCCCAGCTTGCCACTATGCCATATAATTACAGCCTTTGATCTCATACTTCTGTCCTACATTGCCAGACCCCCAACCAGCCAGCTCAATTCTAAAGCCATTAAACCCTTCAGTAAGTCCTTGATGCTATGCAAGCCTTCTACCTAACTGTTAAGGGCACTATTGATTCTGGCTGGGATTCCATGGTTCTTTTTAGGCAACCATTCTTTTATAATAAAATTTGTTATTTTCCATTTAAATCTAGGAAGCACAGATAGTTCATATTAGCAGTCACATCCCTATTGGACATGTATCTAATATGGATACTCTTGGATACCACATGATACTTCTTTCACTTATTTATTTCTCTCTCTGAAATTAACAGCTTCTTCAGCTGAGTTCGGTACAACTATTTGAAAATGGATTGTTTGAAAAATACTATAGTTTAAATAATTGCTAAATCAAAATGGGTTGGGTTGTTTGAAAATGTCAAGAGTGTCCGATAATAACTTGGGAAAAAGTGTTGTTCCTATAATCTATGTGTTTTGCTCACCGGTCTAATAGTGTTGTTAAAGGATCAAATTACCAAAAACAAACACACTACTATCTAATAAGTTCCTTTTTCTTTTCTTTCTTTTTTTTTTTTTTTTTGGGGGGGGGGGGGGGGGTGTGGGGGGTTGCATTCATTTTTATACCCATAATAATGATTATTATGTATTAACTATTAAAATAATAGAATACAAAACAAAAGAAAAACAAAATATTTGATACAGAAAAGAAACTACCACAAATACTGGCGACTATATAAGATAGGAATTAATAGATGCACTAGAAATTTCTTTTTCTCTGCATTGGCCCCCACTACGCTCATTTCCTGAAATCCCCACCCCACCTTCTCAAAGCAATTCCACCCCACACACACAAAAAGGCCCTAATCTTCTTGACCCTGCAATGCAAGATGGACCTAATCAATGAGGCTGACAAGTCCTTTAACTCCCCAACTTAAACCTACATGCATAACGCCAAGGCCATATTAGCCACTCCTGCTGACTTGTGGAGTCTCATCAAACCATAAAGAAGGGTAGGATTATGTTTCTAAGCCTTTTATGCGGATATTTAGTGTAATACAGTTAAAGATTTTGGTGAAATGTGTAAAATATTGAGAATCGTGAGGTGGGTTTAAAGCTTAAAGGGTGAGGATGTTTTCTTCATACAGAAATTCCATTAGTTGTTGCTGTTGCACACCAGCAGAAATTTGGTGTTTAAGACATCTTAACAGTTTTAGAGAATGAGACCTAGTAGTTCAAAGGAAAACATGGGATTAATACAACATCCCACTGTTATATTCGAACCACTTCAGAGCCAAAAATATTATCAACCATTCCAACAATTTGGCATCAACCATTCAGAATTACTTCAACAAGACACATAATTTAGTCAAGTCTCAGACAAAACCAGCACATACCTGATCAGTTCGCTCTTTCTTAATAGCCAATCTTACATGTGCTTCAATAGTTTCATCGAAATTCTTTGTGGCACTAGCCTGAAAAATAACTAGAAACATCACAAAGATTTTAGCAATAACGTTTTTTTTGGGTGACTTAATTGTATCATTTATCAAATATCTTAACAAATATTTCCTACATTTCTGAAATGAAAAAAGATTAGAAGCTTATTGTGGTTGTACGCTGACCTTGACAAGTCGAATAGCCTCCACCAAATCAAGAGGAGCAGGCTTTTCCTTGCTTTCCTTCTTCTTGATGAGCATTGGAAAAGGGACAGCCACGTTCTCTTCCTCTGAAACCCTAAAAACCCTTCTCCTCATTATTCCTTCCGCTTCGATTCTCCTTCTCTCCCTCTCCATCTCTTCGCTGCTCTCCAATCTCTGCTCCTTATTCGCTCCTTCTCCATCGGCTGAGATCTTATCCTCGGGAAGTGGAGCCACGCGCGAGGGGTACGAGACTGGGGATATGTTCGGCACGTCCTTGACGTACCGGACGTCCTCGCGGGTCCATAACGACGGCGTTTCTTGCTGCTGCGGGTTGCGAGGTTGTTGACGAGGCGGGAATGGTGGTGGCGGTGATGGCGTTGGGGATTGAGGATTGGGTTGGTCGGGAGTGGAGGGGTCTTTGGGTTTTACGGTGTAGGAGACTGGTTGGATGGGTACGGTTTGCGAGGGTTTAGCTGGAGATTCGGAGTTAAGGTTAGGATTTGAGGAGGAAGAACAGAGGGACCGGTGGGGGAATGAGGGTTTGGAGAGGCAATGGCGGCGAGCTTGGGAGAGAAGAAGCTTGAGGGCTGCCATTATTGAGAGTGAGAGTGAGAGTGAGTGGGGTTTTTGGAAATGGGGTTTAGTGAATGAGCATATGGGTTTTGGGTTTTTCCAAGTCCAAACTACGGATTATAGAAATGCTTTTCTTTTTCTTTTCTTTTTTTCCGGGAAATATTACAATTTTCCATTTTCACTAATGCTAGAGGTGTATGTGTTTTTCTTTTTTCTTTTTTGACTTTTCTCCCTCTCGGTAATAATTTTATAAAAAAAAAAAATACATTGAAAATTCTAATAATTTAGACATGTAACTTGATATTTAAAAAAATAAAAAACTAAACACCAAACCATTTAAATGTCCATTTGAAGATCCTGTAATTTTGAATACTTTATTTGCATAGTATTTATCAAAATATATCATTTTTGGTAATTTTTATGCTAAATGTGTGAGTTTTGGCCTTTTGGTAGCTTATTTGCATGTGCTTTTCTTCTTTTTTTTGTTTTTTTTGTTTTTTTTTTGTCTTCCCCCCCCCCCCCTTTATCTCTTTCTCTCCTAATAATATCTTTTTTTTTTATTGAAAAAAAACATACATTTGAAATCCTAATAATGTAGAGGTGTAACAAATTAAACCTAAGATTTCAAAAGTATCGTAATAAGCCTCAAATTATTTAAGTGGAACCACATTGTATTTGGATTTAAAAATAAATTAAGGGTTTAATTTGTTACCTTTGAAATTAAAACATTTAATTTGTTATATCTCTTAAATTATAAGGTTTAAAATATAATTTTTACTTTTTTTTTAATCCAAAAGTGGTTTCAAAGTTTTTTGTGAGACAATTATTTAATCGAATATTAGATAGTCTATAACATGGTGGATATTTTGTATATCCAAGTAGGTTATAATACAAGTTTGATCTCATTTTGGTAGCTGAAGAATGTTGTTTGATCCCACTTTAGAAATGGACAAGTGTTATTTATTTATTTATTTTTTTTTTTGGTTGTGAAATGGACAAGTGTTATTAGCTCTTAGAAAAGATAGAGGAAAAATAACAATAAAAAAACAACTAAAAAAGGCATTTGTGTGACTATGTCAAATTTTAGCCTGATATTAGGTTGAAAGAATGTTGAGCGGAAGTTTCTATATTTTTTTTTCGCTGAAAACTAGGTTCACCGAATTTCAAGTAACATTGTGTTGAAAGTTGAATAATGGTTTATGCAAAATTTGTAACCAAGAGTTGCACCGCTTGACATTTAAACGTTTATGAAGGTTGGGAGATTGTTTCTAACTATTTTCTAACAATTATAACACGTTATTTGTGACTTTTCATGATATATATATATATATATATATATATATATTTATTGTTTATACTCTTAATATTCCAATCTAATAAATGAATAATTTTCTCTTAGAAACATAAAAAATTCCGTGGTCTTCTCCAAGTTGTTATTTGTAGTACACAATAAGTTTGGTTGTTTCCTAGAAACAATTTTGCAATAATCCTATAGCAACACTTGTGGGGAGGCAAATAATGTCTAAAGATAACGTTAATCTGTTCCTCTAAGGCATTATTTATTATTCATTTCATTGTTTACCTCTTATTCTCCAACATAACATATGTTTGCCTTTAAAGTTCTCCAATTCTCTAATTCAAACAAATTGTACCTAACTACCTAAGAACAAAAACACATTTATAAAACCTAACAACTACACATTTTCTCATAACAAATACATACGTCAAACAAGCTGACTCTATCTCATGGAAGGTGCAATTTTAGAAACGCCTAAACCTGGCTCTAAACCTACTACCAACAGTTGAATAATTTATTTGAAGTTATATCAGTGAAATGAGAATTTACAGTCATTCATTGAGAGGTGCACTTGCATTGTCTAGAGCACTTGAAACTCATTGATCATACATAGGTGGTCAAGAGGAAGCTCAGGGCCATTAATATGAACTAGTTGAAGTCTCAGTTTCCTGGTAAAAATTTGAAATCACAGGATCTTCTACAAGTCGTTGCAAAATCCGTGGGATTGGAGGCATGCCTACTTCCATAATTCCTTCCAGAATTTGTACTACCTGCCCCATGGTTGGTCTATCCTTCTCATCATCTTGAATGCACCAACAAGCAACTTTGCAAGCTCTAGTTAGCTCTTCTATGCTGTCACTATTCTCCAATTTGTAATCTAGCAGCATCATAACTTCTTCCCTTTTGTTTATTGCATTTGCAACACTAGTCGGAAAGTAGTTAGATAAATCATTATTTAGCATGTCTGTATTTCTTCTACCTGATATAATCTTGAAAAGAAGCTTTCCAAAGCTGAAAACATCAACTTTTGGAGTGATAGCCTCACCTGAAAGCCATTCTGGTGTGAGGTAACCTCTGGTTCCCCTCATGGTAATAAGAACCCGACTAAAGTCCCCACCAACAAGCTTTGCAAGGCCAAAATCAGCCACTTTTGGATTATAATCAGCATCAAACAAAATGTTTTCAGGCTTGATGTCACAATGTATGATACAGTCTCTGCACTCCTCATGAAGGTAAGCCAATCCTCTAGCAGTCCCTAATGCAATATTATATCTTATCTTCCAATCCAAAATTTGGGAACCCTTTCGAAACAAATGTGACTCTAGAGAACCTTTTGGCATGCAATCATAGACTATAAACCATTTTGAAGCTTTTGCACAAAATCCTCAAAGGCGAATAAGATTAGCGTGATGAATTGTTCCAACTATGCTCACTTCTGCACGAAACTGCTTCTCATCTTGCTTTACACTTCATAGTTTTTTCACTGCTATGGCAGTTGAATTGGGTAAAGTCCCCTTGAAAACAGAACCAAAACCACCCTCACCAAGTTTTTGCGAGAAGTTCTCTGTAGCTTTTTTTATAATTCATGGTAGTTGAACAGCATCAAGGAATCATCCATTGCCTCAAATGTGCGAGCAGATTGTCTCCTCCATATTATTGTTAATACCATACCATAGAGGAGAAAAATTGCTGCAATTGCTCCAACAACAATCCAAATAGTTTTTCCATCTGTCTTCGCTTTACTTCCCAAAAGTTCAGATGCTGCAACACGGACATGGATTTCTCTTCCAATCTTATTTTCAGATGAAAATTGTTGTAGATTGACCAGTTCTCCTATCCAAATAAAACATCTGTTATCATAAGCATAAGCAGTGCATGAACAGTTGCTCAAGCATGCTGATTTGCATTCTTTGATGTTGTTGACTCTTAATGCCACTGAATTCACTGGAAACAGCATGTTGGGAATTAACAAAAATGCATCATTTCCACTGTGATCACATTGTAATGGGGCTCTCCTCACACAGCCACCTGATTGATCTTTCAAATTCCATTCATCTAATTTGCTTGGTTCAAATCCTTGTATAGAAGCACAAACAGTGGAATTTTGCTCATTGCAGCTACTAAAAGCACCACAGGTAGCATAAACCTAACACTGGTTCTTTGGTTTTATCCAAACCAAATTCCATTGCTGGAGCTCCTTCCACCATACAGATAACGTGAGCTGCCCAGTTACATCCAGCACAGATCTAGTAAGTGCAAAATCGGATGCAGCAGAATATATAAAATAGCTCTCATTTTCATTTGAAACAAAGGTAAGATTTTTAACATAACGGTTCAGTTCTATTTCAGGCAGAAGGCTGAAAATCTTCCCTGACCATTCCCCACTAGTCCAATACAAATTAGACCGATTCCATTTTAACGAGTAACTTGTACCTTTTGGTTCTAGTTCAGCAGAGAAGAGCCCAGGTGCTGGATTTTCATAACTTCTCCACGAAGTTAGAATTTGACTATCATTGGTAACTTTATTATATCCAAACTTGGCACCAGGCAGCCATGTATCAGTTGGGTGATCAAAACTCTGCCACATTATGCTAGAGGAATCTGAATTTTTTCTTAAGATGAAATTTCCATTGTCAAGAAGCACACCTACAGTAGGCAAGCTAGAGGTTGAATTTGTAGACCAAACTCTAATCTTGTTTGATGTGAGTAGGACTAAGTTACCATCCTGAAACAGCTATAATGTTGAAGAGGATGGGTCAGAGACAGGTTGATTCCTGTTGGCCACCCAAACCACTGTTTTTTTTGGTATTGGTAATCCTTTATACCATATGCCTATGTAATAGTTGTGAGAGTTACCTGGTGTGAAGAAACCCAGTTCAAAAACTCCACCTTTGGATATTATGGTTTGGTTCCCAGAGATAGACTCGCCTGGGAAGATGGTATCAGAGCCAGTGGAAAGATTGCCACTAGTGACTGGCATAAAGAAAAGTAGAACAATATGAATCAGCCATGGCTTCTTGCTTGTGCTACTCACTTCTTGCTTCTGGATTCTTGTTAGTGCCATTGTTGTTTTTTGTTGTACAAAAGCCGAATTTTGTTGAAGTAAGCTCAGATTTTTCTTTTCTATATATATTTTTCAAAATTGCTGTTTCAAATTTTTATTAATGTAGTCAATACTTTTTTTTTGGCTGAATTTTTAATGTAGTCAATCACTTGCACAAACTAATAGATATCCAGACTAGTTTGATAAATATGGTCGGTGCCATTGTCTGGTGGGGTACGAGTTTTGCTTGTCCACAAATTAGTGGTGGTTCTCTTTAGCTAGCTAGTGCTAGATATCTAATTTGATTTGCTAACCTGAAGAAGACACTTAAGTCTGAACACAGGTTGGAATTCTATAATAACTCACAAGTTAGTCATTGTACATTTCTGATCTTGACAATATTGATTACATGTCTGATCTTGGAGTCGACAATATTGATCACATGTCTGATCTTGGAGTTGGTCGGATTAGTTAAAAGAGTTTGAATTGGACAAGTAAGTTGGGGAGATGACAGTGAAAGGCTTTGCTCTTTTCTTTTTTGGCTGTCATTTTTCAGTTAGTGACGGAAAAGAGAGGGGAATGGAAATAATAAATGTGGCAGAAATCTATGGGAATTGGTGGATGTTATAAAATATAGACGGTAAAGGCATTTGATCTACTACAGTTTTGCAGTTGGAACAAAAGATAGGCTACGAAGGGGGATTTGAACTTTGAATGTGGAGTTGTGAACAGTTCATAGCCTTTCCTAAGATGTCATTATCTTATAAAACAAAATTTCAAAGGCAAATCTTATATATTCTTGGTCTAGCAGAAGAGCCAAACTGAGTATAAAACATCAAATTTTATTTATTTACTAATAGAATATTTCAAATTTCAATGTAGTTTGATGATCTAGCAAAAAATTTATTGTATAGATATTTGGTGTTGCATCTAGGAGAAGCCTATATATATATATATATATATATATATATATATATATATATATGTTGGTTGAGAGAGTATTTAGAATTTGAGTAAGGTGGAACATTTGGGATTTATTTTGGCTCACTTGCTGTCCAGTTGCCTTACAGTAGATTTGAAGATTTCAGCCAAGCTTACAAGCACATTCAATGGACGCAACCAGGCCTATGCAAGAGAGAAGTTTAAAAAGTGAAAAAGATCAAAGCTAAAAAGCTAAAAATATTTTGATTTAATGACCGGGATTAAAATCAAATTTTTTTAACTTTCAATATTAATCATTAAAAAAAGTGTAGCTCAGTGCACCGAATCTCAATCAAGAAGGGGAAACTAGAGGCTTTAATTGAGATTTACCCTTCTCATTATTATTATTTGGATAACTTCTCAATATCTTTATTAGAAATACCATAAGGTGCTAACTAGCTGAGCTATTAGGTTTTTAGCAGATATACTCTTATTATTAATGTTGTTATTATTATTATTATATTTATCATCTTACAAGAAGTGAAAAAAGAATAATTCCAACCCAATTTTATATCCCATTGAACCTTTTGTATTTCATTACATGTTGCTCTATTTGTCTACATGATATTTTATTCATCTTTACCATGCAATTGAAAGGATGCCATGTCTTTAAAATTAATCCCAAATGTTGTGTATTTCCAACGGGAAACAATCAACGTGCCTGTCCGCGTTATGGAGTGCAAGTGCAACAATTTACAAAAGTAATAATAAATGAAGATGCAAGCAAAGGTGCTAAAAAAGAAAGAAAGATAATACATTATTTTCATCCTCATCCACACGCAAATGCAGAAAGAGAGTATACACGATACTTCATACCAGGAGCTATGTGTGATATTTTCCTTCCCATTTTAAGGGAGCCAATTCAACTATAAAATAAACTAAATTTGAATTGCTCGAAACAAATAGCAGATGAACTGTTAGCAAACAGCATTTCAGATTCATTTTATATTTTTTCTCTCTCTATCTTTTACCTATTAAGGGATTGAAGTAACTGGAGTCCCCCATTAGTAAATCAAGCATATCATGAGGAGTTAAAAAAGTTGTTCCACCAAGAAGCAATTCGATTTCAGGCCTTCCACTCTCAGATAAAGCCTCCTGAGCTTCACGTACCTTGTGACACAAAAAGAGGACAATGTCATGTTTCTTCTTAAGGTAATGAGGTTTCATGTTTTTACTAAGTAGACAAGAATCGTTTCAAAAATACATTAAAGATCTTTTCAAGGCCAAAGGCTAACATAACCTCCATTCCAGATGAGCCTCATTTGGGAAGGAAGTAAAAAATTATTTGTAATTGGATTGTTATTCAAATGCTTTAAGTATAGCAATAAATTGTTGGGAGAGGCAGAAGAAAAATAAAGTTAACGAGCTCAAGAAATTCAGACCTCGAGACCATTGATGCCCCCAATAACAAAAACCAGAATGACGTTTTGGTCAGCAAGACTTGGTTTCGCCTGCAGAACACAAAAAAGGCAATCTTAGCTTATTTGAACTATTGAAGCAAAATTCACATAATGAGTCACGGGGACCAAAACTTACCTGCCCAAGGCCAAATCTTCCAAACCCACTTTTGAAAAGTCGTCCAACAGTAGAGGAATGGTACTCCAATCCAGGTACATCATACTTGCCCAACACCCTTGTTAGAAGTTTATGAAGTAATCCTTTACTTGTATAGGGATCTCCACTAAAATTACTTTCTAAAGACAACGTCCCATCCCTCAATGGTAAGTTCCTCCTCTTCAAGCTAGATAATTTATGAAGAAATTTGAAAAGGTTATCCACCCTATCACGCAACTCCAACTTCAGCTGCATGTCGCCATACACTTGCTCTTTGTTATTATAATTATCAGCATCTTCATCACCCCAGCTAGCCCATTGATCATCGTCAAAATCATCAATTTCTAATTGATTTGAAGACACTTCTTTGGTTTTCTCTGATCTCATCCTGTTTAGGTTGGCTTCAAGGTCTTCCCTTAGACCATGCAAAAATTCTAGTTTTGCTATTGATGGGTTTTCAAGAATAGCATCCACAATTGCCTCTTTCAACAGATGCTCCTCTTGCCAAGAAAAAGGACCATCTGACCCAGATGTTGGGAAATTCTCACCAGCCAATATATATCCAGTAATTGTAAGCAGTAAAGCATCTTGAAAAGAAAGTACTCCATGTGAAGGCTCTGTTTTGCCATTCTTCTGTCCATGTGATCCCACCAAAGCACTCTTATTGACAAGATCACCAATTTGAGCAGCAAGACTCTGGGTTGTGTCTCCAGCGCTAGCAGTCAATATTTTCTCCGCACTGATAAATGCATCCCATGTGGCACAATGTGATTCATCAAGGGCAACTAATGTAGCTGCAGCTAACTGAATGATTCCTTTGTTTCTCATCAGAGATGGCTGACTATTAGCCAATGCTTTGATCATAGGTTGCAACTCAGACTTTGTAACATAGCCAGGACGAGATTTCACATTCACAGTTATATTTTCCCGACGCAGAGTTTCTTGGAGCCACTTCTTTACCAGAATGCCCCCATCCTTGGTCCTCCTATCCATTATAGCTTCCAAGTATGGTGTTCCACGAAAATTTTCAGTGGAGACAAAGGACCCACTAAATAGCTCAATCTCAGAGTGAAGGGGCCTTTTATCATTAACTTTGTTGCTGAGATTAGTTAAATCTACAATTTGAGAAGCAGAGTTAGTAGAATCCCATGCACATAGAAAAGCTTCAATGCTTTCTAGAAGCCGAAAATTATCTATTTTACAATCTTCTTCGCTTAAAATCTTTTGAAGTGGGATCTGAACATCAAGAGGAGTGCGTTGCAGTTTAGAAGGACCATGTTTGAGTTGGGTTTGAGAGCCTTTAGTTTGGGTAGATGATGTTGCTCGTTCCTTATGAGGCAAAGAGGAGAACATGCGATCAACAAGTGAGTCCCCATGGCAGCAAGGGGTTAGAAGATCAAGTGTGCGGTCAATGAGTAATAGACCTGCTGATCGTCTACGACGGCCTACATCATAAAGACTTGACATGTCTGTCAATATCTTCCCAACGGTTTTTGACAAATCACCAATGGAAAATATCTCCATTTTCAACTCCATCTACAAGATTAAGAAAAATAGATCATGGTCATAAAGGGAACAACCTAAACTTACCACAGGGGGAACGTTTACCTGTCAACTCCTAAAGGGACCAACATATGCTTTCAATGGGGAAAACATCATTTCTACTCTTACTTGATAAGCTATATATCATGGAAAGGACTGTAGGGGTATTTAGGTAAAGAGTTAAGCACTCACGCACCCATATGGGATTGGACCCTTGATCTTATCCTCAATCCCTTGTTTATCTGGCAACAAGATGCCATTTGTTCCAAAGACCATTGGAAGTATTTTTGGCATTTTGACCTTTAGATATAAAAGCTAATATTAGAAACAAGGGCTTTGGTAATTTCACTTCCATAGCAACTTATTGTTCATGAATTTGTACACGGGTAAGATATAGAGTACCTAGACTTAAAGGATAGGCATATCTGTTAAAAACATAGGAAAATTGTAGGAACTCTAGAGCTCAGCATAGCAATAAAAGGCAACAAACAAAAGGTTATAGCGCACACAGAGCTTATTACCTTGGCGGCCAGATGGTAAAGAAAATGTGCTGTAAGAGTTGCCCCAGGAGGAACATCATCACCATCAGAAGGTAATCCAGTACTTAAGGGAGGCAATCCCGGACTAAGGGAATCCTCATGTTCAGCTGATACGTATGCTTCGGCAATTGATCCCTCTGAAGGTAAAACAAAGACTCTTGGTGAAAAAGGACACAAAAGCATGGGGAAGTGATGCACAGAAACAACCAATTTTTGCCCTACATCTTCTACGTGACCTATGAGATTATTATTGTATATATCTCTTCCACTTGAACTAGCTTCAATGCGAGGAAAACCCTCTTCACTGGACGTGAGTCGTGACCATCCTTCATCTTCAAAGGGTAAATTATCCCGTAAGCTTTTATCTTCTGGCTGTTTAGACTTTGTCTCAGCTTTCTTAACAAGTTCCTCATAATCTTGGACAAGCAAGGATTCATATTCATGAAATGCATCTGGTCCCAGAGGTGAATCAGGATATGCAGAGTGAGATATCTGCATTTTGGTATAGCATTTGATAAGATTCAGCAGCAACAGCCAAAACAGATGGAAAATAAATAATTTATTTAATGACCTCTCAGATCCTGTAACATGGATATCATATTTCTAATTTAAACTATTAGTTGCGAAATAAATTTCCAGTCACACAGAGTGAATTATCTGGTGCAGTGTGCAGGTAAAAATCTTGAAAGTGGTCACTTTATGCATAAAATCTAGAAGAAAGAACCGTGTTCAAACTACCCCACCCAGGAACCCACTCAGATGGGACTTATACTGGATAATAACCCTTTTTAACTACTACAACAAAATAATTGTACAAAGATAAAAAGAGGTATGTGGATATGGTATGTAGTAATGAAATTTTATGGTTTTCACTTTCCATAATTCAATAAGGTTAGAACCATGTAGCTTCAAATTATGGAAGGGTTTGGGACACGAAAGACATTTTGCAAAATGTATACTGCTAGAGTTCAAATTAAGTGGTTCACCATTCAAACTCTCAGTGGCAGAAACCTTAATGTTTGGTTTTAAAAGGTAAATATATTCACGCAGGAATATCCACTGGTGGCAACCCAAAACAATTGACAGAAACTGGGAATAAAATCTTTACCCAGGATGACATTTTTCTTTTCCTTATATAGATAACCAGGGACTATTTCTATGATTTTTTTTTTTTTTTTTTTATGATTCCTCTTTGAGACATTATCAGTAGAAATGGGTCTCAAATGCATACATCTCAGAAGCATAAGTCGTAATGCCCAGGACATTAATATGAAGTAGCAAAGAAATTTCATGGGTGAAAACAAGCAACAGTACTCAAGCTAAGAACATTTGTGAGAGGAACTTTTCTCCTTTCTACAGATCTCCCAGTCCTGGGTCTTGCAAAAACACAGGAGAAAAAACTTCGATTTCAGTTTTGGTACAGCAGTCAAGAAGTCCACATATAATTTTATATTTTTTTATAGGCAGATAGTGGGGGAGGGGGAAGGTGGGGCTTGAACCACAAACATGGGGCACCACAAAGGATTTTATTACCACTAGACTATCACTTGAACCCCATGCAAATTAAATGATATTGTCCTCCTGAGTACCCTTTTAAATATAAATTTATTTGATAAAATCAACTGTGGTTCTTATTCTTCTCATTCGGATCAAACAGTCCAAGTGTTCAACTAGTTTTTAATCAAATCAATGAATTTACAAAATATAGGGCCTTGAAAAGTAAAAGCAAGAATTATATTTAATATGATTGTCAACAATTAAAACGAGGAAAAATTAATTTATTTTACGTGCAAATGAAAATTATACACGATTTTCAGAAAAATATTGGCAAGTGCAGAAATGATAAAAAGAAAAAAAAAATGAATAAACTGCAGAGAAAAGCACTAATTAGCACCTCTGAGATTGATGTAAATATAATACAACGACGAACACCTTGATGTGTGCTTAGGCAACGTAAAATATACCGATGCGCGTCACTTAGTAGACGGGATGTGATGACCACTATTTTCCTTGCAGCATCAGATTTTGAGTTCCAATCAACCACCTAGAGTCAAAGCAAATACAAATTACAACATGCTTGAGATGAGAGCAATAAATGGTGTCTTATCTACAATGGTTAGCTATCATAGCTAGCGCGCGCACACACACATACACATATTGATACAGACACTTTCTGTTTATGAAGTAGGTTCAAATGTGAAGCCATTCAAACTTATTCATATCAGGTTGAAAGAAGCAATAAAAGACAATTTAGGAGACACATGACCCTTTTAGTTTACCACATCGAGAGAACACATGTTCTCCAAACTGCAAACTGCACGTACTCCAAGGTCCAGCAACACAGGAAATGCCCCGATAAATTGGAAACTTTCTGTAGATCCAGCATCAAGGTAAAGAGTTGCATCTTCAATGTGCTCTGATATCTAAAGACAAAGGTGAATATAGAATATTAGAATAGATCAACTCAATGTTGGACTGAGATAATCACATGTCGAGTTAATACTATCAATAAAATTTCAAAACTCAAAAATTCATGCAGCACAAGTTACAGAACTGCTACTGAGAATTTGTGATGGCTACAGATAATACCATAAAAACCTTTGTTTGTCTTATCATGTACACCAAATTTTATATCAACTAGTGTATAACACATGCATGTGCATGGTACAAGTAAAAAAAATTACAATTACACACATATATAGATTCAAATTATACTCTCTCTCTCTCTCTTTTATTTTTTTATTTTAATTTCTTTTGGAAATACACATGAGTTTACTCTTTCTTTTTTTTCTTTTTTCTTTTTATTGAGGTTTTGATGATTTATTTATATTAGACCTTTTCTCTTTTGCACCTCATTAACTCACCTAGAAAAAAAAAAAAAAAAACTTAAATAGGACACGTGGCGCAAAATTAAACAACAATTGGAATCCAATTTAAAACCTAATTAGATTTTCTTTCAGCTTTACCTATTAATATATATATATATATATATATATATATGTGTGTGTGTGTGTGTATATAGATTGGATGTCATTTATTAAAGTTATAAACCCATTTACCAAGAAAGCCACATAGAATTCCTTAGGACTTTAAATGTTTGATTCTTAGACTCATTTATTACTTAGGCAGCACACAATGATTTACTTATTTCTACTTTTGACTGACTCTTGACCTGCCAAGGGCTGGTTTCTCAGTTCCAGCAACAATGCAGTGCTTGCTGCATCAGAAAGCTTATACAAGAAGATTTCAGCTTGCTTACTACCCATTATTCATCACACTTCTTTAACCACCTACCATTGTATATAAGCCCAATCATCTAGAAACTAACAGCCCATTTGGTCACTTTCTACCAGAGAAAATAAAGAAGTGAAAAGAAAAGCAAAGAAAGTTACATGGTTTTCTCAGAACTGAAAGGAAAATAAAAAGAAGATATCTTTTACACCTTTTGTTCTCGCATCAATTTTCTCCCAAAGCTACCTATTTTGAAAACCAATTTTGGTGGGTCTCTAAGGAAAATTTTAAATTATTTTCTTCCCTCATTCTTTCCTTTTCACTTCTATTTACTAACCAAACAATTGAAAATAAGACAAATTTGAAACTTTATCTTCTTTTCCTTTCTCTAGTAGTAAACCATAAGCAGTGTAAAACATCAATCATGGTGTTCAAACTCTAGTATTAATATGATTTTTAGGTAATTAAGAGTGTGTTTGGATGAACATATTAATTGGTTTATTTTGTTTTAAAAAATAAATAAATAATCTGTGTCAAAGTACAATTGTACTTAGAAAATGTCAGGTTCTAAAAAATTGATGGTGAAAATAAGTTGGGTTTTTAAGCTAAAACAAACGGATAATAAGAAAAATAAATTAAGAATACAGATAGCTGATTGACAAGAGCAAAGACTTTGGCAACTAAAAGGAATGAACACTGCTGCAGAGAAATACCCTGACATATTCAGGTACTGAACAATAACTGTGCCACCTGTCCCAATCCATGACACTTGTAAACAAATACATATAACAAACCGTGCACATAACATTCAAGGATTAATGTTGGAAAGCGTCGGTAGTCTATATAAATTTGTGGAGTGTGGAGAGGGGATGGGGTGGATAAGTTGTGTTGGAAACCTTCTTCTCGAGGGGGTTTTGACGTTCAATCTTACTATAAGGTCTTACAATCCCCTTCTCATATGTCTTTTCCCTAGAAGTCTGTGTGGAGACCAAAAGTGCCAACAAAGATTCATTTACTTTTACATAGCCAGAGAATTGTGAAGCAAGGGTTTACGCTTTTTGGGGTATCTTGGGTTACGCCTAGTGGTGTTGTGGAGCTTCTAGCTACTTGGCCAGGCAGTAGGCATAGAAATGGTGTGATTTGGAACATCATCCCTCATTGCCTAATGTGGGGTATTTGGCGTGAGAGGAATTCTCAGATTTTTGAAGGAACCAAAAGATTGATTCATGACTTCAAGCTGTCTTTCTTCCAGACATTGCTTGGGTGGATGAATGCATCAGGTGTTTTCAACTTTGCTTCTTTGTCTAATTTTCTTGATAGTTGTACTTTTTATGCTTCTTAGTTTAAATTTGTTTTCACGTATTCCTCGGCACACTTCCTGCGTGCTCTGTCTTTTTGTAGTAGTTTCTTTTCTTTCAATGAAGTTTTATTATTTATCAAAAAAAAAAAAATTGTTGAGGCCAACAGAAAGCTCAAATTGTGTGTGTGTGTGTGTGTGTGTTTTTTTTTTAATTCAATAGTTGGGGGTGGGGGATTTAAAACTTGGACGTCTTTGTTGGAAACACCAAGAGGTGCCAGTTGAGTTACAAGACTCTTCACAATAGAAAATTCAAACTATTGAATTGCATGCAAAATGAAACATTCAAATTTGAACTGAAATAGTCTAATATGATATAACTTGAAGGATACACGAAATTTGTTCCTTTAGTTAAGTAGTGTAGGGTGTAGGAGTAACCAGAGACAAGTTTTACAATTCATGCAGTTTCTGTTTTCCTTTTAAAAACTTTCTCTCTTTCACCTCAGATTATGAATGTCAAAGAATTACTCAAACCCAATGGATGCATTGGTCTTTCTATTCAATATCATTTGCATTCAAAAGCACCCCCCCACCCCCCCCCAAAAAAAAAAAAACTCTAGATATCAGCCAATGACTAAGGAATATACTGCACTAGTAGAAGACACAACTGTTGCATGCGATACTTATATGGCAAAATTCAATATATTCTCAAGCAAATGAATAGATAATGAAGTAACTTTCAAAAAGCATGGCCTTTAGACTGCAGCAAATCAACATTCATCACCAAAAAAAGAAGAAGAAGACATACCTGGCGAATGGAATCAATGCAAGATTTTGTCACATCAACCAAAGCCATGTTTCAAGGTAATAGTCTTCACTCTTCAGTAAAAGATGCAAGGGCAAACCCAGTAAAATAACAAAGAAACTCTTAGATCATTCAATAAAAATTCCAATCTTTATGAGTTGATAGGCCAATCATCCGCATGCAATCAAATTCGTCTTTCAACTGATAAGCAACCTACACATTTAACCCCATATTAAAACAGTGTCAAAGTTATAAAGAGATCATATAAGAGGTAATGGCAAATCAGCTCTATAACTTCAAATAAATTTTATATTTTAAAAAAATAGTTTTCAACAAATTCCATTTTTCTTGCTTATCCAGAAAGTGATTTAAGTGGCACTTGGATTTCACTTCCTAATTCAGTTCCTAAAAGTTGCACTAAGCCAAAAGTTCAAGCAAAGACAAACACATAGTTAATTATGAAAATTCAGCTATTAAGATTTGGAGTAACTAAGCCAAATGAATCACACATTTTCACATATACACAGCCGTAAAAACCACACTTTTCAAAATCTTAATTCTCTGTTTGGTTCAGGGCCGGCCCTTCCCTTAGGCGAGTTAGGCAATTGCCTAAGGCCCCCAAGTGGAAGGGGGCCCCAAAATTTTAGAAAAGAACCGCGTAGTAGAAAAATGAATTACAAAAATAATCTGGCACATCCTTTTAACCAAAAAAAAACAAAAATTTTGGTAAATCCTATTAAACATTGGTTCTAAACAAAATCATTGACCAAAAATCAACCAGATAAACTACAAATCCGGTCTAAGAGATTAACCACAAAACAATCACAAATTAAAACAAATAAATCCACTCAAAACCCTAAAAATTTTACCTTTCTCTCTAGTCTCTGCTCTCCGCCTCTCTCTAGTCTCCAGTCTCCACTGTTCAGTCTCCAGCTGGACCGCCTCAGCCTCTCTCTGATCCTCTGCTCTCCGCCTCTCTCAAGTCTCAACTGCTCACCTCACCGGTTCAGGAATCAGGTATAAAATTATAAATATTTGGGCCATTTTATTTGTTAAGAACTTAAGATAACTTTGTTTATTTGGGCCCTCCCTGGCCGGTTTTGTAACTTTGTTTATCACTTATCAGTTTATCATTATGGCTGCCTGGACCTTCCCTGGACTGGGCGTTAAGTTTGGGCCTTCAAGTTTTTTTTTTTTTTTTGGGTTATAGATAGGATTTGTTTTGTGGTTTTTTTTTTTTTTTTGGGTGGATCTTATTAATAAGTCTTGTGTCAGTGATATGGCAGTGCTTAAATTTTTGTTATGCTTGTGCTTAATTTTTTTTTTAATTTATGCAGGTTGAGATTGCTAAAAACTTGTTATTGTTCAGTGAAACTACAACAATACTTTTTATATAAATCAGGTTCTATTTCTCATTTGCTTTACACTTGAAAGTTATTTTTTATTTTAGTCTTTATAAATATATTGTTTGATTAGAAATGTCTACTAGAAAATATGCATCTGGATATGAAAAACTTAAAAAAAAAAATTAATTAATTAAGTCTCAAAAAGGATCAATGAATAAATTTGTTATTAGTAATAAACAAAATATAACACAAAATTTAGATGAAAATATCACAAATGAGCAAGAAATTCACCAAAATAATTTAGAAGAAAATGATGTTCAATTTTGTAATACAACAAATCTTGATGATGAACTTCAAAATAATTTAGAAGAAAATGAAAATAATGATGAAAAATATAATATAAAAATATTAAATAAACATTAATTTAATTAATATATAAGTATAAAAAAATGCCCCATTTTTAGTTCTCGCCTTAGGCCCCAAAATGTCTAGGGTCGTCCCTGAATGAATCACACATTTTCACATATGCACAACCGTAAAAACCACACTTTTCAAGAGTTTAATTCTCTGTTGGGTTGCCAATAAAACTTACGAACAGGAATTCTTTTTTTTTTTTCTTTTAGATTAATCTAACATTTTGCTTTATGCATTTTTTAGGCATTTAGTCTGAGCGGAAGGGTCCAAAAATCCGAATTTTCAATAAAAACCCGAGATAATGGAATTTTACTACATTTTCTCGGCAACCAAACAGGAAGCAATAATGCAATGAGAACAATTGTGGGGTTTGATAGGATTACCTTGACAATTGAGATCCCAATGGCGTTGAAGAAAAGAGAGCCCTCTCCCTCTCGTTGAGTGTCGGATCGGAGCCTCGAGGTTGTTTGTGTTTCGGACTTTGGGACTTGGGCCTTATTGTTAAGCGCGGACTTGGATTCGGTTTTAACCTTACCATTTTTTTTTCTTTTTTTCCTTTTAAATGAAAATTATTTTTTTTTTTTTAAAAAAAATTAAATAAAAGTGTCAAGGTTTTTTTACTTTATATGATATTTCATATTTTGTGTCGGATTTTTTATTTTGTTAATTTTTTTTTTGAAGTCATGGTTTATATGATGTTTAATATAAAATTGAAATTGTTGATAAAATTTTGTATTTGATCACTAGTTTAAATTTTCTTACAAATACCATTGTCACTCTAGTTTTAAGTAACAGTTTATCGGATATTTATCTCTCTATCATCTTTGTTTAATAACTACCAAATTGATTTTATGAGCAAGTGTTAGTCACTAGTTTCTCGTTTTCTCTTTTCAATTATTGTTTAAAGTAACAAAAATAAATACCATAGATGGATGGAAGTTTTAAATTGAAATTAATCCATTAATTTGAGACTTTAATTAACAAAATAAGAACCTTTATCTAATATAATATGAAATCTTATAAAATATGGGTCTTTTTACTATAATTTCTCTCTTTGTCCTCCTTTAAATTTGCTAGGGATTCAAATCCCCCAACTATCAAATTATAGAAATAAATAAATAAGTAAAGCCCACATTGGTTGAATTTTTAATTAATGTATTAAAATATCTTAAAAGATAGCTCACCAAATGATGTTCCCTTACAAATTTGGATTTTCAAAATAAGACCAACAATTTGGAACCAAAAGAGTAATTCATTATAACTAGAGGGTGTACATACATGATAAAGCAATAATTCAATAAATCGTTCGTATGAGCAACCAATCCAACTTGAAAGCAATTTGGTTTTGGTTTTGGATTTAGGTTTGCACTGTTCTCAATTGCTTAACTCAAACAAAACTAATATATTGCTTATACATCATCATAAAAAAATTTTTTAAAAAAAGTATTACTTATATATTTTATATAAGCTAATTTGTTAATAAGTGCTTTGAAACGCGAGTTTAGGTGTGGCTAATTGTCACATAGATAGAGCCAAGTTGAACATATCCTATCCTATCATTATCAATATCAATATTACAAAAGAACGCTAACACAAAAAAAGCATGTTTAGGTGTATTTAATATTTTATGAAATAATATTTTTATATATTTAAAAAAATCAATTCGTGTACAGATATCAAGGAAAGCACACATAATGATAGTGAAATTATTCGTGCAAACCATCAAAAAAATAATAATAATAATTCGTGCAAACTAATGAATTATAAACAATTGTGATGTCCTTTTTGAAAATTATGCATTAAAACTCATAATTTGAGTGTATATTACCTAATAACATGTGCTCTTAATTCCATACAAGTATCTTTTTTTTTTTTTTTTTGAGAAACGAAAATGGGGGCCTTTATGGCTATATTACACCCCCGGGCAGGGCGCCAGAGGCCTCGGACGGGGTAGTCCAATCTCGGGGGCCCGCCTGTACCTCTGTGTGGGAAGTTACCCCACTAAGGATGCCCACCAACGGACTCCTGTCCATTTCACTCTATATACCATACTCATACAGTCTTACCTGACAACAATTTTCTTGCCAATAATCCTAATTGTTACCCTCTCTCTCTCTCTCTCTCTCATCAAGCCCATAAAATCATTTATTTATTTATTTATTTATTCAGGACTCATCCATAGAATCATAGTTACTAGATATACGATATGCAGCATACTAAGTGAAAAAAGAAAAAAAAAAAAAAAAAGGTACGGTATCATAGATACATATTGAATATGTTCATAAATCATGCAATACAAATATATGTATCATATGAATTATATCTGTAAGGACACGATTTGGTACGACCCAAAACGATACTGGGTTTGCACGTCAAAAGGCCCAAACAATATCATTTATAGAGCGTGGGTTTGAAAGGCTAGGCCTTGATCACAAGTCGGTGGTATTCCGTGGTGTTCATACATAAACAAATCGTGTACGCTCTGGGAGTCTTTCTCCTAGAGGTGGGCTGGGAGGCTCTGGTTTTTGGTCATTTTTCCCAGCCTCTTTTATGGATTGCTTACTTTTCTTTTTATACTAGCCTGTGTTCCTTATCCTTCATCCACGTGTAGGGTCGACTTTTCTAAGACTGATACTTGTCCCATCAGCCCATATCCAGAGTGGTTGGGGGTGGTTGTAAAAACTGGGAAGTATGGCTCTGTCAGGTGCAGAGTATTGAATGGCAGTAAGGGCAGTTTTCCCTGGTCGTTATACTTTCCAGCGTACTCTTCTCTATCGACCTAGATATTTTAGATTTTTTTTGCTTATTGTTCCTAGACCGCTTTTGCCCCTCTTTCCAGGGGGACCTCGGATATGCCGAGGACAGAATCATTCTCGGCTGTGTCTCACGATTATTTGGACTTTTATTACCTACCCTCGGCTACCCGCTTCCTCGGCTAGGGCCTTGGGCCCTAATGTTAAACAAATGGGCCAGGGCCGCAATTTATTGGACCCCACAATATCGTATTGTAAAATCACACTTATTATACAATACATACATAAACACACAAATATATATATATATATGGGTTTAAATTGAGTTTTTTTTTTTTTTTTTGAAATATATGATCTGAAAAGTCCAATACATTGTTAGACTTGTTTCTAACATAAAATCATTGGGCTACTTGAGTAAACCCAAGAGAAATAGAGAATAACATGTCCATGAGTTTTTCCCCTCTCTCTCTCTCTCTCTCTCTCTCTCTCTCTCTCTCTCTCTCTCTCTCTCTCTCTCTCTCTCTCTCTCTCTCTCTCTCTCACACACAAAATTTGGATTACACACTTGATGCTTCACTTTCATATTTGCAAATTTATTTTCTATACTATGAGGAGATATTAAATGAAAATGTAACTACCTTTGTATTATTGTTATAAGCCAAAGAAGCAAGAATACCAATAACAAACTTGTAAAAAAAAAGAATTAAAAAAAAAAGAATAAGTAAATACTGTAAATGTTGTAGATAAGTAAGAAAATGACAATAAATAAATAATTTTGCAAGATGGTGAACATGATGATAACATTGACTTAGACGAATTTGAATTTTTTTTTTTTTTAAGAATTTCGCCAACATGCCTATTTATTTAAATTGCTAAATAGTCATATATAAAAAACTTTTAAATGTCTGGAACATACTCCATCCAAACTACAACAGGAAAAGAAAATCTCGCTTTCCTAGCTAAAGCATGTGTCAAAGCGTTGCCTTGCCGTCGTATATGAGAGAAAGAAAAGTTATGAAAAGAACTTGCTGAAGACATAATGTCTCTAATCAAATGACCACAAGATGGATGATGAAAGGTTAGATTTTTGATAGCTGAGATGGAAATTTCTGAATCAGCTTCAAAAATTGAACCCCGAAAATTTAGTTATTGAACAAAATAGACTGCCCATCTAGCTGCAAAAGTTTCCAACACGACTATTGATGAAGGCATAGGGATTATCTCAGATAGGACTACCATAATTTCTCCACGGGAATTGCGAACCACAACACCGATACCCGCTGCATCCAGGTCTTCAAAAACGGCACCATCAAAGTTTGTTTTCAAGGTAGTCAAGTCAAGTGGCTTCCAAATTGCTTTATTTGGAGGCTGCTTTGTGCTGGGCCTCTAATGCTGCTACTGAAACTCCTGGAGATGCTGTTTAGCCATGGTTGAAATCTTTCCCAAAGGGGCTACAGTTCTTTTAGACGGAAATCACATTTTCGTCTCTACATTTTCAGGCGATTCTCACTTTGGTGCCTAGATTTTATTTTTACCGCTTTTAGTCACAATCTTGAAAAACGCTTCCTGTTTTGGTCCTTATCGTTACATCAGAGACGGAAAATGCACACGTGGCAAACGGTAGAATTGAAAAAATATTATAAATATTTTATTTTATTTTAAAATAAAATAAAATTTTAGTTATCAATAATTTTAAAATAAAAATTTTAAAAATTTTAGTTAAAAATAATTGTTCTTCATGTTCTTCCCCCAAGAACATGGTTGCCCAAAACACTTTAAGGATGAAAATTGCTGATAGAAATTGCATCAAATCATCACCATTCTTCTATTCTCCTGGTACCCACCTCAATTTTCAACCTCAATTAATTAGACCCCTTTGAATTGATGTTTGTGGTTAATTAATAAGTAAATAAATAAATGAACCCAACAGATTTATTCTTCTCTTTTCCTCGTTTTTTTTCAACAAACAAAAGTGATGCTCAGTGTTCTCCAACACCCAGCTCGAATTCGTGAGTACTTCTTTCCTTAGCTTTCCCAGAAACCAAACAAAGAATTAAATTAAATTTATAAAAATAAAAATAAAATCAAAACAAAACAAAGTTGAAGAAGGACCTGGAGCTTGCCACCGCTACCACCAAAGGTCATGTGGGCGTCAATATCTATCTCCAGAGCCTTCATTTGGTCAACGATATTGGTGACCATAGTTGGCAAAGGAGAGTTGGTGCCCCAGGCCTGCCACTCCTACAATGTAACAGACCCATTGGCAGGTTCTCTAGGAGGAGAGCGAGAGGCTGAGGCTGAGCTTTATTTACTCTTTTATTTCATTTTGTTAGTTGATTGTGTTAGAGTATCTAAGTTTGATCATGGTTTTGTATATGTTTTTGTTTGTTTGGATGCTAAGAAAATGAAATAAAAGAGAAGAAAATCTTGAATTTCTTATTTTCTGGGCAACCATGTTCTTGGGGGAAGAACATGAATAACAATTATTTTTAACTAAGATTTTTAATATTTTTATTTTAAAATTATTGATAACTAAAATTTTATTTTTAACTAAAATATTTTTAATATTTTTTTAATTCTGCCGTTTGCCACGTGTGCATTTTCCGTTTCTAATGTAACGGCAGGGACCAAAATGGAAAGCGTTTTTCAAGATAGGGACTAAAAGCAGTAAAAATAAAATCTAGGGACCAAAGTGGGAATCGCCTGAAAATGTATAGATGAAAATGTGATTTCTGCCTTTTTTTTAACCTTCATTTGTTACGTGTATTCTAATGAAAGGGAAATTATTATTTTGTCTCAAATGTCATATATTACCCTTTTGGGTTTAATTAATTTTAACGTGGATGTTATAAACATATGTTAATTACTTAATTTGAATTGTTTAGATAGCTTTGGGAACTTACTTATTAATTTGATGCTTTTTAATATATATATATATATATATGTGTGTGTGTGCGCGCGCGTGCGCGCGTGTATTGATGGATGTATTTATTTTATAATATTAATATTGATGGATATAGGAAGTTCGTTTTGGATTAAAATAAATATTGAAATATAACTATATTAAGGTCTGTATGGGATCTGATTTTGTTGAAACTGAAAAATTTTTGCTAAAAATACTGTAGATAAAGATAAAAGTTAACTGAAATAATATAGTGGAACCTATGAATAGTACTAAAAAGTACAATAGAACCC
This sequence comes from Quercus tomentella, assembly GCA_028535165.1. Lineage (NCBI taxonomy): Eukaryota > Viridiplantae > Streptophyta > Magnoliopsida > Fagales > Fagaceae > Quercus > Quercus tomentella. Next base: position 41,241,629 of record JAPQVY010000100.1, on the reverse strand, counting down.
ATGAATAGTAGCAAAAATAAGTTAAATAGTAAAATAAATTGGTAAAATTAATCATGTCAAACAGATACTACACTCTCATTTGGATGTTTTGAGCGCAAATGTGAAATATGTCATATTAATGTGGGCCTTTGGATGTTTGAGCCTAAAAATGAAAATATGCCATATTAAAGTGGGCTTTTGTATGTTTTAGTCTCAATACTAATGCAAAAGTATGAATACTATTGGAAATAAATGGCCCAATAGACCTTACAAAATAAGCCCAAATCAAACATCCCATACCAATTCAAAATAATGACTTGTAGATTAGTTTTTTTTTTTTTTTTTTTTTTTTTTTTTTTTTTTTTGAGAAAAGACTTGTAGATTAGTTTGGAACTTTGGATTGATTATTATTATTTTTTATTCATTGGATTGATTATTTTGGTACCTATTGATTGGTGGTTTCTCGACTTGATTAGATCACTTTTGGTTGAAAACCCTCCAAAATTATTCCATACCAATCAATTGCCCAACCCCCCCACCAGGTTATATGATGCTAGTCGGTCCATTCACTGAACTTATCACATTGGGAGTTGGGTGCCCTGATTTTATTATTTGTTTAGTCACATCAGTGACAATCTAAGTAGGTATGTGTTTTTCTTAAAAAATAAAATAAAAAATGAGTAGATTAAAGTGGAACGATATTTGGACTCAGGCATATTCTTTTTTTTTTTTTTTGAGAAGATACTCAGGCATATTCTTAACCTTGAGAGGAGGAAGAGAGTAGGCCCCAAAGCTTATGAAAGAAAGCTAACTGGAGAAAATTCTCACCTTTAGTACAACTCAAAGAATAAATGACATCACAAATGGAATAAAAACTAATAAAGTATTAAATGAATCACGTTTGGCCAAGCAAACCTATAGAGACCATCTTATCCAAAAAAAAAAAAAAAAACTCTTATAGAGCACACTAAATTATAGTTATTTTTATTTATTTATTTTGGATAGGTTGGATAATATTTTTACTTATAACAACACTAATTAATTTTTGATATAAACGTAATTCGAACCCATATATCTTTTTCAACAATTAAATATTTACAAGTTTTTTTTTTTTTTTTTTGAGAACAATATTTTACAAGTTAAGATGACTGGAACCCACTTCTTTTAATTTTTATTCTTTTATAAGACTTTTAACTTATATGGATACCAATAAAGTTTGAGGATGTATTAAAATAATTTTGAAAAGAGTTTATATGACTATTTTTGTTGAAAACAATTCAATAAAGAAAAAAAAAATAAAAGAGCTAACATTATCCCTAACCCACCTTTAAAAAATATTTTATATAAATAACTAAATATATAATATAGAGTGAGTTTCAATTAGTTCAACTAGTACTAAAGTCTATTGTAGTTAAATAAGAACCATAGGGTTCAAATCTCACCTACACTAAAAACAATTAGAGTCTTAGCACGCTAATAAAGATAAAAAGTACTGAATGTGGACATTATACATTTGATTTTTTTTTTTTTTTAAAGTTGTAAGAGGAATTTATCCATAATATTCTTGGAATGTCCAGAATGTTTATGGGAAAAAATTAATTATTTTCATCAAAATATTGAATATGAATATTATACATTTTTTTTTGGTTAAGTTAAGTCATAAAAGGATTTTATCCACAATATTCTTGGAATATCCAAAATGTTTATGGAAAGAAATTAATTATCTTCATCATTGTTTTTCTTTTTGTTAAGTTGTAAGAGAATTTTATCCGCAATATTCTAGGAATATCCAAAATGTTTATGAGAATAAATTTATCATTGCCAGTTATATTTACCATAAAAGTTTTTTTTTTCTTGAATTGTGGGACTTTTTACTTGGAATACCAAAAATGTTTACGGATTGAAATTAATTGCCGTCATAATTAGACAAAATGTTTATAGGAAGAAAATAATGAAATGACTTACAGGAGTTTTAACAATTGTTATTGATTTTTTTTTTTTTTTTTTTTTTTTTTTGAGATGTAGGTATTATTGACCTATATTTTTGGTAGAAATTATTGACCTATATTTTAACATAAAAACATGTGTCATTGGATCCAATTTTTATACTATATACAATTTAGATTTAGATAAGCTAATGTTAGCGCTACTTTGAGATCCTTGTACATTGTACAATGTCTTTATTTATTTATTATTATTATTTTGGATAAGGCACAATGTCTTCTTCTTCTTTTGGGATAATTACACTTTACCCACTTGTGATTTGCCTCTAATTTGACTTACCTACCCGTGGTTTCAATTTTGACACTTTACCCACCCGAGGTTCAATCCGTTACTGCTCCGTAACCCACCTCTCTGTGTACCGTTACTCTAACACGTTTTCTTTCAAAATCAAAACACAAAACAGATCAAACACTATAATGGCAAAGATATCAAATTCAATAAAAAAAATAATGGCAAATATATCAAATTTAGCAAAATTCAATAGAAATCAGCACAATCCAATTGAACAATCACACATATACCACAGCCATATAACCAATTGACATCACTTGTACATAGAGATTACAGAAAATGAATGACCCACAAACAAAAACAAGAAAAATTCAACAAAAACAATCAAAACCTAGATGACCAATCACAATCAAACACATGCAACCACAACCAAAAAAACCAAAAGATTAAAAAAAAAATTGATATCAAAGCAAAAAGTGTAATTTTTTATTGTACAAACTTTGATCGGGACGAGGAAGGAGCAGAACCATTAGATGAAAATGCAGAGTCAGCGATGTTCTCGTCCACGTTTCTTTCAGAGACCAACACCGCTGTACTCCTCCTTGACCTTGGCTCATGTTTGAGAGGTTTTGAGAGAAGCCCAGAAAGCTTTGAAGGGAAAGCTATGGCCGTTGAGAAAGCTGGGTTGAGAGAAGCGGCTGAACGAGGGTTCAGAGTGTGAAATGTTGAGGGTTGTGTTGAAATGGTCGCCATGTTCAACGAGAGAGAGAGAGAGAGAGAGAGAGAGAGAGAAGACTAAAGACTTGAAAAAATGACAATGGAGGTGACTGTTATAGAATTTTCTTGGATCTGCTCCAAACTGCCGAGACGGAGGCTAAGATCGAGACGGATGCGAGATCAAAGGAAATCAGATGAACCCACAACCAAAACCACATAAAAATGTTCTTAAGCAATCAAAAACCCTAACTTTTTGATCTATTTTGTGTTTTGATTTTGAAAGAAAACGTGTTAGAGTAACGGCAGACAGGGAGATGGGTTACGAAGCATTAACGGATTGAACCTCGGGTGGGTAAAGTGTCAAAATTGAAACCACGGGTAGGCAAGTCAAATTAGAGGCAAACCACAGGTGGGTAAAGTGTAATTATCCCTCTTCTTTTTTATCTGTATGTGCTTCGAGGAATGTCATTGTGCCTTGGTTTTCACTAAATTGTGCAGGTTAGCATCGTGGATTATGCAACTTGACCTAGGCTATTGATAAGGATAAAAATAGTACTTACTTATATAAAACATGAGGCTGACGGTTTTAGATAAAGCCATCAAGCTGACGGGTACAGTTACAATCGTCAGCTTCCTCTTGTAGGAGTCAACGAATGATGTTCTGAACTGGGGCAATGAGGGGAGTTCGCAAGGCACACCTAAAGGCTGACGACATCAACAAACTGATGCCAGTAAGGCTAAAGGAAATAAGATAAGCTAACAACTCTGATGCAAGTTTACTTGCTGCCTACGATTGCATATATACGGAAATGCCTTACTCTCCACGTTTGATGCTATTCAAAGGATCCCTATAAGGAAAGGATCCCGCCAAATATGTCTAAGAAGACTCCTATAAGGAAAAGACTTTCACACTAAGGAGGAGATGTCAACCCTCTACTACTATAAAAGTCCTAGTACCCTCACTAGCCAAGGTACGCATAATTCACCCCTCTCTAGCACTCTAGAGTTGTAAGAAGTTCTAACTTGACCTTCGGAAGGTACTTGGCCGGTACCACACCGGTGCTCTCTGCAAGGTCTTCTCTTTGGTGTTGTGTAGGTGCTATTTCGAGTGTGCAAGTACCTGTGGCTCACTAGTGACTTTTTCGACTTCATCAACTATTATGATGTATTAGCTAAAGTTAAACTACCTTTTTTTGAAGAAGAAAAGTTTTTTTTTTTTTTTTTTGAGGGGATTGAAGAAGAAAAGTCAAAGCACATTGTGCGCTGTTTTTTTATTGATTTCTATCTGTATGTTCTTCAGGGAATATCCCTGTGTCTTGGTTTTTATATACTTACTTAATTAAAAAATAAAAAATAAAAAATCGATTTAAATTCAGAGATTAAATTAAAATTTTAATCTTTAAATTTTGGAGGTTATTTTGATTTTGATTTTTTTAAGGCTGAGATATTTTATTTTGGTACACCAAGTTTGATTTTATTTTTAAATTGATCATTACATCAATATTCGTAACTTGGCCATTAAATGCAATAGAATGGAATGGTTTCTTTTGGTTTTTCTTTCTCTCTCTCAATAGTCAAGTTAGTCACCTACTTAGATGGAATGAGTATTTTGAAAACAAAATTAAATTTGGTGGGTTAAAATAAAAAATTATAAACTTACTGGATAAAAAACAAAAATAATTCCATACTTTGAGGCTCAAAAGTTTAATTTAATCAAATTGTGAATAAAGTAAGCTGTGCACAAGCGTTGAACCAGTCAAACCATCCAAATTTTGCTTGGTTAAGCAGACTGATTAGCTGTAGCTCTCATAAAATCTTATTTGTATCCAACTTGTAATTTATTAAATTTCCTATTGTGTTAAATTAGTCATTTAAAAATTATCAAAAAAAAGAGCCATTAAAACCCCTTTTTTTAGAGAATCAACCTTAAAAAAGAAAAAAAAAAAAAAAAAAAAAACACTCACACTCACAAAGTCACACCCCCACATAAGTCTTTTTTCCTTTTTTTTTTTTTTCTTTCCTTTTTTGGATGTGACCCTATAACGTCGAGAACTTCTATTTCTATATCACTAAATTAAATTTTTTTTTTTGAGTCAATAGTAAAAATGCCACTAATAAGTTGGTATTTTTGTTGAAAAAGTTGACCCATGAATCAAATATGTTCCACATTGTCCCATAAAAAAAAAAATGTTCCACATGGTATCCTCATTTTAAAAACCGCGTTAGTTTAATTTAACCTTCCCCACATACATTTGCCCAAAAACGGACAAAGACATAAGATATGAAATAGAAAAGAAAACACCAAGAGGAAAAAACAAATTAAATGACTTATTCATTGTGGGTCAACACCATGTTCATCACCACCCACTCTTTATCTACAAATACAATACGATGCCTCTTCTCAATCCATCAAATCCCAAATAATTTTCTCTATCCGATGGAGATGGGAAATAATTCCACAAAGCAAACACACTCACACTTCCACAAACTTTCCCTTCATCGTCCAAATCACAACCACAACAGCGCTCCAATTGTAACCATGAGCAACAACAATTACGCAGCAACAGAAGCAGACCCAGAAGCAGAAGAGCCAACATGGCCAGAACTCCTAGGTAGCAACAATTGGGAAGGTCTATTGGACCCTCTCAACCTTAGCCTCCGCAAACTCGTACTTCGCTGTGGTGATCTCATCCAATGCACCTATGATGCCTTCAACAACGACGAGAACTCCAAGTACTGTGGCTCTAGTCGCTATGGCAAGGCCTCTTTCTTCAACAAAGTCATGTTTGAGGCTGCCTCTGATTACCAAGTTGTGTCCTTTCTCTATGCCACGGCTAGAGTTGGTCACCGTGAAGCCTTTTTCTTCCACTCTCAGTCCCGTGAGTCTTGGGACCGTGAGTCCAATTGGATTGGCTATATAGCTGTGACAACTGACGAGGCTAGCTCCGCCTTAGGCAGACGTGAAATCTACGTAGCCTGGCGTGGTACTACAAGGAACTACGAGTGGATTGATGTATTGGGTGCTGACCTCGAGTCTGTCCAGTCTTTGATGCATCCACAACATGTGCCTGCAGCTAAGCATGGTAATAATGGTGATGCTAGTAGCAGTGATAGCGATGATGATAATGAAAAGGTTCCAAAAGTCATGAGGGGTTGGCTTACAATCTACACCTCGGATGACCCCAAGTCGCAATTCTCAAAAACAAGTGCAAGAGTACAGCTTTTAACCAAAATCAAGGGGCTGATAAAGCAGTACCAAGATGAGAAGGTAAGTGTGACACTAGTGGGGCATAGTCTTGGTGCTAGTTTATCAGTTTTGAGCGCTTTTGATTTGGTGGAGAATGGTGTTTCTGATATTCCAGTTTCAGCAATTGTGTTTGGGTGCCCACAAGTTGGCAATAGAGCTTTCAATCAAAGGTTCAAAAGTTACCCAAATCTTAATGTTTTGCACGTGAGGAACACCATTGATCTCATACCTCACTATCCTGGGCACTTGTTGGGGTTCGTGGACACTGGGATTGAGTTGGTTATAGATACAAGGAAGTCACCGAGCTTGAAAGACTCAAAGCATTCAGGTGATTGGCATAATTTGCAGGCCATGTTGCATGTGGTAGCTGGGTGGAATGGGAAGGAAGAGGAATTTGAGTTAAAGGTTAAGAGAAGCTTGGCTCTGGTGAACAAGTCGTGTGAGTTTCTCAAGGATGAGTGTTTGGTACCAGGGTCATGGTGGATAGAGAAGAACAAAGGGATGGTGCGAGATGAGAAAGGTGATTGGGTTTTGGATCCGCCTGATGATGAAGATCTGCCTGTACCTGAGGAGTATTGACTGGTAGAAACGACTTGGATTTTTGATTGGTTGGTCTTGTTCATCAGCTAAAGTGGTGATTGATCTTTTTTTTTAGAGAACAAGTGGTGATTGATCTTAATTTTCCATTTAGCAAACAAAAAAGATCTTAATTTTCCGTTGTTTAGTTGTACTGCCCTTTTTTACTTTACTATTCTCTCTGTGCCTAGCATGGTCCATGGATGCTTCCTCATCTGTTGTCTAAAACTATAGCCTATATTATAATAATACAGTATACTTACTTGTTTGTTTGTTTGTTTTTTTTTTTTGATGAAAGTATGCTTCTTTGTTTATATCGACATTCAGTTAATATTGTATGTAAAATTCAAAACAAAAATTAAGTCTGACTAAGAAATAATATAGATAATAATTTTTCTCCAATAATTGTGATTGGTTAGCATTTAAGTTTCTTTCTAGGCCGAGCATTCACATCCGTAATCTTCCTCCTATTCTTTTTTACCATTTCAAAAAGTTACTTTATCAATTATACCATATTATTTTACAATACACCTAACATCTCATTTCTTATTTATCTAATCTATTCAATAAAATATTAATTTCATCACCTATTTCTCTCTTTTCCTTTCCACTCTCCTCTTTTTCTCAGTCTCTCACTCTCTCTTCCTCTTTCATAAAAAAATAAGTAAAAAAACTAAGGGGCTGTTTGGATTTTTGATTTCCACAACTCATAACTTAAAAATGGTGGGACTCATGACTGAAAAAGTCCGTTTGGATTTTCATAACTCTGTTTCCAGTTTTTGTTTCCATCACTCAATTCTCTGATTTTTGAGTGATGAGTTATGAAAACTGAAAACACATTTTAGGTGTTTTCAGTTTCCAAAACTCAGTTTTCAATGGCATTTTTGTAATTACACCCACATACATGGACCCACTGTCACTGCAAGCGCTGCTTTTGATGTCTCTTCAATGGCTTTCCTCCACAAACATTTTCTTTTTTCTCTCTTCTTTCTCTGGTCTACGTTGCCCTCCATTTTCTTTCTTTCTTCTTCTTTTTTTTTTCTTCGTCTTTCATTGGGTTTGGTGAGTTTGGGTTTCTTGGTTTTTTGTTGTTGTTGTTGTTCTTCATCACAGAACCCATGAACTCTTCGCTGCAATTCTTTTTTTTTTTTCTTCTTCTTTCACTGGGTTCGGTGAGTTTGGGTTTCTGGGTTTTTTTTTTTTTTTTTCTTCATCACAGAACCCATGAACTCTTTGCTGCAGTTCTTTCTTTCTTTCTTTCTTTTTCTTCTTCTTTCATTGGATTCGGTGAGTTTGGGTTTCTGGTTTTTTATTTATTTATTTTTTTTGTTCTTCATCACAGAACCCATGAACTATTCGTTGCAGTTCTTTCTTTCTTCTTCTTCTTCTTTTTTTTTTTTTTCTCCTTCTTCTTTCACTAGGTTCGATGAGTTTGGATTTCTGGGTTTTTATTTATTTATTTATTTATTTTTTTGTTCTTCATCACAGAACCCATAAATGGTGTTGTTGCTGTTGCTGGAGATTGTCGCAGGTCCGATCTTTCTTTCTTTCTTTCGTTCTTCCTTTTCGCCTTTCTCATCTCAGACCCATAAAAAAAATCAACGATTGGGGCAACGAATTGGTTGTTGTGGGTTTGTGAATTTTCTGGGTGCTTCGAGGATGCTAATGAATTTTGTGGGTTTGTGTTTCAAGCTCAGAACCGAAGTGGTTGTTGTGGGTATTGGGGGTTGAAGGAAAAAAAGAAAGAAAGAAAAAAAGAAGAAGGAATGCTTGGGTTGAAGTCCCTGGTTTTGGGAGGAAATGGTGTGAGGCGGGTAGGCTAATAGGAATGCCTGACATGGTGCTCAGGTATGGGCCCACAAAAAGTGAAAAAATTGAGTGATGTGAAGTTGAAAACGTGTGCCAAACGGGTGGGTATAGGAAATTGGGGTATTTTAAGTGATGAGTGATGAAAATTGAGTGAAGAGTGATGAAAAAAAAAATCCAAGGGCCCAAGCCACCACAGGAAAACTCAGCTACCACCATCACCAAGCAAACCAAGCCACGACACCAAGCAAACCCAGCCACAGCACCAAGCGAAAAAACCCAACCACCACCACACAAACCCACCACGGCACCGGCTAGCAACCACCATCATAATCATAGTACCCACCACCATGCTGCCACCATTCCAACCATCAAAACCCATTAATAAAACCACCAAACCCACTACCAACAACCACAAAAGTTTCTCAAAAAAAAAAAAAAAAAAAAAACCACAAAACCAACCACTGCAAGAATCACCAAGAGAAACCCACGCCGACAACCTTAGATGAAACCCACACCGACAACCACCAAGAGAAACCCACCGCAAGAACCACAAAAAAAAACCACCACCAATCTCGTCGACAACCATGCGACCACACCGATCTAAAAACCCATCACTTCGATCTCGCTGACAACCACGCCACCACATCAATCAGTAAACTCATTACCCATGGCAGCAAACCCATCACGCCGACCTCGACGACAACCATGCCACCACACCGACAAGCAAACCCATTAACAGCAGGTCGCTCAGCCTTGCCAAGAACGTAGATTTCTAATTTCTTTCTATGCACCGAAAATATAGAAAACTCTTGTTGGATCTTGGACTTTATAGCCGACAAGATTTACCACACCACGCCAACAGACATAGAAGAACATAGAGAAAATAGAAGAGGGAGAAATGGAGAGAAAATAGAGAAGATGAAGAAGAAAGAGGAATGAGTACAAGACAGACAGAGAAGTGTGTCAGTGAGAAAGAGAAAGAAATAAATAAAAATGAATATTTTATTTTTACAATTGAGCTATAGTGACATCGTAAATTTATAATGGCACTGTAGCTCAATTGTAAATTTTTTACAATTACAAGACCGGATAATGCATTATTTTTGTGCCTTGATGCTAAAATATACCAACATATGACATATGGAAGACCGGATGTGAATGCTCTAAAAGGCCTAACACGAATATGCCATCCTTTATGATGCTTTGTCCAAAACAGTAGAACACTATTTACTGCTTATTTTCTCGGTCAACTAAATATATTATGGTTTTTTTAGTAGAGTTTGGTTTGTATATGCTTTAGAATCTCATTTACTCTTCTTGTGTGTGTATGTAATATATCCCTATTGTATCTCATTTAATTTAATATAATCAATAACTATCAGAAAGCCCAAAGCCACAAGTCTTAACAAAGAAACAGACCTTGTCAAAAAAAAAGAAAAAAAAAGGAAAAAAAAGAAAAAAAGAAAGAAAGAAAGAAACAGACATCTTTCTTATGGAAATCATCATAAGATTCTTGAAGCATTTTCTTGTGGTAAAAGTTATGCAATAATTTATCACAACAATTTTTATAAGTGTTAGTGATGAAGTGCAAATCGTCAGTCTTGTAGGTTCGTCTAGATGGAGCCGTATCTTCGTCGGTGTCACTGTGAAAATGCTAAGATAGCTCCCTTAAGGTGGACACCGGTGTGGCGCCTGCCACAACGTCTCCGATGCCAAAGTCAATATAAGAGAATTTTGAGGAAATAACAAAGTATTAGAATAACTAGTAATACTTTGAGGTGTGTCTGTGTACCTTGTATTGGTGCTGTGAGGGCTTTATATATGCTTCCACAGCCCCTAGCCGTTGTGGTAGTTAATGTGGCTTTAATGTCTCTCTTGGTAACACCTCATGCTCAATAATGTGTGCCTTAATGAGGCATTCAACAGTCTGTACAGCTGGTCTTGTAACCGCTCGGGACATTATTGGCTGCATTGAATGGCTTCGTTACTTTTGTCAGTGATACGGACATGTGGTTAGCTCGTCTTAGAGGACAGCCTCGTCGGTCTCAATGGGATCGTTCAGGGAGGTTTAGTTCGTCAGTCCATCAATGGGTGTAAGTCACAAAAACTGGCTAAGTAACAAGATTCCGCTTGGACGGATGTAAGTTACTGACGAATCCAAGAATGACAAGATCCCTTCAATGGGTGTAAGTCATAAAAACTGGCTAAGTAACAAGATTCCGCCTGGACGGATGTAAGTTACTGACGAAGCAAAGAATGACAAGATCCCTTCAATGGGTGTAAGTCACAAAAACTGGCTAAGTAACAAGATTCCGCCTGGACGGATGTAAGTTACTGACGAAGCCAAGAATGACAAGATCCCTTCAATGGGTGTAAGTCACAAAAACTGGCTAAGTAACAAGATTCCGCGTGGACGGATGTAAGTTACTGACGAAGCCAAGAATGACAAGATCCCTTCAATGGGTGTAAGTCACAAAAACTGGCTAAGTAACAAGATTCCGCCTGGACGGATGTAAGTTACTGACGAATCCAAAAATGACAAGATCCCTTCAATGGGTGTAAGTCACAAAAATTGGCTAAGTGACAAGATTCCGCCTAGACGGATGTAAGTTATTGACGGGTCAATACCCCCTCAAAAGTGCAAGTCACAACAGATTTCTTTGTTTACGTCCTCAAGATCAAGGTTCTCTAGATTCTGCTTGGCGAGGTATCGCAACAGATCTTCAGCCTGCTGAAAAGACTCAACGGCCTTAACAGCAATGACCTTGAGAGTGTTGGCCTCGTCCATGGCGATAATCAAGTCTTTTTTCAACTTTGAGTTCTTCGCCTCTAAGAGCCATGTCTGATCAGGAAACCTTTCATCTTCTGATGGTCGTCATAACACGTCATGACGACCACAGAACCTGGGGGGCAACTGATGGGACTGACAAACTCACCTTGCTTGGACGATCTCAGCATATACTCGTTGATGGACTGACGAACTAAACCTCCCTGAACGATCCCATTGAGACCGACGAGTCTGTCCTCTAAGACGAGCTAACCACATGTCCGTATCACTGACGAAAGTAACAAAGCCATTCAATGCAGCCAATAATGTCCCGAGCGGTTACAAGACCAGCTGTACAGACTGTTGGATGCCTTATTAAGGCACACATTATTGAGCATGAGGCGTTACCAAGAGAGACATTAAAGCCACATTAACTACCACAACGGCTAGGGGCTGTGGAAGCATATATAAAACCCTCACAGCACCAATACAAGGTACACAGACACACCTCAAAGCATTACTAGTTATTCTGATACTTTGTTATTTCCTCAAAGTTCTCTTATACTGACTTTGGCATCGGAGACGTTGTGGCAGGCACCACACCAGTGTCCACCTTAAGGGAGCTATCTTACCATTTTCACAGTGACATCGACGAAGATACGGCTCCATCTGGATGAACGTACAATACTGACGATTTGCACTTCATCAAACATTTATTCACAATTAAATCAGTAAGTCTTATGCAAATTCTTCTAAACATCTCATTCAAACAACCACTGAAATCAATTTAACTTTTGGAATGTAGCGGGGCCACTTAATTTTTGACCTGCATTGCTTCTCCGTAGTAAATTAATAAAACAAAATTAAATACTACTTATGTCTCTTTCTGGGTAGACAATTTTCTTGCTAAATTCTCGGAAGATTAGTCAATATTATTATAATACTGAATTTTTAAATAAAACCATTTAGAAACACAATTTTGACATTGATACTTTTTTTTTTTAGATTATAATTTTGACATTGATACTAATAGAGTGATAGTCTAGATTCTAGATGTTCATCATGCATGACGTGGCTCAATGAAGTGCGCGGGCAATGCTGCCGTCAACTTTGGGTAATTTCGTTGCTTTGTGTTAGAAAGCCTTTGGACACGCACCTTATCAAACTTGTGCATGTATTCCCATAAATTTTTTTTAAAAAAAATTTGAGCATGTATTAAATGGTAATTAGATTGTTTTTACTAAATAGTAAATACCAATGGTGGTCTCATATGTAAATAACGTAATCCAACTAAAAATTGACAAATATATAAATTGCGACAAAATATGTGTTTTTATCATAGTTGACTTAGTATTGTGCCAATGCGCATTACTCTCCTAGAAACCTTCCTAGGACTAGGGAGGTAAGGTAAAAAAAAAACAAACAAAGGTTATACGTATGTCGTCTATGAATAGGTTATATCTTGTGTTTATAAAAAAGAAGAAAAAAAAAAGTTATACTTTGTGTAAGGCTGTAAGCAACTACCTAATACCCAGGGAAAACTGTCAATTTTCTGACAATAAAGCTTATACAAAATAAGTTTCCTACAACGAATATGATAGGAATAGTGCCATGTCTGATGCCTAATAAATTTTAGAACTACATTTTTGTTTTATGTTTAAAAGTTGGCATATTAGCTACTAAGATTTTTTTTCCTCAAAAAAAAAAAAAAAAAAGGAGTTAGTGAGATTTATTTAGTAAAATCTGTAACACCACTATAAAAATAAAGGATAATTATTTGTGAAAAAAATCTTAACCTTTTTTTTATATTTTATTTTTTTTATAGAAGAAAATTAACATTTTCATTAAGAAAAATGAGTCAAAATGGCTTGTACAACAGTCAAAGGTGTGGTGAGATATTTTTTATTTACACAAAAGCTGTGACATGTAAAACATGTCTAGCAAGGTTATTCACATATGTCCATAAAATAAAAATAAAAGAAATAAAAAAACTCAACAATTAACATATGCCACCACGATAAATAAAAACAATGACATTGAAAGCTACTAGAGTCCACATCAAACATATATACTCTCTCTATCTGTATTAATGCACGTATTCAATAATATAAGTCAATAGTGTATAACAACCCAAAAAGAAAAAAAGTTATACCCATAGCAAACTGTCAATTTTCCGACAATAAAGCTTATATAAATTAAGTTTCCTACAACGAATATGATGGGATTAGTGCCACGTCCTAATAAATTTTAGAACTACATTTTTGTTTTATGTTTTAAAGTTGGCATATTAGCTACTAAGATTTTTTTTTTCCTCAAAAAAAGAAAGAAAGAAAAAAGGAGTTAGTGAGATTTATTTAGTAAAATCTGTAAAACCACTATAAAAATAAAGGATAATTATTTGTGAAAAAATCTTAACTTTTTTTTTTTTTTTTTTTATAGAAGAAAGCTGACATTTTCATTAAGAAAAATGAGTCAAAATGGCTTGTATAATAGTCAAAAGGTGTGGTGGGATATCTTCTATTCACACAAAAGTTGTGACATGTAAAACATGTCTAGCAAGGTTATTCACATATGTCCATACAATAAAAATAAAAAATTTAAATTAAAAAAAAAAAAAAAAACTCAACAATTAACATATGCCACCATGATGAATAAAAACAATGACATTGAAAGCTACTGGAGTCCACATAAAACATATATACTCTCTCTATCTGTATTAACGCACGTATTCAATAATATCAGTCAACAGTGTATAACACCCAAAAAAAAAAAAAGGGTTATACGTATGTCTGTGAATAGGTTATATCTTGTGTTTATAAAAAAGAAGAAAAATAAAGTTATACTTTGTGTAAGGCTGTAAGCAACTACCAAATACCCATAGAAAACTGTCAATTTTCCGACAATAAAGCTTATATAAAATAAGTTTCCTACGATAAGGGTCTGTTTGGATAAAACTTATTTTGCTGAAATTAAAAACACTATAGCAAAATAATTTTTAAATGTGTAAATAGTGCCGTGAGACCCATTTTTAATGAAAAAGTTACAGAAAAATGAAGTTTGTGGGTTCCGTGAACAGTACATGGGACCCACAAACTGATGAAAAGTGGCTGAAAAGTCAGAAATATACGGCTACTGTTCATGAACAGTAGCCGTTTGTCCCCCTGAAAGGATGAAACGCGTGCTGCAAAAAAAAAAAAAAAAAAACGCAGGAAGTGCCAGACGCAGTAAACGCAACGTGTATCCAAACGGATACTAAATATGATAGGATTAGTGCCACGTCTAATGCCTAATAAATTTTAGAACTACATTTTTGTTTTATGTTTAAAAGTTGGCATATTAGCTACTAAGATTTTTTTTTCCTCAAAAAAAAAAAAAAAAAAAAAAAAGGAGTTAGTGAGGATTTATTTAGTAAAATCTGTAAAACCACTATAAAAATAAAGGATAATTATTTGTGAAAAAATCTTAACATTTTTTTTTTTTTTTTTTTATAGAAGAAAGCTGACATTTTCATTAAGAAAAATGAGTCAAAATGGCTTGTATAATAGTCGAAAGGTGTGGTAAGATATCTTCTATTCACACAAAAGTTGTGACATGTAAAACATGTCTAGCAAGGTGTGAGGGCCCCTTTTTGGACAGTGTCCAGGCCCAAGTTGAAGCGAGGACCTCGGGCCCTTTTGTTGTAGTTTGAAGGGACTGCGCTTGGTTCACCGCAGCTAAATGGGTTGTTTACAAACCAAGTGGTGCACAAAGCAAGAATCCTACAATACGTACATACTAGCAAGCAAGAATATATGTATTGAACAACAAGAAAACAACAAAGGAAAACAACGTAATAAAGAAACACACGAAATAACTGTTAAAGATCCTCAAATCAGTATGAAATATTTCATTATTTTTCTTAATTGTGGATTACAATGTGTTCACTAAGACGTGTTACAAGGTCTAAATAAACTCAAAAATTACAGACTTAGATGGCTAGCCAAGCCTCTAAGACTTGCAAAGTTTGAATCCCTTTGAATCCAAGTATGTTCTATAATGGTTGTTTTTGGGATACCGGACGATATTTCCCTACTTTCTTTGAGTTTTTGACAGAGTTTTGTCAATGATTCTGTTGTGATTTTACTATTGTTGAATGCCCCTTCAATGTTGGCTGCTTCCCCCTTTTATAGGGTCATTCTGGGGTTCCGGGATACCACTAATTCCCTTCCTTGGCTCTCTGGGTACCAGAGCCCCTGTTGTGCCAGCCACTCTGATGACTGGTTCTTTCCTTATTTCTCATAGTTTTCCTCTTTTGGTGCTGTTTCCTTAAAAGCCTCTTGCTGACTTTCCATTCTAGGGTGTCCTTGGAGGGCTGACCTTCAATCTCTCCCCTTTCAAGGCTTCTAAACCTTACAAATGTTTACAAATGTTTTGGTAGATAAACAAAGTAACACAAATACTTACAAATAAATAATAAAATGAATCTATAGACATGTAGCACTAGAAAATGTGTTTGGTGCAATGTGGCACTCTTGGCTCTTGGATACTATTGTTATTGTTAATAATGCCTTGCAATTAAAAACATTTTTTTCTTTTTTGATCCTTTGTAGTTAAAAACTTATTTATATTTTATGATATACTAGTATATGGTTTTATGTCTATAATATTTCTATTTAATTTATAATAAGTTATTGATCTTAATCCCCATGTTAAATATACTTTATCACATACTCACATCATTATTATTGATAAATTTTCGTTCAATTTTTTATTGAAAAAAATAAGATAAAAAAGAACTATGATTAAAATTGTATATAATCTATTTTTCTTTTCCCCCAGTTTGGCCTTTGTTATTATATTTGTTTAGAAAAAAATTGTCCAATCATTACTTCTAAGTCCAGTAGTTTCTCTTCCATTGGCATTTTGTTGTCCATTATTTTGGAGTGGTCAGGTCAAATCATCCAAATTTATCTTCAACACCGCACTCGCAAAATCATAAATCTAGATTTCGATTCACGACAAATCTCAACAATCACAAATTCAATTCTCTCACAAGATTCCAAACCCATGCACCGAGCCACTCAAAGTTTCAAGTTTTTACCAATTCCCAATATCCAACAATTAAAAAATTAATTTAAAAAAAAAAAAAAACACTCTAATAAAACTAAAAAAAATAATTCCACTGAGAAAAGAATATTAAAAGAGTATCTCTGTATTTTACAAATTAATCCTGCGCCTTTTCTCAACCAAAAAAAAAAAAAAACTAATCCTGCAAAAATTTTCATAATATGAACTCTCAACGAGTGAGACTGAGTTAACTCAGCCAAAAAAATCTTCAAAAAAAGGTAAAGAATTCTCAGGGAAAGAATTCAAGAATCATGATCATTATCTTGGGCTTGGGCTTGGGACATGATTGAGAGGCGACTAGGCCTAGGCTGAAAAGCGGCACGGCGGCGCTGTTGATGCGAAGAAGGCCTAATGAGAGCCGACAACGCCCGTTTCACTAGATCACCGCCTTCCACCGTTCCAATCCTCACCAACGAGTTCGTCATCGCCGACCTCCTAAAATTCAAACCATACGACGCCGTTCTCTGCCCACTGCCACGCGTACTCGAAGAAGAAGAAGAAGCCTTGTGTAGAGAGCACCGGAACGAGCTAGGGTGCGTCATAGGAGAACACGAGCACGTCTTCTTTTGAAAATTGCGAACAGCGCGATTATGAGACGATGACGAAGACGAAGACGACACCGTATTGTTGATCTTTTTGCTGGTTTCTTGTTTGGTTACGGAGATTGACGAACGGCCAAGAGAGTTGGGCCGTTGGTCGATGGAGAACCGTACGGACGGCGACGGAGAGCAAGAGCGGCGCGTGAAGAACGTGGGTGACTTAGAAGCGAAGGCGGAAGCCGAGGAGGAAGCGAATGGTTTGTGGAACCCATGGAAATCGTGCGCGTGGGATTTGTTTCTTGGAGCCGAAGCCATTACCCCAGAGAGAGAGAGAGAGTGAGATTTTTTATTTTGTTGGTTTTTATTGTTTTTGATGAAGTGCAAATCGTCAGTATTGTAGGTTCGTCCAGATGAAGCCGTATCTTCGTCAGTGTCACTGTGAAAATGGTAAGATAGCTCCCTTAAGGTGGACACCGGTGTGGTGCCTGCCACAACGTCTCCGATGCCAAAGTCAGTATAAGAGAACTTTGAGGAAATAATAAAGTATCAGAATAACTAGTAATGCTTTGAGGTGTGTCTGTGTACCTTGTATTGGTGCTGTGAGGGCTTTATATATGCTTCCACAGCCCCTAGCCGTTGTGGTAGTTAATGTGGCTTTAATGTCTCTCTTGGTAACGCTTCATGCTCAATAATGTGTGCCTTAATGAGGCATCCAACGGTCTGTACAGCTGGTCTTGTAACCGCTCGGGACATTATTGGCTGCATTGAATGGCTTTGTTACTTTTGTCAGTGATGCGGAAATGTGGTTAGCTCGTCTTAGAGGACAGCCTCGTCGGTCTCGATGGGATCGTTCAGGGAGGTTTAGTTCGTCAGTCCATCAACGAGTATATGCTGAGATCGTCCAACTGATGAGTTCGTCAGTCCCATCAGTTTTGTTTGGGAGAGAGAGAGAAAGAGTACTGTTGTGTTGGGGAGTGAAGGTTGGGCAAACCTAGAGAATATATATATATATATATCCAAGAAAATCACATTTGTAATCCACAACAATTTCATAAATAAATTACAGAAATATCAAATCGTAGATCAATCTTCAATATTAGCAAAAATAAAGTACTTGTTTGGATTGCAAGTTTTGCGCGTCTACGTTCAGCGTTTTTTTTTTTTTTTTTTTTTAGCGCATGAACAGTAAAATCACATGAATTTATTGTGCAGGAGACAAAAATCACTGTTCACGCACTGTAGCAGCACTGTTCACGTATTTAAAAATATTAAAAATGGGTCCCACGGCACTATTCACACATTTAAAAATTATTTTGTTACAGTGTTTTCAGTTTTCAGGTTTTAATTTCAGCAAAAATAAGTTCAATCCAAACGGACCCAAAGAATACCCAATTCATATAATCAAACACAAAACCAAAATGTACAAAAATCCCAAAAGAGAATAGAAGAAAAAACAATTAAACAGAGCAAAAAAAAGAAGAGTATTAGCGAGAAGTACATAACAACAACCAAAAAATAAACCCAAAGGATATTGGATATTCACATCAAAAAAATAATTATACCTTAGAATCTAATCTGTTAAAGATTTTGCTAAAACCAAATTGCTTTCCTCTCTGAGATTAAAAAAAAAAAAAAAAAAAAAAAAAAAAAAAAAAAAAAAAACACTCCCAAAATCAGAGACTAAGACAAGGAAATTAAGAAGAAGAAAAAAAACCCCACAAAGAAAAGGATGAGTGGATACTTACACTGTTACACACGTAAAGATAACTCAGTGAGAGAGGTAGAGGAGCACAGCTCTTTAGTTAAAAACCTAAAGAAAAAAAAAATCGAAATGGGTCCTTAAAAAAACGATTCAAGCCAAACCCACGTCACAAAACGCAAGAAAATCAAACCCAAACAGGATATTCACATAGAAAAAAACCCCAAAATCTGAAAGTATTAAAAACCCAACTAAGTTAACAAAGAGAAGGATGACTTACACAGAGATAAAGCTTTAAACTGAGCGAATGACCAAAAATCTAAATGGATGTTGAGGAAGGCGGAGAGATAGAGCAAAAGACCAAACAATGTTCACCCTTCTTTCTTAAACTAAGCTTGTAAGGATGAGGTTTGAGGAATAAAGAGAGAGCTGAGGGAGGCGGAGAGAGACCAACAAAGATTAGGGTTTTTTCAAAAAAAAAAAAAAATATATATATATATATATATATATATATATATCAGGTTCAGAAGTACAATATTTATATGACCCGACACCGACCCGAAGCCGAAAATAACCCGAAATTAAGACCCGAAACCCGACCCGAATATTCTCAGACCTGCCCAAAACCTGTCGGGTCGGTCGGGTTTTTGGGTGGGTCGGGTCCAATGCTCAGTCCTACACTAAATTATAGTCATTTTTATTTATTTATTTTGGATAGATAGGATAATTATTTCAACCTATAACATTTGCTCTATAATGATTGTTTTTTATCATCAGGTCAGGACAGCAATTAATTTTTGTATAGGCATGGTTCGAACCCATATATCTTTTTCAACAATTAAATATTTTACAAGTTAAGATGACTGGAACCCACTTCTTTTCATTTTTATTCTTTTATAAGACTTTTAACTTTTATGGATACCAATAAAGTTTGAGGATGTATTAAAATAATTTTGAAAAGAGTTTATATGACAATTTTTGTTGAAAACAATTCAAAAAAAAAAAAAAAAAGAGTTAACATGATCCCTGTTGGGGGCGTTTTTCGTCGCCCGCATGATGTTAGGGGAGTCAAAATCAAGACTCAACTTTAGGCTTAGAACATGGCCCAAAGGCTATCGGTGAAGTGTGAAAGGCCCATTTTGCTCAAAGTCTAGGTTGCATCCAACAAAGATTATAATAAGGCCCCAAAAATACCTCTTGAAAAGATAAGCTAACACAAAAGATGACCCATCACAACAAGTGCTTAAATAATAGTCTAGCAGTAAGCAAGAGAAACGTCCAATGGTAGATGTTTGGAAAATCAATCAATGTATTTGCATAGTAAAAATTATGTATTTTCTCCATAGTTGGTTAATATAGAAGTTGGCCCATTATAACAAGTACACAAGAGGAAAAACGGTCCAGCAGTGAATATGACAGACCTCCAGCAATAACGTCTGATTAGTCAATAAATGTGTTCACATAATAAAAATCATATAGTTTCTTTATTATTATCAAGTTATCATGAGGAAAACTTCCATAGTATCCAAAACATTATGGCTTTCATCATAATAACAATAAATAAGGATTAAAGGCTTCATAATTACAAGTAAAAGAGGAAAAAATAGGATAGAATGAAGGGAGAGAGAGATTCTAGCTCAGTGCAGCACATATTGAACTAAGATTTTTGGAATATCTATATGTGGGGCATGAATGGTGTAGTGTAGGCTATTTTTGAGTGAGTCGGTATTTAAGCTTGTGGTGGTGTGATGGAGTTAATGTTGAGGCTAAGGCTTTTATGAGTAAAGAGTTGTTTGTGACTGATTAGGAAACATTTATGGGCTGTGAATATGTAGAAAAAGAAAGGGAATGTTTGAAGCTAAGTGAGTGTGGGTTAAGGGGAATGATTTATGAACTTGGGGAGAGTTGAATCACGAGCAAAGTGACAAGAAAATCAGAAGTTTCAGAGAGGTTGGTTGGTATCTATTTTAAGGTGTTGGGATTTTCTGAGAAAATGGAATGTAATGTTTATGGGTAAGTGTATATGAACATTTATGGACTAAAGGCTAGTTTCTGAACTAAGGGACTGACTTATGAGGTGAAAATAGCATGATGGGTGAGAAATTTTTTGATAAGATTTGTTGTCCTCCATGAGTTGACGGTAGTTCCTTTTTATAGTGTAACTTAAGAGATTGATTAGCAAAAGTCCAGAAACGTAGGATTGATCAGGGGCAGGATAACAAACTAAATTATTCTAGGATTTGGCCTAAAATGGGAGATTTGCTTTTGGGGCTATTTTGCTTCTTTGGGCAATGTCATACATGGGTAAAAATCAGCATAATCTTGCATTAAATGCTAAGAATTCTGAGACTGTGTTCAGCCAATGGGATTAAGACAGGTATTAAGAAGAAATCCTAATACTGCAACTGAGATTTGGACCCTAGGAAGTAAGATTCAACACCCCAAGCCAGGTGTCAAAGTTTAAGTCTATTTCAGAGGGTTTCGCTGGAGATCCCTTTGTGCCCTCCAAACTACATGTTCCCAAATTTTCCTCTTTAGGATTCATGGGCTTGGTTTATGAACCAATTACATACATTTTTAGTAATAAAATAAACTAGTTGCTAACCCGTGCGATGCACGGGATAGTTAAACAAAATTTATACACATTCACTTTTATTGGTACAATCATTTGAAAATAATTCTAACTAATACCCAAATGTAAGAGACACATTGACTTACTATTTAAAGTAGCCTTCTGAAGAATTTACACATATTGTGCAACTGAGCCTTAATTTCTCATCAACGGTTAGAAATATAAATTGCAAATATATAAATAAAGACCATGACTTGAGAATGACGCATTAAACTTCAAATTAGAGTAGTAATGTTACTTTCTCAATCTTTTCTCAGTTGTAATAATAATATAGAGGAAATTCAAAACATGGAAAGAAAATAAAAATTACAACAATTAATCCCATTATTCTATAGAGATATGAACATATTGGATTTCTCAAACAATTACCGGTATTGCAATAAAATGATTTATTATTGAAAATAAGAAACAAAGAAAATCTCTCTATAGCTTAAGAAACACAATATACTAAAATTAAAGAGAGAAAATTTTCGGAGGACAAAATATTATAGATAATTTAAAAGAATTTTAGTTTAATTCCTGAACATTGTAACTCCATAAAATTCATACTAATAATAATATTTTATGATAGCGCAGTTAGAATTTTGGTTTAATTCTTGAACACTGAATTGGAAATTGATTATATGAGTATTCAATGGTGAACAAAAATGAAGTTAAAATTTGAGCATTGTAACAACTTCTTCACACAGTATTCTACGGGTAGCAACGAATTTAATTTGATTGTGTTACTATATAATCCAAACTTATTAATATATCAGGACTTTGAATTAACTCAATAAAACTATCAAAGCCTTTCCACTACAAGAACATGTGAAGATTCTGTTAATTTGAGCAAACTTAAAGCCCTCCATCCACTTATATTTTAGAAACAAATTATACACTTAAAAGGGTTAGTAATTTATAGCACTTACCCCCCACTATTAGTATACAGACACCAAGTGCGGTCGTCGTAACCCTTTGAAAGAACCTTCCCCAATTGGACCCTATCAAAAAAAAAAAAAAAAAAACCCAATTAACAAAATTGATCCAAACAGGTCTAAAAAGCACACAAAATCAATTCAAAAAACAAAAATATAAGACAAAGTAATTACTTTCCGCTGCCAATGAAATCGTCTTCTGTATTGCTGTTCCAAACTGCAACACTTATCTCTCTAAGGCCTTCAATTAACGAAAACACAAATTTCTCTTGGAATACTAGAGTATTATGACCATCTATACATATACACACAAAAAACAATCAACATAACTCACTATAACTCTATAGAAGCCTCAAAAATATAAAGAGAAATTAAAGGGGTTGAATTTGATATTTACGTTTGGAGAGAGAGAGTTTGCAGAAACCGTGGCTTTATATTTCTTAACTTGAGAGAGGGGTAAGGTTGCTAGGGTTTTGAGGAGTTATAATGTTTTTATTTTTATTTTTTATTTTTTAAATATTGTGCTGACGTGGAAAATTGTGGTGCTAGTAGAGGCTTCGGTTTTATATATATATAGACTATTTGGTTGAGGATTTCATGAGTTTGGAGGTCTTGGTTATGGCTTCCTTGAGTTGTGACCAAAACTTGGGGAAGAAGGGTATTTATTGCCCATTAGCCTTTAGGTGTCAGCCTCTGGTACTGTTCACGTCAGAGTTGGCAGTGGGATAGGTGGCCAGCTCCTAATTTGGTTTGGGAGCTTGGTTGCTTCTAGAGGTGAAGCAGAAGGCAAAACTAAATGGAGTTCTCCAGCGGGTTAGTTTGCACACATGGGCTATTTTGGCTGAAATTTCATGTTGGCCTTGGCCATGAGGGCTGAGTATTTTGGTGGGCCTCTAACTTGGTGGTTCTCTCCACTTGGGTCTATCCTTTTGCTTTCTCATTGTGAGCCCTACAAAATGGACAAAACTATCATATATTGTCATGGATTTTTATTCCACATGGGCTTTAGTTGTTAGCAGAAATAAAATGAATTCATGAGTTTTAATAAATATTTATGATAGGTTTTGGGTATTAATTTCCATGGGTATTAATTTCCATGGGCTTTAAATAACAACTTGTATAGTTTCTCATAATTTTTGATATGGATTACTTTGTAAATAATATTTTCTTTGGGGCTTTTTAAATAATGACCTCCAATATTTTCTTAAGAATAATATTTACCATGGGTTTTAAATAAATATGGTAACAACCACTATAATGGAATAATGTGATATTCTCATGAGTTTCTATAGATAATCATAATGAGTATGTAGGATGCATAATTACCATGAGTTTTGGAAATAGATATTATGAATGTTGTGATGTAAGATAGATAGTGAACATGAGTTTATAATATGATATGAAATAAATAAATGTCATGGGTCTAAGATAAATAATCATAACTTTCCATAGGCTTTTATAAGATGATTGCCATGGGTTTTGAGAATAGATAATTCATAAATTCCATGAGCTTGTAATATTATAGTAATAGGTTTAAGAATCTAAAGTATTGTTCATTATTGGACTTTTAAGTGAAATAATTATTATAAAGTATTTTGCCAAGTATTAATAACTTTGGGCTTTTTGATAAAATAGTGCAAAGTAGTTAGCTTGGGCTTACAATAGTGTCAACATAAGTTGGGCTTTTGATATTGTCAATAAGAATTAGGCTTTGATATTGCCAATGAGAATTGAGCTTTAAATATTGCCAGTGAGAACTGGACTTTGATATTGCCAGTGAGAATTGAGCTTTGATGTTGCCAATGAAAATTGAGTTTTAAATATTACCAATGAGAACTGGGTTTTGATATTGCTAATGAGAATTTGGCTTTGATGTTGCCAATGAAAATTAGATTTTGATGTTGCTAATGAGAATTGGGTTTTGATATTGCCTAAGTGAATTGAGCTTTGGATAAATAAATTGCCATGAGTTTAAATC
The DNA here is from genome assembly GCA_028535165.1 of Quercus tomentella. NCBI lineage: Eukaryota > Viridiplantae > Streptophyta > Magnoliopsida > Fagales > Fagaceae > Quercus > Quercus tomentella. Next base: position 41,217,428 of record JAPQVY010000100.1, on the reverse strand, counting down.
ATGGGCTTTGATTATGGATTTGAATTCCATTGATAAAATTATTTTGCCATGGACTTGAATCATGGGCTTTTCAAATATTGTCAAGTATAAGTATTCTTGGGCTTTAAATAGAATATGATGTGTGTATTGGGTTCATAGGGCCGGTTTTGGGCTTAGCTAAATAATGATAATAAAATTGGATAAAATATGAGTTTTTAGGCTTTTTGTGATAATTTATATCATGACCTAATTTAGATAATGAGATATGAAATATTTGTGATTAACATAATAATAGAGCAACAAATATTTGGGAAAACCCAATAACTTATTAGTGATATTTGAAAATAAATAGGTGGTACTCAAATAAAATTAGGTGTAAAAAAAAAGTACCCTAACAATCCCTAACCCACCTTAAAAAAAATATTTTATATAATTAACTAAATATATAATATAGAGTGAGTTTCAGTTAGTTCAACTAGTACTAAAGTCTATTGTAGTTGAATAAGAGCCATAGGGTTCAAATCTCACCTACACTAAAAACAATTAGGGTATGTTTGGTAGCTGTTTTTTCCTCTTATTTTCTGTTTTTAAAAACAATTTTCTATTTTTGAGACTTAAAAAAACTTGTTTGGCAACCCAAAATAGACAGAAAACAAAAACTGTTCTCAAAACTCAATTTGTGAAAGAAATTGAAAACATGCAAAAGGTTGTTTTCTGTTTCTAATTTTCAAAAGTCAATAAAAACACACATTTAATTTAATGAATCTATCTCATTTAATGAGTTAGCATTAGAATTCAAATTCAAATAACAACATATTTAGTATTTTCTATTTTTTTTTTCAAAAAACTATTTTTTTTTTAATTTCAACTAACCAAACATGTTTTTGATTTCAAAAATACAAGAAAATTGTTTTTTTTTTAATATTCCCAAAAACAAGTTTTTGAAAATAGAAAATAAAAATTATTACCAAACATAACCTTAGTATTTTTTATTTATTTATGGGAATAACCTTAGTGTCTTAGCATGCTAATAAAGATAAAAAGTAGTGAATATGGACATTATACATTTGATTCTTTTTAAGTTGTAAGAGGAATTTATCCACAATATTCTAGGAATATCCAGAATGTTTATGGGAAAAAATTAATTATTTTCATCAAAATATTGAATATGAATATTATACATTTGTCTCTTTTTTCTTTTCTTTTTTTGTTAAGTTAAGTCATAAAAGGATTTTATCCACAATATTCTTGGAATAGCCAAAATGTTTATGGAAAGAAATTAATTATCTTTATCATTGTTTTTCTTTTTCTTAAGTTGTAAGAGCATTTTAATTTTTATCCGCAATATTCTAGGAATATCCAAAATGTTTATGAGAAGAAATTTATCATTGCCAGTTATATTTACCATTAAAGTTTTTTTTTTTTCTTGAATTGTGGGACTTTTTACTTGGAATACCAAAAATGTTTACAGATTGAAATTAATTGCCGTCATAATTACACAAAATGTTTATAGGAAGAAAATAATGAAATGACTTACAGGAGTTTTAACAATTGTTATTGATTTTTTTTTTTTTTTTTGAGATGTAGGTATTATTGATCTATATTTTTTTTTTGAGATGTAGGTATTATTGATCTATATTTTAACATAAAAACATGTGTCATTGGATCCAATTTTTATACTATACTATACTATATACAGTTTTTTAGCGCTACTTTAGGATCCTTGTACGTTGTACAATGTCTTTATTTATTTATTATTTTATTTTGGATAAGGTACAATGTCTTTTTTTATTTTTTATCTGTATGTGCTTCGAGGAATGTCATTGTGCCTTGGTTTTCACTAAATTGTGCAGGTTAGCATCGTGGATTGTGCAACTTGACCTAGGCTATTATGATGTATTAGCTAAAGTTAAAGTACCTTTTTTTTTCTTTTTTTTTTTTAAGAAGAAAAGTTTAAAACACCAAAAAAAAGATGAAGAAAAGTTTAAGCACATTCTGCGCTGTTTTTGTATTGATTTGTATATGTATGTTCTTCAGGGAATATCCTTGTGCCTTGGTTTTTATATACTTACTTAATTAAAAAATAAATAAATAAACCGATTTAAATTCAGAGATTAAATTAAAAGTTTAATCTTTAAATTTTGGAGGTTATTTTGATTTTGATTTTTTAAGGTTGAGATATTTTATTTTGGTACACCAAATTTGATTTTATTTTTAAATTGATCACTACATCAATATTCGTATAACTTGGCTATTAAATGCAATAGAATGGAATAGTTTCTTTTGGTTTTTCTTTCTCTCTCTCAATAGTCAAGTTAGTCACCTACTTAGATGGAATGAGTATTTTGAAAACAAAATTAAATTTGGTGGGTTAAAATAAAAATTTATAAACTTATTGGATAAAAAACAAAAATAATTCCATACTTTGAGGCTCAAAAGTTTAATTTAATCAAATTGTGAATAAAGTAAGCTGTGCACAAACGTTGAACCAGTCAAACCATCCAAATTTTGCTTGGTTAAGCAGACTGATTAGCTGTAGCTCTCATAAAATCTTATTTGTATCCAACTTGTAATTTATTAAATTTCCTATTGCGTTAAATTAGTCTTTTAAAAATTATAAAAATAAAAAGAGTCATTAAAACCCATTTTTTTAGAGAATCAACCTTAAAAAAGAAAAAAAAAAAACACTCACACTCACAAAGTCACACCCCCACATAAGTCTTTTTTCCTTTTTTTTTTTCTTTTTTTTTCCCTTTTTTGGATGTGACCCTATAATGTCGAGAACTTCTATTTGTATATCACTAAATTAAATTTTTTTTAAGTCAATAGTAAAAATGCCTCTAGTAAGTTGGTATTACCGCCCTATAAGTCTGTGCAATGTTATATACAAGATTGCATCCAAAACACTTGCTAATAGGCTTAAAAAAATTCTGCCCCTTATTATCAGTGAATCACAGAGTGCCTTTGTTAATGGTAGACTTATATCGGATAATGTGCTGATAGCATTCGAAACTATGCATCACATTGGTCAGAGGAAGAGAGGGGAAGTTGGGGAGATGGCACTGAAGCTTGATATGAGTAAGGCATACGATAGGGTAGAGTGGACATGCCTTGATAAAATTATGGAGAAGTTGGGTTTTCACCAACGGTGGAGGGATTTAATGAAGCAATGCATCACTTCGGTCACATACGCAATTAGGATTAATGGGAAACCACGGGGGCATATTACCCCTACAAGGGGCCTTCGCCAAGGTGACCCCCTCTCTCCCTTCCTTTTCCTTTTGCGTGCGGAAGGTTTGTCAGCACTTATTAAAAAATCTGTCACTTTGGGGGAAATTGAAGGCATTGCTGTTTGTAGGAGAGGCCCTAGGATTTCTCACCTATTTTTTGCTGACGATAGCATTATTTTTTGTAAAGCTACCAGGGTGGATTGTGATGCTTTGCAGCGGGTCCTGATGGTGTACGAGCAAGCTTCAGGGCAGCAACTCAACAGAGCTAAAACGGCCCTGTTCTTCAGCAAGAACACGAAGGAAACCATAAAGGAAGAGATAAAAACTAGATTTGGGGCTCAGGTCATAAAGCAACACGAAAAGTACCTGGGATTACCCTCGCTGGTGGGAAAGAATAAGAGAAATTCCTTCAAGGAAATAAAAGAAAAGCTGTCAAAAAAACTTGCTGGATGGAAGGAAAAACTCCTTTCGAAGGCGGGTAAGGAAATTCTTATTAAAGCTGTAGCCCAGGCAATCCCCACATACTCGATGAGCTGCTTCAAGATCCCTGATTCGTTATGTGATGAAATGACTAGCATAATTAGAAGTTTTTGGTGGGGTCAATGCAAGGAAGAAAAGAAAGTGGCATGGATTAGCTGGGATAAACTTTGTACGCCGAAAGCTCAAGGTGGAATGGGGTTCAAACAACTAAAGCTTTTCAACTTAGCTTTACTGGCTAAACAAGGTTGGAGGCTTCAATCGGGTAAAGACTCCTTACTGTATAGGGTGTTTAAAGCTCGGTATTTTCCCAGTTGTGAATTTGTTCAAGCTGAAATGGGACATAACCCGTCCTACGTTTGGAGGAGCATGATGGCTGCATAAGGGGTGGTGAAGAATGGCATTCGTTGGCAAGTGGGTAATGGCCAAAAAATCTAGATTTGGAAGGACAGGTGGCTGCCTATTCCGTCACAGTATAAGGTAATCTCTCCACTTTCCCTGCTTCACCATGAGGCTCGAGTAAATGAGCTTATTGATGGAACTAATGGGGAGTGGAAATCAGAGCTTGTGGAAAGTGTCTTCCTCCCATCCGAGGCAGATACTATTCGTGGAATAGCGCTAAGCGCTGCTATGCCTGATGATAGGCTGATCTGGGCCCCGACTGCAAATGGTAGATTCTCGGTTCGAAGTGCTTATACATTGGCCATGGAAGCTGCCTTTGGGAATGACAGAGCTTCGGCCTCTGATGACAGTAAAATGTGCAAGTTCTGGAGGTATATTTGGAGCCTTAAGGTCCCCCATAAGGTTCGTCATTTCACTTGGCGTGCTTGTAAGGATATCCTTCCCACCAAGGCTAATCTGAAGCGTAGGAAAGTGCTGTTAGACGGGTGCTGTGATGCTTGTAAGACTATGGAAGAAACCTCAGGTCACTTATTTTGGGAGTGTTCACGGACTCAGGAGGTTTGGGCTCTGACCAAGCTTTTCCCGCCAAACCATAGAGCTTTCTTCCCTTCCTTCTTGGACTTGCTATGGTTTGGGGCCATGGAGAAGAATTGGGATCCTGGGGATATGGCGAAGGCAGTTATGGTGGCTTGGGCGCTGTGGACTAACAGAAATGAAGTGTGGCATGGTAAGAAGCGGAAGAAGGGTAAGGCTATTGTCTTTGGTGCATTGGATTATCTCCTTGAATACCAGATGTGTTTGGACAGTCCAGAGCATCCTGCCACTAGCAGGCCTACACTATGGTCTCCCCCTCCCCCTTCAAGCTATAAGATCAATGTGGATGGTGCGGTATTTGGGGCGCAAAAAGCTGTGGGCGTTGGGGTGGTGGTTAGGGATGAGGAAGGGAGAGTTTTGGGTGCCTGCTGCAAGAAAATTAAAGCTCCAATGGGTGTACTAGAAGCCGAAGCCAAAGCTTTTGAGGTTGGCCTCCAATTCGCTAAAGACATGCTTATTCATGACTTCATTTTGGAAGGGGACTCTCTGTTATTAGTTAATGCCCTTAATGAAATTTCTCCTCCTCCCTCTGCTGTTGCTGCAATTGTTTATAGTTCCCTCTCTGCCCTTAAGGACTTCCGTAAGGTAGAAATCTCTCATGTAAAGAGGGCAGGCAATAGGCCTGCCCATCTATTAGCCAAATATGCAAAAAACATTAATGATTTTAATGTTTGGGTGAAGGAGAGTCCTAGCCTTATTGATCAGGCTCTCCTGCAAGATGTTTCTTTTGCTGCTTGTATCCAATGAAGTTCATTCAGTTTCCCATCAAAAAAAAAAAAAATGGTATTTTTGTTGAAAAAGTTGACCCATGAATCAAATATGTTCCACATTGTCCCATCAAAAAAAAAATGTGTTCCACATGGTATCCTCATTTTAAAAACCGCGTTAGTTTAATTTAACCGTTCCCACATACATTTGCCCAAAAACCGACAAAGACATAAGAAATGAAATAGAAAAGAAAACACCAAGAGGAAAAAGCGAATTAAAAGACTTATTCATAGTGGGTCAACACCATGTTCATCGTTCACCAAAAAAAAAAAAAAACACCATGTTCATCGCCACCCACTCTTTATCTACAAATACAATACGATCCCAAATAATTTTCTCTATCCAATGGAAATGGGAAATAATTCCACAAAGCAAACACACTCACACACACACTTCCACAAACTTTCCCTTCATCGTCCAAATCACAACCACAACAGCGCTCCAATTGTAACCATGAGCAACAACAATTACGCAGCAACAGAAGCAGACCCAGAAGCAGAAGAACCAACATGGCCAGAACTCCTAGGTAGCAACAATTGGGAAGGTCTATTGGACCCTCTCAACCTTAGCCTCCGAAAACTCGTACTTCGATGTGGTGATCTCATCCAATGCACCTATGATGCCTTCAACAACGACGAGAACTCCAAGTACTGTGGCTCTAGTCGCTATGGCAAGGCCTCTTTCTTCAACAAAGTCATGTTTGAGGCTGCCTCTGATTACCAAGTTGTGTCCTTTCTCTATGCCACGGCTAGAGTTGGTCACCGTGAAGCCTTTTTCTTCCACTCTCAGTCCCGTGAGTCTTGGGACCGTGAGTCCAATTGGATTGGCTATATAGCTGTGACAACTGACGAGGCTAGCTCCGCCTTAGGCAGACGTGAAATCTATGTAGCCTGGCGTGGTACTACAAGGAACTACGAGTGGATTGATGTATTGGGTGCTGACCTCGAGTCTGCCCAGTCTTTGATGCATCCACAGCATGTGCCTGCAGCTAAGCATGGTAATGATGGTGATGCTAGTAGCAGTGATAGCGATGATGATAATGAAAAGGTTCCAAAAGTCATGAGGGGTTGGCTTACAATCTACACCTCGGATGACCCCAAGTCGCAATTCACAAAAACAAGTGCAAGAGTACAGCTTTTAACCAAAATCAAGGGGCTGATAAAGCAGTACCAAGATGATAAGGTAAGTGTGACACTAGTGGGGCATAGTCTTGGTGCTAGTTTATCAGTTTTGAGCGCTTTTGATTTGGTGGAGAATGGTGTTTCTGATATTCCAGTTTCAGCAATTGTGTTTGGGTGCCCACAAGTTGGCAATAGTGCTTTCAATCAAAGGTTCAAAAGTTACCCAAATCTTAATGTTTTGCACGTGAGGAACACCATTGATCTCATACCTCACTATCCTGGGCACTTGTTGGGGTTCGTGGACACTGGGATTGAGTTGGTTATAGATACAAGGAAGTCACCGAGCTTGAAAGACTCAAAGAATCCAAGTGATTGGCATAATTTGCAGGCCATGTTGCATGTGGTAGCTGGGTGGAATGGGAAGGAAAAGGAATTTGAGTTAAAGGTTAAGAGAAGCTTGGCTCTGGTGAACAAGTCGTGTGAGTTTCTCAAGGATGAGTGTTTGGTACCAGGGTCATGGTGGATAGAGAAGAACAAAGGGATGGTGCGAGATGAGAAAGGTGATTGGGTTTTGGATCCGCCTGGTGATGAAGATCTGCCTGTACCTGAGGAGTATTGACTGGTAGAAACGATTTGGATTTTTGATTGGTTGGTCTTGTGTTCATCAGCTAAAGTGGTGATTGATTTTAATTTTCTATTGTTTAGTTGTACTGCCCTTTTTTACTGTACTATTCTCTCTGTGCCTAGCATGGTCCATGGATGCTTCCTCATCTGTTGTCTAAAACTACAGCCTATATTATAATAATACAGTATGCTTCTTTGTTTATATTGACATTAAATTAATATTGTATGTAAAATTCAAAACAAAAATTAAGTCTATCTAAGAAATAATATATGATGGGAATGACGAGATCACATCCCACGGACGAAGATAACACTACTGACGAAGGAAGCACCCTTGACGAAGTCGTCCTGAACAATGATGAAACCAGTCGTCACTGACGAAGGCAGGGGAGTCATTCAATGCAGTCAATCAATGACCTGGGCAGTTACCAAATCAACCAAGCAGACCGTTGGGATCCTCTTAAAAGTCCCATTATTGGACCAGAGGCGTTACCAGAGGAAGCATTAACAACCACCCGGTGATCTCTTCGATCTATCTCTCTTTCATCTTGCAGGTCTTACAAGATCGTCTAACGCTTCGGATTGGACGAGTGACCCAATTGACGATTTTGGCATCATCAGTTTGGCGCCGTCTGTGGGAAAAGACTAACCATTCAGCTCTTCCTGAGACAAAAGAGTTACTCTGCTCAATCTAGGACCACGGATACTGAAAATGCGAAGCTCGTCCTAAAACCATCGACAAAGAATGCATATATACACATCAATAGACAAAAAAGTGACCACAACCACTCCAATGAACGATCTCAATTAATTGATCCGTAGATATGTTCATGGCCATCGCAACAGCACCACCAGCTATCCTCAAAAATCTTTGGCCGGATCGAGACAAGCCTCACTACCACAGACACTCCAAAAAAACAAATCTCGCTCATCGTCTGTAACAACAAAAACAGGCTCCTTGAGCCCCACTTCTCCGTGCTGCCCCTAATCTGAGTTGAAATTTTCTTCCCCGAGATCACATCCCACGGACGAAGATAACACTACTGACGAAGGAAGCACCCTTGACGAAGTCGTCCTGAACAACGATGAAACCAGTCGTCACTGACGAAGGCAGGGGAGTCATTCAATGCAGTCAATCAATGACCTGGGCAGTTACCAAATCAACCAAGCAGACCGTTGGGAGCCTCTTAAAAGTCCCATTATTGGACCAGAGGCGTTACCAGAGGAAGCATTAACAACCACAACGGCTAGCCCCTAAAACCACAGGTATAAAGCCCTCACATAGTAGACAGAAGGTACACACATACATTCACACTTTGAGAGAGCACTCTGGCTTTATATCTTGTTTCTTATTCCATAAGGTGTTTACGTTATTCTGACTTTGGCATCGGAGGCGTTGTGGCAGGCACCACACCGGTGACCCTTATAGAGCATTCACTTAAACCAACAAGGGATTCCATTTGCTCACTTTTACTGACGAGCTCGTGCTTCATCAGTTTGGCGCCGTCTGTGGGGAATCGACATTTTCAGATTCATATTTGAAAACGTAGTTTCCATTGACTCTCTGCATTCAGATGGAATCCAACCCAGATTCAGCAGCCTTGGCCTAGCAAGTTCAAGCCCTTGCAGCCACCATTGAAGAACTTACCAAACAGAACCAGGAAATGAAGCTACGACTCCAGCAGGTTCAACAGGCTCAACAGGACGAAAACCGGTCCAAGGGTAACCTGGAGGGAGAAGGGGATAGCCACAGGAGAGGTACCCCTCAAAGGCCAACTACTCCGGACGAACAGAACTCAGATCTCCTTCGAGAAATGAGGAAGGAGATGGACGAACTGAGGAGCGCCATTAAGGAGAAGACGGACCAAAGCGTAGACAAAATGGTAAGGGCTACGGATTCTCCCTTCACTGCAGCGGTACTTGAATGCCCTGTTCCCTCAAAATTTCGCTTACCTCAACTTGAGCCATTCGACAGACTCAAAGACCCTCAAGATCACCTTAATACCTTTAAGACGACCCTAGGTCTTCAACAACCACCTGACGAGATACTGTATCGTTCCTTCCCAACCACTCTCAAAGGAGCTGCAAGAGAATGGTTCACGAAGTTGCCGACTTCGTCCATAGACAACTTCGATCAATTAAGCAGTGCCTTCTTGCGCCATTTCATAGGGGGGCAACGTCCAAAGAGGCCAGCAGACTATTTACTCACCATAAAACAGGGAGAGAAGGAAACTCTGAGGTCGTATGTCAAACGATTCACCCGGGAGACTCTGGAGGTGGACGAAGCCGATGACAAGGTGCAGCTGACGACCTTCAAGGCGGGGCTGTGGTCCAGAGATCTCGTGGCCTCCCTCGCAAAGAATCCACCAAAGACGATGGCGGAAATGCTCCTGAAGGCACAGAAGTACATGAATGCTGAAGATGCTTTAGCTGCCATAAAGGATGCCGAGAAGCCAGGCGACAAGGCCAAGGGGGAAGACGACTGTAGGGGGTAGAAGAGAGATCGACCAGATCGTCGGAACAATGACGGGAACAGGAGGAAAGATGATAAAAGTCCTCGGACGGTAAGATTTACTCCCTTGGTTATGCCTGTGGACAAAATTTCACGCAGATCAAGGATGAGCATTATCTCAAATGGCCCAGACCATTGCACTCATCCCCCAATGTCCGTGACAAGAACAAGTACTGTCGATTCCACAAAGATCACGGCCATAACACGGAAGATTGCAGAGACCTAAAGGAGCAAATAGAAGAGTTAATACGGAAAGGGAAGTTGCAGAAATATGTGAAGAAAGGAGAATTTAGCAAGTCCAGGGACGACAATAAAATCCAGCATGAATCCATCTCCCGGGATGACGACCGTCCGTCCCAGTCTCCACACAAGGTGATCGAGGAGATAAACACGATAACAGGAGGGCCGTTTTCAGGAGGGTCATTTAAATCACTCAAAAAGGCATACCAAAGACAGGTGAACAGCGTCCATGCCATACCTCCATCCAAGCACCGACGAACATACCAGGACATGTCCTTCAGTGAAGGAGACGCCATGGGAGTGAAGCAGCCCCACAATGATCCCTTGGTCATAATGCTGAATATAGAAGGGTTCAATACCAAGAGGATCCTCGTCGACAATGGCAACTCCGCGGACATCATCTACCTTCCAGCCTTCCAGCAGCGAAGACTAGATCCGAAAAGACTGCGCCCTTTTGACTATCCACTCGTCAGCTTCAGCGGAGACAGGGTCTACCCCAGGGGTATAGTGACATTGACAGTGACGGCGGGGACCTACCCGGTGTAGTTGACCCGACAAATAGACTTCCTGGTGGTAGATTGTCCCTCATCCTACAATGTCATCGTTGGAAGGCCCACGCTCAACAAGTGGAGGGCGGCGACGTCAACCTACTGTTTGAAGGTAAAATTCCCAACAGATAATGGTGTCGGTGAAGTGAAAGGAGATCAAGTCCTGGCAAGAGAATGCTATCAAGCCGTCCTGGCTGGCAAGGAGAATCACACATGGATGATTGAAGAGAAGGAAGAAGATAGGATAGAGGCCCTGGAGACAGTGGAATTGGTAGAAGGAGAAGCGAACAAGACGACCAAGATAGGAACGACGTTGAGCCCCGAGATGAGAGCAAGACTCATAAAGTTCCTTAAAGAGAATTTAGATGTTTTCGCATGGAGCCACGAGGATATGCCGGGCATATCTCCATAAGTCATCCAGCATAAGTTGAATGTAGATCCAGAACGGAAACCCGTCTAGCAACGACGAAGAACCTTCGCCCCAGAACAAGACCAAGCAGTTGCGGAGGAAGTCACCAAACTCCTGACGGCAGGGTTCATCCGGGAGGTGTATTATCCTGAATGGCTCGCAAATGTCGTCCTGGTAAAGAAAGCAAACGGGAAGTGGAGAATGTGTGTAGACTTCACCGACCTGAACAAGGCATGCCCGAAGGACAGCTTCCCTCTACCAAGAATAGACCAGCTCGTGGACTCCACAGCCGGGCACAAGTTGCTGACATTCATGGACGCCTTCTCAGGGTACAACCAGATAAAGATGGCTGAGGAAGATCAGGAGAAGACCGCCTTCATCACAAGTCAAGGACTCTACTGTTACAAGGTAATGCCTTTTGGGTTGAAGAATGCTGGGGCTACGTATCAGAGGTTGGTGAACAAAATGTTCAGCTAACAAATTGGCAGGAACATGGAAGTGTACGTGGACGATATGCTCGTCAAGAGTAAAGAAGAGCTCGCATATCTGGACGACTTGAAGGAGACATTTGCAACCCTCAAGACACACCAGATGAGGTTGAATCCAAGTAAGTGTGTCTTTGGGGTAGCTTCGGGAAAATTCCTGGGATTCATGGTGTCCTAAAGAGGAATAGAAGCAAACCCAGAAAAAGTGCGAGCTATCATCGACATGACGTCGCCCAGGACCGTCAAGGAAGTTCAAAAACTCACAGGAAGAATAGCAGCTTTGAACAGGTTCGTTTCCAGGGCTACAGACAAATGCCTGCCCTTTTTTAAGACCTTGAAGCAGGCCTTTGCCTGGACTGACGAATGCGAAACTGCGTTCCAGGAACTAAAGCGTTACCTGAGCAGTCCACCCCTCCTAAGCTCGTCCAAAGAAGGGGAAAACCTATACTTATACCTGGCAGTGTCAGCCTCGGCAGTAAGTGCAGCCCTGATCAAAGAAGAGGGCAAGAAGCAGCTCTCGGTTTACTACGTCAGCCAAGCCTTCCAAGGAGCTGAATCCAGGTACCCAAGGATCGAAAAGATCGCATTTGCGCTAATAATAGCCTCGCGCAAGCTAAGGCAATACTTCCAGGCAAATCCCATTCTTGTAATGACGGACCAACCAATCAAGAAATCAATGAACAAGCCCGAAGCAGCAGGAAGAATGGTCCAGTGGGCGATTGAACTCAGTCAATTTGACATCAAGTACTATCCCAGAACGGCGATCAAGGCGCAAGCTCTGGCAAACTTCATCGCAGAGTTCACTCTTCCAGACGAAGATAGGATTACCAAAGAGGAAGATAGATGGAAAATACAAACTGATGGTTCGTCAGCTCAGAGGAAGGGGGGAGTAGGGGTCGTCATAACCACCCCTGACGGAGAAGTGCTGAAATATGGGGTCCAACTAAAATTCCCGACCACCAACAACGAAGCTGAATACGAGGGGATACTGACGGGACTGAGGCTTGGAAAGGCACTTGGTGCTAAAAAATTGTTGATCCAAAGCGACTCAAAGTTAGTAATCGGGCAGATTAGGGGAGAGTACGAAGCAAAGGAAGAAAGGATGCAGAAATATCTCAAGCTGACGAAACATCTAACTCAAGAGTTCGATGTAGTGGAGTTCCTGCAGATCCCAAAGAGTCAGAATATAGAGGCTGACGAAGTCTCGAAACTAGCATCATCAGAAGAAGGGGAGATTAGCACAAATCTGGCAATGGAGGTCCAAAAACACCCCAGTATCGAAGAAGTTGCAACATTCACTATCCAGAGCACAGACAGCTGGATGACACCCATAATATCCTACCTCCAGGACGGGCACCTCCCTCAGAACACGGAGGAAGCTAAAAAGATCAAGAAGAGGGTGGCCAGGTTCACGATCCTTAATGACGCCTTATGCAAGAGAGGCTTCTCTATGCCTTACTTGAAGTGTGTCGACGAAGAAGAAGCTAGATACATCCTGGAAGAAATCCACGGAGGAATTTGCGGCGACCACGCTGGCCCCAGATCCCTGGTGAACAAGGTAGTACGAACAGGATATTTTTGGCCAACCATGCAGGTAGACGCTGCTGAGATCGTCAAGAGGTGCGACAAGTGCCAGCGATACGGGAATGTACAACGGCTTCCAGCAGAGAGACTGACGACTATAGCCTCCCCATGGCCATTCGCACAATGGGGAATGGACATCGTTGGCCCACTACCCCAAGGTAAAGGTCAGGTAAAGTTCCTGCTTGTTGCTATTGATTACTTCTCAAAGTGGGTTGAAGCAGAAGCTCTAGCAACGATTACTGAGGCTCGAATTCGGAGCTTTGTGTGGAAGAACATAATCTGCAGGTTCGGGATTCCCTTGACGATCATATCAGATAATGGGAGGCAGTTCGACAGCCAAGGCTTCAGAGAATTCTGTTCAAACCTTGGAATCAAGAATCAGTTCTCATCCCCGGGGCACCCCCAGGCAAACGGACAGACGGAAGTAATGAACCGGACGCTACTCAAGATTATCAAAACCAAGCTGGACGATGCGAAGGGTGCCTGGCCAGAAGAATTACCTAATGTCCTGTGGGCTTACAGAACCACTGCCAGAACCCCGACAGGAGAAACCCCCTTCAGGCTTACCTATGGCACAGAGGCAGTAATCCCAGTAGAAGTGGGGGTAACAAGCATCAGACGAGGAACGTTCAGCGAAGGACTTAATGACGAAGAACTGCGACTCAACCTGGACTTGCTGGACGAAGTAAGAGACAATGCATCCATCAAGATGACAAAGTATCAGAAAAAGATGGCCGAGTACTACAATAAGAGGGTTAAACTCAGGCGATTGGACATAGGAGACCTCGTCCTGCGCAAGACCACCACAGCAACTAAAGACCCTACCCAAGGAAAGCTGGGTCCTACATGGGAAGGACCTTACCGAGTCATTCAGTACTCAAGACAAGGAAGCTACCACCTGGAAACCATGGACGGGCAAAGGCTCCCTCGACCATGGAACATTGAGCATTTAAAAAAGTACCACCAGTAAATGTAATAGACGAATGCATTCATTCTTGAATTTAATAAAAGAATTATTCCTCTGATGTCTTTGTGCAAGCAGGTCTAGTCAATCATAAGGCATACAAAAACTAAGTAACAAGATTCCGCCTCGACGGATGTAAGTTACTGACGACCACCCCAACGGGTATAAGACACTAAAGTAACAAGATTCCGCCTTGACGGATGTAAGTTACTGACGACCACCCCAACGGGTATAAGACACTTAAGTAACAAGATTCCGCCTTGACGGATGTAAGTTACTGACAACCCTTATCACGGGTACAAAGCCTATAAAAGCTAAGTGATAAAATTCCGCTAAGACGGATGTAAGTCACTAAATGCAGCCTGAGTGACAAGATTCCTTAAATGGATGTAGGTCGCCAAAAAAGGGCTAAGTGATAAGATTCCGCTTTGACGGATGTAAGTCACCAACGAATCCATAAACGCAAGTGACAAGATCCTCTAGCAGGAGCAAGTGACAAGATCTCGCCTGACGGATTCAAGCTAATGACGAATCCACAAAAAAAAAAATGTTGAGAAAAGAAAGGGGACAAGAACCTTGCAACAAGTTAAAACAACACTCAGACTGCATCCAAGCTCGTCAAAATAATCAAGTAACAAATCATTGACGAATAAAGAGATTGCAGCAACGAATCCATATGCAAAGTACACAATATGGACGAATGTAAATCGGCCAAAACATCTGTTAAACAAGTAAGTATGCTTCACTAAAAACCCATAAACACTGGGCCACAAGCATTGTTTTCAAAATACGACAACAATTAATTGTTCCGGAATTAGATTTACAAAAAAAAAAAAGGGCCCAAAACATGACGGGCATCCACCAAAAATAAACAAAAGAAAATTTTTCTAAGTAGCAAGGTCAGGCGTCAGCTGCGGCATCTTCATCGGTGGGAGCGTCAGTAGTAGGCTCAGGGGTGTCACCATCTGGGGCAGAAGATTGAGTAGCTTCGTCCATTGCCATCTCCTTATCCACCTCCTCCAAGTCCAAACTCTCCATGTCGACCCCAGCCGGATGCTTGACCAGATACCTCCTAAGAAGCTCAAAGCCTTTGAAGTACCAACTGAAAAGTACGGTGTTGTACTCGTCAGTGGTCTGGAAAGCCTCCACAGACCTGGCAGCGATGGTTACAAGTTTCTCCTTGGCAGAAAGAAGCTGCTCATCCTTCTCCTGAGTCAATTTCCGCTCGACCCTGAGGTCATCATCCAATGTCTTGACCTTCTCCTTCAAAGAAGTTGTCTCGTCCATAGAGGCAATCAAATTCTTCTTCAGGTCAGAATTCTCTTTCTCCAAAGCCTCCATCCGAGATGTCAAAGACGCTACCTTGGCCTCTTGAGTGAGGTATTCAGAGGTAATATGAAGGCTCTCCCCCAACACCTAGAAAGAAATCATGTAGCCGTCAATAAAAAAAATTAAAAAATAAAAAAAATTAAAAAAAAAAAAAGAGAGAGGAAGGAGAACACCGTACCTGGACGAGCTTGTGGACATGACAAGAAGCGACCTCGGTCAGTGACATGTCAGAAAGAGCCATCAAATCTGCTGGAGTGATGACCTCGTGAGCTCTGTCCACTGCCAACCTTTCATCATCCCATATTGTGGACAAATGGGTATCAACCTTCTCCTTCTCCTTGCCAGTCACGCGTGGCCTTTTGGAGCCTGGAGTAGGGATCTCCTCTATTGACACGGTCGGAGAGGCCGTCCTCGTCGTCTCAGTAGCAGAAGCTATGGGATGGACGGAGATAAGGGGATTGGGTGCAGGGCCCCTCCTGGTCACACGCACGGTTTTCTTCCCCAAGTTGGATAGTGGTTCGTCCTTTTTGGACCTCATCTTCGCATACATGTCTTTGTTAAATTTGGTCGTCATCTCTGCAAGAGGAAAACGTTTAACAGGAAATCCTAAGTGTACATGAGAAGAATCAACACTGATGAGGATAATACTTACTTTTTTTGCCCTCAATTCCGATTTGACGAACAACGTAAGAAGACGGATCAGGACCGAGGTTGTAAAAAGCGAGGGTCCGAGGATCAACCAGTTCGTCCCAGTTCTCGATCGTCTCAGCGTACCCGATTGCAATTTCAATGCGCTTCTTGTGCCTGCTCTTAAGCTTAGGCCGTCTCTTAACTGTACCAAACAGGAAATAAAGGAGTTAGCAATACTAAAGCCTCAGAGATGGCAAAATTAAAACGACGGGGAGAAATATTGACGCACCTAAGGTCGGGGTTCCCCACCGACGAAGCAACCTCGGGATATCGCCCCAATCACTGCTGGATTGAGTCTCGAAATCATCCCCAGACACAAAGAAAAAGCGCGACTTCCAATATCTGAAGGACGAAGGTAAACCCTTGACAATCCTCGTTCTTCTCTCCCAAGGGACTAACTCATAATACCCACACTCCTTGGACTCTTTCAAACGATATAGATAGGTGAGTTCACCTATCCTGATCATATCTCCATTGGAGGCCAACCATATTTGCATACAGTTGATCACGATCCTCTACGAGTTGGGCATGAGCTGCCCTGGAGCAATACCAAAATGAGCCAAAAGTTCCATCAGGAACGGGTGGACGGGGAGCCTAAGCCTGCAAGAAAAGGTTGACTCATAAAAACACACTTCACCCGGAAAAAATTGGCAAGCCCTATCTTCGTCCTTAGGTAGACGGACACGAACCCACGCCGGAAACTGGAACCTATCCTTGAATCTATTCACAGTTTCGGCGTCCAGACCACACGCCTCCCTGAGGGCATAAAAAGCCCTAACCTCCCGAGGTGCAGAGACGGCTGTGTCCCCTTCCACTGGGTCGCCATTAGACGACAACCCAGTCTCGAGATCGCTAGACCTAACCTCAGACATCACTTCTCTCCTTACTATACCCTCGAACCAATTAAGCGATTGACGAAGCAAAGGCAGCAAGTCGCCCAAAACCACACCTAGACAATTGCCCTCAAACACAAAATTTTCCAAATGCGGGAAAACACCCAAGGACCCCCCTAGGCGCGCAAAAAGAAAGGAGATCGATGGGCAAGCTATCCTAACCTCCAAACTACCAACCATGAAAATATAGAAAACAGAGGGCAAAGAAAGACAACACAAGCTAAATCTCCTAGAAAATCAAAGACCGGCAAAAGCAAAGGAAGAAAAGAAAAAGAGAATCAGAAACTACAGTAAGATAAAAGGAAAAGACAAAGGAAAAAACCGGAAAGAAAAAACATACCTCCAACGGCGAAACACCAAGGCGCAGCACAACGGTTCGGAGAAGAAGGAAGTCTTGAGAAAAATGCTCGGAGTAGCGTTTGGGTGTTTTTGTTTTGGCTTTCTGAAAAGTAAAAGAAATTAGAAGAGGAGAAGTTTTAAACTTAGAAAAAAAAAACGATTGAAAAACCAACGGGAAACCCAAGAGTCATGCCCATTAACTCCCTGGACCAGCACACGCCACGTGGCCACGTTGCGTGTAGCGCCGCCACTAAGCATTAAATCCGGAACGGAACCCCAAGAGTCACAAACAGCTGAAGAAAACTTTTCATCTTCCGTGATCGTCATGACATGTCACAGACGACCACAGAACCTGGGGGCATCTGATGGGAATGACGAGATCACATCCCACGGACGAAGATAACACTACTGACGAAGGAAGCACCCTTTACGAAGTCGTCCTGAACAACGATGAAACCAGTCGTCACTGACGAAGGCAGGGGAGTCATTCAATGCAGTCAATCAATGACCTGGGCAGTTACCAAATCAACCAAGCAGACCGTTGGGAGCCTCTTAAAAGTCCCATTATTGGACCAGAGGCGTTACCAGAGGAAGCGTTAACAACCACAACGGCTAGCCCCTAAAACCACAGGTATAAAGCCCTCACATAGCAGACAGAAGGTACACACATACATTCACACTTTGAGAGAGCACTCTGGTTTTTTATCTTGTTTCTTATTCCATAAGGTGTTTACGTTATTCTGACTTTGGCATCAGAGGCGTTGTGGCAGGCACCACACCGGTGATCCTTATAGAGCATTCACTCAAACCAAAAAGCGATTCCATCTGCTCACTTTTACTGACGAGCTCATGCTTCATCAATATAGATAATAATTTTTCTCCAATAATTGTGATTGGTTAGCATTTAAGCTTCTTTCCACGCCTAAACTCCTAACACGAATATGCCATCCTTTATAATGCTTTGTCCAGAACAGTAGAAGAACACTACTTACTGCTTATTTTCTCGGTCAACTAAATATATTATGGTTTTTTTTAGTAGAGTTTGGTTTGTATATGCTTTAGAATCTCATTTACTCTTCTTGTGTGTGTATGTAATATATCCATATTGTATCTCATTTAATTTAATATAATCAATAACTATCAGAAAGCCCAAAGCCGCAAGTCTTAACAAAGAAACGGCTCATCAAAAAAAAAAAAAAAAAAAAAAAAGAACAAAGAAACAGACCTTGTCAAAAAAAAAAAAAAAAAAGTAAACAAAGAAACAGACATCTTTATTATGGAAATCATCATAAGATTCTTAAAGCATAATGGTCTACATCGCGACTAAATTATGGTAAAAGTTATGTACTAATTTGTCACAACAATTTTTATAATTTTTACTATAATTTGTCCGCATGTTGAGTTGTAAGTGGTAAAATAAAAGTGTAGTGTTTATTAGCCTATAACTTCACCTCTCATCATTTATCTGAATGATAAAATTGTAAAAATGATTGTGGTAGTTCTATCCAAATGCCTGGATATAAACTTTGGATGGCCACAAAAAAGAATTAAAGTGAGGTAGATTGGCCTTACGGCCCTTACTTTTCTGCCTTTTGCTTTTGATAACCTCTTTTTTGCCCTTTTTGTTTTAATGATATTTGAAACGAACATTTATTCACAATTCTTATGCAAATTCTTCTAAACATCTCATTCAACAACCACTGAAATCGATTAAACTTTTGGAAAGTAGTGGGGCCACTTAATTTTTAGGATCCTCTCTTCCAATTTGACCTGTATTGCTTCTCCGTAGTAAATTAATAAAACAAAATTAAATACTACTTATGTCTCTTTCTTTTTCTTTATTTTGGTTCGAAGGAAATAGCATTAAACTAAAAACTCAAAGTATGAGCACTGCCACGGCAGTGTCTTTAAGTACACATAATTTGCAGCATCTTGAGCAAGAAAAGATAAAACAAAAGCAGGATTTATGTCTCTTTCTTCGTAGACAATTTTCTTGCCAAATTCTCATAAGAAAAGTTAATATTATTATAATACTGAATTTTTAAATAAAACCAATTTTTTAGAAGATAAATAAAACCATTTAGAAACACAATTTTGACATTGATACTGATAGAGTGATAGATTCTAGAATCTAGATGTTCGTCATGCATGACGTGGCTCAATGAAGTGCGCGGGCAATGCTGCCGTCAACTTTGGGTAATTTCGTTGCTTTGTATTAGAAAGCCTTTGGACACACACCTTATCAAACTTGTGCACGTATTCCCATAAAAAATTAAAAAATTTGAGCATGTATTAAATGGTAATTAGATTGTTTTTGCTAAGCCTGTGTTTGGATTCAGCTTTTGCATTTTATGTTTACGCTTTCAGCCGCTTTTTTTTTTTTGAGCCGGTTTTGTTGACTTATCAACAGTAAACAATGCATCTATGCACTATTCACGGACCCACAAACATCACTTTTCAGTTACTTTTTTATTAAAAATAGCTCCCACGATATTATTTATACATTTAAAAATTATTTTGCTACAGTGTCTTCAATTTTCAGTTTTCAGTTCAGCAAAATAAGTTGTATCCAAACGGACCCCAAGTACCCATGGTAGTCTCATATGTAAATAACGCAATCCAATTAAAAATTGACAAATATATAAGTTTTGACAAAATATGTGTTTTTATCATAGTTGACTTAATATTGTGCCAATGCGTTTTACTCTCCTAGAAACCTACCTGAGACAGGGGAGGTAAGGTCCAAAAAAAAAACAAACAAACAAAGGTTATACGTATGTCTATGAATAGGTTATATCTTTTTCTTTTTTAGGAACAAATAGGTTATATCTTGTGTTTATAAAAAAGGAGAAAAAAAAAAAGGTTATACTTTGTGAAAGGCTGTAAGCAACTACCTAATACCAATAGACAGGGACAGAGGGCAGGACTCTGAGTTAGGGGGCTGAAGTATAAAAGAAATTATTATGAAACTCCAATTTTTTTTTTTAATTGAATATTATGAAACTCTAGTTAGTATTAATAAATCAAGACAGTCAATTTGACTAAAGAAATAAAATATTTCTGTACCAGTTGATACTAGTATGCCGTTTTCGAATTACCGCTACTTTAATATATATATATATTTATATATTTATTGCACATATATATATATATATATATATATATTTATTGCACATTATATAATATCAATATATTAACCTAATTGTAAGGACTGAATTTGGATTTGACTCAATATAGGATTCAGTTTTAGCCCAATGAGCCCAAACAATGAATTTGTAGAGCATGGGTGAAAGAACTAGTTCTAGTCAATAAGAAAGACAATAATAGTTGTTTATTTAAGAGAATCAATCACAAGTAAGGTAAGAAAATTTGTCCTCGGCACAATCCGAGGAGCTCTGTTATAATGTCAAGTTGATGATCAAGGTTACAAGAGTTAAAAGGATCGTTCAAATGATTTCTTTCTCAAGTCTTTTTTCTTTTTTCAGGCCACCTTTCCATGCTATATACTATAATTTTTGGCATCATCCCCACCATACACATGTAGGTTAGATTCTAGGATCTCCTTCTTGTCCCATCCAACACCTCCCAGAACCTTCAACTAGCAGCTGTAAGGCTGCTTCACCACTGTTCAGGTATCACCTCCACATTAATGCGGCCAAAGAGTTAGCTGGGATGCACTTAATGCGGAGGTAGCAATTTTTGTAGATATTTGTTGCCTTCCTCTACTCCTCTCCTATCCAATGTCTGACTATATATTAACCTAATTGTAAGGACTGAATTTGGATTTGACTCAATATAAGATTCAGTTTTAGCCCAATGAGCCCAAACAATGAATTTGTAGAGCGTGGGTGAAAGAACTAGTTCTAGTCAATAAGAAAGACAATAATAGTTGTTTATTTAAGAGAATCAATCACAAGTAAGGTAAAAAAATTTGTCCTCGGCACAATCCGAGGAGCTCTGTTATAATGTCAAGTTAATGATCAAAGTTACAAGAGTTAAAAGGATCATTCAAATGATTTCTTTCTCAAGTCTTTTTTCTTTTTTCAGGCCACCTTTCCATGCTATATACTATAATTTTTGGCATCATCCCCACCATACACGTGTAGGTTAGATTCTAGGATCTCCTTCTTGTCCCATCCAACACCTCCCAGAACCTTCAACTAGCAGCTGTAAGGCTGCTTCACCACTGTTCAGGTATCACCTCCACATTAATGCGGCCAAAGAGTTAGCTGGGATGCACTTAATGCGGAGGTAGCAATTTTTGTAGATATTTGTTGCCTTCCTCTACTCCTCTCCTATCCAATGTCTGACTTCTAACCGTGATGCAACCTGGAAGGATGTTCAGGACGATAGGACATTCTTACTGATCTCGGATCCACATTTCCGATATGACTTTTCTCCTCGAACATCTTTTGGATTATCATGCACAATTCTTATCTCTTTCTCTTCTATCATTCCCATAATAACATTATTTGACCATCCTCGGACAAGTAAATATCCTCATACTGGGCCATAGGCCCAATATATATAGTTTTAACAGTACCTTTTGGCTATCTGGCCCCCACAATAGCCCCTCAAAATCTTGCTTTTCGACTCCTCGGGAGGAAAGAAGGATTTTGATATCCTCAACCCACCCTATTTATGGTTACACCCCGTCTATCCGAACTCCCAAATGCCTTTTTACCTGCTCAAGGCACGCTCCTGGCGCTTCGGCATCCAGAGCGCGTCTTCATTAAATTTTGACGGCACTTTTGTCCCTCACGTTCAACGGCACGATGCAAATCTAACGGTGGAGGATTTCCTAGGGTTACGAGCGGGAATTTTCCCGCTTGTAACTTCTGTGCCATTATAAATAACTTTTCAAATCAACTCCTTTCCCTACTTCCAACAATCACACAGTTCTAGAGTTTATACACTGAACCTGTCACTCTCTCTCACTTCTTTGTGCATCTACAAATACAAAAATTTGTCCGAGGACCTTCTTTTCAAACCTGTAAGTTTCCTCAAACCCTCTTAGTTTTGTTTCTTATCATATATTCTCTTTTCATCACACTTTTTTCTTCTCGGCTCTCTTTTTCAATTCAAACTTGTTAATTTCTCTTCAAAACTTCTTAGAAAATGGGTAGGTTCAGGTGTTTAGTTGAATCTAAGGAGGATAGAGAGAGATTTAGGGCTAAGTACAGGATCCCACCAACAGTGGGCATGAGATTCGCTGCCCAAGGGGAATGGGTAGACGATAGGAAAGAAGGAGAGGTGGTCATCCCAATGATCGCCTTCATAGAGGGAGGGATGACCATCCTCATGGGTAATATCACAAGGAACTACCTTAGATTCTTTAGACTATCCCCCGCACAATGCGCCTCAAATATGTTCAGAGTATTAGGGAGTATAGAAGCCCTAAATGAGAGAATGAACCTGGAATTGACACACCATGATGTCAACTGGGTATACAACCTACATCATTTGAAAGGGCAGGGATACTACCTTAAGTCAAGGTATCCCGAAGTAAGACTAATCCAATGCCTCCCTACGTTAAACAAGGAGCTAAAGGAAGATTTTTTTAATCTTTTCTGGGGAATGGCATGATGGCCTACCCTGTCCGACTAAAGAGGGAACACCAGGTAGGGGTCTAATTGTAAATTTATGCACCTTGGCTTATATTTCCCTTTTGTTTCACACTATTTCTGCTTCTGACAAATTTTCCTTCCGTTTTAATGATTTTACAGACAGACGTTCTACCATACGTCGGCTCAACTTAGTCAACAGAGAGAGTCTAGACAAAATTCTACGGTCTAAGGTGTTTGTAAATGAAGCCGACGATCAATTACGAGCAGCACACGTAATCCTTGGGTACAAACCTATTTCCCTTGGATTCCAAGCTCCCAAGTGTGTAATAAAAGCCAACGATCCTCGTCTTCCCCGTATTAGTGTGGCCTTCGAAGGATTCGTTGTTCCTGAGGGCGTTCCAATCCCTGAGGGTACACCTTTAACTCAACCACTCTTTGTAGGCATCCCTTTAGTAGGAGCATCCCCATCCCAACCCGTTGTTAAGGAAGAAGAGGAAGAAAAAGAAAAGGAAGAAGAAGAAGAAGAACCAGAGGGGATTGTAGATTTGTCAGACTCCCAGGACGAATTTGAGGTGTTTAACCGACCTCTATCCCCTGAGAGTACATCAGCTGACCTTGACCATCAACAACAAGTAGGCATCATCACTTTGGACGAGATGGGTATCCAAAGGAAATCTAAAAGAAGTTTGCTGGACTTAATAGAGTCCCAACCCGGAAAGGATGCACCTGGGAAACCAACTCAGCCCAAACTTCCTCCTCCTCTTCCTCAGCCATCTTTGTCATCCAGACTTGAACCTGTTGACCTGAAGAGAAAGAGAGAGCAGAAGGGCAAAGGGGTATTGGAGGCTGGGAGATCTCGCCCTACGCCTGGAGAAGAGACCCAACGGGCTGCAAAGCAGCAAAAGACTGGACAAGCAGGGCAGAGAGGCTTAGAGAGGAGAGACAATCAGCCACCTGAGCCTCAGACCTGGCTTCCAACTCCAATGCTCAATGGTGAGCCCTTGAGGGATAATGCATCCATCAGGGATTTCCATGGAGGCAATGGATGCCACGTGGCCTCGGCTTTGAAGGAGACTTTACTATTCCCCAATGATATGACCGAGCTGCGGTTTATCAGGAAGCATGAGGTTTTCCTTAACCTCAAAAGATATCTAGGCATGGTATGCAGCCATCCCTTTTTTTTTTAACATCTTTATTGTTATTTGTAAGGTTACTAACCCTTTTCTTTCAAGTTGTCCAAGCTACTTTTAGGGTCGAGGAGATAACCAATTCCTGCTACCGGCAGCTGGACGATGAGAAGACTAGGCGCGTGGCAGCTGTGGAGCCGTTTAACATCGCTGATCAGTCCAACAAGGATCTGAGGAACAAACTAAAAGAGAAGGAACAGGCGAGAAGAAGTGCTGACTCGGCTCTGGTGGGCGCTTAGAAGCAAGCCGAGGATCAGAGGCTGCTCTTGCATGATGCCAAGGAACAGTTGGCTTCTTCTAAAGAGCAAATAGCGGCCCTTCGGAAGAAGTTAGAAGAAGTCCAAAAGCTGAAGGATCAAGCCGAGAGGTCTAAAGATGAGGTCGAGAAAGCTAAAAAGGAGGCCGAGAAGGCTCGGGATGAGGCTGAGTAGCACGGTTACAACGTCGGAGTAGCCAAGACCGAGGAAACCCTTAGGGCAGAGGTCCCAACCGTGTGTCGAACCTATTGCGCTCAGACTTGGGATGAAGCCCTTAACCGAGCTAGGGTTGAGGCTTCTTCTGAACTAAGAAAACTAGAAAATATCTACTACCCACCAGCCATACGAGCCTCAGACCTTCCTCCCCCTCAAGATGAAGCAGCCTTTATAGTTGCTGACCCTATTGAAAAGACACAGCCTCAAGATCCTCCTCCTCCCAGTCAGCAGGAGCAAGCAAAAGAATCTGAATCTCCTAAGGAAATCTCCTCTGATGTGGATAGGCCCTCGGATAAGACTATAGAGGTTCCACAAGATGGGGCCCAAGGTTTTGAACTGGTCTTAGTTTCAGTTACCATGCCTACCAAGGAAGCTCCTAAGGAGAAAGAAAAGGTGACTCCTACTGAAGCAGCTAATCAAGCTGACAAGACCTCCAAGGATAGGCTTCAGATAAAGTTGAAACCGTGAATCCTCATTTTTATAATGTAGTTACAATTTCTATAATAGAATTTCCCTTCTCTAAGACATGTTTTAATGAAATGTGCACTTTACTTTCCCAAATTTATACGGGTTATTTTCTTCACTTATGCAATTTTCATTTTGACTGTTCTTTGATTGAACATAGTCATATGCTATAAAAGTGCGAAGTTGCTTACACAAGGGAAAACACAGTTTTTACATATTTTTAATTGAGAATCAGAGTAGATCAAGACTACTAAATCCACAGTACTATCAAGACATACTTTGGATCTATCAACTCTAACAAGTTTTCTAACTTTGAGAAAATATTCAAACGTTGACCAAACAATAGCCAAGCCCAGGGCACCCCAAAATGCTTTAAGTGATGCTCATAGACTTGCTTCGGTGTACATCTTTGATGGGTGATAACAAACCATGTGATCCGAGAAGGGAATCAGGAGTTTGCTTCTTTTTAATGCTTGGGCTGATGTATGACCAACACTTTAATAGATGCCATAGTGTATTAATTTCCACTGAATCTATGGTCCGAGGAACCTGACATGACTTAGTTTCTGTTTAATACTTCAATAGATGTCAAAGGGTATTAATTTCCACTAAGTCTGTGGTTCGAGGAACCTGACATGACTTAAATTCTGTTTAATACTTCAATAGATGTCAAAGGGTATTAATTTCCACTAAGTCTGTGGTCCGAGAAACCTGACATGACTTAGTTTCTGTTTAATACTTCAATAGATGTCAAAGGGTATTAATTTCCACTAAGTCTATGGTCCAAGGAACCTGACATGACTTAATTTCTGTTTAATACTTCAATAGATGTCAAAGGGTATTAATTTCCACTAAGTCTGTGGTTTGAGGAACCTGACATGACTTAGTTTCTGTTTAATACTTCAATAGATGTCAAAGGATATTAATTTCCACTAAGTCTGTGGTCCGAGGAACCTAACATGACTTAGTTTCTGTTTAATACTTCAATAGATGTCAAAAGTTCCCCAAAGTTTGTGATCCCAGGAGCCATGCAAAACTTTGGTTCTGTTTGATACTTGTAATAGATTGGGAAATGCATGATATATGATTGGAATGAATTAAAAAGGAACTAAACAAAGCTACTTTTATTAATAGTAATATCTCTTTAGGTTGTTTACATTCCAAGGACGGAGTACAGTTTTTTCATCTAGATCCTCCAAATAGTACGCACCTATTCCTGCCACCGAAGTAATGCAATATGGTCCTTCCCAATTAGGCCCTAACTTTCCCCAGGCTGGATTCCTAGCAGTACCCAAAACTTTTCTTAATACCAAATCTCCTGGTGCTAACAGCCTTAACTTTACATTGGTATCATAACCTTGCTTGAACTTGTGCTGGTAGTAGGCCAGTTGGACCATTGCATTCTCTCTTCGTTCTTCAATCAAATCTAAACTCTTTCCTAGCAGCTCATCATTGTCGTCTGAAGTGAAGGCACTTGTTCTCAGCGTTGGGAAACCAGTCTCTAGAGGAATTACAGCCTCGGCTCCATATGTCATTGAAAAGGGGGTTTCTCCCGTTGACCGACGAGGTGTAATTCGATACGTCCAAAGGATATGTGGCAACTCTTCCACCCATCTTCCCTTTGCATCGTCCAACCTCTTTTTAAGTCCATTCACTATAACCTTATTGACAGCTTCGGCTTGCCCATTCCCTTGTGGATAGGCCGGAGTGGAATATAGATTCTTTATTCTTAGATCACAACAGTACCTCCTGAAAGTTTTGCTATAAAACTGAAGGCCATTATCCGAGATGAGAGTATGGGGGACCCCAAATCGAGTAATGATATTCTTCCAAATAAACCTCTTGACATCCACATCTCTGATATTAGCCAAAGGTTCAGTTTCGACCCATTTGGTGAAATAGTCCGTGCCGACCAGCAGATACTTTTTGTTTCCTACTACCTTAGGGAAAGGATTTACAATATCCAAGCCCCACTGAGCAAAAGGCCAAGGGCTAGATAGAGGATTAAGAACTCCTCCCGATTGATGAATGTTTGGCGCGAATCTCTAACACTGATAACATTTTTTAACATACTCCTGTGCTTCCTTTTGCATGCCCGGCCACCAGTATCCCTGAGTAATAGCTCGGTGAGACAAAGATCTTCCTCCTGTGTGACTTCCACAAATTCCTTCATGTAGTTCTTCCAAGAGTAGTTCTGACGACTCGGGGTGTATGCAAAGCAGATATGGCCCAGAAAAAGAACGTTTGTACAACTTTTTGTCCTCGAACAGCCAAAACTGAGGAGCTTTCCTTCGCACTTTCTTAGCTTTTGACTTCTCCCCAGGCAATATGTCCTTCTCAAGGAATAGCAGTATAGGATCCATCCAGCTCGGCCCTACCCTGATTTGATGGACTTGGAACAAGTCTCTCTTCATTGTGGTAGGGGTGCATAGGTCTTCGACAAGTATTACTCGACGCAAATCCTATGCCGAGGAAGTGGCAAGGGTAGCCAGGGAATCTGTATGGGTATTTTCACTTCTAGGGACATGCGATAAATTAAAAGATTCAAATTCTGTTTGTATGTGCCTAACCTGACCCAAATATTCCTACATTCTGGCATCCTGGGCTTCCAATTCCCCTTTTACCTGACCTATGACCAGTTTTGAGTTTGAGAACATTTCTACTGCTTTTCCACCCATTTTCTAGACCATCGCCATTCCCATCAATAAAGCTTCATATTCTGCTTCATTTTTTGTAGCCGAGAACCCCAACCTCAATGATTTTTCAATGGTGATCTTCTCAGGAGATACCAGAACCAGCCCCACTCCTGACCCCCGCTGGTTTGCTGCTCCATCCACGTATACTTTCCAAGGTGAGGGATCTTGTGTGGAGATCAGGCCAACCAATTTTTTATCCATGCCATGCTTCTTTACCTCTACTTCTTTAGGAAGTTCAGCAAACTCGGCTATCAGGTCGGCGAGGACTTGGCCTTTTACAGAGGTCCGAGGCATATACTTGATATCAAAAGCCCCTAGAAACGTGCCCCATTTAGCAATCCTTCCGGTATAATTCGCGCTCCGAAGTATTGACTTGAGCGGAAACTAAGTTAGGACAACCACCGTGTGTGCCTGGAAGTAATGGGGAAGTTTTCGTGTAGCATGCACTACCGCCAAAATGGCCTTCTCCAATGGTAAATAACGCACCTCAGCCTCATGAAGTGATTTGCTCACATAATAGACTGACCGTTGTATGCCACTGTCTACTCGTATCAAAACAAAACTTACCGCATGAAAGGTTACCGCAAAGTAGGCAAACAAAACCTCATCCACCTCAAGACTAGACATGATGGGTGGCCGAGATAGGTACTCTTTAAGCTGTTGAAGTGCCACAGCACACTCCTCGGTCCACTCAAATCCTTTCCATTTATGCAACAAAAGGAAGAAGGGTCTGCACCTATCTGCTGACCTGGATATAAATCGATTCAAAGCAGTAGTTATCCCGGTTAGTTTCTGGACCTCCTTGGGATTCTGAGGTGGTTGCAAGCTGTTAATGGCCTTAATCTAATTAAGGTTCACCTCAATTCCCCTGTGAGTCACCATGTAGCCCAAAAACTTACCTGATCCTACACCAAACGAATACTTGGAAGCATTCAGACACAACTTATGCTTCCTCAGAATTTCAAAAATGTTTGTGAGGTCTCCCACATACTCAGACACCACCTTACTCTTTACCACCATATCATTAATATAGACTTCAATGCTCCTACCCAACTGTGGTTCGAACATTTTAGTCATCATCTGCTGATAAGTAGACTCTACATTTTTCAAACCAAAGGGCATCACTTTGTAATGATAGTTTCCAGTAGGAGTGACAAAAGCTGTCTTTTCCTGATCGTCCAGTGCTAGTGCTATCTGGTGATATCCTTGAAAGGCATCCAGGAAACTCATCCGAGGATGGACTACCGTCGCATCCACCAACTGATCTATCTGAGGCATAGGGAAAGGATCTTTTGGACAAGCCTTATTGAGATTTGTGAAGTCCACACACACACGTCATTTCCCTTTTTTTCTTTTTCACCACCACTGTGTTAGCTAGCCACCGATGATAGAAAACTTCCTTGATAGCTCCTGCCTGTTTGAGCTTTATTACCTCATTTCTGACAGCCTCGGCATGCTTTTTGGACAGGCACAGAGGTGGCTGTCTCTTGGGAGTAATGGAAGGGTTAACATTCAAATGATAACAAATGAAGCTTGGACCTACTCCCGGGGCTTTGTACGCGTCCCACGCGAACATATCAACATTTTTTCTAAGAAATTCGACCAATTGTTCCCTCTCCTGTAGAGACAGTTGAGCCCCAACCTAAAAGAACTTCTCCGGATCATCACCAATAATTACCTTTTCTAGATCTTCACATTTCGCTTCGTCAGCTGATCTATTGAAAAGTAACGCCGGAGTTTCTGATTGCTATAAACTATTCTCAGTAGTGGCCGAGACTTCAGCCTCGGGCCGATGTTGGATGGCAGCTACCAGGCATTGCCTAGCTATAGACTGTCTTCCTAATATTTCCATAACCTGGCCTTCAGAGGGATATTTCACCTTCTGGTGAAGAGTGGAGGAGACGGCTCCCAAGGGATAAACCCAGGGTCTGCCCATAATGGCTGTATATGGAAAGAAAGCATCTACCACAATGAAGTCCACCTCCACCACATCCGAGCCAATCTGTACGGGTAGTCTGATCTGACCCTTTGGAATGACCATTTTACCTTCAAAACTCACCAGAGGAGAACTGTAGGCTGTTAAATTCTCAGGTTTCAAATTTAGCCCCTTATATAGGTCAGGATACATAATCTCAACACCGCTGCCCTAGTTGACCATCACCCTTTTCACATCGTACCCACAAATTCTAAGTGTAACCACCAAAGTATCATCGTGAGGCTATATGGTTCCAAGTTTATCCTCATCTGAAAAACTTAACACCAGTTGGATGCCCATCTTAACTCTTTTCAGCGTTGAACTGGATTTCTCGACTAGGTACCGAGATACTGACATTACCCTGGAGGGGCAAGACCCGGTCCTCCTTGGGGCAACAAATATGACATTTATCATGCCTAGAGGGAGTCTCGAAGAAGCATCTCCCCGAAACTCTGAACCCGTTTGACTCCCCCGGCCACTGGAATGATGCAGGAGCCGCTTTAATTTCCTTTCCCAGACCAGTTGATCTAAATGGTCCCACAAGTTTTTACAATCCTCAGTAGTGTGTCCATGGTCCTGATGATATTGGCAATAAAGGCTTTGATTACACCTCATAGGATCTCCTGCTATCTTGTTCGGCCATTTGAAGAACGACTCGTTCTTAACCTTCTTCAGAACCTATTGTATTGGTTCTCGGAACACAGCATTAACCACCTGGGTGTTGGCAGATCTTGGCTGCCTAACAAAGTCTTTCCGAGGTCGGTTATTATTGTACCAGTCTGACCTGAAATCCCTCATCTCCTGAGGGATCACCTTAGCCTTTCCCTTCCCCTACAGTTGGTCTTCTTCAACCCTTTTGTACTTGTCAATCCGATCCATAAGTTGGCGCACATTGGTAACAGGCTTACCAATCAGAGATTTCCTCAAATCATACTCGGCTGGGAGGCCGACCTTAAAAGTACTAATGGCCACATCATCGAAGTCTCCGTCTATTTCGTTATGCATCTCCCAGTATCTATTCGAGTATGTCTTCAGAGTCTCCCCCTCCCACATGGACATAGACAATAAGGAACCCAAAGGCCGAGGAGCCCTACTACAAGTGATAAAGCGAGCACCAAAGGCCTGGGTGAGCTTCTTAAAGGAGTCAATGGAATTCGTCCTTAAACCATCGAACCACCTTATCGCCACGAAGCCCAAACTAGATGGAAAGACCTTGCACATCAAAGCCTCATCCTTGGAATGGACTGCCATCCTTTTATTGAAGTGACTGACATGTTCCACCGGATCTGTTCGACCATTATAAAAGGTGAACGTGGGCTCATGGAATCACCGAGGAAGCCTTGCGCCTTCTATGCTTCGTATGAAGGGTGATTTAGAGATTTGATTCAACGCCTTGCTCATGGCATCGTTCCCCAGGCCTTTACGAGGCGGGCTCTTATATCTACGTCTATGGTGGTACTCCTCATCGTAGGAGAAAGACTCGCTGGACGGAGTTCTGGACTTCTGTCTATAACTAGAATCGTCTGTCTCCTTAGAGGACAACTCAGAGTTGAACGATAAACGTCTTCGTCGTGCATGGCGCAATTCCCTTTTTAACTCATCGATCTCACGTTACATGTCTCTATTGTTCTTTGCATGGGAAACACGACTTTTCCCTCGAGACTGGCTTTTACTAGTATGTGCTGTGTGCACACTTCCCTCACAATCCCCTCTCCGTTCGAGGTTCGTAAACGGACTGCCATATTGAGACCCCCTGGATTCTGCTTGGTGTAGAGTCGCATCCACCTGGTGTGGACCTGTCGCTGCCTGGTGTGGACCTGCTTCTTCCATCCTAAACGTTGCACTTGAAATACCTTCAGAATAAACCAAGTTCTTCCCACAGACGGTGCCAATTATAAGGACTGAATTTGGATTTGACCCAATATAGGATTCGATTTTAGCCCAATGAGCCCAAACAATAAATTTCTAGAGCGTGGGTGAAAGAACTAGTTCTAGTCAGTAAGAAAGACAATAACAGTTGTTTATTTAAGAGAATCAATCACAAGTAAAGTAAGAAAATTTGTCCTCGGCACAGTACGAGGAGGTCTATTATAATGTCAAGTTGATGATCAAGGTTACAAGAGTTAAAAGGATCGTTCCAATGATTTCTTTCTCAAGTCTTTTTTTCTTTTTTCAGGCCACCTTTCCATGCTATATACTATAATTTTTGGCATCATCCCTACCATACACGTGTAGGTTAGATTCTAGGATCTCCTTCTTGTCACATCCAACACCTCCCAGAACCTTCAACTAGCAGCTGTAAGGTTGCTTCACCATTGTTCAAGTATCACCTCCACATTAATGCGGCCAGAGAGTTAGCTAAGATGCACTTAATGCGGAGGTAACAGCTTTTGTAGATATTTGTGCCCTTCCTCTACTCCTCTCCTATCCAATGTTTGACTTTTAACCGTGATGCAACCTGGAAGGATGCTCAGGACGATAGGACATTCCTACTGATCTCGGATCCACATTTCCGATATGACTTTTCTCCTCGGACATCTTTTGGATTATCATGTACAATCCTTATCTCTTATCTCTTCCTCTTCTACTATTCCCATAATAACATTATTTGACCATCCTCGGACAAGTAAATATCCTCGGACTGGGCCATAGGCCCAATATATACAATTTTAACAATACCTTTTGGCTATCTGACCCCCACACTAATATATAGTAATATAAAAATATATTATACTTGAACTAGAATTATATTATCTTTCAATAATTATGGACCAATTTACTTTAGTTTTCCCACCCACTGACCCACCTACAAGCCAGGTTTTTTGTTTTTTTTTTTTTCATCTAATTTATTCTCCTTCACCTATTCCTTATCTTCTAAGCCTTTCTTTTTCTTTCTTTTTTTCTCTACCTTTTCCATATCCCAACAATTAAATCATTTTTATTTCTCCCCTCTCCTTCTTCAGCTTGTTTCTCTTTCTTCATTTTTCTTTATTTCGTCTATTGTAACTCTCTCTCTCTCTCTCTCAAGTGTCCTTCAAAACATCAATTATGCACGTATTTGTATGCTCAATCTGCTTTTGTGTTGTATTGTAACAACACTACCTCTTTGCCTTTCTTTTCAATTCAGTGTCTCTCACTCTCTCTTAGTAAGGGATTTTTATTTTATTTTTTCCTTTGGGAATTTGATGGAAGGATCGAAACTTTAAATTTATAACCTAGTTTTTTTTTCAAAAATTTTAAAGGGTTGGGCTTTTTTTATTTTGGTAAAATTGGTAAATTGGGCTTAATTATTTTTTGTAACTTTGCTATTGGTGATTTTGTTATTGGGCTTCTTTTTTTGGAGCTTGCTATTTTTAAGGGAGCCTAAGTGTAATTTTATTGAACAAAAATGCTAAATTTGTATCTATATATATATATACTATTTTTTTTTTCAAATTTTAGGGGGGCCATTCCCCCCCCCCCCCCCAGCCAAAGCATGGCTCCGTCCCTGCCCATAGAAAACTGTCAATTTTCCAACAATAAAGCTTATATAAAATAAGTTTTCTAGAACGAATATGATAGGATTAGTGCCACGTCTGATGCCTAATAAATTTTAGAACTACATTTTTGTTTTATGTTTAAAAGTTGGCATATTAGCTACTAAGATTTTTTTTCCTAAAAAAAAAAAAGAGTTAGTGAGATTTATTTAGTAAAATCTGTAAAACCACTATAAAAATAAAGGATAATTATTTGTGATAAAAATCTTAACTTTTTTTATTTTTTTATTTTTATAGAAGAAAGCTAACATTTTCATTAAGAAAAATGAGTCAAAATGGCTTGTACAACAGTCGAAAGGTGTGGTGGGATATTTTCTATTCACACAAAGGCTGTGACATGTAAAACATGTCTAGCAAGGTTATTTACATATATCCATAAAATAAAAATAAAAGAAATAAATAAATAAAAACTCAACAATTAACATATGCCACCATGATAAATAGAAACAATGACATTGAAAGCTACTAGAGTTCACATCAAACATATATATTCTCTCTATCTATATTAACGCACGTAACACCATGTGCATTTTGGCACTTTTAAGGTCTGTTTGGTTGTGGTGCAACAAAGAAAATAGAAAATGGGAGAGAGAAAAGTTGTTGGGGTCGTTTGGTTAGGGTGGAAAGTTGGAGGGTTTTGGTGGAGCTCAAGTATTTTCTTCCCAAGGCCATCAAAATATTTTTCTCTCCAATTTAGAGAGAAAACTCGGGTGACTTTGCTTTAGTTCAATCAGTTACATTTTTGCCCTCTATTTGTAACGTTCAACAAGAACAGGGGCCATAGTTATCACTTCATCCATTCTTGCACTCAGTTTCTTCCATAATCTAAAGTATACTCTTTAGAAATAACTAGGGGTGTCCACCGGAAACCGCCACTCGACCCACCCGACCTTCTTGACCGAACCTGAGCTTACAGTCGGTCGACCCAACATCTTGGTGGTCGATGATGGGTTTTTCCATCCAAAACCCACCAACTTTCAATCGAGTGGCAGTTCTGCCTCTTTAACACTCAATCTGAACCGACCCGACCGTCACCTCCATTGATCCGTCCAGATCTGCCTTTACTCTGCCCTGATCTACCTTCAACATTCTCAGATCTCTCTCGCCATGTCTAGATTTGCCTTTGCTCTACCCATATCTGCCTTTACTCCGCCTTAATCTACCTTCTACATGCTTAGATCTCTCTTACCGTGCCCAAATCTCTCTCGCCATGCCCAGATCTCTATCGCTTCGTGGCTTGATCTGTCTTCTTTGTACTTGATCTCCCTTCATCGAGCTTAGATCTACCTTCTCCGTGGCCGGATTAGCCTTCGTCGTGGTCAAATCTCCCTTCGCTGTGGCCGGATCTACCTTTGCCGTGCGTAACTCCACCCAGATTTGCGTAGCTCTCCACCAAGATCTACCACTTCGGTTCCAATCGAAACCCGACCAACTACACCCAACAACCGACTCGATCTGATCCGATCTCCACTTCGGTCGACGACGGGTGCCGTTTTCTGCCACCTGATAGAGTCAAGTTAAGTTTGGATTGAGCCAAAATCCGATCCGACCCAACCCATGAACACCTTTAGAAATAACTTCACCAGAAACTCCCAAATAGGTGGAACCAGCTCCATGGCTTTGCATATTTCACATAGTTACCAACCTGGCTTCATCACCATCTTCTACACCTTGTGATCACCGCTAGCAATCCAAAGCACATACTTTTATGAAATTACCTCAACTTAACTTATGTTGGCATGGTCTAATCACGCATGTAAATTCGACTACTTACTAACCACTTTTTAGCCTTGACAACCCCTTCCATATGTCGAGGCATACTCTTTTAAAATTACCTTAACTTAACCTTTGTTTGCATGATCCAATCACACAGGTACATTTGACTACTTGCTAACCACTTTTCAGTCTCACCAAACCCTTTCATATGAGTAGGCCTATCACAAGCTGCATAGGTTAACCTCACCACATGGTCTCACCAACCACACATGTTAACCTTCAAATACTTCACTTGAAATTCAAGCATCAAAATCCATCTTCGAGACCCATTCCCTCACAACACCTAAAGACTATGTGCGTGAACGAATCTCGAGGGAGCATTTGTAGAGAAGGAAATTCCAGACATATCACAAGTTGCCACATCATACTACCAAGCCAACAAAACACAACCAATTACAAAGTGCTATGTACTATTAGTATATTCTACTGTTATTATTTAGGGACCAATAGAAATTTTCCAAGTGTTACTAAAACAAAAACATAAAAAGCATGCAAGAGCCAATCACACGTTGATACGTGTTAGCAATGACACAAGCAATCCAATTAAGTGCTGACATGTGTCATCTTGAAAATTAAGACATTTCGGCCAATCAAATGATACCAGGTGTCTTGGAGAAAAAGTCTTAAAGCTTTACCATTCAAATTGTGACATGTGTCACCAATTAGATTTCGCCACGTGTTGCTCAACCACCCCTAAACCCTTATAAATAGAATCCTTTCCAAGGCAATTTTGCACCAAGACATCTTTGAAGACATCCAAGAAAGACGTCTACACACCACGAGCAACATCCAGGAGATTCAGAAGTATAGAAGCTTTGCTAGAATCAAGTCCTCAACCTAAAGCCTCTAGAAACTTCAACCTTCAAATATGAAGAACATTTGAAGAGAAGTCATCTAAATCATCTTCCTATATCTCATAGTTCACTATAATTAAGCTAAAAAGCTTATAGAAACTTCAAGAAATTCATGCCTTCAAAGCCCCGAAGAACTTCTACCACAAATCTTCAAAGACAAAGAACACACAAATAACTCTAAGAACACACAAAGAATATGAAAAACGTAAAGAACAAAGGATTTCTAACAAGCTTGTAACCAAAAATTCATTGAAATTTTGTGTTAAAGATCTTTGATCCATTCTTCAGCCAAATTGAAGGATATTTTATATCCAAACCAAAATCATATTACTATAATTATAATAAAAAAATCTTTCAAGGAGATCGAATCAGAGGATCATTGTAATTTTAGAGAGTTGTACCACATATTCATCAATACAAATTTATATTTGTGAAACAATTTTACTTGCTTAATTTTATTTCAAACTCGGAATTTAATTGTTTTCAAATTCTGGTTAAGAACCAGCCTTGTTCATTTGCAAAGAGAAAGACGACAAGGATGCAAAAACTACAACTTTAATTGTTCATCTGCCCACAATTGGAAGATTTTCAAAGAGATGGAGATATAACTTTTATCCTTTTAATTTGACGAGATTGTGACAAATTATTGCCCTCGATCATGGTTGTAGCTTGGAGACAGCTATCCTTCTTACTTCACATCACAAAAATGTTGCTTACTCACGACCATACAACACTTTGGATTGGGGGATAATTGCGAAACGAGCCAATTGAGATTTTTCCTTTGGTATGAGCGGAGGGTTTTCTTATTTCCCACATTACTAGAAGTGGTTGGAAGATGTACTTGGCCGGTGTAGACACCTCCTTGATGCTACTCAACTTTTTAATGGTGTCTTTGCCTCCTTGTTTACATACGATTATGATAAGAATCTCATGAAGGTGTTTTGTGAGTGTTTGAGTCTAGTGACCAATACTCTTCATACCTCAGTTGGGGAGATTTCCATCACACCATGGGATCTTTCCATTCTTGGTGGACTTTCTTGCACAGGTGTATTTTATGATGAAGTGGTACAAAATGCGCAGGAGTTGGATGGAACCAATAAACAGGGACGACCCTATTTGCCTTACAATTTTCACTATCTCCTCATGGCGTACCATCACCTCCAAAATTGATTGAACAGACAAGGGAAAGTGAGCATCCATGACATGGAAAGAGGCGACATCAGTTGGAAGATCTGTTCCTTTTGTAAAATCGTCTTCACAAACTCTTTCCCACCATTGTTCTTAACTATGTTTAACTCTGCTTCCTATGTTTGTCGAAAAATCTGGAATGAATACTGAAGAGGAAGAATAGTGAGGATGACGAATTAAAGTTATGGATGACGGGTTCGTTTGTATGGGCCTAATAGATCAAGGTGAGTTGACGGATCCGGTATGATTAGGCCGGGGTGGACGGACCAATGGACCACGTGGCGCTAATTTGGTCATTATGTGGTCTCCAAGGAATCTTAAATGGAAACGACCTGCACCTCACGATTAACCCTAGCTTGTAGAATCCCATCAGGAGTAGAATTCCAACACAAAGAGGATTCTGGAAGATACGCCCATTAATGAGGATCTTCTCTATATGGAAAAGACTTGTTGCGCAAGCATAGGAGTCTGATTCTACACTACTATAAAAACCCAAAGACCCTCACAAAATAGATACGCATAATTTACCCCTCTTTAGCACTCTAGAGTTGTGAGAATAGTTCTAACTTGACCTTCGGAGGGTATTTGGCCGGCACCACACCGGTGCTCTCTATTAGGTCCTCTCTTTTTGTTGTGCAGGTCTTGCTTCGAGTGTGCGAGGACTGTGTGGCTCACTGGTGATTTTTCGGCATCATCAAATACCTTGGAATTTGTATTTACAGTGGGTAAAAGATTAGTAAAATTGGTATAAATCTTTTAAAGAGTTTGTATGAGTTTCTTCCTTTAAATCACTTGGGATGTCTTGATGAATTCTAAAACGTCGACTAAATCTGCAGGGAATATATGCCTTAACAATGTGTTGATCTTCACATCAAATTGATGGATACCTTTAAAGGAGACTCATAAAGAAGTCAAATTTTTTACTGGACAATTGTTCATTGTTAATGAATGTTTGGTCATAGCTCTTCTTGAAGGCAGTCCTATAGCAAAGGAAGTCAATGGCGGTTCACATATGCTCACATGCAGACAACTTGCTGAATGGAGAAGCATAGCCTACCCCGAAACATTTCATCATCAAAGGATTAGGTAGCTTGTCGTTGATAATACGATTGCTTCTGAAGAAATGTCATATCCATGCATAAACATAATGGATGGCAAAACCACTTACAAAATTGCTTGGAGTAGGAGAGGATGAAATGGGGTTAAGTCCACGATAAATGCTAGCCAAGACAAGGATAGCTAAGTCGAATGAACAAACATTAGCCATGGAATTAGCAATTTTGAAAGTGCCAAGATGGATACTGTTCAAATCCTTGATAGGAAAGACAAATATACATAACCAATAGGAAAGAAGTGCTAATAAATAGGTCTCCTCCTTCAAGTCATCCTCGACTTGAAGATCTGTAAAGATTGCGTGATCTTCATATCAAACCATGGTCCACGCTCGTTTGTTGCGCCAAATGGATTCTGACTGCATTTGGGAATATCTGTCCACTTTGCTTGTCTTCTGGAAGCTGAGTGTCTACTAGGTCCTCTAAACTAAAAAGTGATCCAATCACGAACGCTCACTTTCCCTTGTCTTTTCACCTGGCTTTGAAGGTGATGGTATGCCATAAAGAGATAGTGACAACTGTTAGGCAAATAGGGTCGTCCCTGTTCGTTGGTTCCATCCAACTATTGCGCATTAAGTACCACTTCATCATAAAATTCACTCGTGCAAGAAAGTTCGCAAAAATGGAAAGATCCCATGGTGTGATGGAAATCTCCCACCGAGGTATGAAGAGTATTGGTTATTGGACTCTAACACTCACAAAATGCCTTCATGAGATTCTCATCATAATCACATGTAAACAAGGAGGCAAAGACATCATTATAAAGTTGAGTTGCATCAAGGAGGTGTTTACATAGGCCAAGTACATCTTCCCACCACTCCTAGTAAAGTGGGAAATAAGAAAACCCTTTGCTCACACCAAAAGAAAAATCTCTGGCTTGTTTTGCAATTATCCCCCGACCCAAAGTGTTGTACGGTCGTGAGTTAGCAAAATTTTTGTGATGTAAAGCAAGAAGGATAGCCGTCTTCAAGACAAAACCATGATCGGAGGTGATAACTTGTCACCATCTCGACAGATTGAGAGGATAAAAGTTATATCTCCATCTCCTTGAAAATCTTTCAATTGTGGGCGGAGGAACAATCAAAGTGTAGCTTTTACATCCTTGTCGTCTTTCTCTTTGCAAATGAACAAGGCTGGTTCTTGGCCAATCCGCAAATCCTTGAATAAAAACATCACGATATATAACTATTAAAAAAAGAAAAATAAGAAATAGTCAGTACAAACAAAGCATGTTTCAGCCAAAAAAAAAAAACAAACAAACAAACATAGTTTCTCTACATTTATGTTACTATGTTACCTCTGGATGTCACTATTTCTCTAAGTACCTTAATGAATGCCGGAGGTAGCTTTATATATAGAACTTCTGAAACTGCAGACCAAAAAAGAAGGTGTTAACACTGTAAGAATATGAAAAAAAAAAAAAAAAGGACGGTTTTATAGTCAAATTTGACAAACACACTTGCAAAACAATGAAGAGTACCATATTTTTACGGTAAAGAATATCATAGTTTTCAAAATATACTGCACCAAGCCTTGAAAAAAGACTTGCAGGACGGTGAAGAGTATCATAGTTTTCAAAAACTACTGCACCAGATCTTAAAAATAATGAGACACTTCATTTCATGAAACTGACCCCCCACAGGGATCTTCTACGGCTGACGATCTTGAACCGTCACACACCTCCTACACGGAGGTACCATTCTACTCTATAAGCCGAGAAAGATAGAAAGATTCGGCCCGGTGGAGGTAAATACTAAATACGATATGGACTAATTTTTACATGGGCTCAGGCTCACTTAAATCTGATATTTCTTTTTTTTGCTTTATTGGGCTTTCGAAGGTGACTTCTTATGGGCTAAGGCCGACATATAATTCCTATATGAACCTCTCTAGGGTTTCAACTTTTGGTATTAGGTTATACAACATTAACCACCGTTTCACTTTTCCGCCGCATTAGCTTAAGGTTTTCTAGCGCTGCGCAACATGTCTCTATATATATATAGACTGGTTGTTCATGGAGGTGTACTCCTTGTGTAGTTTTTAACTATAGGGATTTCCTGGGTATCTTTAGTTTTCAAAACATGTCGATCTACCAAGTGGATGGGGAATTCTGATCTGATCTGGGTCAGAATTCAAACCCATGGAGTTTTTGGTCTGGTCTTTCTTCCTTGCTCTGATGGGGCATGTCATGATGTTTGCATTTTAGACCACAAAATTTGAATTTTGTAATCCTAAAATCTTTTTTTGTTGACTTCTTTTCGTGACAGGGGATTTTAGATCAGATCCCTTACTTGATAGGAGCAAACTTTGTTTAGTGTTTGCAAATTCCTAAGTTAATGTCACATATAAATGCTTGTTGACGTTGATGGTCCTCCTCCTTCATTGGTGGAGCTCCTCCGTCGACTAGTGGTCTCATATTCCATTGCCTTGTGGAGCAGCGTTGCTGCCTTTACCTCTTGGGACTGGCCATGAGACATACATTTCTATCACTATCTATGATCTTGTTTTTGTTTTTGGTTTTATTGTAGTTGAATTTGAATATCGCCAATGATGATATCATAAATCAAATTACCATCTTTCGGGACTGAATGGCTTAATCAGCCTTGCTGTTATTCTGCAATTCTGAGGCGTAGCTATGAGATTTTTCAGTGGCTTAATCTTTTGATTAATTTTTCCTTCTTTTATATAACTCATTAAAAAAAATCACTTTATTTCAAGCATTCTTGTTTTTAACTTTGGTTTCCTATGACTGATTCTAAACTTTAGAGCACTAAATCTAAAATTTTAACTTTTTTTTGTATCTAGAGTGTGTTGTTATTAATACTGTGACTGGGGATTTTTACCAGAAATCCCTTACTTGAATGGGGCGAACTTAAATATGTCTGCAAATTCCTAAGTTAATGTCACATAAAAATGCTTGTTGATGTTGATGGTCCTCCCTCGGGAGCTCCTCCATTGACTGGTGGTCTCATAT
Organism: Quercus tomentella; assembly: GCA_028535165.1. Taxonomy (NCBI): domain Eukaryota; kingdom Viridiplantae; phylum Streptophyta; class Magnoliopsida; order Fagales; family Fagaceae; genus Quercus; species Quercus tomentella. The sequence continues at coordinate 41,176,437 of JAPQVY010000100.1, read as the reverse complement.
TCCATTGCCTTGTGGAGCGGCGTTGCTGCCTTTACCTCTTGGGACTGGCCATGAGACATACATTTCTGTAACAACATTTTGTTCTGATTTTATCTTGTGTGTATTGTATTTGTTTGCATATTGAGTAAAAGACTGAATGAGCATTCTTTTGTCATTATCTTATTATGTAGAGTTACAAATCTTAGCAAATAATAGATGTGGTGGAAGGCATTTGGTTTTGACTTGTTTTGCTACCAGTTTTATTACATGCATCTTTCGCATATGAAAAATTTAGTGTCATTTTTATTTAGCAAATGCAATGATTTTTATTTTTATAAATGTTATATGTTTTTCTGCCCTGTAAAACGAAAGCTTGCAATTTTTTTGGCATTTGATTATCCTGTTTTTTTTTTTTCCTAAACGAACTGATGGAAGCAAATTGAGGCTTGAGTATATATGAATTTGGGGCTTCTTGGCATTGAGGAACCATATTTGTAGGATACCTGAAGACCTCAACATTGTTTCAACGTACAACTGAAATGGTTCGATATATGTATACTTTAGTGGGTAAAATTTTCATAACATTTGTAAGCATTATTTAGGTACCAAATGTCTCTAATCTTTGGTAAAGATCATACGGATTTCCTATATAAAATAAAAGACCAGTCGTGAGGATTTGAGGGTGTATTTATTGAAGTCAAAACTTCTAAGCTTGAATTTAAAAGATCTCCAATGGTAGAATTTAATAAACGAGCTCGTTTCTGGCTTTTAAGAATGAGAAAAGACTAATCTATGAAAAACAGGAAGGGAATTAATGCTAACGCCTTGGCAACAATGAGAAGAGTTGGGATCCTAGACTATTACCTAAATAGTCTAACGGTTGAGCTGAGCTGCCCCTGCAAACTGGAACCACCATACTCCATCAAAATTTACCTATAATTTTCAATTAAAGAAAGAACCTCATATAAAATCGCTTGTACTGCTTGCTACATGCTGTTGTACCATTCCTTATACAACCATAAAATTTAGTATTTTTTTTTGTAACAAACGAACAGGCTTTCAAGTTCCGAGATGGTGAAATGAAAACTACATGTGTGTACCACAACTTATCAACCATTAAAAGAGTTCAATCAACAAATTATGTTGAGTAGCAAATATCACACTGAACATTCAAGATGATAAGGCATCGCTATCATTCTCACCTTCACTGAAATCCAATTGGGCCAAATCATGATATCACATCAAAAATCACAACAAACCCAAATCATCAAATAGCTACAAAACCAATATAGCACCATCCAACTTCATTGAAAACCCGAATCATCAAATAACATAAAAAATGAAACCAAATCATCAAGTGATAATATCACAACACAATTATCAATCTTAAAAACCTCAACAGGAAATCATCCCACAGTGGCTCCACTTGATTCTATTCTATGTAGCTCAAGTTGTTGATGATTGAGGCTCTGTATGAGGCGTAAATTGTTTTACAACTCTTAATGGGCATAAATCATTTTATTCCTTATGAGGGGCTATTTTATTGTTAGGGAAATTATTTTAGTTTGACAACCGTTCCAAATACTTGAAAATGGGGAAATTTTACAAAAAATATTTTCAACCGAAACAAACCAACCTGAGTGTCAAAGACTTTGTTGGCAAACTGTAACTTAAGGAAATGACTTGGATCACAATTTGCTTAGACATATGGTCGGTGTGGTGTATTTTAAGGATGGTATAAATGATATTCAACGCCTTTGGTAATCCAAACTTTAAATAGAAGAGTAAGAGTTGTGATTGGGATGATTAACACAAAGTGCATTGGAAATTTGGAAGTTTTAAGTTGAGTCACCAGTGATTGATTTGAAAACAATATGAAAATAATTGGCCATGTTCCATTAGTTTAAAGAATATTAACTTAAAATTTTAATTTGATATCTTATGTATTGAGGGTCATCTTACATGCCATTCATTCAAAACCATATCTTACTTAATGCCCAAATAATTAAAAAAAAAAATTATGTTGTTCCAAAAGGACCAAAACTACAAATTGTTTATCTCAAGCCATATATTTATCATCACCCTCAAAAAAAAAAAAAAAAAAGCCATATATTTATCATGAAAAAATAAACCCCAAGTAAAATGTGCCAGCAACACAAATCTCTAGAAGTGATTATAGAATAAAGTCAATAAGTGCTGTTAACGGGTGCTGTACAGCACCCGTTAATGTGATAAAATTTAACAAAGTCCAAAGTGAATTAGCAAATTAAAAACATCTGCTATGGGTTCTAGATTCTAGTTATCTAAACTAAAACGTTTTTACCTTATAAAGAATAATTATCCCTTTTTATCTTGTAAAGAATTACTATCATAAAATGGACGTCATAAGCACAAATTGTATTTCATTTATGTAAAAAATTAAAAGAAAAAGTGCAAACAACAAACTAAAGTACTCTATTCGGTTTGTTTTCTGTTGACCATATTTAAAATAAATTAACAAAAATTGGGTGTACTAACCACTAAACACCAAAAAATGCAGAAAAAATATTTTTTTTGTTGAAACAAGGGGTCCCTCTTTTATACAGTTCGCAAGTATAATCTCTTATACACTCTTTTGGACCTAAAAGATGCTATTTTGCGAACATCATGGTGACTTAAGAAATCAAAGTATATGTAAAAAAGTAAATAGGAAATGCTATTGGCTAAATAGAAATAAAGGATAAATTTTTATATGGAAAAAGTTTAGCTATAAAATTGGTTATAACTTTAAACTATAACTTTACTCAATATCTTTTTATTAAAGGTAAATTTTAACAAATCCATCATTGAATTACATCTTCTTCTTATATTCTTCATGCTTCTAAAATTTCTAGAAAATTAAAGATCAATAACTATGTCATCAATAAATTGTTTAAATAATATCTAATTAACACAAAATTTTATGTGTACTAAGAACATAAAGAACATGTAATCCAACTATTAAATTTCAAAATTTGAAATATATAATAATGTTAATGATATTGAATAAAATTGTAGTATTAAACTACAACCAATTTTGTAGTTAAAATTTGTTTTAATATAAATTAATCCATGACCAACGGCGAGCATACCAAGGAAATTAATCATGGAAGTCCATTTGCAAAAGTAGAGAAATTGGGTTATGTAAATTTTTTTATAAAACCATGCATTTTCTTAGGCATTTGTTGAGCCTTGAGAGCACAAGGCCAAGTATGTATTGTAGACAGGGAACACAAATCTTTATTATGTTCAAACTGCGAGCTGAACCCGTCACAGGTCATCGTTCCAAAGAGTCATCTTACATAGAGACACGATTAGTTCGTGGACACAGCCACTATTTGACTACGGACGATTTTAGCTAGCTACACATCAAGGCACAACATCATTCAACATAATCGAGCACCAAGATTCCTTCTTTTGTTTACAAGGCTTCTTTTTATTTCTTTCCACGCAGTTTCGCTCCAAGGGCCCTCTCCAGCTTAGTGATGATCTGTTGGTTGGGAATAGCCTTACCAGATTCATACTCCTGGATGATTTGAGGCTTCTCATTGATCATCTACAGACAAATAATGCCTTGTCATTAAGCAGGTCAATATGGTGGAGAGAGAGAGAATGAGAGAGGGAGGAAGAGAGTTACTTGAGCAAGCTGAGCCTGGGTAAGCTTCTTGTCCATTCGTGCTTGCATAATAGCTTTCTTTAGCTCAGTTGGTACACGTTCATCTGCACTCAAAATTCAGATGAGAATAAAATTATATTAGAATATACATGGGCAAACACTACTGCGCGAAGGCAACAGTACTCCCAAACCAATAATTGAACTTTGGACAAAATAAATGAAGAAAGTGTTTGAACACAACCCGGTGTTTTTACTAGAGAAGAGAGTGGAGAGTTGTCCTAGGAGTTACAGTCGTAAGAAGTAAAACAGATTAATCAAGCACAAAAACACATCATGTCCTCCTCAGACCACTACATCATACTCCCTTTCTTTAGGTTATAAAATTGCTAGCTCATATATTAGGAGGAAATTGTGCCATAAATAAGCAAATATCTGAAAAGAAAGCACAGGAAGCAAAGTGTCGGTCTAATTCAACTTATAGGCCAACTGCATCCGAAGGATCAACATCTCAATGGAAACAAATTTAATAGAATCGCTAGTGCAGAATGTAATTAAACAATAGTGCAGTGTGTAATTCCACCCTAACATGCTAGAAGACCTTTCAACTACTATCATTGCATTTCTTCATCTCAAGCTGGGATCTTGCACCATTACATTCACAATCGACACTCCTATCATCTAGCACCCCTTGCATCCACAAACTATGTTCTTCCATCTTGAGCACCGGCTGATGCACAGACACTATCATGTCATCAAATCCATATATGCACCATAACAATTACCCATCAAGTTTAGGAATTCACAATTCCCTTCAGACATGCAGCACAGCACCCTTTTGAGCAACTTGATCCGCTCTCATATAACTTCCTATCTCTTTACAACTATTTTATCTGAAAACCATTTCAGACTATGCCCCTAAGGCCCAATCATTATACTCCCAAAGACACCACAAAGGCAGTAAACCTAGCATAGACTATCGTCTATCTACAGAAAATCATATTAACTCCTCCAAGGTTAAAAATGATTCAACAAAATTTACATATTACAAGAATCAAGCATAGGAACTCATATTGTGATTCAGTCACAAGAGAGAGAGAGATTTGGTGCAACACCAGGTAATGATGTATTTGAAAGTGTATCTGCATTTTATTCAAACCAGTGTTGTTAAAAGCGCGCTTAAGCGCAAAGCGCAGAGCCCTTGGGGCTTTTTTCCTCTAAAGCGAAGCTCCCTCTCAAAAGCGCGCTTTTTTGAGCTTTTCGTATATTTTTTTTTAAAAAAGTCCTGATTTGATTCTTAGCCATTAGATCTAAATATTTTTTATATAAGCCATTGATCTAATATATAAAAACTAATAGTATGGTGTGCTACCATACACCTAAGCCTATCTCTTTAGATATTTTTTAACTTTTAACCACAACCAATCAAAGTCTCAAACACACAAACAAACACATCAGATTCAGACACTCCCAACCCCACGCTCAAACAAACACAAACAAACAAATCAGACACTCCCAACCCCACTGCCAACCCCACTGCTCCCTCCCAATCACAGTGCTCTCTCGGTATCAAGCTCAAAGATTCAAAGGTACGTCTCTCTCTCTCTCTTTTATATTCTTCCTTTTTAAACCTTTCTTTTTTTTTTCTCTTTTTGAAACCCAGACCTCAATCTTCTTCTCTTCCTCTTTCTCTCTTTTTTTTTTCCCCTCATTCTGAAACCCACGACACAGTCACAGCTCCTCTTTCTTCTTTTGTTTTTTTTTTCTTTTCTTAAACCTGTTCCATTCTCTCTCTGTCCTCATTTTGAAACCCATGACCCAGTCACACAGCTCCTCTGTTTCTTCTACTTTTTTTTTTCTTAAACTTGTTCCATTTTTTTCCCTCATTAATGAAACCCGAAGCTCCTCTCTTTCTTAGTTGGGTCATTCATGAAAAAAAAAATGTATGAATGTGTGTATGAATGTATGAAATTATTTATGTGTTAATTGTTTGGTAACTTTAGTTACTTTAATATATGTCAACATAGCACTTAGACTCATATTGAATTTTTCTTAAATTTATTAAGTGATTAAATTATTAACTAATGTTAGTAATTAGTTATAGGGCATTAATGCATTATGGCTACTGGAGATTCAAATTCAAGAAAAGATATTGCATGGAAGTATGCGTATCTAGCTAATCAAAACAATAAAAATTATTTAACTTGCAATTTCTGTGGGAAAGTTGCAAAAGGAGGGGCTTATAGACTTAAGCAACACTTGGTTGGAGGTTATAGAGCTATTGTTGGCTGTCAAAAGTGCCCTGAACATGTGAAGGAAGAAGTTAATCAATATATGCTGAGAAAAAAAACAGAAAAAGAGCAAGTAAATTTGATGGCTGAATTTGATGATATGGCTTTTGATGAAGAGGAGGATGAGGTTGCTGAAGTTGATGCTCGTGGAAAACGAGTGCAAAATGTAGGTGGCAGTGGCACTAGTAAAAAGAAGCCAAGGCATGTAGGTCCTATGGATGCCTTTGTCTCTCCTCCTAAATCAGCACAAATGGGAAAGAGTGGAAAGGGGGTCCAAACAACAATTAATGATGCTTACAAGAAAGAGTTAAGAGAAAAGGCTTGTGTTGATATAGCAAGGTGGATGTATGAAGCAGCAATTCCATTCAATGCTGTTAATTATGATAGTTTCAATGCTGCAATTCAATCCATTGGACGATATGGAATTGGTATGAAGCCCCCAAGTTACCATGAAGTGAGAGTTCCTTTATTGAAAAAGGAAGTGGTCCACACCAATGATATAATGAAGAGCCATAAAGAAGAATGGGCAAGAACTGGATGTTCTATTATGTCTGATGGATGGAAAGATAAAAGTCATAGATCTTTGATAAATTTTTTGGTAAATTGCTCTAAGGGAAGCATGTTTATCGAGTGTATTGATGCGTCTTCATATATGAAGACTGGAGAAAGGATGTTTCAACTACTTGATAACATGGTGGAGAAAATTGGAGAAGACAAAGTTGTACAAGTTATAACTGATAATGACTCAAGTTATGTGATGGCAGGTAAGAAGTTATATATAGAACTATATATCTTAATCTCATGAAATTAGAAAATAGTATTCATATTTTATTTTTATTTTTTTCTTAATTGTTACTAATTGTCATACTTATATTTTTATATTATTAGGACGATTATTGGAGGCAAAAAGACCTCATTTGTATTGGACCCCATGTGCTGCCCATTGTTTGGATTTGATGTTGGAAGACATTGCAAAACTTCCTACAATCATGAGAACAATAAAAAGGGCAATTGAGCTTACTGGGTATATATATAATCGTACTGGTCTCATAAACATGATGAGACAGTTTACAGGGCAAAGGAACTTGCTTAGGCCCGCTAAAACTCAATTTGCTACATCCTTTCTCACATTATCAAGTATACATAAGCAAAAGGAAAGCTTGAGAAAGATGTTTACTTCAGAGGATTGGACCCGTAGTAAGTGGGCAAAGGAGCTAACGGGAAAAAGGGTGGCTCAAACAATTCTAATGCCTACATTTTGGAACATTGTTGTCTATAGCCTTAAAGTGTCAGGTCCTATTGTTCGTGTGCTTCGATTGGTTGATGGAGAGAAAAGGCCTGCCACGGGATACATTTATGAGGCTATGGATCGAGCTAAAGAAGCAATTGAAAAATCTTTTAATGGAAGGGAAGAAAGATACAAAGAAATCTTTGAAATAATAGATCGAAGGTGGGATTGTCAACTCCACCGGCCTTTGCATGCGGCTGGCTATTTCTTGAATCCAGAATTTTTTTATGATAATCGCTCTGAAATTGAGCGAGATGAAGAGGTGATGGCTGGCCTATACAAATGCATACAAAGGTTGGTTCCAAACATTAATCAACAAGATAAGATTCTTGAAGAGTTGACATCATATAAGAGAGAAGAGGGTCTCTTTGGGTTGGAAATGGCTAAGAGGCAAAGAAAGAAAAAGGCACCAGGTATTTGCTTTGTTAGCTTTTGCCTTTTGTTAGTTGTTACTTATTAGTTTGCCCATTTTATTAAATGGAAAAATTATTTAGTTCTTATAAAGTTTGAGTTAAGGGTCAAGACTTAAGAGTTAAGACCATTTTTTATTTTCCTTAACAGCTGATTGGTGGTCTGCTTATGGAGCTTCAACTCCAAGTTTACAGCAATTTGCTGTAAAAGTTCTTAGCCTAACTTGTAGTTCATCAGGGTGCGAGCGGAATTGGAGTATGTTTGAACATGTGAGTGACTAAAAAGTTAGGGACTTAATTGTGAAATTTATTTCATGATTTAATTATCATGATATCATCATCTATGCATATTAATATATGGCTATATGGATTGTGTAGGTGCATAGCAAGAAAAGAAATAGGTTAGCACAATCCCGGATGAATGATTTGGTATATATCAAGTACAATAGAGCCTTGAAGCGAAGATATAATTTGCGTGACACAATTGATCCAATCTCCTTGAAAGATGTAGATGATAGCAATGAGTGGTTGATTGGAAGAGTAGAAGAGGATGAAGTAGAAGAATTTGCTGAAGATGATCTTGTGTTTAATGATGATATTTTGACATGGGGCAATGTTGCTAGAGCTTTTGGAGTTGAAGAAGAAAGATTCAACTTCAGATCAAGAATGGGACCATTAGGACAAGCTACAGGTTCAAGTTCTAGTTCACATCATGCTCCTCATGATGGAGATGAAGAGGATGAGGAAAATGATAAGGGCTACAAATCTTGTGATGAAAATGATGATGGTCCCTTGCTTGATGAGGATGATGATGATTATGTAGATTAGGATTTCATTGCATATTTGCATTGATTTTGTTAGGCAAAGATAACATTACTTAACATTCTAGTACTTTTTAGCCTTTGCCTTTTTGGTTCTATACTTCTATTTTGATTCAACCATGTTTTGTAATTATGACCATCAAATATCATGGTTGCATATATTTTGTAAAGCACAATAGAATTATGTAAATGTCATATAAATTATATAAAATGTTTTATTGTAATTTATATGATTAATTGATCACTTGATTGTTGTATTGATCATTAATAATTTTTTTTTAATTTATTAAATTTTTTTTTTTAAATGTGCGCTTCACATCGATCAGGCGCGCGCTTGCGCTTTGCGCTTTGCGCCTAGGCTCCAGGAGGCCTTTGCGCTTAAGTGCGCTCAGCGCTTTTAACAACACTGATTCAAACTTATCCCAAAAAAATAATCTGCACTTTATTCAGGAAAAGACAAGTGATAAAGAACCTTGAGTATTTACTTCTGTGTCAACCATGAAGAGCAAATCACCATCACCTTGAAAGTCTTACTAAAGTTAAGTGGTTGTAATTTTCAAGACATACTGAACTGCTACATCCCAGCTAGGGATAGATGAAGAACAATATTTCAGATGATGGGTGAAAGTTTAAGAACAAACCTCAAAATAAGCATAAAAAAGATGATGAAAACCTCGAGAGTAAAAATGATGAATAATAGAAGACTGGAAAAATTAATTGTAATTGACATTTTGGTTGTACAACTGATGACGATGGCATTTATAATAAAAAAATGTCACATGGTATTGATCCAAAGGACATGATAGGTTCAGCTTTACTTTTGGCCACTTGTTCACATCCAACTCCATAGAGTCCATGTGATTTCCTTATTTCTTCTATAATACAATTATTCAATCCATCGAACAATTTAAAGAACAAGGATACAACAAACAAAAGACAAAATAAAGTTTCCGCAAAAACAACCCCATATATAAAAGAGTTTCATACATATTCTAATGGAAAGAACAAGAAGCTGGACACAACCCGAAACCATTTAGCATGGGCACTTGAAGGTTTCATGTACAATAAAACAAAGCTCAAACGCTACCAAATCAACAATCGCCCTCTATATATATATACATACATATATATATATATATTCCAAATATTATAATTGATAAGTTACATATGCACCACATTTATGAAAAAAAGTAAGACTAGAGGTCATTGGCACAATTGCCCCATACGTATGGCAGGAAAATGTGATTAAACCAGTTCATAAACACATATACCATGAAGAAAACCAAAAATTTCAGTGCATTTGGAAACAAAAGCATTATGCAATAAAGATTAAAGAAGGAAAGATTCTTAAAAAATCACACTTAAAAGAATTAAGACTTAATGCATATAATTCCATCACACCCATCAAATGAAAAATCTGAAATAGAAATATACTTACGAGCAAGGTTCTCCGTTTCCTCATCGAGCTTCCTTGTATTTAGAGTAGTGCTGCTTGACGCAGCTTTATTTGTCCCAGCAGTAGCTGCACCAATATATAAATTCATAAATTAACTTTTACAATCTAAAATCTTAAACCTATCATCAACAACTTAAAAGCACCAATCGATAAATCACAGCCATAATTATTCTACACATAATCAAACAACCTAAAGCTAAAAAAAAAAAAAAAAAGACGACGTACAATTAAACAAAAAGATAATCTAACTTATGAGAAACTCATTCCACACAGATACAATCTAAGAATTATCATTAAACAGGTCCACCTCTGTTGATCTATTCGAACCCATTTGTTTATGATAAAAATCGATAATTTTTTTTTCCCGATTTATAAGGGTTAAAAAAAAAAAAAAAAAAAAAAGGAAAAAGCGGACCTTTTTTAAGGGTTTCGATCTCGGCGCCGGAGCGGCGAGCGGCGTTGACGGCTTTCTCGTCCTTCTTGGCGGCGGCGTTGGGGGCTTTCTTGCGGATCACAACTGGCTCCCAGTCCTGTGAGATTGGTCCGACTCCTGACATTTTTGCTTCTCTCTGTCTTAGCTTTTGGGTACGGTTGTGCTTGTGCTTGTGCTGTGCTGTGCTGTGCTGGTTAGGGCTTTTGTGAAAGGATGAGGAAGATTGATAATTATATATATACGATCAGCTTGAGCCGCACGCTCTCCTTTTTCAACTGGATCTGGACCTGGACCTCGCATCCGGTTCACATGCATGTTCGGGTTCGGGTTCGGGTCTTTGTTTTTAATTACCCAAAAATTATACATTAGAGCATTCACATTGTATCCTACAGAGAAAACACATAAAAATGCAAAATAATTAATAATAAATTTTTATTTATTTATTTATTTTACAGGATCGCTTTAACAACATACCTACATCTTCATTCTTTATTTTGAATTTTATCATATTAATAGTATATTTTCTATCTGCACCAACAATAGCAAATATAAAGGAGGAGGGAAAATGTGAGAGGAAAGAGAAAGAAGGAAAAAAAAAAAAAGGTTTTAACATAGCATCGTAGCATGTTGTAAATCAGACGTGCAAAATGCATTTATGGATGTAGGTGGTTTCTTGTGATTTTTTTTTCGATGTTAATTAATGAAAGGAAATGCTAACGAGTGCCCTTAGGGTACTGTTTAAAAATCCAGTTAAAGAAAGTTTTTATGGAAAAAGAAAAAAAAATAATTAATATTTTGACAGCTTTTTTCATTTCCTATAAAAGTGATGTCAAAACTTTCCTAAAATGGATTGTTACCAAGTGCCCTAAGGACACTCGTTAGCATGACCTAATTATGAATGTAAGTGTTGTTAAAGTGATTATATAAAATAAATAAAAAAGATCTTTGTGATGCAATATATATATATATATATATATTACCATGTGCTGAGTTGAAATAGAATTTAAACGGTGTGGACAAAAAAAAAAAATTATTCATATCCTATATATTGACATATTCTTTTTTGTGTGACCAATTTTTATTTTTTTTTGGTCGCTAATTTCAATGATAAGAACAATACAAAGGTGAAGACAATTTTTTTTTTTTTTTTTTTGAGAGAATAGATAGAAGATAATTCTCAAATGAGATGACTGAATAATATCCAATAAAAATGATTGCGACGATGCAACAAAAGATTCTAGTTTGATGGTGTTAGTCATTTTCACTATTTGTGACATTGCATCTTTTAGGTCTATTACAACAATATATTTACCATTATGTATTTAAAAAATATGTTTTGAGCAACTAGTTTTATATTTTAAGCATATTTATTGTTCCTTAATTTTGAGCAATTTGTTCAACTTCAACATTCAACCTGATACGTGGGTTTTATATATATATTTAATTGTAAGGACCGAGTTTGGATCCCAAGCCCAAAAAATGAATAGGCTCGGGCCTAAAAAACTCAAAGTAATAAATTTATAAAGAGTGGGTTGGAAAACTGGGCTAGAATGAGTTGCATGGCTAACAAAGTGGATTCAAATGACATGAACAAAAAAGTAGATGGATTTCAACTGAAGAAAGTCGTTCTCGGACAGGTCTGAGGAGATCAGTTCTTGTATATTTATCTTAAGTATGATTACACGATCATTTCCTGACTACTACGGTGTTTCTCTTTAGATTTCTCTCTCTAATTTTCAATCCCTTTTTTGTCAGGGGTCCCTTACATTATATATCTCCCTTCTAATGATCTTGGCCCTCCATTTATTGATCATTCAGGCCACTACTTAAGTGCTTGTCACAACGGACACCCTTTCTGACCCTCTGTAAGTTGGGATAGCCAATGCAGCACTGTTCAGGGGTCTTCTCCACATAAATGCGGCCAGAAAGTTAGCTGCAGAGCATTTAATGTAGTGATAGCAACCTTTCCTTAGATATTTCTTGGCTTCCACTCTTCCGGTGCGTCCATAATACACGCCCCTAGCAGTGGAGTTTCCTAGAATGTCACTTTGAGTGATAGGATATGCATTCGATCTATGCTTGGCTTGTCTGAGGAGATATTCCTCCTCGGACCACCTTTCCCAGCCTTTCTACTTTCATGTTACTTATGGGACTCTAAACTTAACACTCTCACTACTGCTTATTCGTCCTCGAACCAATCAACGTCCTTGGCCAAATCCCAAGACCCAATATAATAATTTGGGCCCTTATCCCTACAATAGCCCCTCAAAATTCTGATTTTTCCCTTTTATCCGAGGAGAAAAAGTGGGGTTTTGATTTTTTAAGAGTTAAAACTCCTAATTCCTCTATTTTACACACATGGGAGCACTGTTTTGCGCTCCTCATAACTATTACTGGCGCTTTGAAGCCCGCGATATATCATTAATTGCTCCAGGCGGCGCTTTGTTCCCCGCATCCAACAGTGAGGAGCAGATCCTACGGTGGACATTTTTCTTCGAATTTTGAGCGGGATAACTCCCACTTAATTTCCCTTCCTATATAAGGCACATGAAGGGCTCACTTTTTCTCACTTTACAAAAACTCTCAAACTCTTAAAAGCTCTTCCACCTTTCAAGAACTCTCAATCTTTCAAGAACTTCCCACAGTGTCACTTGTTCACTTTCCCGTAAGTTTTTATTATTTTTATTTTTTCTAGTTTGTTTTCTTCTCGGCCCTCCATTCTTCGTCTCCTTTCTTTTAAAACTTCACCCACTTCCCCTTAGCTTAACCAGATGGGTAGGTTTAAGCACCTAGTAGATTCTGATGCCGATATGGAAGGTTTTAGAGTTAGGTATCACATTCCGCAGGGAGTAACCCTACGATATTGTGCTCCTGACCAAATAGTAACAGATAGGAAGGAATGGGAGGTTGTCATTCCTATGATCGTTTTCATAGAAGGAGGAATGACCATTCCTATGGGTAGGGTGACCCGGGACTATCTGATCAACCATAGGTTGACTCCCCATCAGTACGCCCCCAACCTATTTAGGGTCTTGGGTAGCGCAGACGCTCTCAACGAGCATATGGGCCTGGGACTCACGTGGCATGATGTCGTTCATATGTATGAGTGCCACAAGCTCTCCGACGCGGGATATTACCTCAAGTCTCGGTCCGACATTGTTAGACTAATATCGTGTCTTCCTAAGTCTAACAAATGCATAAAGGATGACTACCTGATCGCCTCCGGGGAATGGCACGACGGTCTTCATTGCCCAACTAGAGAGGGAGATCCAGGTGGGGTACCTTAGGTTTAGGTCCCTTGGCAAGGGATTTAGCTCCTTTAACTTTACCATCTCTTCTTTCTAGCACTTTGTTTTATTCCAACAATGGGTTTCGTCAATTTGACCATGGTTTACTCCTCAGATGTTTTTACAGATAAGGCGCACGTTACTTCCAGACTCAGTCTTGTCAATGTTGCGGCTCTCAACAAGGTGCTATGGTCTGAGATTTTTATGAGTGAAGACGGGCAACTGTGAGCCGTCCACTTAGTATTGGACTTCGAGCCCTTGTCAAACGCATTCCAGGACGTGGGCCAAGCAATAAGGGCAAGCGATCCTAGAATCAACTAGATAGACGTATCATGGCCCGGTTTCTTGGCTCAGGACGACCTCCCACCTGTTGAACTACCTCCTCAACGCTCTCCTCGGGAAATAATTGCTCCGAGGGAGGAAACAGCCTCCTCCCGTCTCTCCCTTGAGGCTGAGATCAATCAATTCCAGCTTGAAAAAGAAGAAGAAGGAGCAGCAAAAAGGCCTGTGGAGCTCTCGGATTCCGAAGCCAAATTTGACAAGCTTTCTGTGGCCCATTCTCCAAGGCTTACAGTCGCCCGGGTTGATACTAGTTCAGAGGAAAAAGAGATGGCCTTAAATTCGAGAAGGAGCCTTAGAGATTTAGTGGCTGGGAGAAAGGGGTCATCATTTAAGGATGCCCCAAAGGTCCAACTTCCTGCCAATCCTGCCCTTCCCCCTCTCCCTTCCCCCTTCGGCCTGCACCTCGACCTAAATTTGCAGAGGAAGAAGAGGAAGGGGAGGGAGATCGAGGAAGGGGAGATTACCCCACTGAATGAGCCGAAACAACAAAAAACAAACAAAGATAGACAGAGGGAGACTTCGATGGAGAGCAGGGAGACTCCCTAGAGGTCGAGGTGCGCCGACCACAGCGCACTTGGGCCCCTCGGCTGAAGTTGGATGGCACTCTCATCCCTTAGGACGCTTCAGTTCAAAGCTTCTAGGGAGGGCATTTAGGCTACATTGCTGAAACCCTAAAGCAGCCTCTTCTTTTCCCTAGAGACATGGATGCTGTCGGGCACTTCAAGCAGCCTGACCTCTTCCTGTCCCTGAAGAGGGACTTTGCTATGGTAAGTAATCTAACAAATCTTCGAATTGAATGCTAAGTTACGCTTTCACTCTTTCTCCCCCCCCCCCTTTTTTTTTACTAATGGGATTCCTTCGTGATTTTTATGTAGGTTACCCAGCAAATTTTTGTGGCCGAGGAGTGGGTCCGGGACACTCGAAATGAGGCTAGGGCTAAGGCATATTCCCGTGCCGAGACTAAGAAGTCCCTGAGAGCCTTTAAGCAAGAGAACACAGAGCTAGCCAACAAGCTAACCATTGCTTAGAGGGGACATTTGAATGCCGAGGTTGGCTTAAAGAGCTTGCAGACTCAGGCTAAGGACCAGCGCCAAAAGCTTCACATAACCGAGATAGACCTGGCCACCCAAAGACAGCTAGTCCTGGATCTCAGGGCTGAGCTGCAGAAAGCCAAAGACGCAACTTGGGCAGCCAGGGAAGCTTCTGAGGCCGCGGAGATGGCATCCTATGAGCATGGGGTGTTGGAAACGGAGACCCAGTTGGCTAAGGAGGTGGCAAGAGTTTGCAGGGACTATTGCGCCGATACTTGCGCAGAAGCGCTCAACCGAGCGGGAGTCCTTGCTGATTCCGAGCTAAGGAGGATTGAGAACGTCTTCTTCCCGGAGGACATTCGAGAGATTCCAGCCACGCTTCCTCCTCTTGTTGCCGACCCTCTTCCTTCTCTTGAGGCGCTTCCCACCACCGAAGCTCCTCCTTCCGATGTCGAAGTCTCAACAGAGGCTGGAAAGGGTAAGGAGGTTCAGCCACCGGTGAAGACCAAAGACTCCGAGGACAACAGGTAGGGGATTTTCAACCCAAGGTAGCTGACTCCAAGAAAGACTTTCACTCAGCAAAGGCCTAGCTATAGGGATTTCTTTTCTTATCTTTCTGCATGTGTTTTTCTTTTGTTGTAGCGTTTTCACCAGTGATTGTAATATAACTTCTTCTTGATCAATGAAAAGATTTTACCTTTTGTTTCATGAATCTTTCTTTTTCCTTGTAGACTTTATTCCCTTATCTGTATTAACCAAGATTGCGAACAGTAATGGATTGTTATTACTCATATTTTAACAAAAGCTAATAGTATTGTATTACTGCTAATTCAAATAAATTGAACATGTGCCAGTTATAAAAAGAATTATCACATACTTGTACTGAAAATTGAACCTGCTACAGGGAAGGCAGAATCTTATAGAGATGAATAATGCACCTTTTAAGAAATAAATAAGGCAGGCAATTCTCATTCTGCTTAATAACTTAGATAGAAAATCTAGGAATCTTAACTTACTTAAAGCCAGTGATCCGGGGAGTCATGTGTGATCTGGGACCTATTCTGGTACTTAGGAAAATAAGGGTTATGTCAACTTACCCAAAGCATGTGGTCTGAGGATCTAAGCATGTCTAGAGTTCTGTTTAATCACTGAAGAATATGTCATTAAGTATTAATTTACCTAAAGCAGATAGTCCGAGGAACCAGGCATAGCTAAAGTTCTGTTTAGTACTTAGATAGATTATTATTAAGTATTAATTTACCAAAAGCAGGTGGTCCAAGGGACCAGGCATAGCTAAGGTTCTGTTTAATACTTAGATAGATTGTTATTAAGTATTAATTTACCCAAAGCAGGTGGTCCGAAGGACCAGGCATAGCTAAGGTTTTGTTTAATACTTAGATAGATTGTTATTAAATGTTAATTTACCCAAAGCAGGTGGTCCGAGGGACCAGACATAGCTAAAGTTCGGTTTAATACTTAGATAGATTGTTATTAAGTGTTAATTTACCTAAAGCAGGTGGTCCGAGGGACCAGACATAGCTAAGGTTTTGTTTAATACTTAGATAGATTGTTATTAAGTATTAATTTACTCAAAGTAGATGGTCCAAGGAACCAGGCATAGTTAAGGTTCTATTTAATACTTAGATAGATTGTTATTAAGTATTAATTTACCCAAAACAGGTGGTCCAAGGGGCCAGACATAGCTAAGGTTTTGTTTAATACTTAGGAAAAAAGCTTGACATATCAATTTATCCAAGATATGTGGTTTGAGGAGTCAGGCATGACCAAGGTTCTGTTTGATATCCAGAATAATGATAATAGGAAACTCAACGGATAACAGAATAGACAAGAATGTGACAAAGAAAGCTTTACTTAATAATAATACATTTTCAGGTTATTTACATTCTAGGGGCATGGTATAAGTTTTTCATCTAGGTCTTCAAGATAATATGCATCTATTCCTGCCACTGATGTGATACGATATGACCCTTCCTAGTTAGGCCCTAACTTTCCCCATGCTGGGTTCTTGGCCGTTCCTGGGACTTTCCTTAATACCAAGTCTCTAGGCGCCAGCGGCCTTAGTTTGTCGTTGGCATCATACCCTTGATTGAGTTTGTGTTGATAATAAGCCAATTGGATCATAGCATTTTCCCTTCGCTCTTCAATTAAGTCTAAACTCTTCTCTAATAGGCCATCATTGTTGTTCGAAGCGAAAGAGCTCGTTCTCAGTGTTGGGAATCCAGTTTCTAGAGTAATAACAGCCTTGGCCCCATAAGTCATTGAAAAAGGTGTTTCCCCCGTTTATCTACAAGGTGTAATCTGGTACGTCCAAAGTACGTGTGGCAATTCTTCTACCCACCTCCCCTTTGCGTCGTCTAGTCTCTTTTTAAGCCCACCCACTATGACCTTATTGACGGTTTTAGCCTGTCCGTTCCCCTGCGGATACGCCAGGGTAGAATACCTATTTGTTATGCTCAAGTCGCAGTAGTACCTCCTGAAGGCTTTACTGTTGAATTGGAGTCCATTGTTTGAGATGAGAGTATGAAAGATCCCAAAACGAGTAACGATGTTCTTCCAGACAAATCTCTTGGCATCCACATCCTTGATATTCGTCAAGGGTTCAACCTCGACCCACTTAGTGAAGTAGTCTGTGCCAATAATGTCCAAGCCCCATTAAGCAAATGACCAAGGGCTGGACAGAGGATTAAGAACTCCCCCCGGTTGGTGTATGTTTGGTGCGAATCTTTGACATTGGTCACACTTTTTTACATATTCTTGTGCTTCCTTTTGCATGTTTGGCCATCAATAGCCCTAAGTGATGGCTCTGTGAGACAAAGATTTGCCTTCAGTGTGGCTTCCACAAATCTCTCCATGTAACTCCTCAAGGAGTAATTCTGATGCCTTAGGATGTATGCATAGTAGTTATAGCCCAGAAAATGAGCACTTGTATAATTTTTGGTCCTCAGACAGCCAGAACCGAGGAGTCTTTCTACGTACTTTGTCAACTACTACATTCTCCTCAGGCAGGATATCCTCCTTTAAGAATAGTACTATGGGGTCTATCCAGCTAGGCCCTACCTTAACCTGATTAACATGGACCGCCTCTTTCTTTGCTTCCGCCGGTTTGCACAAGTCTTCTACAAGGATGACCCGAGGTAAGCTTTGTGCCGAGGAGGTTGCAAGTGTGGCCAAGGAGTCTACATGTGTGTTTCTACTCCTAGGGATGTGCAATAGGCTGAAAGATTCAAACCCTGATTGCAAATGCTTAACTTGACTCAAGTACCCTTGCATTCTCTCGTCTCTTGTTTCTAACTTTCCCTTCACCTGGCCTACGACCAACCTTGAGTCCGAAAACATCTCCACTGCCTTTCCGCCCATTCTTTGAACCATTGCCATTCCCAGCAACAGAGCCTCATATTCAACCTCGTTGTTCGTGGTCGAGAAGTTCAGCCTTAAGGATTTCTCAATAGTGATCTTCTCAGGTAGGGGTGTGCATGGGTCGGGTTGGGTCGGGTTGGGGGGATTTTTTTACCTAACCCACCATGGTAGGTCAAAAAAAATTCGACTCGACCCAACCCATCACATAAATCCAACCCAACCCAACCCAACCCAACCCACATGGGTCGGGTTGAACCCATGGGTTTGAAAATTTTTTATTATTATTATTAAATTGTCTAGAAAAAAAAATATATTAATTTATTAAAAAAACTTAAAGATTAGTATCAATGTAACTCCTTAAAGGCAAACAACACTAATGACTAAACAACAATAGTAATTTATTAGGATTTGTGTAAACTAATTGGCTTTTATATAGGATAGGAAGAACTGGCTATTTAAAAAAATTTATTAATTATATAATATATTATATATATATATATATATATATATATATATTAAATTAGTATTAGTAGGAGGAACTGAGGAAATGCTGCTCTACAGTTGGTTTTTTTTTAAATTATTAAATATAATATATATATAAGTGCCCTACAATTGATTTTTTTTTTAAATTAAATATAAAAAATATTTTAAAAATATATTAAATATGGGTGGGTCGGGTCGGGTTTGGCGGGTTTGTAATTTTATGACCCAAACCCAACCCGACCCACCATAAAAAAAAATTTTGTAACCCAACCCAACCCACCAAGTCTTAAAAACCAACCTAACCCGGCGGGTCGGGTTGGGTCGGGTTTGGCGGGTCGGTGGGTTTTCTGCACACCCCTATTCTCAGGAGATACTAGGACTAGCCCCACTCCAGATCCCCTCTGATTTGCTGCGCCATCAACGTATACCTTCTAAGATAAAGGTTCTTATAGGGAGACATGCCAACTGATATTCCACCCATGCCTTGGTTCTCTGCTTCTTCTTCCAACGAGGATTCGGCAAACTCAGCCACCAGATCTGCGAGAACCTAGCCCTTGACAGAGGTGCGCGGCATATACTTGATGTCAAAAGCCCCTAGCATTGTCCCCCATTTGGCAATCCTCCTTGTGAAATCAGCACTTCGAAGTAACGCTCGTAGTGGAAGTTATGTTAACACCACAACGGTGTGTGATTGGAAGTAATAAGGTAACTTATGTGTAGCATGCACCATCACCAAGATGGCTTTCTCTAGTGGCAGGTAACAGGCCTCGGCTTCATGTAGTGACTTGTTCACATAGTAAACCGACCTCTGCACCCCATTATCAACCTGTATCAACACTAAGCTCACCGCATGGGAGGCCACAGCAAAATAAGCAAACAAAACTTCGTCCACCTCGGGCCTTGACATAATGGGCGGCCGAGAAAGGTATTCCTTTAATTGTCGGAAGGCCAGGATGCACTCCTTGGTCCATTCAAATCCCTTCCACTTGTTCAATAACTGGAAGAAAGGTCTGCACCTGTCTGCTGACCGAGAGATGAATCAGTTTAGAGCAACAGTCATCCCTGCTAGCTTCTGAACCTCTTTGGGATTTCGTGGCGGTTGCAGGTTGTTGATTGCCTTAATCTGGTTGGGGTTGACTTCAATTCTGTGGTGTGTGACCATGTAGCTTAAGAACTTCTCTAATCCGACACCAAATGAACACTTGGAAGCATTAAGTCGCAGCTTGTGCCTCCTCAAGATTTCAAAGATATTTTTAAGGTCAATAACGTGTTCGGACTCCAGCTTACTCTTAACCACCATGTCGTCTATGTAGACCTTAATGTTCTTTCCTAACTGTGGCTCAAACATCCTGGTCATCATCCTCTGGTAAGTAGCCCCTGCATTTTTTAAACCAAAAGGCATCACCTTGTAATAGTAATTCCTAATAGGAGTGACGAAAGCCGTCTTTTCTTGATCATTCAAGGCTAGTGGTATTTGGTGGTCGCCCTGGAAGGCATCTAAGAAACTCATCCGAGAATGGCCTACAGTTGCATCCACCAGTTGGTCTATCCGAGGCATAGGGAAAGGGTCCTTTGGACAAGTCTTATTTAGATTTGTGAAATCCACACACACTCGCCATTTCCCACTCTTCTTCTTCACTACCACTGTGTTGGCCAGCCACTCAGGGTAGAACACCTCCTTAATAGCCCTAGCCTGATTAAACTTCACCACCTTATCTCTTACAGCATTAGAGTGGTCCTTAGATGAGCGCCAAGGCGATTGCTTTTTGGGGGTGACAGAGAGGTTGACATTCAAATGGTGACATATGAAACTCGGATCCACCCCGGGAGTTTCATAAGCACTCCACGCAAACACATTTATGTTCCCCATAGGAAACGCTAACAACTTTGCCTTCTCCTAAGGGGGCAGCTAGGCCCCAACCTGAAAAAACTTCTCAAGATCATCCCTTACAGCGATCTTTTCCAAATCTTTACACTTCGCCTCCTCAGCTAGCCCATCGGCAGATAGGACTGGGGCCTGTGATTGTTATGAGCCCCTCTCAGCAGAAGCCGAGGACTAGGCCCCAAGTTGATGCAAAATGGCGGCCACCAGGCACTGCCTAGCCATGGATTGACTCCCAACAAGCTCTTCGATTTGGTCCCCAGATGGGTATTTCACCTTTTGATGTAAAGTGGAGGAAACAGCCCCCAAGGCGTGAAGCCAAGGTCTTCCCTCGATGGCCATGTAGGGGGAATAGGCGTTCACCACAATAAAATTTACCTCCACCACTTCTGACCCTGCCTGCACGAGTAGTCTAATTTGACCCTTTGGAATGACAACTTTTCCATCAAAGCTCACCAAGGGCGAATCATAGGCTGTTAAATCCTTAGGCCTTAGGTTCAGCCCTTTGTACAAGTCAGGGTACATGATCTCTACCCCACTGCCTTAGTCCACCATCACTCTCTTCACATCGTACCCTCCTATCCTGAGGGTGATCATTAAAGCATCATCGTGTGGCTGTAAAGTTCCCACCTTGTTCTCATCCGAAAAGCTTAATGCTGGTCGGGCCTCCATTCTTGCCCTCTTCGGCATTTTGTTAGATTCCTCAACGGGTAGCTGAGTTACAGACATCACCCTAGAGGGCTGCAAGCCAATTCTCCAGGGAGCAGCGAAGATGACGTTGATTGTGCCTAACGAGGGCCTTGAAGAAGCGTTCACTTGAGCCCCTAACCTTGATTGGTCCCCCTGCCTGTTGGGCCGGTACAGAAACTGCTGTAATCTTCCCTCTCTGACAAGTTGCTCCAGATGATTCCACAGAGTTTTGCAGTCCTCGATGGTATGTCCCTGCTCCTGGTGATATTGGCAGTGAAGGCTCTGGTTGCACCTCGAAGGGTCTCCTCCCATTTTGTTCGGCTATTTGAAGTATGGCTCATTCTTGACCTTCTCCAAGACTTGATGCACTGGTTCTTGGAACACCACGTTAACTGCCTGGGGAGTTGTGGACCTAGACTGCCTAGCAAAATCCCTCCGGGGTCTGTTATGGTTGTATCGGTCCAACCTGAAATCCCCCCTCTCCTGAGGGATAGCCTTACCTTTCCCCTTGCCTTGCTGTTGGTCCTCCTCGACTCTCTTATACTTATCAATCCGCTCCATGAGCTTGCGAACATTGGTTGCAGGCTTCCCAGTCAAAGACTTCCTCAACCCATGCTCTGTAGGTAGGCCAACCTTGAAGGTCCTGATGGCCACATCGTCAAAGTCACCGTTTATCTCATTGAACATTTCCCAGTATCTGTCCGAGTACGCTTTCAAGGTTTCCCCTTCTCATATGGACATGGACAACAGGGAATCTAGGGGCTGAGGGACCTTATTGCAGGTGATGAAACGAGACCCAAAGGCTTGGGTGAGCTCTCTAAAGGAATTAACAGAACCTGCAGCTAGGTCATCAAACCACCTCATCGCCATAGGCCCTAGACTAGAGGGGAACAGCTGGCACATTAGGGCCTCATTTTTGGAGTGCACACCCATCCTCTGATTGAAGTGGCTCACGTGTTTCACAGGGTTAGTTCGATCATTGTACATGGTGAATGTGGGCTAGGTGAACCGCCAAGGAAGCACCCCCTCCTCTATTCTGCATGTGAAGGGTGACCTAGAGATTTGGTTGAGCGCCTTGCTCATTGCATTGTTTCCCCTGTTTTTGGAGAATGAACTCCTGTTTCTGTGCTCAAGGTGGTGATCTTCGACATATGAGAAAGACTCGCTGGGAGGGGTTCTCGATCTGCGTCTATAGCTACCATCCCTTTCACCGTCAGAAGAAGAGTTAGAACTGGAGGGAGTTCGCTTTCGCCGTTCATGGCATAGCTTTCTCTTTAGATGGTCAATCTCCAGTTGTAGGGCTCTGGTATCTTCCTCATGAGAGAGATGGCTCTTCCCCCGGGACTGGCTCCTATTGGTCTGTGTAGTATGCACACTCCCCTCCCAGTCCCTTCTTCACTCGAGGTTGACAAAATGATTTACAAGTTGAGACCCCATAGATTCTGTCTGGTATGGACCTGAACCTACCATATCTGAACGTTAGACTCACTATAACACCAGAATTTCCCATAGACGACGCCTATTATAAGGACCGAGTTTGGATCCTAAGCCCAAAAAATGAATAGGCTTGGGCCTAAAAAGCCCAAAGCAATAAATTTATAGAGAGTGGGTTGGAAAACTGGGCTAGAATGAGTTGTATGGCTAACAAAGTGGATTCAAATGACATGATCAGAAAGGTAGATGGATTTCAACTGAAGAAAGTCGTCCTTGGACCCGTCCGAGGAGATCATTTCTTGTATATTTATTTTAAGTATGATTACACAATCATTTCCTGACTGCTATAGTGTTTCTCTTTAGATTTCTCTTTCTAATTTTTGATCCCTTTTTTGTCAGGGGCCCCTTACATTATATATCTCTCTTCTAATGATCTTGACCCTCCATTTGTTAATCATCCAGGCCACTACTTGAGTGCTTGTCGCATCGGACACTTTTTCTGATCCTCTGTGAGTTAGGATAGCCAATGCAACACTGTTTAGGGGTTTTCTCCACATAAATGCGGCCAGAAAGTTAGCTGCAGAGCATTTAATGCGGTGGCAGCAGCCTTTCCTTAGATATTTCTTGGCTTCCACTCTTCCAGTGCGTCCGCAATGCAAGCCCCTAGTAGTGGAGTTTCCTGGAAGGTCACTTTGAGTGATAGGATATGCATTCGATCTGTGCTTAGCTTGTCCGAAGAGATATTCCTCCTCGGACCACCTTTCCCAACCTTTTCACTTGCATGTTACTTATGGGACTCTGAACTTAACACTCTCACTACTGTTTATCCATATTCGAACTAATCAACGTCCTTAGCGAAAGCCCAAGACCTAATATACAAATTTGGGCCCTTATCCCTACAATAATATTATAATCAATATATATATATATATAAAATATTATAATCAATCTGCTATGTCATTTTCAACTTGCCATAATTTTTTTTCTAAACAAAAAATTGCCATAATTTGTTTCTATATTGTTTTGTTCTTGAAGATATTAGATATTTTCTCTATAATTTTATTGTATTTTTCTTTCTTCTTTTACCCTAGGACCCTTAGAGCGTGTTTGGTTTGTCAGTTTAAACATTAGTCTTCAGTGTTTAAACACTAAACACTAGTGTCCAAAAACAAAAAAAAAGGCGTTTGGTATGCCATTCCTGTTCAGGGATTGTTTGGAAAACAGTGTTCAAAAATTAGTGTTTAAAATGATATTTTTGAAATCATCTCCTACCAGTTTTTAAACAGCAAAAACTAGTGTTTCAATGGCAATTGTGTAATTATCTTGAACATTGTATGGCCCACCTGGACAGACATCAAAAGCTGTACTGTCTCCTCAATCTCACCCATACAGTCCTAGCGGCATTAAAAAAATATTTTTTGAATAAAAAAATATTTTTTGAATAAAAAATATTTTTTGAATAAAAAAATGTTTATTTTGGTCAAAGGTGTCAGTTTTTTTTTTTTTTTAAAATCAAACACCCATACCAAACACATTTTTATGTTTTTTTAACACTGAAACATGTTATTTAAACTATGATACCAAACAAATTTTTTTATTTTATAAACACTAAAAACACGTATTTCAACAATACTTTTTAAACTATAATTTTCACATCTTTTTAAACAACAATTTTTGAACTCTATGATCAAACGGGCCCTTAATGGCCTTGCACATAATTTAGTCCATTGGGCTTCTTTTTGTATGCATTGAATACTCTAAACCGTCAACTCTATCCTCATTTGAGCTCTTGTTAATATTGATGGGCCAGTTCCCCAAATCTCCTCATTTGCTAGTTGTCTTCCATAAAATTTCTCTAATTTACCCAAAAAAAAACCTTGCCAAAAACTTTATAAGTCAACTAACATCTTTTGACGTTTTCAACATATATAATTGTCTAGAATTCAAATCCTCTCTTTCCCAAAAGGACAAGAAGTTTAACTGTATGCCATATTGACATCATTGGCTAGTCAAGTGGCTACAAAAATATCACAATTTATCTGCCGTATTTAACAACACTTACAATGACATTAATTATTTACCACAACACCGTCTCACCCAACATTGCAATTTACAACCAACAGTCATACCACAATTGCCGATGCCAAACAAATGAACACGTAGGATGAAAAATAATAACAATTTGTAACTTTGTATTAGAAGTATAGAAACTATATCTTGAACCAAATCATAACAACTTGTATAGAACCTATATCTTGAACCACTTCACTACAATCTTTTCGATAATCCATTTCCTGAACTAACAATATAACTTTTTGCATACTTTCTTTTGAACCTGGTCCTTGAACTTCTTTCTCTTGAAGTAATAATTGGTTGAAATACATTGACTGTTGATTACATTTTTTTGACCGAAACAAGGTAGAATAGTATATTTAAATAAACAACAATTACAAAAGGTATGAGGAAGGGTCCTGAGCCATGCAGGCCTACCCGATAGCCTGGGCACAAGGATAAGGACAAGGACATACTACCCACTGCCATAAGCAGAAAAAATGTATAAAATACAAAACAAAAGTTGAACACTGAACACTGACAAAGCACAAGGACAAGGACTGTTGATTACATTGAACACTGACATAGCTTATGTCAAACCCCATATTTTTCACATAAACAACTTCCCTTAGAGCACCCACAGTAGACGTGAGATATGTGCTAAATGCTAAAAATTTAGCACATATCTCACACCAAGCACAAAAATCAGCTCCCATCAGCCATGGTATATGTGCTAAAATTATACCACTTATGTCCGTACCGTTGCAAATTTGCAACGGTACGGACAGATGTGGTATAACTGAATAATGTTTTATATTCGCTTCTCTCTCCTCTCACTTCTGTCTGAGCTCTTGATTTCTTCTCTCTCTCTCTTCTCCCATCAGACCCAAGCTTCCCTCAACAGCTCAACAGAGGAGAACAAATGACACTCCGATCGGATCCAAGGAGAAGTAGATAATCTTCATGGGCGAGGCCCCTCCGCCGTCTTCATCGCCATCGTCATCACCGTCGGAGGCGCGAATGGCATGGGCGAGGCCGCTCCGATCGGATCATCGCCATCGTCATCGCCGTCGAAGGCGCAAGCGGAATGGGCGAGGTCACTCCGATCATCCACATCGCCACTCCGATCGGATCATCGCCGTCGGAGGTGCAAGCGGCATGGGCTAGGCCACTCCGATCATCCACATCGTCATCGCCGTCCACTCCGATCCTCCACATCGTCATCCCCATCGTCATCGCCGCTCCGATCTCGCCGATCTCTCTCTCTCTCTCTCTTTTGGTGGTTGGTTGTTTTGATTATTGCTGGTTGGCTGACTTTGGTTGATGGTGGTAGGTTGATCAGGTGGTTGTGAGATTTGGGTTGATATTGGTGTTTGAGTTTGGGTTGATCGGTTGGCTGATTTTGGTGTTTGTCTGAGTTTTGTTTGTTTGTTTTTTTTTTTTTTTTTTTTTTTTTGGGTAGCAGTGGCTGATATTGGTGGTCGGTGGTTGATCTGTAGGGGTGGCCGGTGGTTGTGGGCTGTGGCGGTTGTGGGTTGTTGATGCTGTTGCTGTTGTTGTTTTTTCTTTTTTTGGAAAGTGAATAATATATTATTTTAATGTGTAGTAAATATTATTTTAATGTATAGAATTAGATTATAAAACATCTGATAAATAAGATGTTGTAAAATAATGTGGTAAAATAATAAAGTAGGTGTTTGATGTGGTAAAATGACATAATATTTACACTATCTGCTACGGATGCTCTTATTACGTTTGCCCTTATGAGAATAACTTATTTAGTTTTTTTTTTAAAATTAAAGCGTACTAAAATATATTTTACCTATATCACAACAAAAAGTAAAATTTTAAAAAATTATACATAAAAGTTAAAGAGTGTACTTAAAACAGTTGTTAATAAATCATATTATAAAAGTTTTAATATCATTTTTATGAGAAATATAAAAAGTTGATAAAAAATTTAATTACTTTATCATTTTTCCATAATATGTTTCTAAAAATAATTCTTAAACCAATATCCTTAGGTCATTCATTAACATTTCCCAAATAGGTGGCAATCATTTTAATGAAAGCTGATTCCTTCCCGGCTTGTAAAGGTTTCGAAAGATTCATTAGCTACCCTTCTTCTTCTCTATTTGTTTAGTCTACCGGGTGGTTTATTTATTCTTTGAGGGAATATTGGACATCCAATTGCTCGAAGTTATAGATTGTGACCATTGGGATGAACAATGTAAGATGAATATGTTTTAAGAATTCAATATGTTTATTTGAAGTAAGATTGACATAATTCTCAACCCTCTCCTGTTGTTTTTTATTTTTGGTATGCAATGGAGCTCACATCATGCTTACATGAGATTCTACTTATATTTCACTTTTATATGTGTGAAAGATTAGCTCTATAAATCCACCACACGCCGCAGTCCGCACATACTTCCTATAGTGGCGACTGGCGAGTTAGAATTTTACTTCTGGAAGGGCTATCACTCGTACGTGCATACAAAACGATATTTTCATGTTAGAAAACACATAAATCAAAAAATATTCGTCATATTGTGTTTAAATAAATAAGTCATATTATGGGTTCCAATTAATTCAACTGATAAAGTTTTTAATGATTGTATAAGAAATTTGAAGTTCAATCCCAAATCGGACATCATAGCTAGGTAGAAACTCTCTCAAAAAAAAAAAAAAAAAAACCATGCTGTAATTTTTTTTTCATATTTGAAATTTCACTTATATTCACATATAATATTTTTGGTAATATGATAAATCTCAAGTACAACTTATGTCGGTTTTTTTTAAATTCATAAAATTATATAATCGTAATTGTATTAAATCATATAGTAACTATTTGTTAATCTAGAGTTCTATGGTTTAACATAAAATTATATAATCGTAATTGTATTAAATCATATAGTAATTGTGGGGATAAAGGCCCAAAATCATGTATTGGGCTTAGGGCTTCACTTGGGACAATTGACGAGTTTGAGAAGGGGAAAGGTTGCTAAAGGGACCCCCAATTAAGTTCTCGTAAACAATGAATATGTGAAAGATGGTCCGAGGAGGAACACCTCCTCGGACGTGACAGAAGTAGCTCAAATGCATAATTCTAGTAATTAGAAGGCCCCTCTGAAAGGCCCTAAAGGCAGGAATGTGCCACTTAAACATACAGGGAAGAAGAGAATACAAAATATCTAAAGAAAAACTGCAACCGCCGCATTAAATGCATTGCAGCTACTTTTCTGGCCGCATTTATGTGGAGAGGACCTTTGAACAGTGTTGCCTTAACTACCTCAACTCACAGAAGGCTGAAGGGGGGTGTTTGATGGGACAGGTACTCAAGTGGGAACTTAGATGACGGACAAGTGTAGGATCAAGATGGCCCGGAGAGGGCTATATAACGGGAGAGATCCCCACAAAAGAGAGGATTCGAAAAAAAGGAAGGGGAGGGGAGATAGAAGAATTGTGGTCTCCTCGGATTGAAAGCCCATCGAAGCCAATGTCTCTTATTCATGTTTGATTGCCTTTTACCCCCATACAAGCCGTTGTACAATTTATTAAAACCCAGTCCTTCGATCCACTCTCTACAAATTTATTGTATTAGGCTCATTGGACCAAGGCTCATACATTTTGGGTTTGGGCCCCTAATCGTGACCCTACAGTAACTATTTGTACATCTAGAGTTCTGTGGTTTAACTTGTAAATGATATCAAATTATAGAGTTTATTATATAATTAGTACATACTAGAAAATATACATTTTTACGGACAAGAACAATTTACTAATTAGATATAAACATTTGTGCTTTTAACACTTTTGAAAGGTATAATTTTTAAAAAATATATATAATTGTTGAACCTTAATCAAACAAACATTGATTTTAAAGTAAAATATGAAGTTACTTTAAGATTATTTATTTATTTATATAATCACTTTAAGATTAATATATCATCTGCTTTAGAAAGCACCATCCATGATGTCTCCTATGCCCAATGCCACCAACAAGGTTCTCTAGAAACAAAAACTGTCTTGATTTCTCAGCATAAAAAATAAAACTGTCTTGATTTTCTCACTCAGTCACAACATGGGCAATGATAAATAATGTACATCCCGTCATCCATTCGTGGGGCAGTATTGAAATAAATATTGCATGTAAATTAACTTATAAGCACTCATTAAAAAAAAAAGTAAAATAAATAAATAAAATGAAAGTTAACGGATGCTCTAACGAGATTGGTTTATGAAATATTTTTTGAAGTTTTTTATGAAAAAAATAATTAATTTGTTTGATGACTTCTTATATTTTTTTGGTATCAAACATTTCTTAAAATGATTAAATAACAATTGCCCTAAAGATACTTATTAACAAGACATCTAAAGACGAAGATATATACATTAAATGTGGAATCAATTTCAATAACTCGCAAAATTTAAAATTTTAAAAATAAAAAGAAAATAAGAATTAAACATGTTGGGTACTTAGTCCATCTACTAGAATGGGTTACAACTTTCAAATCCATTTAGGGGGTGTTTGGTTCGCCGTGATGTTACATTACATCGTAATATTACGTTATTGTAATTTTACATTAATACAATCTCAATACAATAATACATTGTTTAGGAAAGTTATGGGATTAAGATGATGTGATATATTTTGTAATTTTAAATTATGGTAATGTTAGAAAAAGTAAAATAAACAAAAATCTTAATGTCACATCAAAGACACATAATAGCGAACCAAACTTGTGACCAAGAATGCATATTTGAATTGTTATTGATAGTGAACAAAAAACTAACCTAGCTCCAATTCGTCCGTCAAGTTGTCCAAGGAAGGATCATCCACCCAGAATATTGTACGTCCAAGGTCATAACGAAGGTTTAGTTTATGAGTGCCTTCGAAGATGTCGTCTAAGACCAAAAGGGTTGTCCAAGACTAGAAGGGTTGTCTAAGACCAGAAGGGTCATCTAGGACCAAAAGGGTTGTTTAAGACCAGAAGGGTCGTCCAAGACCAAAAGGTTCGTCTAGCCCACGAAGTGACCTGGACGACCACCCAACACTTACAGATTTTTAGAGTGAATTTCTACCCAAAGCTTATAATTCCGACCACATTCTACTATTCTAAAGTGGGGGTGAATTCCTTATTCTTCGCCCTAACTTTTCACTAAGTTCTTAACTTCTCATAACAGTTATAGAAATTAAGTCTGAACCTTCTAACTTCCACCCATGTAGGGGAAGTTACCAAACAAGTAACCACTCCAAAACTTACTATAAAAGGACTCAGCCATATCAATTCAAGGTAAGTTTTCACCACTCCTATAGTTGGAATTCCTGAATTCAAGAGAGAAAACTAACTTAAGCATTGGAGGGTTCTTGATCGGTTCACCCTGGTCACCTTTGATCTTGTGTTTCTTTCTTTTCAGACCTTCCAAGTAATCACAAGCCCATTGAAGCCCGAAACATTCAACCTATTGGTTTTCTGTACATCATCAGTTATCATTAGTAGAACTCTTTAACTTCTGTGTATATGGAAGTGTAACTTTAGAGTTTTTCTTCAAACACACAAATTAACTACCTTTTTTTATGATGAAGAAAACTCTATTTGTTGAGTTATCCATACCACTTTCGCATGGACCTATCATAGCACAATTGGCAAATAATTATTTAAAATAAAATAATTTTTTTTTAAGGTCCAAAGGAAATTTGTGAGGAATCTAGGTGTTTGAAATATCAAATTACATGAAATACGACAATTGAAAAGCCCAATTCTTTACATGTGAGTAAAATTTGTGTTTAGTATAATTCGATCCATTTTTTCCTCCTCAAAAGTGACTCTGGATGTGCACTTTAATTTTTTTTCTCTGCCTTCTCAATTCGTCTTTCTCTCTCGCTCTCTTTCAATGTCGATTTTGTTTGTGATATACCTTAAACTTAGAGTGCGTTTAGGAAGCGCGTTTTGCACTTCCCAAGTCTGCGTTTTCACATTTTTCCTTTTTTTTTTTTTTTTTTTTTTTTTTTTGAGCCGTGATTTTTGACTTTTCTTCTGTGCACAATGCACACTAGTGGGTCACGTGCACTATTTACGGGACCCACAAACTTCACTTTTTAGCAACTTTTTCATTAAAAATGGGTCCCACGGCACTATTCACACATTTAAAAATTATTTTGCTACAGTATTTTCAGTTTTCAACAAAATGAGCTGTATCCAAACGGACCCTTAATGTAAAATGTTCCGAACAAAAAAAGAAAAAGAAAAAGAAAAAAGAATTTGGATATTTTTTCATTTTATTTATTTTTTGCCTCCAACTTTGACATCACTTTTCAACATTTCAACTATTCCACGTAAGTAGAAAATCCAGCTTTTGAATAGTTAAGGGAATATGTGTTTAAATAATAATTTTTAATTTTTTTGAAAATATGTGTAGGTGAAAAAGTGTGTAAAAATATGTGTAATATTATTTAAAAATTGAAAATATATGTTTAAGTTTATATACCAAATGGGCCATAAGATTTCATGTAATTTGGTTCTTTACGTTTGATTTTTTATTTATTTTTATTATTTGTCATTAAACTCCAAAATTTATAAATATTTATTATATTAACAATTATTTTTCAATTGTCAAATCTATCATTGACATCAATTTTATATAGTAAGATAATGCAATAAATTGTGAAAATTATTGTATACGTGTAAACTTATTATCCGTTGTAACTTCCTCATTTATGCAGAAATAAAACAAAATAAAGTATATGGTGGGTTCATGAATAAGTAGGCCAAAGTGGATGATGGTCAATAGAGCAGGATCGCAGTTGGGAAAATCTTGATGTTAAACATCTAGATTCCACTTTGACATTACCTTTTAACATGTCAACTGATGGGATTGACAAGATCACCACTCCTAGACGAAGCCACCGAGAATGACGAAGTCATCTTGACAGATGGAGCAACCAATCATCACTGACGAGGATATGAAAGTCATTCAATATAGTCAGTAAATGACTCGGGCAGTTACAAAGCCAGCTATGGAGGCCGTTGGGAGCCCATTAAAGCCCACATTACAGAGAATAAGGCGTTACCCACAAGAGCATTAAAACCACAATAATAGCCCTAACAGCTAGAAACAATGAGAATATGTATATATAGCCCTCAAAACCTCCAACAGAAGGTACATACACACTTACAAAACATACCTAGTTATTCTTACATTCTATTATCATAAACTCCATATACTGACTTTGGCATCGGAAGCGTTGTGGCAGGCACCACACTGGTGACCATCTTAAGAGATTGTTACTTCCATTGTGACGCAAGCGAACATCCGACTCCATATGGACGAATTCACTACGACTGACGAACTTGTGCTTCATCATCAACTTTTTCTTGTATGCATAAAATTTGGTTCTTAAAAAGTTAGATTTCATACTATTAAGGTCTTTAGCTTTCAAATTTCTTGCATTTCCTCCTTAAACCCCAAAATCTCAATATTTTTTTTGCTATTAACATTTATTTGTCAATTGTAAAATCTACCACCAATATTAGTTTTATATGATGAGATAATAAGTTGTGAAAAATATTATATACGTGTAAACTTGTTGTCCACCTTAACCACCTCATTATATATATATAAAAGAAAGAGAAATTTTAGGAGCAAAAAAGAATTTCAAAATATTTTTAAACATTATTTTTTAAAAAGAATTTCACACATTATTTTTAGTTTTGACGGGTTTGGGTATAATATATATTTTTTGGACCTATAATGAAATAAATGAATTAATATCTCAGTTTTTTTGTGAAAAGTTGGCATTTTTATTGTGCAGGTACATGAACTCTAGAAGAAATGGTATTTCGTGAATAAGCTGGCCAAGTGAATGGTGGTCGACAAAGCAAGAGCTCAACTGGATACATTTGGACTCCACTTTTATTTATTTATTTATTATTATTATTAGGAACATACTCCACTTTAAGTCCTTTAATGTTACTTTTTAACATGTCAACTGTTTGGCATATGCTCAAAATCCGGTTTTTAAAGATTTAATTTTCATACAATATGTTTCTTTAACATTCGGATTTCCTGCATTTATTATTTGTCCTCCTTAAACCCCAAACTCCATTTTGTTTTCTATTAAAAAATAATTTTCCATTGTCAAATCTATCCCCAATTGTTTTATATCAATTTTATATAGTAAGATAACTCAAAAATTTGAAAATTTTTGTGTAAGTATAAACTTATTTTATATCAATTTTATATAGTAATATAACTCAAAATTTTGAAAATTTTTGTGCAAGTATAGACTTATTATCCCCCATAGCCAACTTATATCTAAAAAGAAAAAAGAAAAAAAGAAAAAGAAAAAGATGGTAATTTTGTGAATAAATAGGTCAAAGTGGACAACATTTAATAAAGTAAGAGCTTAACTAGGAGAATCCCGATATTAAACATCTGGATTTCACTTTAATATTACTTTTCATCATGTTCATTTCACGTGTGCACAAAATCCAGTTCTTAAAGAGTTAGATTTCATATA
Organism: Quercus tomentella; assembly: GCA_028535165.1. Classification (NCBI taxonomy): domain Eukaryota; kingdom Viridiplantae; phylum Streptophyta; class Magnoliopsida; order Fagales; family Fagaceae; genus Quercus; species Quercus tomentella. Next base: position 41,143,025 of record JAPQVY010000100.1, on the reverse strand, counting down.
ATCCGGTAATTTAATATTCAGATTTCATTCATTTATTATTTGCTTTCCTTATACCCAAAACTGACATTTTTTTTTATTAACAATTATTTTTCAATTTTCAAAATCTATGACCAACATCAGTTTATAGTACAATAACTCAATAAATTGTGAAAAAATATACACTCGTTTCTTAAAAAAAGAAAAGAATCCTATCAAAAAAAGAAAAGAAAAAAAAAGAATGGTAATTTGGTGAATAATCATGCCTAAGTAGATAGTGGTCAACAGATCAAGAGCTGCTGGGTCCAAATCCAAAAGGCCGAAACGAAAAAAAAGTAAAACTAAAAAGCAAAAACAAATAAAAAAATGGGTAATGACGTGTGCAAGATCTTCTTTCGGCTCTTCTTCTCCGATCCCTCACTTTCCATTCGTAGGCTCGTAGCCCTTCCAACCCAAACCCCTCTCACACTTTTTCACATATAATATACATATATATATATATATATATATATATATCTCTCTCTCTCCCTCTCTTCGCTTTTCACTTGCTGGATCTTCCCATGGCTATTTCAGGTTCTGATCCAATCTGGGTTTTCTTCTTCTTTCTTAATTATACTTTCAAATTCTCAAAATTTCGTCCATTTTCGGGTTTTTTGTGAACATATCAATATAACTTGACATGGGTTTTTCTCTTAGAAAGTTATATTTGATTCTTTACCTTTTTTTGGGTTGTTTTGGGTTGTTGAGATAATAGATGAGAAGTACAGAAATGAACAAAATTTCAACTAGCCCAATTAGTTTTGTAGGTTGGTTGGTTGGTTTGTTTGTTTGTTTGGTTTTTGGTTGGGTTAATTCTTTGGTTTTCATTTGGTTATAATGAAAAAATCTGGTAACTTTCGTAGTGGGTTCCTATTCTGAGCAACCAACATTAATTAAATTTAGTTAATGAACTTAAAGTTTTTATATGCTAGAGAACTCTTATTGTTAGATTATTTGTTTTAAGTTTTGGATGGAATTGCATGGTAATTGAATTCTTAGGAGTTTTGTTCTTAATGTGAATTTTACTTATTCTGGGTTCGGTTTTATTGTTTGTTTGAATAGGTGCTCTTGACTTAGATTGGCAGAGATGGATGAATTAAATTGCAATGCAGATCCATTACTGTTTGTCTTGTACACCGGATAAGATTTGCATATTCCACAGTTGTATCTTTGGTCACCACCGCAATCGAGAGTAACTTTCTTGCAAAGGCGTTATCAGCTTACTGATAATTTTTTTCAGTTAAGTTGGTACCGTCTTTACAAAATGCCATATTTTATACAGAGACTTTATAATACTTGCCGAGCCTCGTTGTCTCCCAATGGACCAGTCTCAGAGGAAGCTATTGAGAAAGTTCGTGCTATGTTAGGTAAAAGGATCTTTTCATTGCCTTGTATATATTTTCAAGCTTATGTAACCTGCACTTGAATTCTACTGCTCATATTCTCATTTGCGGCGTAATCTTGTTTTTTAGTTGGAATGTTTGAGATACGGATATAGATACCGTTTGAATTAAAATGTTCAGTTTCACCAAGAAATCCTAATTATGAATCACAAAACATTATTCAAAGTAGTTATTTCCGGGACAAATACTTTATTAGCTAGGTGCTTTTAAAGTAAACTCAATGATTGACCAAGAATTGTTCAATTCTAGTATTGGCACACAAACATAGAGGGGCAATTTGGGTCACTCAAACTACTTCGAGGGATCCAACTCAACTAAACTAAGCCTTAAAAATCCCAGTAAAATTGGGTTGGCTATGGATTCTGATGAACTAATTTGGGTCTGCCACATGTATTTTTTTCTGTCATTCTATCATCTTTTAAAACTTTTGTTTTGGGATAAGCATTGATTTTATCACTGATATCTACCTCATGCATAAGAAAAAACACAAGGTAGCCTAAAGAATTTCCATAAAAAAGTACAAGCAAAAGAAAGCTACTCAGTGAACTATGTAAGAGAACCACTATCATTAATACCAATGAAATTTGACCATTCACGAAGTAATATAATGACATAAATTTGGTTTTTGATACTTCTATGTCTTCAAAAGTATAAGAGTTCTGCTCACTCCACAAAAGCCAAATCTGACACAAGGGAGCTAAGTTCCACATGGAAAATTATTTACTGAACCAATTATGCCAACCATTCAATAGATCAACCACTCTATGTGACATCACCAAATGAACTCAATAAAGCCTAAAAACATAGCTCCACATCACATAAGCAAAACCACAATGAAGTAGCAAATGATCCATTGTCTCTCCACTTTGCCCACACATGCAACACCAATCATCCAAAATGATTCCTCTCATTAAGATTATGGCTCATCAAAATCTCCCTCCATGACACTGTCCACACAAAAGATGCAACCTGCCTCTATGATTTGGCACACTAAATTCCTCTCCATGAAAAATAAATCTTCTTGGGTTTGTGCAACGCACCATAATAAAATCAAACGTCATATGTCCCTGTTCCACTCAGTTGTCCTATCTAGGCCATTGCTTCTTGGCTTATTGGAATACAATAATCCCAATAGGGAAGTGATAGAATCCTATTCCCAATCATTGAACTGTCTGGTGAACTAAACAATCCAATGTTTCTCACCCCCATCGATATTGCTTTCCAAATATGAAGTGACAAATTCATCCGGATTTGCTGCTAACAAGTAAAGTCCTAGTACAATTTCTTCAAAAGTTGATCCCTGCACTACGGATCATACTAGAAATTGCTCTATCTCCAATCCCTACTTCAAAATGGACATTGTTAGCAAAACAGTCCCACCATGCTCTATTACCCTTCCATAAACTACAACTGTGTGTGCGACCCACTGGCTTCATTGTGCAACCACCCCATCCACTACTTTAAAGCAATACCCTTCCATAAAGTACAACCTATCTTAAACCTTACTCTCCCTGATTAATATATTCTTATTCATTACCTCTATCCACATTATTTTTGGCCTTTCCCTCAACTCAAATCAAGCAACTCTTTCTCATTCGGAATTTGGGATCTCATATTGAAAATTCATGGGTTATCCCGCTGATAAATTTCCAACAGGCATAGCCATCAACAAAACTGCACCTTTTTAGAAACTTTTTGGATAGGAATTTTTGCTGATTATTAATGTTTTTAGGTTTCTTTATTGTGGGCCTTTCATTTATTTCTTCAACATTACAAGCAATTTTGAGATGATGTTGCATTTGTTTTTTCAGATCTTGTTAGGAATGTACTTTTCTTATCATGTGATTTATATTCTGTTTGAGGGTCAGAATATCAGATATATTTAGGGCTCACTTTTCAAATACAGTTATTAATCATCCAATAAGAGAAGATTGCCCATTTTTTACATGTTATTTTATTCAAAACAAAAAATGTGTTTGTTTTTGGATTTATGCATGTCTTTTTTGTGTATTCAGTATAATTAGGTTAAGAATTGTCCATTGATTACTCACTTGTAATTGTAATTCTGGGAAGCTGAAATGCTGTCTTTGTCTGGTATTGAGACCTATAAGCCAAAGAGTCCCAGAATGTGGTCATGTCATTTTGTTTGACATGCATCCATTCAATGCATGCCCGCATTAAAAGAAAAGTTATAAATAAGCATTTGTGGTTACAGAGGTGGGGGTTGCAAAATTTTTGATTGTATGTTAAAAACTGCTGAAATTGGAATGGTTGCAATCAAACAATTCTCATTCAAGACTGTTAATGTGTTTTATTACTTATCAAAAAAATACTTTTAGTGTGCGTTTGACATTGGCTTAAAAAGCCAGTTTTTTTTTACTATTTAGTTTATTTTTGGTACTATTCATGGGTCCCATTGCACTTTTTGGTATATTCATGGGTCCTACTGTACTATTTTAGTTACCTTTTAGCTTTATCTACGTAATTTTTGGCAAAAAGTTTTCAGTTTCAGCTAAATAAGCTGTTCCTAAACAGACACTTTGTGGTTGAGTTTGCTTGTGTGTGTTTTGTAATGATGCATCTTTTGATTTATTTGTACTAGTGTTTCCAAGGCTTGTGAATGTCTGTTATCAGCTCAAGTGTGTGAACATAAGATCTGGTTTAACTGTTGGATGCAAGTTGTTCCACATCTCTTTAAAGTTTTTTTTGAAGTGCTGTAGCAATTTATAAATGAGCAGAGTTTCTACTTCTTTGCTTTATTTTGTATACCCATTGAAATCCTAAATTACATCTTCTATGAAGTTCCTGATATTTACTCTCTTTCCATTTTGTTTATGCTTATTTAATTTCCAGTTTCTCATAATGCTGTCACCCCCTTCCATAATAGCTTTGCGCTTTTTAACGTAGACAATTTTATTTCAGACAAAATCAAGCCTTCTGACGTAGGTCTCGAACAGGAAGCCCAATTGGTACGCAGTTGGTCAGGTCCTGCGAGTGAACGTAATGGGGGCCATCAGTCACTACCTACAATCAAATACTTGCATTTACATGAGTGTGAAAGCTTCTCTGTAAGCACAAGGCTAAAATTCATCAGTTTTTAATTGCAAATCTGTTTTGAAGTATTCAGACTTGGAAGTTACACTTTTAGGAATTCTATTGATTGAACACAACATATATTTTCCATAAAAGTTGCACTTAGAATTTAAAAGGTTGAAAAACTTAATTAATAATATAATTTAAAAAGTGAAAACTAAATTACTAATAGTTACTCGTATTTAAAATTGTGTGCAGATAGGAATTTTCTGCATGCCACCTACCTCTATCATACCTCTTCATAATCATCCTGGAATGACTGTTTGGAGCAAGCTTGTTTATGGTACATTATATGTTAACTCATATGACTGGCTTGATATACCTGGGGCTGCTGATGCCTCACAAGGTGTGTTTTCTATAGCATGTCACAAGTCCTACTTGAGATGTTCAGCTCTGCATTTTAACCTCATAATTGTTGCTTTTCCGATAGTTTTATATAGTCCCATCCTGCTAGTTGGTCATGACAAGCAGTCATTTTGCTTATTTTATTTGGATCTTAATAACATTGCATTTCTCCTTTCTTTCTTTTGAAAGGCATAATAAGAGTTACATTGTGACTAGCATTTTTTTTATTAAAGAGAGAAGAAATATGCAATTTGGGAAATTCGCTGATAGCACAAGGGCAATATGGAGACTTAAATACTTTTTGGGGGCAAAAACTGCTGATTTTATTGTGGGTTGAAAAAGAGAGAGGATAAAAGAGAGAGATTTCATTAGTGAACTAAGGGTAATATAGGAATGTTGTACTTACCAATGAGTTGTAGGTCAAACTTACACCTCCTCCCCTTTTAATTTCTATGTGGAGGGTGAGGCCATGTTTTCAGAACCATTAGGTGAATGTGATACTTAACAATAAAAAAAGGAAAAGGAATGTTATACTTAACCAAGGACAAGTTAGTCAACGAAAAAAAAAGAAAGGGTCTAGTGTTAGGTCAAATATTGATTTTAGATTTGACTTTCATTTCTTCAATACTTTTATTTTATTATTATTATTTTTTTGGGGGGGGGGGGGGTTGTCATTTCTTTGAATCTCGAGGGAGGCTGATTGAATTTACCTTTTTTTCCCCATGGAAAACCACAATTTGGAAGGGCAGGTAGGGATATATCACAAGCTATGAACTTTGCTTTTTTCCACAGCTTTGTACAATGTTTGCTAATTAGAACAATTTTCGGAAACAGATACTTGTTTTATGTATATGATGTGGATTTTATTAATCATTTGGAGCTTGGGAGTCTTTTCTCAAACAGCTTATTGCTTTTTACTCTATAATGGAGCATTAAGAGGCCATGATTAGCTGAAGTGTAATTTTCTTAATGAAGTTAGAAAAGAAGAAATTGGTCCTTCTTTTGGTTAAATCTTCCACAAACCTTCTTCATTACTCCATGAGATAGTAGATAAGGGAGACAAGATTGAAGTGGCTAAGTTTTGACAATGAAGGAAATGACACATTTTATCCAGGATAGTGTTGAATATGTAGTTAAAGAATTCCGTATGTTAGGGCTCCATGTGTATTGGACATCAACTTACAAGGATCTCTGTTATTCTTGAGACACCATTTTTCAACATTAGAAAGGTCAGTATGGAGGGACCCCAAGTTATCAATGACTAGGGTTGCGATTGAGCTAAGTGGAATGAAGTATTAATAGTTAAAGTTAGTTACTTTAATTATTTATTTTACTTAGTTCAAGCTGAGAACTTGCCATTAAGGTAGTCCACCTTTTCAGGTTTGTTTCATTGAAAATTTCATGTAAATTCTGCTTAGTCCGTTAGGGGTGAATGCCCTTTGATTACCTGGCAACTATTTCTGGTGGGTGGGATCAGTTGCTCGTAGGTTTTACTTGCCAGAGGCAAATCCAAAGGGCTATTTCGAAAGGTTCCCTATGTTATCAAAAATAAAAAATTCATGTAAGCATGCCAATGAGCTGAGCTTAAATGACACCTCTTCCCTTGTAAGGGTAGGGTGGATGGTGAGTTTGTGCTTTCAAAACCTTCCGGGTGTGTATGTAACTTGAAATATAAAAAAAGAAAAATTGTATGCTCAAGCTTATTCATAAGCATGTGTGATTAACTCCATTCTTCTAATCCATGAGGAAACATCAAGGCTGAAACTTTAGAACTATAACCAAATAAGTCCCCAGTCTTTGTCACCTAATTTTTAGTGAAGCTGTTCTTAGCAATTTTGATCAAATAGAATAGATTCTCAATTTACGAATGTAAAATTGTGTACTTACAAATTGAATAAATGATTTCTGTACCTATATGTAGAAAAATAAAATATAGATAGATAGATAATTTTGCTGCAAAACTAGATTATTAAACTATAACCAAAAAAATTGGATATTTTTGCAACCATGCTCACAAACTTAGTCAAACCCATTTCAAGTTTCTACTGAGTTGCATATATGCCAAGTCCTTTGTACACAGCATTCTTGTGAGCTTGAGCTTGCCATGATTGTTTGATAAACAAACATAAAGAAGCCTGTTTCCCTCCCTTCCTTAGGTGAGTCTGAGTTTTCATGAATAGATTGGTTTTTTCTAGTCCTACCAATTGTGGAAAGAATGATTTTACCATGTTTATAAGGGTCTTCCAGTGGGTGAGAGATGGCAAGATTCTGTAATAAATGGCTTCAAAGAGAAATGTGCAATGCCAATGGATGGATCCTTTCCTGAGCAGATGTTAATGCTCTGTTTGGCTGCACTGGGGGAAAGGAAATGGAAAGGAAAACAGCAACAGAGGGAAGGGGGAGGGAAGGAGAAGGGGATTGCCTTTGTGTGTTTGGATATAGAGAAGAAAGGAGAGAAGAATGTGCTTTTTACTGGTTTGGTTTGTTGAAAGAACAAAATAAAAAGCATATCTTATATCTTAATCTGACTTATATGCCTTTATGTAAGAAATTTTTTGGAATGAAGTACAAGGGTACAAGGGGAATGGAGGTATTTCTAAAGTGCAAGATACTTTGTTCCCCTCCTTTTCCGCCCAATTTGCGTGGACAAAAAAATGTGGGCCTAGATGAAAATTGCATCCACCCACATTATCTCTCTTCCTCTTTCCCACCTAAAACCAAATGCGGGAACGTATTCGCTTTTTTCCCACCTCATTTTTACTTCCCTCCTATACCCATGGAACTGAATGATGTTTATTTACAGCTCCAGTTTCTTAGATCTCCACCACCACCACCCCCCCCCCCCCCCCCCCCCCCTTTTTTTTTGTATGACAGTGCTTTTGGCCATCTCATATATCATGGCAAGAAACCTCGTATTATTCCAAACCTGCCTTGTGATACAGATGGTTTCTACTACAGCTGTCCATTAGAAGCTGAGGCTTTTTTTTTTCCTTCCATGAAACAAACTAGTAAACATGCAGTAACTTAACCACGTGATCCTGGTTGAAATAGATTCTTGCATTTTTCATCCAGATACCATCTACCAATTTCCAGATTATTCCTTTTGTTCTTTAGGCCTTGAATCACCTTCGAAGAATCTACTTTGACATTAATTTTACTGAAACTTAGCAGTTATGCCAAAGTTTAATCATATTGCAACCCAATATATAAATATATATATATATATATATATATATATATATTCCCTATATGCAACCTGAGGAGTTGCTCTACCTCATGGTGGAGTTGTTGTAACTTCACTTTGGCACATCCTATACTGCATTGCCTTTTCTTTTATCATAAACAGTTGACCTTGCAATGGTAATCGACTGTATTAGATCAGCCTGCTTGATTGTGTGTAAAATGGGGGTTGACTTTATTAAGCAAATTGGATGTGTGAATCATACTCAGTAAGAATACAATGAGATCAGCCATGCTTGATCATATGCAAATTGGAAAGCCAGTAATTTGTCTCGATGCTTGATGGCCTGCATGGCCCTCGTACAGTAAAAGAAAAAAGAAGAATAGATTAAGCTTAGCATATTTGGTCATATTTTTATGTGTGTGAAAAGTGAACACATGGTCAATATCTCAAATGATTCCACAATATGAGGGTTTTTATTTTTATTTTTTTAATGGATTTGATGTTAGCATGTTTGTTATTGGAAAGGATAACTGCATTTTTCTATCGATATATTTAATCTCTCTACTTCCCAACTTTCCCCTTTTCTTCTCTTCTGTTCTCTAGCTGGGGCCTTTAATATTCAGTTTTGAGTTTATATTACAAGTTGTAATTGGCGGTTTTTCAGCAAGACCTGCAAAACTGGTTAAAGATCTTGAGATGACAGCACCCTCTCCAACGACAATTCTTTATCCCACAACTGGAGGCAATATCCACTATTTCAGAGCTGTAACTCCCTGTGCTATCTTTGACATCCTGTCTCCACCTTACTCTTCAGAACATGGACGACACTGCACTTATTTCCGAAAGTCTCCAAGGAGGGATCTACCTGGTATGAAATTTATGTGAATGATCAAATTATTGTCGTCTATTGCTTATTTTATTTCATTAAATCTCCAAAATTTGGAATTGCTAAATGGTATGTTATACCTCAACTCTAATAGTCATTATTGTTTTTTTTATTGGAGTCCAGGTGATTTTGAGTTGGATGGAGCTACGGTCTCTGAAGTGACTTGGTTAGAAGAATTTCAACCTCCTGACAACTTTGTGATTCGGAGAGGGGAGTACAAGGGTCCTGTTATTAGAACGTAATATTTCTTATTTGGTGTATCATGCAATTTCATTATCGATCTTGACTTTTATATTAAGAAACATTGAGGGAAATCCTGGTATATTAGTTGTCAATAGCCATGGCAGTAAGTCAGGTTCTGGCTAAATGTTAGGCATTTGGTTTGTACATATTAATACACCAATGTAGTCTTCATTTTACTGACCTCACTTTTAACTAGTGGATTAATAGTTTCTGGAAGATGAAAGAACTTGTGTCCTCTGACATTCTTCATAGAATTTGTTTGGTCAATGACAATAAGCTGATGAATCCTTTTGTTGTCCTTAGCTGGGCTGCCATGAGCTTAATTTCTACCTCACCTCTCCTTTTTGTTTGTTTTATTTCTTTCATTTTTTTTTTTTTCACTTCATTTATTTGAATTTGTTATTATTGGTCAGCAGTAGCGCCATGTTTTTTATACTAAAAATCAGTAAGTTGATTGATGAGACGCACAATCATTGGTAATTCTATCTGTGATTGATGCGAGCTGAAGTTGAAGACACACTCCATGCTTTGTGGACTTGCACTGAGCTTGATACTGTCTGGGCAGACCACTCAGTGTGGGATTTCCGAAATTCCATCGGATTTGCGGACTTTAAAGACCTGATTTCATGGATAATAACAGAGGGTAAGCAGCTGGATCTCTTTGCAATCACGGCATGGTCAGTTTGGAATCAAAGGAACTGGGATCGGGTACAAGCTACTTCTATTGATCTTCATCAGGTAGCCGCTGCTGCAAGAACCAGTTTGGACGATTTGCACTGGTCAAGACGGGCTGGAGTCTCAGAGGCGATGGGATGTTCAAACATCTCAAAACCACTGGCTACCTCCTCCAATGGATGTGATTAAAATAAATTTCGATGGAGCGACATGTTCAAAGAAGAAAATAGCTGGTATAGGTGTGGTGGTTCTAGATGTAAATGGCATGGTTCTAGCCTCATGCGCAAAGATAAAACACCAACCTTACAGGGCAGTGGAGATTGAATCTTTGGCAGCAGCTCCGGCCCTATCCTTTGCAATAGACCTTGGTTTTCGACACATTATTCTGGAGGGAGATTCATTGGAAGTAATACATGCTTTGCGAGAGAATACACAGTCCTTAACACCTTCGGGTTTACTGCTTGAGGATGTCAGAAGGTTTTCCCAAAATTTTGATATATTGTTATATTCTCATACAAAAAGAGATGGCAATGCTGTAGCTTATAGTCTGGCTAAATATGCTTTAAGCATACCAGATTTTTCAGCGTGGATGGAGGATGTTTTACCACACATTCATTTTATTGTACAACTTAGCTTGTTTACATTAATAAAGTTCAGTTTTTTCCCCCTCAAAAAAAAAAAAAAAAAAAAAAAAATCAGTAAGTATTCATGTGAAAGAACAAGAGCTTTAAGCCCAACATTGGTGAACGTATACGTGCTCACTGCTCAACTTCAGCTTTAGCTTATCAGGGTTGGTGGACTTCTCTACGAGCATGGAGTATTCACATCCGGCTGGGCAAAAGAAAACCACCCAAAAAAAAAAAAAAAAAAAAATTGTACATATTCTATGCTGATGTTCTTTGCAATTTGCACATATTAGGGGTGTGCATGGGTCGGGTTGGGTCGGGTTGAGGGGATTTTTTGACCCAACCCACCATGGTGGGTTAAAAAAAATTCAACCCAACCCAACCCATCACATAAGTCCAACCCAACCCAACCCAACCCACATGGGTCGGGTTGGATCGGGTTGAACCCATGGATTTGACAAATTTTATTATTATTATTATTAAATTAAGTAAAAAAAATATAAATATTAATATATTAAAAAAACCTAAAGATTAGTATCAATATAACTCCTTAAAGGCTTAACACTCATGACTAAACAACAATAGTAATTTATTAGGATTTGTATGAACTAATTGGCTTTTATATAGGATAGGAAGAATTGGTTATTTAAAAAAATTTATTAATTATATAATATATTTTATATATATTAAATTAGTATTAGTAGGAGGAATTAAGGAAATGCTGTTCTATAGCTAGTTTTTTTTTTTTAAATTATTAAATATATAATATATACTTAAATATATATATATATATATATATATATATATATATAAAAGTGCCCTACAATTGATTTAAAAAAAATTATTAAATATAAAATATATTTTAAATATATATTAAATATGAGTGGGTCGGGTCGGGTTTGACGGGTTTGTAATTTTATGACCCAAACCCAACCCGACCCGCTAAAATTTTTTTTTTTTATAACCCAACCCAACCCACCAAGCCTTAAAAACCGACCCAACCCGGTGGGTCGGGTTGGGTTGGGTCGGGTTTGGCAGGTCGGTGGGTTTTTTAGGTCGGTGGGTTTTTTGCACACCCGTAGCACATATCTTTTACCTTTACTCCAAAACAAAAATAAAAACACTGTTCTGACAAAGGTACCAAACGCAAACAAAAGAGAGATGGAATAATAATATTAATCAATCTCCTACCAAGGATCCAAAAGAGTGTCTCCTCAGTCACGTTATAATTAAATAGATAAAATAAGAAATCCGAAACATTCACAGGTGAAATGGAATGAAAGAAAGTTGTATTTCACTAAACAGCTGAATAAACAAACACACAAAAAAAAGAAGAAGTTATTGTTTACATTCCCTACCATATCCTTTTGATTGAAAAAATTTTCTCACCTTTGCAAAATTTCTATTAACAAACAGAATAGAATGCCGCTTAGTCAAAATGGCAAACTATAATCTGGAGTCTCATCATTGCAATTATAATGACAACTTACAAAACACATGGCTTCAACAAAGAAAATGCCAAGAGCATTTAAAAAAAATTATGCGCATGATTACATTCAAGTACATAAATTTTGGGAAGTTTAAGGATGACTAAATGATTTCAAGCCAACATCTTAAGTTTTAATTCCTTGAACTGAACAGTCCTAATATTTCAAAGACTAACGGTAATTTCTGTAAGGTATGTTAGTAACCTAGTACATGAAAAATTAGTTCCCATAAACATTTGACAAGTAGATTTGATGAAAGTCTATTGAGGAAGGCATTGGTCATTTAGTAATAGAAATTTGGACTTGTTTGAAATTTATGTCTTTAATATTCTTACATGATTGGAGCCACTTGTAGTTGCACTGAAAATTTTTGTTAAGTGCCGCATATAATGAGTATAATGAGTTTTATATAGGGGTGTCAATTTGGGTTAGCGTGTCGGGTTTGTGTCGTGTCAAGGTAGGGGTATTCGATTAAATGACTCAACCCTAACCCGACCCATTTAATAATCGTGTCATGATCCTTCAATCCTAACCCGAACTGTTAATAAGGCGGGTTGACCTGACCCAACCCATTTGACACGCTTAATAAATGAGTCGTGTTGGGTTGACACGAATGTAACACAACTCATTTCAACCTGCATAATATTAAATATAACATCTATCTAGAAATACTTTTTTTTTACATCCCAAAAAGCAGTGCATACACTTCAAATCTTCAACCCGTATTCAAAATAATATAGTTCAACAAAAATATAACATTCATCTAGAAATAAGTTTTTTACACTCCAAAAGAAGTGCATACACTTCAACCCAAATTCAAAATAACAAAGTTTAACAAAAATAAAATAACATAGTTCAACAAAAATATAATATCCTTGAAACTTGCCAAATGCTAAATATCAATATTGAAAGAATTTGAGCAAATAGTAGACTAATTCTGACTATGACCACGATTATCATTCATAGATTCTTCGTTGATGTCCAAATTCATAACATCTTTCACAAGCTCATCCAATTTTATTTGTGCAAGTTCTATGCCAAAAAAGAAAAAAGAAAAAAAAAGTATTAGTAATTCTAGGGTATGAAAGTTTCAATTTCCAATTATATCCCTTGTAAATTTTTGTAATTACTCACTTTTCTTTTTAAATTTAAAATATATGTTGGATATAAAAGGCATTTGACAAATCTAAAATAAAATAAATATTAATTTGTTAAACGGGTTTTGTAAAGTGGGTCATTTCGGGTTGACACAAATAAATTGGCGTGTCAAACGTGTCTATTGCGGATTACGCGGGTTGACCCGCTTATGACACGTTTCTTATCGTGTCGCTTTCGGGTCGACCCGTTTATGACCCAAACCCATTAAGGCCCAACCCTAACCCGAAAAAACCCGTGTTGGGTTCGTGTCGTGTTCACGGGTTGGGTCGAACATTGACACCCCTAGTTTTATAGGACTACTTTCCTTACAAACAACCCATTAATTATGAAGAATATATACAATAATGAAAAATTCTTCAAAATGAGACATTATATTTACTTAGTAAGTTGAGATAGAAGGATAATTTTTCAATATAGACATCATTATAAATTTCATTACATGCTACACTAGCTACTTTTTTTTAATATTATATTATTAATACAGACTACACTACTTACTAACATATAAGTATATAACCACATCTATAAAGTAAGAAGTTTATGCTAAAAAATGCCTCCTCCACCTGATGGACCACCATATGAGATGGCTGACTCAGAGTCCCTTTCAAATGAGCAAAAAACCCGTAGTGCATCTTGTAAGTGAAATGTTAATAATTTTGAACACAAATACATTTTGATAAGTTCTTTATTATATATGATTGTTAATTCTTTAAATTTTAATTGCTATTTTTTTTGTTACGAATATTTGTTAGGGTAAGTCATTACGGAATACGGGAACAGAAGAAAGAACAAAACTAGTAACATAGCTTGTTTGAGGGCTAGATTTGGTGGCTAGTCTAAGGTGATTTTTTCAGGTAATATTCACAAATAATTTTTGCATATAGTCACATATTGGTTAAAAGTTGTGGTAGAGCTTAAGTTATATTATACTGTTCAGGTAGTGTTTGGTTGTATATTTATTGAAATTTGGACTTATTTCTTTTGAACTTATCAAAACTTAATTTGCATCAAGACTCATTCTCCAAAGGAAATAAGTTCAGATTTCAAAAAATATACCACCAATCACTACCAATAGTATAATATAACTTAAGCTCTACCACAACTTTTAACCAATATGTGACTATATGCAACAAATAAATTATTTGTGTTACCTAAAAAATCACCTTAGACTAGCCACCAAATCTAGCCATCACACAAGCTATGTTAACAGTTTTGTTCTTTCTTCTGTTCCCCATATTTCGTAATGACTTACCCTAACAAATATTAGTAAAAAAAAAAAAAAAATAGAAATTAAAATTTAGAGAATTAACAATCATAACAAAGAACAAATAAAAATATATTTGTGTTCAAAATTATTAACATTTTAGTTTTAAGAAGATTTACTTCCCAACACTTTGTTTTATTTAATCACATAAACTTTCCTATTTGTCTTGTCAAATCCTCTGGAGCATTGGCTCTCACTTTCTCCTTACTGTATTTCAAGTATTTCTTTATAATAAGTACTACGAACATTACCATAGGTACTTGCCAATGACTTCTCCATTCACGGGTTATCCTCAATTGATTTGGGTCCAACGTAAAATCAAGCTAAAAAAAAAATAATGATCAATCATTTTTACATACAATGTAGAAAATACCATAGCCTCAAACAATACAACTTACCACCAAATGATTCTTTAACATTTGTTAGTGTTCTTCTGGGTCTATAGACCAAGAATCATAACTAAGGTTAGCATGCTTACGAATGATGAAACCCACCCTTCCTGTAAGCAAACTAGCATTTTTTGTTATCACAACTCCTTGGCCCCCTGGAAGGACAATTATCGGAATGCGACATCTTTTCTGTTTGTTGGCCATAGTAGCTATTAGGAAAATATAATAGTATGGTCAGTAATATTTTGGTAAAGTAATTTAGTCAAAGTCTATAGAGTGACAAATATAACTACATAAAAGATTATACTTTCACTTACAGGATGCACTAAGAGTTCTTTGCTCATTTGAAAGGGATCAGCCATCTCATGTGGTGGTCTATTAGGTGGAGGAGGCTTTTTTTTTTTTTTTGTGCATAAAATTCTTAATTTATGGATGTGCTTATATGTTAGTAAGTAGTGTAGTCTATATTAATTATATATATATATATATATATATATATAAAATAAAAAGTAGCTAGTGTAGCATGTAATAAAATTTATAACGATGTCTATATTGGAAACTTATCCTTCTATCTCAACTTAGTAACTAAATATAATATCTCATTTTGAAGATTTTTTCATCATTGTAAATATTCCGTTAGGAAAGTAGTCCTATAAAACTCATTATACTCATCATACGCGGCACCTTAACAAAAATTTTTCAATGCAACTACAAGTGGCTTTAATCATGTAAGAATATTAAGGAAATAAATTTCAAACAAGTCCAAATTACCATTGCTAAATGAAATGACCAATGCTTTCCTCAATACATTTTCATCAAATCTAATTGTCAAATGTTTATGGAAACTAATTTTTCGTGTACTAACATACCTTATAGAAATTAGTGTCTTCTTTGAAGCTCTCTCTTCCAACCCAACAAGTCCTTCAAAAGCAATTAACACATACCTACAGAAATAACCTAAATGATATTAGAGATTCACAAACTGTATAAATAAACTTCCAAACAATCATTATTTCACTTTCGAAAAAGTTACAAGAATCTGAATGAAGAAGTACCAAAATTCTCCTAATATTTTTTTAATAATGTAAACAAATGATAGACTTACATAATTACAACATATCACACAAGTTGTCATCGCTACAATAAATTAATCTTAATTTTATTTTAACGACGCAAATGTCTTCGCTAAAAGTTTCCCGCCACTTTCTAAAAGTGAATAAAATTCCCTCCATGGCATTAGCAACAACTTAAACTTAAAAATTTGGTCGCAAAAGGACAATATTCTTGTAGTGAGCTAACGTGTTCCTTCCAAACAACACATGACACTTTTGCATGAAGAAAGTTGAGACAGGAAAAAAGTGAGATAGTTAAGGACTACCTATCCCCCACTTATATTTATAAAAATATAGATACATAATTTCTGGGTTAAAGATAGAATATTATGCATAATGAGGGTGCCAATGGCTTGAACCTTCATTTAGTGTTTCAGCATTGCAGTTCCAAAGTCAATAATGAGTTAAGTCTTGAACTATGACTTTTTAGTGGAAACAAGACATTACATCACACACATAATATCCTAGTACTCTGCCATGAGCTTCTAAGCCAGCATATTATGGTCTTGTGCTTGATCCCAGCTTTCATGAGTAATTTAGAGAATTAGCCCTATTCTCAAAGGAAGTGGCCCCACTTCCATGCTTGCTTAGGTGTATCTATCAAGGATGCTCTCGTAACTCTAACATCCCACTCGTAAGAGCTATAGATTACATTAAGAGTTTTTTAATATAAAACTCATTCTATATAACGTTACGAGATATATGCACTTACATCATAGGGAGAGACAAGAGTAATTGCACTTAAAATTTAGTGCATGTTATACAAACTACTCTATGATTCGTTCTTCCCTTTGAACCTAGTTCTTGGGATCTCTAGTTCCTAGGTTGGGTATCCTTATAGGTAATTTATTATACTTCAGGCTTTAGTCCCATCCCCCTCGATATACATCTAGACTTTCGACTCTAAGTAGAGATTTCATCATTTCATTTATATAGTAACTCAAAAGTCTAGGGAAGCAGCACTTTATTTTATATAACAATATTATAATAAAATAGTGCTAATATAAGATAGATTCATCTTTTTTCAACAACATAAATGTAAGCTATTTGCTTCTTCATTGGCTTAAGCTTAATTAGCTTTTTGATAGAATCATCATATACATGGCCAATGGTAATCACATTCATTTTTTTTTCCATCACCTATATATTCAATATAGTAGCATGCTTTAATGTATGTATTTCTATTATAGTAGAAACCACTTTATACATGATATATCATTTTTTATTTATTTAATATTACTCTTGCTCTTGGTGGTTACTTAAGCACAAATTTTATCTCATTAAATCTTATCCACTAGCCCACTAGTTGGATAATTGTTTGCAAACTTAAATTATTTTCCACCATTTCTCAACTCATATGTGTATGGCAAGAGATGTAGATTTTATTAGCATCTACATAGGATTAGTAGTCACTAACTACTAGGAACCATTTTTAGGAACAAAAAATATTCATAATTCACAAGTATAAGGGGCTTAATATTTTTGTATAACTTGGCATTATTATACCACACAATTGTATAATAGGAATGCCTACTCATTCTCATTTTATTTATGGCATAAATTCAAGTATGTTTTTTATACAAGGGCTAGGGGTGTTCGCGGTGCGGTGTGGTTTTGGGCCATTTTTAGCACTGCATTTTGCGATGCGGTTTAGCTAAAACCATAACTGCACCGCACTTTATTTTTGCGGTCACATGTGCGGTGCGGTGTGGTGCGGTGCGGTGCGGTTTAGAGTTTAACCAAAACCATAACTGCGCCGCACCTCATTTTTGCGGTCACATGTGCGGTGCTATGTATAAGATGCGGTTTGAAATCAGTATATTTTTCAAATTTTGGGCTTTTCCTACCCAGTCCAAAACTATTTTCTCTTTTTTTTGGGCCAATGTTTTAAATTATTGAGCTAGTTTTTCTTTATTTTGGGTTGACTTTTCTAGTCAACACTTGCTAAGACTATCAAACTATTTTTTTTTTTTGTTGAAAACTAGGGTTATTAAACTATTAATAATATATTTAATATTAAAAATAAATAAATATATTAATATATAAAGAGGGTAAGGTGTGGTGCGGTTTATGCGGTTTTCTTATTATGAAACTGCAAACTGCACTGCACCATGCGGTGTGGTGCGGTGCACTATTACTTGCGGTGTGATGCGATTATGTCATTTTGCAGGCGGTTTTTGTGCGGTTTTTGCGGTTTGGTGAACACCTTAGGGCATTTTATTGTATCTTTATTATTATACAATAGGAATGCATACTTGATATGGCACCATTGTTCTTACTTAACAACAGGAGTGCCATTATCTCCATAAGGCTACATTTTATACATTTAGGCCAAAAAATAATTTTCATCTCAATTCTCAATAGAATTCACATGAATCAAAATTATCATAATTAATTTTGTGAGTCCCAAAATGTATTTCTCAAATCAATATATACTCTTTTTAAACTCATTTTTCTCAATTTTCAGTAACCCCTACTATTGAGAACATTTTAAAACAAAATGTGATTCATAAAGTTTTCAATTTCCAACCTTGAAAATTAAACACACTTGAGATTTTTTAAAATTTTAATACCCCCACTATCAAACAGTATCTCAAGCGTAATTAACAGAATTCACATTTTTTATGGGAGGTTTACTGAAAAAGTTTTTATTATAAGAAACTTTTCATGAGATATCTCCTAATTAAAATTAATCAACCAAAATATTTCATGAAATCCCAAAATTGTTTCTCGGTTATATATCACCAAATCACTTTGTTAATTTACCATATTATAGGAATTCATAGGGATTCAACAAGATGCATCATTAGATTTACTTTGAATATCACTATACAGTGTATCAAGTCTAGCGAGCTCAATATGACCTTCTCAAAATATAATTAACAATGATATAGGTGCTGAAAAATATACAGCCACATTAACTGTTATAACTATAACAGAATTTCACTATTATTTTCAATGTTCAAAACACAGATATAATAAAAGAAGATATTATCTCTAAAATTTGCACCAGTTTTCATATAAAAATTAGCAAGCATCCGCAGAATTATATTCATGGCAATATAAGCATACCCATTATTTGAGCCCACAAACACGGATCACGTGTTTTTTTTTAATAACCAACTAATTTAGATATTTAATACCTATTAAGCTTTAGGTGATAAACATTTTATCTCAAATATCAAAACAACAAGAATTAGATTAGACTTGCCTGGTAGGTACCATAGACTTGAGCTTCTGCTTCACTTTTCATCCACCGATTATTTCATAACTAGGCCATCTAACTTTATCTCCGTAACCAAAGATAATATAGTTTACAAACAGAGATAAAACGTATTTTTCTATCACTGACTACTGACACACAACAACAAAATACCCAAGTTATTAATCAACTAAGATTATAGAATATATTCATAATGGTGTTCACCAAAACGTTTTCCATAGAATCAACAATATAAATTATAACTTGTGTTGCAATCTTGGATATGTTGTCATGTTTGCCATTATAAACAATTTATACATTTATAGCAATTTCAATAATCATGTCCTAGTCAGTTAGCCAGAAAATTTAATTTATATATATAGAGAGTTCTCTAATTTATCAAATTTATATATATAGTTGTATCATATTTTCCGTAAACATTATATCGTCTCAAATTGTTGTTCCTAAGAACAATAATTGATAAATAAATTGAATTTCATTACATTCAACATATCATATAAATTATTAAAATTCACATAAACTAGAATTTACCATAAAATTAGAGGACAATGGAGAGATATTACATCAATGATGCTTTAAAGTAGTCTCATAACATTAGAAGCAAATTACCGTCAATTCATATATATATATATATATATATATATATATATGTTTTTAGATGGCAGGGTTAAGGCGTGGACCAAGTTACTGTCTTGAGACGATACACACGTCTACAGGGTTTCTGGTGTAGTAGACTAAAACATTGTGCGTGCCACATCTGGGGATTATCCTTCAAGCTTACATCGCTTGTAGGATAGGAAGCTCTCAATAGTACTTTCTTTTACCCAGAAATATATTGTGTACAAAGTATGGTTGTACACATAAAAAAAGTTTTAATCATTACATTTATGTAATATATATTTGGCAAGCTCTCAAATAAAGTTGGTGATAAAAGGAGATAGCTAAACCAGAGATGGGTTTATATCTCTTCCACTTTTCTAGACCACCATATATATATTAGTCAAGGATCTTTCCTATTTAATTCAAGGCCTGAATACAGGGAAATTAACTTCAGGAAATCAAAGCTAACGTTTAAAACAAATTAAAATCTATAACCCCTCTAACGTTCACAAAATTTGCCAACGGAAAGTCTTTCTTATAAAGTTAAGGAATTGCCAAAAAAAAACCGAATTGTCATTAATAGGGGTGTTCGCGGTGCGGTGCGGTACGGTTTTGGGCCATTTTTAGCACCGTATTTTGTGGTGCGGTTTAGCTAGAACCATAACTGCACCACACCTTATTTTTGCGGTCACATGTGCGGTGCGGTGCGGTTTAAAGTTTAGCTAAAACCATAACTGCACCACATCTCATTTTTGCGGTCACATATGCGGTGCGGTATATAAGATGCGATTTGAATGATTTGAAGTTATTTTTCAAATTTTGGGCTTTTTCTACCCAACCCAAAACTAATTTTTCCCTTTGTTTTGGTCCAAGTTTTAAATTATTGAGCTAATTTTTCTTTATTTTGGGTTAGCTTTCCTAATCAACACTTGCTAGGATTATCAAACTATTTTTTTTTTTTTTTTTGTGGAAAACTAGGGTTATTAAACTATTAATAATATATTTAATATTAAAAATAATTAAATATATTAATATATAGAGAGAGTGCGGTGCGGTGCGGTTTGTGCGGTTTTCTTATTATAAAACCGCAAACCGCAAACCGCACTGCACCATGCGGTGTGGTGCGGTGCGATTATGCCATTTTGCGGATGGTTTTGGTGCGGTTTTTGCGGTTTGTACAGTTTATGCGGTTTGGTGAACACCCCTAGTCATTAATATAAGAAAAGCGATATGTTAATGAACAAAATTAATCTTATATTATTCACTTAATGACCATTTAATCAAAAACATTTTTTTTATAACTTGCTTAAGAGAGTGTGTTGTGTGTAGTATAACTTGCCCCACTCTTCCTTAAAAGTTACTATGGTTTTTGAGTAGAATTATGATATGCTTTTGTGTTAGAACCCATTTCTCTGTGTGTGTGTGTGTTTGTTTCTCAAAAAATAGAATAGGTAATTATCCCACATTACTTAAGAGAGTGTATTGTATGTAGTATAACTTATTCCACCCTCCCTTAAAGTTACCATAACTTTTGAGTAGAGTTATGATGTGTGTTTGTTTCTTAAAAAAAAAAAAAAAATTTATAAAAATAATCCAACAGTGTGAAATGAGCATTTTGAGGATGGCGGTATTTCTTGTGCACATGAGTTTTGTTCTTCCTCTTCCAATTTTTTTTTTTCCTTTGTCGATGCTTGATAGCCTGCATGGCAGCTGGTATAGTAAAAGAAATAAAGAAGAGTAAATTAAGCTTAGCATATTTGGTCATATTTTTTTATGTGCATTAAAAGGGAACACATGGTGAATATCTCAAATGGGGTTAATTCAAAATTCTAACTATGAGATATTCACATGTGAGATATTCATGATATTTGAGGGTATTAATTTTTATTCAACAACGAGTTTAACTATGAATTAACCCCACCACCGCTGGTATAAAAAATGGAATTCAAATTGGATTTAAAATATTAGATTTAGAATAGCCAACTAACTATAATACTTTCTAACTGAAACAACCTCCTGAAATATCTAGTACAATTTACATAGACACACAAATCTGAAAAGAAACCGACTTGAAAGCCCAAACTAACTGAGAAGGAAGAAGCCTCTAAGACTTTAATATATGTAAAAACTACATAGTGTGCCTATAAAAGTTAAAACACCATAAATTAGTTGTCATATATACATACGTACAATATTCAGAGGACGACCGTCGGGTGGTGGACGTGCATGGAGACGTGGTGGTGAATGTTGGCAATGTGGTGATGATGATTGTGACTGGTGGTGGTGGTGGTGGTGATGGTGACTGTTGTCGCAGTGATGATGATGTTTGTGACTGTGGTCGGGAAGTACTGGTGGTGGTACGTTGCTTCTGGGAACAAGGTGCTGTTGGCTCATCTTTGCCTCCTTCGTCTTTGTGTCCACCCTCACCACCACCTTCTCTGTCATTGCTTTCTTTGTCCTCGCTCCTCCGTCGTTCTTGCTAGGTTTTTTAGAGCAAGCAAATATGACCACCGATATAATTGAGAGGGTCATGATAATCATGCCCAACAACAACAGAATACCTGGATGTGCACCGACTAGAACACCAAAATCTCTCGCCATTCTTGGGATTTCAATTCTCTTTTGCATAGCCGTCGACTTATATATCGTGTATTGTTTAAGTTTATTTTAAACCAAACTCTTTTAGCAAAAGGATATATATCAAGTGGTAATTAATTGTTAAAGATAGTTTATTTTAATTAAAACTTTATTGCTTAAATTTAAGAAATTAAAAATCCTATTCCAACTAAGATACTAATACCGAAAATTCTAAGATTTTTTTATTAAACTCCAACTAAAATTATATTGCAAAAAATTTCAAAAAAGTTAAAATAAAATTTAATTATTTTGATAATCTATCATAATTTTGCATTTTATAAAGTGTTACGCACTGCATATATATGTTTGTCATATTAGCTCATTAGTTATTAGTTATTATTAAGATAAATATTTTATTCTTAGGTGAAACTCCATTAAAGTTTCAAGTAATTAACTCAATAGTTATTAAGATAACTTTGATAATATTATATATTTTCCTTCTTTTACATACATAAAATCTTGTGACCTAATTTTCATGATTAGAGAATTTGAGAGGTGAAAAATCATAAAATAGTAGAGGGAAAGCTGATAAGAACAATTAAACTTGATTTCTGTTTTTTTTTTTTAAATTGCTACGATTTGGTGAAGTTACTTAATACAATCACGACTTTTATTATATAATATATGATTTTTTGAGTAATTAGTGCATCACATGATAATGCTAGCAATATACTATTTTAACATTTGATAGGTTTTTATCAAATTTATTAAATGGTATATATTTTTTAAGTATTATATTGAAGTTTTCTTAATTAGTTAGTATAAGTAACATTGAAGTATGTATTTATGTTTTGGTGATTTGGGTTTGAATTTTGTCTAATTACACCAAAAATCAATTATTGTCTTGACATGATGATAAAATACAATTATCATAAAGAAGACAACATAAGTTTAAATACTTTCATTTCTATATATAATAATAAAAGAGTAATATATAGTCGTAAATAATTCTGTGGGAATATATACATACGTGCATGTCATTATTAACTCTATCAATGGCAATGTTATGGCTCAATCTGAGTTTGGGCATATTCTGCATGACATTAAGTTTCTTTGTTCTTTTTTTATTGTATTTCTTTTCAGCATGTTAGGAGGCAAGGTAACTGTCTGGCCCATAAACTTGCTAGAAGAGCCGTGTCTAATCCTTTGGATGTTTGGATAGAGTCTGTTCCTCCAGACACGGTTGATGTTTACAATTTTGATCTTCAGTTCATTTCTTAATAATATTCCCTAAGCTTAGGGGTTTCTCAAAAAAAAAAAAAAAAAAAAAGTTACCTAATGGGAGAAATATACATTACAGAAGGCAACTTTAGATTGTCTTGCAAAAACAACCAAATGACCAAAAAGGAGGCGAGAAATTCATCAACACTTCTCAGAGGTTATTACTACTATTATTTAGTTTAAAAAAAAAAATAGGACTAACCAAATGGGACATGTTATTTAGTTAAATAATGATATAAGTTAACGAATTTAATATGGTATTTTTTCTAATGATCTAATCATATTAGTTATTTAAAAACTAAAACAATTTGGTTTTATTTTTTATTATTTATAAATGAACAACGGGTACGCGGGGGCATTTGTAAAAGAGGATACTTCCAAGAAATTTTCCACCCTTTACGTGACGTATTTGGCTTCTCAGTATAGAACTCTAGCTCCTCTTCTCTCTCTCTCTCTCTCATCAGACTATTCAGAACCATAACCTCAATAATTCATACCAGGCTCCATAACATTCTCATACAAGGCTAGTTGAAACTTGAAACAAAAATCTGAAAAAGAAACTGACTTGAAAGGCCAAAATATATAACAGAGAGGGAAGAAGCCGAAGACTAATATATATATAAAGTACATAGTGGGGACACATATATAAAACACCATAAATGAATTGTCAAATATACATTCATACAATATTCAGATTTATTAGTGGTGATGGTGGCTATGCACGTGAACAGCATGGTGAGCGGCGTGGTGGTGAGCAGCGTGAGCGGCGTGGTGGTGAGCGGCATGGTGGTGAGCGGCGTGGTGGTGAGCGGCATGGTGGTGACTAGCTTGGTGGTGTTGATGACCGTGACTGGGTTGGTGGTGCTGATGATGGTGTCCTCCATCCTGGACTCCACCTCCATCATCACCGCCGTCTCCTCCTCCATCATCACCACCTTCTCCTCCGCCATCTCCTCCACCGCCATCGCTGTGTCTCCTCTTCCTCCTAGGTTCTTCAAAGCAAGCAAATATGACCATCGATATAATAGAGAGGGACATGATAATCATGCCCAACAAAAATAAGCCACCCGAGAGAGCGGCCTCATCGACATGCATGGCACCGACCAGAACACCAAAATCTCTCGCCATTCTTGGGGTTTCCTTCTCTCTTGCTAGCCCTCCAAGTCTATGTTGTGAATTGCCATAAACCGCAAAGCCCCATTTCTTAATTAAATTGATTAGATTTAGGGCGGCGCTAGGGCTATTTTAGTAAATGAGTCTAAACCCAACCTTTTCTTTTGCTTTGTCCAATTGCCAACGACTTTCCTAACTACAGTATTTGTTAGCCGCCTAATTATTCAGCACGCATCCTATCTCGATTCTCCTTCAATTACCTTAATAAGTGGAGAAACATCAACGTGCGTCAACGTGCATTAAGTTCACCATTATGGAATCAAGTCAACTATCAACTACTCGCACCAGGGATTCTAATCCTCACCGGCAAGTTGAGTTCAAGACTATTGTTGATTAGATTTTGCAAGCATATTTGAGAGGTTTTGAGGAATTTAGCGTCGAAACTAGTTCGGAGAAAATTTGGTTAGCTGGTTTGCAAATGAGAAGTAATATGTGAGAATTTCACAGTTCACACATATTACTTCACAGTTTACATATATTACTACCTTTGCAGGAATTTTTGTTAATTTTAGTATAAAAAGTTATTTTTATTTTATTTTACACAATCACATTTTAAAATACTCATATTAGATTGTCTTTACATTACATTTTATTAAAATATTTTTTTTTTTTAATTTTTTATTACTCTCAAATCATCTCTCTCTTTTTATGTACATGAGTAAAGAAGTATTAAAATATAAATTTACATGTGAATAATAACTGTGCTTATTTACACGATTATAGTGGCAATAATCTAAATTTACACAAATTTACATAAATTGATGTGACTAATATTTGGAATTAGATGTATAAAATTACCCTTTTTTATTCATGGACTGCTATAAGCGCCCTTAGATGTGATATTTTGCTCATAATGTATCCATGGATACATTATCGCATTCTCTTTGTTTGCCTTATAGTATTTGAAATTTATTACTTTTGTAAGTTTGTTGGTACTTGTGGTCCAGCCAACACTTAATTTGGAAACCTCATTAAATGAGGTGATTGGCAAGCCACAAGAGTCATCTTGCCATTCCTTACGTGTGGGATACGAAAAAGAGAAAGAAAAATAAGATTGATAGTTGAAAATCAACTTTCAATTTCAACTATTGAATAAAAAATTGCAAGAAAAAATTAAGAAATTAAAAGTTAATAAGGGAGTAGTAAAAAATTTGTGTGAGAAAAAAATGGAGTATTATCGGATCCAAATTTAGAAAAATAAACAGAGAGTTTATTTAGCCTCGGAGAGAGCTAAAGAAAAACAGAGAGCTTGATACTATGAGAGAAAAATAGTGAGATTAGAGAGAGGCATTTTGAAGAGTATAGAGTGAGTGAGAGTGAAAATGAGAGTTTTTCTTTGCTCAAACAATCAAGCTATGTACACACACAAGGAGATAAATTAGTGGAGTTCTCTTGTAGGATTTTTGAGTGTTATAAGCCTACAACCATAAAGAGTTGAAGTATTCAAAGGGAAAACATTTGCTACTAGTTTTTGTGGTAAAATTGTATTACTCCTTGTAATTTATTGTTGTATCTTCCAATTTATTGTGAGCTCAAGTTTGGTATAAACTTGAGTATTGTAATCTCTATTTTCATAATGGATTTTTTCAGAGTTGTCTTGTAGTTTTTCCCTTTACACCATAGATACACTAGAGGGCTTTTCAAGTAAGATTTGATGTGCTATATTTATTGTTATTGCTTGGAAGTCATTTAATTTAATTTACACATAGACATTGAGGGGATTTAGGATTTTTCTCCAACAACTTTTATTGTTAGCTACCCTACTTGTTGATATTTTATTTACTTCTTATTTTATATGAACCTAATTACCTTTTTGTTACCCTCGGATGGCAGTGTGTGAATTACGACTTGTCGAGTTTTTAGCTCATCTCCATTGTTACCTTATTATTATTATTATTATTAGCTGCTTAGATTCACAGAGGTAAGAGGTTGCTAGACGTGATTGCTTTGTTGTAGGTGTTAGTGTTACTACTGATATTTAACTTAGTGGTTCTTGAGCTGGTGTATTGGGATTTAAAGTTGCAATATGGTTGCTTTTGTGAGAAGTTATGAGATTTTCGTATATATTAATTAAATCTTGTAGAGTTTATATCAATTGGTTATTTTGGTTGTATTCCATGTCTGATACCCGCGGGTTAAGTTTAACACCCTCAAACTATTTTGGTGGGGGTTAATGGGGTGTATGATTGTACTAATAGAGTAAATCCTTTGTTATTGTGAAGAAAAGTTTGCGAGCTCATGATAGTAACCTACTTTCCTGCCAGAAAAGTCTTCAACTTAAGAGCCGGAGGTTTGCAAAGTCATCTCTAGTTTGAAAGCTCAAATAGTACTAGTGCATAACATTATAGCTTGTTTAGACCTCCAATTTTAAAAAACCAGCTTAATTGCTTTTACTCTAACTTATCTAAGTACGGAACAAGAGCAAATGAGACGCAATACCCGAAACAACTCTCTAAGCCATAACCATAAGCAAACAACAATAAATATAAAGCTTAAAGAGTAAGAGAAAAGAGATGCAAACGCAAGATAATACCGAGATGTATTATCGAAGAGGAAATCGAAGTACTCAACGAAAAACCTCTCTGTGGCCCTTCAAGCCGAAATCGATCCACTAGTGAACAAAGTTGGAGTACATGAATATCAAAAAGACCCTCCAAGCCTAATCTACCCAATGTACTTGAACCTTTCGATTTCCAGCTACCAATGAGCTTCACCAAGCTATTTCTTCACTAGTTCTTCGGATCCCGCAATTAGCTTCAAATTGCTTTTGCCATTCAATGGCTTCTTCCAATGCTTCTCACACTGCCAAATCTTCTCTCAACATTCAGAATGGGTGGAGATAAGTGTTTGGGCTTAGGACCTCTCAAGAATTTGTAATTGGAGAGGTAAGAGTAGAGGAAAACTAAGAGAAATTATGTAGATGATTGTGGGTTTACAATCTCTAACTCTCAAGTATATTGCTAGAGTTTTCTCTCTCAAAAGTTCTTTACAATTCTGTGGGTAATGTGGGCTTATATAGTGTTAGTAAAGACATGAGAAAAACACATTTCAAAAAGGTTCAGGTAGTGAGTTTCGCGGGTCACTTGCGACTTGGCCTGAGTCGAGAAGTGATTCGCGAAATACAGCCTAGCAAATACTGTTCAGATTCTAGCATGTGCTTCTCACGTGGCCTTTCGCGGGTTGTCCACTCGCGAGTCAGTCGCGAGCCAGTTGCGAACTTCATTTTCTTCACAAATCTTCACCAAACTCTCACACTCAACTCCTACATTAAATCTCACAAAAATATAGGAAAATGATTGAATAAATTACAATTAAATTTGACACTGAATTAAATCTAACAAAAACATAGTTGTAAATCACAACTTTACATAGTTCTCTTCTTAGATTCCTAGAACAATAAAACTAGCAGCATACAATTTTTCATCACTTTTTTTTCACACATATTAATATTACTAGTCGCCGACCTGCACGTTGCGCGTGATTATTTTTTAAGGTGGTCTCATTATTATTATTATTATTTTGTAATTTGAACTAATTTAATGAAAAGTAATGCATTTCATAATCATATTTATCACAAGATAATTTTTTATTATTGTAGAATTGTTTTATTTAAAATTTGAAACTTTAATTCTACTATAGTCGATTGACTAATTTTTACATCTCTAAGTCAATTAAACACGTTTTCCATGCTACATGTAAATCTTCTTTTCCAAAAGGGTTGAAATAATATCGGTAATATTTTTTTCTATGGAAGTTAAAAAAAATTAAAATTCACCTTGTCTTTATGTTTTCTAAAAATTAAATTTGGCAATTCTCTTTCAATAATTGTGAAAATTCCAAGCAATAATTCAGAAGGTAATTCATGTTATATGTTCATGCTTTGATTGTGTAATTGTATGATTGATTTGGGTTGTAATTCATAAGTTGAATATGGTGGTGTATATCCAAAATGGCCTAACTCTATAGTTTAGGTTATTGAATATAGTGTTGTGTGTGATTTATAGAGTAGTGACGATTGTAGTAATTAAAAATTGGTTTTTCATTGTCCTCTCATATAATTTAATAAGTAAACTCTATACATTTTATTTTCTTAGATGCATAAAAAAAGACATTTATTCCATAATAATAGTGGCTAATTAGTTTTTTTCATGATCTCATTTATAACTTTCTTACTATTATCATATTTTACTGGCTGGTGATTTTCATAATAGAGGCATTATATGAGAGTTGAATTCTTAGAACCTTTCATTAGATTTTAAAAGTCGTGGTGTGAGAAGAATATAAGCATTTAAGGATTTTTTTTTTATATTTTATTATTTATAAATAATGTTAAATGAAATGTAAAAAAAAAAAAAGATTTTGAAAACTTTCATCTTTATTTCTTATATATTTCTATTATTACTGAAGAACATCTTCCTTTTAGTTTTGATAATAAATATGATTTTCTAGATTAGAGTTTGATTAGTTTCAAGTTTAAATTTTGTATGATTGTAATTAATTGTTGATTATATGATTTAATTAAGTGAATTTAACGATTTATTTATTTGCATTGTAAATTTTTTAATAACATTCGTAAGTTCATCTTTAATTAATTTTTTACTCCCTTAGCCGTCAGCATCTTTGTTTTCCAATTAACGGTTACTAATTAATTTATTTAATTGACGTTTGATTTCTTTTACTAATCTCTTTCTCTCTCTCTTTGTTAACATCCTATTGTTTCCCAAATTTGATAATAATTTTAATGTACTAAATATGCATATTGTAACGTTTATTTTTATTTTTATTTTATTCCATTTTGCTACCATGAAGTTAGTATATCCATAATTATTAGTTTATTTTATGATATGTTTGGTTTATTATTATTATTATTATTATTATTATTTAGTGTTTCTAAAATAGCATGTGTTTTGTATTCTCTTTTTCTATTGATGCATTGTAACGTTTTATGGGAATACTTTATAAGAAAATTTTTTATTCTATTTTTTCTAATTAAGTGTTTCTAAATTGATATTTGTTTTGTATTTCATTTTTTCATTGATGCATTGTAACATTTCATGGGAAGACTTTATAAGAACAATTTTTATTTATTGAATTTTTAAAAAATATTATATGTTTAATTTTTTTTTAAATGAGACAAAATATAAATAATTATGATATGGAGGATGTTACTAAATTTAAATGTTGAATAAAATAAGATGAGAAGAAAAATAGTAAAAATGAAATGTATAGCAATAAACACCATATTATTTTAGTTATGCTATTAATAAAATAATATTATATTTTTATATAATATCTTTATAATGCAATAATATAACATTTAAAAACCAACGAGAATAAAAGAAAAATAACAACATAAAACACAAAACTAAATCGTATCAAGCTGGATTACCAGTCAATTCCAATTTTAGCAATCTAACTGACTTCTAGTAGTGTAAAACTGATTTCTGTGATGCATTTGGTGGAGCTTTCAATACTGCATTAGTATGTTTTGATGGTCAACCTATTACACTAAAATAAAAAATATATATACCAAAAACTAAAAGAAAAAAAAAAATATATATATATATATATATATATAGAGAGAGAGAGAGAGAGAGGGAGAGGCTTTTGTGTGGAAAAATAGAAATTATGCATGGAATAAGAGAGGGAATGACAATTTTATAGTATGAAGATAAGAATAAGAAGAGTAAAAAATAAAGGAAGATAAAAAGGTAGAATAATAGTAATATTGAGAGTAGTGGGGATATGAAAAGTTAAAATGGAATTGAAAATTTAATAATAAATAAGAATAGTTACTAATAAGATAAATTAAATATGATATTTTGATTGTAATATAATAGAGTTTTTAATTCACTTTAAATGTTAAAAAATTGTATAAAAAATTGGAAAAAAAATTGATAATGATATGGTTGCTGATGTGCCTTAACGTGAGTGTAGTAACATTAAATACTACGCTTCAGCTTTTAGTAATATATAGATATAGACTAATAAGATAAATTAAATCTGATATTTTGATTGTAATATAATAGAGTTTTTAATTCACTTTAAATGTTAAAAAATTGGAAAAAAAATTGATAATGACATGATTGCTGACGTGGCTTAACTTGAGCGTAGCAACATTAAATACTAAGCTTCAGCTTTTAGTAATATATAGATATAGATTTGTTAGGACTAGTAAATAATAAATACCATATCAATGTTAGGCCTATATAATATTACTCTAATCACAAATTAATTTCTTCGCAAGTTACGGTTGATTGAAATTTTCTATCTCTACAAAAGTTATCAAAAGAGAGATTGAGAAGTGAAGAGAAGAGTTTTTGTTAACGTTGATCCATTTTTTCACAAGTCAGATCAAACTCATACTCATTTTTATTCATCATCGTTTAACAGATCAAGATCCACCTAATTTGTTCGTAGACATTGACAAATCATATTCTATATTATATAATAAAATTTGGATCCTAAAGGTAATGGAAGCAATCTTTTTTTCTGCAACAAAATTAACAGGTCATGGTGGCTACATTCTTGTCAAATTTATTTTATTTTATCTTACTCATTGTTATGATGGTTTAATTTAGCTTAAATTTTATTATCTAAGTTTCAAAAAATATAAAATTCTACTTACTTCAACTAAATAAGATCACTATTTGGATCCTTTCCAATAATAGATCCCTGGATTGCGGACTAGATGACTCGAAAAAGGTTTTATAGTAGTCCACAAAACTGAGGCAATATCATCTTCATTTTTATCCACTTAATTATAATCTTCAACCTATTCGATAAATTTTCTTATGCTTTTTTAATTAGATACTAGCGGAAACTTATATAATATAAGGTTTACTGAAACACAAATCTGACTTGAAAGGCCTCAAAAGAATTGAGAGGGAGAAGCCAAAGAGAAGATTCTCATATGACCACACAAACCCTTTTGTATTATCTACAGAAATAAATAGAAAATATAATAAACATGCTAAATAAATATGTGGGAGAAATGAGTCTAATTTTGGTTAAATTACCAATTTTCTCTTTAATTTATTGGAAAATTTTAATTTAATCTTTTAATTATTAATTAAGTCAATTCAATCCTTTAACTTTTAAAATTAAGTTAATTTATTATTCTATTTCTCCAAAAAAGAAGAAGTTAATTTATTATTCTCAATGGCATATTGTGTTATTCACTTTAATCAAGCAAAATTAGACATAGATGAGTTAAATTGATTTTAAAATTTAAAAGATATTAAATTGACATAATTAATAGCTAGAAACCAAACTGAACTTTACACAATAATTGGACGTTTTGAAATTAAGAATAAATTCAGTCCGGATGTAGCGTAAAAGGCTACTATTACGCCCTCCAATAATGATGTGACGCGTCATATTTTTGCAAATAAAAGACTAAGCACTTCCACACCAAATCAAATCCTCTTCAATACAGAAAACCAAATCCACACTTCTTCTCTAAATAGAGATGCTACCGAAAATCTCCAGTTACGACCATCGGAGGTGGAGGACAATTAGCGGTGGAGGAAGTGGACCATAGAGGAGCCTTCGGGGGTTGCCGCAGACAACCCTCCAAACCCAAGGTGGATGCTGCCTAAGACAATATCGATCTCTCAATCCGTAAGAACAGAAGCCATCAATCTTTTCGTGGTGGAATTTCACCATCAATTACATGAAAAAAAGTTGGAAAGAACGAAACCCACAAAACCAAATCTAAAAAAAGCTACTCCAGCAGTAAGATTTTAAAAAAAATCTTTGATTTTTGAGTTGGGTTTTAATTTGGGTTGGCAACTCAGGGAGTGGTTGTTGAAGTGAGCTTATATATGTTGGTGTTATGGTGCCATTTGGTTGTTGAAGTGGGCTCATGTGAATCAGAGAGAAAGTGAGCTAGTGAGAGAGAGAAGCGAGTTTCTAAGCTACTAACAGTGGTTGTGGGTGGCAGGAGTCGTGGAGCTTGGCCGGCAACTAGAGATGAGGAAGCTTGAAAAGATTGGCTATGGGCTGGTCTAATTAGAGAGAGAGCTGAAGCAGGTGGTTGTTGCCTTGTTGGTGAGCCTTGCAAAAATATAACATGGCACATAATTAATGGATGGCGTAAAAGTGGCTTTTTACGCCACATCCAGAATTTATTCTCTTCGAAATTTATCTCCATCTTTCATGTCAACCACCAATACTTCAACATCCACCTCCACCTCCACCTCCACCTCCGCAACCGGCACCACCACCTCCACAACCCGCACCAGTACAACCAGCTCCACCATTACCTCCATCTCCACCTCCACCTCCATCTCCACAACATCCACCTCCACCTCCAAAACACCCACCCCCACCATTATCACCTCCACAATATTGGCACCAATCAGCTAGCCCCCAATCCTCGGTACAGCTCAACTCACCACGTTTTTTTTGGTGCTTGGGAGGAGGTATGTTGTCGCTGGGGGTATCATCACTTGTACAAGAAAATATGATCATTGATATAATTGAGAGAGACATGATAATCATGCCCAATAAAAGTAAGCCACCTGAACATTCTAACACAACACCCGCATCATCTGCATGGGCACCAACTACGGCAACAAAATCTCTTGCCATTTTGGGAGTTCGTTCTCTCTTACTTGGCTTTGGAAGTGTTACCGTACCATGTATATATAAAGTTTGGCGAAAAATCAATTACTTAAATTATACGATAATGATCTTTGAAATTTAAACCAAACACCTTGATTCAACACGCTTGAAACAGAATAATGTTTGATTATATAAACGCAACACGCTTGAAACTTCAACAGATTAATGTTTGTTTTCTTTTGAACTTCAATGCAATACTAGTATTTTATTTTTATAAAAAACTTCAACACAATTCTTGTCTATTCTTTTTCCTGCTTTTTAACTTCAATATAACGTGTGTTTACTAATTAGTGGTTTGTTGAAAATTTCTCTACTCCTGTCCTTTCCAGTTGAAACCATCAATGAAATTTAATTAATTGAAATAGTCAAACAGGTTAGAATTTCAAATTATTTGACCTGGCATATATATGCAACTCTGTTCTGGTTTATGTATAGACATCTTAAGAAATGAGCATCTTTTTCTTGGTAGTTCGTGAGATATGAGGAAAAATCAGAGAGAGTACATTGTGTACTTTCCAGTATTTTTCCCAACCGAGAAAACAACAGATATACTATCATAAAACTTAGCAAGTCAAACAAGAAACTTGACCGACATTGTACTATATTGCTATTTAGAATCTTATATCACAAGATTAATTTTGAATAACGTTCTAGAAATTTTTTCTTCTTCTAGCTTAGACAAGTTGATGTGTGTGTGTGTGTGTGTATATATTGTACCATACAACCAGAAGGAGGAAAAACCAAAAGGTGGTACTTTGCCAGTTTGCCTTCGAAGAGCTCCACAAATAAAACATTGCCTCTGCAAGTGTGGAAAGATGAAGCAATAGCCTGCTCATCTTGCCTGTTGGCTGTTGCAGCACCACAGACTAAGTTGCTACGTTAAGTTTTCGATCAGTAGCAGGAAACCCACGCCTCAAAATGGACTTTAAAAATTCATGTGATAGTTTAACCATAACAATTAACATAATGCATTCACCAAGGTAAATAAGCAAAAGCAAAGTAAAAGCAAATACCATTCCAACGTTTTCTGCATCTGTTAAATGGCCATTAACAATTTAACAGTTCCATTGCTTTTCCAGCCAGGACACCCCGATTGCACAGAAGTACGTATTAACATCAGGTATGTATGTAAAAGCTCAGAGCAGTACGTAGAAATTCAGATTTTTTGAGGATCGATTAAGAAGACTGCTTGTCCCTCAAGTCCCTGTACCCCCTGCCCCTGGGATTTTGGTTAAGTCTCACGAATCCAACGAGACCCTACCATTAAGCCCAAGGCCCGACCCGATTTCTCCCTTGCAGCTTAAAAAACGTCATCCTTTGGTGCTTTAGTTGCACTCACATCGTAAGCTCAGCAGTGAGTTTTGGAAGAAATTATTCAGACAAGCTAGTCAGCCCAGCCCACAATCTAGGTTTTTATTACAATTTTCTGTTGAGACTTTTATCCATTTTCGAGAATTGGGCTAGCTATATTTTATGGTTACCAAAAGCAAAATGATTTGTTATTTGAGGTGGACCAATTCTTTGCACAAGTGGATTTATCAATTCTTTGTTATTTTGGCATATTGTTGGAAATAATGTGGTTTCTGCTGTATTATATTTTTTTCACTCTGGTAACATGCTGTCTGAAATAAATTATACTAATATTGTGCTAATTCCCAAAGTTAAGTCACCTGAAAAGATGTCAGACTTTTGACCAATTAGTTTATGCAATGTCATATATAAAATCATCTCGAAGGTGTTGGCCAACAGATTGAAGCAGGTTCTCCCTCAGATTATATCTCCTACACAAAGTGCATTTGTACCTGGCTGTCTCATCACAGATAATGTGTTGGTGGCATATGAGACTTTGCATACAATGCATGGGAGGAAAAAAGGAAATAAGGGCTCTCTTGCTCTGAAACTTGATATAAGTAAAGCTTATGACCGGGTGGAGTGGGACCTCTTACGGGGTATTATGTCTAAATTGGGATTTCCAGAGAATTGGATAAATTGGGTGATGACATGTGTCACAACTCCAACTTTTTAAGTTCTTATTAATGGTAAACCTTTTGGACGTATATCCCCATCTAAAGGGCTCCGTCAAGGAGAACCTCTTTCACCTTATTTGTTTCTCTTGTATGCAGAGGGTTTTACTGCTTTGTTAGCAAAGGCAGAGTTGGAGGAGCGTATACATGGTGTGTCCATTTGCAGGAGAGCACCAAGGATCTCCCACTTGCTTTTTGCAGATGATTCTTTACTTTTCTGCCAAGCTACCCAAAGGGAGGTTACTGAAGTCACTGATATCCTACAGACATATGCAAGAGCTTCTAGTCAATGCCTAAACATGGAAAATCATTGATATTATTCAGTAGCAACACATCAGAAACACAAAAGGAATGGATCAAGGTTGCTCTAGGAGTGAAGGAAGTGGAGCGATTTGAGACTTACTTGGGTTTGCCTACAATGGTAGGTCAAGCAAAATACCAATCTTTTGCTTACCTGAAGGATAAAGTTTGGAAGAAACTACAAGGCTGGAAGGGTAAGTTGCTCTCTAGATCCGAGAAGGAAATATTAATCAAGGCGGTGGCCCAATCTATTCCTACCTACACAATAGGTGTGTTCTTATTACCAGTGAAATTATGTGATGAGCTAAACTCGATGTGTGCAAGGTTTTGGTGGGTACAAGCTGAAAATGAAAGGAAGATACATTGGAAGAGTTGGGGTATGCTATCTCAATCAAAAAGGAAGGGTGGAATGGGCTTTCGTGACCTAAGGGCTTTCAATTTAGCCATGCTAGCAAAGCAAGGATGGCGTCTGATGCAAAACTAGGAGTCTCTCATTTACCAGTGCTTCAAACATCGATATTTTCCACGGTGCAATTTGTTGGAGGCATGTGATTCCACAAATAGCTCATATGTATGGAAGAGCTTAATGGCTGCTATGCCTATTCTGAAACAAGGAAGCGGCTGAAGGGTTGGGAATGGGGCATCAATTAATGTTATGCATGACAAATGGATTATGAACCATCCTACAAACAAGGTACTTCATCCCCCAGAAGTGCAAGAATGGAAATGGAGGGTCTCAGACTTAATTGAACCGACCTTAAGGTGCTGGGATAGAGAGCTAATCTGGACTAAGTTTCATGAAGAGAATGCGGAAGCAATCTATAGAATTCCCTTGAGCCATTGGAATGTATTGGACCAAGTTATATGGCTTCACAATAGGAATGGCAAGTACTCTATAAAATCAGGATACCACATGGCAAGACAGATCCTTAGGACGGAAGAGTGGACTGAGTGTTCATCGGGTTCAAGTAGTCTTGACGTGTGGACGAATCTATGGAAAATGAAAGTCCCAAGTAAAATTAAAGTTTTTGGGTGGAGGGCCTATCAAAACATTCTGCCAACACGCGTGAACTTAACTTGAAGGAAGATTATTGAGAATGATTACTGTGAGCTTTGCAAGAGAGCTCTGGAGAATGGAATCCATGCGTTATGGGAGTGTGGAGTAGCTCAAGGCATATGGGCTGGAAGTTTGGTGAAACTACAAAAATGTACTCAAGGCCAAGAGGATGTCTTACAACTCTTTGCTGAATTACTAATGAGGTTGTCCACCGAGGAGTTTGAATTATTTTTAGTCTTGGCCTAGTTCATTTGGAACCAGCGAAATTCGGTGATCCATGGGGGGAAACTAAAAGATCCTTGGCAAGTACTCAAAACGGTAGAAGATTACTTGGCAGAGTACCACCAAATGCAAGAACAGCTGGTTTTGATGCCAACTATACAGTAGCATACAATACATTGGCAACCTCCTCAAACTGATCAATATAAACTGAACTTCGATGCAACGATATACACAGACTTGGGTTGTTTAGGAGTGGGAGCAATTATTAGAAATGAGAGGAGAGAAGTCATGGCTGCGTTGTCTGCTAAGGGACCGCCTGTTCAAGATAGTGAGGAAGCCGAAACAATAGCATGCTGAAAAGATCTTGAATTTGCTATAGATGTTGGATTCTCAAACTTGGTAATTGAAGGAGATAATGCAAATGTTATGAGAGCCATTGCTTCCAATAATATGGATGGGTCCAGATTAGGTACTGTATTTGAAGACATTCACTACCTTCAGGGACGGACCCAGGTAGGGGCCAAAGGGGGCCCGGGCCCCCCCTGGGCCCAAAAAAAAAAAATTTAACAAGTTAAAATTTTCAAAAAATATATATAGGCTTGGGCCCCCCTTAGTTTTTAGCTCAGGCCCCCCTCCCAAAAATCCAAAATTCCAAGCCTCACAGGCCAGCCTAAGAGGCAAGAGCCCATGACCCATGTAAATAAAATATAAAAATAAAAATAAAAATAAAAATAAAAACTCAACAGTAAACCTAACGGAGAAAGTGAAAGACGAAGGAAAAATAAAAAGAAAGGAAACAGAGAGATAGTGAGGCGAAACAGAGAGATAGAGAGGCGAGACAGAGAGATAGAGACTACCCACGCCGACGCCGCTACAGTAGTACCCATGCCACGCCGACGCCGACGCGAGACGGCGAGAGTCTACCCAGACCCAGTACGGTAGTACCCACGCCGACGCTGCCATCATCACACGAGACGACGAGAGTCTTAGCTGTCGCCGCCGCCCACGCGAGCCCCATCTTGTCGCCGCCGCCGGTTGCTCGAGCCTTCATAGGTATTTAATCTATGATTCTTTCCTAGTTTCCTTCAAAACCTAAAAAATAAATAAGATGTTTGTGCTTGCTTGTGGAGTGTTTGTGTTTTTATTGATGACTGATGATGAGTGATGAACTGATTACTGATATTGGTGATTGTGATTCTGTGAATTGAATCTATGTTGCGGCCTGTGGTGGTTTTTTTTTTTTTTGGGCTTTTGGGCTTTTTGGCTTTGTGACTCTCTGTCACTCTGTGTGTGTTTATGACTCTCTCTCTCTTGTATTATATAGATAAGAGAGATAGAGAGAGAGAGAGAGTAGAGTTTGTAGAGATTACTTTAACTGTTTGTTTGTTCTTTCATCTTTGTTGACTGGTGGTTGGTAATAGGCACAAGTGACACTGTGACACAAAAAAAAAAAAAAAAAAAGTAAAGAAAATTTTTTGTTAGTAGTGCAGAATAAATTTGTAGTGTCGGTAGTGCCGTAGTGGGATTAGGTTAGTGGGTCAATGTCACAAAGATGGAGATAACACAAAGACAAAGATAAATAAAGGCAGACCAAAGACAAAAAGAAAAAAACAAATCATATAATATAGAAAATTGTCACACAAATTTAATATATATGATTTTTATTTTACTTGTAGATCATGAAAAAATCAACTACAAAACAATGCTTGATTTTTTCAAAAGAAAATATTCAAATTCTTCCGAAGTCAACGTGGGATTGCCAACAACTAATGTTGATATTCCAATTCTAGAAAATGTGGATGTTCCAAATCTAGAAAATATGCATTCCCCAATTCCAGAAAATGTCGATGTTCCAATCTCTCAAACACAATTTCAAAGAGTTGATCTTGATTCTTTGGATTATGATCCCGGAACACGCAAACAAATATGGGAATATCGTGTTAATCAACGCGATGAAATTTGGGTATTTGTCTTGGTTGAGAGTTTATTAATACTATATGGATGCGTATTTGAAAATTTTTTTTCGCTTATCTCGCCCCCCCCCCCCCCCCCCCCAGCTTGAAATCCTAGGTCCATCCCTGACTGCCTTGTTAGTGGTCTAAGGTGGAGCACGGTTAACTGCGTTAAGCGGAGTGCCAATGCCGTCGCCCGTTCTTTAGCTCATTTTTCTAGAAATGTTTTTGAGGAATTGGTATGGATTAAGGATAGTCCACAACCTGCTAGGGAAGCTTTGTACCATGACTCTTTGATATTCAGTTGAATGAAAGCCTAGTCACTTTTCAAAAAAAGAAAGAAATGATTTGGTTTGCCAGACTTGCTGGTAGAGTTTTGGGAGTACTAAAACTATTATAAGAACTCTAACTATATATGGCACTTTGTATTGAATAATTCTCAGTATTTTCACAAGAATCTACTCCAATCTTCTCATGAAAATTTTCAAGATCAAAGAGACAATCCATAGCCTTAGGACAAGCTAATAGGTGCACAATTTGACCACTCTCATTATGACACTTTTCTAGATCAACAAGACAACATGAGGCAATGGAACAAAAAACCAATTGCATAGATGAATGTTTATACAATTTCTCATCCTCAGCCCATCCTTGAATTATCTACCCTTCGTCAAGATTTTGAAAATCTAAAGAAAGCCATTCAAGACCATATTATTAAGATTGATAAAAATCAAGGACGAAACTAGGATTTGAACTTGGGAGAGAGGGGGAGAAATATGAATAAAGGAAAAAGTAAGATTATGCAAATCTAAACTATCATCTATTAAATATTAATTAACAAAAACTCTTTCAGTAATAGTATTTGGGCCCCAATTAATTTATATGTGGGTTATATCATGATCCTGCAGGTTGGGCCTCAAACTTCGCCTGGATTGTCTCAGCTAAATCTTACTTCTAATACTCTCTCCTTGTTTCCCTCTGTTCCCTTATGTTTCGAGTGTTTCCCTTTCAATCTCTCACTCCCCAAATTTTCCAACCTCCTCTGTGTTAACCTCCTTCCCCTTTTTATAGTCTCTCATTAGTGGGGTTATCATTATTATTCTCCCACCTCACACATATTCCAACATCCATCAGAATCCCAAGGAATCCTCACAATTTCAAAGGATTCTCTTGGAACTTGTTCCAGACGTCAAACAGTGTTCGGCGGCAAATTCCCCAAAGGCACTGTCAATCCTTGGTTACCAACCCCACTATGTTCGCACCTTATTCTGATTTCCCTTGTCACTGGTCAGTGTTAAGGCAACCTCCTAAAGACTTCCTCATGTGATCATTCCTTTGACCAATCATCCTAACTTCTAGGCTGGGCCTGCTGTGATAGGGCCCAAAGCTAACCTCCTCCACACGGACCATGCTTAACTTCTCTAATGGGCTTTGGGCCTTACTTTGGGCTCTTGTAGGATAGGCTAGCACATGCTTTCCGGGCCCAACCCCCCACAAAATTAATGTTAATAATATACTAGGATAAACCAAATAGACAAACATTATCAGTTATGAATGTCTATTAATTATGGGAAATGCTAATGGATGTCTTTAGGGCAATGGTTAACAATCCATTTAAAGAAAGTTTTTATGGGAAAAGAAAAGAAAAAGTAATTAATGTTTTGACAGTTTTTTTCAGTTCCCATAAAAGTGGTGTCAAAACTTTCCTAAAATTGATTGTTAACTATTGCCTTAAGGGCACTCGTTAGCATGACCCATTAATTATTAACAAGCCATAGCACACATTCACGCGATCACAACTATCAACTCTCTCTCTCTCTCTCTTAAACTTTTAAAAATGGGTCTAGTTAACAGGTGTCTTTAGCACATTTTTTAGAAAAAATTTAATTAATATAATTTTTAGAAAAGTTTGGTTAAGTCTTGGCCCTTAGGAATATCATTTTAGAAAAGGTTTAATTAATATCATTTTTATGGGAAATATAACGGGTGCCCTTAGGAGGTATGTTGTCACTTGGGATATCATCACATGTGCAAGAAAATATGACCATTGATATAATTGAAAGGGATATGATAATCATACTTAGGGGTGGCAATTTTTATCCATATCCATTACCCCATTCATGACCCACCTAATTTGGTTAAGTCTTAGCTCAATCCGATTAAACATCTGGGTTAAATGGATAAATACCCATTGGATAATCTAGTTAAATGAGTGTTAATGGGTAAACCTATTGGGTACCAATCTAAAATTGAGATTCTAATCCATAAAAAAATAAAAAATAAAGCCCCTAACTTCTCTGCACACTTACACAGCCGCCAAACCCTTTCTCTCACCCTTGTTCTCATTGATTTTCTTTGGTTTTCCTTCACATTTTCTCATCTACCAAATGTATCTTTCTATCCCTATTTATCTCTTGCTCATTTTTTTGACCAACCACATATGCACTTTTAGAAACTCCATGCCCTTAAGGTTCCCTATCTAAATTTCTCAAAAAAAATTCAATTTCCTTTTGATTCAATTGGGAAAAGGTAAGAAAATTTTGATGGAGTTTATGAAATCGACAAATCTTAGGTTAAAGCTCTAAACAACAAAGATAAGAGCAATTGCATCAGTCATTGAAAAATACAAAAAAGTGCAAAAATTTACACAATATAACATAAAAAACACCTGCATCAATCTTTCTAAACCTTTGCAAATATACAAAAAGG
The DNA here is from genome assembly GCA_028535165.1 of Quercus tomentella. NCBI lineage: Eukaryota > Viridiplantae > Streptophyta > Magnoliopsida > Fagales > Fagaceae > Quercus > Quercus tomentella. Next base: position 41,101,399 of record JAPQVY010000100.1, on the reverse strand, counting down.
CTATAGTAATCATGTAAATATATATAGTTACTATAGCTTTGTATATAATATTTTATTAATTTCTCTCTCTCTCTCTCTCTCTCTCTTCTTTGTCTGTGTTAGTCCTAGTTTGTTGCAAATCCACCCAACACTACCCAACCACCACTCAATCACCACCACCACAACCCATCACAACCCATGATATTCCAATCACAAAATCAACCAAAAACAAAGAAAAATCAAACCAAAAATCAATCCAAACCCAAAATCAAACCTTCAATGGAAAACTCAACAACTTAGAACCCAAAATCAAACTTTCAACAAAAAACCCATCAACCCAAACCCAAACTCAAATCGAAGCCGCCATCATCACCACTGCTATGGAGAGCTTGCTACTTTCTTTGCTCGTGGAGAGGTTGCTGCTGCAATGAGAGAGGAGAGAAACAAGTGCTTGAGAGCTACGACAAAGAAAAAGACCAAAAAATAAAAATAAAAAATAAAAAAAATGAAGAGAAAAGACCATGGGAGAGGAAGTAGAGAAAAGATGTGATTTTTTGAGATAAAAAAGGGGTAAGATATTTTAGTGGTAGGGGTTAAAAGTGAGGGGAAAGGAAGCTTCCTTGCTTGTAAATATCTCTACAATATATTTTAATTATAAAAGAATTATAATTGAGTTTTTTTTTTTTTTTTTTTTTTTTTTCAAACAAAGCTGATGATTTTATTTGGAATTTTATTAAAGTCTGTATTAAATTTTTTTTAATTCAAATCAGTACCTTTAAAAAAAAATAAAACTAAAATCATACTAATAGTAAATAATATATATATGTCTCCAATGTGTAACCCTGAAACGACACACCGAAATATTTCATTGATGGCAGAATAATGGTCGAAGACACCAATCTGTCGGTTGTCGCCGGAGCCACTATTTTGGTGGTCTGGCCACCAGTGTTGGCAACACGATGGGCGAAGACACCAATCTAGCGGCAGTCGTTGGAAATGCTATTTTGGTGGTTCGACCATCAGACCTCTAGCATAAGAGGCTCCACTAGCCGAGCCATTGATTTTGGTAGTTTACTTGAAATATAAGTTTAAATTAAAAAAATATGACTATTAGAGAAAATAATAAGAAATTAATAAAGAAGAATATTTTATTGAAATAAATGTTTTAAAAAAGTGGCGATATAAAATAGAAAAAATATATTTTTATATTAAAATAGGAAAAAAATTTTGCACAACAGATATGAATGCTCTAACGTTGTCTTTGGGCGTGCTCAGAATCATAACAGAGCACTATAGAAAATCCTGGTTGACCCGAGTGATGAAGTGATGGGTCTGGCGAGTCATGTCGTGGCTGTACGAAGCAAAGGTACAAACATGTTGGCTCATTTGCTTCACGGGCTCTAGGGACTGATGAATTTGCTTCACGGTCTATCATGTGCTGCCCCAGTTGTCTTAAATGTGAAAATTTTCAATTTACGTTTTTTTTTTTTGTAAATTTTATTTTCTCGGAAAATTTAGGTTGAAATCTTTCTTAGTAAACAAATGTTGTACGAGATTGGGTGCTATACGATCGTAGTTCGTCCTCTTGTTTCGTTTGATTTGGCATGAATACGATGTTATGCATATGGTTTTGCTTTTCAGTGAATACTTGGTGATTTTGTGAATCTAACTCAAATCCGATTTAAATTTATTTTGCATAATTGAGTGACTTCCACTCTTAAATCAGAATTGCATGTAAGATCAGGAGTCAAAGTGAATATTCATTTTGTTTGATTCTCAATTTTCTAAGAAACCAAAAGTGGGTAAATCAATTTTCTCAAAAACCAAACAAGGGATATACTAGTTTTCTCATAAACCAAAAGTGAGCATTTTGGTAATTTTTAATATTTTGGGTTTTTTTTTTTTTTTTTTTTTCCTTTAAAGGTGAAGAGATATTTGAGTTATTTTGGGTTCAATGGGTGGGTTACTGAATTAAATGAGTTGAATAGGTAATGAGTATTTAATTTATATTTAAATGGATAATAAATAGTTAGTAAGTAATTATGCATCCAATCCATTTATAATCCAATAAAAAACTTGCACAACCCACCCATTGCCACCCCTGAATCCTGATTCATACCCTAAAAAATTAGGCCACCCGAGCTCTCTAACAGAACACCTACATCATCTGCATGGGCACCAATTACAGAAACAAAAACTCTCACCATTTTGGGTGTTCCTTGTCTCTTTACCTGGCTTTGGAAGTGTTACCGTACCATGTATATAAAACACTTTTTAACATTTCAATGCTTGCCGAAAATCAATACTAAATTATATGATAATGAACTATGAAATGTAAACCAGACACCCTTCTTCTCAAAAAAAAACCAAACACCCTTTTTTTTTTTAACCAAACACCTTGAGTCAACACATTTGAATCTTTAATAGAATTAAGTTAGATTATATAAATACAACACGCTTGAAACTTCAATAGAGTAAATGAGTAATGTTTGTGTTCTTCCGCACTTCAATGCAATACTACTATTTTTTTCAAACTTCAACACAATTCTTGTGTATTCATTTTTCTGCTTTTAAACTTCAATTTAACATTTTGTTTACTTAGGTGGTTGGTTGAAAATTTCTCTATTCCAGTTGAAACCATCAATGAAATTTAATTAATTGAAACAGTAAAACAGGTTAGAATTTCAACGTATTTGACCTGGCATATGCAACTCTGTTCTGGTTTATGTATAGATATCTTAAGAAATGAAAATCTTTTTCTAGTTAATGACATATGAGTAAAAATCAGAGAGTTGATTGTGTATTTTTCCAGTATTTTTCCTAACAAGAAAACTTGTCTGAGTTAATACGACGTTATACTATATTGCTATTTAGGATCTTAGATTACAAGATTAATTTTGAGTAACGTTCTAGAAAATCTTCTTCTTTTCATTCAATGAAAAGTTATTTATTTTTGGGGGAGAGGGGGGGACTAGAAATTCGAGGTTTATGTAGTTCATGAGTGAGGCTTATGCGTTTTTCAATTATCAAAATAATCAGAATTGTAATGAGACCTAACACCAAAAATTGAAAATGGAAATTGTTGAAAAAACTGGTTTTGTATCTCATACAAAACACACAGTGGAATCAACAAATATGAATCTATTTCATTCATGATTGATAACATGCACTATGTAAATTTCAGAATTTAAGAATAAGGTAACGTACCTTGGTGCAGTGAAATTCAAAACAAAATATTATAAGTACTTGCGAACACTTTTAATCTTCACTTTAATTCCACTTTACGCCCAAGAAGTGTGGTCTCTTAATCAGTTTTCAAGGAAGAATAATTGAGTGGCTTCACTCACACATACACACCATTTCACAATGATGTATCTCTTAAAAATAAAATTATGTATGTTTCTCCCTTTATAACTAACTGATTATCTAATTGGGCTGGCCTATTGAGCCTTTCCAATTGGGCTTTAGTGTGTAGCTTGGAGTGGGACCAATAAGACACTAGCTCCAATGGGTCTTGGACTTTTCTGTCAACTCTTAACAAGTCCAAAGTTACCATTAATTATATTTAATACCACTATATAAATATAATTGCACTCTAGGCCTTATTAATAAATTATATCCCAATACTTTATTATACATACAACCCCTTCATAAAATATTCGTAGTAATACAAAGTCATGAATGTAGACTGTCACTTTGAAGATTACTACATCTTAATCCTTGAGTGCCTGGTTTAATCCTTTAAGTTATTCATCATATATTTATGAAATCCAATTTCATAAATATATAAAGTGGTTAGGCCTAACACTCTGAATAACCAAACCCATTAAACTTATCTTAAGGGAATATTTTATATATCCGTTAAGAGATTATGAATTCCATCTTAAGAATATATGTTCCATCAACACTAAATGTGGCTGTCCAACATACTGAGGTTTTGATCGTGACTTTAGATCTCACTCCTGATATATCAAAGCAACCTACACCTTATGATCAGATCCATTATTTTCTCAGGATTAAGAGTTCATGTAAATAGAAGTTATAAGATTTATTATTCATTTGACAGTCGTTAGAAGAATAATAAATCTCACAGCAATCTAGTTCAATATGTCTTAACTCTTAAAACATATCAACATACCAACTAGAAGCCTCCACTTCCATGATTAAAACAAACCATCTTAGTTGATATATTATAGTTTTAGCAGATGAAACGCCCAATTTCATCACCGACTATAAATTATAATTCTGAGTTTACAAAGAACTTGTGATTTATTTCTTCTGTGACTTTTTACATAAATCACATACAATGCATCTCAAGGATTATGATAATGTCTCACTAGTTCATTTATAAATAGTCTCATATAATTAAACAATTTAATTATTTATGACATGCCAATAAATTGGATTTTAGGGCATAAACCCCAACAAAAATAACTTTAAAGTCATTAATTTGTGCGTGTCATCAATGTGTTCAATTTTTGGTGTTAGATATCATCACGTACACTCTTATCTATTTTGGTAATTGACCAAAACATAAGCCTCATTGGCTATTACATAAACCTCAAATTTGGATTAATAGAAAGTTTTGACATTTAAAAAAAAAAAAATAGAAAAGCATCTGACATGAAGCTAGAATATCACAACTATCATCTATTTTTGGCATTGCTTCTAATTTGATTGTCATTTGTTTGATTTTTGATATCTCAAAATCATTAGAAAAGTAGTTTTAAAAACATCATTCAAACTAAATGTTTAGCAAACTAATGGCATAGAATGCATGCGCATGGTTAATTAGGGGCCAATTACATAATCAATCATTTGTGCTTTTGATGGAGGGTGGGGATTTTTTGTCATTCGTACTTTCATTAGGGTCATACATTTGTCCAATAATATAAGTATAGTGCAATGTACATTTTAGCAGTATTTACTATTTAGACCATAAAAAATAAATTTAAATTCTGAAAATTTTGCATCAAGCAGATTGTATATTAATAAAATAAATTATAAAGATTGTATGAAATTCATATGCAAATTTTTATACAGGATATTGTGAAGAAGTTGATGGATCAATGTCTTTTGTTGTCCATTCTAGTTGTTTTCCAACAACATTTGCCATTACTTTATTTTTAAAATACTGACCTAGAAAAAGAAAAAGAAAAACTATTTGTAACATCGTTCAATTTTGGTTTTTGTAATAAGATTAAAAGTTTTTATTATTGTGTGATGAGGTTAGCATAAATTATTATATGTCATAGCTTTCAAAAGAAAACTATTAGTAATAAAGTAAAGGTAATTCTATGACACGTCATAGCTTTCACTAAAATTGCAACTCCACCCCCCCCCCCAAAAAAAACATCCTTCTTCTTCTTCTTCTTCTTCTTTTCTTTATCTTTTTTTTTTTTTTTTCAAAATCAAATTGAGCAAGAACTTTCTACACTTTTTTTTTTCCCTTTGGAGATTATTTCAATAGCTAAGTTTTTAAAGTAATATTCCAAGTGAATTTGCATCCAAGTGAATTTTTAAAGTAATATTCCAAGTGTTATGTATGAGATGAGATTATTTCAATAGCTAAGTCAAGAGATGTTATAGTATTTTGTAAATGAAATTGTATTGAATACAAAATTTTATTAATGAAATATTAAATTGTCTGGCACAACTATGCAAAGTAATTATTGATAATGAATTGTATCAAGACTGCATGGGTTAAAGACTTAAAGGTACACATTGTTGGGTTAAGATAGCTTGACCCAGTTAATTAATTCAATTACCCAAGTTGATTAATTAGGTTCAATTGCATGTAAATCGTGGAGGCACCAACAAATCACCAATTAAACTAAATGCAATGAAAAATAAATTGACACGGTGATTTGTTGACAAATGGGGAAAACCTCACAAGATAAAAACCTCACCGGGTGATTTTAAGGTCACCATTCCCAAGAATCCACTAATTAACAATCAAGCAGTTACAAGTATAAGGAATCTTACCAACTAACCTTGGCCTATCCCAAAATACCAGTTTACGGTTGAACATTTGCTCCAATACCCAATTGGACTTGATCTTGTAGTAGCCTTCTTTCCCTTGATGCACAAACCTCCAATTTGTGACTAACCCTTTGCACGAATCCCAAGTACGTGACTAACTCCAGCAACTTGAACAAATGTTGTTGATTGTAAAGTTCTTCACTTCATCAACAATGAAGATCTGGAAGCACTCGGTTGCAAAACCCTATGGCATACAAACGCAGTAGCTTCTCACAGAGAAAATAAGTCTCTTGGTCTCTGTATCCGTATGTGACAGTTTTTAAAATTAGCCTTATATATGTTTAGGGTTGTGAGAAAAGAAACCCCAAACAAATATGCAAGGCTGGGCCGAATTTCAGATCTGGAAATTCTGAAATTGTAATTCTCAATAGATCAAGCTGCTTTCGAGCTATCTATCGAGCTTCACATTAAGTCTCGATATCAGGCTTCTGTCGAACTATCTGTTGAGACTTATTGAACAGTTTTTCTTTATTTGTTTCTTAGACCAATCTTCATATCTTTAATACTTGACTTGAACAACATGTTTCTTGAAGTACTAAACCCATCTGAGATCTACCCAATTACAAGTAAAGTGCATTTTGTCAAGGGATTAGCCAATTATACAAAATATGACCCTAACACACATTAATTTTAGTAATGCACCAAAAAAGTGTATTGATTCAAGTTAATTAATAAAACTAGCCTCACGCGCATGCTCAGAGGCTCTTCTATTTTTTTGGTATAGGTTAATAATTTGCATCCATTATAATTTGGGATTACTACACTTTCCAATCATCACACCCCTAGGTATTTTGTGATGAAAAAATTATTTCATCCAAAACGCGTAACACTCATCATACCCCTACATATTTTGTGATTAGAAAATGCATTAATCTCAAATTATAATGGATTCAAATTATTAACCTTTACCAAAAAAATAGAAGAGCCTCTCACGCGTATGCTCAAAGGCTAGTAGATGATAATGACCTACAAAATGGAAACCATCAAACCAACTAGCTTGACTCAAAGTCTTCCAAAACAAAAGGGCTGATTACAATAAACTCACCTGTAATTTGACCTGAAATCATTTTGTCTACCCGTGGTTTAAAAAATGTTACTTTACTCACTTGAGGTAAGCTCTGTCTGTCTCCCGTAACTCACCTTTGTTAAAAATGATGGTAAATTTTTCTGCCATTTTATGTCTCTTCTCCCAAAACAAAAATAAAAATAAAAACACAAGAGAAATAAGATCAAAAGGTGGTATTGACCTCTCTCTCAATTCACACAAATCTTGAACATAAAGAACGTAGACCCAGAAAAATCAAACTCAAATCAACCTCCACAAATATATATTTACCTTGTTGTCTCTCTTTCAACACAATGGTTACTAATTTGATCAAAAAAAAAAATCAATGGTTACTAACTAAAAAGATTGGACATCCAACGAAAATAAAATTTCCATATATGGACACTCCTTCCACCCAGCTTACCTTAAGAATTAAAGACCTTGGAATTAAAGACTTACCCTCCACATATGGACTGTCATCTCTTTTCTCTCTCTCATCTACTATCTCTTTCTCACTCTTTCTCATCTCTTCTCACTTCGGTGGTGGTGTTGAAGAGAACGATCCATCACAATGAAAAGATTGACCATCAAAACCAAGATCGAAGATCTGATGAAGCAAAAATGAAGGAGAGAGAGGGACGATAGAGAGATGATGATGATGAATTTGTGGTGCATTTGATTTGGGTATGATTTTTCAGGATTTTATGTTCAAGATTTCTGGGTTATGTCCGATGGTGATTGTGGGTTTGATTTGGTTTTAGTTTTTTGTTGCAAATCTGAATGTGTTTGAGAAATTTCTATTATCATCGGTAATCAATTTCCACATTCGCCTATAAGCGTAGACCACTGTGATTGGCTTCACCACCCCCGACTTTGTACTACTTTCTACATTGCCATCATCCTCACCTAGACTCCACCAATTACCTCCAGGAAAAACCAAACCAACAAGGTTTTTAGCAACCTCTCTTGACTCAATTTTTGTTGTCCTTTGAAGTTGAGAAGTGGGTTTTGATACGTCAGCGTTTTGGTGGTTTGGTGCTGAGGGATTTTATAAGAAATGGGAACTTTTTTTTTTTTTGGGAATTGGGGAAGGAAAGGTGGTTGTGGTGAGTGAGGGAAGGTTGGAGTGGGAGTATGTTCTTCATGTTCTAGGTGTTGAACATACAAGTTTTTGGGTGTATGTTCTGGGTGTTCAACATTTGAATGAGTTTGATTTTTTTTTTTTTTTTTTTTTTGAGCTAATAGGTAAGTCTAAGCTAAACTCACACACACGGGGGGAGGGGGAGATGGTTATAGAAGCTTACACTAGTGTATATCCAAAAATGCCTAACTCTTGGATACACAGCAGAGGCTATAAACCACTTTGAATGAGTTTGATTTAGTTTTAGTTTTAGTTTTTGGCTGCAAATTTGAATGATAGATGGGTTTGAATATTTAGTTAAAAATATGAATATTTGATTGAATGTGTTTGATTTAGTTTTAGTTTTTGGATGAATTCTTCCTTCCTCTTCAAAATTTTTATGTCAAAAACACTTTTTGATCTTGTTTTGTATGTGTTTTATTGTTTTGAGAGGAGAGAAACATAAAAGGACAACAAAAATACTTATTTACCCTTGTTTTTAACAGATGTGGTTTACCGGAGACAAATGGAACTTACCTCAAATGGGTAAAATAACATTTTTTAAACTACGGGTAAGCAAAGTAGTTTTGGGTCAAATCACTGGTAAGTTTTTAGTAACTACCCAAAAAAAAATTATATAAATATGACACCTTTTAAATTTAAAAATGAATATTATTTTTGGGTTCTATATAGTTAATTCAACTAATAAAATTTCTTGTTAATGAATAAGAGATTTAGTGTTTGAACTTTGCCTATACGACCACAAAATGATTAGTGTCTTAGTTAGATGATGAGAGCAATAATCATAAAGTAGATGAAGAGTGTAAAATTAGGGATGACGGATCCTATTTAATAGACCTGACGGTACTAGATTAAGTGGACGGTTAGTTTCTCTACATGGACGAATCTGAGATACATGGACACGAGGTGGATGGATCTTAAGGCCACGTGGTATCCACATGGGTTAAGTGGTTTCCAAGGAATCCTAAATGGAAACAAATTGCGTCCCATGATTCACCCTAGCCAAATAGAATCCCAATATGAAAAGAATCTCAACATGAGAAGGATTCCGCAATATATGCGCATTTATGATAATCTTCCCCGAAAAGAAACACCTTCCTACGCAAGAAATGGAGGTCGACTCTACACCACTATAAAAACCCAAAGCCCTCAGAAAATAAGGTACGCATAATTCACCCCAGTTCTGACACTCTAGAGTTGTGAAGAGTTCTCTAACTTAACCTTCGGAGAGTCTTTGGCCGATGCTACACCGGTACTCTCCTAAGATCTTCTTGTTCTGTGTTGTGCAGGTATTGTCTTGAGCACGTGAGAATTGTGCGACTTACTGACAATTTTCGGCATCATCAGTAGACGTTATATGTTAAAATTTTACCGTATTTTTGTTCTTTTGAACTTCAATACAAACACCGCTATCTTACAATACTTTTTCTTTTCTTTTCTGCTTTTAAACTTGTGTGTGTGTTGATTGCGCAAGGTGGTTGGTTGAAATTTCTATTCCCAGTTCTTTTCCAGTTATTTAAACTATCAATGATTTTTAATTAACTAAAACAGGTCTGAATTTCAAAGTATTTCATTCGACGGGGAATATGCAACTCTGTTCTGGTATATGTATAGATATCTTAAGAAATGAATATCTTTTTTGGTAGTGAGATATGAGGAAAAAGAATATAATGATTTTCCTACCAGAGACAACATAAGACACTACCATATAAAGCTTGGTGTAATGCTTGTTGAGAAACTAGTTTAAAAGTGACGATGGCTTTTTTTTTTGGCTGAAAGGAGGCATTTAGAAAATATGTCAACCAACAACATGCAAATACTTTCAAATTTCCTTTTTCTTGAGTAGCTAGTGTATTAGTGTATTTTCATTTTTCCTTGTAATCTTTAGTTCGGCAATTCATTTGTGAGAATTTCAAAAGCCTTGATCTCAAAATCGAAATCACTTGTAGTCGCAATTCAATTAATGTAGGTAAGCAATATATTAATTTATTGGGTAAATTACAATCAACACCCTTAAGGTTTGAGATAAAGTCAAACAGGTCTAAGACATTTTAAAACTTCCAAGATATTTTAGAACTAACCGATTTGGTCCATGAACCATATGCTAAATACAACAATTTCATTTCTAGGAGCATATGGTTTAGGGACCAAATTAATTATTTTTGAAATATTTTGGACCTGCTTGATATTAGCTCAAACTTCAAGAATGCCGACTATAATTTATCCTAATTTATTTCTAAGTTTTTTTTTTTTTTTTTTGGTCTAAGTAATATTAAACCTGGTTAATTCTTAGTTCATATACTTCTAGAATTAGTTATTCCATTTTTTATTTGCAAATCTCTCATTGTACAAAACAAACTCCTTTCAACTAGGTAATTTATGTTAAGGATTTTTTTTCCTCAAAAAAAAAAAAAAAAAATGTTAAGGGTATTCTCGGGTGACAAATTAAGAAAAATCCCTAAAGCCCACAAGAGTTATTTAAGCTTGTAACTCATAAAAATGGTCCACACAAAAATACCAAGTCAAAATCGGTTGAATCTGGGCCCACGATGTCAGCCCTAAAAGAAAATAAGAAACATTTATAAAGCCCATGAAGGTCACAAGGCCATCTAACTAAATGGCCAGACTGGCCCACAGGGTCCACCATCCAGCCTAAAGAATATTCGGCTGGACCAAGATATGAGTCATGGGTTGGGTTTCTTCCTTATCACTGAGTGGACCAAACCCACCCATGAAAGGTACGACCAATAAAAGTGAAAAATAGGAGATGTGAATTAGAGAGCAAAAGAGGCAATCAGGTACCCCTTACACCAAAGTCTCTCAAATGAGCTTGGAACACTTGTGAAACTCAAGGGCCCATGCCAAATGCTATGTGTAAAATACATGAGCTTGTAAGAACAACCCCATGTGTGAATAAGAAACTTTATCCGATATCACACTTCTTTCTCATTAAACAAGAATCAGACAGTCACAATTAAATTTAGCAATTTGGGAAGGGGAATTCCCTTTGGGGAAGTAGTTTTATAGAGCTTAGTTAACCAGGTTGCTATTCTTAGGAAAAAATTATAATTAGTGCCTCATTTTCAGGATTAACACTACTCAATGGAGTAATTATGGAATACAAAAATATATATACTTTTCCTATCACATAATTATCCGACACTTAGCATTTATAGTACTCCGAAATATTCTATAATTATCCTTGCTCAATGATGATGAATTTTAATATTAATTTCCCCTGTTTGAAATACTCATAACCTACTTTCCCCTCATTTCACTAGTTTTTGAGTGACACCAACATCTTTAAGAACAAAATGCACCCCAATATGAGGGATATAGATTCAGGAAGGGAGAAAAACACAAATTCATAAACTTAGACACTTAGCATACGATTGGATAGAGGTGAAACTGAATTTTCAACTGTGTTTTGCGTTTCCTGTGGGTCCCGTGCATTATTCACGAGACCCGCAAGTACTTTATTCAGCAAAAAAAAACTTTAAAATTAGGTCCCACAATACTATTCATTCATTTAAAAATAATTTTACTACAATGTTTTCAGTTTTCAATTTTCGACAATAAGCGATATTCAAATAGACCCTTATATTCATATATTCTTGCACTTTCTTGCACTTTTAAATATATTCAGCAAATATGAGGCACTTCCTATTGAGTTCTTGATTACACAAATGTAACGGCGAAAAAGCAATTTGGTCAACAAATGGAAATAAATGAAGGTTTTACTGCTTGCTATCACAATTAATTTGTTTAGAGATGGGAAGTCAAATCTAATTATGATATCCAACATGCGAACTCAAAATGTTTACGTCATAGAATTGAATAAGAAAGGGTGCCTCTTTTATTAATTCACGGTTTAAGAATTGATTAAGAAAAAATACAAGTGTTGGTCCTCAGGTCTAGTTCGAGATTGGGTTTACAAATGGATAGATTCTTTTCTTTCTTTTTTCTTTTCCCCCTACATCTGGATCTTCCTCTTACTTTTATATCCAGCTACAACTTATCTGTATCTTACACTTGGAGGGCTGAGATTGCCCTCCCAGAACTCTAGTCCCATCCAAAACATACTAGTTAGTTTTATCCTATAATCTTAGTTGTACCACTACTATTCATGGTCATTTCCTCATTAATGCGGCCAGAGGAGTGGTTGTCTCGTATTTAATGCGGAGGGGATGGCTTCTATACCATTCTTTCTTCATCCTTCTCGTATTCTGTGCCAAGTCTGTTTCCTTTCCTTTTTTATATTTTAACTTTATGTGCCTCACATAACTAGTGCTCGTCCCCGAGGTCCGAGGTGCATCCTCGGAAATAACCTTGATAGCCTATTTAAATGAGATTTGGGATCCTCGTCCCCACAACAAACATAGCGTTTTTCTCCTTCATCATGCTACTAGTTTTCCTTTTCTTTTGAGGTTAATACCCAATTTTTCCAAGTTGTGAGAGCTGGTTGCAAGCATTTTCCTCTCTTTTTTAGGTTTTTTTTTAGTATTACATAATCATTTCACACCGTTAGCCTTCGTCATCATTCATGTGGACGTAAGTAGAAGATTTGATTCTTTGAACTAAATCCGAGTTAATGAAAAAATCCAATCAAATCCTAAAACATGGGGATTCAATAAATAAAAAACCCCAAACAATACCTAACTCATTCGATCTTAAATTTGAATTGAGATAATTTATTCAAAAATATATATTTAAATAAAAACTTATTATAGGTTTAAGCATTATATGCACCTCCTTCCATGCTTCTTTACCATGGAATATAAACTATAAGTAATTTGAATTTTGGTTAACTCATAATTTTGTACCGCATAAACTTTTGATGCCTAAAAATACACGCACAAAAAAAAAAAAAAAAAGATGATGATGATGACAATCATATTATGTTAAATGTGCCTTGCATGGATTATTAGGTAGTTAATACTTAATACATACGGAACCCATTAGATAACATATAATAAGAATGCAAATCGTATGCAAAATCCCCTTCAGTAAAGCTGAATTTTTAAGCCACTTATAATATATCTTAATGACTTAATGGAACCCATTAGATATCGTTGCTAGAACCTAATTTTTTCTTATCATTTTTTTCTCGTCGCCAGTAGAAACTTATACAAGGTTACTTGTCAGTTTCAAACATGGATGGCAGTCCCATTAGGATGATGAAAGAGAAATTATCCAGAAATAAATTAAGAGTCATGTTATTAATAAACTCTCTCGTGCGTATTGATAATAGACATATCCATTGATGAATGGATATGCTTTATCTAAAAGACATGACTATTCAATAACAACCAACTAAAATATTCCTTCTCAACCAAAAAAAAAAAAAAAACCTAAAATATTAAAATAATTAACCCTTGATACATTCACCAAGTAACTCTTAGTAAAGCAAATCTCATTCACCAAGTAAAATAATATATGTAAAAATGTATTATGGTGTGCTAACCCATCACATTGTACACTAATATTACTTAATTACAAATTTGACTTGAAAGTCCCCACAAGAACAGAGGGAAGAACCAAAAAAGTCAAAGAGAAGATTCTCCTATACACATATCTTACATAAAGCAAAACTAAATATTGGGGCATATGTCCTCATCAAACCCTCTTTTATTCTCTAAGTAGAAAATAGAAAAGATATCATACATGCTTAGTAAATATGTAGGAGAAATATTGTTCCACCTCAACCTCCACCTCCACCACAACCCCCACCCCCACCCCCACCACCACCACTAACACCACCTCCTCCACCACCACAACCCCCACCCATACCACCAACTCCACCACCAAAAATCCTACCCCGACTGCCACGGCCGCCACCACCCCCACCTGTACAAGCAAATATTACCATTGATATAATAGAGAGGGACATGATAATCATGCCCAACAAAAGTAGGCCACTCGAGCTCTCTACCACAACACCCGCATCATCTGCATGGGCACTGAAGAGGTAAAAATTGGCTTAACGGACCTTCGTGATGTTGGGCTTGACGGATCCTGGCTCATGGGCCGACGGTGGGTAAACCCAAGATGCGGTAGAGCCCATGACTTGAAATACTTGTTACAGGCACCTGAATCCTTGTAGAATCCCAAAGGAAATAGGAATTCTAGCACAGGAAGGATTTAGGAAGAGGCACACATTAGTGAAGATCTTCTCTACAAGGAAAAGACTTCCGCACCAAGGAAGAGTGGTCAACCATCTACTACCATAAAAGCCCCAATACCCTCACTAGCCAAGGTACGCATAATTTACCCTCTCTATCACTCTAGAGTTATGAGAATAATTCTAACTTGACCTTCGGAGGGTAATTGGCCGGCACCACACCGGTGCTCTCTGTTAGCTCTTCTCTTCTTGTGTTGTGTAGGTGTTGTTTCGAGTACGTAGAATCCTGTAGCTCACTGGTGGTCCTTTCGGCATCATCAGGCACCAACTAGGGCAACAAAATCTCTCGCCATTTTGGGATCTCGTTCTCTCTTGCTTGGCTGTGGAAGTGTTACCATGTATATATACACTCCTTTAACATTTCATTATTCATTATAAAATTATTTACGAATTCAGTACCGTATTGAAGTTTGCTTTTATATTTCTATAGTTGCAAAAAGACATTACTTAAATTATATGATAATGACCACGAAATGACTTTTTTTTTAAATATAATAATAAAATCCCCAGGAAACCAAGTCCAACCACCTTGAGTAAGAGTCATAAAAGAGAGTAGATTATATAAACATAACACGTCTCAAATTTCAAAAGAATACTGAGTTTTTTTTTTTTTTCTCAAGATCTAACTTCAACGCAACACCATCTATTTCTTGAAATTTTTATTCCCAATTCCTTTCCAGTTATTGGAACTATCAATGAAATTTAATTAACTAAAACAGGCTGGAAGTTCAAAGTATTTAATTTGACCTGGCATATGCAACTCTATTCTGGTTTATTTATATATCTTAAGAAATGAAGGAGAAAATGGACAAATGCCCCTTTCAAAAAGAAAATCTAGCATTTTGCCCCCCTTTCCCAAACTAATTAGGGAAATGCCCCTCTTTTGAAACTCGATTTTCTCAAAATCGAGTTATAAAAAAAAAAAAAAAAATTCTAGAGTCCTATAGTGGCGTTTTAAGGAGCCTATAGTGACGTTTTAAGGACCTATAGTGGCGTTTTGTAATCCGATCTCCATGAAGTCGAGTTACATGCAATTTTTTTTCTTTTTTTTACCTATAACTTGACTTTATGGAAATCGGATTATAAAACGCCACTATAAATCCTTAAAACGTCACTATAGGATTCTTAAAAACGTCACTATAGGGCTTAACTCGATTTTGAGAAAATCGAGTTTTAAAAGAGGGTCATTTCCCTAATTAATTTGGTAAAGAGGGCAAAATATTGGATTGTTTTTTTGAAAGGGACAAAAGCCAATTTTTTTCAAAAATGAATATCTTTTTTGGTAGTGACTAGTGAGATATGAGGAAAAATAAGACATGATTTTCCTACTAGAAAAACACTGCCATATAAAGCTTGGCACGTCAAACAAGGAATTTTGTCTGAGTTATCCATGTGTTATGCTATATTGCTGTAGGTCAATGATACTATTGCACTCATTTTTTTACATTTTCACATCAATTATTAATATTAACGTATAATTGTGGATGTAAACAAATGTAAGAGGATTGTTATTTAGATCACAAAATTAATTTGAATAACATTCTAGAAGTGTTTATTTTTTTAGTGAAAAGTAAAATTTCATTCATTAAGAAAACATTAAAAGTTTACAACATTAGAAAGCACACTATACAGAAAAGGAGACTTTCTTCTACCATGATTTACTCTGTGATTAAGCACATCTTTCAGAAACAATAGTAGCGGTCCATAAACTCTGAAATTGGTGTAACGTGCGGTCCTTACCTAGAATTAGGAGTTGAGAAGGGAGAGAATGAAAAGAATATTAATAAATTAATAAATAAGACAAAAATAATAAACCAGTACCAATGTGATAATTTCATCACCGATTGGGATCTCTGGACCTCTGGCCTTCCCCACGTCCATGTTTGAATTAATTCCAGGGTCACCTATATCTATTCCTGCTGTAGGCCCTCCCCACTCTCTTTGTCATTGCTATCTAAAAGTCCATTTAATAACAGCTTATTTAGCTGAAACTGAAAATTTTTTATTAAAAGTATAGAGAAAAAAAAAAAAAGTTAAAAGCTAACTGAATAGTACAATGGGACTCATGGATAGTACTAACAAATGCAAAAAGACCCATAAATAGTACTAAAAAGAAGCTAAAAACTCAAATAAGCTGAACTTTTCATCACATCCCAAAAAAAACTCTTACACTGAAATATAAAAAAATGTAAAATTCTATTGAAACTTTTGGATAGAATTGTTAAGTGTTAAGAATGTAAAATAAAGAGAGAAGCAAAAACCATTAAAAAAAATAAATAAATAAAAAGGTTTGGCCGGCTCGGCCTATGTTCACGAAAAAAAATCTTTTAGAGCATTCACTTCCGGTATCTAAAAAATATCATATTTTACCATCCCAAAAACTATTTTATCAATTATACCATATCATTTTACAATACACCCAACATCCCAACTTTTATTTTCCTATACAATATATTAAAATAATATATGTACACTATAAAATATATTTCATTTTCTCTCTAATTTGTGTCTCCCTTCCTCTCTCTCAACCACTCATCACCTCCATCACCACAGAGAAAACCCAATACCCCCAGCACAAAAACTCATCCCAAACCCCAAACAAACCTAGCACGAAAACTCATCCTAAACCCCAAACAACACATCCACCTCCCAAACCCAAATCAACCCAACCATCAACAACACAACCACCCACCGATCCACCAAAAACTTTCCATTCACCACCCACCAATCCACCATCAACAACAAAACCACCACCCACCGATCTACCATCAATAACACAACCACCACCCAAACCCAAAACTTTCCAATCACCACCCACCAATCCACAAACCACGACACCACCCCAATCCACCATCAACAACATAACCACCACCAACCAATACACCACCTCGGCACCGCCTTGATCTGCCACATTTGCCACCACATCAAACCCATGAGCTCCACCAACCCATGAGACCCACGGCACCTTGATTCAAGGGAAGAGAGAAAGAGAAAAAGAGGTGAGAGAGAGATAGAAAGGGAAGAGAGTCTGCTTAATGGAGGCGAGCACTGCAGGGTTCTGCTTCATCAACGGCAACCAAGACACCAGGCCCACGCCGCCGCAACCATCTACCCACGTCGCCACACCACCTGACCCACACCATGTGATCTGAGAGAAAAAACTGAGAGAGGCTTGGTACCGATTTACACAAAGAGGGACAAGAGAGAGAGGGGTTGAATGAGAAAGAGAGAATCGGAAACTAAAAAAAGGGATAATTACACTTTGCCCACCTGTGGTTTGCCTCTAATTCTATGTGCCCACCCATGGTTTAAATTTTGACACTTTGCCCACTTGTGATTCTGACCGTGAGTGCTCCATAACCCACCTCAATGTTTTCCGTTACTCTAACACCAAATAAGTAAAAAACACATCCCAAAACAGATCAAAACTCACTCACTCTCATGTTCTTCAATGCTCAAAAATGTAAGCCCCCCCCCCCCCTCCTCCTCCTCCTCCTCCCCTTTGTCTCTACAACTGGCCTTTCTTCTTTTTTTAATATTACTCTTTCTTCTACTACCCAAACCAGTCCACACTCTCTTCTTCACTCTTGTTTTCTTTGCTTCCTCTGACTCTGACCCCTTTCCCTTTTTTAATTATCAACCTTCACTATACAATTACTACATCAAACATCAGACATCAGACATAGATACATACTATATTTATTAATTCAAATTATTCACTTACTCTATTTTTATGTACATTAATCAAAGAAAAAAAAAGAGAGACTTTGATTAAGTCTTTCCTTCACATGCCCCATTAATTAAAAACACACACACAAAGCAATAATTTTGTTTCTTTTCATAGCCCAATCAAATCTGTGTACCAAATATGTTTTGTTAGCAGTTATATAAATATATATATATATATATATATATATATATATATTTTAAGATTTAAGTAGCAACAATGGTAAAAAAATCAAAAGTAAAAAAACCCCAAATCCTTATTAGAGAATTTTTATTACTGTCCCCATTAGTGATCCAAATGCAAAGATCCTTCATTTCTTAAGGATTTTAACTTGATAATTGCAGCTGGGAAACTCCCAAAGCATAATAATGTATCATGGAGAGGTAATTCCTGTCTAAATGATGGCAAAGGCAAATCCGGAACATTTTACAAGGATCTAGTGGGTGGCTATTATGACGCTGGAGATGCTATCAAGTTCAACTTCCCTCAATCCTTTGCCATCACCATGTTGAGCTGGAGTGTTATTGAATACAGAAAAAGGGTTTTGATCTACTTGCAACAGCTGAACAGAGGAGCATGCACGATCAAAACCCAGAAGCATGCATGAACAAAACCCAGGTTCAATACCCACGATCAAAACCCAGGAGCATGCACAAATCGAAGCCCATTGTAGGATCTACCACAGCTGAACAGAGGAGCAACTGTGTCTTTCTTCCTCGGCTTGGATCTACCACAGTTGTCTCAAGCGAGTGGGAGTGAATGAGTTTGGTGAGCAAGCCGAGTGGGAGTGAGTGAGTTTTGGGAGTGAGAGTGAGTTTTGATCCGTTTTGGGATGTGTTTTTTACTTATTTGGTGTTAGAGTAACGGAAAACATTGAGGTGGGTTACGGAGCACTCACGGTCAGAATCACAGGTGGGCAAAGTGTCAAAATTTAAACCACGGGTGGGCACATAGAATTAGAGGAAAACCACAGGTGGGCAAAGTGTAATTATCCCCTAAAAAAAAGAGAGAAAGGAAAAACTAACAAGAAGAGAGAGAAAAAGTAATATAATATCATTAATATGCTTACAATCTTGCTACAGTGCCATCATAAATTTATGATGGCATTGTAGCACAATTGTAAAAACTTTTACAATTAAGAGACTGGGTCACGGGGATTTTGGGGGCTTTGATGCTAAAACATACCTACATATGGCATTTGCAAGACCCAATGTGAATGCTCTAAGTAGCTAAATCTTTACTTGGGCCTACAATATATATAGGTCTCTTGGACCATTACACATTAGACACATAAACTTAAAATTGGCTAAAAATCAAGTTTAAAATCAGATTACAACTCATAATCAATCAAAAATGTGCCAAAATTTAAATTTTAAAAAAATTTGAAAATGTAGTCGGGCCCAAGATCCAAGTGTTGATCGGCACTTTGATGATCCCTACAACTGCCAATCAACAGAAAGAGGGACTTCTCAAGTGCCAATCGGCACTTGAATCCTCCAAGCACTAAATTTTTAATTTTTCTATCATTTTCTCCCTCCAAAATTAATTTTGATCAAACTTTTGAATTGAAAACCCTTTTGGGAGGTCCCATGGAAATCCAAATTTCATCTCAAGATCACTCCTCCTCGATAAATAGATGGGACATTCACAATGGCGGCTCCAGAAATTTTTTCTAGGGGTTAATAAAAAGATAAATCTTGAGTAGTAGATGAATCTTGCAATTTACATGATTTTCTTATTACAAATTTTTTCCGTAGTACTATGAATAAAATAAAAGATAAACTATTAGTTCATTTGGTATATTGTTTCTTAATATAATGAACATACTAATTATGGTTGCTAAGATTAAATTTTAGAAATAATCCATTGTTTCTAAATACAATAATCTATTGGTAAGGGTCGAGTTTCAAGTCTCTAAGAGGGAGCTTCATACACATACACTTAGATTAAGCCAAAGTGAGATTTCTATTTCAAATTCAAAATAAAATAAAAATATAATAAAGATATAAATTATTGTTGTTTAGTGAACTTTAATTATTATTGCTTAGAACATGTTTATCAATTAGTTTTTGTCTTTACTCTGTACAATTCTTTTATTTAACAATTCAACTCAACTTTGATAACTATTAGTCTTTGTAATTGTATTAAGAAATTTTTTGTTATTTTAACATTTGTTTTTGTCTTCACACAATCACTCCCCTGTCCCACATTCCTTGTCTATTTTTTTTTTAAGAATCACCCCCTTGTTTAATTGTTTTTAAGTGTTAACATTTGTTAACTACTGATAGACTCACCCCCTATTCCAACTTAACAAATAACAAATTAAACACATATTCAAATTAAGCCACTATACTCACAGATTTGGTCAAATGTATAAACTAAATTTAACTTTATTCGCAAGAATAGATTGTTAAGAGAATCATATTAGAGCTTATTTCAATTGGACTTAAAAAAATAAAAAATAATTTAAGGTCAAGGTGTTCAATTTTTTATTTTAGGGGGCAAAAACAAAAAACAAATTTAAAATTATATATATATATATATATATATATATATATATATATATGAGTTGGGTTCAAGTTACACCTAGTGTAACTCTAAGCAATATTACACCACTAAATATTTTTTAATTGAATGTGAATTTTAACAAATCAACCATCGAACTACATTACATATAACTCAGGAGGTTCATTTGAACCCTGGACCAAAGCTAACGCAGCCTCTGGACATTCACAATTCAAGGCATCCTCATTTTCTTAGAACTCTAAGAAAAGTTTCGAAGCACAATCATAAAGCTAAATAAGTATTTGGCTTCAATCCCTTCTAAACTTCTAGTTTGGGAAATTCAAGAAACTTACCAAAATTCTATAATTAAAAAAAATACCTTCATTTTATGCTCATTGTATTGCTCATCCTTGTTCTTGATTTATTTTTTAAAATTCTATAATTAAAAAAAAAAATACCTTCATTTTATGCTCATTGTATTACTCATCCTTGTTCTTGATTTATTTTTTATTATTCTATTCGTAGAAAGAGCATGTTTTATTGTGATGATGTGCTAGATTTCTCTTTTTAATATTTTCTTTTGAAACATTTGAATGCTATTGTTTTCATATGCTTGATCATTTGATATTATCGATGATGATGCTCGAGATCGTCAACCAGATCGCTCGTCCAAAATGGAATCGTTCTATGTCAGCCCGACCCTGAAAAAGAATGGGTCACCGGTGTGGTGCCTGCCGCAGAACCTCCGATGCTAAAGTTAGAATGGCTAGAATAACAATAGCAGAATGTCAATCACTATGAATTTAGAGTTTTTGTACCTATGCTTTGGATTTTATGGATCGGTATTTATATAGGTGTTTTCCTCTTCCTTCTATCCATTGGTGCTACCTTAATGGTGATTTCATTCTCGTATCAGTAACGCCTTTGTAGAGCGTTAATGGTGGGTTATCTCCCGAACGGTATAGAAATTCATCATTACTTTGTAACGCTTCATCAATGATTAAGGATGGACGAGTCCGTCCTAGCCTGATGATGATCACTGGCTGGATGATTCTTGGAATTATCCTCGTCATCGTGTCTTTCTATAGACGAGGATATAATCGGGACCATCAGCTGCCCCCCTATTCCGAGGTCGTCCGTAGTTTGGACGATCAAAGGAATATGAGGAGTATTTTTTTTTTTTTTTTTTTTTGCAGTTGGGGCGCTTAAGGATCTGCTCCCGTATTGATTGCTCCGTGGTGGAGTGGCACGCATCGTGGCCACATGTCTTCCTCTGATTGGTTGATAGGTCTTGTTTCCAGTGAAGCCTTTTCAGATTTCCCGCACTTTTCAAGGTAAAAATTTCTTAATCTTTGCTTTTCCCTTATCATTTCTTCACTTTCTTTTTGCGATTGGTTTTTCTGACTTCTCAGTTGTGCATTTTGCTCTTAGTCTTCTCAGTTTCCTCCCTTATTTTCAGGTACGCCCTTTATTTACGCCTTTTTCCTTTCTGAGTTTTACTTGTATTCCTTTCTCTTGTGCTCCTATTTTCTTTTTGTGCTCCCATTTTCCTTTTTGGGTTGTGTTGCTTTCTTTAATGGTGGATTCTTCTGAAATTAGGCGCACTTCACCCTCCATCGCCTTCTTTTTTGCTCGCTTAAGGGCGTTGGTAGATTCTCGTAGTGATATGTTAGGTGCGTTTTCATCTAGTGATCCGTATCCACAAATTGGGGATTTCGTTGTGGTTGGTAGTGGTCTAGGTTTGGTGTTGGGTGACTTGTACCCACTGTTGCACAAATCCCTAGCTTGGTTTAAATCCGTTCGAGGGGATTTAAGGAGGGAAAATATAAGGCCCGAGGTGAGATCGGGCGATCTAGAAAGGGGTTCGTCTTCTAATGTAGGCACGGTTAGGGCAGGGGTAGACATGGCTACCTCTACGCCTTCCCGTGCACCTTCGTCCTCTCATCCTTCTACTTCTGCTACACCCCGTTCTTTCCATGCCCTTAAAGAAAAGTGTACTTTGAAGATAGAGGTTTTTAGTAAGTTTAGGGATAGGTTCCAATTCCCTGATGAGACTAAGGCTCGTCTTCCTAGGAAGGGTGAGAAGGCTTGTGCCTTTGCTCATGGAGAGGTTTGTTTTTATAAGGCTGCATTTTTGTGGGACCTCAGATTTCCCGTTCATTCATTCGTCATGGAGCTTCTTCACTACTTGAACCTTACTCTGGAGCAGCTTATGTCGAATTCTTGAAGAATCGTCATAAGCTGCATGGTGATTTGGACGATCATAGCTGATGGGGATATGATCACGCTTAACGAGTTCATCCATCTCTACCATTTGAAAGAATCCAAGGAGTTTGGGTATTACGAATTTGTACCCTGGAATAGAAAGTCTTGCCTCGTCGTTGATCTTCCGTCATCCTTTCGTAATTGGAAGTCTAGGTTTTTCTTCGTGTCTGGCGATGGTTGGGAGACTCTTTCTGATGACTTTTGGGGGGACGTCCCTAGGTTGCTGCGCCGATAGGAGACCCCTCAGCTTGGTGCATTTGCCTCCCATGAGATGTTTTTCTTTTTCAACCTTTTGTTCATATTGGTCGTCATTCTAACCTTGCATAGTTTTCTGTTTTGTAGCAAAAGAGCATCCTGAGCTTGAAGACAAGTTCAAGGAGAGGGTTCAAGAGGCCATCAAGTACACGAGTACTATTGATGATTTTGACGAGCTAGTTGATCCACGCACTTTTGCTCGTCATTGTTTGGGGCTGGAGCCTTCTAATTACGTCTTCCGCGCACTTGACCAGGAAGAGAGAAAACGTGAGTTGTCTTGTGTAAGATCGTCTCTTCTTCTTTTTCTTGGAATTAACTTTTTGCTCTTCTTGGTGCAGAGATGACGACCAAGTTCAACAAGGAGATGTACGCGAAGATTAAGGGGAAGAAAAATGAACCTCTTTCCACCATCGGTTAAAGAAGGTTAAGAATCACTAACAAGGAAAAGGAAAAAGACACGATGGAGAGAGTTTCGTCCACTCCTGCCCCGGATCTGGATGAAGGTCAGGCAGCTTCTCCTGGCGTTTCAATCGAAGAAGTTGTCCGTCCTTCAAAGAAACGAAAGACAGGAGATAAAAGGAAAGAAAAGGTAGGCTTCAGTGTTTGGGAAGATGTCGGAGCAGCTATGGATCGTGCGAATGAGATCCTTACTCCTAGGGAGATGAAAGAGATTTCAAATGTACCCTCCCACGAGATGGTGAGTCGTCACGTTCACAAACTCATGCAGGTAATCTTCCTAATTTTGTCCCTTTCTGCTTCGTCCTTAAGAGTTTAACTGCCTCTACTAACTTTGGCCACAATAAAAACTTTTGTTGTCAGGTATTGGGGGAAACCATGTATATCACTACCCAGTATCTGGCAAACGAGGAGAAGGCCGTCGTGGCCAACTCAAAAGTGGAGGCGTTAAAGGCTGAGGCTTCGGGACTGCGGAAAGACTTGATTGCTGCTATGGATGCCAAAAACATTTCGAAGGAGCAAATCAAGGTTTTGACTGAGTAGCTGGATTGTGAGAAACAGCTGGTAAAGCAGAAGGACGACCTTCTTGCCTCAGCTGGTCAGAGGATGAAGGCTGCCGTTGCTAAGGCCGTCCTTGCTTTCCAAACTCCTGATGAGTATAATACCATTCTATTTCAAAGGTATTTTAAAGGCTTCGAACTACTGAGGAGGTATCTGATAAAGCACGGCCTAGGGACAGATCTGGAGGAGTTGGATTTTGAGGCCGTTGATAAGGAGATTGAAGAGGACGAGGCGGCCCTGGCAGCCCAGACTGCAGGGTCTACTAGTGCGAACCCTTCTCAGGCTGATAAGGACGATGATAATGCTCCACAAACTTGAATCTGCTGCCCCCTGAAGAAGAAATTTCTCCTTTTTTTTTTTTTTTTTTGAAAATGCCCTGTATATTTTAGGGCCACTGGACACCTCATATTTGGATGCTCCCCTTGTTTTGGGGCTTTTTTGAACAGTTTTATAATTTTAGATAATATGTCTATGCATTTATCTTTATTCATCTGGTTGGTTCATACGTCTTGCTTGCACTTCTTGTTGACTATTGTTTGTTCAAAATGTACCTTCTGTCCCTTTGGGGACTTAGAAAATTTTTGTTAGCATATTTGCTTATCTTCGTCCTTTTAGGGACTTATAGAAATTTGTCCAAACGTGGACTTGGTCGTCAAAGGACAGCCTCTTTGTGTTGCCATGTGTGTTTATTTAAGAAACCCTTTGTTTGGACGACGTGCATAAGAAATTTTATCTTTAACTTAGGCAATATACATCCATTCAGGGAGTCTTATTGCCTTTGATTAGGACGACGTACATCCGTTTAAGGAGTTTTATCATTTGGCTTGGACGATGTACATCCACTTAAGAGATCTTATCGTCTTTGGACAATATACATCCACTTAAGGAATTTTATTGTCTTTTTTTTTTTTTCTTGGACGATGTATATCCACTTAAGGAATCTTATCGTCTTTGGATGATGTACATCCACTTAAGGAATCTTATCGTCTTATTTTTCTTTGAACGATGTACATCCACTTAAGGAATCTTATCGTCTTATTTTTCTTTAGACGAGGTCTCTGCCTCTGGCTGGTGTTCATAGTTTGAGAAAGAGAAAGATAACCAGAATACATGGATCGCTGAATAATATATTTATTTGATTAAAAAGTATGAGATCATGCATACAATTGGATTACAATTCCTATCCATAATACCTCTTTAGATGTTCCAAATTCCAAGGAGGAGGTAGCTTGTTTCCGTCCAGATCCTCCAGGTGGTAGCTTCCTTATCGAGAATAGTGGACGACCTTGTACGGTCCTTCCCAGGTTGGCCCTAGCTTGCCTTGTGTCGGGTCTTTTGTTGCAGTTGTCACTTTTTGAAGGACAAGATCTCCAATGTTAAACATTTTCAGCTTTACCCTCTGATTGTAGTATTCGGCCATCTTCAGCTTGTACTTGGTCATTCTTTGGAAGGCTCGGTCTCTGACTTTGTCCAGACAATCCAAGTTCAGTTTTAATTGATCGTCATTACTCTGTTTGTCGAAGAACTCCCTTCTGAGACTGGTGAGTCCTACTTCAACTGGGATGACTGCTTCTGTTCCATAAGTTAGATTGAAGGGTGTCTCTCTTGTTGGCATTCGAGCTATAGTCCTGTAGGCCCATAGGACGCTTGGTAACTCCTCTGGCCATGCTCCCTTTGCCCCCACTAACCGAGTCTTGATGATCTTTAGCAAGGTTCGGTTTGTTACTTCCGTCTGTCCATTGGCCTGAGGATGTCCTGGGGATGAATACTTGTTCTTAATGCCTAGGTTCGCGCAAAACGACCTGAATCCGTGGCTGTCAAACTGGCAACCATTGTCTAAAATAATCTTCCTTGGTATCCCGAACCTGCAAACAATATTTTTCCATACAAAATTTTGTACCTTTGCTTCTGTGATCGTTGCTAGTGCTTCCGCTTTAACCCATTTTGTGAAGTAGTCTATCGCGACAAGTAAAAACCTCATCTGTCTCTTTCCCTATGGTAAGGGGCCCATAATGTCGATTCCCCATTGTGCGGATGGCCAAGGTGAGGAAATGGTCATCAACTTTTCCCCGGGGACTTGTTGGACATTTCCATACCTCTGGCAGCGGTCACATCTTTTGACGAAATCCATTGCGTCTTGCTACATTGTGGGCCAGAAATAACCCGCCCTCATGATCTTCTGGACGAGGGATTTTGCTCCCATGTGGTCGCCGCAAATTCCCTCGTGCACTTCTTCTAAAACATATTTAGCTTCCTTCTCTTCTACGCATCTCAAGTAAGGCTAGGAGAAGCCTCTTTTGTAGAGCTCGTCATTGAGCATCGTGAACCTGGCAGCTCGATTCTTGATCTTCTTGGCTTCTTCAGGGTTCGGTGGTAACCATCCATCCTTAAGGTAAGACAGAATGGGACTCGTCCACCCCGAGCGAGTGTGCACAGGGAAGGTTTGAAATTCTTCGATGCTAGGAGAGTTTTGTTCTTCCAGCCTCCAGTCATTTACCCTTGATTGATCTGATAGGCCACAAACTGAATGACCCCTTGTGATAGAAATTAATTAATTAATTAGACAAGTTATTAATTAATCAATTTATCATGCAAACGCATGGTAGCACAAACAAATCACCAATAAACTAATAATGCAGTGGAAAATAAATAACACTGTGATTTGTTTACGAATGGGGAAAACCTAACGGCAAAAACCCCACCGGGTGATTTTAGGTCACCACTCCCGAAACTCCACTATTATCACAACAAGCGGTTACAAGTAAAGGAATCCCAAGTACCTTACCAACCTACAGTTGAACCCTTACCCCAATACCCAATTAGACTTGTTCTGTAGTGACAGTTCCCCTTTCAGATGCACGACTCCCAAGTACGTGACTAACCAATTGCGCGGATCCCAGTACGTGACTTCAATCACCAACTAAGAAGGTTGTTGGCTGCGAAGTTCTTCAGTTCATCCACACGATGAAGATCAAGAAGATGCTTGGTCACAAAACCCTACGGTGCACATACACCGCAACTTCTTCAAGAGAAAGAGATGAACTAGGGCAAGAACTTCGTCTCCGGTCACAATTTGCTTGAACAGAGTTTGCTCAAAACTTTTGCAACTTGTGAACTATTTGACGGCCCTTAAAACAGTCCTTTTAAATGTCTAGGGTTAGGAGAAAAGAAAGCCCAAAGACATATTCACGGATCCCAAGAAAATCATATTTGAATTCTGAAAATCTTAAACCTCGAGAGATAGAAGGTGTCGAGCAGCTGTCAAGCAGGTGTCGAGCACACCGAACTTTGAACAGCTTTCTTAAGCTCGATAGATACAGCTGTCGAGTTTTAATGAATTTGCACTGTCAACTTGTTTTCTTGGACAGACTTGAAGGCTTCAACACTTGATCTTGAAACATGATTTCTTGAAGTATCTAAACACATCCTAAATCTACCCAAATACAAGTAAAGTGCGTTTTGTCAAAGGATAAGCCAATTACATAAAATCATGACATATGTTCTTAACATGTGAACCACATATGTCCTAACAATCTCCCCCTTTGACAATCCTTGACAAAACCACAACAAACAAATGAACATATGAGAGAAGTCATAAATCACTCAACTCATATTCACTTGTTGAATACAATAAAATCTATACTAACACAAAATCTTGAAAAACTTTGCAAGAAGAGAGTTTATGGCAAGTAGACTTTGACAACCTGTATTTCTGAAACACTTTAAAACAAAACTCATCAAGGCATCTTTGTGTGAAACAGAAATAATAGATTGCATACAAGTATAAGAAACATGTGTATTAAGAGAGAAAAGAAACAACACATGTAGGGGTAGGTGAAAGAAAAACATACATCAATATAAAGAAAGAGATAAGTACAATATATGTCTATAAATGGTTACAAGACCTCATGTACAAGAGTAATATATCTAAAAAGACAGAAAAAGAAAAGATACATACTATCCTCACTACATCCCTCAAAAATGTATCAACACTCCCCCTAACAAAAATGGTCCTATACTAACTCTCCCCCTAAGAATGACTACTCTCAAATCCAAAACTACTCCCCCTTTTTGTCACGAGTGACAAAGGGCAAGAGTGTTAAGTAGACATCTCATCGGTAGAGCTAGCATCTCCATCAGTATCATTCGAAGCATCATCATCATCACCATCATCATCATCCTCATCCTCAAAATCAGAAGCCACGGGAGAAGGTGGTGAAGGAGTAGCCTCAAGAGCAAAACCACCCATGGACGCCTGTTGCCATGCAATACGACTGACACGAACGTTCACCTGATACAACTCTGTAGAGAGTGTCTCTAGACGAGCATCCATGCGCTGCAACTGCGTCATGATGTCTCCTAAAGTCACATCGCCCGAAGAAGAGGGAGGAGCGGATGTGGATGGAGCTGAACGGGAGGGAGGAGCTGCTAAATCCGACTGCCGCAACCGAAGCTGGGCCTCGCTACGTTTAACGGTAGCGTAATCTATGGCACACATGACAGAAAAATGGTCGGAAGAGGGAAAAGGAACGGAAAAATGGCGTAAGATCCTCGTGATAGCGGAACGAAAGATGAGCTTATCACGGGACGTCGAATCTAGATGAACATCTATAATAGAAAGAATAAAATGAGAAAGGAAATCTATAGTAAGATGCTCAAGAAGATATAGCAAAAATCGAGCACGAGGCTCTGTAATGGAGTTATAGTGAGAGAGTAGATGCAAAACAAAGGTCATCACCATGTTCATGAATCTAGGACCTTTAGCAAAAGGTCGACATGGTGTAAACAGATGCTCACCCCAAGCAGAAGGGCGCTCACAAAAAGCAGACATGAGCTCATCCCTAAACACAGTCCTCAGACGCTCACAACTAGGATAGTCAGGAAACTCTATCCTAGGGACCCGAAACACATCCGCAACAAGTTGCGGTGTGATAGGAATGCGCGTACCTCAAATGCGAGTGAAGAAAAGAGGTACTGAACGATCAATCCCGTGCATGTTGGAGTAAAACTCTTGGATTAGCACGAGAGGACAGGTGACCGGGACGTCACACAGTGACTCCTATCCCCTACTGTGAATGACAGAGGGAAGGTCGGTGTCGGCAAAGTCCGACAAAATGACTTGGCGTTCCGAATGAATGCCTCGTCTAGAAAAGTTCTCCGAAAATGCCTTAAAGGCATCATCATCACGGAACCGAATATGAGATAGTGTAGGATCAGATGATAAAGAAGCTTCGGAACGAAGAGGGTTCCGGGCTGGAGTGGATTTACGCTTAAGTGCCATAGACACGACTAACGTAAACAGAAAGAGAGAGAGAGAAAGAAAGACAATCAGAAAAGTCCCAAGCAATTCCAAATATAACAAGTATATTGAAAAAAAGTACGTATGCATGGGAAATGCTTGAACATGTGACATGCAAAAGAAATTGCATCATGGGCTCAGCCCAATCCAAACCTATCAGCACACAAACAGATAGCACACATCTAAATGCATGACAATACCATTATAATACTAATGTGATGCAATGTATGAGGTTTTAAACTCATTTAAGTGAAAACTCATCCCAAAATTTCAATAAAAAACTCATCAATTTTGAAAAACCCCAAAAAATTTTCAAAAAGCCCAAAACCTAGGTTTCAAAACATGAAATGCATGAATATGTAAGGATTAGAAGCTTACCAAGTGAAGAAATACTTGAAAAAAACTTGAAGAAACCTTGAGGAACAGTTAAGGGGGTGAGATGAGAGAATTTGGGAGAGAAATCAGAGAAGTATCGAGAGAGAGATCGAGTGAAATGAGAGACGGATCGCACAGGATGATTAAATAGTACCAGCAATAAATCTCGAGAGATGCAGGTGTCGAGAGGTATCGAGACATCTGTCAAGGAAGGTGTCAAGGAAATGCTCGTCGACAGCTGAGGTGTCGAGAAGGTGTCGAGGAACAACTCAACAGAACCAAGAATAGAAGCTCAATCGATCCACCAGGTGTCGAGAAGCTATCGAGGATGCAGAACCATTCTCGATCGATCCACCAGGTATCGAGAAACTATCGGGATTGCGATTAGAAAAAGTTTAAGAAGCTCGACAGACAGCAAGGTATTGAGGAGGTGTCGAGCCAGCATTTAAAACCAGTTTTTCGAGATGTGAAAAACACAGACATGAATGCAATCCAACAAGCAACTCAACCAATGATTCACTCAACATATTAAGCTCTCAAAATCATCTCTCAATAATAATTTTAAGCACATGGATCTCCAAAAAGAAACACACACACACACACTAAACAAGTCTAACCAATTTTATATTTCAAAAACAAGTCACGACAGTTTAGTGAGCATACATTAACACATATAAAACCTTGTGACGGCCAAATCACATTGTACCTGCACATGTATCAAGAATAGCAAAGAATAGCAAAGAATATTGCGTGTTGTGTGTGAAAAACATCGCAAGATTGCATATGTGTATACATGTTATGACGATTTGAGATATGAGAAAATCACTTTAACTCACACACAATCATAACTACTTAATGGGGACTATCACCTTCAAGGTACATCCTATAACTCCCACATCTTCTAGAATACATGCTTGCAATCATTTTTAAAACATTTTTGATCTTTTTGCTTTTGATTTTTCTTTGCATATTTTTCTTTTAAGCATATCATGCATGGGCATATTAGAGAGAGAAAAGAAATACCCAATGATATTTGACATTCCAATTTTGTTATGCCTAAGCATACAAATATCATTGACACTGCACTTTTGCTATGCCGAAGCATACAAGTGTCATATTATGATTGGCGGGCAACAGTGGTGAGATGGTTATTAATGCCTTTCTCTTAGGATTTTTTAGTCCTTCCCGTCAAAAAGAGTGATACGTGTATTAAGTACAAGAGACAACTTAATCTTACTTATCACAAACAAGAGCCACAAAGTTCACTTGCTTAGTTGTGCATAGAGATGCTCACCTAAGCTACAAAAGATACAAAATTTAGAAGACTTTGTTTCAATGGCCATCCAAGGTACACAAGTACCAATGTACACAAAACACACATTGTTTTTGTATTTTTCTGAATTTTCAATTTTTTTTTTTTATATGAAAAACAAAACAAAGCAAAACTGACACAAATAACAACAAAAACATGTTAAACAACAAGAGCATAAAAACTAGATACAAATGCATGAGGCAGAAAGATAAAAGAGATGAAGATCATCCCATGGAGATAACACCAATGTTTTGACGAAGGAATTCGAAACGTTTACTGTCAAGAGGTTTGGTAAATAGGTCAGCCTTCTGATCATCGGTGTGAATAAACTCAAGAGTGAGAATACCATCTTCGACAAGCTCCCTAATGAAGTGATGTCGAATCTCTATGTGTTTGGTTCTAGAATGTTGAACCAGATTCTTAGAGATGTTAATGGCACTGGTATTGTCACAATAGATAGTGAGATGTTCTTGACAAATACCATAATTATGGAGGAGTGTTGGGTGCAACAGCTACCAGCGGCAATGTACTCAGCTTTTGCAGTGGATAAAGAGATGGAGTTCTGCTTTTTACTCATCCAAGAGACAAGATTATTGCCCATATAGAAACAAACCCCTGAAGTACTCTTTCTATCATCAGCATTCCTAGCCCAATCAGCATCAGAGTACCCAGCTAAGACATCACTTGTGTCCTTGCTATACCACACACCAAACTCAGCAGTGGTTTTGACATACTTTATGATTCTTTTTAAAGCAGTCATATGGGACTCTTTGGGATTAGCCTGATATCTAGCACACACTCCTACACTATAGCTAATGTCAGGTCTGCTAGCAGTAAGGTAAAGGAGACTACCTATCATGCTTCTATAAAGAGATGAGTCAACACTTTTACCTAACAAGTCAACAGTAAGTTTAACATTTGGGCTCATAGGGGTTCTGACAGAACTAGCAGATTCTAAACCAAACTTTTTCACAAGATTCTTAGCATATTTAGATTGAGATAGGAATATACCTGAATCTTGTTGACGAATCTGCAACCCAAGGAAATGAGTCAGCTCTCCAATCATGCTCATCTCAAACTCAGCCTGCATGAGTTTTGAGAAACCATGAGCAAGTCCATCCTTAGTTGATCCAAAGATGATGTCGTCAACATAGACTTGAGCAACTATCAGCTCGCCATCTTCTCTTTTGATGAAGAGCGTCTGATCAGCCTTTCCTCTTGTGAATCCGTGTGGCACCAAATATTGTGTAAACTGATCATACCAAGCTCTAGGGGCTTGCTTTAGACCATAGAGTGCTTTCTTGAGGTACAGTACATGATCCAGAAAATGTGAATCAATGAATCCTTTTGGCTGAGCCACATAGACATCTTCTTTGAGTAGTCCATTTAAGAAAGCAGTCTTTACATCCATCTGATAAAGCTTGAACTTCAATTGGCAAGCCAAGGCAAGAAGAATTCTGATGGATTCCATACGGGCAACTGAAGCAAATGTTTCATCATAATCTACTCCTTCCATTTGTGAGTATCCTTGAGCTACAAGTCGAGCCTTGTTGTGAATCACATTGCCCTCCTCATCAGTCTTATTGCGGAATATCCACTTTGTGCCGATGATGTGTTCACCCTCCGGTCTGGGCACCAAAGTCCAGACATCATTCCTCTGAAACTGAAGTAGTTCATCATGCATTGCTTCAACCCAACTTTCATCCTGAAGAGCTTCTTCAACTTTAATGGGTTCAACCTGTGACAAATAACAAGAATAAGACACAAAGTTAGCAACACATTTGTCAACTGTTCGTTTCCTTAATGTGAGTTCATTCAAATTTCCCACAATATCTTTTGGAGGATGATTTAGTTTAATCCTTGAGGAAGGTCCTTTTTCCACATGGGATTCAGAATCTGGTGAAGTGGTTATATCTGCTGGATCTTCCACAACACTAGGAGTATTTGGAGTGCCAGGAGATGCAGGTTCTTGTTCAACAATTTCTTGAACTTCCTTAGGCTCAGGAGGAAGAATTTCTTTAGTGAGTTCCTCAACACCTTTTTCAGAACCGGAATCTGAAGACTCATCAATAACAACATTCACTGTTTCCATTACCTTCATGGTTCTTTTGTTGTATACCCGATAAACCTTACTTGTAGAGGAATAGCCCAGAAATATTCCTTCATCACTCCGGGAATCAAACTTTCCCACATTTTCCCTATCCTTTAAGATGAAACAAGTACTTCCAAAGATCCTGAAATACTTCACATTCGTCTTCCTTCCTTTCCATAACTCATATGGAGTTTTCTTGGTACCGGGTCTAAAATATACCCTATTAACCGTATGACATGCAGTGTTGACGGCTTCCCCCACAAGTTTCTAGCCACGTCCTTATTGTACAGCATGGCTCTGGCCATCTCCTGAATAACTCTGTTCTTTTTTTCTACTACACCATTCTGCTGAGGAGTAATAGGAGCGGAGAATTCTTGAGAGATGCCTGATCTTGTGCAAAACGACTCCATATATGAGTTCTCGAATTCTTTACCATGGTCACTTCGAATTCGATCAATTTTCAAACTCTTTTCATTCTGCAGTCTTGTGCACAAAGCTTCAATGTGCTCGGGAGCATCAGACTTGGATCGTAGCAGAATGACCCAAGTGTACCTAGTGAAGTCATCTACCACAACCATGATGTATCTCTTACCACCAAGAGACTCGGTTCTAGTTGGACCCATAAGATCCAGATGTAGAAGCTCCAATGGTCTAGATGTAGCTGATGTCTGAGTGCTAGGATGCTTAGCTTTGGTCTGTTTTCCAAGTTGGCACGGTCCACATACCACATTGCTCATTCTACTAAGCTTTGGTATCCCTAAAACTAACTCATGCTTAGATACAATAGAAAGATGTTTGTAGCTAGCATGTCCCATCCGTTGATGCCATAGATCTTCATTTGGCAAACGAATACTATTACATACAATATCAGCATCAGGAACCAATCCATAACAGTTGTCAAGAGTGCGAACACCACTTATGAGTTTCTTTCCAGACTCATTCATGACAAGACACTTTCCCTTGGAGAATAGCACCATGAAGTCTTGATCACATATCTGACTTATACTCAGCAGGTTCACCTTTAGACCTTCAACATATAGAACGTTTGCAATGTCCGGCAGTCCAGGTAGAGAGATGATTCCCTTTCCTTTAATCTGCGATTTGCTCCCATCGCCAAAAGTGACATTGCCACCTTTCTTAGACTCGAAAACCTTAAAGAGAGATCGGTCTCCAGTCATGTGTCTTGAGCATCCACTGTCAAGGTACCACAAGCATGTGTCCATTACTTTAAATGCAAACTTCATCATAAAACACACTTCGTGCTTTAATGATAAATCAGTGGGAATGGTACTTTCTCTCAACTGCCTTATACAAGCTAAGCATTTAACTTTCACTCTTCTCAGACAAACTCCTTTGCACATTTTCATTCTGAGACAGTCTAGTTTCTTCTTAGCCAAACTGAGATCTTTTCCAATAGTCATCATAAGAGAATTCAAATAACTTTTAAACTTGCATTTTCTGAAATACTCAAACAAATAGAGATTAAAAAAACAAGATGTATTTGAAAACAATGATCTCTTCAAGCCGGTTACAGCCATGACAACAGGGGTCAATGGATCAACACAACAAAGATTAAACCCTAATCAGAGTATGCCTCCTCTGATACCACTTGATAGGCCACAAACTGAATGACCCTTTGTGATAGAAATTAATTAATTAATTAGCCAAGTTATTAATTAATCAATTTATCATGCAAACTAATGGTAGCACAAACAAATCACCAATAAACTAATAATGCAGCGGAAAATAAATAACACGGTGATTTGTCTACGAATGGGGAAAACCTAACGGCAAAAACCCCACCGAGTGATTTTAGGTCACCACTCTCGAAACTCCACTATTATCACAACAAGCAGTTACAAGTAAAGGAATCCCAAGTACCTTACCAACCTACAGTTGAACCCTTACCCCAATACCCAATTGGACTTGTTCTGTAGTGACAATTCCCCTTTCAGATGCACGACTCCCAAGTACGTGACTAACCAATTGCATGAATCCCAGTACGCGACTTCAATCACCAACTAAGAAGGTTGTTGATGAACTAGGGAAAGAGAAAGAGATGAACTAGGGCAAGAACTTCGTCTCCGATCACAATTTGCTTGAACAGAGTTTGCTCAAAGCTTGTGCAACTTGTGAACTATTTGACGGCCCTTGAAACAGTCCTTTTATATGTCTAGGGTTAGGAGAAAAGAAAGCCCAAAGACATATTCACGAATCCCAAGAAAATCATATTTGAATTCTGAAAATCTTAAACCTCGACAGATAGAAGGTGTCGAGCAGCTGTCAAGCAGGTGTCAAGCACACCGAACTTTGAACAGCTTTCTTAAGCTCAATAGATACAGCTGTCGAGCTTTAATGAATTTGCACTATCAACTTGTTTTCTTGGACAGACTTGAAGGTTTTAACACTTGATCTTGAAACATGATTTCTTGAAGTATTTAAACACATCCTAAATCTAACGAAATACAAGTAAAGTGCATTTTGTCAAAGGATAAGCCAATTACATAAAATCATGACATATGTTCTTAACATGTGAACCACATATGTCCTAACATGATCGTCTACGAATGCACTCCGTGCCACTTCATCAGCTTCAACATTCTGACTCTGTGGGATCTGAACAAACTCTGAACGATCAAAGTTGCTTACCAACTGGTTCGTCAACTTGAGGTATTTCTGCATTCTTGTCTCCTTTGCTTCAAAATCTCCTCTGACCTGTCCTACGACGAGCTGTGAATCGCTCCTCAGTGAAATGCTTTTAGCTCCAAGTGCCCTGGCTATTTTTAGCCCCGTCTATATAGCCTCATACTCTACTTCGTTATTGGTTACAGGGAATTTGAGCTGGACACCATACTTCAAAACATCTTCCCCAGGGGAAGTGATGACGACACCTACTCTACCTCCCTTCTGGGTGGACGAACCATCTGTATGGATCGTCCAAAACTCTTTCTGGTTCTCTTCATGCTCAGGATCGGTGAATTCTGCTATGAAGTCTGCCAATGCCTGAGCCTTTATGGCCGTCCGAGGGCGGAATTCTATATCAAACTGACTGAGCTCAATAACCCATTGTACCATCTATCCAGCGGCTTCAAGTTTTTTCATTGCTTTTTTGATGGGCTGGTCCGACATTACTATGATTGGGTTGACTTGGGGGGTTGCTCAAGTAGCGCTTTAACTCCTAAAATGCTGTCTCACATTCCTCCATCCAGACGAAGGCTTTTTTTAGGGTCTTGAAGAAAGGAAGACATTTGTCCGTCGCCTTTGAGGCGAACCTATTGAGGGCAGCTACTCTTCCTGTAAGGGATTACACTTCTTTTAACGTCTTTGGAGAGGACATCTCAAGGATAGCCCTCACTTTCTCAGGGTTCGCCTCTATCCCCCTTTGCAACACCATGAACCCGATGAATTTCCCTGAGAATACTCCAAAGGCACATTTGGACGGATTTAGCTTCATACTGTACTGTCTGAGCGTGTTGAATGTCTCCTTGAGATCGTCCAAGTGATTCTCTTCTTCTTTGCTCTTGACGAGCATATCATCTTCGTACACTTCTACATTCCTCCCAATTTGCTTGCTGAACATCTGGTTTACCAGTCTTTGGTATATGGCTCCTGCGTTCTTCAAACCAAAAGGCATGACCCTGTAGCAGTAGAGCCCCTAGCTGGTGTGAAGGCTGTCTTTTCCTGATCTTCCTCGACCATTTGCATCTGGTTGTATCCAGAAAATGCATCCATGAAGGTAAAAAGTTTGTGCTCGGCTGTTGAGTCTACCAACTGGTCAATTATGGGCAAGGGAAAACTATCCTTTGGGCAAGCATTGTTCAGATCCGTGAAGTCCACACACATTCTCCACTTCCCGTTTGCCTTTTTGACCATGACGACGTTGACCAGCCACTCAGGATAGAAGACTTCCCTGATAAAATTAGCAGCAAGCAGCTTGTTCACTTCATCCATTACTGCTTTGTTCCGTTCAGGGGCAAAGACTTTTCTTCTCTACTGGACGGGTTTTTTCTCAGGGTCTACATTAAGGTGATGTTGGATAATGTTTGCTAGGATACCTGGCATGTCCTCATGGCTCCAGGCAAACACGTCGAGGTTATCCTTCAAGAAGCCGATAATCTCTTCTTTCGTCTTTGGATTCAGACCCGTCCCTACTTGGGTCGTCTTTGCTAGATCCCTTTCGACCAACTCAATCATTTCTAGCTTCTCGACGATTTCTGGTGTTTTATTTTCGATTATCCACGTGTGGTTCTCTTTTGAGGCCAGGACGGCCTAGTAGCACTCTTTTGCCAACACCCGATCCCTTCTTATCTCTCCGACCCCCTGTTCTGTTGGAAACTTCACCTTCAAGCAGTACGTGGAAGTGGCAGCTTTCCAGCGGTTGAGGGTAGGCCGTCCTATGATCACATTGTAGGACGAGGCTGAGTCTACCACCAAAAAGTTATGTTTATTGGTTACCTGGAGGGGAGAAGAGCCAGCAGTGACCGTCAACGTTACTATTCTACGGGGGTACACCTTGTCTCCACTGAAACTAACGAGGGGGGACTCGAAAGGACGAAGTCTCTTCGGGTCTACTTTTAATTGCTGAAAGGCAGAAAGGTAGATAATGTCCGCCGAATGTCTACCAAAACCCTTCTTGTGTTGAATCCCTTAATCATGATCATAATGACCAGTGGGTCATCACGAGGTTGTTTTACCCCTCTGGCATCTTCTTCTGAGAAGTACATGTCTTGGTTTGTCCGTCTCTGCTTCAGGGGGGCAGGCTATGGACACTGTTCACCTGCCTTTGGTATGACTTCTTGAGGGATCTGAACAACCCATCTGTGGATGTTCCTCCTGTGATGGTTTTTATTTCCCCTATTGCACTTTGTGGACGAGGTGGTAGGTTGTCTTCATCTCTCTGAGAGCCTTCGTGTTGGTTCTTCTGGTCGTCCCTATATCTGCTAGAATCTCCCCTTTTCACGTACTTCTGTAATTTTCCTTTTCGTATAAGTTCTTCTATTTGCTCCTTCAAATCTCGGCAATCCTCTATGTAATGCCCGTGGTCTTTGTGAAAACGACAGTATTTCCTCTTGTCGCGCATACTAGGTGACGAGTGGAGTGGTTTGGGCCATTTAAGATACTGTTCGTCCTTAATCTCCATCAAAATCTAGTCAATGGGCATCACTAAAGGCGTGAACTTCAATGGTCGAGGATTTTTGTCATCTCTTCGTCTATTTCCTTCGACATTCTGCCGGTCTGCTCGATCCCTTTTTCGTCCTCTTCAGTCGTCTTCCTTTTCTTTCTTCTTCTCCTTGGGTTTCTCTGCTCCCTCTATAGCTACCAAGTCGTCCTCAGCATTCATGTACTTTTGTGTCTTTAAAAGCATCTCTACCATCGTCTTGGGGGGATTTTTCGCTAGAAAGACCACAAATTCCTTGGACTTTAATCCAGCCTTAAAGGTCATAAGTTATACCTTATCGTCTGCTTCATCCACCTCCAGAATTCCCCAGGTGAAGTGTGTTACATAGGACCTCAAGGTTTCTTTTTCTCCTTGCTTGATGGTGAGCAAATGGTCAGCTGGCCTTTTTGGACGTTGCCCGCCGACAAAATGACGAAGGAAGGAGCTGCTCAGCTGCTCGAAGTTATCAATAGATGACGTTGGCAATTTGGTGAACCATTCCCTGGCTGCCCGTTTAAGGGTAGTGGGGAAAGAACGGCATAGAATCTCGTCAGGGGGTTATTGAAGACCCAGTGTCGTCTTAAATGTATTGAGGTGATCCAATGGGTCTTTTAGTCCGTCAAAGGGCTCGAGCTGGGGTAGACGAAACTTAGAGGGCACTGGGCATTCCTGAACTGCTAAGGTGAAAGGTAAGTCTGTCTTTCTGACTATTCTGTCCAAACTTTGATCCGTCTTTCCCTTGATAGCGTTTCTTAGCTCCTCCATCTCCTTTCTCATCTCCCTGAGAAGATCTGAGTTTGATTTTTCTGGAGTGCTGGTTCGTCTCCTATGACTGTCTCCATCATCGTCTCTGTTGATTTACGTGCGGTTGTCTTCTTGTTGTAACCACTACCTCATCTCCTGATTTTGCCTGGTAAGTTCTTCCACAGTGGCTGCGAGTGACTAGATTTGTAGGGCTAATGTAGCAGGGTCTTGGCTAACATTGGATTCCATTTGAACCTACGAGTTGAATGGAACAATACCCTTAAGCTAGGTGCTGAGGAATAGTCGTTTTCCCCACAGACGGTGCCAAACTGATGATGCTAAAGATCGTCAACCAGATCGCTCGTCCAGAATGGAATCGTCCTATGTCAACCCGACCCTGAAGAAATTGAGTGTGAAAGGAAGAAGAATGGGTCACCAGTGTGGTGCTTACCACAGAACCTCCGATGCTAAAGTTAGAATGGCTAGAATAACAATAGCAGAATGTCAATCACTGTGAATTTAGAGTTTTTATACCTGTGCTTTGGATTTTATGGATCGGTATTTATATAGGTGTTTTCCTCTTCCTTCTAGCCGTTGGTGCTGCCTTAATGGTGATTTCATTCTCGTATCAGTAACGCCTTTGTAAAGCGTTAATGGTGGGTTATCTCCCCAACGGTATAGAAATTCATCATTGCTTTGTAACGCTTCATCAATGATTAAGGATGGATGAGTCCGTCCTAGCCTGATGATGATCACTGGCTGGACGGTTCTTGGAATTATCCTCGTCCTCATGTCTTTCTATAGACGAGGATATAATCGAGACCATCAATCGTAAATTCATGTTCATATAATGCTAGATTCTATTTTTTCTTTTCTTTTCTTTTCTTTTTGTTTTTTGTTGTAAATAACGTGTTATTTTAGGTTTCTTCAATATGCACTTGCCAATTCACATGATTTCTCTTGCTAGTAAATAACATGACATTTCATGTTTTCTTCGATGTTCTTATGATGATGTTCACATGTTTAAACTTTTTTTCAAAACCTTAGTAGTGTAATCTATATTTTTTAAATGAATGATATGTTTTTTTGTTTTATGACATGTTAATTGTCTGGATAAAGTGACATGACATTGACTACCATAGTTTAGAATACTAGTTAACAGAGCAAGGTGGATGTTTAACATCTTCTCACCTCATAACTTAACTTCCAAACTTAGATCAAGCGTTCATAGACTAGGGTTTAACAAATGCAATTTACATTTATAGAATGTAACTAGAACCAAAACCATGTAATTCTTAGATTGTATCTAGGACCAAGACCATGTAAAATTATTTTTTATTTAATGTGAAGTTCGATTATTCAATAAAATGATGCATTTCTTTTACATGGTTTTCTTATTGTTGAATATATTAAATAAATGACAACTTCATGTAAAACCTTTGATCTATAGGAAAAATATAATCAGGCAAACCGCCATTTTGAGAGACGTTAATACGGTCTCACCCATTAATATGGGCTTGGTTTAATAAATCAAATGTGTTTGTTCGTTTAGACCCCTTAAAACAGATTATTTAACCTAATTTATTAACCAAGTGATTACTTAAATTAATTATTCAGATTTAGGTTAAACAAAAATAAATCATATCATGCAAAGATGCGGAAAAGTAAATAACACATGATATGATGACTCAGGAAAACCAATGAAACGAACCGTTTCAAGGTAAAAACCTGGAGAGGATTTGACCTAACTATCCTCAAGGTAAAACAAATCCACTATAAGAGAATTGAAGTTTTTACAGTCAGATTTAACCCTAAATCTATTGCTACCTCATGTAGTAACTTACTGACACGACCACGTGCAAGCTCCGAATCCACGAACTCCTTCTCTTTTTGGATTTACAGCAACACAAGCTGCCTTGCTTGTGACTTTGAGATCCCACTCAAAGGTTTTAGATCACCATCAGTAATGATCTTGATGCAGCAACTATGTTCTACCAACGCTTGATTGTAGTTCTTACTCCAGTAGATTCTTGTGTAATTAGAAAGTATAAAACCTCTCAGATCTCACAAAGAGTAACACACAAGTCTTTCAAAAGTCTGAAAAACGTAATTAGGGTTTCCCTTTTATATGTAGAGAAGTTTAGATGAAACCCTAAATGTTTTCGCGGGCTTGGGTGTGAGAGACCATGCCCCCAGCCCATTTTTATGATGTTAGGCCAAACCCACGTAAATGGGTGGAGTTGTATTATTGCCTCTCAAAATGGAGGTTCGACTAGCTATATTTTCCCCTTTAGATTAAGAGTTTTACAATGGAGTCGCCACTTATTTAATTATTGGGATAAATAAGAAAACCAAAATTGAAAATTTTCTCATTTTATTAATTTTCAATTGAATTTACATTGATCATAGGAAAATTAAATGGCTTTGGTCTTAGATACAATCTAAGATAAAGTACATAACTTTGTTTCCTAGTTACAATCTAGAAATTGAAAATTACAAGGATAAACATTGGTCTATCAACCCTTGATCTAAGTTCGGAGGCTATGTTACAAAGTGAGAAGGTGTTACGCACCCACCTTGCCCGGTGAAACCAATCTTCTAGACTATAGTGGCCAACATTCATATCACATCATCCAATATGTTATCAATCAATTTGCATGTAGAATTTAATGTGTGTGCATGTGATAAACCCTAATTCAATTTATTAAGCATTTCATTTGGATTAAAAAATAAATTCTAGTGAATGTGTGTGGATGATGATATTCTAGATTCAAGAATTTGAAAGAATTATTAAACAAACATCTTTTTCATGTTTTTGGTGTGGGTTTAAGATCGAAACTAGTGTTATGCATGAACATGTGATGAACAACCAAGAACATATGAAAAACGCATAACATTTAAGAACATTCAAACATATTCAAGAGAATTTAAATAATTACTATCATGCTTTAATCCTAAATCCTCATCATGGCAACACAAAAAAACAACTTAGGGAAAGGGATTATACCTTTATGCAAGATCCATACGGTGGAGGAAGAGACTCTTGGTAGAGGTCCTAAGGGTGGAGGAAAAGAAGAGTTAGGAGAGGAAGAGTGAGTCTCACTCAATACCTTGAGTCTCGGAAAGACCGAGATATGACAAGACTACTCAACTTCACTAGAACTCAAGAGAGGAGAAGAGATGAGGTTTTTTGTGTGCTTTGGAATGAAGGAGAATGAAGGTTTATATAGTAGTGATGGAGGAAATATGAATGAAATGTCATTTAATGAGGGTTGACAAAGAATCATGAACCTAGACCTCATTTTAGCCTTGGGGAAAATCTGGTGCATTAAATGTAGAGATTGGTGAGAGTGAGGAGCAAGTAAAATTCGGTTTTCCCGTAGCTACTGTAACAGCTTGTAGAGCCAACTTCAAAAAATCATATATTACTCAATTCTGATCAGAATTGTCTCGTTATTATGCTCAAATTGAAGCCCTGGGTGTCTTGTTTCTGGGAAAGTTAACCTCATTCACAAATTCAAAATATTCTGAGAGATATCAATGAAATGGTGAGCAGAGGTCATTTGTTAGAAAACAATTTCAGCACAATTAATATTAATAGGTCCCAAATTAGCTCCCAATTAACATTAATAGGCTCCAATCACTCCCATTTCAGACTTAATTAGTTCCAAATTTACCTTAATTAAAAGATAATTGCACAAATTACTCATTGAATAATTAATGTTTAACTATCTAATTAATTAGGTGTATGCAACCTTACCATAAAATGTAGTCCTAACCAATCAAATTATAACACATCATTAATCTCAAATTGATTATAGTTATAAGCAATTGGAATCAATTGTTCATTATCATATATAGTTGGACTCAATTTGTGATAGTGCATCTCGGCCATTAAAATTTGATTTGATGATAACTTTCAATCTGATAGTCCGATTAGGGCTTATGACTAGTTGATTTGATCATTACAACATCAAGATCATTTTGGTGAAGTGAGATTAAGGATCTAGTGACCAGAATGAAGATGCATATTTCTAACTAGGCCTGTTCAAAAATTCTGTAGAAAAACTTTGCTTGCGATTTTCGATTGATTGAGCCTAATTCTCGATCGGTCGAGCAAGGTAGAACCACACTTCCTTTTTCTGCAATCAGCTAGACTTGAACCTTGAAACAACCACTTTTAAGCATTGCCTAATACATGGACTGGACATGTTTTATTCTCAATTTGCCAACACAATAAAAACATGATTCTAAACATTTAAACTTAAATCTTTAGAACCTAAGAAATTGGAATTCTCACACAAATTTATTGGGCATCAAAGAGAAAAAGAGGGGGAGGGAGAAGCTCGGGCTAGCGGTTTCAGTGGGTTGAGCCTCTAAACCTACCATCCAACCAAAAACAATCAGGAGTCATGTTAAGGAACCTGCCGCCAACTAAAGCAATTGCTAAAACCAATTAGAATGCGTCAAATTGATTTTAGTCAAACGATACAATAGGAATGATGAGTTGTTGTCCACTCCTTACCTCAAGGTTTAATTTGTTATTTTTGAAACTATAGGATTTAATTTGTTATACCCGTAAAGTATAGGGTTCTAAATGAAATTTTCATTTTTTTTTAATGGCTAGCATCCCTCACTAGGAGGGACCATCTCACAAATTAGAACAATTATTATTGAAAATAAGGCATGAATGATTAATAGAGTAGGTTCTAATTAGCTCAACTAATAAAATTCATTATTGTCAAATAGGAGATTTAAGTTTAAATCTAGCTTACGCACGCGAAAAAATCCAATTCAACATTGTAGGTTCAAATCTATAGTATTTATTAAAATAAAAAGTACGTCTCAAAGAAGTGCCCATCTCTTTTTATTACAAAAAAAATAAATGTAGCTTTTTAATTCCCTTTACCAAAAAAAAAAATCATACAGGAACAAACTGACTTTGGTTTGAACCAACAAATTGAGGATGAGATTTACAAGAAAAATGACTAGTTAAAATTTCTTATTACAGAATGAAATCGGGATGCAATTTACAGCTTTCATTATATACTGGCTTCTGAGTATAGGAACCAAAAAGGGGACTCCTTGTGTAAAGTAAAAATTTTAACATGGAAGAATTAACATTGATCACCTTCGATAACATCAACGAAATGCAGATTCCAGCCTAGTGCACAGGTGGGTGGACTTCTTATAAAGCTGCCAAACTTTTAAACTTCCGGTATAGGTGTTAGTTCCTGGTTAAAAAATGGTCATGTAAGCGTAACATCCCCATATCAATGGACACAAAAAATGAAGGCAGAGTTATTGGATTACCTCAGAGAACCGCAAATGCCCAAGATGGACATTGGAAGTTTTAACAATTGTTTCCCACTTGGAATCAAGAGAGGTTGTCTTGGAACCTTGGTTGCTAGTATGGATGCGAGTAACAAGAGAAGACCTTGAAGGTAAAATCCTGAAGGAAATGGTCGGCAGAGTACGCTTTAGCCAAGACTCAGACGGAGATTTTGGTAAGGGTAGGCCAATAGGAAGCTGAGGATGGTTGCCATAACCTTTTATAGGGAGCTGGCTTTCTAAATTAATCAATCTCCTCATTGTCACTCACCTTTGAGTTTGCCAATGTGACAGAATCCTTAATTTGGAGGGCATGAGAACTTAGTCGAGTACCCAGTGGCGGCTCCAGAAATTTTTCCCAGGGTGTTCCTTAAGAAA
This sequence comes from Quercus tomentella, assembly GCA_028535165.1. NCBI lineage: Eukaryota > Viridiplantae > Streptophyta > Magnoliopsida > Fagales > Fagaceae > Quercus > Quercus tomentella. The sequence continues at coordinate 41,056,553 of JAPQVY010000100.1, read as the reverse complement.
CATAAATTTTTCCCAGGAATTTTTTTTAGTTTTTCCCATTCGATTGTGCAGTTCATTCTTTATATATAAAATTACTAATTATTGTTGTTTAGTTGTTTCATTAATTTATTTGTCTTTTATAAACTATAATTTGTTATATTATTGTTTCATTAATTATAAAATTATTAATTGTTGTTTAGCCTAACATAATTTAATCTGTTTGTCTTTTATAATATATTGGTTAATTAAATTATTAATTATTGTTTATTAGTTGCTTCCCTTAATTAATTATTAGTTAATTAAATTATTGTTTATTAGTTGCACTAGCACACATTCCATGTGCATTTACTTCCCCCAATTCAAATATCTCACCCGGCCCCATGTGCCATGTGCCCATCTACCCCCCACCCCACTCAACAGACAATGAGACAAGCCCCCCCAATCACAAGAGCCAACTGCCAATCAGAAAATTTCACAATCATAAATCACAATAAGACAATTAATTGTATCTCACCAACACCAACACCAACACCAACACCAACACAAATACCAACACACACCAACACCAACGGATAAAGCCAAAAAGAAAAAGTCAAAAATAGGGGCAAAATATTAATAAAGTTAAAGCTAAGCAATGAATCAGCCACAACCAATCACAGTTGTTCAAAAGAATCAGATAAAGTTAAAGTCTTAAAGAATAAAGAGAGAGAGACTCTCATTCATTTCATTTCACTTTCATTTTCTTTTTTCAGATAAAGAGAGAGAGACTGAGAGAGAGTCAAAGAGAAGTTATGAAATACCTTGAGGTTGAGGTTGACGGAGCACCGGAGCAAGGAGGCTTGAGGCTAAGGGGCGGCGCCGAAGGAATCGAGGCCAAGCTAAGCGACGGAGCGAGCAACATGACTGATCGGCGATCTCTGATCCGATCCAGTGAGCGATCTTCTATGCCCGAATCCCAATGCGATGTGCCCTAGACTAAAGCTAGAGTTGTGTTGACTGACCGATCTCCGATGTGGCGATGCCCGATCCGTGTGTTGGCTTGTGTTGCAGTGTTGGCTGCGTTGCTCTGTTGACGTTTTTGTCTTTAGGTTTGCTTTAGTGATTTCTGATTTAGTGATTTGCAGAATATTTTGGGTTTTTTCTTTTTTTTTTTTTTAAGAATCCGTGGATTTGCTTTACCTGTTTACCATCTGTTGGGTTGTTTTTTCTTTAGATTGGGTTTGCTTTACATTTAGGATTGATGCTGGGCTTTTTTGTGGGCTTGCTTTGTTACATTTTTTTTTTTTTTTTTTTGCTTGAAAGTAGAACAAATAAATTTTTTTTTTTTTTATTTGAGGGTGTTCCGAATTTTTTTTTAAAGGGTAAACAAATAAAAAAAATTAATTATTATATATAATTTTTTTTTTTCAAGCCAGGGTGTTCCTGGGAACACCTTGAGTCCAACGTGGCACCGCCACTGCGAGTACCCCGTTTCTTAGGCTCTTGGCTTTCTAAACCAATATTATCATTATCAGCCACTTTTGAGCTTGTCAATGTAATACCTCCTTCTCCATCACCTGATTTCAAGGACTGTTGGCTCTTTTGGTTAATTTTCTTAGTATCAGCTGCTTTTGAGCTTGTCAATGATAGAGAATCACGAATAAGATCTTGGTCCTGTTTGGAAAAATTCATTAATTCCACTTGTATGTCATCTTTGGATCTGTCTAAAAAAGAGTGGAAACAGGCTTCGACGGATGAACTTTTAGTTTGCACTGTTGCCTCATCGACAACACTCAAGTGCTTGAAATCTTCAAGTGAAGAATCTACTGCAGGAGTTTTTTCCATTTCACTGCTTTTTGCAAGAATCCCTAGATTATCCTCTGTGTAATCAGTTAAGTTTTTCCTATCTCAAGAACTAGCATTTGATTTTCGAGAGTCTACTATATGTACTGAATCATTATTATAAATTTTCCACTATGCCTAAAAGTACTCCTAATAATCTTTCTCAATGGCATAACTATATTGGAGTTTTTCATATATTATAAAATTTACTCAAATAAGTTAAATGTAAAAAAAAAAATTAAAAAAATAAAATAAAACTGCCTAATCTCTATAATAAATTGTAAAGATATCATCTTCTTTAAGATAAGATATGTTTGAACCTCTTTAGATATTTTTCTTGTCAAGGTTGCTAATTTCTATTAATTTATTTGATTTGTTTTCATATTAATAATAATTATTAAATTAATTATCACAGTTAAACTCATTGTTGAATAAAATTTTTAAATTTCTTGAATAAATATTAAATATTATTTTAAATTTCTTAAAATTTTGGTATGAGAATTTTAGTTGAAGTAGAATTTTAGATTTCTTGAAACTTAGATAATGGAATTTTACCTAAATTAAACTATCTAAATTAAACTATATATCTTAATAAATAAGAAATAAATAAAACTTTAGTGGAGTATAATTTTTAATTTCTTAAAATTTAGGATTATCAAAAAAATCATTTTTCTTAAAACTTAGGTAATAGAATTTTAGTTAAATAAAACTATCCTAATAATTAATAGAGTTTAAATTAAACTATGAATAAGATATAATAATTTAATTTTGACGTGAATATAGCCACTTGTTGTAGGAAGAAAAATAGATATAATAATTAAATTTTGATATTATAGTATAATATATAATATAGTAGTCATAATAGATCATATTAATAGTTGTGAAAAAAAGCGATGAAAAATTGTATACATTGCAAACTAGGAATCTAATAAGAGAAAACTAGAGATATGTAATATGTTGGCATTGCAAACCTTTGGCTCTTAAGGTGATGGCATTTTTGGCAGGTTACTATCATGAGCTAGCAAAACTTTTCTTTGTTTTACTCAATTTGTACAATCATACACCCCATTAACCCCACCCCACCACAATAGTTTGAGGGTGTTAAACTGCCGGTATAAAATATGGAATTCAAATTGGATTTCAAATATTAGAATAGCCAACTATAATACTTTCTAACTGAAACAACCTCCTCAAATATCTAGTACAATTTACATAGACACACAAATGTGAAAAGAATCTGACTTGAAGGCCCAAACTAACTGAGAAGGAAGAAGCCGATCTAAGACTTCAATATATGTAAAAACTACATAGTACGTTTGCCTATAAAAGTTAAAACACCATAAATTAATTGTCATATAATCATACGTACATTCAGATTCACATATGGTGGACGACCGTCGGGGGGTGGATGTGCATGGGGACGTGGTGGTGAATGCTGGCATGGTGGTGGTGGTGGTGGTGATGATGATGATGGTGACTGTTGTCACGGTGATGGTGATGATGTTTGCGACTGTGGTCAGGGACTGGTGCCGATACGTAGATGGGGAATACTGGAGGTGGTACGTTGCTTTTGGGAACATGGTTCTTCTGGCTCATCTTTGCCTCCTTCGCATTTGTGTCCACCCTCACCACCACCTTCTCCGTCATCACTTTCCTCGCTCCTCCGTCCTTGCGGTCTCTCTTCTTGCTAGATTTTCTGGAGCAAGCAAATATGACCATCGATATAATTGAGAGGGTCATGATAATCATGCCCAACAACAACAGAATACTCGGATGTGCACCGACTAGAACACCAAAATCTCTCGCCATTCTTGGGATTTCAATTCTCTTTTGCATAGCCCTCTAAGTCTTACCATATATATATAGTGATTCTCTAACCGACTTATGTACCGTGTATTGTTTAAGTTTATTTTAAACCAAACTCTATTACCAAAAGGATATATCAAGTGGTAATTAATTGTTAAAGATAGTTTATTTTAATTAAAACTTTACTGCTTAAATTTTAAGAAATTTAAAATCCTATTCCAACTAAAATTCTAATACCCAAAATTTTAAGCTCGATCCAACTAAAATTATATTGCAAACAATTTCAAAAAGAGTTAAAATTAAGTTTAATATTTATTTAAATTATTTTTATAATCTATCATAATTTTGCAGTTTATAAAGTAAGATTTATGCACTACATATGTTTTTCATATAACTCATTAATTATTATTATTAATATAAACTAGTGATAGGTTCGTGCATTGCACAACTTTTAAAAACTATATTATTTTTAAATTAGTATTATTATTATTGTGATTCATGTATTGCTATTTAAAATATTAGATAAAATTAATAGTTTAACATAAACATAATTATAATCTTGGAAAAAATTGTTGTTTTTGTTCCTAATCATTGCTAATCAATAAACATTGTCAGTGAAACAAGGAATAAAGTTTTATTTCTATTATTCCAGTTAATATTATTACATAAATCTCTTAATATATTAATATTATTTATATTGCACATAGAATGATTATTATATAAAATTTGAAACTATACTATGATATATAAAATTTTAATATTATAATATTTATATCAATTTTAATGTGAAGGAAAGAAAAGACATGATAGTAAAATTTATTTGATAATAAGAAAATTGTGTCAAAAAAGTTAGGAGAAAATTGTATACATTTTATTGTTATATATGTACAATTTTAATTTCATGTGTCAAAAAAGTGGAAAAAATAAAATGACTTCTAGGCTTCTTTTCTAATTGTAATGTATTTAATTATGGTTCCAAATAATTTTAAAAAAAAAAAAAAATCTCAATAGATAATAGATAATTAGATTACACATATATTACTCAATTAAAATATTTTTCAACAAATTACTTTTTATTTGGATCAAAATACTTGAATATCTTTTGGATGAGGAATGGTTAGGAAAATAAATGGGCAAATGACAAATTAAGAATTAGTGGTCATAAATAAAAATAAAATGTGAACTTAAATTGCATACTAAAAAAAACATTTATTTCTTTCAAAACTTTTAATTATATGCCACATGTCTAGTATCATGGCAAACATGCTGATATGAACAAATAATTTTTTTGACATGTGGCATTATTGTCCATATTATACCAATTAAATATAAGAAATTGTCACGTATCATTGTAGTATGCTTTGAAAAGGAATAAGTGTCACCGTAATATACATTCACCCGTTTTTTAATCCAACTTTTATAATATATTATAAATAGATAGTTTACTCTAGGTGAATCTCCATTACAGTTTCAAATAATTAACTCACTAGTTATTAAGATAACTTTGATAATATTAAATATTTTCCTTCTTTTACATACATAAAATCTTGTGACCAGGGGTGGCACTACACTATTCTCAAGGGGTTCGACTTCCAAAAAAAAAAATTATACAAAAAATATTTTTTTTTGTTAGTTTAATACTATAATTTTTTTAAAATATATATATATATATTTGCACACCCTGACTTAAATTTTACACACCCTTATTACAAGTATTTCCAACTCTAAGAATAAAAAATAAGTGCTTGTGAATTGAAAGTGTCACTATTTTTTATAAATTTATATTATGTGTATGAGTGTGTCTAATATTGATTGTGTGCATTACTTTTTGTTATAATATTATTTGTGTGAATTACGATGTGTGTGGATATTTGTGTGTACATTATAATATAAATATATATGTAATTTAATAATTAGGAAATAGATATGATTTGTTACATGTGTGTATATTGTAATCATGTTATAATAACTTTTTGTTATAAAGTTAGTAAAAATTCAAGAAAAAAAAAACGTAAAGTTAGTGATTGTCCAAGCATTTGATTGGTTAAGTAGACACTAATGTATAATTTTATGTATGAATGAGTGTGATTGTGTGCGTCAATAATTAATACAAAGCCAATGAGTTTAGTTTAGTCATTTAGTTTAAAATATTTTTATAAAAACAATAACAAATAGATAATAAGAACTACATAAAATAAAAAATGTTAGATAAACTTAACAAAATAAAATGATTATATGCTCATAGCTACCCACATTGGCAATAGATACTTATAATGAACTATCATATAACAATTCAAAATTTGAATACTTATACAAGGAAACTATAAAACTTCATGTATTAATTTTTTTTTTTGTTGGTAACTCGATATATTCAAGTTCTTTTTTTATTAAAATTTTTTAATGACCCCCCTAAACAAAATTCCTAGAGCCGCCATTGCTTGTGACCTAATTTTCAAGATTAGAGAATTCGAGAGATGAACAATGATAGAATAGTAGAGAGAAAGTTGATAAGAATAATTAAGTTTCGTTTCTATATAAAAAGTTGCTACAATTTGGTGCATTCAGTTGGTGCAATTACGGTTTTTAAGTCCAATTTTAACTTTTATTATATAGTATATGATTTTTCTAATAATTCATGCATCACACAAAAATGCTAGTGATATACTAGTTTAACATTTGATAGGTCTTTATCAAATTTATTATATAGTATATATATTTTAAGTATTGTATTGAAGTTTGCTTAATTAGTTTGTGTAAGTAGCATTGAAGTACGTATTCACATTTCTTGTGATTTGGGTTTGAATTTCATCTAGTTATACCAAAATTTAATTGTTGTCTTGACATGATGATAAAAAACATTTATCATAAAACAGACATTATAGGTTTAAATCTTATCGTTTGTATATAATAATAAAAAAGTAATAGTGGTAAAAAATTATGTGAGAATATATTAGTGTGTGCGTGTTATGGTTAGTTAAGTAGTGAAATCTCTTGTTAAATATTAATGACAAAAGTGAGTGATTAATTTAACATAATTAGTAGAAAACCCACGTGCTTAAGCTTTTCTTGTATTTATTATTAAGTATGATTTTATAATTTCTAACCATCATTTAAGGTTGAGAATTGTTCCAGTTAGCTCAACTGGTAAAGTCTCTGATGGTTGAATAAGAGATCTGGGGTTCAATCCCCGCCTACACCAAAAACCGATTGGTGTCTTGGTCTGATGATAAAGAACATCATCAGGAGCGGACGTCATAGGTTGAAACTCTCTCAAAAAAAAGGTTGAGAATTGTTCATTGATTAGTTGAATTGCTAGAAGCTAAAATAGTGCCTTTGTTTGATATTGAGACCTCTAAGCCAAAGACTCACATAATTAATGTGGTCATGCCATTTGTTTGACATGCTTCCATATCCAATGCATGCCTGCATTAAAAGAAAAGTTATAAAGCAGCTTTTGTGGTTACAAAGGCTGTTACCACTAGTAGGTTCTAATTTTTTTTTAGAAATAAACACACACACAAGGGAGAGGGAAAGGAGTTCTAACACAAAAGTACACCACAACTCCACTCAAAACTCATGGTAACTTTTAAGGGAAGGTGAGGCAAGTTATACTACACACGACACACTTTTTTAAGCAATGTGGGACAATTACCCATTCTTTTTTTTTAGAAACAAACACACACACACACACAAGGGAGAGGGAAAGGGGTTCTAACACAAAGGCACACCACAACTCCACTCAAAAACCATGGTAACTTTTAAGGGAGGGTGAGGCAAGTTATACTACACACCGGTAGATTCTTAATTAACATAACAAGAAATTTGATTTTTAGCAACTACAAAAAGCGTCACTAATATTACTAGCGAGTAGCAACAACATTTGTTGCCGATTGTTGTTGCATATGTATCGTAAATAAAAACGTTTTTAGCAAATGTCATCGCTATTATGTTTCTATCATGATGACATTGTCCTGGCTAATTATAGTAACAACTCTCGTCATAGTCTCATAGATACGCTAATCAATATGTTGCATATATATATATATATATATAGTATTAAGCTCAAACTAAGAACTCGTCATCAAGGTAGTATACTTTTTCGTGTTTGTTTCATTGAGGGACGGAACCAGAACTTGATATTAGAGGGGGCAAAGTATAACAAAAAATATATATATTATGAAACACTGAATAAATTTTTCATTTTGTGTGTGTATATATATATATATAGTATAATTAATAATTTGCATCTATTACAGTATAATTTAGAAATATATTTTTATTTTTCAAACAAATAAAAAATATAAACTTTTGAAATAAATAGTAACTGTAATTTTTTTTTTTTTTTTTTGAACGTGACCGGAAAAAAACTTAAATTTTAGGAATAATTTTTTTGAATTGAAAATGAAATTTGTTATTTGACATTTATAATCATTTTCTAAATGAAGTTATCCTTCATTAATGAGGGTATTTTTGAAAGAGGGACCATCTCTTATATAGGAGGGACATCTCTCATATTAGAACAATTATTATCGAAAATGAAGCATGAATGATCAATAAAGTGGATTCTAATTAACTCAACTGATAAAGTCTATTGTTATCAAATAAGATATCTAAGTTTAAATCTAGCTTCCACAAAAAATTCTAATTGGACATTATAGGTTCAAATCAATAGTATCTATTAAAATAAAAAGTACATGTCTCAAAGAAGCGCCCATCTCTTTTTATTACAAAAAATAAACGTAGCTTTTTAATTTCCTTTACAGAAAGAAAAAAAAATATATATATATATATATCATACAGGAACAATCTAACTTTTGTTTGAACCAACAAATTGAGGATGAGATTTACAAGAAAAATAACTAGTTAAAATTTCTTATTACAGAATGAAATCGGGATGCAATTTACAGCTTTCATTATATACTGGCCTCTGAGTATAGGAACCAAAAAGGGAACTCCTTGTGTAAAGTAAAAATTTAAACATGGAAGAAATAACATTGATCACCTTCAATAACATCAACGAAATGCAAATTCCAGCCTAGTGCAAGGGTGGGTGGACTTCTTATAAAGCTGCCAAACTTTTAAGCTTCCGGTATAGGTGTTAGTTCCTGGTTAAAAAATAGTCATGTAAGCATAACATCCCCATATCAGTGTACACAAAAAATGAAGGCAGAGTTATGGGATTACCTCAGAAAATCGCAAATGCCCAAGATGGACATTGGAAGTTTTAACAATTGTTTCCCACTTCGAATCAAGAGAGGTTGTCTTCGCACCTTGGTTGCTAGTATGGATGCGCATAGCAAGAGAAGACCTTGAAGGTAAATTCCTGGAGGAAATGGTCGGCAGAGTACGCTTTAGCCAAGACTCAGACGGAGATTTTGGTAAGGGTGGGCCAATATGAAGCTGAGGATAGTTGCCATAACCTTTTATAGCCAGCTGGCTTTCTAAATTAATCTTCTCATTGTCACTCACCTTTGAGCTTGCCAATGTGACAGAATCCTGAATTTGGAGGCCATGAGAACTTTGTCGAGTACCCCTTTTCTTAGGCCCTTGGCTTTCTAAACCAATGTTATCATTATCAACCACTTTTGAGCTTGTCAATGTAATACCTCCTTCTCTACTACCTGATTTCAAGGACTGTTGGCTCTCTTGATTAATTTTCTTAGTATCAGCTGCTTTTGAGCTTGTCAATGATAGTGAATCACGAATAAGGTCCTGGTCCTGTTTGGAAAAATTTATCAATTGCACTTGTATGTCATCTTTGGATCTGTCTAAAAAAGAGAGGAAACAGGCTTCGACGGATGAACTTTTAGTTTGCACTTTTGCCTCATCCACAACACTCAAGTGCTCAAAATCTTCAAGTGGAGAATCTACTGCAGGAGTTTTTTCCATTTCACTGCTTTTTGCAAGAATCCCGAGATTATCCTCTCTGTAATCAGTTAAGCTTTTCCTATCTGAAGAACTTGCATTTGATTTTCGAGAGTCTACTGTCTGTACTGAATCAATGTAGAGAGTTTTCTCAACCACAGGACTCTCTGAGCCTGATTCCCAATCATTGCTCTCAATGGCCAATAATTCTCGGAATTGGTAGGGACCTTTCCTATTTGGATTGGAGCCATTCACCTTGGAATTCTTAACTTTTTCGGGCATACCAAGAAAACCTCTCTCTTCATGGAGAGATTGGGAATTTTTATTCTGGCAGGGTGATTTGCCATTGCCCTGCAAACGCCTGTGCAAAGGTGATTGATCTCGTTTCTCACAATCACTTTTGTAAGTGATTTGGTTAGATTCACTTTTTTGTTCATTCCTATCTTCATGCGGCTCAGCTTTTTGGTGTCCATTTAATGATCTTTGCTCATGTACAGCAGCCCCAGCACGCTATAGGAATAAAAAGATGCTAGTGCTCAACAATGACTTCAGACATGAAAATATAAACACAGCAGAAAAGGCAAAAAACAAAAACAAAAACAAAAAAACAAACAAACGAGACAGATAAATAAGTACCTCTTTTTCAGGTTCACTGCGAGAAACTGAATATGAAGATTTAGCCCTCACTCTGCGGACTGAAGAGACCTTTCCGCTTGACTGCATCCTCATCCCAGGTACAGGATCCAAAAGGCAAAAAGAATTTCTTAAGCAAAATCTAGGAAGTAACCCACAAACTTTAGCTGATGAAATTTCAGATCCATCATAATCATCTGCTTCATTTTCACTTTCTTCCCCATCATTATTATGAGCATATTGGGGAACGAAATTCTGTCCATAATGATTACACGGACTACGCTTAACCCCACTTACTACCTTCTCTCCTTGTCTTAGTTGCTCCCGCTGAACAGGTTGCTTCCAACTAACATGTGGAGGTGTTTCAGAAGCCATTGCCTTTGCTGCAGGCAAGAAACGACCCATCATGAAATCCCGAGCTTGTGGATCCGTTGAGAAGGATCCAGATGGTTTAACATCCGGAACATCCAAGCCGCTCAAACCACTTATGCTGCAGTTCATACAAAATGATTCAGTCCTGGAAATTGTATCAAGTGCATCTAAATATGCCTCATCACCATCCTCTGAACTAGAAAACTCCTCTAGCTCCACCTTCTCTTCTGTACTCTCATGTTTAGTCACAGTTTCATCCAAAGACAAAACATTTTGGGACCTGGGAACGACATTTTCTGTTTTGGACTCAGTAACAGCCGTACTTTCAGAAAATTTATCGAAAGTTTTTTGTTTAACATTTGGAAACCTCCCAGGTGGAAGTTTTGGGGTGTGAGGCTGTTGAAGAGCCCGAGTTTTTGCTTTGCTTTCATCCTTAGGTCTTCCTGGGGCTTGCTCCCACACGAAAGGAACAGTTCCAGGGTTGCTCACTGGACCTGATTTCAGGTCTGATCTGTAAAATGGAAGTGGAGGTATACTGGGTACGGACTTATCAGTTTTCTTTTTGTTGTCAAATTGTGAAGAGACTGCCGTTGATGAAACTCGCCTCACTGATAAAAGAGGCCGATTAAAGTCTAATTGCTTGTCTTCCATCAGATTCTTTAGATTCATGTATTAGTTTCTGCTAAATGGCACCATCAGATTAAACTTTAGTGGGACTGAGCAAGATTCAGGAACAAGAGGGCATCATTGAAAGAAATAATTCAGGAACTATTACAACTAGCAGCCTGTCCACAGTCAAGTAAATAATTTTTTTTCTTTTTTTTTAAGTGTTAAGGCAGAAACAAAATAACCAACCTCAAGGGTCAAGGCAATCTATACTATTCATATGAGTCATATTATACAGAAACTAACATTAGTAGTAACATTAAGCCACAAGATACAGGCATACAGCCCATTTTTTCTGATGGGATAGTGTACGAATTTTGACCGAATCTCAGTCCCAGTTGAAAAACTACCGACAAAATTCAGTGATATTGTTTAGAAGCATTCTCAAGCTTCTAGCTTTAACTTCAAACTTCCAATTAGTGAAAAAAAATCTGATGCCCTTGTTTTATGAGCAGAATTAATGGGTTTTGCATAGGATTTGAGATCAATACATTTGCCTTATCCTAAGACTGTCCTCTGTTTTTTTTTTTTTTTTTTTTTTGTTTGGTGTCTTCACCATCAAAAGTTTTAAGGAACTCATGTATCTTTTAGAATTGATTAACAAAGAAAAAAATGTATCTTTTAGTATTTACAGATGACCATAAGTAATTTCTCTTGAGTCGGTGAAATTTCCATCACAAGCTACTGGCTTTGCATGGACCGCAATAAAATAAACAGCTAATAAAGACAAAATTAGTGGGGCTATTGAGCTAACGGATATTGTGTTTTAGATTATTTCTTTGGGCTCAAAATTTGAACCAAAAATTCCCTATATCCTATCTGCCATTTTTTACTTCTAGATTAAGAAGTAAATAAACAGAATATGAAAGTAAGATTTTCCACTATTTGGGCTTAAATGAAAGTGGAAGCTATTACTACAGAGACTTATTAAATACAACCATTTCGCTTGGAGAGATTGTCATCCTTCATGAACCTGAACAAAATAAATTATAGGTTCAAGGCTCTATTTTCTCACCATTCTTATGTGATCTAAGAAACTAATCAACACATGTTAAAGAAATGGATCCTTCTCTTTGGCCAAATATCCAAATGACAAGGAAATTGAAAGCATTTACCACCAATTTTGCAAAAATATAAAAATTTGTTGAACTGGGTAAGCATTCTTAATGATCTAATAATGAGAAATCAATAAGAATTAGCAAATTAAAGTAAAAAAATAATTAAAAAAAATTTAAAAAAAAAAAAAAAACAACAAAACAAAACAAAATCAGATATAGAAAAGACAAAGCAACTCAAAGTCTCAAGAGATGCTGAAATTCTTCAATCCCAAATGAACTTTTATATCAATAATATTAGATCCTCCATTCAATCCCATACTTCTTGCATACAATATATTCTCATCAAACCCAAATACCCCCCCCCCCCCCCCAAAAAAAAAAAAGAACAGAATGAAGAGGAAACAGAAGAAGAAAAGCTACAAATCAGATTCTTTTCTGAAGCCAATATAATCAAGAAGTTCAAGAACAGGAAATACATAGCAAATTAACAACCTTTTTTTGTTTGCATTCCTTTATATCAAAAACTCAATAAGCTATTCTTAATACACAATCTAAAGCCAGCAAATTAAGCCAAAGACATAGTAAGTTGTACACAGAAAGATATTCTTCAGAGAAAGAGAGAGAGAGAGAGAGAGAGAGAGAGAGAGAGAGAAAAGCTAACCTGTTGGAAATGGCCGATCCAGATACCAAGCTTCTTGGAAAGAGCGAGTAAATTAGAGCTCTAAACTCAGCACACAGACACAGAGAGAGAGAGAGTTAATACTATATATCAGACTCTGGAAAGTCAAAGAAAACTCAGAGAGAGAAGGATAAACTAGTTTGTACGCATGTGTTTAATAACTTGGTTGCAGAGTTTGAGCTTAGCTTGAGCCTTGAGGTAACCCCGCCTATAATACAAAAAGCAATTCTTTTTTTTACTTTCAAAAGAGGTTTCTTTTCTTTCTTTTCTTTTTTTGTATGGATACGATACGTTGCTTTTGTTTAATGCTTTGTATTGGTGGGACTTTTTTTTCAGGATTATTTTATGCGTAACTTGCTTGGGATCATGTGAGAAAGTTTTATTTTTTTTAAATAAGATGATAGTAGGACCTCATAGTCATATTTATGTGACTCGTACACATCATTGGAATGTGAATAGGGTGTGGAAAGTTTGAACTTTGAAGGGAGGCCCATCCCTTTGTTCATTCAATTATTGGTATTAGATTATTTGAATGGTTGTGTTGAGCTAATCCTGAGTGATAAATAAGGCACCCCCATAATTGCATTTTGCCATTTCTTTGTTAGAGCAAATTTTGTTTATGTCAACCATTTGTGAGTTTGACAACCGCATACCTTTGTCACGTTGATCACTTTATAAATATAAGTACTTGTAGGATGTGGAGGTAAAGGTCGAGGTCTAAGTCTCTAGGAGAGAGTTTTACACACATACACTTATATTAGGTTAAAGTATAATTTTTATCTTGTAAAAAAAAAAACAAAAGAAAACAATTTGTGGGTTTGTAAGAATGTGATTCTATTTATTGCACCTCATTGTAAAAAAAAACACACACACAAAAAAAAAAAAAACAAAAAAACAATTTGTGAGTTTGTAAGAATGTGATTCTATTTATTTTTTTTTGAAGAGAAAATGAGATATCATTAACACAGGGGAAAAGGATTACAACAGGGGCCAAAGCTTACAACATTCAGCCAAGGCCTGCTTGAGTCAGGTGCTTTAAGAACAGAGGAAAATCATCTTTCCAAACATAATTTGCATTATTACAATTAGCAAAATGGGCAAGCTCATGAGCTGCCCTGTTGTAGTCCCTTTTCACGTGTTGGAAGGAGCAACTTGAGAAGGAAGATTTTGCCTTCTGAATTTCTTGAATCAAATGGCCCGTTTCACCTCCTCCAGGATCATGCATGACTGCTTGGACAACAGAGGCAGCATCCGATTCGAAGATAACATTGGGAATGGCCAACTCCAAAGCCAGTAGCACTCCCTGTTCCAAAGCTAAGAGTTCAGTCCACTCAGCTGGATAGTGAGAAGGCAGAGCTTTACTTAGGGCAGCAACAATATTGCCATTGTCATCACGGACAATCGCGCCAACCCCCGAGACTCTGTGGTCATCCAAAGGCGATGCACCAATGTGTGATTCTATTTATTGCACCTCATAAATGTGAGCTTGAATTCCAACTAAACATTGCTATTCTGAAAGAAAACAATATTTATTGCTTCTTACAATTTTTGTTAACAAGGAAGTACGACTGTATGAGGACCATTAAAATCACTTATGAGAAACAATAAAATGTACTATTGTGGGTCTTCTTCTTGGATTTATTTTCGTCATGATAAAACAAGAAGAATAAAATAATAACTGTATTCGTCGTCACAAATTCTAGACAATGAAAACAAATATATATCACAGTGGTAACTAGTAAGTCGAATTTCACCAAAAAAAAAACTAAACTAAACCACTGTGGTTCTATGAATGTCTTAATTCCAGTTGATTGGAGAAAGAAACTGCACATGTTGGTCAAAGAGTGCAATTGATTAACATTAACCTTTAAAAATATAGAGAAAAGTCAATGAAATACTTTTAGAAATTTTTTATTAAAAAAAAAAAAAAAAAACTAAATTTTTAACAGGTTTTTATATTTTTCTATAAAGATGATATTAAAATTTTTTTTAAAAGTTCTATTAATTAGGGGTGTTCAGACCCAACCCACACCCGCCGGACTGACTAACCCACCCGATTTCAACCCAAACTAACGCTCCCGTCGGTCGGTTTCGGGTTTCTATGCCCAAGACCCAACGCCGGCGGGTTGAGGGGCGGGTTTTCATCTCCAAAACCCAAGCCACCCGACCCAACGAATGTTATATACAAATCTGGCCAACTCCAGCAATATCAAGTTCAAATCCAAGGAGATCCAGCAAGATCTCGACCATATTTGGTGAGATTTAGCTAGATTCGGCCAAATCCTAGCAAATTTCAGTGATTTTGGTGCAGATTTTAGTGATTTCGATGCAAAATTTGGTGAGTTTTTGCATATTCCAATGATGATTTTGCAAATTCCGGCACTTTCTTTTGCAGATTCCGATGACATTTTGCAGCTCCGGCAACATTCTCCACCAACCGAACCGACCCAAGCACCACCTGAACCCAAAACCAACTCGACCGATTGACATCGGCGGTCGGTTTCAGGTCCCTCTTCCTTCCACCCAACGTTGGCGAGTCGGGTTCGGACTGGGTCTAAAACCGACCTGGCATGACCCATGGACAGCCCTACTATTAATAAATACCTTAAGAGCACCCATTAATAGTACCCTTAAAAATAAACATATATTGTATTAGATATACAAAGAATGAAAAAAATTCTTTAAAAATTTATTCATACATATATATTTTTTGATTTTTTAAAGAGGTGCTTAAATACCATCTCATTCTAATTTTATCATTTATATATATATTTATATTTAGAATAAATTAATTTTTTTCCTATAAAAAAATAATAACTTATTTTTATTCAAAATTTGGATAAAAATACATTTTTATCTTGAAAATTTCTGAACTTTTAAAAATAAATGTATGTTATCTAGAATAAAAATAAGCCCTTTATTATTTAAAAACACATAAAAAAAAGTGAAAAACCAAAATAAAATAAAATATAAAAACCGCACGTATATGTGTGATATGCCAATAATGAAAATGAAAATGACAACACAATAAAGCGAGTAAGAAATGATTCAACAAAAGGGTATTTCAAAAAATGACAATTTAACAAGTGAAGAAAATCATAGAAAATTACGAGATCATACGTACAATTCTTTTTTGTCCTCCTTAATATTTTGTTCATTCCTCGCTCTTTCATTTCAAAATAAGACACTTAGCTCTCATAAAATGATAAAATATAAATTATTTACACTAACTTCTTTTGAGTGATTAAAAAATAATTAAATTTATTAAATTTCATATTTTACCTTCCACTTAAATTGTCGTCCATATCATATTTTCTTTTTCTTTTTTAATCATCTAATGCAAATTATTTGTATTTTTAAAAATGTGGATGTGTTATTTCAATTTACATGGGAGGTTTTACCTTCATGGTTGATGAAGAGCAAATTCGTCTGTCGTTGTAAGTGCGTCTAGATGGAGTCGAGTCCTCGTCTGTGTCACCGTGAAAATGGTAAGACAGTTCCCTTAAGGTGATCACCAGTGTGGTGCCTGTCACAACGTCTCCGATGTCAAAGTCAGTATAAAAAAGCTTTTAGGAAATAACAAGGTATCAAAATAACTAGTAGTGCTTCTAGGTGTGTCTATGTACCTCGTATTGGTGCTGTGAGGGCTTTATATATGTTTCCACAGCTCCTAACTGTTGTGGTTGTTAATGTGGCTTTGATGTCTCTTTTAATAACGCCTCATGCTTAGTAATGTGGGCCTTAATGAGGCATCCAACGGTCTGTACAGCTGACTTTGTAACCGTTTGGGACATTATTAGCTGTATTGAATGACTTCGTTACTGTCGTCAGTGATATGGACATGTAGTTAGCTCGTCTCAGAGGATGGCCTCGTCGGCCCTGATGAGATCGTTCAGGTAGGTTGAGTTCGTCAGTCCTATCAATGGTGATAAAATAATACATTCCAAACTATTTTGAAAAAAAAAAGGTGAATGTGTTTTACAAACTATTTTATAATATTTTTATAAATTGTTGTTATGATCAATTGTTATTGATTCTCACGGAGCCCACCTCTACGACATTAATATCACTTTTTTACCTATTAATTACTTACTATATCAACAATTTATTAAAAAAATTATAAAATAGTTTGTAATTTTAGTATTATCAAAATTATTATTCATAATAAAGTGCAAAAATACCCTACCAAGAAGCTTTTTTTTTTTTTTGAATACTTAGACCCCGTTTGGTATATAATTTTGAACACATATTTTCAATTTTTAAATAACATTATACATTTTTTTCATCCACACATATTTTCAAAAAAATTGAAAATTATTATTTAAATACACGTATCAAACAAACTCTAATATACATACAAAGAGAAAGAGGAAAAAATGTTTTAAAGAAATTAATAGTAATATATATCCGAAAGCAAGCTTGCCAGACTATGACGCGGGGTGCTCCAATGGGAAGGAAATGAAAGAATAGATTCCTTTTTTTTTTTCTTTTTTTCTTTTTTTGATGGAATAGATTCCCTTTATTAATAGAGAACTGGCATCGATTATTTAATAAATCCTACAACACTTTACTGATTGTACACTTCTGGACTGTTTGATATCGCAATCTACCATCAAATCCATTGAAAATCCACATAAATTTCAATTCTTTTGTATAATAGCTGGCATACATATAAAATGACAGCAACTCATGCCTGTGGCAGCACACTCTACTTACCTCCCGAGTTGCACCGCCAGTTCATGAATCATGAGTTAGGAATTGGTCTTTTTAGAGAATTAAATAAAAATGAGAAAGTTAATAAAACGCAGGACATTAACTGAGGAAATATGTTTAGAATTTTTGGTCCATTAACAAATGTCCATCATCACTTAATCAGATCCAAATAAAAATAGGATGAATAATAAACATATTAATTAGAACTCTTTTTTTTTCAATTTATACATAAGATTTTAAAAAATAAAAATAAAAATTGATGGGCTGGCCCCAATGTGGATCGGCTACTGTCCATGCAGAGAATGACATTTCTCAAAATAATGATTAGTTGATAACTGCTACTACTATTATATAAATATAGCTTAAATAAAAATCTAATAATCCTGAATCATTTTTAATTAGCAGCAGTTTACTTCAATTCCTACATTTATTTATAAATTAGCTATGATTAAAAATATATTGCTCTGTTTTATTTTCGTTGCTTTACTTTACACCAAGCAAATTGAGGAACATCTAAACGCCTACCGCCTAAATTTCATTATTAATTTTTGTATTCGATAATTGATAGTAAGTGAATTTGAATCCTTTATATTTTTAGGACAAAATTTAAGTAGAGTACATGGTTGAATTATAAGAAGGAAACCTAATGAACAACACTTAAGTACTTTACTTAAATTTTGTCCACATTTTTATTAAAAATACTATAATGTATAAGTTAATATTAAAAATACTATGATATATAAGTTGAATTACAAAACTCTTAATACCTACATTTCATTACAAATAAATGTGACATGTGACATGTGATAAATTATGGTCATGATGCATATGCATGTTATTTAAGTTATAGCACTTGGCAGTTGGCATGCATGTGAAATGCCACAAACACAGAAGGTCAATCACTATCTCTAAAAATTCAATTCAAAAGATGCTCTTTTTTATCAAAATAATTGAAATATGGACCCAGTTAATGTGCGCTCTTAAGACATACATTAATCATTCATTTTTTAAAATATTTTATGAATAATTGAAAAAATTATAAAAAAATTTGATAACTTTTTCCTATTTTTCATAAAATTTTTCTAAAATGATTTACAAACGTATGTTTTAAGGCATATATTAGCAAAACTTTTGAAATATAGGATTCAAAAGATGTTTCAAATTTCAAAGTAAAATGTAAAATCGTTATTGTAATCACGTCGTAGTCATTATAGCAAATCACTTTTATTTTGATACTGTCCAGCATATTAAGATCGGTGAAACCCTTGATTGATGGTAAATTGGTAATGTATCATATTCGAAAAATTGTTGTTTTTAAACATTGAGTAATTATTAGATGTTTGTTAAAGTAGGACATTTTTGAGAGGAAAATCACAACGGCCATCTATCATTACATTTTTCATTTTGACGTGAGAGTGACACGAGTTTTAATGTTGCATACATATCAACGGTTGATCATGATGGCACACACAATTCTTTGTAAAGTGAATCCAACCACATTTCACTCTTTATTGACTAAACTTGGACCTTAATTGATTTCTAATATCGCTATGCTGATTAAGAGGAGAGAAGATAGTACTATCAAGATTCTATTTGCTATATGTTTCCATTCAAGTAGATACAAATACAATTAGCAGGTTAATGAAAAAAAAAATAGATTAGCAAGTTGGGGAAATGTCGATAATTAAACTCTGCCCAACTTTCAACATCCCAACTACCAGAAAATTAGACAAATGCTATTCGCTTAATGCAATAAAAAGCATTATTGCAGTTTTGCTGTCTTAATTTTATCAACATTTGTTGGTGAATTTTATGTATTTCAAACCTATTTCTATAGTCTATGTTGCAAGTGCAACTTGCAAGATGGATTTCAAAATTTAAAATGAATCCCTTCTTCTAGCCAAAAGAAAAAGGATAATCAAAATAAAGCATCATTTTTTGGTAGGTGAAAACGTGCAAAGGAGTTAGTTGTAGGATTCAAACTTCAAACTTGAAATTTTAGACCAATCCCTACTTATGTTTCCAAGATAGATTAATACATTATCAAGTATTGTATTGCCGTTAATTAAAAAAATGTAGAAAAAAAAATACTAAGTATTAAAATTAGAGTAATGCTACAGTAACAAATTATTTTATAACATTTTTACAAACTGTTAATACTTCTTATCGGTTTTCATATAGGCCCACCATTAACATCACTTTTTCATTTACCAATAATCACTCATTACATTAGCAGTTTGTAAAATTTGTTGTAAAAAAATTTGCATCTCTAGCATTACTCCTAAAATTATTACAAATTTTACTACAAAATTTTTTATAAGCTGATGTTATAAGAATATGATTAATGCCACTTAAATAACATAATAAATGAACATTTGAATTATTTTTGTAATTAGTGAAACATTTTATGTTTGGTAACAATTCATGTTTTCTATTTTCAAAAACTTGTTTTTGGGAATATAAAGAAAAAACAATTTTCTTGTATTTTTTAAAGAAAAAACATGTTTGGTTAGTTAAAATTAAAAAGATAGTTTTTTGAAGAAAAAAATAGAAAATATTAAAATATGTTGTTACTAGGATTTAAACTCTAATGTAAACTCATTAAATGAGACAGATTCATTAAATTAAATGCATGTTTTTATTGACTTTTGAAAATTAGAAACTGAAAACAGTCTTTTGCATGTTTTCAGTTTCCTTCACAAATTGAGTTTTGAGAACAGTTTTTGTTTTCTATCTATTTTAGGTTGTCAAACAAGTTTTTTAGTTTCAAAAATAGAAAATTGTTTTTGAAAACATAAAATAAAAGGAAAAAACAGTTACCAAACATACTCTTAATGAAATATCGATTTGTAAAGCATATTTAATAAATAAATAAAAAAAGCCCAACTTTTATTTGTTTAGAAACCCAACTTTTCTAATCAAAAAAATAAATAAGCAAATAAAAATAAAAACTCAACTTTTTAAAGAAACATAATTTATTATCTTGTCTCTTAATTGAAAATATAAGACTTTCCTAAATTACCCTTATACAAAGTGCTTACAAAAATGGGAAATTATTGTGTACTCCCGGAGTACTATAAATGCGTACTCCACCCTCTCACATAAATGGTGGGTCCCACCATGAATTTAATTAGTGGGATCCACCATTCATGTTAGAGGAGGGAGTACGCATTTATAGTACTCCGGGAGTACTTAATAATTTTCCTACAAAAATTTACATTATCATTTAAAGTGCTTGTGTTTGGTAGGAACATAATAGGAAACTCAATAAATTAATAGCTTTTAATTTTAGAAATTGGACAAAATTTTAGGACATCCCAAAATAAAATACTAGACCAACAATTTGGGATGGGCGGAATACAAATTTTCATAACTGCCATTCTTTTTTTTCTTTTCTTTTTTGAGAAACAAACACACACACACAAGTTAGAGGGAAATGAGTTCTAACACAAAGGCACACCACAACTCCACTCAAACCTCATTTTTTCATAACTGTCATTCTTAATTATACATCATTGGTCTCTAAAGTTTACTTACTAAGCATTTTGGTCTCTAAAATTTCCGGTGAATGTTATTTGTCTCTAAAGTTTTAAAAAATGAGCACTATTGAGTATTGATCATTTTGTTAACTTCAGTTAATTGTTTTCTCAAAAAAAAAAAAAACCCCTTCCATTCATTTTTCTTGTTTATATTTTAATATGGAGCAATAATGTGTCAAGTTCTCTCCTCTGACTCCCACCGCCTCAAGTCCACCATTGTCTCCTAACACCCCCATCTGGCTCCAGCCAGTACTCCGTCTCCCTCCAAGCCAGCTTGTTTTGTGATGCACATTTATGATTTAGATCTAGTTCATGAAAACACGTAGAACCAGTAGAGAAATGCACATTTATGATGATAAGCCCATAGTAATATTATTGGGTTTGGGTTATATTAAGTTGGAGTAGTTCCAAAGCCCAATTCAAAGTTTAGTTTAAGTATGGACAAAAACTTGGCCCGGCTAGGCTGGGTTTTAGTTGGGCTTGGATTGTAGCAGCTATCAAGTATCAATCTATGTGCAGATATATATGTCCCGCCAAATGCTAAGCATTCAAGAATTTGACAGCTTGACCTAAAACTTTGATTAAGACAGATTTCAAAAATCGAAACTCCTGCGTCAGAATACAAGCCTGTGTCAGAATATAGCTTTATTTCATACTTGAGGTAACTTTTTGTCATTAAATTTTAAAGTAGGATCGGAATGAAAATGAGATTTTGTTTATTTTAAAGGATTTGGTTAACGATTGCTCTCTAAGGGCACACATTAAATTATTTATTTTTGAAAATATTTTTTTAATAATTAAAAAAGTTGTGAATATTTTTTCAATTTCTAAGAAATTTTTTGTGTGTCCTTAAGGCACACATTAGTAAAATCCTATTTTAAATTAAAAAAAATTGTCAAAAGGGTTTTTTTTTATAAAATATTTTTAAAATCATTTATTAAGATATATCTTTAAAGCATAGGGCATGCCTTAGTAAAGTTCTTATTTAATACTGACAAAAAGGCAATAAATGGAGAGAGAAAGGCTGAAACATTATGAAGAGGAAGAAGACACTTTATCGCGCAGTACCAAGAAATTTAAGGAGAGTCATCAATCTACAGGGGATAGGAATGAAAACCACATGGCAAGGATGGGAAGTTACAGAGACAAACTTGTGGGTTCTATTCCTGGAGCCTTTGGTTTTGATAGTGCTATGCAGGAAGATGTTGAATCCGACCAAGAAGATGAGAATACTCAGGATGAAAACATCAAAGTGTGTTTTTCTAGAGAAGAAAAACTCGCATGCAAGCACCATGGTACCAAACTCTCATAATCAAACCGTTTGCGAGAAAGATAGCTTACCCATTCCTGGTTTCGAAACTTAGGAGCATGTGGAACTTGAAAGGAGGTATGGATTGCATTGATTTGGGGTTTGATTTTTTCCTTGCTAAGTTTGAGCTCAAAGAGGATGTTGATAACATACTCAAGGGAGGGTCGTGGTTCATAGGACAAAATTTCTTAGCCATTAGGCAGTGGGAACCAGAATTCAAAGCATCCACAACAACTTTTTCTTCAGTTGCTATGTGGGTCAGATTTCCTGAATTACCAATTGAGTTTTATGAGCATAATGCTTTACTTAAAATTGGTAGAGCTATTGGTCCCGTACTCCGTATTGATGCACAAACTGCTAATGGAGCCAGAGGACGTTTTGCACGCATGTGTATTCAAGTTAACCTTGATAAACCCCTTATCCGAAGCATCTTCTTGGGTAAGCTGAAACAAATCATTCAGTATGAAGGGGTAGAGTCATTGTGCTTTGAGTGTGGTCGAATTGGACACAAAAGAGAGGCATGCCCATTCACAATCCGTGAACCCACCAGTGATGTACAAGCTGAACAGAGCATGGAAGCCACACCTAAGGAAGCAGAGAAACCAGCAGAGAAAAGTCATGATGAATTTAGAGAGTGGATGATTGTGACTAGACGCAAGCCACTGAGCAAGGCACGTGACAAGCCTAGCAAAGTAAGCTTGAGTCAATCTGATGAGTCTTCTCAATCCTTTTTTGATAAGACTCCACCTAGAGCAATGAAGCTGGAAAGGTTGGCGGGCAAAAGGAAGGCACCACAATTTCAGCTTACTGTGACACCTAGAGAAGAGGGGAAGTCCAACAAGTCCCATCAAGATAAATCAATTAATGGAAAGAGTTCCAAACGAAGTGGAACACGTGCTAACCAGAACCAGAAGGCCAAAAGTGCCGTTGGAAGCCAAAGGAAAGATATGGGCCTAACGAAAGAAAGTGTATTTGTCTTTGGGTCTAGTGCAGGCCCTTCGAAAATTAATGGGCCAAGCCAAGGCCCATGGCTTTTAAATAAACCAAGTGACTCAGGAAAGGGGTTAATAACAAAAGCTGAAGGTGCTCACAGTAGCACATTAAGAAACGGTAACAATGGAGAAAACAGGGAGTTGGGCAATGTTTTACAAGGGTAAAATAATTCCGATTGGAGATCAAACAATCCAATGGATCAGGCAGGACCCAACGGAGGTATGGGGGTGGTTCGATCTGGAGTTGATGTTAGCGTGGAAGAACATGTTCCCGTTAACCAAGGAGAGCAGAAGTCTAGGTTATCTTCCCCTAAAGAACAAAGCTTGGGAGAACACGCCAAATCCATGGTGGCATTTTCTAACGGACAGACCAGTGATGCATGCCCCTCCAACAGCAAACTCAAACTCATCAAAGACAACTTCAGAGATGCAAAGCTTGGAAAAATTTCTAACGAAGGCAGAAAAGGAATGGGTGAAGCCGGTGATCACGGAGAGGAAGATACTTCAGAACAAACCTGTGGAATGCTCTATGATGGGGATTTTGCACAGGGTGAAGATGATACAGTTCGCAGAGGCAGAGATCAATGGCACTATCCTCATCAAAGTAACTCAAGAGATGATGGGGATTCTCAACCATTCGGTGACTCTGTTTCGCGAGAAATTGGTGAGGAAGCCAAAGATGATGGCAGCATGGAGATTGAGAGACACTGAGGACTCCTCGTCAACGGTGTGCTTTGATCCCTCTGTTACCCCATTTAAAATCATGAATATATTAATTTGGAATTGTAGGAGTGCTATGAAACCCCAATTCAGAAAAACAGTGATGGATTTAGTGGAGTGGCACAGTCCTATTCTCATGGTTATTACTGAAACCAGGATGAGTGGAGCAAGAGCTATGGAGATGATTGAGACACTGCCTTTTGATGGGGCGGAAGTGACAGATACAATTGGTTTTGCTGGGGGTATCTGGTTGCTCTGGAGGGCTGATTTGGTGCAAGTGGATATGCTGGCAGCAACAAAGCAGGAGATTCATGCCATCATCCGGGTAAGATCTCAAACTCTAAGCTGGATTATTAGTGCCATCTATGCTAGTCCTAGGTTTGCTGAGAGATGCATGCTTTGGGAAAACCTTAAATTGATAGCAAATTTACACGGTCTTCCTTGGGCTCTTATGGGAGATTTTAATGAGGTTATCTCTGAAGGGGAAAAATCTGGGGGCAATCCTATCTGTCAAAGAAGAGTGAGAGCCATTCTTGACTGTATGAATGAGTGCCAAATGATGGACTTAGGCTTTTCAGGGCCTAAATTTACCTGGACAAATAAGAGAGAATTAGGGGGCCTTATCCAGTGCAGGCTTGATAGGTGTTGGGCCAACCCTAGTTGGAAAACCTCTTTTCCTAAGGCCAATGTGACTCATTTGGCTAGAGTGAACTCAGACCACTGCCCACTCTTGTTAAATTTATATCCTAATCTTGTGGCAAATTCTAACAGACCTTTTAAGTTCCAACCCATGTGGCTTAGTCACAAGGATTTCCCTGCCATTGTTAGGGATTCATGGGAAGGAAGAGAAGAAGATTTACCTGGTGCTGTTACCAGATTCACTCAGAAGGCCCAAATCTGGAATAAAGAAGTTTTTGGGAATATTTTTGTGAGGAAAAGGCAGATTATGGCTAGGCTGCTTGGTACTCAGAAAGCCCTTGCCAACAACCCTAATAATTTTCTTATTAATCTGCAAGATCAGCTTTCTGAGGAGTAAAATGTGATTCTTCAGATTGAGGAGGAACTCTGGGTAATGAAGTCTAGGGTCAATTGGACCATTTTTGGGGAAAGAAATACAACTTATTTTCACATGTCTACCATTACTAGAAGAAGTAAGAATAGAATTACCAGCATTTTGAATGATGAGGGAGTTTGGAACCACAATGTGGAGGAAGTTAAAGAGATATTTATTAAATATTTTGAAAAGCTTTATCAAACTGATCAGGTTGCTTGCCCAGTGAACTAGAACTAGGATACGAATTGGTGTTTGAGGTTAAGTGAAGCTGATGCTAACTCCTTGGCTTCAATGTCATCTGATAATGAGATATGGGAAGCCCTTAAATCCATGAAGCCATATAAAGCCCCTGGTAGTGATGGTCTTCATGCAGGCTTCTTCCAGAGGTTTTAGCTTGTGGTTGGAAATTCAGTGAAGAGTGAAGTTAAAAGTATTTTTGCTAACCAGAGGGTGCCTGATTATCTTAATCAAACTCTAGTTGCTCTTATCCCCAAGCAGCTGGGTCCGGAGAAAGTGAGTCAATATAGGCCAATAAGCTTATGTAGCACAGTTTATAAAATTGTCTCAAAAGTTCTTGTGCAAAGAATTAGACCCTTGCTTCCAAATCTTATCTCTCCCATGCAAGCTGCTTTCCTTAAAGGAAGAAAAGGGTCAGATAATGTGATCATTGCCCAAGAATTGGTTCATTCAATTGGGAAGAGTAAAGGCAAAGAGGGATATATGGTGATAAAGATAGACTTGGAGAAAGCATATGACCGGTTAGAGTGGAGTTTCATTAGGTTGGTGCTTACACACTTTGGATTCCCGGATAATATTATCCAACTTATCATCAACTGTGTTTCATCTACCTCAACTTCCCTCCTTTTCGATGGAAGCAAACTCCCTGCCTTCTACCCTTCAAGAGGGATCAGACAAGGTGATCCCATATCACCTTATTTGTTCATTCTATGCATGGAATTTCTTGGGGCTCAGATAACAAAGATGTGTGAGGAAAAAAGATGGGACATGATAAAAGCTTCTAGGAGGGGGCCTAGCTTTTCCCATGTGTTCTTTGCAGATGATATAATGCTGTTTGCTAAAGCTACTGCGAAGAATTGTGAAGCCATTTTGGAAGTTTTTGATACTTTTTGCAGTATGGCTGGGCAGAAGATTAACTATGAGAAATCTAGAGTTTTTTTCTCACCAAATGTCGCTGCTAGAAGAAAAAGAGGTGTATGTAGAAGGCTGGGAATTATGGCTACCAGTAATCTTGGAAGATATTTGGGTTTCCCCATTATTCACAAAGGCAGGGTGGGTAGGGCGTTCAATTTTATTCTGGATAAAGTCTAAAACAAGCTTGCTGGTTGGAAAACTAAGCTTTTGTCAAGAGCTGGTAGACTTGTTCTTGTTAAATCTGCGGTGGCTCCTATTGCAGATTATTACATGCAATGCCATAGCATTCCTATTAAAATTTGTGATTCTATCGATAAGTTGACAAGGGACTTCATTTGGGGATCAACGGAGGAGAAGAGGAGGATGCACATGGTTAAGTGGAGCACCATTACTTTGCCTAAAGAGCTTGGTGGATTGGGGTTATGTTCTATGAAGTATAGAAACCAAGCTATGCTAGCTAAGTTATGTTGGAGGCTTGCTCATGAGGAAGGGATGCCATGGGCAAGAATGCTACAAGCTAAATATTTGTGTCCTAACAGGATGACTGAGGAAGGAAGGAAGCTACCTTGCTCTTGGGTCTGGGTAGCCTGCAAAAAGGGGGGACCAATTTATGTGAAAGGCCTAAGGTGGACAGTGAAGAATGGTGATTTAGTTAATATGTGGATGGACTTTTGGCTTCCTAAAGGGAGGTTAAGAGAACTCATTGAAGGACCTCTTTCTAGGGGGGAGGCTGAACTTACAGTTAAGCAATGTTTTGATGAGAACAATACTTAGATTCCATCTAGCATATCATTTGATCTTCCTGAAAGTATTCTCAATACTATTCTGGCCACTCCCTTCTCTTTTGACCCCCACTCAGTTGATGAGCTTATGTGGGCTTTCTCAAAGAATGGCTTTTTTCCCCTAAAATCAGCATATCTCATTGCTAGGGGATTAAACCCCTTTAACCTGAACACTATGTCATTCAATTGGGTGTGGAAGACTGAAATTCCTCCTAAGGTTCAGTTCTTCCTGTGGCTTTGTTTACATGGTAGTCTACCCACGGCTGAAGTTTTAGGTTCAAGGGGTTTAATTCTTGATCCGGTGTGTAAGATTTGTAACAAGGAGAATGAATCTATTGAGCACCTTTTCAAGGGCTGTGACTTTGCCCACAATTTTTGGCAGCAACTACAAGCTCCAATCTGCACTAGGAACTCATTTGGCCTCCCCTTTAAAGAATGGTTGGAAACTAATTGCAAGGACTCTATGAATGCCTTTGTAAAAGGCATACCTTGGAGGATTATCTTTCCTTTGGGGCTATGGCAGCTGTGGTTGCATAGAAATAATTTTATTTTTACAACAGGAACTATAGATAATCAGTGTTAGAAAAAATGCTTGAGGTATAGCACTGAATTTTTTGCTATTGGGCTGGAAGTTAGGAGCAAGCCGGCCAAATCTATCATTCCAGTGGGATGGGAGAAGCCTCCGTGGGGGTGGTTGAAGCTGAACTCTGATGGTTCAGCCTTAAATAATCCCAGCAAGGCAGGTGGAGGAGGCTTGTTACATGATCATGAAGGTAATTGGGTGAAGGGATATGTTAGAGGCATCGGGTACACCAACAGCTTCATGGCTGAACTGTGGACGTTAAGAGATGGATTAAATATAGCTAGGGAGATGGGTGTGAGCAACCTTATCATTGAGTTAGACGCGTTAAGCATTGTTTTGCTTATGAACAATGAAGCTGAAAATATCATGATGGAACCTTTACTCTCTGATTGTAGGAGCCTCTTGAAGCAAATCCCAAACAAGCGTGTGCTTCATGTCTACTGTGAAGCTAATCAATGTGCGGATGCTTTGGCCAAGCTTGGAGCACAAACCAACTCTCATTTTGTAGTTTTTTGTAACCCACCGCCTATGGTGGGAAGTTTGTTAGCCTTTGATAAAGCTAGCATGTTTTGTAATAGACTTGTTAATTCTTAGTGTAATATTATATCATGGTTTATCGAAAAAAAAGTTCTTATTTAAATAATATTTCTTTCTCTAACAAGAATATAGGTGTAAGACAAGGTCCTACGCTAAGAAGCATAGATACAAACACAGACACGAATACAGGTACGATATAGTAACACGAGCCTTTATTGAAAAATTATAATATAAAATAGCTGGTACGACACTAGTATAACAAGTGTACGACACAGATACAATAAGAATAGAGCATCTTAAATGAAGTGTCAATACTTCCTAGGTCCTTAGTTCAAAACCTATTAAAATTGTGGAATAAAGTTTTATCTTGTACTATGGAAGACTAGATCCAAGGAAAACTCAAGTGCTTGTATAACTTGTTGATTAAAAAGAGAGAGATAGAGAGGTATAATCAGAAATTGTTTCTCAATTCCAGCATCCTAATTGGAACAATTGTGAAAATTTTCTGAATTTCAGTGAATCGGCTTGGTTGATGCTTTTGGTCCTGACTCCTTCGAATCCTATGACAGAAATTCTATTCATGCTTGCCCCAAAAAAAGCTTTAGAAGTTTAAACTAGTCTTTGCATAATATATTCACAAAGATCAAATGCCTTTGATTTTCAGCGGGTCTCAAAGTAATTTGCGGAGCAGATTTTAGCAAGTTTGGAAGCTTTTCCATAATTGCTTTAGCATGTACAATCTGAAATTTCTTTTCCATAAATATGATCATGCATATAATTTGGACTAATCAGACAACATTCATTATTCATTAACAAAACTCAACGGAGTACTAATCAAGTTATGAAAGACAATATTTTGGACTGTGACAGCATTTGATAACTTTGAGATGATATATCAAGAAAAAGGGTGAAATGTTCAAAACCTGGTTTGTGTATAATATAGATACCTCATTTTGTACCCGGTTAATAAATTTTAGTCCCTTGTCCCAATGATGAGCTTGACATGCCTACAAAAGGTAATTGAAGTTATTTTGATAGTTTGGAAGTAATCACAATTCAAAAGTACTCAAATCGCTTTGAAAACGATATTGAAAAATGACCTTTGCTCACCGTTTTGATCATAACTTTTGATTCACAAATAATTTTTGAGTGAAATTTATTTCATTGGAAATTAGACATCCTAGGCTTCAATTTGAACACAAATTTTGCCTAATTTGGACTTATATTGAATGAGTTATGATTATTTGAAGTCGGGCCAACCTAGCAATCAAAATTGGGGTTTTAGGGGACATATGTGTATGCATGTAGCGATGCGTAAATACACTGCGTTCTAGAACTTTAGAAAATCAGTTTTTAGGGCCCAAAGTCTCCTTCTTTGGAAGTAATCACAACTTAAAAGTGCTCAAATCGCTTTGAAAACGATGCTGAAAAATTACATTTGCTTACTGTTTTGATCATAACTTTTGATCCACAAAGTAGTTTTGAGTGAAATTTATTTCATTGGAAAGTAGACATCCTGGGATTCAACTTGAACACATATTTTACCTAATTTGGACTTATATTGAATGAGTTATGACTGTTTGAAGTCGAGCCAACCTAGCAATCAAAATTAGAGTTTTTGGGAACATATGCGTATGCATGCAGCAATGCGTACGCACATTGCATTCCAGAACTTCAGAACATCAGTTTTTAGGGCCCAAAGCCTCCCTCTTTGATGGGCCCCGACCCTTAGACCCTTTGGAACATCCAAAACCCTCTAAATGAGTCTGAAAACTCTAGTTTAAAGATATAAATATGACCTTATGCTTCCAAACTCAAACCCTGGCTAGAGAGAGTTGATTTTTGACCAAAAACTCATCCAAGAACACTCTCAACTCTGAACTTTCTGCACTCACATCATTAAGCACGTTTTTGGCTCTTGAAAACCCTCTCTCTAGTGGTCTTAAGGCATAAGCTATTGATCTCATTCTAAGAAGCGTTTTTCAAAGATTTTTTCAAGAGCATCTTTTTATTTTTGAGTTGTGATTACTAATAGATTATTGATATATTTAATTCCCTTGATTATCATCCAATTTTGTTATGTAAGCACTGAGGGGCCAGTTAAATATCAACCAAGTTGTGTTCCATAAGCAAGATGAGTCTCTCTCTTCATGGCTCTTCCTTAATTTAGGATTTTATAACTTGTGTTCTTTTCGTTCTTGATTTGATTCATATGTTATGAATGCTTGTAAACATAATTTGATTTATTTGGTTTTGTTTTGTTGTGTCTCACCATGTTTTGAATGGAGAGTTAGATTAATTTATTAGAAGCATACTAAAATTTGCTTAATTGTTGCTTGTTACTTTGAAACTGTGTATCTGGGTGTGTATGCGTGCGTATGCTCTATGCATGCGTATGTATACTTGAAGTATGTGTACGCATACAGTTGGGATGCGCACGCGTACCCTATGTATGCGCATGCATACTCATGCCCAAAAACACAGATTTAGGGTTCTTGCCATTTTGTTTGTTTTAATTAGTTTTTATCACATGTTTAGGTCTTGTTGAGTCTATTTTTCACATGTTTGGGTCTAGGGTTAGTAGAATAACATGTTTCACATGTTTTGATTATTGAATTGATAATTAGGGTTTATGTCTTTAATGAATCACATGCACATACATATGATCTTGAACATGCATTAATGCATAGGTGTTGAGATGTTATGGTGCAGCGAGGTAAGTGAAGGTAAGTTATGCATATGAATATGAACTTGCATCTTTGAATAGGATGATTGGTCTCCTTGATTGATGAATGCCATGATGCTAGGTTTGAATGATTGAATATACTTGATGATTAATGCCTTGTTGATGTTTTTGCCTTGTGATATACTTGCTGCCCTTGGATATATATTGCTAGATGAATGGTAGGGTTTTATGCTATGAATGAGTGTGGGACATATGCCATGTTTGGGTTAGATACATGTTAGTGACATAATGTGTGTGAGTTTAGAATAACATATTAGAGGACTCTTTGATGGGACAAGGATTTGGAACACAATGAGTGGAGGCCAACCTACGAGTCGGGTGGGGTCGGGTGCCTAACACCTTACCATCTCCATAGTTAAACTCCACATATGCAACTCCAGACACGTGCACTAGTAAAGATCAGTCATTCCACAAGAATGTTATATTTATGGTTCCTAGACCTAATCTAAGTGGCGACTCCATTTTTCTTCACCACGGTCCACTTGGCCGAGAAGTACTCCCCCGTTGCGCCCACATATAACACTATAACTTAAATCATTGCAGGTTATATGATATCTTCTTCAGTCTCAAGTCTTATGCGAATAAGAGATCTGATGTTCAATCCTCGCTTACACCAAAAACCGATTTGTGTCTTAGTCTAATGATAAAGAGCTATCATTAAGAGTGGACGCTATAAGTTGGAACTCTCTAAAAAAAAAAAGTCACACGCTAATAATTAATAAACGTTTTCCATAAGCGAGATATCAATATCCCTGCTTTAGACACAACAGTTGCTTTGAAAATAGGCGAAAACATTATTTTGAGTTCACAATCAATTTAGTCCCTACATTTTTGTAGCAATCAATTTGGTCCCTGTTATTTTCATTTTGTAGTTAATTTAGTCATTGTCGTTATCTCACTAGCGGAATATGCTTATGTGGCAAACGGATTGTACACTTGGCACACTTAAGCTTACGAGGCAAGTAAAATAATATTAAACAAATTTATTTGATATTTAAATAATGCCACGTCGGCATTTAAATTTAAAAAAAAAATAATATAAATTTTCAATTTTAAAGAAAGAAAAATATTTGTAAAAACGTTCCCAACTTTTCTGCATTTTCTTAGCAACCAAACACACCAACACGAAAACACAAAATATCATATTTACCAATCACCAACTCTATTAAACACAAAAATAACCCAGAAATCCAAACGCAATATCATCTTTGCAAGAACATGTTTGGTCTAATCCTCTCTCTCTCTCTCTCTCTCTCTCTCTCTTTATTCACCCATACCCACTTAGTGCAAAACAAAACCTTTGCCTTGGAAGCCAGCTTGTTAAATTGAACCATTAACTAGGAAGAAGAAAACCATTTGATGCAATGTTTTGAATCCCTTAGTCCGTCAGATTGGTCAAACCTTACCTTTTTGTTGTCGTTAATTTATGAGATGAGAAAGCACAGGTCCACAAAGTTAAGCAAATAACTCAGTTATGCCAAAGGATTATAAGAAATAAAAAACTCAGTTATGCCAAAGATGCATCACTCTGCTACACGATGTGGGTATTTTGTTCTGATTTGGATTTTCTTGCTTTGGTTTTGCTTGAAATCTTACTTCTTTCATAGATTGCAAATATTTCTTTTTGAAAATCAACCATTTCCACTGAAATTCGTGGACCCACTTGAGCAATCTAACTTGTGCTCTCTTTAATCTTTACTGTTTCTTCAGATTTCCTCTTCGGACAATTTTATTTTTTTCCATCTTATTTTTTGAATCACAACCGTTCGCAAAGTCAATCCAAGAAGCTATGAGTTACCAGCAAACCCAATAAAATTGATACTTTGACATTCAAATCTTCAATTCAAATTTTAATTTTAAATCGAGAAATTAATTTTTCTAGGTTCAAGTTCTTATGTTCTTTATTTTTTTGGGTTTATGATTTTTCTTTTTTGTTCAAATTTTCTTTTCTTTTCTCCTTTAGAATTAAGAAATTAATTTTTGTTTATTTTTTAATTTAAATGCTGATATGGCATTATTTAAATTTGAAATAAATTTGTTTAATATTATTTTTATTTGCCACGTAAGCTTAAGTATGCCAAGTATACAATTCATGTGCCATATAGGCATATTCCGTTAGTGAGATAACAGCAAGAACTAAATTGACTGCAAGATGAAAATAACAGGACCAAATTGACTGCTACAAAAATATAGGAATTAAATTGATTGTAACCTCAAAATGTAGAGACCAAATAGTGTTTTCGCCTTGAAAATATGTTCGAGACCATTAAAACCAGCACGTTTGGGCACTAGTGTGGTACTAGTTAGCCACATGGGCATTAATGACATGCTTGAAATGTTTGGTTAAGCATCAAACGTATTCATTTGTTTTAGGTGAGAAATGAGAATAGCTTCTCATATTTGACATCAATGAGCATCACAAATTTTAAAACCATTCATCCTAAATTATTGGGATAATTGCAATATGAACCACAAATTTTAAAATTTGGCAATTACATCCTAATTCGAGATAATTTGTGATATTCAATCCCAATCAAAATTTTAAAGTGTATATTGCAAATGTTCTCGCTGTTTATGTGCACATTGTAAATGTGCTCATAATTTAAGATGAAAATTTTCTCACTAAACTATTAATTTTGACATTAATTTGAAGTTGGAATTGACAATGCAATCTAATATTAGTTAAGGTATTAATTGTAAAACTATAAATCCTCCGATAGTTTATGGTAACGATTGTAATTATTAGCCCTTAGTATTTTCTATTTTTCTGAAAGAAATTATAGATATAATAAGATTCAACTTATAACATCTACTATATGATTATTGCTCTTTATCATTATGCCAAGACATCAATTAGTTCAACTAACTAGAACTCACTTTTTAGTTTGATTACAATAAGGGGTGCTAACGCGCAGTCGTTTTCAAGCCGTTTTCAATAAGGGTGCTTGAACCTAGGTGCCTATAATGGCGGCAGGACCGCAAAGTGGCTACACCTGGTGAAGGTGGCATGTAAACCTCCTAATGTGGTTTTCAACTCAAAAAAGCATTCCCCACATCTCACTGGAACGAAAGCTACTTTCTCACCATGGCAACTGCAATCAGAGGCATGCAAAAGTAACCTTTGCCAATGGGGCAAAAGTCTTCTCAAAATTGATACCAAGAGCGAGTCTGAATTTCCCTCAATAGTGGTCTTTCCTCTAACTGGATTTTGTACATTTCTTCACTCTCAAATTTTGGAGTGTGAGTATCAAAACCATAAAAGTCTAAATAAATGAGTTTTTAGTTAGTAATAGAGTTCCATTCAAAAGCATTGAACTTTCTCTTTAATGACAAAGTTTTATTCAAACCAATATGTTATTAGTATGAGATTATAAGCTAGCTTTCTTACTTTTAGTTTTTATGCATGTATTTTTAAAACTTTACTTTAAAAAAAAAAAAAATTAAACTTAATCAAAGTATAAGTATATTTTAGCATATTCTTAGCAAAAGAAAAATTAAATAAACTGTTTCTAAATGAACACATAAGAATCTTTCTCAACATGTTATTACATGACTATAAATGTTTGTTTTAATCAAACGTATCACTTAAATAAGTCGTGTATTAAAAATAAAATTAAAAAAAAAAAAAAAAAAAACGAAAACAAAAATGGACTAGCTCCAATAAGGTAATGGCATAATTTGATTCGTTAGCATATATAGAATGTGTCATGAAGATTTCAAGTTGGCACAACAAACAATACTGCTCTCATTTTGAATTAGCAAAAATGGGCCTTAAACGATTTTTTGGTTTTATTTTTCCATCTTATCTCTTATGGCTATTTGGAGGCTATTGTAAAAGACAAAGGAGTCTTCGGGTTTGCAATAATATTATATACCATCTTTGTATTCAAAACAAAAGACTTACATAAAAAATTATTCAACATGTTTGTGCATCAAAATTAGTAATGACAAGAACCATTTAAAAAATGAACAATAATCTTACACTTGACTCATCCTATAATCTTTGATGGTAATAGGAAAAATATATGTAATCCAGGGAGTGGATCCAAATTTTGTACCATAGCGCCAACTTGTTCTAAATAATTCCCCCACGTGTGTCATGTTCTTTAAGGAGATTGGAACTGGCCCGGCCCTATTGACCTCTTTTTCGGTCCACCAATGTTGTACGAATTAGTAGTACTAGATGGGCTGGACCTAGTCGTGTTTGGTAGTGGTCGTCGTTTTGCTATTCACGACTTCTTACTACTAGTACTTCATGCATAATTACACTTTTACACTTTACCCTTTATTTATTTATTTTACAAATAAGTTTTTTTTTTTTTTTTTTTGGTATGCTGTCTCTCAATTCCACATGTACCAAGTTATTATAGGGAGAAATCTCAGGAGGTGGCTCCAAGATGCTGGCAAGAGATTTTGAATCCAAAATCTCATTCATGGATATCATAAGACCTTAAAAACTACTAAACCAATTCCTTGAAGTTATTTTTACAGTTTATAGTACCAGTAATTTTAACTAAACAAAGGGGGTTATATTTTTATCTTTAAATTTCCAAAAGCTCTAATTTTTTATTTTTTTGGGTTCAATTGTCCAATTACATATATCATCCATGTGATATATCTTTAAAAGACACAATTTGGTTTCAAACTAGCTTGAAAGAAAGTTCTTCCAACTTATTATATAATGACTCAATATATTATTTATATGTAATTTTAATTATATGAAACTACTTAATAGTCATGTTGAATATAAACTGCTTATAAATTATGCAATTTAATGTACGTGAGTTGTCTTTTAAAGCTCTACGTAATGTATTTGAGAAGATTCTTCCGATACAATTTGGAGGAAAACTTTGTCCATCCTTAAAAGCATAGAGTTACCATGTGCTTTATTCTGTGATACTTATCTTATTTACCATTAGTAGTACTTGGCATTTATATTTTGACTTCAACCGTATCTAATGATGTGAAAAGTGCCAATATCATTAATCGACAAAGATTTGAAGAAAAAGTATGTTCTGCCCTAAGGCTAGGACAAAACATTAACCCTCCATAGTGACAAACTTATTTCAATTTCACAATCACTTGTATGACATAAGTGATTAATTCTTTTCTTCAATTTATTTATAATAGACGTTTAACATATGTCACATTATCAAATTATGTTAAAAACTTAAAATTAATGGAAGTGACTAGCTTGTTTGGTATCAGCTTCAAATTTTTCCTATCAAAAAAAAAAAAAAAAATCAGCTTTTAGTTTTCCCGCATTTTCTCATTTTTTTTTTTCAAAGTATAAGTATACTTTAGTACATTTTTAGTAAAAAGCTAAATAAATTGTTCCCAGACAGACACCAATAAACTGACAATTGAGGAGGTAAAGGTTACAAAATAAATTACTTGGTAACTCTATGTTTAAAGGTATATCATCAATAATGTACAATTTTTTAAGTAATATGATTCTTTTATTTATCATTTTTATAACATTGTCACATAAATTATTGATGTGAATTTTTTCAACATTTGACAAGTTAACAATTTGTTGAGAAAATATATTAGTCATCATCTATTTGTTGTTTCATTTCAAAAAGTTGAAAGGAAAAAAAAATTGAAACCCTTAAAAAATGTAAGAATGATATGGAGAATTTATTCTAAATTTTAGATCTTAAAAATATATTTTAATTTTAATATAAAAATGTTGAAATATATTTGTCGTCATTGAGAATTTGGAATAAGTTTGATTTTTGTTTCTTGGAATGCT
This sequence comes from Quercus tomentella, assembly GCA_028535165.1. Taxonomy (NCBI): domain Eukaryota; kingdom Viridiplantae; phylum Streptophyta; class Magnoliopsida; order Fagales; family Fagaceae; genus Quercus; species Quercus tomentella. Next base: position 41,019,792 of record JAPQVY010000100.1, on the reverse strand, counting down.
CTCAATTGGGTAGAAGAGTTACCTAATGGAAAAATAAGAGTGGAGAGAAAATGAAGGATGGGTTAATTAATATTTATATTTATTCTTATTTGGTAAGGTAGAAAGTGTAATGAAGATTCTTAAAAAAAAAAAAAAGTGTAATGAAATGGAAAAATCAAAGATTATTGTTTCTATTCCGATCCCCCTTTTCTTCTTTTTTGCCCCCACCCTAAATGGGAGGATAAGTATGAGAGAAAATGTATTATAGTTATACAATTTATGGGTTCCAATTAACTCACTTAGTAAATTATTTTGTTATTGAACAAGAGATCTGTAGTTAAAATCCTATTTACACTAAAAATCTATTGGTGTCTTGGTATGATAATAAAAATCAATTATCATGAAGGGCACTTCATAAGTTGAAAGACACTTTGCTCTTAAACTACAATGTCTTTTATGTTAAATTTATGTATTCTTACAAAAGATTCCCTTTTTCAATTCTTGTGCCCTAGTGGCCCAACCTCATTGTTATCTACATAAAAAAAAGAAAATGAAAATATTTCTTTTACCCTTTATGTCTAAGAGGCAACCCCAAATAAAGCAAACTTGGAAAAATAAAAATATAAAAAAAAAAAGTATTAGCATTTGCAACACCTCATGTTCCCGTATCTTAGGGGCTGCCTGGTTTTTTAAAAACCATCACCTATCACTCTTCACTCAATTTTCGTCACTTGTCACTTAAAATACCCCAATTTCTTAAACCTCACCCATTTGGCACACTGTTTTCACTTCACATCACTCAAATATTTCAACTTTTTGTGGGATCTATACCTGAGCACTTGGTCAAAGCCTCACTTGTTTCTTGATTTTTTTTTATGGGTCTGAGATGAGAAAGGCAAAAAGGAAGAAAAAAAGAAAAAAAGAAAAGAAAGAACGAACTAAGATGAAAAAGGCGAAAAGGAATGAAAAGAAAAAGAAAAAAAAAAGAACAAACTAAGATGAGAAAGGCGAAAAGGAAGAAAAAAGAAAAGAAAAAGAAATAACGAACTGAAGAATAGAGAAAGAAGAAAGAAAAGTGGAGAAGAAAGAAAAATGAAAAATGAAAAGAGGAGAGTGAAGTCAAAAGTTGCGGCTGGTGGGTCCTTCATTGTGTGTGTATTTACAAAAATGCCATCATAACTCCATTTCCATAACTTGAAAACACCTAAAATGTGTTTTCAGTTTTCATAACTCATCACTAAAAAATCAGAGAATTGAATGATGGAAACAAAAACTGAAAACATCCCCAAACAAACCATTCAGCCATGGGACTTGCATATTTTGAGTTATGGGTGATGAAAACACAAAAACCAAACAGCCCTTTAGTGATGGACCTATCTTCCATCCAAGACCAACACTTATTTTTGCAATTAAGCAATCACGACCATAATAGAGATGCACATTCTAGCAAAACACACAAGGACAAAAATCAAGACTATCTACTCAAAACCTTATCGTTGCCATAACACTAAGCTCAATCTTGAATCGAAATTATCCTCCTCCATCGTGAAGCATAAGCCAAATTGACAAATTTTCCTCATGTAAGACTCAGTGAGTTAGGCCCGACTATATTGATCCTCTCGTGGTTCCAAGTTTGCGGTTGATAGCTGATTTACTCAAGGATTTCGTTCATTTAGAGCTAAATCGTGTCACTTGTGTGATGTTTTTATGTGTATTTGACTAGATTAGATTGTAATAATGTATTGATGTGTGTTGTGCATATGTTAAGTCTCACATTAGTTGTTTACTAGGTGGATCTCATATATATAAACGATTGTAATGAGTCATAATTGCAATTCGATTGGTCTTTTTGGGGTGTAAGTGCAGCTGTGGTTAATGCTTTTTTGGTGAGAAAGATTTTGAATACTTAAATTGTTTGGATTCAATGGTTGAATGTGTGTACGTTATGCAGACACATGCTTAGTCTCACATCAGATATTTACTAAGTGAGTATTGCATATACAAGTAATTAGAGGAGTCTCAATCATAACTTGACTATTCATTTTAAGGTATAAGCGTGAATGTGATTGTCACTTTCCTCAGGTCATGATAGTTAGTGCCAACAATGATAACTTGTTAAAGGGTCATCTGTCACACTTAATGTGATAAAGGGGTACAAGAAAATTTTGCGATAGCAAGTATGGAAGAGAAAGATGAAGGAAAGAAAATGGATGAGATTTTATTTATTTATTATATATTAGCATGTGTAATTTTTAATTTAGTTATAAAAGTCATTTTTGTAGATTGGATGCTAATTTTCTCCCCTCCACAAACAAAGATTTTCTATTAAAAATCTAAATCTATTAAAAAAAAAGTACAAAATTTAGCTACAAAATTGATTGTAGTATAAGGCTACAACCTTATTCAATATCTTTTTTATTGAAGGTGAATTTTGACAAATCCACCATTGGATTACATTTTCTTCTCATATTCTTCATGCTTGAAAAATTTATAGAAAGTTAAAGATCAATAGCTATGTTATCAATAAATTGTTTAAATTGCAAGTTTTTATAGTTTAAAATTATGTATAAAATATGAGCTTATAAATCATATAGTAAATAATATCAAATTGGCACAAAATTTGACATGTGTATTAAGAAGGTAAAGAACATGTAATTCAACGGTTAGATTTTCAAAATATGTGGTAATGTTTATTTTATTGAGTAAGATTGTAGACTTAAGCTACAATTAATTTTGTAACTAAACTTTGTCCATAAAAAAATAATAATGGTGGGGAGCAAATTTGCTTATAAGGATATAATAGTCCAATATTAAAGTCAAGAGGAGAGATTATTATTATTATTATTATTATTATTATTTTGAGAAAGAAGAGGAGAGATTAAGATTGACTCCATATTCTAATTCTAGGGGAAAAGTAAAATTAATACTTAAATAAATAAATAGAAAATCTAAAGATATAATAATAACTTTCTACGAGATATTTGGTTTTATAGCTGCTTTTCTTTTTTCCTACCAAACACTATAATATAAAACATTAATACTTCCTTTCTTCTTAAAAAAAAAATTATTTATTACTTTTTATTTCCTCTCACTTTTCTACACCCTACAAAACCAAGCTTTGAATATAAATAAGTTAATGAGAGAGATAAGTTCAAGCTACAAATATATATCTTCTCAAAAAGAAAAAAGAAAAAAGAAAAAAAAGAAGCTATTTACATCATAGATTCCTAACAGGATCTAATGATTAAAAATGGACTATAGGCTATGTTGTCAACTTTCTAAAAATTAATGTTTTATTTCATATTTTCTCAATTAATTGTAGTAGGTTCTGTTCTGCCTCAATAGGGTCATAGATATGTATACATTTTTCCCTAGCACCACTGCAGTATCACTAGCCTTAGTTGTAAGTTATCTTTTGTAGGCAAGATAACATCGTAATCAATTTCATCATGCTATTATTCTAAAATAAAAAACAAAAACATCATGCTATTAATGTACAATTTTGGAAACATTTGCATTTGGCTTAATCCTTTTTTTTTTGTTTGTTTGTTAATAAAAAAGTTATACTCATCAAGTATGTAATTTATTCAACAACATATGTATTGAAGATAAATTTTGGTATGGTATAATGTATTTTCATTAGTTCATTTTGTTTAAATAAATTGATTAAAAATACATATATATCAAGAGAGGTCGATTAAGAGCGTGTTTGGTTTATCAGTTTAAACAGTAGTGTTCAGTGTTTAAACACTGAACACTAGTGCCCAAAAACAAAAAAAGGACGTTTGGTGTGTCATTCCTGTTCAGAGATTGTTTGGAAAATAGTGTTCAAAAATCAGTGTTTAAAATGATATTTTTGAAATCATCTCTGACCTGTTTTTAAACAACAAAAACTAGTGTTTTAGTGGCAATTGTGTAATTATTTTGAACATTGTATGGCCCACGTCAGACATCAAAGCTGTATTGTCTCGGCAGTCTCACCCATACAGTCCCGTTAGGCATTAAAAAAATATTTTTTGAATAAAAAAATGTTTATTTTGGTTAAAGGTGTCAGTTTTTTTATTTTATTTTTAAATCAAACACACGTACCAAACACATTTTTATGTTTTTTTGAACGCTAAAACATGTTATTTAAACTATGATACCAAACACATTTTTTTGTTTTATAAACACTAAAAACACGTATTTTAACAACACTTTTTAAACTACAATTTTCACATCTTTTTAAATAACAATTTTTAAACTCTATGACCAAACGGGCCCTAAATGTTTGCGGTATCAGGATGGGAGGTTGAATGGAATGGAATACAATACAATGAGATATCATATACTTTTAATTAAGATTGAAGCATATTCAGAAATTCATAAAAGAATTGAACATAATAAAATAAAATATAATGAAATCATACTCTTAAAAGATCTATGCTTAGATGGAAAATGAACATGCAATAAAAATAGGATAAAACTAGTATTTCGTAGCTATTTTATTAATGAATGGTTCGTGGAAGGAATGTTTATGAGAGATCCGTCCTCTCGTAAAAATTCCATTCCATAATATTAAACTCCCATATAAGAAATATACATCAATTTTCAAGTGTAACTATTGTAAGTAATAATATTAAATAAATAAATAAAAATTTATGCAGTAAGGTTATTATTTTTTATTTGTTTTGATAGGTAAAAGTTTTTTATTTTTGAGAAATTTTTTTGAGAAACAAGAGAAAGGAAAAAAGATTCTAACACAAGAGTACACCACAAAACAAAAGAGGAGTTTAAAAAAGTTAGTAAGAGTAAAACCTAATAAAAATTAAAGGGTAAACTACATATTTGGTCCCTATCATTTATAGCATATTTCAATTTGGTCTCTAACCTTTCAATTGTGTCAATTTGGTCCCTAACCTTTTAGTGTCGTGTCAATTTAGTCCTTATTGTTATATTTTGGATGAAAATTGATAACATGTCAAACGGTCAAAATAAAATTATAGCGTATTGTCACATCAACGAAAGCTAATTTTTTATTTTGACCATTAGACGTGTTATCAATTTTCATCTAAAAAATAACAGTAAGGACTAAATTGACACGGTACTGAAAGATTAGGGACCAAATTGACACAATTAAAAAGTTAGGGACCAAATTAAAATATGGTATATAGAATAGGGACCAAATACGTAGTTTATCCAAAATTAAAAAACAAAAGGGGAGAGAGAGAGAGAGAGAGTTTTAATTGATGAGCAGCGTTAATTGCATAGTTGTTTGTTTCACGCGGTCGAGAAGGTGTGTGTGGATGTTGGTGAGCCACCAGCTGTGCCAGCTGGCTGTCGGAGAAAGGTCCCCAGACCCAGATCCCCCCTCTCGCTCTGCACGTGACTCACCACCCCCTCACACACACTCTCTCTCTCTCACAAAGCAAAAAAAAAACACACATCGCTTTCTTCAGCGATCAATTATATCAATCAAAAACCCCCCAAAAATCAAATCCATCTCCCTCTCTCTCTCTCTCTTTCTCTCTCTCTCTCTCTTCTTTCCCCTCGTTTACATCAATCACTCTCGCCCTCCCTCTCTCTTTCCCTGTGTTTATATATATACTCTCTCTCTCTCTCTCTCTCTATTTGGTTTTGTTAGGGATGAGGATTTGGAGGCGGAGCGATTGAGATTTGAATGTTGGTGTATAAGACTGAAGATTCGGATTCAAATGCTCGGATCTGCTGGTGGTAAAGCTTTTCCCTTTTTTCAATTTCAATTTGATTTTTCCATTTTTCTTTTGGATTCTTGATCCTTATCTATCATTTCTACGTTTTTCCCATTCAAATTTGAGTTATTCTTCTGAATCCTGCGTTGATTTTGATGGTGAAGAGTATTGGAAAATTGTTTGTGTTGCTCTGTGATTTGGATTATCGAGTAGAGATAGGTTTTGTACAAAAATAGGTCGGTTTCGAAGTTTACTTAAGGAATGTGTTTGTGATTTTTAGGGACTGAGATGAAGCGCTAGCTCTCATTAGGCTTTTTTTTCGAGTAATGGATTTATTCCAAAGATCTTGGAATTTGATTTGAATTTGGTTTTTCTGTTATTTCTATGCAATGCTTTTGGTTTTTGGTTACAGTGTTAAAATATTGAATTCTGGGATTGACTAAAGTTGGGAATTATACTCTATCATAAGATATGTTGTTGGTTATTTGGTGAATTACACGTCTTCATTTTGAATCCGCGTCTTCATTGTGCGCACCCTTACTTTTAAGAGGAGAAAGTGCCATTTGAGCATTTAAGATATAGTTGAATTTAAATGGTGACATGGCTATTTGTTATGGGATCTATGGTGGAATAGGGATCAGAAGGTTTATCATTTGTGATAAGATTTTTATGTATTTTGGGAAATATATAAGAAAACCGTTTTTGGGAGGTAATTCTTGGTTGCTTTTCCAATAATGACGTAATCTGTTATTTGATGACTATGTTGTTGGAGACGGTAACTTTGTCTTCAAAAATACGCATTTCTTTTTGTGGTGCAAAAATCAGAAGACAATGTTGAAAGTTATTCAAAAGAATTCTTATGCTAGGGATTCATTTTAAGGGTTATTGTTGATACTTGCTTAAGTGGAGTTCTAGGTCATTGAGGTTTAACATATCTAATCATATTGATCTCCTACACTGTTCTCTCTAGTGCATCACGTAAGGGTAGCTATGTAGCCTGGAAATTTTGATCACTTCAAATTCTCCTATTAAATTTTGCATGTGCCCTTTGTCAGTGTGTTGTATAGGCAGTTGACTGATGTGTCATGGAAAAATTGAGCTAAACTTTTATAGAAACACGTGACGTGGTATCCAATTATAGGAAACATTGAGTATATGTGGGCCATTGCTATTTTATATTTGCAGTATGTGAAAAATATGTGGTAGCTAGGGTGCTGAGATTTTGCACTTGCGTGTATGTAAATAACTCATGTGATGTTATCACTTTTTTTTTTTAATTTACATCAATTAATTTTTCATTCATTTCAAAATTTGCAAGGTTATTTCATCACAATATCTTTTGATAATACAGTATTTGGGAGAGGAAGATTTGAACCCTGAACATCTCTCTTGGAAACAAGAGGTGCCAATAGAGCTATAAGGCTCTTAGCAGATAGTTCATCACAAATTACATTAAGATGAACCGAAACTTGAGTTTAGGTATATGTATCAAATACATTTTGCTGATAATAACATATTGTTTAGACAGGTACGTAGTAAATGATATTTTAAATAACTGTACATTTCCTCCAGACGTTGCTAGAGTGGACAAATGCTTCAGGCGTTTTTACTTTTAATTATTTGGCTGATTTATTAGATAGTTGTACTTTCATTGCACTACAGTTTTGCTGGATCCTTGGCACATTGCCTGTGTACTTTGGTTCCCTGTATCGATTTCTTTTTTCAACGACATTTTATTACTTATCAAAAAAATATACTAAACTCATATTTACTGGTAGAAAGAAAAAAAAAAAAAGAAAAGCATTTGTTCAAATAGTTTTCCTTCCTTGATATAAGTACCATCTGACTGACTGAATTTTTTTTTAGACATACGATATCTCCATTGAGATATTGGATCTCGTTTGAGATATTAGATATAATGACAGTATAGTTTTGGCTCTGGGAACTTTATGCTTTTCTCTAGTCAAAATATCAAAGTTGTGTTTATTAAACTTTAATGTTTTCTAGAGTAGAGCTCTAGCTCCTTAACATAGTGTTAAATTGATTGTCTCCTTATAGAAATTGTGTTAGGTATTGGCAGCATTTTTTTTTATGAAGGGGATGTGATTGGGGAGGTTCAGTGAGACTCTGGTGTTGGCCTGTGGAAGCTGTTACTACTTGCATTGGGAAATTTATTTCCTAAAGCAGATTTGTCCATAAATAGGAATTGGACTGTTTTCACTCCTCATAGGCCATGGAGATATTAATATTAATAGGGAATAACACATTAGATTTCACTTGGAAGTTGGAAGGCAACATGGAGTGTGAAGGCTCATTTGAGGGTGGTTTTCTTTGTGTGGATGGCTTCTTTGGGGAAGACACCCTGATTAGGTTATCTCATAAAACAAGGTATGTTTATTGTGAATCAGTGTGTTTTGTGCAAACAGGATTGAGAATACGTTGATCACTTGCTTCTGTAGTTCCCAATGGCTGGGGAGTTCGGGAATTTCATATTTGTGGCCTTCTGAGTTAAATTAATTATGCCTAAAGCAGTGACTGGAGTGTTATGATGCTGGAGTAAGATTCTTTTAGAAATTGGGTTTGGGATGTAGCTCCATTGTGTTTGATGTGGCAAATAGGAGGGAGAAGAATGGGAAGACCTTTGCAAGTTAAGAGTTGAATATTGAGTGGTTGAAAACCCAATTTGTTGGGTCCCTTTTCTATTTGATGTCTTTGGATGGGTGTAGATCTTTGAACTTATGTGATTTTGGGGATTTGCCATTCTCTTGATTTTATGTGCATACTTATGGGTATACAGCTGGTATACTCCATATTGTCCCCTTTGTACTCTTTATGTAATTTCTTGTATCAATACAATTGACTTAACTTATGCAAAAAAAAAGGTAAAAAAGAAAAGAAAAGAAATTTCGGAATCATTATATAGATAATGTAAAATTTTGTTTCTTGGGTTTTGGTATATTTTAGTCTGAAAAAACTATCTTTGTAAATTTTCCCCTTTTGATGAATAACCTATAAAAAATTTGTGGACGTGTACTGTATGTTAATCTTCATTCTTGTTCTCATGGTTTTTGCTCTCTACCCTTGTCCTTGAGTTTGGAGGGGCATATTGTTTGTGATATTTTTCTAAATTGCTTGCTTGCTTAAGATGTCACTTTTTCCCTTTTGGTCTGTGTTTTGCAGGTCATATGGCCTCCAGCTTGAAGAATTCAGGACTATTGAAATTTGTAATCCAATGTCTTTTTGGTCTAAGAACTTCTTGTAGATTGATAACATCTTTTATGGGGTAAGAAGTGGGGGCGAAATGGTTTTACATTCCAAATACTTAAAGACATGGAGGAGACACGAGGTGATTCAGGGCCAGCAGAGCAAGGGCCTTCAAATACTTCATGGTGGCCTTCAGATTTTATGGAAAAATTTGAATCTGTTTCTTTGGGTTCTCAAGAAGAGACCTTAAGTAATAAAGAATCTCCTAGAAGTTCGGAGGAAGGTGGGTTGTCACCTCAGAGAGCATCTCAAATTCTCTGGCGCACTGGAATGCTTTCTGAACCAATTCCAAATGGTTTCTATTCTGTCATTCCGGTGAGTTTGAAGTCTCATTTTGCTGGTGTAGAAAATCAATCATTTTTTGTTGCAATAATTTCTTCCAGATATATATCCTTTGCCTGACTTTTGCTGGAACCTCTGTTGTTTGAGGGATTTAGTATTGATATCACAATAAGGGAATGGAGTTTTCCTTTCAGTTTCTTTTGTTTTTGTATTTGTTTATCCTTCAAATGCTAGAACTTTTTCTTTTTGTGAATTTGATATGGTTATCTTCTTAAAAAACATGTCTATAAAGTGAGCGTATCTAAAATGAGAATGTTCAAGATGAATAAATAGAATTAAAGGGAAAGATAGGATACAAAATGAAGAAATTATAGATTTCATCCCTATGATTCAAAGTTATCCAAGATCTGTTTATCCATTTTCGATGAAAGTTGACGTAAAAATGCCAATGTGCTCTAGCTCAAATGGCACCTCCGGTGAGGTAATGGATTTCAGACCTATTGGGTGCGTATGTAAGGATCAATTAATAAAAAAAGGAAATCTGACATGGAAATCCTTGCATGTGTTGATTTTCTTTGGCAAGGCGTTGAACCCACATAGTTGCCACCAGCAGTAGGTAACAACTGTTTAGTAAGATGTCTTTGAACCTTGCACCATTGTCTGTTTACTGATGTATGCTCTAACTTGTAACTAGACGGGTTTTGTTTATTTTCATATGTTGGTTGTTTTTTGAGATGGATCCTGTACTTGATGCTTGTCTGATTTAGCTGGTTTGCACTCAAAGCCTAGTCTCATATAGCTATGGTCTAAATTGATATTATAAAACCATGAACAGGAGAAAAGGCTGAAGGAGCTTTTTGATGCTATTCCTACTTTGGATGAGCTTCATGCTATGGGTGAAGAGGGTTTTAAAGCTGATACAATTCTTGTAGATGTTGAGAAAGATAAGAAGCTATCTATGCTGAAACAGCTGATTGTGGCGCTGGTGAAAGGGTTGAACTCAAATCCACCTGCAATGATAAAAAAGATTGCTGGATTGGTGAGAATTTTCACAATCCTTATGCTAAGAAGTTATTTTAAGTATAATGCTTTCCTAAATCATTGGTGTTTATGATGATGGGAATGTAGATGTGATGCCCAGTTCAGTTGCTTGGTTCTGGATGTGTGCTACTAGTCTATTACTTATTCCATTTTCCAAATAAGTCATTTTGTTTACGTTTGAACTTTTCCGATACACTTACATACGTTGTTCATCATGTGTGTAGATGATGAGATAAAAAGATGTTCTGGTGTGCTGATTATAAGATGTTTCACTGTTCAGATTGTGATACAATCTCAATTTTATAATTTAGGGAGTCTTTGTTGCCCAGCCATCATTGGGATCACCATTTACCATAAGCATTTCGTTTGTCTATTTGATTTGACAAATTACTGCTGATCCCAAAAGTTTAAGCTAATAATAAGTTGGAAATTTAAGCAATATTACATGACAACATGATTAATATTGAGAGAGAATGTATTTCGATACTGCAGGTCTCTGATTTTTATAAACGTCCCAGTTTGGAAAGTCCAGCAAAAGCTGCACTAGAAGAAACCTCTCACATGTTTGAGAATCGAGGAGTTCAGATGTTGGGGCAAATAAGGCATGGTTCATGCCGTCCTCGAGCAATCTTATTTAAAGTTCTTGCTGATACTGTAGGTCTTGAAAGTAGGCTCATGGTGGTAAGCTTTTTAACTCATTTGGTTAGTTAAACTGTTGCATTTTGTTTTCCTTATCAGGTGAAATATTAGTTGAATGACACGAAAATTGTGAAAGATTTGTTTAATGGATCTAATGTCTGGATTTTCCCCCCTTCCCATTATTCTTATCAGGGTTTGCCAAATGATGGGGCTGTTGAGTGTGTAGACTCATATAAACATATGTCTGTGATAGTTGTCTTGAAATCTGTGGAACTATTGGTTGATCTTATGCGGTTTCCTGGCCAGCTGCTACCCCGATCAACACGGGCAATTTTTATGACTCATATTTCTGCAGCAGGGGAGAGTGATTCTGCAGAAAACGACTCCTGTGACTCACCACTGGAACCCAATAGTCCTCTTTGTGGGGTTTCAGAGAGACTAGATCCTGACAGGTTAGCTGATGGTGTTTGATTTTTACATTTTGAACCTGTATGAGTTCACATAATTTCCGGTAGTTCATACTCTCTAAAGCTGGTTAGTGTATAATTATTTTTGTTTCTTGTGCCACAGTACTGAGAAAGATGATAGCCTTCCGTTCCATAGGAAATTTGAAGCATCCTTGAATGTATCTGGTCCTTCATTGCAAAATATGATGATGCGATCAAATTCGTCAATTGAAAGGAAATTGAGGTAATATTTATTGCCCTGTCTCAGCAGGTTCCATTTTGATTTCTGAATGGCTTTCACAGTGACCCTTTATTTTTGGTGAATTCAAAACCTTGAAAAAGTGTATTTTAAAAAAAAAAGTGCATACATTAAGATGTTTGCCTATTAAATCTTTTTGGTCAATTCTATTAGTTTGTCACATAGTGAGCCCAACATTGCAAATACATTTTGGCGGCGTAGCCGGAGAAAGGCCATTGCTGAGCAGCGGACAGCTAGTTCCAGGTTTTTCTTATTCCCCCTCTGTTTTATATTGATATGTTATGCAAATTGGATTATGTCATGTTTGAAATTCAGTTTTTTGTATTATTCATGATGGTAGGCTCCATGCTTTTGGTGCTAGTGTAGGTTACAAATTCGTCCAGTTTTATTTTGTATGCAAGTTTGCCAATTTTCTTTAGCTTCTCAGATGATAATTTATCATCCATGGGATAGCCTTGCTGAATACTTTTAATATAAATGACTTTGGATGTTTGAGAGCATGGTCTTGGTTAGTTGCTCATGGCTAGTCAGTAGTGATGGTTGATTGCATTGCATTTTATATGTAAGAGTTATGGTTTTATGATGTAAGAAGCTCAATCAATTTTATTTCAGAATTTATTGTTTTTCTAGATCATTTTTGAATTTTGAACCTGTTTTCTTTTTGACATTGAAATTCGAATTTGTTATTTAATGTTGTTGAGGATTTTATGGGATGTAATTGTGGCTTAGGCTTTGGTTTTCTCGTTGGAAAATGTTTTGCATTTTTGGATGTTTATTTTATTTTTTAAATCTCGGTCAATCTGAAAATATTTTCTGTGACTAGGAAAATATGTTGTAAAAGTTTGGAAAACGTTTTACAGCTATATTTTTGTAAAACATTTCCCAAAACTTAGATCACACACAGACCACCCTCCTGTCTTTCTTGCACACAGAATGCTCCCTCCCTTCTCTCTTTCTCGCACACATGCATGCTGTTGGTGCGAGTAGTGGTAGTTGACACAATGGTGTTAGGATTCATGGTCGTTGGAGCGTTGGGATTTGCAGTTGAAGCTGAGGGGTGGCATGAAGGCTTTGTGGTTGATGTTGCTTTTAAAATTGATGCTAGGGGGTGGCATGTAAGTGTGAATTCTTAGTGGTTGACTGGTTCGCTGTTGACAGTGTTCGTTGGCATGGTGGCACAGGGTGCTGTCACTGTGCAAACTGGCGAAGATTCTTATTGGTGTTGAGCCCAACTTGACTAGGGCTGTGGGTCTTATGGGTTGGGTTTATGCCGATCTGGGGGGTTTTTGGCAGTGGATATGGTGGGTTTTGCCATTGCATCGGGTTTACACCAATCTTGGGTTGTTTTTTTTTTGGTCATGCTGAGCACTTGAAATTTTTTTTTTGATGTACCTTTGTAAGATTCTATCAGTTATTGATGACATTACCAAATGGATGAATATTAAGGCACTGCCTGGACTATTCAATAATATTTACAAAAGTTACTTGCTGAGCTTGTAACTTTGAAAATTAAAATAGTCAAGCCATACTCTGATTTATGTGGCTAAATTTTGTTATAAAATGAATTAGTTTAGTACAAATTCCTGTTTCTTAGTTGCTTATAAAAAAAAGTGCCTGGTTTTTGGTCTGATCACCTGAATCTGACAATGTCCTAAAAAAAAGTTCTGCCTGGCCTGTATGTTGTTAGTTTTGATGATATAGAGTCATTTATTGGTCCCACGATTCCAGGAAAGGTGACATGCTCACGCGTAAGCATATAGAAGTGCTTGGACACTAGCACTGACATGCTTGTGAACATTGATATACCCAAATGCTAACTCATTTGTTCTTTAGTTGGTCCACATGATCTGTCAATTTCCGTGTCTTGATTTTATTGTTAAGCATGTATTTAGGTGGCCCAGAAGTTTGTAACTTAATGTGAAATTACTATTTTACGTTTGCAGTTTAGGTTTGTATATTATATATTTGAAATGCTTTTGGTTGTGCAGTCCAGAGCATCCTTCATTTCGGGCACGTGGACGTTCCATGCTTAGTGGTGACAGAAAATCATTTAGAGAATTTTCTGATGATGTCACTACATCAAGGTTCATACCTCTGATCTCATTTTAGCATATGCATAAGTAAAATTAGTAACTCTTTTGTGTTGGAAGTGTTTTTACTGAGAGAGACTGAAGATCACTTTATTTTAGCTGCTTGAATTTGATTTTAAGGTTGATTGTAGAATTTTGGTTCCCCAATGTGCATTGTGAATGTTTCTCCCTTAAAGCTAAATATTCATTCTCAATTTGAATAACTTTTCTTTAGTAAGTCTAGAGCCCTTGGTTTATCCTCATTGGTCATTCCCTCATAATGAGGGGGCTAGTGCCTTTTGGGCCAGGGCCCTAGACTAAATATAATTGACTTGAGTATATCTATGAGGATAACTTCTTGGTGAATCCTAGGTGCTGCTATCCATGATTCCTGATTTTTTTTATAGATTCTGTCCTCCTGGCCTGAAAATCTGTGGTTTATCTGGCTATGTCTAGACATGCATTCCTATCCATATTAGTATTGCAATGGTCAGAACTGAATTTATTTCTGAGACAGATGAAGTAGAAATGCAATCTCTGTGGCCAAAAATTCTTTGTATTAGACTACCTCTGGCACAATCACAATATGGCCACTGCCTAGCTATAATGAATCATGATGGGATGCGTTGTAAAATTGTAATTCCTCTTGTACCCTGCAATTGTGAGATTTATTAATGTTTAATGAAAATTCAGAGAACACATTGTTATATTGTTCTTGTTCATGGAATTGGAAATCCATTTGTCATATCGATTTTCCTCTACTTTTGGACATCCTTTATTGATGATATATATTTAATTTCTATGAAGAAAAAGCTAGTAAAGTTCTACAAGCACACTTTTCCTTGGGAAAAAGGATCTAATATGTATGAGTTCCAATATGGATTTTATTGTTGTATTTATTTTATGTTAGAACAAAGTTTGTGCCTATTATTAACTTAAAGCTTGTCTATCATTTAGTTGGTCCCATCTTTCTTTTAATTGGAAATTTTCTTCAATTATGTCTAAATTACAGAAGGAATACTTACTCTTTCTTTTCTGCTTGTTGGAGTTACTTCTTGTTATTTTTTATATTAGCATGTTATTCTACATTAGCACAAGCAACTTGTCTGGGAAAAAAATTTACATTAGCATAAGGGTATTCTAGTAATAATTTACCATTAACCCTCATATAAATATGTGCTAAGGTGAGGGACTAATTAATGGAGCCATACGCATCTTTTCAAATCTCTCTCTCCATTCTTCTTTTCTCCTTTTCTTTCTTTTGACTCTAATATATCATATGTTAGAACTCAACTTGGTATTAGAGTGCTCTGATCCAACCCTAGAATGTGTTAGAGCAATTTGGAGGTCATCATCAGATGACTGGGGTCTGTTGACACATGTTTTGAAGGAGTGAATTTGTCAGCTGTAATCTTTTGCGTTTGTGTTTAGTACATATTTTTTCTTTTTTGCTTTGCCATTTATTTCACTGCTTAATTTACTAATTGTTAAAGCATATGTATAATTTTGCACTAATTTATTTGACTACTCATATATCCTACTTTTATATATGGCTACAGGTCAGATGGTGCATCAACGTCAGAAGCTCGTAGAATAAGAAGAAGAAGCATTAGTATTACTCCAGAAATTGGTGACGATATCGTAAGGTTGATATTTATTTCATTTCTTTCTTGAAGAGTGGTTGCTTCGTTATTAACTTTACTGACTTTATTTATGATTCATGCAATACTAAAATAAAATTGTTTTCCTGCTCTCTCTCTCCCTCGCTCTTACTTTTTTCTTTTTCGTTTTAATCCAGTTTCATTGAATAACCATAATAAATTGGTGATTGGTTGTTTGCTTTGCAAAATCAATCATTCCCTTTGTTTATTGATTTCCTAGACTCTTGCAATTTTTGTATTTGATTTCTTATCCCTTGTTCACTCCCTGTGCACTAGGGTGTTCCTTTTTTATCAATATATCTTATTACTTATCAAAAAAAAAAAATTGGTGATTTTATATATCAAATTTTCTTTTATGATTGCTAATAAGCTCTTGCCCAAATGAAACCCCCACACCATACCCCCCCCCCCCCCCCCCCCCCCCCAATAAGAAAGAGTGGAGGGTGAGGTTGTGGATTCAAAATCCATTGGGTGGAGCATGTGTAAGCTTATCAATCAAAAACCAAAAAAACTCTTTTATTGGTGTTTTATTCCAGAATTTTTTTCGTTTTGTTTTGTTTTCCCCTCTTAATCAATGTTATTTCTAGGTCACCTTTTGTTTTCTTTTCCTTCCTTCATCAAGTTTTTGTCTCCTGTTAAAAAGGATAGATACTCCCTTATAATATCTTGAGCTAGAAATAAAGAAAAGAATCACGTTATGCAACTCCAATTGATTTAAAATGAGATTGACATGTATTCATTATTTGTAATATAAATTTCTTTCTATAGAGTATTTTTTAACCTTTATTGCTGGCATGAGAGAGAATGGCTTGTAGGTTTTTGAGAATTATATACTTAACGAAAAAAGGATTTTTGAGAATTATCAAAAATTGAATCTCTCAGTCTTGCCATAAGTGGTTAATTTGATATAATAGTTAAAAAAGAAATACACTTATCAGAAAAATTAAAACAGAAATAGAGAGGGATATCTTGGATAATTAAAAGATGAAATATTGATTGTCATTACTTTCTAAGTGACTATTGGGAGAAAAGCGTACGTATAGGAATAAAAGTGAGAAATTCTGCCTTACAACGTCTGTATTAGTGATAGCATCTCTGCAATTGACGTCTTTATTTTCCGTATCATGAGAGGAAAAATAAAAAGCATTTAGAAAACCTGGAGTCGATGTGTGGTTTAGATTTGGGCTTATGACAATAATATGTTAAAAAGAATAAGTTTGTCAGCCATTATCCTGCTTTAAGCTCACTTTTCTTAAATCTCAGATATCTTCCTATGTGGCTATTGAAGTCGGATTATACATATGTTGAGCATTTGTATTTCACCCTTAAGTATTTACTCAATCGAAGGCAGTTCACTGGCTCAAAGAAATGCATTTTTCTAAATTACCTTGCTTTTCATTAGATCTGTCATTCTTCTGGGGTGCTACAAGTTGGATGATTTTCACTTGTTTGTATGTTTCACTTGGGTCAAATATCAAACTGATCAATAATTTGTTTTGATGGTGTGTAAACCCGTTCAACTGGTTGGTCCTGTATTATTTTATCAAGTTGGGGCCTTCACTACCTAGGTTGTTCTATCCTGGTCAAGTACATTGCCAATCCTGTTTTTGGATAAGGCATTGCTTTTATGTGATTGAGTGTGAGCCATTTTGTTTGTGTAATGAACCCAAGTGAGCTATTCAGTTCTACAAATGTAAATCTTAGTGAAGTAATTACAAGATTGCAAGAAACGCGCTAGGTTAGTTGCAAGATTGCAAGAAAAGGAGCCGAGTTAGTTTAGACTTGCAAGAAGGAACAAGAAGTGGAGCCTAATTAGTTACATGTTATTTGGTTGTTACTGTTGCTAATGCCTTGTATAAATACTTGTAAGCTAAGGCATTTCATTCATTGAAGAACAAAGACCTTATTTTCTCACTTTTTCTCTCAATTCTCTCTTCTCCCTTTTCTCTTATTGGAGGGTGATTACCTCAAATTAGTCAATTTCCCATTCATTCTCTTTCATTTCCACAGATATCCCATTCATCAACCTTAAAGCCTAGCAGGTTCACTACATTTTGAACTTGCAGGTAATAAAAAATTTCTTATATTGTGCAATAACTTGGTCTATAATGAAACCCCCCAGGGCTGTACGTGCAATGAATGAAACATTGAAGCAAAATCGTCTTTTGAGAGAGCAAGGAGATGACGGGTCATTCTCTCCTTCAAATGACAGAGTTTCAGATCTTCAGAAAAATGTATGTTTCTTGAGTCTTGGTAACAGAGGACCAGTAAAATGTCTCTTCATTTTATAAATATACTGTTGCATGTCAAGACAATCATATAGATGAGTATGATCTTCCCCTTATGGTACATTAGTGTTCTACTTTGCTGCATATGACATGTTTTTATAATTTTCCGTATTTTCCAAGCCCTACAATAAATGTTTAAAATGGTGGGTTGTGATCATAATCTTGGGAAGGGATTTTTCTGGTATTAGTTTTGGGGTTTGGTTGTCACTTTTTCTTGGGTGGTACTAAATTTATCCCCATTCATCTTATTTTGTGTTTGTATGAGGTGGGATTAATGTCCTTTGTTCCAACTGCATCTTAATTACTGTTTAGGAAACTTCTGAATGTTGCATATAGCACATTTCAAATTATGAAATTGTAGAAATTTTATATATCAATGCTTCTTCTTCCCAATTTCTCAATTGGTATTTAAAAATTATCAGCTGTTTTTTTATGCATGTAAAGGTTTGCATTGTGATATCCTGTAACAGCTTGCTAATTATTTAAAAAGAAAAATGCAGTAACTGCCTCCATTGGGGCTCCCCTATTACTATGGCGATTGATCTTCTTTGCATTTGTTTCCACCATTACTATCACCACCCATCATTCTTTTTCCTTTAATATCCACATCTACTACGCAAATATTCCTTGATCTGTTGGCCTAAAGATTGCCAGTTTTATCAGATCCCTTATTTCTCATCCAGTCATTCTCTGGACTTGACTAGTATGTTAAGTAGAAGTTTATGTTTGAAGAGTTGAATTTGAACCAAGACTGATTACAAAATAAAATAGGAGACCAAAAAATCTATGGAACTCCTCTTCCCTATAGAAAATCCGATTATGTTTAACCACCATTTTTTTAGATAGAACATTTTACCCCTTCCTTTGGAAATTAAAGTTTCATGAAAAGAAAAAAAAGAAGAAGGTTCATTTCTATTAAAGAGCACATGTATGTTCCTTGCAAAATTGTTTATTTTTAGACATGCAAATTTCTGTCTTATGGGTCCCTTGCATTAATCACTTTTTCTCACTTCTTTAGGTATCCAATTTCCATCTTGATGGTCATCATGGCATGTCTGGTGGAAGGTCCGCTTTATATTCAGTTCCCCGGGACATGCTAAATTCTCAAAAGGCGATGTCATTACCCTCGTCACCACATGAATATCGGAGTCAAACTTCTGAGAGAAGCGAATATGTTAGAAATGATGAATTGGTTTCAACATGGAATAGAATTCTTGAATCTCCGATGTTTCAAAATAAACCTCTAATAGCTTACTCAGAGTGGAATATTGATTTCTCAGAATTGACTGTTGGAACTCGTGTTGGGATTGGTAAGCATACTCTTTTTAACATTCTCTGTAGTAGTTTAAATTTTCAGTTTTGTGACCCCTCCACCACAATTTTGTTATTATTATTATTATTTTTATTTTTTTGCCACAATGTATAGTTGGAACAGTTTTTTACCCAAGAAAAAAAAGAATAATGAAGAGAAAAATTCTAGTGCACCCTTTCCTAAATTTATAAAAACAATAGGTTTTTACTACTTGTTAGTCAAGAAAACTTGCACAAAGCTGATTCCAACAAATCGCCTAAATTCAGCTTACCCATAACCTATTCGAACAAGAGATCCATTCTGCCTTGGCAAAAGATTAATGGCTTCATATTTCATGTTATTCATAATCTTTTGTGCATTGTCGTATTTTGGTCTCAGTGGTAGATCCAGGAATTATAATTTTGAGGTGCAATGGATAATTTGTTTTAAAAAAAAAAAATAATTCACATAATTTTGTTTCCTTGGAACTTGCTGAATAAACTTACGCTATTGTTAATGAATGTTTTAGCATGGTTTAGTGGGAATCTTTGTTCTTGTAGGTGTTACATGAATTGAAAATGCAGCCTCCTCTTCCCCCCTCCCCCACCCCTCCCTTAACCTGTCCACCCTTGTCCACCTCACCTTCACCCTCTCCCTCAACCATCACCATCTTTTTTTCCTTTTTTACCGCCTTTCCATATCCCTCCTCCTCCCCTCCCTTGCTTCCCTCCTTAGTTTGGGATTTTCTCATACCCCTACCCCCCTCCTCCAACATTGCCTCCCTCATCCCCATCATTTCAAGGGCCTAACCATGTTTTGCCTAAACTGTCTAATCTTGCACCTGCACCTTTAGCCAAACCAGATATCCCCACCATTGAAACTTCACAAAATATCCCTCCTAAACCTCTTTCCTCGGCTCATGGGGGCAGAAAGAGGTCGTTTCGCATTGACACCAAACTTTTTTCTTTCTCTTTTGACGGGGGAAGGTTTGATTCATATGCTATTCATGAGACACTGCGGGATGTTAAAAGCTCTATTCATGTTGGACATAGGGGTATTGAGTGGATCCTTACTTGTCTTTCGGATATACGAGACTGGGTGCCTGGTTGAGCTGTTCTCTGTAAGAGATTTAGGGAGAATGGGAAGTTGTTAGTGTTCTGTGGGAGATCTAACAGAGCTGGTCTTTTTGTAGTTATTGTAGAAGATCTTGGAGGGTCTAGGAGAGGATGCATTATGATACCAGCAAGCTCTAATCGTGCTGGTTGGTCCTTGTTTTAGAGAGAGATAAGGAATTTTTTCTCTAGTGCAAAACAGGTTTCTATGGCTGAAGTTTCTTCCATAAAAGGTGGTGGAGGAGGTCAGTCTGCTGGTGGTGGCCGGTGTGGGAAACTCTTATATGTTTTTGGCAATCAGCAGAAAAGCAGGAATTTTGAAAATTTTGGAACTATATTGGGGCTGAACGTGATTCATGGAGACCCTTAGAAAATGTTTCAGTTATAAATGGTAACATTTCAATCAAAAATGGTAGACCCACGCGGGCTTTTAAGTTTAAGTTGACTCCAATTGTTTTGGCTTTGAGAGTGTGCAAGCCTGAGGGTGGGAGATGGGTGGTAACCTGTCTGGGTGATAATGGAGTCAGATGGCCCAAGGCTTTTAGTGGTGGGCTTGAAAATATAGAACTCACTGGTGGGCTTGTTAAAGCCCAACCTGAGGCTACAGTACCCTCACTTAGTGAGGATATTTCGGTCAAACCCATGTCTTTTAAAGGACTTCCGGTCAAACCCATGTCTTTTAAAGGACTTCCAGTTGGTTAGACTGAGTGGGTAAGAGGCGAGTGTTCGAGAGGAAGATCGAGGGGCTATTCTGTGTCGCCGGCGAGTGCAGCAGTGCTGGAATCTGAAGCTTCTGTTCAAGTCGCCTTGGTAAAACTTGGGTTTCTCGGTGAGGGGGTGAACAATCAGACGTTGAGGGACGAGACCCATATTCCGGTGGCTGGTGGTTTGGGTGTAGGGTCGACGGTGAGGCTGATGGGACCTAGTGGCCTTTTTTTATCATTTCCATAGATGCTCAGAGTTTGAATGGTCTCTGAATGCTTCTTTTCTAGCTTTGATTCCCAAGAAAAATAATGCTTTGAATATCAAAGATTTTAGGCCTATCAGCTTAGTGGGCAGTGTGTATAAGCTTTTGTCTAAGGTTTTGGCAAATAGATTGAGGCAGGTGCTGGATAAACTTATTTCAGAGTCACAGAATTCTTTTGTTGGTGGCAGACAGATTTTGGATTCAGTGCTTATTGCGAATGAATGCTTAGACAGTAGACTGAAATGTCGTACTCTAGGGGTGGTGTGTAAGTTAGACATTGAGAAAGCATATGATCATGTGAATTGGGACACTTTGTTTTATCTGTTGGAGAGGATGGGCTTTGGGGGTAGATGGAGGAGTTGGCTCAAGACTTGTGTCACTACCGTTCGCTTCTCAGTTTTGGTTAATGGATCTCCTGTTGGTTTCTTTGGTAGCTCTAGAGGTCTTAGACAATGTGATCCTTTGTCTCCCCTTCTCTTTCTTTTGATCATGGAGGTTTTAAGTCGTATCCTAAAGAAAACTGAGGAAGGTGGTTTCATTCAGGGTTTTCATGCGGGTCCTAGTATTTTTACTAGTATCCGTATTTCTCACCATCTATTTGCTAATGATACCATTCTTTTCTGTGATGCCTCTAGAGAGCAGATTCTTTCTATTAGGCTGGTTTTGACTTGTTTTCAAGCTTTTACTGGTTTGAAGGTGAATGTGGGGAAAAGTGAAATTGTCCCTATTTGGGAGGTGAGTAACATTCAGACTTTGGCTAATATTCTTCAATGCAAGTTGGGCAGTTTGCCTATGCTTTACTTGGGTATGCCATTGGGAACCTCGTATAAAACAGCCTCTATATGGAATCCGATCCTTGAGAGGATGGAAAAGAAGCTTTCAGGCTGGAAGCGGCCATATTTGTCAAAGGGTGGTAGACTCACTTTGCTGAAAAGTATCCTTTCAAGCCTTCCGACTTATTACTTTTCCCTTTTTATTATCCCTAAAGCTGTGGCTACTAGATTGGAACGCGTTCAGAGGAACTTCTTGTGGGGTTCGTCAGTTGAGTGTTTCAAATATCCTTTGGTGGCTTGGGAAAAGGTTTGCTTACCGCGCGAGTTGGGTGGGTTGGGAATTCGGAATTTGGCGTCTTTTAATCAGGCTCTACTTGGGAAATGGCTTTGGAGGTATGGCCATGAAACCACTCATTTGTGGCGAAGGGTCATAGCCATGAAATATGAGGAGGGAAAAGGGGGTTGGTGCACTAGAGCTAGTAGAAGGGCTCATGGTTGGGGGTTATGGCGGAGTATTAGTAAAGGGTGGGATACTTTCGCTAAGCATTTCTCTTTTGTGGTGGGGGATGGTTCTCGTATTCTTTTTTGGCATGATAGGTGGACTGGGGATGTTCCTCTTAAAATTCTTTATCCTTAGTTATTTTTGTGCTTAGCTAATATGGAGGCTTGTATTTCTGAAGTGTTAAGCCCTTCAGTGGGTGATAATGACAGAGTGTGGAGTTTAAGCTTTTATAGGGATTTCAATGATTGGGAGTTAGCGGCTTCCTACTCCCTACTTCATTTCATCCAAACCTGAATTCCTAGGGGTGGAGGGTGTGACAAGCTTTGTTGGGATCTTAACGGAAGTGGGAAGTTCGATATTCGGTCTTTTTATTATAAGATTCGAAATGCAGCTCCTTCCACTTTCCCTTGTAAGGGCATTTGGAAAGCTAAGGTTCCTAAAAGGGTGGCTTTTTTCACGTGGACAGCAGCTCATGATCAGATTCTTACCTTGGATAACCTTATGCTTCGTGGTCGCCCTTTGGCGAATCGTTGTTGTATGTGCTATTGTAATGCGGAATCTGTGGATCACCTGTTACTTCTTGTCCGATAGCTCATTCTTTGTGGATGTATATGCTTCGGCTGTTTGGGATTGATTGGGTCATGCTAGGTTTAGTTGTGGGCTTATTATTTTGTTGGTATAATTGGCTTGGGAAGCATAGTTCTGATATTTGGAATTTAGTTCCAGGCTGTTTATTGTGAACCATTTGGACTGAACGGAATCGGCGGTCTTTTGAAGATGAGGGGAAAACTGTGGTTCAATTATTAGAGCTTTGCCAATGGACCCTCTTTGATTGGTCTCATTGTTGGGGTTTTTTGGATTGTTCTACCCTTATGGATTTTCTTTCATCTATTAGAATAGATTAGGGGCTGCTTCTGTCTTTTTGTTCCTTTTTCCTTCGTTCACTACCGTGAACTCCTTGTATTTTTCTTGCTTTTCTTTTATTAATAATATTCTTTTCTTACTTATAAAAAAAAAAGTAGTTGCAGTTCCGTGGCTGTTTTGGTGACCTAGCATTTGAGGAAGAAGAGAGAACTTATTGGTTGCACTGAAAATTTTAAATTATATTTATTTCTCTTTTATCCTTGTCTAAGTGTAATCAATGTGTCAGTTGTTATCTATAAAACACGAATGTAGCTTGAAATAAATAATGTAATAAAATACAATTGAAACAAGGAACAAAAATTACCATTATTGTCAGATGAAAGATGAACTTATATACAATAAGAAGGTGAAATGTTGAATGATGATGGAAATCCAACAAAAAAAATGTTTTTATTTATTTTTATACTATGGAAGAATTCTAATGCTATTGAGTTAGTAGTGATCAAAACTAAAGTCAATAAGTAAAATTACCACAAGGGAAAATTTATTGTAATCAGACTTTGTTCATAGTTTTTATCTGAGATTTAGATAGACGCCATTTACAAGCATTGTTTATAAAAGACTTATAAAAAAAAAAGCATTGTTTATTAAAAAAAGAAGTTGACATTTTCAACTTGTTGATTTTTTTTTTTAATTTTAATTTTAATTTTATTCTTATGGACTCTCCTTTGAAACTTAGGCAAGTATCACAGAGGAAACAAATTAGTAAAACTTTCGTCATTCAGCTTTTTTATTCAAATTTTAATACATTAAAAAAGAAATATCTGGTAAAAGTTATTTTCAAACCTGCAGCTTTTTGAAACTTGAAGATGGTCCCAATTTTACAACTCAAGAGTCAAGACACATGGGACCATATGGTATAACTAATGACATCGAATACACTAATCAAAAAATGACATCGGTGACATAGAGCTTAGCATGCTTTTCTGCAAGAGATTGTGGGATGCAGTTTGCTCCTCCCAAATCACCTCTACCTGCCATTGGTTTAGATTGGCAACAATCTGTTGCTCTTTCATTCTTTGACCCTGGAAAGCCTACCAACTTCCGGCTCCAAAGAGTTTAAAGATGCGATGTCAACCTAATTGGTTGAACAACATTTTACAGATCTCCTTAAGTTTTAGAAGATTTAAGGAGGTGGATTACTCATTTATATATATTGAGCTGGTTGTAGGTTTCAGCATACCTGATGTCCTACCTATCAAAAAGCAAACTTGATGTCCTAAATTTTCTTGGCGTCATAATGCTTCATACACTTATATTAGGAAAAGGCTGGGCCAGAGGTACAATAACAAGTAGCACTTCTATTCACAATGTTCCCATGAGTCTTGCTTGGCAGCACACTTCTACATTTCCTCATTGTTAATATGTGTTTGGGCATTCATTTTCGAAAGCATTCTCTCTTTAATATAGTAAATATTAGGGGAAATTATAATTTACCTCACTGTGGTTTTGTCCTATCACAATTTAGTCGACAAACTTTCAATTTCTACATTTGACTCCTTAAGATTTGGACTAAAATGAAATCATTAAGGTTCTATCCAAAAATTCCTTAACGATTTCATTCAATCCAAACTTTAGGGGTTAAAATGTAGGAATTGAATAGTTTTGTGGGACAAATTAGTGACAAAGTTGTAGTTGAAAGTGTCCACAAAATTTAAAACATATTATTTTGGATGGTGCCCTTAATGATTCTATTGAAATCCAAACATTTGGGAGTCAAAATGTAGTAATTTAAAAGTTTTGTGGGACTAATTTGTGACTGGGCTAAACCACAAGAGGGCTAGTTGTAATTGAAAGTTTGTCCACAAAATGAAAAATCTATCAATTTGGACAGACTTTGGAACCCTGATGATTTCGTTTTTAATCCACACTTTAGGGGGTAAAATATAGCAATTGAAAGTGTTTTTACTAAATTGTGATAGGAACAAACCACGGGGTAAATTGTAAGTTTCTCTAAATATTATATCAGAAGATGATAGCATGAGCCCAGCACTTGTCTGGTTCACAAATGCACAACTCAGAAAAGCTTTCATGAATCAAAAAATACAAAGCCTATCAATTTGTAATTTCTGCTTCTGGCCAACTGGAATTTTTACTTGGATCATTACAAAACTGCCTTGGCAATGAAATTTTACCCCATGGCTACTCACGAGAAAGCTGGCATCAAAATGGAATAATTGGGCACTTGTAGCTGACCCTATGAAGTTTGTATTATTCTTTTCCCATGGAATAGTATTTACACCTTGCAAGGTGTCCCATATTTTACTTTATGCTTTGTTATTGTTTGGAATTTGACTTTTACTATACAGATCGGCAAGCAACACTGTATAATGTGCCATGGAGCACACAAAACATTCATAGTTCTGTTTTTAGAAGAAGAAAGAATATTAATTTCATATATGAATTCAATTTCTGGAACATTCTTCATTGCGTTGAGATAGTTGTATTTTTCATATCCAGGGTTCTTTGGAGAAGTTTTCCGTGGCATTTGGAATGGAACAGAGGTTGCAATTAAGGTTTTCCTAGAGCAAGATCTAACTGCTGAAAACATGGAAGACTTCTGCAATGAGATATCCATTCTCAGGTATTTCATAGTTGATATATTAATTGTCAAAAATTTTCATCTGTACTCTCATTCTGACTTACGTGCTTATTGTTCTTGCATGTGTGTGTTTCACTCCAGCCGTCTTCGACATCCTAATGGTACTTTCTTTCACCTGCCATTGTTCAAAACATGCCTTTTCATCTTTGTTTGTCTATGCTTGCTGCATATATTGGTTAAGATATTATTCATAACATATAACTATTAAGCATTATAATCTCTGGTGTGATGAGCAAGTATACAATTGTTATCAAATGTTGGTTATTTTTGTTTTTTTTTGAAAGCAATGTTGGTGAATTGAGTGTTACTGTTTTGCAGTAATTTTATTTCTTGGTGCATGCACAAAACCTCCACGCTTGTCAATGGTTACTGAATACATGGAGATGGGATCCTTGTATTATTTGATTCACTTGAGCGGTCAGAAGAAGAAGCTTAGCTGGCGGAGGAGACTAAAAATGTTGCGTGATATATGCAGGTGTACACATTCTATCCATGACTTGGATTTTTTTTCCCTCTTTTCTTTGCCTTGATGCTCAAAGGATATGCTGTATCATGGTTTTCTGCAATATAGTAAACCTGGGAAATCAATACTTCCACCACAGCTCTTCTTTAACAGAGCTTATGAGTAGAGGAGTACAAAGATTTGATGCAACAAGAGGTCCATGAGATGATTCTTGTGCAATTATTTAATAAAGAAAGACTTGACTGAATTTTTCCAGAGTAACCTTGGCAAGTCCAGCATGGGGCTTTCAAAGTGTTTTAGTCAACATATATCAATCATAATGCAGAAAAAATGCTTAATGACAATTATTAGTACACCCTGCTTCATTGGAAATGCTGGTCAGCCATGAAGCAAATATGCGGAATGTGCATTACTGAAATTGAAAATTTGATTGTGTCACTGGTGAGTGGCATGATACATGTATACATAAAATAGAATTGGATGCTTTCCAATGTCTTAATGGTAGTACTTGTTGGTGGCAAGATGGACTTTTTATTTTTTGGTGGTAAATTTGGCAAGATGGACTTGGGTAAGATAGTATTGGGACAAAGGTGGTGTAATATGAGTCTCTGATTCTAACGAGTCTAAGGGTCTGAGATAGGCAGGCAATACCTTATTCATGTAGCTTTCCTAAGTGGTTGAAAATTTTTGGTCTTAGTTAAGTTTCAAATTAGACTGACATGAATGTTTAGAGGTGTTGCTTTGTGAATTTGTGCCTTCGTGGAGTGAAAGGATTTTGTGCAGTGATAGTCATTTTAAAATAATGTTTCAACTCGATGCATCATTATTCTAGCTTGTGCATAATAATAATCCTGTAGATAGCCAAATAATGTGGGCTAAACTCTGAGCATTTTCGCTTGAATAAATGTCATTGTGCAAGATTCAATGTGTACACAGCTGAATATCAATATGACATGGATAATAGTAATAGTTTGAATTGTATCATCGGCAGCAGAAGCATCATCATCATCATGAACATCAAAATTCCACCTTTTACTTTTTAAGTGACGAACAATATCAAAGTCGTATTGACTTGAACTTCTTGCTGTCAATACAGGGGTTTGATGTGTATTCATCGGATGAAGATCGTTCATCGTGATCTAAAAAGTGCAAACTGCCTTGTGAATAAGCATTGGACTGTCAAGATCTGTGATTTTGGGCTCTCGAGAATAATGACAGAATCACCCATGAGAGACTCTTCATCTGCCGGAACTCCAGAATGGATGGCTCCTGAACTTATTAGAAATGAACCCTTTACTGAAAAATGTGATATTTTTAGCCTGGGGGTGCTAATGTGGGAGCTCTGCACTCTAAATAGACCGTGGGAAGGGGTACCACCAGAGAGGGTATGCTTGATATATGTTTAATTTATTTATTTTTTGAATTTCCATTCAGGTTTTGACTTTAAACTAAATCGTTTACTGATGTTTTTGTAAAATTACTAAAGCGTGGACCTTTTAACTCTGTTCTTCAGGTAGTTTATGCTGTTGCCAATGAGGGTTCCCGGTTGGAGATTCCGGAGGGTCCACTAGGCAGGCTAATTGCAGGTTTAGTATAGCAGAAACTTTAATTTTCAAATGAATTTAGCTTCAGTCGTTTTGTACTTCTGACAAGCTCATGTTTTTGCTCCTGTTTGCAGATTGTTGGGCAGAACCGCACGACCGGCCAAGCTGTGAGGAAATACTTTCCCGATTGCTTGACTGCGAATACTCTCTCTGTTGATACAATCTGTTTGTTTGTGTATAGAAAAAAACATGGTAGAGGTGTTACATTGTGTTCCCGGCTTAAGTTGTGTACACTAATGATTTTTCCAGTCACTTTGATAAACATGAAATGGTTCATTTTTCATTTTTGAATGGCTCAAACACTTCCTCCTTTTCCGTGTAATCAAACCAAGATCAGGTTCTGGTCTGCATATGAAATGGATTTATTTTTTTGAACATTCCCGGTATCTTACTCGAAAGTGGCCATATAAAAGCCAAAGTTTAAAGACAACAAAAACGTGATTTTGAAACTCAATACTGTCACGCATGCTGCGCCTAGAGATTGGTTTCCTCAACTGGGGGTCTTCTCTTGATCATCATGGATTGGCAATGACTCATTTCAATCAGGGATCGGACGTCTATTCAATGCATCTTCAAAGCGACAGCACGAGTCCACCCTCATTTCTGTACTCATGTCATTTTCTGGTGCCGGATAGTAATCCTCTCGCAGCTGCACATCCCTTAGATTAGTTATCCCTAGCAGGAAGTTCATGAAATGCTCATGAGCTGTCCCATGGATGAAAAGCTTCCTTAGGGAATGGCAT
Organism: Quercus tomentella; assembly: GCA_028535165.1. NCBI lineage: Eukaryota > Viridiplantae > Streptophyta > Magnoliopsida > Fagales > Fagaceae > Quercus > Quercus tomentella. The sequence continues at coordinate 40,991,193 of JAPQVY010000100.1, read as the reverse complement.
TCTGCAAGCAAACCGGCTGCTGGGAGTGACAAACTCCTTTGATTAACATCCTGGTCTTGCGGTGGCCAATAGTCAAGCTCGTTGAGACTCAAATTCCCAATACCAGTCAGGAAAAACCTCTCCCACAAGCTCAAATCCATTTGCCCCGAAGGTGCGGTCAGTGCAAATCCTATTGCATCACTACAATCTAACTGCATCTTAGACAGCTGAGGGTACTGTGCAAGTATGCTCAACCCAAACCCAAGGGTGCGGTCAGACAGCCTGTGCCTTTCCCTGCAATCTCCTTCAACCTGTATTCGAATCTCCTCCAAGTTAGGACACTCCTCCAGACCAACCGTTGGCAGCGGAATTAGAAGCTCGCCAACAGCAATCCAAAGAGACAGATACCTCAGCCGCTCCCAGCTCTTGTACCAAAACCCATTCCCATTACTTTCCATATCCAAATAATTCAATTCGGCTTCCACTTCCTGTTCTGCCTCCGATGAGTACTTACATTTCTTCTTCTTCCTCATATCCTCAAAGTCCATCTCATAACCATTCTGGAACTCACCCACTTCATTGAGAACAAAATCACTAACACCTTCCCCGGTACCCTCGCCTTCTTCCCCCAAGCTCCCCCACAAGCAATCAATATGCAGTCGCTCAATCCGATCACGAAGCGGCTCCAACGCCCTCAAAGTCGCTGCGGCATCAAGATTGATACAACAAGAAATTTTAACCTCAACCAAACTCTTACTTAGCAAACAAGCCAAAGTCCTCACCCCCTTCACAGTAATGCTCTTACACCCAATCGCCTCAAACCTCTTCAATCTCCCACAGCCCCTCCCGATCTCAATCAACCGCATATCATCCAAATCCGCCGAGTTCTTAATAGACAGCGACTCAAGCCCTTCACACAAAGCAACCCCATCCAAATTCGACCCAACAGCCATACACACACTATGAAACTGTCCCAACTTCAACACCCTCAGCTTGGGACACTTAGATCCCAACACTTCCAAAGCCAACCCACTATCCCTCACATTCTTACAAACATCAAGAACCAATTCTTCAATCAAAGGCAATCCAGAGAAAAACTCCACCAGCGTGACGTGGCTAATCCTAGCGTCCTCAGAAGTATAACCGTCGTGGTTTGGGTTCCCACGTGTGTTCCCCAACGACGTCGTGTCAGCCAAGTGGAGAAGAGTGAGTTTAGGACAGTTGTTGGGTATAGACAACAAGGCCTCATCCCCAACAAAACCAACGTACCTGGGATCAAACATACAAGCTATGAGGAGATGAGTGAGGTTTGGACAAGCCTTTGTGATGTCTTGGATCTCGCTTGATTTGAATCCTTCGGAGAAGGACTTGGTTAGGAGATTGAGCTTCGTGAGCGATGCTGACGTGGATGGATAGGCTTGGAGAACCGGAGGGAGATCTTCGGTCCAGTAATAGAATTCCGATAGGTCCAGTGAGGTCAACGAGGAGCATTGCTCGAACAATGGAGTGAAGTCGGATCGGACCGATCCTAGAGGGATTTGAGGCCGTTGATGCCATCGTACCAGCTTGACGTGGCGCAATCCAGGCCATTGGGGAATCAACACTTCTAAGATCGACGGCGATCGGGAATAGACGGTCAAGGATGTAACTGAGGGGAACGCGCGTCTTAGGTGGTGAGCGATGAGCTTGGGGTCGCAGGAAGAGGAGAACAGAAGCGCGTGGCCCCACGGGGAGAGCAAGGAGAGGTCGAGGCGCGTGACGGAGTGGAAACACTGGGGGATCATGAAGAGGTCCCGCGCGTTGCCGCGGAGGGTGAGGGAAACGCGCGTGGTTCTCTCGAAGTGGAGGAACCTGCGGCACGATAAGGACAGGGAGTTCCGAGTACGAGTGTCGGAAATCAAAGCGAAGGCGTTGATTAGAATAGCGTCCGGCAGGTCGTTTATGGTGGCCATGTCGTTGTTGAAGCCTTTGGTTTTGGTAGGGTGGGAGTGAGTTTCTACTGGTTGTTGTTGTTGTGAATTTTTTGGTTACTTATTTAGAGTTAAGGATTAGGGAGAGAGAGAGAGGGAAGGTTAGAGACTCGAAACTCGAGTAGAGAGTAAGCACGTGTGAGGAAGAAATGGGGAAAGGACGATAATCCGGGGTTGGAGCGCGTGAAGCACGTGGGCGAATATAGTCAACATGTGAGGGTTGTCTCTTGAGAGAGTTGAGAGTCTACTACTGTTGACATGTATCTGTGTCATCATGTTATTGGGGGGAGTTTTCCTTGTCTCCAGTCTCAACTCTCAACTCTCAACTCCATCTCTCCCCAATTATCAAAAGATTAAAAAAAAAAACAGACCTGTGGATTTGGGCCAGTTGTTGATGATCATTGAGATTTTAAAAAGCCTATGGGTTTGAGCCAGATGTCCATGAGTTATGCTCATATTATTTTACAGTAAAAGTACGTGCCATGTAATTATTTTTAATTAACAAAATTTAGATGGAAGTTGTCAATTTTGATAATTCTTAACAAGGATTAGTTTATAAGAGCATCCACACCAGTTCATGTAAATTCATCATCTATTTTACACTAAAAAAGTTACTTTTTCTATTTTACACATCTATCTTTACAAAATACCAACATCAGATCATCTATTATACAAGATATTTTATATAAATAATATTTTTATATTCTTTTTTTAATATTATTTAACCTACGCGTTCTTTTTCTAATCCCTTTATTTTCTTCCTTCTTTCTTTCTTTTTCATTCTCTGCCGTTTCCTCTTTCTTTTCTTCCTCTTCTTTCTTCTTCTTTCTCTCACGGTCAAAACCCAGACGCACTAGAGAACTCCATCAACACCACAGCCATCACAAGCACCACAACGCCTCTCTCTCCCTCATATTTTCTGATTTCTCTCTCTCTCTTCTATCTCTCCATACCCGGTCTCTCCCTCTCGGTCTATCTCTCTGTCTCATCTCTCTCCCTCTCGGTCACAAACCAATCCACAGCTCCGATCACAGCTCCGATCACCGATCCACAGCTCCGATCACAAGCACCGATCCACAGCAGCACCGATCCATAGCTTCGAGCTCCGATCAAGACCCATACCCACGAGCTCCGACCAAGCGAGACCCACGAGCTCCGATCGTTCCGATAAGCACCAATCTGTCTCTTTTTTGTTTTTCCGTTTGGGTTTTTTTTTTTTTTTTTTAGCAAGTATATCTCTGTGTTGGTTTAAGCACCGATCTGTCTTTTTTTTTTTTTTTTTTTCGTTTGGGTTTGTTTGTTTTTCCGTTTGGGTTTTTTTTTTTTTAGCACCGATCTGTCTCTTTTTTTTTTTTTTTTTTTTTTTTCCGTTTGGGTTTGTTTGTTTTTCCGTTTGGGTTTGTTTGTTTTTCCGTTGAGGTCGTTGTGCACGGAGAAGAGAGAGAAAAATTGGTGCGAACGGAAATTAATAAAAAATTAAATACACATGCTACAGTGCCTGTGTAAATTTACACGGGTACTGTAGCTCGTTGAAAATTTTAGATGATTATGCATGATTTTAGCTGGACTGATGTAGTGTGTTTTTTGCTTCAAAATGTGTAAAAACGGTCAAAATGTGTATTTTACACATTTATACACAATTATGCAAGAGCTGATGTGAATGCTCTAACTGACCCAAATTCCAAAGGTCTTTTACATTTCGGCCTTAATTTATGGACCATTTTGTCTTTTACTTTTCTCTTCTATTTTTACAAAGTACAATTCAATGTACTTCTTTTTATTCAATTAAGATATATTTTAAAAAAAAAAAATGTCTCCAAAAATAGTAACTTAAAAAAAAAAAAAAAAGGAACGCATTCCAATCGAATACAATACGCATTTTTTTTTTTTTTATAAAAAAAATATTACATTTGGTATTGCTTGCACGAATTTTATATTTTTATTTCAAGGAAATCAACAACAAAAATTTATAAAAAAAAAATTAATCAATCTCATTTATAGTAACAAATCAAGAGGAAAAAAAAATTGACAAAAATTTGTCACTGATTTCACTAGGGTCTCAACTTCATTGAATTTGCTATAACCCATGAAATCCTCAAAAAGTCACAAAACAACATTGTCGGTGACAAATCAATAGGACACAAAACAACTCATAATACAAAAAAATGTGTTTGGTACCATGTATCTAATAACATATTTTCAAAACTGAAAAAAACACAATTGGATGCTTTGCATGAGTGTGTTTTTAGAAAAAGTGTAACTTTTCTAACATGAACAATGAATTTATTATTTTTTAAGAGAGTCTCTCACGCCTAACAACTCTTTCCTCTTTGTTTTGCATCTTTTTCCATCTCCCACACTGCTCTTCAAATGATTATAATACTAAATATTGAGCTCAATATCAAATCACAATCACATGACCCCCAGCCGAAAACAAAATAACCTAATATTATCTAAAAATAATATTACAACAAAATTAGAGAGATGAGTTTTATGGGTTTTGTTCTTTTGATATAACCAAATATTTCTAAACTAGAAACAAAGCTTATGGGTTTCGTTATTTTATGGGTGGTTCTATGGGTTTTATTAGTTTCAATGTTTCATTCTTTTGAGCACATCTATTTTCGAATTTAACAGAAACAACTCAAACAAGTGATGAGAAATCCATAAAGTGAAAACAGAGAGAGAGAAAGAGAGAGAGAGAGGATGTGTTCTCAAAATACAACAATGCCATTTAACAATGTTACTTAAAAAATTGAAAATTTCTCCTGACGTGTTCTCAAAATACAAGATTTAAATATCCTAAATTGAGAACTGTGACTTAAACACCTTTAATTAAACACTTTTACCAAACACTGATTTTTTTTGAGCCCACAATTTTCAGTGTTTAAACATTGAAAATTGTTGTTCGGACTCACGTACTAATCAGGCCCTAAAGCTGCATCTTGCTGCTTGCTAGTTTTTTTGGCCAGGGCGTCAGGTGTTATTAGGGCTTTTTTATAGTCCATTTGTCTACAACTTTGCTGCTTGTATCTTGAGCTGTTGAGTTGTATCTATTGATTTGGTTAATAAGATTTCTTATAAATAAATAATAATAAAAAACTAAGAGAGAAGATAGTTTTATTTATTTATTTATTTTTTATTTTTATGGAGAGTGAGAAGTAAAATGAGAATCCTCATCGTTGGGGATTCTCATTTTGGCCTTGGGGGAAAAATAGGCAACAAAATACATTATGAAGAAATACATTTCACATAAATCAAGAAATTTTCCAAACACTACAAAAAATTAAAAAAATGCATTTTTTTACTTTTATAGAAATTTGTGAGATGCATTCTCAATAAAGATGTTAATAAGGGTATTTTTGGGTGTTTGCTATTTTAGTAACTTTGTTATGGAAAATTGAAGGGATGAAGAGATTCAGTTATGTGTTAACAGGAAAAAACAAGAGAGGTGCTACGTCCACAACATTTTTACAACAAATCATTGGTGGTTAGTTATTATTGGTTCAAATTTGAATTTAGCACTGAGATTACTTTTTTAACCCAACAATAACAACCAGTAATAACCTGCCACTTAGGATTTGTTGTAAAATTGTTGTGGACATATTATTTCTCAAAAAACAATAGGGAAATATTTGTTGTTAGGGGGGGGACATTGGTTGATTTTATAGTTTAAGGAGATAATTATGAACTACCCAAAAGATAAAGGTGAGAAACTGCAATTTAGCTTAAAGTTAATCTATTTAATAGAAAAATAGAAAAATATAAAAACTGAAAAATCTGCATACAATTTGTTAGAGTAGGATTTTTTTTAAAAATGTTTGGCCTCCTTTAATGTTCTACAAGTAACTCAAAGTGAATCTCAAAGTAATATTTCAATTTGAAGTGAGATTTGTCTTCATGGAATATAGGATGGGGTTCAGAAACATTCCACTTACAAGGAATTTTTGTCCTAATGTGAATGACTTTTCCTCTTACAAACTTAAACCCCAACCTTTGACGGAAATTCTTAATCTAAAAACGGCATTGATTATATTAATAAATCACTGGGATAAATTTGTAAAAGTGGGAGACTTTTTCTATCCAAAAGTAAATAAATTTGCGTTTCTTTCACAGGAAAAGTGGGAGTTGGACGAAAGTGCAGGACCCTCTCAGGAAAGTAAAAGCAAAGAAGCAAGTGATAGATTAGAAACTGAAGGATCACGGCATTTTATATCATCGTTTGGAAATGAAACAGTGGGCACCACCCACTTTTTTACTCATAGAGCATAGGCATAGGGCTTTTTTTATTTTTTTTTATTTTTATTTTTTCATCCAGAGTGGGAAATATTTATAAACACAACTATAATGGCCTGTTTGGATGGAGGGGGGAAGGAGGGGGAGTAGAGGGGAGTAGAGTAGAATTGGTTAAGAATAAGTTAATTTTATGTTAAATCTACTCTACTCCCCCTCCCTCTCCGTCAATCCAAACGGACCATAAATCTTAACAATTTGTTGGGTACAACTTACAAAGACACATCAGACCTGAGGGCTGGTGTCTGCTTTTAAATATGCGATTGTGATTTGAGAGCTAGTTGGTATCTTCTAGCCGCATGAGATGGCGGGTACCAGAAGGCACGGGTTGGGACTTAAGAGCCACTGAATTTAATATCTGATTTTAGTAAATGTTGTGCCGTTTGAGCATCATGTTTGGCCCAATCAATCATTGTCACATAAATATATCAATCCTATCTCCAAGTAATTTCCACTTTGTTCAAATTAGTGAAGAAAATATAAAAATGAGAGAGAGAGAGAGAGAGAGAGAGAGAGAGAGAGAGAGAGAGAGAGAGAGCAAAGACATGAGGATTGTGTACTTGGTTTGATCAGAAAGGTTACGTATATAAAGAAAATCCTCATTTTTATAATGATAAAGTATGTACAATATATTACGATAAATCTTAAGTAGGGTATTAAGATTGTTAAAAGTTGTTGTGGAATTAGAGATAGTTCATCGACGGAAACCAAGGTAAATGAAGATATTTGCATTGAATAAATAAGACTACAGTGGTTTTGCTTAATTTATATACACATTTATAGAGCAGAGTGAGTCGGCTAAAGGAAACCAAGATCCATATCTAACTAATAAACTGAGCAACAGATAGTGAAATGACACATGGCACTCAAACACGACAACTAATGGCCAGCATTAATTGAGGGAGAGGGAAGGGGAGGGAAGTTGGCTGGAAGTTGCCAATTCTACTCTAATCTTCCTCTTTCACTCTTCATCCAAACCAGCCAAAATGACTAATTATAATCAGATTATAGACATCATGTACTAACTGGTAGTTTACACATGTACAAGATAGAAACCGACCATAGGTTTGGAGCAAAACTAAACTTCTTATTCTTTGTTCAATAAATGAACCTCTATAATAACTGATTTTAATAAATACTAACCCTAATTGTGTTTTACAATATATTGAGTTTCTTTTTCTAAAAGACATACATGCATACATACACATATATTGGGTTAAAATAGATTGACCTTGGTTAATTAATTTAATTACCCAAATTGATTAATTAGGTCAAATTATATACAAATCATGGAGGCACAAACTATCACCAAATAAACTAAGTACAGCAGAAATTAACTTGACACAATGATTTGTTGACAAATGAGGAAAACCTCTCGCAATGTAAAAACTCCACTGGGTGAATTTAAGATCATCACTCTCAAGAATTCACTAATCAATAATCAAGTGGTTACAAGTATGAAGAATCTTACCACTACCTTGGCTTATCCCAAAATACCAACTTATAGTTGAATCTTTACTTCAATACCTAATTGAACTTGATCTTGTAGCAAACTTCTTTCATTTGTTGCACAAATCTCCAATTTGTGACTAACTCATTTGCATGGATCCCAATATGTGACTAACTCTATAGCAACCCTTTGATTGTTGTAGTTGATTTGCAGCAGGTTCAGAGAGAAACACAAATAAGATCTTCAATGTTGGTGTTAGAGACTTTACTTGGTTACAGAACCCAAAAGTATACAAGAAACGCAACAATATCTCTTTCTTCTATAAGAGGAGGCTAGAGTTTCATAAAGAAAACCTTATAAAGCTTTCTAGAGTTAGGGTTTTCTCTCCACCTCTTTATTTAACTAGTAGCTTAATGGGCATTTTTAATGAGCTCTCCTATTCCAATTAGATTTACACAAACCTTGGACTTTCCTAGTCCTATAAAGATTGTATAAACCCATAAACAAATAGCCAATAGAATTAAAATGTTGTAGGCTATATCAAAAATCCCGTAAAGCTTGATAGATCGAGAGGTATCGTGCTTCAATAAATCTCGATAGATCGACATGTATTGAGGAGGTATCAAGACCGGCAGATTCAACTTTTTTTGAGCAGTTTTTGAGTAATCTTAATGTCTTCAATGTAACCACTTGTAATGATTATCTTCAACCTACTTAGATTTACCTAAATACAAGTAAAATGTGTTTTGTTATAAGATATGCCAATTACATAAAAATATGGACATAACAAAAAAAAAAAAATATATATATATATATATATATTTTTGACTTTCTTGTACTATTACACATAAATAAGCCATAAACAATCATATTCTTTAACAGACTTGATAAATGCTCTATGATAAATTTTCTTGTCTTATATCATCAAAATTAGCTGCACGCTTTTGTCAGAACAATTGTTAAGTATCATTCAACTACAGCTGTTACTCTTCTCAAAAAAAAAAAAACTACAGCTGTTACAGTACCACATATTATAAATAGCCGTTGAAGACTTGAAGTATAGTTCAAAGTATAGATTTAAAGAAGGAAAAAACCAAAAGATTTTGAAAAAGTGTTGGAAGCAAAGCCTCGACATTATGACACCATTTGGAACATGCGAATCCTTCGTCAAATCAGCAATTACAGTGCGTATCCCACAATCATGGGTACAAATCGGCAAGAGCTACAGCATATTCCTAAACAATCATTGCTCATTAGTCGTAGTCGATGTCGGCGAGGCAAGATTTAGTACCTCTTAAATTTATGACTTAGACAAATTATTATCCATTCTAGAATGAGTCTATCACTAATTCATTTTATTGTTTCTAATTTTACTGATAATTATGAAAATAGTTATATTGATAAACTTGTTGTAAATTTGTTGGTTTCTTTGACTTATTAAATAATTTGGACAAAATTAAACTACATAAAAAAAGAAGAAGAAGAGATTTTAGAAATTAAACTGTACATAGTCAAGAGTGCAAATTTTGATATTTTTAATAGAAACATTCATAGTTGAAATCTCTACTCTTTTAACTATAAAATTATCAAATTAAAAAAGTTGTATATAAATTAATTTTTTTTAAATCAACTAATAAAAAAAGCTTTTTTTTTTTTTTTTTTTGGCTTACTCTATTCTTGTCAAATGGGGATCCATATCACATAGTCAAGAGAGTCATGCAAAGGGGATCTACTATCACTTTATCTGTGATCTTGTGATCTTTGCACGCTTTTGCCAAGTTCTGTTGATACAGTCACCAAAGAGGTATTGGCGATTCTGTCACATATTTGCCAAGTTTTGCGATTCAATTACTCATAAATATTAACTAGCAATATCCCTTTTGTGTCTAAGTTATTTTATTTTTAGGTTAAAATGCAAATTTCATTCTCTATGTTTTATCATAATTCATTTCAGATCACTAACTTTTCTTTCGTTCATTTCAATCCTCTAAGTTTCAGTTTTTATTCAATTAAGGCCTCTTCATCAACTTCTGTTAAATGTTGCAGTTAATTGTCCAAATTTTTATTTTTTTCTTCAAATTTTCTAAATTAAAAAAAATTCAATTAATGATTGAAAAATATTTTCCATTTTTGTAATAAAAAAATTAACGGAAGTTCTTAGAGATGCCTTAATTGAATAAACCTGAAACTTAAAGAACCAAAATGAATGAAAGCAAAGTTAGAGCACTCACAGCAGTGGTGCTATATAGGTATAATGCTATTTTTTAGCTTCTCTATACCCAAAAACCATTACACAGCAGTGGAGCTAAATCTAAAAGATTTAGCTCCTCAGCTACAGTACACATCTATTTTTAGATGTGTACTGTAGCTCAAACCTAAAAAAAAAAATATTTTTTTATTACATCTCTCTCTCTCCTCTCTGATTAAAATAGTCCTATCATTTTCTCTCTCTCTCTCTCTCCGGCTTCTCTTCCTTCTTCTTTGTTCCTCAAATTTTTTTTTTTCTCTCCAGCTCACCGGCCTCCCTCATCCCTCAGCTCACCGGTCATTTTTTTTCTCTCTAGCTCTCAGCTCGCCGGTAAATTTTCTTTTCCTCTCTAGCTCGCCGGCCTCCCTCATCTCCCTCATCCCTCAGCTCGCCGGCCAGCTCCCTCACCGCCGACCTGTTCCATCGACCCAGCTCGCCGACCCACGCCAAGCCCCATCGCCGATCACCCCAAGCCCCATCGCCCAGTCCGCGTCCCTCCGTCGGCCTCAACGTCACCGACCCAAGCCCCAAGCCGCCGTTCCACGCCTCCGCCCAATCCTCCGATCAGACCCACGCCGCCCAGTCCTCCCCACTCCGCCGATCAACGCCTCCGTCCAATCCTCCGATCAGACCCACGCCATTCTCTTTGCTGTGATTGAGTTTGTTTGTTTGTTTGTTTTTTTTTTTTTTTTTTAATGTATTTTCATGTGGGAATGATGTTTGATTTTTGTTTTCTTCTATGGGTTTGATGGCTGTGATGGTGGCGATGGTGGTTGTTGTGGCTATGGTTTGGTGGTACGGTGTTTGGTTTTTTTTTTTTTTTTTTTTTGTGGGTTTGGTTGTGTCTGCTGGTGGTGGTGATAGTGGTGGTTGCGGGTGTGGCTGATGGCAGGGGTGGTTGTGGATGGTGCTGGGTTGTTTTTTTTGACAGTGAGATATATTATTTTATTGTAGGTGGTATATTATTTTATTGTAGGGATATATTATTTTATTGTGGTGTTTATATTATTTTATTACGTTGATAGCTAAAATAGATCCACTGCTGTAGTATATGTGTAGGTATAATAGATAAAGTAACTTTTGGTGGAGCTAAAAAGCTAAATTTTTAGCTCCACTGCTGTGGATGCTCTTAGAGTACTGAAATGAATTCTGATGAAACTTAGATGGTGGATTTTGCATTTTAGCCTTATTAAAAAAAAATTAATCTTGATTTTAAGGACACATGTAAAATTATGACTTGTGACTAGATTTTTATGCTTAGATTTGCATGGTTAAATAGGGGTTCAGTTTTTGTTTTTGTATTTTTTTTTTTTTTAAACATGGGTTTTGGCCATGGCATGAAGAAGTGGCTTTCCCATTTGGATTATGAGTTGAGTGAATGGGAGGAAAGGAGGCATTTTGTGGGTCTTGGTTGGAGTTTGGGGTATTTGATGGAGGGCGGGTATGGTGGTAGTGGAGATATGTGGTGGAGATTGGGTTTAGTGTGTAGGGGACAAGGGATTTGGATTGGGTGCAATTACTAGGGTATTGCAACTAGTGCAATTACCCCATTCTTACAATTTTTTTTTACAACTTTCACTTTTTGATTTCTTCTCACTTTATTTATTCAATGCTTGAGATTGAAAGTTTTTTTTTTTTTTTTTTTTTTTTCAATTCTCAATCTCAGCCATTGAGAGCTATTGCATTAGGTGTAATACCCTAATTATTGCATGCCATGCCATGGTAGTCATGTGGTTGGGGTGCTGTAAATAAAATAAATAAATAAGGCAAAAAAGAAGAGGAAAACATATGAAAAAAATAAAATAAAAGTTGAATTATATGGATTAGTAAAATGTAGGTTGATATGGCCTAAATATTATAGCTCAAAATGACATAGTTTTGAATAGAAAAATTACGTTGGTTTGAGCTTAAGTGGAGTTTATTGGTTACCTTATCAATGGACATAAATGGAATGACAAGATTCAAAATGCCATCTAAGAATTAAAATTCAAAATTTAAAATTTAAAGGGTAAAATCAAAACAATCTCAAACTTAAAGGGTCTAATTTTCATTTTAGTCTTTATTTGTGTTCTAGTAAATAAAGAATGATAAAAAAAATTATATAGGAAACATAAATGTCTTGCATAACATATCAAAATTTGAAAGAGTGTATTGTGATAGCATCTTATCTGGACAAAATGGGCTTTTGCTCTTTTCGGGCAAATTAATTAATCTTTTGCCCTTCTTTTCAAACTAAATAGGGAAATGCCCCTTTTTTGAAAATCGAGTTTTTCAAAATCGATTTAAGCCCTATAGTGACATTTTTAAGGACCTATAGTGACATTTTAAGAACCTATAGTAGCGTTTTGCCACTATAGGTCCTTATAAACGTCACTATAAGTCCTTAAAAACGTCACTATAGGGCTCCAAATTTTTTTTTTTTTAACTCGATTTCCAAAAGAGGGACATTTCCCTATTTAGTTTGGGAAGAAGGACAAAAGGCTAATTAATTTGCCCAAAAAGGGCAGAAGCCCATTTTGTCCTATCTTATCTTATACATATTCAAGAAAGTCATATTCTAACTTCTGGTAAGACTATTTCATTTCTTGTCCATAAGACGCTTCGAAAACCACATGAACCAATGGTGTGGTAGATTGAGCATATGACTTTTAAGTTTATGTCATGTCTCAGATCAATAAGCCCACCACTTGAGTATCCCAAAAGGGTTGTGATAGCATCTTTAAATAAGAATTACCGGAACAATTTTATTTTTATTTTTTATGAGAGGAAAATCAATACGTATATACACACATGTTGGGATGAGATAATTCCAATTCAGATTCTCCCCAATAAAAAAAATTGGAAAAAAGAGAGTGAAATGTGAATGATAATACCACAGAGCCTTAAGACTTAGAAAATTTTTAAATTTATTCTTTCATTTATCTGTAAATTACTCATCCCGCACCATTTGAATTGGGCATCCAAGAAAGGCCCTTCCAAAGAAAAGCAAGTTGCTTTTTAGTGAACTTGATAAAAATTCTTCTCATAGTTTACTAGTCAGAAATTCTTAACTTGTGGAAATAGGATGCTACAATCATTAGAATAAAACCTCATACCGGATAAAGATTCTCAAGCTTTACTTTATGTAATCTGGTAGTTGAGATATGCCAAATATTATATATTTAATATGTGGAATCGCTCAAATGTGCGTTAGGGAATTGACTAGTAATGCGGTTTTATGCTCTAAGAGATAAAGATTTGTGGGGCACATGTATCTTTATGGGGATGGATTGTGTTTTTTTAGGCTACAGGGGATGAATTATGTTGGTAATGCATGTTAACTCGGCTTCTATCCTTTCTTTTTATTGTCAAAGCTGTTGGGTTACACGTGTGAGTGAAGTCCCACATTGAATAAATATAAAAAGAATGAGTGGTTAATATAACATAATTGAGCACATACCCATTGGGCTTAGGCTTTTTGGGTTAAAATGTGTCTCAATATGTTATATTAATTACTCAAGGAAGCTCCCCAAAGTGTTTATCTCCCCAACAAGTGGTATCAGAGCCCATGGTAGTGTGCGGCGAAGGTGGTGAGGTGTTCATGGTCCCTACCCAGCGGGGACAGAGAAAGCCTTAACGGCCCATACATAAAGATCCTGAAGAAGAAAAAAGAAAAAAGCCCAACAAAGGAATATTGCTAATGGTACTAAATAATGGTGTGGTGCGAGGTTCCCATGGACATAGACGTACGGGGTTCCCATGGATGTGCGTGCGGGGTTGACACGTGGTTCCCATGGACGGCGTAAGAGAGACCCATGGACATAGACGTACGGGGTTCCCATGGATGTGCGTGCGGGGTTGACACGTGGTTCCCATGGATGGCGTACGAGAGACCCATGGATGACGCGCTGATGAAGTGAAAAGCCCATTAGGCGAGGGGGAGTGAGTAGGACTTGTTCATGGCCCACAAAAAGGTCTTGAAACCCATAAAGAGGCAGACTCACACGTAAGGGGGAGATTTGTTGGGTTACACGTGTGAGTGAAGTCCCACTTTGAATAAATATGAAAAGAATGAGTGGTTAATATAACATAATTGAGCACATACCCATTGGGCTTAGGCCTTTTGGGTTAAAGTGTCTCTATATGTTATATTAATTATTCAAGGAAGCTCCCCAAGGTGTTTATCTCCCCAACAAAAGCTTCAATCGCACTGTCGTCCTTCAAAATTTTCATATCAAAAGTAGGATAAAAATCCTCCCTATATCATATAACATGGACACAATTCATTTTAAAGTTCATATGTCATTTTTTTTTCTTCTATTTAACTGTGTACATGTGAATGCTTTAAATTTTTTTTTTTTTTTTGCTGAATCTGTGAATGCTTTAAATAAGATGACACCAAATACACATTTAAATATGAAATATTTAACTGGAAACTGTGCATATATTATCGTAAGACCTTTTATATAAATCTCTGTTACATAGAATGTGGTACGCGGGCATGCGACAAGCAATCTTAGCACCCGTTTATCCTTCTTATCATCTCCCTCATGCAATGCCCCATGCTCAAGAAGGTTTTTGATATCGAAATACCGTAGTTCCTCATTGTTCACTCTTTATTATTTTATATTAAATTTATAAAAGTTGTAAAATATAATTTGTAAGTTGTTTAAATTTCTTTAAATATTTTATTATTAAAGCAAATGAAACGCACCTTGACTTTTGCAATCTTCCTACGTACCACAAAGAATCTCAACTCCCACAGAGGCCTTATGGCATTGAGGGGCTGCTGGTTGGCAACCAGGGAAGGAATAAATGGGGAAGGGGGGTTGTGAAGAGAGAGGAGAGAAAAAGAAGAAAAAAGTTACATACAAATTAATCACTTGCAAAGGTATATATCAAGGTAAAGAATAAAAATAGTATTAATGGTAACTCACTATTCCCTTCCAACATTTGACAAACAAAACTCACTATTTTGAAAACGTTAGAAAATGTTATTGTACTTAAAAAAAGGTCATTGGCAAATTATGCATATCCATAAAAAGAAATAAAAATTAATAAGTAATCCTCAACTGTAAAAATGCAAAGTGGACTAAAAAATACTACTATATCTAACAAAAAGGCTAAATTGTCTTTAAAAAAAATATAAATATTTATTTATTTATTTGAGAAATCAAAGTTGAATTTTTAAAAATTGAGACTAAAAGTGAATTTATTCCATACTATTTTTTAGTAAAAAATACCACATTTTAAAAACATTTTTCTTTCTTTTGAGAATACGAAATATTTTTACCACACACACGGGAAGAAGGGAGAAAGTTTTTTTAAGAATAATGGAACACGCATTTTCCATATAGATATGAATCTTGCTAGAAGCATCAAATGCCTATGAGAGAGAGAGAGAGAGAGAGAGAGAGAGCATGTATTAACTTGCATCGATATATATGAAAAGGTAAATAACCTATTTTATATACACGAATTTATTCGACTAGTTCTTTTGATGCATATGCTTATTATAGATTAAAGTATCGTCTAAAAGTAAGAAAGGAGGCAGAAATTAAGGCCACTGCTTAATTCTTTCAATGAATACGCTCTTTACTCATTAGGTCCATGATGAGTGATGACAAAAAAGAAAAGGTACAATTTACAAATCATTTATGCATAGTCTATTAGCCACATACGCAAAAAAAAAAAGAAAAAAAAAAGAAAAGATAAAATGGTTTCTGTGGGGTTAAGGGCCCAAATCACATACTTGGCCTTGGGTCCTGTTCAAGGAGGTACGTAATCTGAAGACAAGCAAGCAGTACAAAATGGTTTGAGTCAGACTTTACAAACAGAGCATGGACGAGAAGGTTGTTTGAGGAGGAGTGTCTCCTCGGACCTGGTAAGAATAGGTCAAACACAGGACCTAATGATCAAGGCGACCTCCCAGAATGCAACAATGACAAGGACATACCCTAGAAACGTGCAAGAGAGAAAGAAACTCAAAAAAATATTTAAGGGAAAACTGTTACCACCGCATTGAATGCACTGCAGCTACTTTTTTGGCCGCATTTATGTGGAGAAGATTTCTGAACAGTACTGTCTTGGCAATTGCAACTCACAGAAAGCTAAAGTGGGTGTCTGATGGGACAAATACTCAAGTAAGGGCTCAGATGATCAACAAGTGTGAGATCAAGATGACCCAAAGGGGGCTATATAATGGGAGAGACCCTCCTTCTAAAGGGGGGAGAAGAAATGAGGAAAGAAAAAGGGAAGAAACACTGTAGCAATCTAGAACCAGGCTTGTAGCAAAGCTTTGAGAATAATATTTAAGAATTAGTCTCCTCGGACTTGGCCAAGGACTTTTTTCTTTAGTGAACATCTATTATCTTTCTTTTTATGTCATTTAAATCTATAAGCCAGTTACTTAATTCACTGAAGCCCAGTTTTTCAACCCATTCTCTACAATTTATTACTTTGGACTTTTTGGGATTAAATCCATACATTTGTTGGGCTAAAAGTTCAGACCAGGTCCTTATAGTTTCATTGTCACCTTTTAAATATTTGAGAAATCAAAATGAATTTTTAAAAATTGAGACCAAAATTGGATTCAATCAATAACTTTAAGACACAAATACAACTTTTCTATTTTTAATTATAATGGATAGCACATTTTACATATCATATATTATACAACTTTTACTAAACCGTGTAGTGTATAAGCCTTCTACTAGTACTATGGAATAAAAATTGGGTCTTACAAATTGTGGTTACACAAAATAACAATCTTTTATCTGTGATAAGTGCCTATTTTCTCATTAATTATTAAATTTTTTTTGTTGATAATATTAAAATAGATTATCTTGAATAAACTTTAATTACTCAACTACCAATAGTTTATTCTATGTAAAACTTTATTGTTTGAGTTTAAGAAATTTAAAATTTTACTTCAACAGAAATTTTATTACCATTTTTTTTTTGTAATTTAAAATAAAATTTAATATTTATTTCTTGATTATATATAATAATTTTATATTTTAGTATAGTAGAATTTTACACATTATTTACCATGCTTGCACCAATATAAATATGTATTACACATCTTAAAATTAATGTGATTTTGTTATTTGACTCATTAATTATTAAGATATTTAATTTATATTAGGTAAATTTTTATTAAAAATATCAAGTAGCTTACTAATTATTACTATAATAATTTCAATTTATTTCATATATAATTTTGTATTGAGTGGTACATCGCAGGATCATAATATTAATAATTATGAAGCCCGCTAAAAATATCAGTTTGGTTCTTTTCCTCAGCAACTACATCATGCTAAAAAAAGACTAAAAAAAAAATGCATTAACTTACATCGATAAAAATGAAAAGATAAATAACATGTTTTACATACACGAATTTATTCAACTAGTTCTTTCGATGCATTATTCTTATTAGAGATTAAAGAATCGGATAAAAGTCAAAAAGGAGGAAGAAATTGACGCCACCGCTTAGTTCTTTCAATGCATATGCTCATTAGGTCCATGATGAGCAATGACAAAAAAAAGGTACAATTTACATAGATGCATCCTTTGTATCTACCAGCTTCTATAGCTCCTTTACAAGAAACATATCTCAAGCTCAATCCATTCAATTTCACTTTGTAATTTGTATTTTGTTCTCTTATGATTTAATTTTAATTTTATAGATCTTATGATTTAAAAATATGAAGGCAGCTTCTATAGCTCCTTTACAAGAAACATATCTCAAGCTCAATCCATCCAATTTCACTTTGTAATTTGTATTTTGTTCTCTTATGATTTAATTTTAATTTTAATTTTATAGATCTTATGATTTAAAAATATGAAGGCAGAATGTTTCAGCATCTCCAAGTCTCTAAGACAATTCAATCATGTTGGGGAGATAAATACCTTGAAAAGCTTTCTTGAATAATTAATATAATATATAGAAATACACTTTAATCCAAAATGTCTAACCCCAATAAGTACGTGCTCAATTATGCTATATTAACCACTTATTTTTCTTATTATTATTCAATGTAGAACTTCACTCACAAGTGTGAAACCCAAAAAGAGAATTAATTTTCAATTCATATAAACTTAAAACAAATTTAAGATAGTTCTAAACTCATGTATGACTTATTGGTTTAATCAGTTTAAGGGAAGGTGTTATAGAAACTATTATCTCAATGAATTTAACAGCTTAGAAACTAATGCATATGATGTGCTTCATTTTGTTGGAAAACTATGGGAGAGAGTACAGGACTAGGAGAGCAAGTGAGAGAGATCTGATCTAATGAACAAAAACTAACATCTTTCAACAACAACAACAACAACAACAATATATATATATATATATGTGTGTGTGTGTGGTTAGGTTCAGTTACACCTAGTATAATTTTAATTAATATTTCACAACCCAATAATTTTTTAACTAAATGTGAACTTTGATAAATCCACCACTGGATTATATTATCTTCGTATATTCTCCATGCTTACAAAATTTAAAGATGATCAAAAATCAATAACTATGTTATCAATCAATTATTTAAATTCAAGTTTTTGTAATTTAAAATAATGCATAAAAGATGAGTTTATGGATCGAATGATAAATTACATTCGATTGGCATGAAAATTGGCATGCATGTTAAGAACATATAGAACATATAATTCGACGGTTAAATTTTCAAAATATGAATTCAATAATAAGTTATTGAATGTTATAACAATATTTAGAATTACATCATGTGTAAATTAAACTCAACCCATATATGTGTGTGTAGGGGCGTACGGGCGCGTCTCAATTCTTAGCACTAGATCCAAATGGAAGGCAGAGCAACATGGTATGGCAACTGAAAATTATTGAAGTAAACGTCGTGTCCCAAAATAACCCCACATTTATATTTTCATTCACTTCCCTCCAAAACATTGCAACTTCTATTTCCATGGCAAATTTAGTTGAACACATTTTGTTTAAAGAATCTTTTAAAGAAATGAAAAATAAGGAAGCTAAAAGAGTACTGAGTATCTCAAGTTGTCACTTCATTTTCTGCTTAAATTGATGTATATGTAGAGTAGACAAATCCATTCTTCATGGATGAAGAATGGAATAAGATCAAGTAGTATTTCACCATCCACTAGGCCCACAACTAGAGTTTTCCAAAATTTATTGGCCCACCACTATCAACTCAATCGGTTAGGTATAGTTTTTTAAAATATAATATAATTATATTCTTATTTAATATATTTTTTAAACAAATAATTGAAAGAAAATAGGTTAAGCCAATTACAAACTAATGTACGGGAAAAGATTTCATGGATGGTGATGCAGAAACTTATCTCCTTTCTGGCCGTCCACTTGTCGGGAGTTGGTGCCTTGGATGCGTTAGAATAATTCTTCGAGGTTTTTCAGCCCAAAAAAAAAGAAAAAAAAGAAAAAGAAAATATTCGAGGTTAAATATAGATAAATAAAAACCATACATTTCAATGTTTGTGACCAAAATGGAAAAATGAAAAAGAAAACGAAGAATAACGTAAGTGGACTAAACTTGCCTAATTTGCGAAAAAGGCCTTTTTCATTTTTCTTAATTTTCTTATTCTGGGATTGAAATTGTGCCAGGACAAAAGCAGAGAAAAAGACCAATCCATGAGATAAGAACTATGTACAGCTGCTAACCTTATCCTAATTCCAATATGTGGGATTCTCTTTGGATCAGGTTTTTAGTCATTCTTGGGGCCCAAAGGATTGACTTATGTGTTGATTGATTTGGTTGTTTTGGACTCTCTGCCCCTACAAATGGTGGAACGAGCCGAGACTTTTGCCCCGCACTCTGAAGGGGACAGCAACGACATTTAAGCTTTCCCGCCTTATATTTACAAAAATATCTCTAATTTTATTAATATTTTATAAAAATATCTTAGGGGTTTCACTTTTCACTTATTTCTTATCCTCTCCCTTTTACACTATGTTTGGTTATGGCTAATGAAAGGGAAGGGAAAGGAAAGGAAACGAGAAAGAGAAGGGAGATGGAAATGAAGAGAAAAGAAAATATTTTTTTTTAGTGTGTTTGGATATAAAGAGGGAAAGAGAAAAGAAAAGAAAAGAAAAGAAAATACTTATGTTTGATTGACAAAGAGAGAAAAAATAGAAAGAAAAGTGTATGCTTTTTACTTATATGTCCTCATAAAATTGAGAGAGACAAAAATAATGGACAAAAATGTAATTATAAAACATGAAGAGTCAAATATGTCGGGTCCTATTTTTTTGGTTGAAATCTTTCTCTTCACTTCCTCCCAAAATGAGAGGATTGTAAAATGTGTGCTCATATGATTGAATTTCTCATCTTTTCATTTCTCTCACATAAACCAAACAAGGAAAATTACTATTTAACCTAACCCTTCCCTTCCTTTCCCTCCTCTTCCTACTGAACCAAACATAGTGTTAGTTTCAGAAACATAGCCGCACCCCTACAAGGAGAGTCCTCTCACTTTTCTTTCTTTCAAACTTCACTTCTCACTAATTTCAAATTCTCATTTCTTTTTTTTTTCTCTCAAATTCTACTACCAATAGAAAATAGAATTTGTGTACTTTGTATTATTAAGTATTTAAATGCTTGGATAGTACGATATATTTTTTTTGTTTTGTTTTTGTAGTGATATTTTCTTATTAAACACTTTGAATAATATTATTTAGTTCTCGGTGAAAACTAGTTTTGATTTGAAGTGATAAATTTAAATGTAATTTCAAGTATGATTTATATTATTGTAACAAGGTTTACAATAAAAAAAATATAGGTGTGAGGTGGGACAAAAATGGAGCAAAGGCAATTTGTCCCAACATGCGAGGATGGGATAGAACAACAATTGTGCAAAATAGGTGGGGAAGAACCCGTAATCTGCTCTCTCCCTATCCATTGCCATTCGGTCATTCCTAGTTATGATGACAATTTATGATAGAAAAATGTTAGGGAAATTTTTTTAATCATTTTTTTTTTTTTTCACAACAGTTAATATGATAAGTTAATAGTAAATGATAAAATGACGTTGATGCAAAAAATCCGCCAACTTAGAATGTTGTGAACACTGTTAAAAATTGTGTGTCTATCTAGCAAAACTCTAGTGTTAAGTGCCACAACCACAAGCATCTATGCAATTCTTGTCCCCTTCAATTCAAGTGTTCCATACTGGGCCCGTGTACGTTGGCCATCAGTCCCCTTGGTATGGGTTGGGCTGGTGAATAAAATTTAATGCCAGTGACTTGCAGTTTTGTTTTTCACCGGCCTAAAGCCCCAAACCAGTTGGTACTTGCGCTTCCCTTACGGAACAAAAATCATTGATCTGGGAAGAGGGTAAAAGAACACGACAACTATTAATTATGAAATAAAAATCGAAAGAGTAATGCATACTACTAATTACACCTATTTATATTAGTATTATTCTTTGGGTGGAGGTGAACGAATGGAGAGGATTTTCAATCCAACAACTTCAAAATTATTAATAGGGGTTTATATTATATATAAATAAAAGGGTAAATTTTGGTACAATTTCTTAACTTCCTCAATTTAATTCAAATAAATGATTATATTGACCAATGTAATCAAAAAAAAAAAAAATTATCAATGATAATTTGAAAAAACTTAAAAGTATAACAACTCCTCTTAAAAAGAAGATGTTATAACTTACATGTACATTTCTCTAGCTTTGCTTGTAAAATTTGTTATAGTCATATAAGGAGTTGAGATTAAACCCCGTCTATATGAGAGACAGAGACACACAGAGAATATATATTGCATGATTTGGATGATATATTACAATGAACCCAGTGTGAGATTTAATGACACATGATTGACTTTGATTGGCAACATGTGTCATTTAAATGAAGGGCCTTTCAGTTTAGTTTTCTAAGGGACATACGACATCATTTGATTAGTCATAGTGTCTTAATTCAAAGTAACATGTGTCAACATGTGATTGACTTTTATATAGTCTTTGTAATTTTTATTCAGTGAAACTAAACAAATTTCTGTTGGTCTTTGAATAAAAATTCTCAACTAAATGACATGTGATATCTTCTAATTGGTGGTTTTAAAAATACCACATAGGCCTAGTAGCTATTGAAAATATTTGTCTCTATATCATTTACTGTGGATGAGAATTGAAGAAAAATGAGATAAGCCTCTTTTATGATTTTATGATGTAATCCATAGATCCTATGAGGTTTCTACTGGATCTATAAAACGTGGTTTTGTGTGGAAGCCAAAATTGGCTAAAAAATTACTACATTAATGCATGTATATAGAAAGTAGTGATAATTGATACAACTGAATAGAACGAAGGGAGATAATAGAGAGTCCTTCTCTGCTTCTTGTCTCTCTCCATTTTCTACAGCCAAATATGAAAGCAGTTGTTGAAATACTTTATTATTTGAAATTAACTTCAACGTTTCCTTTATTTCAATTTTTGAGTTAGTGATTATCAATATTCAAAAGTGGTATTGTGCAGCATAGAAGTTTGTCAATTGCCCTAAACAAATTCAAAATTGATTGGCCTCAATTGTGCCATGTATCTTACCATGGTACCACTATCTTGAATCTTCCTGGAGAAAGTAGGTTAGCTGGGTTTCATTTTCCATCTTTGCTTTTTCAAGCTCCTCATTTTGTGGTAGAGGAGAATGATCAATGATCATATATGCTTTTACATGTTATTCAGCCAAAATAAAAAGTGCTTTTACCTATTACACCCTGTCGAGTGACACATTGCATCTTAAGTGAAGACAAACAACAAATGTTTGATAGGAGTTGACATGATTGATGATGCAAAAAATTAGCAGTTGAGCTCCTCGTCGTAATGGATGGACGAAGCTGTGATTGGGGTCGTCTCTGTTGGAGGAAAACCTACAAAAATGAACTGGGTAAAAGAGTAACACATTAGTGTGGCGTTAGCCAAACCGCCTCCGATGCTCAAGTCAATAAAGGAGAAAGATCTTAGAGAGAATTGACTGGAGAGTGATTTTCGTAGAGTATTTGTGTGTACCTTTAACTTCTGTTGCCTTTTCTTTTTATAGTTGCATGCCTCATTAATGGGCAGTGAATTGCTGTATTTATGTTTAACGGCTAGTGCGTTACAAAATCTTTGTCTGAAGTTCACAGCTCACTCTGTGACCGTTGCTCCGTCCATTACTCTTTGTCATCAATGAGCGTAATAAATGCATAACGTCTTCTCTTGGTTAATGACGATCTCAGATTAATGACGATCATAAATTTCTGACTCATCAATGATGATGATTATTTTTTGGTTGCCTTTAATTTTTGATAATTCGATAGTTATAACAGAGATAAGGATTTTATAAATGTCAATGTTGGAAATGTCAGAAGGTATCAATTGAATTATAAAGCTTTTGACAATTTTCCTACTAAGAGCACTCACAATAAAGATTAACATCTCAACCATAAAAAAAGGCCCTACAATAAAGTTGCTATAGCTAAAATTTTTAGCTATATTTTACCTTCACGCTACAGTGAGCTGTTATTGATAACAGCTCACTATAGCACGAAGGTAAACACAAAAATCAATTTTTTATTCACAACACTAACGTCTCTTTTTTCCTCAGTCACTTCTCTCTTCTCCTTCCTCTCTCACTTTTCTCTTCTCTCTTTTTCTTCTTTCTTTTTCTCTTTTCTCCTTTCTCTCTTTTTCTTTCACCAGCCTGTCTTTCACTTTTTCTTTCACCCCAAGAGGAAAACCTTGAGATTTGGGTTTGGGTTTGAGCAAAAATCAAAAGAAATGAAGTTTGGGTTTGAGCAAAATCAAACCCATAATAAAGATTAACATCTCAACCATAAAAAAAGGCCCTACAATAAAGTTGCTATAGCTAAAATTTTTAGCTATATTTTACCTTCACGCTACAGTGAGCTGTTATTGATAACAGCTCACTATAGCACGAAGGTAAACACAAAAATCAATTTTTTATTCCCAACACCAACGTCTCTTTTTTCCTCAATCACTTCTCTCTTCTCCTTCCTCTCTCACTTTTCTTTTCTCTCTTTTTCTTCTTTCTTTTTCTCTTTTCTCCTTTCTCTCTTTTTCTTTCACCAACCTGTCTTTCACTTTTTCTTTCACCCCAAGAGGAAAACCTTGAGATTTGGGTTTGGGTCTGAGCAAAAATCAAAAGAAATGAAGTTTGGGTTTGAGCAAAATCAAAAGAAGTGAAGTTTGGGTTAGAGGAAAACCTTGAGATTTTGGGTTTGGTCTGAGCAAAAATCAAAAGAAATGAAGATGGCCGGAGCAAGGGTTGCTGAGGGAGGATGGCCGGAGCTTGGGCTTGTGGAGGTGTGGTGGGTGTGGGGTTGTGGGTTTATGGAGGATGGCTGGTCGGAGCGTGGGTTTGTGGAGGATGGCCGGTAGTTGGTTGTGGGTTTGTGGAGATGGGGCTGTGGGTTTGGGATTATGGAGGGGAATAAATTGCAAACTAACACCAATTCCCAAACAATTTAGGAAACTAGCATCTCGAGTCTCCAAGGTGCCATTAGTTACTAAAAATAGATTTAGATAAAAAAAATTGAGATTGTATAATTGATTGAATGCATACACTCATTTATAACATATGAGTCTCATAGTTGAGACAGCTCGTTGCTTTGGTAGCTGTTCTCTCCTTGGGTTTGTACCAAGGTTTCCTTGAGCTGATTTTGCTCTCAAGTTTCCTTTTAAATCTGTACAGCCTTTCCCATCTAATCCGATTCCTTCAACCATCATATTTTCCACCAAATCCATCCTAAATCGATTCCTTCAACTACCACAGTTTCCATAAAACCCATCCTAATTGACCCACCTCATTGTGGTCCAAGGGTCTTGCCCCTAACCACTCAGTGCTAATCCAAATGGACAAACAAACTGAGCTAGTAGAAGCATTAACTGTGGATACTAGCAAACTCAAGTGCTCGGGCAAATCCTTAAAATTGAAAGCAAGTGAGAAGGCAGCTAAAGATCTATGCAATATAGGCTTGGTGGGTAAACTTTTGACGGATAGAATTATCAACAAAAATGCAGTCAAGGCCATCATCTTAAAAGCTTGGAGAACAACAAAAGGGATTCAGATTGTTGATCTAAGGGAGAATGTGTTTTTGTTCAAATTTGCATGTGAAGGGGATAACAAACACATCTTAGAACTAGGGCCTTGGAATATTGAAGGATTCCCACTGATTTTGAAACAGTAGCAAAAGAATTTAGCCATTGAAGATATGGATTTCTCCCAGTATTCCACTTTGGATCCAAGTTCATGATCTCCCCATTGAGTATATGTCAAAGGGAAATGCAGAAGAGATTGGGGCTCTTGTGGGTGAGGTTCTAGATGTGGATTTCAAGGGAGATGGGAAGATATGCATGAGCAAGTTCCTAAGGTTGAAGGTGGAGCTAAAAGTAGAAAATCCTCTCTGGAGTGGTTTTTTTCTAAATAGAAAGCCATGACCAGACTTATGGATCCAATTTAAATATGAAAGAATAGTTGAGTTTTGCTTTCAATGTGGCAGGCTGGGGCACTTAAAAGCTAAATGTATGTGGGGGAATTCTTCTGATGAAAAATTAATTCTTAAATAACCATATGGATTTGGTCCATGGATGAAAGTAGAATCAATCGATAAAAGAACGACTAGATGGGTTAAATTTATTGTAGAAGCTGCTCAAACATCAGATGAGGATGGAGAAGGTCGGATTAAGGCCCTGGGTCAGAGAGACGAGTTGCGTAGTTTTCACACGTTGGGTGATTCAGAAAATGAGAATGGGTGTGATTCCAGTGAGACCTAGGTAAGTGTCTCGAGGAAAACTTTGTCAAATCTTGAAGAATTGGCTGCTCATGTCATGTCAAAACAGATTGGTCTTGGAAACTTAGCCAATATCCCCATTCAATCCCAACCAGATATCCAACCAAGTCTTAAAAATCAAAATCCTCTTAACCAACTCTTAAACCTGACAGCCCTCAACTCCATAATCCCTATGGAAACTGACCTCCAAGAAAAATATAGATCCCTCATAACCAAATCTCTAGAACATCCCACCACATCTCCACTAAATATATCCACCACTAATAACACCTCCAAACACACATCGGTAGCACAAGACCATACCTAAATTCCTTTGAATGACTTGAACCTTGTGGACCCACCCCACTTAATTGGGCTTGATTACTCAAGCCTATCAAAGTTAATGACCAGGGAAATGCAACAAGCCAATATTAGCCCATCTAAAACCCAAAATGTGGTAAGTATTGGAGCAAAGAGGAAGTTGGAGGAGAAGGAGAGCCCAACTCATTGTAGAGCCCTCAAACTAACCAAGGTGGGCTCTGGTATACTTAAACTGGAATCGTAGCTCAATTGTCTAAGCTCACTGAAGCCGCAACAAGATAAGAAAGCTAGACATCCTCCATGTTCATCAATAAAAGAGGTAACCCATGTGAACTTTAGAAATTTGATTGATGTTGAGTCCCTTACATCCAAAAAGGCTGAGGAGGCAAGCCTTATCATGCCCCCACCTAAACCATGATTACTTTATCCTGGAATTCCTGAGGCTTGGCTCGGGCTTCAGAAAAAAGAATTTTTAGAGCCTTAATAAGGGATATTCATTCAGATATAGTATTTCTATCCAAAATTAAAATTCCCATAAATAGAAGTAGAAAATTGCTGGAGTCGTTGGGATTTTATAATATTAAGTATGTTGATCCAAAGGGTAAAAAAAGAGGTCTTGTTGTTTGTTGGAAAATTTGGGTGGATTTGGAAGTCACATATAAATGCAGCAATATGATAAATGTTCTAATGTTCTCTGATCCTATTAATGAGCCTTGGCTTATGTCTTTTATGTATGGCCCTCTGAAGCGAAGTGATAGATGACTTTTTTGGGAAGCACTAGAGAAGGTGGGAGAAGCCTTTAGTGGAGGGTGGCTTTGCATTGGGGACTTTAACCATGTTTTTTCACAGGCCGATAAGAAAGGTGGGAAATCAATGGCTAATCCGTCCAGCTGAGGTCCTAATGAAGTGATAGATAAAAATGGGCTCATTGATCTCCAATTTTCTGGCAACCTTTTCACTTGGTTTAATAGGAGGGAGCAACGTTGTAATAAAAGACCTTTTAAATTTGAAGAGGCTTGGACTAGGGATGAATCAAGCCATTTTATTGTAGAGAAGGCTTGGAGAGGTGATATGAGGGAAACCCCGATGTTCAAAGTTTGTAAGAAACTTAAAGAAACCAAGAATAAATTCAAACTATGGAACATGGAGTGTTTTGGGAATATTCAATACAATATCAAAGGATGTTGGAAGCAGCTAGAAAAAATCCAAGGGGAAGATCCAACACAGGAGAATCTGAGTAAAGAGGTAAGCCTTTATTTAAATCTCCAGGAATGGCTTCAAAGGGAGGAAACGTTATGGAAACAAAAATCCAGAAATATAAAGCTGGAAGCGACAAATTTGAATACTAAATTCTTTCACCTCTCAACGATGATAATAAGAAGGAGGAGGAGTGCCATAGACTTCCTTAAGAATCAACAGGGCATATGGGTGTCGGGTAGAGAGAAAATTGGTAAATGTTTTGAGGAGTTCTTTATTAATTTATTTTCCTCTTCTAACCCTTCTATCCCTGATAATTTTGATGATCTCATTTCACCAATTTTTTCTGACGAAGATCTAGCTATGCTTTCATAGATCCCTATGGCAAAAGAGATTAAAGAAGTGGCATTCAGTCTAGGTTCAAATAAGGTGCCAGGGCCAAATGGCATGTCAACCCACTTTTACAAGTTCTACTAGAATATCATTGGAGGTGATATAATTGAAGCAATTACAAGCTTTTTTATAAGGGGTTATATGTTGAGGGAAATAAATCGTTCTTTTATTGTCCTTATTCCCAAAGTCAGTAATGCAGCAACATTGTCACAATATAGGCCAATAAGCTTGTGTAATGTCTTTTACAAAATTATCTCCAAGTTGCTGGCCAACAGATTGAAGAAAGTTCTCCTAAAATTGATTTCCCCTTGGCAAACAGCCTTCGTTCCGAGCCGCAAAATTCAAGAAAATACATTTCTAGCTCAAGAGATTCTTTATGAAATGAAGAAGAAGAAAGGAAAAAAGGGGTGGATGGGTTTAAAGATAGATATGGAGAAAGCCTATGATAGGCCAGAATGGAACTTTCTGTTGAATGAGCTCAAATGCTTTGGATTCCCTAGCATGTGGATTCAATGGGTCATGTAGTGTGTAACCACTCCTTCATTTTCCATCCTAATAAATGGCAGTCCTTATGGTTTTTCAGACCGGAAAGAGGAATTCACCAAGGAGATCCCTTATCCCCTTTTCTCTTTGTTTTAGTAGTAGAAGTTCTGGCTAGGCTCATAAAAAGAGAAACATGTCAGCACAAAATCAAGTGATTCAAGCTTGCCCTTGACCTTATGCCAATCACTCATCTCCAATTTGTAGATGGTCTATTTATTTTTGCTCAAGCAGATGATGAAAACATGGAGAGAATTAAGGTAATCCTTGAAACTACTCTAGTTGTTTTGGACAAAAAGTAAACCTTTTGAAGTCTGTGATAATTTTCAGTAAAAACCTTTCTTATGGGGTGAAAAATCGCCTAGCTAGGTCGATAGGAATAAATGCCTCAAATAGAAAAGAAAAATATTTGGGCATTCCTATGGCCTTTGGTAAGGATAAAAAGACAGCATCAGAGGAGATTATAGAAAAATTAAAGTCAAAACTTCAAGGATGGAAAATGAAAACTTTATCACAGGTGGGCAGAGCTACCCTTATCACATCAATGGCGAATTCAATCCCTTAATACCAAGCAGCCTGTTTACTCCTACCAAAACAAGTGTGTTCCAAGTTAGATGCTCTTAATCGAAATTTTTGGTGGGGTAAGAAAGATGATAATAAACCAAGATGTTGCCTCAAGAGTTGGGAATCCATTTGCACACCAAAAAGTATGGGAGGTTTGGGCATTAAAAAGATGGAAGATATGAATAGAGCGTTAGTGGCAAAGATGTCCTGGGAAATTGTTAGCAATGTTGATAAATTGTGGGTGAAAGTTTTCTAAAAGAAATATGTGAAAACAGAAATTTCATGAAGATCCCTATGCCGAAATCTACATCATGGTCTTGTCAAAGCATATTTGGTTGTAGAGATGTATTGAAAATTGGGCTTTGCCATAGAATTGGCAATGGCCTAAATACCTGGATTTTTGAAGGCCCTTGGGTTCCTAATGAACCAAACTTTATTCCTCAATTGAGGAGTGGAGCCTCCAATGAAGACCATCTAGTTTCTGACCTCATAGACCAAGATACAAGGCAGTGGGATAGAGGGAAATTAACATATTTGTTTGACCAAGCAACAATGAACAACATTCTGAACATCCACCTCACTCAACAATTTCAACATGACCAAGTGTTTTAGAGCTTAAGTGCAAATGAGGAATACTTAGTTAAATTAGCTTATGTTGCATTGAGGATCACAAACTTAGCCAACCACCCCAACTTGCAAAACAAAGTCTGGAAGAATCTTTGGAAATTGAAACTTAATGCCAGACTCAAAAACCTCCTTTGGAAAATGGTTTGGAACATCCTACCTACTTGCTCAGTCCTCAATAACAGATTTGTTCTCTCTTCTGTTAATTGTTATTTATGCAACAATGCAATTGAGACTATAGAGCATCTTTTTATTCAATGTGATTGGGTTGCCCAAATTTGGCTGATGTCACCTTGGCCAATTAATTTGGATAGATTAAATAACCTCTCAATTTTAGATTGGGTGAAAATGATTTTGTACCTTGAAGACTTGCTGGGGCTAAACAGTGAAGAATCCATAAATTTTTAGCTATTTGCTGCAATTGTCTGTGACCACCTGTGGACGATCAGAAACAGAGTAAGGGTAAAGGGAGTCAAAAGCAACCCTGAGGAGATTGCAAGACAAATATTGAGAGCTTTTGAAGAGCACAAACAAGCAGGGAGAGAATTGATTAAGAAACCATCTAGAGACCTAAAATGGTATCCTCCACCCACAGATTGGGTTAAATTGAATTTTGATGCACCTATAAGAGAAGGATATAGCTTTGTGGTTGTGGTAAGTAGAGACCATGAAAGGAATCTTATTGAGGCGTGGATTGAGAAAATTAGTCCAGGAAGTTCTATTCATGGTAAAGTTGAGGCAGCTTGGTGTGTTATCCGTAGAGTAGTAGCTAAGGGATTTAACAGAACAATTATAGAAGGAGATGCATGGAATGTGATAGAGCTCTGCAAAAATCAAGCTTATCTCCTCACTGGAGCATTAAAGCTATAGTTGAAGATATTCTTAATTTAGCCAAATCTTTTGTAAATGTAAATTTCTCTATTGTGTATAGAGAAGGCAACATGCCTGCCCATTTTCTCTATTGTGTATAGAGAAGGCAACATGCCTGCCCATCTGTTAGCACAGTGGGCTGCCATTTTGTTATGGATTGGGCCGATGCCCATCTCCTCCCTATCGCCTCGAATTGCTCAGGGGGTTGAATGTTGATGCCCACTTTTGACGAAAGACCCAATGGCAGAAGAAGCCCAACAATATGAAGAAAATGGAAAGAGAAAATAGTAAAGCAAAGACCAGCAAACCGGAATGGCAGTAATAATGGTCAGCAGGCCCACAAAAATAGTAAGTGGCAAAGAAGAAGCAAATGGGTTGAGGAAGCCCAATGAATGAAGTAGTAAATCCATGGGAATAATAAGAGGTAAAGAAGAAGTAAATGGGCCGGGAAAGCCCAAGAAATGAGTTAGTAAATTCATAGGGTTGGCATAAAGGCTAATAAGCTCAAAATGTAATAAGAGGTAAGGATGTGGGACTGATAGTCTCCTTGGCTCGTTTTCATGTGGTAAGAACAGAAGTTTCCTATCATATATTATTGGGAAGACCATGGTTGCACAAGCATTTTCTAGTTCTGTCTACCTATCACCAGTGTGTGAAGGGGAGATTGAATGGCAGGATGTAGGGGTGTTCGCAGTGCAGTGCGGTGTGGTTTTGGGCCATTTTTAGCATCACACTTTGTGGTGCGGTTTAGCTAAAATCATAACTGCACCGCACCTTATTTTTGCGGCCGCATGTGCGGTTTGGTGCGGTTCAAAGTTTAACCAAAATCATAACCGCACCGCACCTCATTTTTGCGGTCACATGTGCGGTGCTATATATAAGATGAGATTTCAAGTTGGTATATTTTTCAAATTTTTGGCATTTCCTATCCATCCCAAAACTAATTTTTCCCTTTTTTTGGCCAAGTTTTAAATTATTTAGCTAGTTTTTCTTTATTTTGGGTTGGCTTTTCTACTCAACACTTGTTAGGGTTATCAAACATTTTTTTTTTTAAAACTAGGGTTATTAAAATATTAATAATATATTTAATATTAAAAATAAATAAATATATTAGTATATAGAGAGGGTGTGGTGCGGTGCGGTTTTCTTATTATAAAACCGCAAACTGCATTGCACCATGCGGTGCGATGTATTGTTACTTGCAGTGCAGTGCGGTTATGTTATTTTGCGGGCGGTTTTGGTGTGGTTTTTGCAGTTTGTGTGGTTTATGCAGTTTGGTGAACACCCAGGATGATACGGGTAGTAGCAAACCCATCACCATTTGAGCAAGCAGAAGCCCATTTGGTAGAAACCATGTTCCACGATGAATGGGCGCTGTTTGGTGAAAGTTCAGTGTCCAAACCACAAGGCACCTTGTCCCCAGATGGGAGGATGTCCAGGACGACCTGGAGCCTGACTTGAGAGAGCTTCTGATGCGGAAGAAGAAAAGGAAAGAAGCGCCCACTCCCACTTTGGAACTAAGTGGTGCGCCACAATGTGTCAGGGTCCGAACACCTGACGGCCGGATAGTTTACAAATTATGAAGGTGCGTGGGACCCACCAATAGTATGCGAGGGGCTCCTGGAGGAGGGTCACAACATAAGAGTTTAGTATGCTGTGTGGCGTAGGAAAGTTCAGAGGAAGAAAGCGTCACGAAAAGTGAAAGAGAGATTGCAGTAGAAAAAGATGCGCAAGTGACAACAAAAGAAAAGCTAGAAGAGATTAACTTGGGCACGGACCCATAAAAGCGAAGACCAATTTCAATAAGTTCAAATTAATCATAAGAAGAAAAGGCAGAATTGATCCTGCTGTTGAAAGAATTTAGAGATGTCTTTGCATAGGACTACAACGAGATGCTTGGGCTAGACCTAGGGTTGGTGGTACATACGCTCAATGTAGATCCCGAGGCTAGGCCAGTGGCTCAACCTGCCAAAGTGTTTCATATCGAAATAGAAGAGCAAATAGTGAAAGAGGTGCAAAAGTTGCTAGCAGTTGGCTTCATCAAACCCATCCAACACTCACAATGGTTGTCCAACATCATACTAGTGAAGAAGAAGAATGGGCAGATACAATGTTGTGTTGATTTCAGAAATCTTAACCAAGTTTGCCCCAAAGATAAGTTCCCACTATTGAACATGGACCTGTTGATAGACTCGGCCGCAGGAAATGCCATGTTTTCCTTCATGGATGGGTTCAGTGGGTACAACCAAATTCGAATGGCACCAAAGAATGTGGAGAAAACTGCTTTCAGGACGTCCATATGAAATTTTTACTACATTGTGATGCACTTTGGGCTGAAAAATGCAGGTGCAACCTACCAGTGCACAATGATCGCTATATTTCATGACATGATGCACTGTGAACTAGAAGACTATGTGGATGACATAATGGTGAAATCAAAAAGGCGAGAAGATCATGTCAAAGTATTGAGAAAGGTATTTGAAAGGTGTAGACTTTTCAAGTTGAGAATGAACCCACTAAAGTGCACTTTCGAAGTGTTTGTTGGGAAATTCCTGAGGTTTCTGGTCCACAACAGAGGGATAGATGTAGACCCAGCTAAGACAGTGGCAATAGCGACCATAAAGCCACCAGCCATAGTTAAGGAATTAAAGAGTTTTCTGGGAAAAGTTTCCTATATCAAGAGATTCATCCTTGGTTTAGCACCAATCACTTCGGCTTTTACGAAGTTACTAAAGAAAGGACAAGACTTTGAGTGGGAGGAAGCACAACAGGCAGCTTTTTGGAAGCTGCTACAAATCATGATGAACCTTCACATAGTACAACCTCCAGTTCACAGGAAACCATTGCTACTTTACCTAGCTTTAAGCCCGTCTGCCATTGGAGCTTTGATAGCCCAAGAGGACGGAGGTGGTGTTGATCAGCCAGTCTATTACATAAGCCGCACCTTAAGGGATGCGGAGACCCGGTACCCCAGAGCGGAAAGGGTATGTCTGGCAATAGTTTATGTGCACAAAGATTACGCCATTATTTCCTGGCCTATGAGATACACTTAATGACGAAATCCCATGTGATTAAAGCTCTTCTCCGGCAACCCATTCTCTCTGGCAGAATATATCAGTGGTTATTACAATTGTCGCAATATGACTTGAAGGTGGGAACACCCAAGGCAGTTAAAAGTCATGCCATAGCAGATTTGTTGGCTCAATTTCCAGGAGAAGAGGAATTGCCACTAGACGATGAGGCACCCGAAGAGGTGGCTACGGTAGAAGTGGCCGAAGAACAGTGGGTCATGAAGTTCGATGGTTCCTCTATAGCAAACTTAGGAGGCACAGGGGTGGTCTTCCATCACAATGATGAAGAAACCGTGGCACTCTCATTCAAATTAGAGTTCCCATGTTCAAACAATACAGCAGAATATGAGGCCTATCTGACGGGGTTAGCAACAGCCCTCGAGATGGGTATCAAGCACTTAAAGGTGGTAGGCGACTCCAATCTGGTGGTCTACCAAGCTAAAGAGAGTTTTTCTTTAAAAGAACCAAGTCTGGCCTCGTACAGAACTCTGGCTCAGAAAATGGAGAAAAAGTTTTCCACATTTGAAACAGAGCACATTTAGAGGAGTGGGAATCGATACGCAGATGCGTTGGCCGCATTGGGCTCGCAGATAGCCTTCGAAGGGAATAGTACCAAAGTAGAGATCAACAAACAAAGAGAATCCATCGTTGAAATACTCTAGGAGAGGTTTCACAAGAAGCAAGGATGTGAAGAAGATTGGAGGGTTCCCATTAGGGAAGCCCTGTCGAGAGATGGAGACATGGTGGAATTGAAGACATTAAAGGACCATGTCCTGATGAAAGGGGAGTTGTATCGAAAAATGCCAGGAGAAATTTTGTCAAGATGCATGGGTCGTGAAGAGGCCAAAGAAAATTGAAGGAAGTGTATAGTAGAACTTGTGGGTTTTGCAGTGAGATCTGCCTGTACCGCAGGTTGTAGAGAGCGGGTTTTTATTGGCCAAACATGGGCAAGGATGTAGACCTGATCCAAACCCAGTGTGAGGCTTGCCACTTGACTGCAGACTAGGAAGAGAGCTATGTCGTGTTTGCCACTGAGGATTGGAGAAGGCCATTCATACAATACCTGACAGAAGGTGTCCTGCCACAAAAGCATAGCGAAAGGTATAAGCTCAGGAAGCTAGTGACTTGTTATTTCCTGCATGAAGGAGTTCTCTTCAAGAAGGGATACGATGGGGACCCATTATGATGTTTGGGTCCAGGAGAATCAGGCGAAATGCTAAAAGAGGTGCATGTAGGAGAGTGCGGAGAACACCAAGGGAAGAAAAAGCTATATTCGTGCATACTACAAATGAGCTTCTATTGGCTTATCATGAAAGGGGATATAGTAGAATTTGTGAAAAAGTGCCACAGCTGCCAAGTGCAAGCCAATTTGATACACAAGGTTTACATAGCATGGTCACTCCATGACCCTTTCACACTTATGGGCTTGATTTGGTAGGACCAGTTAACCCACCTTCCCACGGGTATACATGGATCCTTGTGGCTACAGAATATTTCACTAAATGGGCGGAGGCCATACCACTCCGCAAAGCCACCAGAGAGGCTGTGGCAAATTCCATTAAAGAAAATATAATTGTTCGATTTGGGGTGCCTCACAGAATCATAAGTGACAATGGTACTCCATTTGTCAATAGAGAGTTGAGGAAGATGTTGGAGTTTTATTTGGTGAAGCACCATCGGTCATCGCCTTATTACCCCAGAAGAATGGGCAAGCAGAAGCAACAAACAAAACTCTCATCAAGATCATCAGTAAGATGAACCAGGAGTACACTGGAGGATGGGTAACGCATCTGCCATATGCCTTTTGGGCTTACTGAAGCTCACCCAAATCTGCCACAGAATTTTCTGCCTTCTCCTTAGTTTATGGGACAGAGGTGATGAGCCCAGCAGAAGTAATGATACCTTCTTTGAGAGTTATGTAGGCATGAAGGAAAGAAAAAGAGAAAGAAGTCTTCACGGCAAAAAGGTGCGAGGACTTGGAGGGGTTGGATGAAAAGAGAGAGTAAGCCTAGAAGCATAGTCACAGATACAGGCAAAGAATGATCGAAACTTATAGTAGGACAATTAAAGAAAGGATGTTTGCAGAAGGACAACTCGTGTTAAGGACAGTAGACCATGTCAAGTGAGGTATGGCAGGACCATCTAAATTCTCATCAAAATGGGAGGGACCTTTCTTGGTAAGGGAAACGCATGGAAGTGGGTACTACCGCTTGGCCCAGATAGATGGAAAAGATTTAATGGACCTTATTAATGGCAAGTGGCTGAAACGCTATTATTTGTAGGAAATATTATGTAATTGTTCCTTTCTTTCATGTTTTTTTTTTTTTTTTTTTTTTTTTTTTCTCCAAGCGACCACCTTTGCAAGGGATAATGTCACAAGAAAGCAGTAGTACGTTTTATTTGAAATATTAGCAAAATATACTGTATCATAAAACATAGTAATGGCTATAGCAGATGAAGTGGGAGAAAATTGGAGGTGACAGATCCATTTAGATGGACTTGACCGTGCGAGACAAATGGGTTAATAGTAAACGGATTCGATGTAAACGAACCCAGGGTGGACGGATCAAAAGGCCACGTGGCACTCAACTAGTCATTATGTGGTCTCCAAGAAACCCTAAATGGAAACGACTTGCGTCTCAAGATTAATCCTAGTCCATAGAGTCCCAATATGAATAGAATTCTAACATGAAAAGGATTCTGGAAGATACGCGCATTGATGGAGATCTTCTCCTTAAGGAAAAGAATTGTGATGCAAGTAAAGGAGTTTGATTCTACACTATTATAAAAACTCGAAGACCTTCAGAAAAAAAGGTACGCATAATTCACCTCAGCTCTGGCACTTTAGAGTTGTGAGAAGTTTTAACTTAACCTTCGGAGGGTATTTGGCTGGCACCACACCGGTGCTCTCTGTTAGGTCTTCTCTTTTTATTGTGCAAGTATTGTTTCGAGCGTGCAAAGGCTGTGTGGCTCACTGGTGATTTTTTGGCATCATCAGTTGGCACCATTTATGGGGAAGTTCGCGATTTTGTAAGCCATATTATCGCCTTCCGGACAAAGAGTTGCATGGTACTTACTCGCTCAATGGCGACCACCACCAACAATCAAGGCGACGAACCGCGACCCACTGCCCTTGAGAGGCAAGTCCAAACCCTCATAGCAGCAGTGGAGTGCTTCACCAAACAGAATTATGACCTGGAGGAACAGCTGCGCCAGAAAAACACAGCGATGGATACCCAAGAGGAAGACCAAGAAGGCACCAACGCTGAGAGAAGGAGCTAAGAAGGCCCGGAAAGGAGTAATGCCCCGAGCAGGCCAGAGTAGCCAGACACGAGCAGGCCATCCGTCACCGATACGGTCTTGCCTCACATAGTCGCCGAGATGCAGATGATGAAGGAGCAGATGGATTTTATGATGAACGTCCTCAGAGGACGGGTGTCAAGCGACCTCGATGACTTAGTCCATCGAACAGATTCGCCATTCATCGCCTTTGTCACCTCATACCCCCTTCCACCAAAGTTTCGTATGTCGTAGGTGGAAAATTATGACGGATCCAAGGATCCCTTGGATCGCCTGGAGTCTTTCAAGACCATAATGCACCTACAAGGGGTACTAGATGAGATCATGTGCAGAGCCTTCCCCACCATGTTGAAGGGATCCGCAAGGATCTGGTTCAGCAGGCTGACGCCAAACTCCATTGGTACCTTTAAGGAGTTGAGCGCCCAGTTCGCCTCAC
Organism: Quercus tomentella; assembly: GCA_028535165.1. NCBI lineage: Eukaryota > Viridiplantae > Streptophyta > Magnoliopsida > Fagales > Fagaceae > Quercus > Quercus tomentella. Next base: position 40,954,164 of record JAPQVY010000100.1, on the reverse strand, counting down.
ACTTCATCGGGGGACACAGGTACAAGAAGTCTATTGCATGCCTAATGAACATTAAGCAACGGGAGGACAAGACGCTGAGGTCTTACATCACCCGTTTTAACAAAGAGGCTCTTTTGATCGATGAAGCCGACGATAAGATACTCGTGGTCGCGTTCACGAACGGACTACGAAAGGGTAAGTTCCTGTTTTCCTTATACAAGAACGACCTAAAAACTATGTTGAATGTGCTGTACAGGGCAACCAAGTACATGAACGCGGAAGATGCATTGCTGGCCCGAGAAGAGAGGCCTAAGAAGAGAGAAAGACAGGAAGACATACGGCAGGACAGAGGACCAAAGATGGCGAGGACAGGAGAACGACGGGAGGACAGGCACCCAAAACCCCCCACGGGGAAATTCACGAGTTTCACCCTGCTGATTGCCCTGATCGACCAAGTCTTGATGTAGATTAAGGATGAAGGAGCCCTGACCTTTCCAGGCAAGCTGAAGGGAGACCCTAATAAGAGGTCTAGAGGAAAGCTGCAGAGGTTCGTCAGCAAGGAGAGGGCAGACCCACCCCAAGAACAGGCTCCCCGATGGGAGAATGAGCATCCTAGGCCACCTATAGGGGATATAAGAATGATTGTAGGGGGCACGATGGCTATTGGGTCGTCCAAAAAGGCTAGGAAAACTTACCTCAGGATGGTTTAGAACGTCCAGCTGACAGGTTCCATACTAAAGATAGCACGGATGGACAACCCCATCATTGGATTCTCGGAAGAAGATGCTTGACGTCTTCACCACCCGCATGATGATGCACTTGTCATCAGCATACGAGTGGGAGATTACAATACGCACCTGGTTCTGGTCGACAATAGCAACTCAACTGACATCCTTTACTACCCAGCATTCCAACAGACGAGGATTGATAGAGAGCGATTGATTTTGACAAATGCTCCGCTCGTTGGATTCGGAGGAACACGGGTGTTCCCTCTTGGGTCAGTCACATTATCAGTAATGGTGGGCGACTATCCCCAGCAGATCACCAAGGACGTAACCTTCCTTGTGGTCGACTGCTCGTCCGCTTACAACGCCATCATAGGATGACCCACACTCAATTCATGGAAGGCTGTAACATCAACCTACCACTTAATGATCAAGTTCCCTACAGATTACGGAGTAGGGGAACTGCGCGGAAGTCAAGTAGTTGCGCATGAATGCTACTTAGCTATGATAGAGATGGATGACCACCTCCAGGCCATGAACATAGAAGAGCAACAGACAATAGCAAAGCCGGTAGAAGAACTAGAAGAAGTGACCTTTGATGACTCGAGGCCCGAGCGGACGACTATAATGGGTACCTTGGCTAGTCAGCCAGTATGTCAAACGCTCACGACGTTTCTAAGAGAAAATCAGGACGTATTTGCCTGGAGTCATGAGGACGTGCCAAGGATTGACCCTTCAATCATAGTTCATAGGTTGAATGTGTCGCCCTCATTCTCTCCCGTCCGACAGAAACAACGAGTGTTCACTCAGGAGCGAGACAAAGCCATAGCTGAGGAGGTTCAGAAGTTACTGGAAGCAGATTTCATTCAGGAAGTGTACTACCCTGATTGTTTGGCAAACGTGGTTATGGTCAAAAATTCCAATGGAAAGTGGAGGATGTGCGTAGATTTCACGGACCTCAATAGAGCCTGCCCTAAGGATAGTTACCCGCTACCACGGATAGACACCTTGGTAGACTCAACCGCGAGACACCAGATTCTCAGCTTCATGGATGGGTTTTCAGGCTACAACCAAATCAAAATTGAGGAGGCTAATCAAGAGAAGACTTCTTTTGTTACCAGCCAGGGACTTTTCTACTACAAAGTGATGCCATTCGGACTTAAGAACGCAGGGGCAACGTACCAGAGATTAATGAACAAGATGTTTGCACACCAGATTGGGAGAAATGTGCAAGTTTATGTAGACAACATGCTGGTGAAAAGCTTACGAGAAGACGATCACTTGAGCGATCTCCAAAAGACCTTTGACACCCTCCGGGCATACAACATGAAATTAAATCCGAATAAATGTACGTTCGGGGTTACTACGGGGAAGTTCCTAGAATTCATGGTATCCCAAAGGGGTATTGAGGTCAATCTAGAGAAAATATAGGCTATAATGGAGCTAGCCCCACCGAAGACGGCGAAGGAGGTACAAAGCCTAAATGACAAAATAGCAGCACTAGACAGGTTCGTCTCAAGGGCGATGGATAAATGCCTACCCTTCTTTCGCACATTGAAGAGATCGTTTGAGTGGACGGACCAGTGCCAGCAAGTATTTGAAAATCTAAAGTTGTATCTTTTGTCTTCTCCATTACTCAGCCCATCCAAGCCAGAAGAAGAGCTCTATCTGTACTTGGCCGTTTCACAGGCAGCTGTCAGCGCGGCTTTGGTAAGAGAAGAGGATAGGTTGCAGAGACCCGTTTACTTTACAAGCCGAGCATTTTGAGGAGCAGAAGAAAGGTAACCCCAGATGGAAAAGCTGACTTTCGCATTGGTGACTGCAGCACAAAAACTCAAGCTGTATTTTCAAGCACATACTATTGTTGTCCTGACGGATAAGCCTCTGAAAAGAGCTATGAGTAGCCCCGAGGCTGCGGGATGGATGGCGTTATGGGCAGTTGAGCTAAATGAGTTTAATATACAGTACCATCCACACACAGCTCTTAAGGGACAGGTGGTTGCTGACTTCATCGATGAATTCACCCTCATGGAAAGCTAGGGGGCAGAAGAGATCCTGCAATAGAGCATCCATATGGATGGATCCTCCAATAAGCAAGCAGGAGGTGCCGGCGTAGTACTCCACACTCTGGAGGGAGATAGGATCGACTGCATGATCCGCCTGGACTTTCCTACGATTAATAATGAAGCAGAATACAAAACTCTGATTGCAGGACTGGACCTCATGAAAGCAGCAGGGGCTAAAAACATGATCGTATACCGTGATTCCCAAGTCGCAACTAGTCAAGTTAATGGCAGCTACGAGTGCAAGAATGAAAGGATGAAGAAGTACCCTGAGGAGGTGAAGGGTCGAATTGGCAGCCTCCAAGTCAGATTCGTCCAAATCCTAAGGGAGGAGAACGAATGTGCTGATCGACTGGCTAAGGCTGCCTCAACCGAACATATGCTCGTCCCCAATCAGGTATTATCTTTTGTCCAAGTCTCATCACTTATAGATGATGGTGCGACTATGCAAGAGGTAGGTTCTGAAAGCAACTGGACCACGCCATTAGTCTCCTACCTAAGGAACGGCATGTTGTCGGACGAGAAAGACACCGCAAGGAAACTAAAGGTCCAAGCGTCCCGATTTGTTCTAATAAAGGACGTCTTGTACAAAAGAGGCTTCTCCCGCCCGTACCTAAGGTGTTTAGGCCCCGAGGAAGTGGAGTGCGTCATGAGAGAAGTTCATGAGGGGATCTACGGAAACCACTCGGGAGCACGATCATTAGTGCACAAGCTAATTCGAGCGGGATATTATTGGCCCACCATGCAGAAGGACGCGCAAGCTTATGTCAAAGCCTGTGACAAGTGTCAAAGGTTCAGCAATGCCATCAAACAACCATCCGAGGAACTCACCCCTATGATGGCCCCATGGCTATTCGCCCAAGGGGGATTAGATATCATGGGTTCCTTCCCAACAGTGATCAGACAGCTGAAGTTCCTGTTAGTTGGCATTAATTATTTCACGAAATGGGTTGAAGCAGAAGCCTTATCCACCATCATAGAAAAGAATATATGGAGCTTCGTATGGAAGAACATAGTTTGTAGATATGGTATACCTAGAGTGCTTGTTTCAGACAACGGAAAGCAGTTTGACAACAACGCGTTCAGAGACTTCTTCTCACAACTAGGGATCAGGAACCGCTACTTGTCGCCCACCCACCCACAGGCCAACGGATAGGTTGAAGTCATGAATCGATCCTTGCTTAAAATTATCAAGACTCGGCTTGAGGGGGTAAAGGGTATATGGACTGGGGAGTTGCCGAGCATACTATGGGCTTATAGAATGACAGTTAGAACACCTACAGGAGAGACGTCGTTTCGGATAGCATATGGAAGCGAGGCGGTCATCCCAGCCGAAGTCAGACTCACAAGGTACAGGGTGGACAATCATAACGAAGGGAGGAACGACGTGGCTATGCGTCTACAGCTAGATTTACTGGACAAGGTCAAGATAATAGCTGAACAAAGACTCACGTGTTATCAGGACCTCATGGCCAAACACTACAACTCCAGGGTCAAACACAGAGACTTCCAGGTTGGAGACCTCGTCTTGAGGAAGGTAATGGGTGCCGCCCGAGACCCTGCCCAAGGGAAGCTCGGCCCCAATTGGGAAGGACCTTACAAAATCATGTCATGGAAAAGGAAAGGCACCTACCACCTTGAGACACTAGACGGACTAAAGTTGCACCACCCATGGAACACAGAGCATCTAAAAAAGTACTATCAGTAGTAGGCCACTAGCAGCAGACGAGCAACGACACTCCTCATTTCCAATTTATTTCTTTATAGTTTAGTTTCTATTTTCTTTCCTTTTTAGCCCAAGGGCAATTTTTCAAGTTTTTTATTTTTCAAGAACAATTTCTATGCATGAATTACAATTATAATAAGAGGAGTTACCCAGAATCGCCCACATGTTATATTCCTACACATTTAGTCCACAAAGTGGACGGATTTAAATTATAAAATCCACAAAGTAGACAACGAATTCAAACTTTGAAATCCACAAAGTGGATGGATTCCATTTATAAATTCAAAATATAAGTCCATATAGTGGACGGATCCAACTTGAGGTTAGATCAATGTTGCCAGTCCACAAGTGGATGGACTCATCCTAAAGGATGATAACTGTATAAGTCCATATAGTGGACGGATCCAACTTAAGGTTAGATTAATATTGCCAGTCCACAAGTGGACGGACTCATCCTAAAGGATGATAACTGTATAATTCCATATAGTGGACGGATTTCACTTAAGGTTGGATTAAAGTTGCCAGTCCACAAGTGGACAGACTCATCTTAAAGGATTTTAACAATAAAGTCCATATAATGGACGAATATAACTTAAGGTTGGATTAATGTTACTAGTCCATGAATGGACGGACTCATCCTAAAGGATGAAAATTACAAGGTCCATTTAGTGGACGGACCCAACTTAAATTGATTCACCTCACTAATCCGCAAGTGAACGGGCTCCTTGAATAGGATAACTATAAGATCCCTATAGTGGATGGGTTCAACGCAAAGTTGACACTGCACATTCATCAGAGGACGGATCCATCTAAACGATGGTTTTATTTAATCACAGACTACATGTTTAAAGTCATAAAAGTAGACGGATAAGTAAATACTACTTAAAGCCTTGAAAGGGAAATGTTCAATAACGGCTAAAATAAAACATAAGCTGTTCTCCAATATCTTTACAAACCACAAAAAAAAAAAAAAAAAAAAAAAACTACGCTATCTGGGCAGGAGTTTCATTCTTCTCTTCAGGGTGACGGGCCTGATCAGCATCTGGGTTTGCTTGGATGTTAACAACATCTCCTCCGTCACCATGAGGATCGTTGGCCAGGGTATCATCAGTAAAAAGTTCGTCTGTACTCTCGGAGTGGACAGGCTGAACTGAGGTTTGGTCCTGGGTGTTGATATTGACATGAGATACGTCCAGATCAGGATAAGAAGTCTTGACTTGACGAAGGGCGTCGTCAAAACCCTCAGCAAATGAGCCTCCAAGCTCTGCCAGAAGGGCGTCGGAGTCACGGTACTTTCGTACAGCTTCTTCCTTCGCCTGACGGAGCCGGTCCTTGGCATCACGGATTTCCTTTTCCTTGTCTTACAGGACCTGCTTTAGTTGCTCTATCATCTTCTCAAACTCATCCCTGGCTTGCTCCACCAAGGCAAACTTCTTTTCCTAGACTAACTTCCAGGCCCTCAGCTCATTCAACTCATCCTCCGACAACCTCGCCTTCTCCCGTATATGGTCCAACGTCGTCTCATGGTTGAGGCAACGACCCATCAACCCCTTCATCATAAGCATTGCCTGAAGACGGATGAGTTACTAACAGGAAAGTTGACGAAAAGGAAAAAGTTAAAAGTAGATGGTTGCGAAATTACCTGAGTAATGCAAAAAAGACCCGTCTCCCCCATAGCCTTGGTTGCGTGGTTGCTCAAGTCCTCATAATCGTCAACCGTTATGATGGACGAAAGTTGCTCCAACGCATACTTTGAGTCCTCACGGAGGAGGACGGGCGCTTTTTTAGCAGAAGGATCAGGACCCGTCATTAGTCCTTTACCCTTTCCAAGGCCGGGTTTAGTGACCATCTTCTTGCCCTTAGCCTCCAACCCCACGACGGGTTCAGGGAAAATTTTAGGCTTCTTAGGGGGGTGACGGTCACTCTTCTTCGGTTGTTTCCTCTTGGAGGACGGGTTGGCTAAACCCGGCCCCTTAGAGGTCTGACCCCCTTGCTGTTTTTGCATAGCAGCATGTTGCTTAATGTAGGCTCTCCTCTTGGCAGCATCCATTTCTAAAACAAAGCAGACGGACGGATATTTAGGATAAAATTAAAAACAAAGAAACCAAGGTTTGGATGACAGACTTATGTTGGCGGACTTGTGCGTCGTATCGACGGGCGGCTATGGTTGGCTCTAGACTGTCACAGTACCATTGGAGAGTGTCTAGCGTGACCAACTTTGCCCACGTCCTTTCCTCAAGCTTGGTTTTGCTAAAAATCCTTTCCAAAAAACTCCACTCTTCTAGGGAAACTTGTGGACGGTCCCGAACTGTAAAAGAAGACGGTTAGTGGCATATCAATTAAAAATTAGACTAAATATGACCGGATTTATACTAGACGAGGGTAGTATGTCCTATGTTTTGTTGACGGGCATGTGATCAGTGTCACCAGGATGACACATCCATTCGTCACCCTCTATGAAAAAATACCGACTCTTCCAGTTCTTGTTGGAGTCGGGGGTCTCACATACAAGCCTCAACAACGGGCTACTAGGAACAAAGCTATATATGCCTTTTAACTGAGCAATCTCATCTGGATGGTAACAGTGAAAGAATTCTTTCACCGTCAGCCTTCGTGCTCCGTCAGACATGGCCCCGTATAAGACCTCCACGCCGAGGAAGACCCTCCAGGCATTAGGGGAGATTTGGGTGATGGCCAAACCTAGATACTGAAGGAGTTAACGGTGAAGTGAACTTAGGGGGAATCTGAGCCCTGCCTTCAGCATCTACTCATAGACCCCGACCCCTTCAACGCCCTCGTAGTAGCACTTTTCTGACATATAGGGTAGACGGAGTGGTATGTTGACGGGGATTTGGTACTTCTCCCTAAGTGTTTTAAAGTGAGATTCCTTAATTGTGGAGGTAAAGTCATTGATCATCCATATGGGTAACATGATGAACACTCGAAGTCCATCAGGACCCACGACGGATTGAACTGGGGGCGCAGCATAATCCAGGCCTTTACTAGAGTCATTCTCTGGCCTTTTCATCTCTAAACCCTCATCCCTTAAGGAAGAAGAACTGGTTGACGGACTCCTTTCTTCACTCGGACTGTCAGGGTCTTTATGATCTAACGGGTACACTTTATCATAGCCCGCCCTGTCGCGGACAAACGACTAGTTACTCGGCGCACTAGACATGACCTACACGTGACGGTAAGTCCTAAGACTCTGGTGGGTCTATAATAGATGACGCTAGTACAAAGTCTAAAAATAAAAAAGTGCATAAGAATTTTTTAAGTAGAGGGAAAAGAATGCTTACCAGGTTGGACGGTAAAGAGGTGTTGATGACGGATGAAACAACTGAATGGTATGTTCGTTTGACAATAATGATGGGTGCGCTTTGATTGTAGATTTTAGTAGAAAGTAAAGGAATGAGAGGAAAGGAGTTTGGTTTATATAGAGGGAATGGCACGAAAGACGAAGGGGCACTTCGATCCAAGTGAGCGACCATTCAGTAAATGCCACATGTCCTTCGTCATTAATGATCTTGTGCTAGCCTGTCAAGGCTAGGGGTGTTCCTTAAGAGGACGGATTGAACCGTCACCCCACAGGTCCTTCCACTCAGAGATCATGAACCTATGGGGTGAGGGGGCTATTGAAGAGGGAGAAAATTGGAGGTGACGGATCCATTTAGATGGACTTGACTGTGCGAGAAAAATGGGCTAATAGTAAACGGATCCAATGTAAACAGACCCAAGGTGGACGGATCAAAAGACCACATGGCACTCAACTAGTCATTATGTGGTCTCCAAGAAACCCTAAATGGAAACGACTTGCGTCTCAAGATTAACCCTAGTCCATAGAGTCCTAATATGAATAGAATTCTAACATGAAGAGGATTCTAGAAGATACGCGCATTGATGGAGATCTTCTCCTTAAGGAAAAGACTTGTGACGCAAGCAAAGAAGTTTGATTTTACACTACTATAAAAACCCAAAGACCCTCAAAAAAAAGGTACGCATAATTCACCCCAACTCTGGCACTCTAGAGTTGTGAGAAGTTCTAACTTGACCTTTGGAGGGTATTTGGCCGGTACCACACCGGTGCTCTCTGTTAGGTTTTCTCTTTTTGTTGTGCAGGTATTGTTTCGAGCATGCAAAGGCTGTGTGGCTCACTGGTGATTTTTCGGCATCATCTACAGATGTAGCATAATAGATTACAAACCCAAAATGTATAAGTCATACCAGACTTATCAAATAAGTGCTAGAGAAAAATAAAGTGTACTATGTGGAGAGAAAAGAAAAAAGAAAAAAGTAAACATGGGGAAAGGAAATGAAGCTACATAACGGGTAATAGTCCAATCAAAGGCTTGAAATAAGAGTCTGATCCTCAAAGCGGTTGGAGCCAATAACACCAGAAAGAAGATGCTCGCGACGCGCCTCTAAGTCTGCCACCTACTTCTTTAAACTCTTGATGCGAGCATCAGGTTGAACCTTCTTCGTAAAGAAGGCTCGAGCAATCTCTCGCAGGTGATCCAACAGGAACTCCACAGTAAACCCGACCCTGATCAACTCCTAAACCGTAGCCCTCCACTGCAAAATCCACTCAGCAGACATGGTGTCGATAAGGTTATGCTTGATGTCACTCATCATGCTCCCCAATAACTTGAGGAAGTGCTCCCTCGCAGAACAACCAAAGAGGAACCCCTGCATGAAATCTCCATGGCTACTATAGATCGCCTTCAAGTGGGTGATGCACTCCTCAGGAACCCGGAAGCCATGAAAGTCAACATAAGGAGCTCCAGCACCCCAAAATTTCACAGGGTCAAGGTCATTGTTCTCAGCTTGGTCAAATCGGGAAAATAAGGTAGCGGCCTCGCTCACAGGGTCAGGAACGGTAGCTGAACTGCTGCCAACCTCAAACCAAGAGGTTGAAGCCATCTTAGCGGGAGAATGTAGACACCACATTTTGTATCCCTTACGACTCAAGCCATTGTTCCCTGATGATGCTCGAACTCTAAGGCCCAAGGCCAGTTTAGAGTCCAATCAAATATTAAGTTGACTTGAGGAGTGTTAAAATGGAAAATATAACCTTTTAAATGAGCAAAAATCTATTTTTGGAAAATTAAATGACCAAAGTGGCCCTTGGCCTACATAGGTGAGTCACGACCTGCGTAGTCAAGCTAAAGCATGCGTACGCAGGCATGTTCTTGCGTTCGCAGGCACATTCTTGCGTACACAGCTAGAGTTTCAGAAGCATATGAAATGTAAGTTTTCTGCAATAATGGCTGAGGTTTGGAACGAATCCCACATCGTTTGGGAGTCGTTCCAAACCCCATTTTTTCAACTATAAAAAACCTTACATGGTATATTTTCAAAACACACAGAAATCCCATGAGAAATACCTAAGATTCACTAGAAAATAGTGAATCAAAAGGGAGTTTTTCACAAAACACCCTTAAGTCTTTTTTATTTGATTGGGGCCTTTTTTGGTCCTAATCCTTTGAGTTTAAGATTACTAATTACTATTTCATTGAATTGTGATAGATTTGACTGAAGAGAACGGTAAAAAATCAAGCTTAAGAGCTTTTACTTTAAGGTATGCTTTAAAAACTTTTCTTTTTCTCTTATGCTTTAACCTGTTTCTTTTGCTTAGTTTATGTTTACATTTGTTTGTTTAGGTTAGTTTTAGGTTTTCTTTCTATCTTTAAGCATGATAGGTTGCTAGATTTTACGTTTTTGGTTTCTGCTCTGTTTCTGTGTTGATTAGGGTTTTTGGGTAAGGATCTGCGTACGCATGATCTAGCCTGCGCACGCAGGCTAAACTCATGCGTACGTAGACCTGTTCTAGTGTGCGTCATGCCGTTACCTAGAAAACCCTAATTCTTTGTTTGTTTTGTTCTGCCTTCACATGTTTTTCTGTATAAGCCTCTTTTCCATATGTTTCAAACCCCCATGACCGTTTGTTTGTGTTGGGAGGACCATAATTTGACTCTCTACAACTACTCTAAAAATAGGCTCGCGTGGTGTGATGTCGAATGCCATAAAAGATTTGAGTGTGTCTTCCTCACCACCAATTAGTTTTGAGGTAGAATGGCACAGCTCATAGTCTGACAAATGGTATCAGAGCCAAGGTCATGGGTTTGAGTCATGGGAGTGTCATTGTGAGGGATGGATGGTTGGGGGGACCACAATTTGACTCCCTACAACTACTCTAAAAACAGGCCTGCATGGTGTGATGTCGAATGCCATAAAAGATTTGAGTGTATCTTCCTTATCACCAATTGGTTTTGAGGTGGAATGGCATAGCTCACGGTCCAACAGTTTGCCTTTTAACATGGTTGTTGTTATCACATGTTTAGATTAGGGTTTAGGTTAGGGTTTTCTTAAGTTTTAATGCTATGCCATTCATTCACATGTTCATGCATTGATGCCATAATGCTGTGTTGCTGAGAGTTAAGTAAATGGTAACTCATACATTAACAATGTTCATGCATTTGTGTTAGGGTTTTTAGATGTATGATTAGGGTTTCTAATGTGTTAACATTTTGTTTTTGATATGTTTTGTTTGATGATGTGCTTGCTACCACGTTTAAGTTGTTGTTTTGTTTTAGATTAATGCTAGGGTTTTCCTTTATATGTTTGGCTCTCTTTTGTTTGGATAGATGGATAAGTATGTGTTTAAGGTTAAAGATGCCATGTTGTTTGCTAGATGCATGTTAGTGTGTGTGTGTGAGTCTAAAATACAAGTATTTAAATGGTTTTTAATAGGGTTAAGATATAGGACATAATGATAGGAGGCCAACCTTAAGGTTGGAAGATTTTGGGTGACTAACACCTTCCCAAGAGCGTACCTAAACTCTAGTAGTAAGATCAAAGGTCCTTCCTCAAAAGGACACTATATTCATGGTTCCTAGACCATATAACTAGGTGATAACTCCAATTTTAGTTTTCCCTTTCCTTTGCGCCCACAGAGACGGACCTGAAAAGGGACACAAGGTACAACATGAGTTTGTAAGGAATAAACAATGTGAAGAAATGAATATAATAATGGAGGTCTTAATTAAGGAAAGCATGAGGGAAAGGAAATTACCAGGGCCCACAGGAATGGGGGCTACGGGTGCAGCAAAAATAGGGGCTGTGGGTATCGTGGGGCTTGCTGCAGTCTTAGGCTCCTTGGGTATGTTTGTAGCTACGAGGATGACATGCAAAGTGATTAGAGAGATATACTGGGAAATGACAGAAAGAGAAGAAAAAGAAGATTTGTAAAGGATGAAAGACACATACACATAGCCTCGACCTCTTACTTGCCGCCATTGGTGTCCTCATCAAAATCAGAAACTCTTGTCTTCATGACGGGTTCATCCTCGGAGTCCTCAAGGACCTCCTTCGACCCCTCGCCAGAAGACAAATCTGCATCAAGCCCTCAGGTGGCGGAGCTAGGGATGGAAGATGGAGTGACTACCAAGGAAGAACCATCCTTCACGGCTTGGGAAAGGGCGATGAAGGGATCGTTGGCAAAAATGACTAGAGGGGTAGCAGGAGAAGCACTCCTGGTTTGGGATTGTAGACATCGCATTTTGTACTTTTTACGACTCGGGCCCCCGTTCCCCAATGATGCTTGAACTCTAAGGCCCAAGGCCAGTTTAGAGCCTAATTAGATATTAAATTGACTTGAAGAGTGTCAAAATGGAAAATATAACCTTTTAAATGAGCAAAAATCTATTTTTGGAAAATTAAATGACCAAAGTGGCCATCGGCTTACGTATGTGAGTCATGGCTTGTGTACGTGAGTTAAAGCATACGTGCGTAGACACATTCTTGCGTACGTAGCTAGGGTTTCAGAAGCATATGAAAGACAAGTTTTTTGCAATAATGTCTGAGGTTTGGAATGAATCCCACATCGTTTAGGAGTCGTTCCAAATCCCATTTTTTTTAATTATAAAAAGCCTTACATGGTATATTTTCAAAACACACAGAAATTCCACGGGAAAAACCTAAGATTCACTAGAAAATAGTGAATCAAAATGGAGTTTTTCACAAAACACCCTTAAGTCTTTTTTATTTGATTGGGACATTTTCTGGCCCCAATCCTTTGAGTTTAAGATTACTAATCACTATTTTATTGAATTGTGATAGATTTGAGTGAAGGGAACGGCCAAAAATCAAGCCTAGGAGCTTTTGCTTTAAGGTATTCTTTTGAACTTTCCTTTTTCTTTTCTACCTTTAATCTGTTTCTTTGTTTAGTTTATGTTTATATATGTTTGTCTAGGTTAGTTTTAGGTTTTCTTCATGTTTTTAAGCATGTTAGGTTGCTAGATTTACGTTTTTCTTTTTTGTTTGGCTTCTGCTCTGTTTCTGTGTTAATTAGGTTTTCTAGGTAAGGATCTACGTACGCATGATCTAGCCTATGCACGCAGGCTGAATTCATGCGTACGCAGACCTGTTCTAGCATGCGTGATGCCGTTACCTAGAAACCCTAATTTTTTGTTTGTTTTGTTTCTGCATTCACATGTTTGTTCTGTGTAGCCTTTTTTTCATATGTTTTAAACCCCATAACTGTTTGTTCATCTTTTAACATGTTTGTTGTTATCACATGTTTAGATTAGGGTTTCTTAGTTTTAATGCCATTCATTCACATGTTCATGCATTGATGCCATAGGTGCTGTGCTGCTGAGAGGTAAGTGAAAGGTAAGTCATACATTAGCAATGTCTATGCATTTGTGTTAGGGTTTCACTTTGATGATATATGATGGAACATGCTTAGATGTATGATTAGGGTTTGTGATATGTTTGCCTTGCTATCATGACATGCTTACTGCCTTGTCCTAGATGTATGATAGGGTTTTTTTTTTTTTTTTTTTTTTTTTTTTTTTTTTTTTTTTTCATATGTTAGATGAATGCTAGGGTTTCCTTTGTGTTTGGCTCTCTTTTTTCTTTAAGGATGGATATGTGTTTTGGGATGAATTATGCCATGATTGTATGCTTAGATGTATGCTAGCGTGTGTGTGAGAATAGATGCAAGTGTTGAACATATTTTTAATAAGATTAGGACATAAGACATAATGATGGGAGGCCAACCTTAGGGGTGGGTGATCTTGGGTGCCTAACATCTTCCCAAGAGCGTATCTAAACTCTGAACCCATACTTTGGTAGTAAGACCAAATGTCCTTCCTCGAATAGACACTATATTCATGGTTCCTATACCATATAACTAGGTGGCAACTCCAACACTTCTTTCCCTTGCGCCCACAGGGAAACACTTGTGGGAGTGACTTCCTTTTGAGGAGTAGGGATCTCAGCAGGAATAGGAGCAGACTCACCACTAACAGCCCTCACGGCCTGGGTACTCTCCTCGGCAGGAATGGGTTCGGATGGAGGAACTAGAGCTTCAGTAGGAGCTCCCTGTGCAGCAGCTATAGAAGTAGAGGCCATGGCCTCAGCTAAGACATCTGCCCCATCAAAGAAGCCCTCTATGGGTGTGCCTATAGTAGTAGGAGCCTTCTCACTCGTGGGGTAATAAACAAAAAGGGGCTCGGGATCAACCTAAAGAAAAAAGTGTTAAGGCAGAGAAGGGATAAATAAACATGCAAGAGAGAGAAGAGAGAGAAAGCACATGACAATATGTGGTAATGAAGATGCATGCAAAGGAAAGATGTGTACCTCAAACTTGGGCTCATCAAGCAATATAGGGCGAGTGGCCATGGTGTCCTCCTTGTGCTTAGACTGCCAAGGAAGAAGAAAAAAAAAGGAGAGGAACAAATATACATACGGAGTTAGCCGTAGGAAAGCCCCACGAACAATTAAAATAGAGAAAGGATGAAGTTTAGAGATAACTACTCTCCTCTCGGCAGTGGCAGATGGGGCTGGTAGAGATTTTTTTCTTTTACTACCACGAGTCCTGCTGGAAGGAGGAGCATCCATGGATGGCCTTGGAGTGGAGGGCTTGGGCTTACTTGCAATAGAACGCCTACTGGAATGGGTACGAGCAGAAGGAGGAGGAGAGCTCTCAAGGACTATGTTGTCGATGAGAGGAAGGCCACCCCCATATGGAACAAGGTCAAAACAAGTCTTAGAGGAGTCATCCCCTCTCTTGGCAAATTTAGGCTTGGCGGTTCGAGACACTAAACCCTTCTTTGCAGGCATAGGAAGGTTCACCACCTTCACCTTCTTCTCCTAACCCAGAGATACTCACCAGCATATAGATACCACCCCTTCTCCTTTTCTTGCCACTCAAATATGGCAAACCTGCTTTGCTTCCTAGCGTATGCCACCATGGACTTAGTGGGAAGCAACAACTGTAGGTTGGCAGAAATAATGGCATGAAGACCTTCAGGAGGAATAAGGGAAAAACCACGGCCACCTAACAACTCTTGGCCAAAAGAAGTCATCACGGCCTGCCAATACCCATGCATCAAAGCAGTACAAAGGCTCTCTTTTTGTAAGCTCAGAATGGTGACTGCTGTGAAGTGCTTACTCCAAAACTCAAAAGCACTAGGGTAGAGGAAAGACTGAACGAAAGTAGTAGACTCCAAGATGGCAGTAAAATCATCAGGTATATCCTGATCCAGCCCAAACTGCCTCCTCTCCCTGTTGGTAGAATAATGAACAAAACAGATGCCCTCATCGGCCAAATAAGGCAACCACCCAGCATTGGTGGCTACTAAGTACGTGATCCCCCTCTCATCAAAAGCAGTCAACGGGGTGGTGGTCCTAGCAGTGGCCATAAAGGGACTTATGGCCGAATCAGCACAAGTAAACCCACTACCTAAATCTCTGTAAGCCTTCCAAGAAAAACCAACTCCCTTGTCAAAGAATTCAACGGCAAGATGCCCAAACGGCTTTAACCCAACCCACCCCAACGGTAAGCCAACAGAAAATCAGAAGCAAAACGACCATAGAAATCAGTAATCACCTTCAGACAAGGCCGATACTTCTCTTTGGCAAAACGAATAGACTTGCACTTAGCAACGTTCCCATAGTAGGTGTTGCAATATGGTACTGTGGGCAGAGGTAGTAACTATGTGGTAGGAACCTGCCTGCCTCTCATCACCTTACAGAATATCCAACAACACGTAAAAATGATCCAGAAACATAGGGGCCAATGGCAGACTCACCCCAGTAGAAATCTTTATGGCTAACCGAAAGTAAAGAGGTTTTACGACATAATGTGGGTGAGAGCCAAAGATAAACTTACAAAGCCAAAACGCAATGAGGGTTGCACAAAGGCTGACGTTGAAGCCTTGGAGAAAGCCCTAACCCAATGGGACAACTTCGCGTTTCCACTCATCCCTTTCCTTAACTTGGCTTCCACTGTCTCCTCCTCGGCAGAAAGCTCGATATCACTCGGGTCCGTATTACCAAGAATAGGTTGCAACAGTTGGTTTGCCACATTCTCCAAGGTCATGGTGATGTCGCCGCAAGAAAGGAAGAAGGTATGGGTGGCGTTGCACCACCGGCGGACCAATAGAGGAGGTTGAATAAGTCTCGATAGTTGGACAAGCACTGGGATGAAACGATGGCCTTCAACACACTGGCCTGCTATAACGCCGCCATGAAACCCACGTTGAACAACTCCTTGTCCACCCACTCTTTCCAACCCAAAGAAGTGCCTGACCCAAATTCGAAGAGAATGGGCATAGGAAGTGAGGTCCCTTGATGGATATCAAGATCGGGAATGGTGGAAGCCAAAGGGGCCCAAGAAACCTCCATGTCACGGCGGCAAATGGAAAGCCACACACGGCTCGGCGACGGAGGTGAATAGTCATCGAGCACCACTAGGAAGTGGATGTGAGTGTCTTACCATGGGTCGATGAGGAGAGGACACTCACTATCCAGATTGCGACCCCCTTCCTCCTCCTTGGAATGGTCTGATTCTGAATGGGGAGCCTCTTCACCCACTGCCTTGGCAGGTGGATCATTGGTGGCGACCTCTTTCCCCTTTTGGCTGGAAGTGCCTTCACCTTTCGCCGGCGACTTGATGGGTTGTTTGAATGGAGAAGATGGATAGTCAAGTTTTGGGAAAGATGGCACGGTGAAGAGAAAGGAAGAAGAAAAGAGTTACGAAAGAATGATGGGAAAGGGAAAAGTCCAAGGACTAAAGACAATAAAAGTGACGTGAAAGGAGGCAACAGGTCAGCCGTCAAAAGAAGCATCGTATTAATGAAGCAGAAGTTGTGTTCTAAAATAACTGTTAAACTAGAAAATTTGAAGAGACAATCTTGTTCATGGCAAGAAAGGAAATAAGGCGAGACCCATTGTTCAAAAATCTTGCGAAAAAAAAAAGGAAGAAAAGAAATTTTTTTCAAGTATTCGCATATGAATTGCAGGATGCTCAAGGGGCTGAATGTTGATGCCCACTTTTGACAAAAGGCCCAATGGTAGAAGAAGCCTAACAATATGAAGAAAATGGGGAGAGAAATAGTAAAGTAAAGACCAGCAAGTCGAAATGGCAGGAATAATGGTCAGTAGGCTTATAAAAATAGTAAGTGACAAAGAAGAAGCAAATGGCCGAGGAAGCCCAATGAATGAAGTAGTAAATCCATGGGAATAATAAGAGGTAAAGAAGAAGTAAATGGGTCGGGGATAGGAATGGCAACGGGTCGGGTTTGGGCCGAGTTTTTTAATACCCGGACCCGACCCGTGGGTCTTTCTCTATTACCCGGACCTGGCCCATTTAATAAACGGGTCTTTTTTTTAGACCCAGACACATCCCGTCGGGTCTCCGCGGGCCCCGTCTAGTCCAGCCACTTCTGGGCCTAATCCGGGGCAGGGCCAATCCAACCCAATCTTATTAAAAAAAAAAAAAAAAAAAACCCAAACCCAAACACAAAACAATCAACATTGTTATCAATCTTACTGAAATGAGATTCTTAGACAAAAAATAAATAATAAATAAACACAAAAAATAGAAGAAACTAAACTCCATTTATCATTTATGGACCAATCCTTCACCAAAATTGGTTGTGATAATGGCTTTGATTTCATCACCAAAAGCAAAGTAACCTAGAGCTCCAAATCCACCGTACAATAGAGAAATGAAAGTCATACACTACCCCAAAACTTTCCCAAACTTGTCTTTGTCCTTTGCCTTTGACTCCAACGGCAAAACCATTCCAACCCCTTCAAATGCATACACAACCACACCCACGCCGTAAAGAAAACAGACAAAGGGAATTCAACCCCAACTGAAAAGGGAAACAAGCCCAAAGAAACAAACTTTTCGGTGATAGCTTGCTTTTACTACAGTTGTGTACCATCTTCGTGCTCCTCCACGACAGTGAGGGTGGGTCGGTGAATGAATGAGAGTGAGGGTCAGGATGAGATATGAGTGAGAGTGAGAGTGAGAGTCAGTGAGGGCCGGATGAGATGCAAGTGAGAGTGAGATGAGGTGAGGTCACTGAGGTGAGGCTGACGGTTGAGTAGAGAGAAAAATGAGAGAAATGAGTTTTAGGTTAGGGTTGTGATATATATATATATATAGGTAGGTTTTTTTGTAATTTTGTATTTATGCTAACCGGGTCGGGTCGGGTCTGGGTTCGAGCAGGGTTTTTGTTAAAACCCAAACCCGACCCGAACCTGCTTCGGGTTTTTTTTTTAAAAAACCCAAACCCGACCCTATTCTTTATCGGACCGGGTAAAATCCGACCCATTAGGGTCGGGCTGAGCCGGGTACCTACAGGTCGCGCATAAATTGCCATCCCTAGTCGGGGAAGCCCAATAAATGAGTTAGTAAATTCATAGGGTTGGCATAAAGGCCAATAAGCGCAAAAGGTAATAAGAGGTAAGGATGTGGTAGTTGGGCCAAGGAAGCCCAAAGAATTTAGCAAAAGCCCATGGGAGTAAAAGAGGTAAAGAAGAAGTAAATGGGCTGAGGAAGCCCGAGGAATGAAATGGGCTGGCACAGTAAGAATGTGGTCCAATAGAGCCCAAAAAAGAGGTAAAGATGTGGAAAGTGGGTTGGCATAGCAGGAATGTTGGCTAGTGGAGCCCAAAAGGGGAAAGGATGTAGAAAGTGGATTGGTAGGAGCTTTAGCTCGTAAGCCCATGGGAAACAAAGAAATAAAAGAGAAGTGATGATGTAGTAGGAGTAGTGCAGTGGCGTGGTAGGATCACCAGCCATGAAGCCCATGGACACAGGAAAGAAGAGGACATAGGCTAGGCAGGAAGGAGATGGCTTGCACCCAAGCAATGCCTAGTCCACGAGATGATAGAAAATAGAGAACGTAAACCCAAAGGCCCATGTATCTTTCACGTTGCAAGAGTTAAATAGCTACCAGAATGTACAGCAGAATCAGACAAACGTGGAGGCAATGGCAAATGCGTGAAGGCCAAAAAAGTAATGGATTCAAATGGAAGTAGAGCATACACACAGGGCCCAAGCACCACCTACTTGTACTCAGCCAATACATGAGAGGCAGGCCACGGGTCAAGGGTATGAGAGGGTGTGGTCTAGCGATGGGGAGAAAGGGGGAGCTTATTTTGGGGTTCCCGCACAAACGTCTTTAGGGAGAAATGTCCTGCTGGGATGACATCTCATCCAAAAGGAGTATATATGAGCTGGAACCACTAGATGCTTGCCATAGAGGTAGGTGAGGGAGATGTTTAACCCTTATCCAGATGAGAGTAGTGAAAACAAAGAGAGGTAAGAGACAAGACAAACCACTTTTGTCTGGGAATGAGGTGTAGTGCAGCCAACACAGTGTAATGGTAGTGGCTGGGTAGCCGGCAAGCCAGTGGGCAGTTTTGGAAGGACGCCCACAATAAGCCAAAAGCGGTTGAGGGGTAAAAATAGTAAATCTTGTCACGGTAGGCAATATAAAAGGCCATAGTTGTGAACAGTGAAAGAGGGGGGGGGGGGGGGGAGGAGAAACCATGGTAAGAAATAGAGGTAGAATAAGGAAGAAAAAGAGCAAAAAAAGAAGAAAAAAAGAAGAAGGAAAAACACAGAAATCCAAGAAAAAACAGGAGTGGTAGGAATAGGCTATCCATTTTTCTCCCTCATGACAAACCCATTCTTTGAGAGGTCAATGGTTAGAGTTTAAGCCATCTAGGTCCTTTTTCTAAAGTGTGTAATCTCTATGGCAGGAGCCTTCTAAGAGGTTACCCATATTGGAGATCGGCTCCCTTTTTGGACTTGTGATTGCTGAAAAGCTAAGCCCTTTTTTTCTTTGGCGGATGAATTTTGCTTTTTGGTTGATGAATGATTAACTGGTTACTTCATTACTAAATTGTTTGCTACAATTTTGTTACTCGTAGTTGTATTATTCTACCATGGCCTCGTTATTCTCTTTTGTTGTGTTATTTAGGCATTAGTATTATTTGTGAAGATATTTTAGTTATCTTGCTGTATTGTGTTTCTTGCTATAATATCTGTAATAGTTGTTCCTGCCATGAGCACATTGTACATTTAGGACTCCTGCTAAGACGCATTTACACTAGGATGGCCCACCTTGCGCACAAGCTGGCCTAAGGTGTGTTTCACTTGGGCTAGTCCCAACTTTCATACCTCAAAATTACGGGCTGTGGAATAGCAGGAGAAATCAAGCCCGAAAACACAAAAGGCCCACCATAGGGAGAGGTTCTTTTGTGGTGTGTTAGTTGAGGTAAGTAACCTTTCTTCTAATTGGTTTTATTTTTGCTTATATTACTGTATTTTAGCTATAGAATATTGTTCTATAGTTGCTACAATTTTATTTCAATTGTTAGCTACATTGATTTGAAATAAAGAATAAATAATCTTCATAAATTTATTTGATTAACTACATATATATGTTAGTTGAGGTAAGTAACCTTTCTTCTAATTGGTTTTATTTTTGCTTATATTACTGTATTTTAGCTATTGAATATTGTTCTACAGTTGTTACAATTTTATTTCAATTGTTAGCTACATTGTTTTGAAAGAAAGAATAAATAATCTTCATAAATTTATTTGATTACTACACACATATATATGTATATATATATATATATATATATATATGATTTTGTATATGTATATGAATGAAATATATTTTTTTGAACTATGATTTGATATGTATGATTTTGGACAATTTGACCATGTTTTGACTTTGATACTCATCAATGGGAGTTATTCATTGGTACCGAAACTAGTTTTATCTGGGGCATCACGAGCCTATCGTGTTTCTGGACCCAGCTAATGGGGGGATATACATTAGCACGAAATTAGTTTCATCTGAATCTGATGTTCAGTCATGGGGATATAGCGTGACCATAGTCATAAAAAATTGTTAAGAATATGATTTTTTTTTGTTTTGAATATTTGAATTGTTTTAAGTCTATGAAACTTCTTATGTTTATTTTGAAACCCATAGTATAGTATAACTTTTGTTATATGTGAAATATTTGATCTTATGTAAATGTATTATTTTATCAATCTATATGCTTTTTTTCAGCTAGTTAGGATTTGGTTACTTATTGAGTTCTCAACTCACCCCCCTTTTCCTTTCTAGTTTCAGATTATGAAGAATAGCAAGTTTTTAGACTTTTGCTGAGGGTGTACGCTTGAAAGGAGATTAGAAAATTTTGAAATAAGATGATCTTGTAATAATTAGTATATTTTTTGTTTAATAGTCAAGAAGTTTGGATTGTTGTATCTATTGGTATTTTGGAGATCTTTTGACAATTGCATTATTGAGGATGATTGTGGATTTATTGATGAAATTTTATTTGAGGATAATTTTTAGTTGTTAAGAAGGCCTTGCACACTTATAGGGTAAAAACTCTAAAAGCGTGCGGTTGTTGTCACGTGCCTATTTTTATGGTTAGGTTCGAAGCATGACAATATATATCTTCAATATGTTTATAGTGAGTTTTATATTGGAAGTATCTCGAATATAATGTAATGTTTACATTAAATTTTTTAAAGAATGGAGTGTAAACTAAATACATACATGATATATATATATATATAATCTTTTTTGAGAAGAATGAAATTCATATCTAATATTAGCATATTTTATACAGTATAAAAAAGAATTTTGGCCTAAGTTTATTTAAAGCCTAAATAGTAATCAACTACCTGGGTTGGGCTTTGTAGAAAATTTTCATGCTTAAATGGTTGGGTTTATAGCCCCCAACTCTCTGCACAACATTTATTGGGCTTACTGCTCACATTTTTCCTTCACTTCATGAGATGGGCCTATGATAAAAGTTTATGGGCTTATGTTTTGAACATACCCAACAAAAAGACCCAATCAAACTACCCTCTTTTAAGTTAACGGAAATGAAAGCTCAAAATTGGCTTATCATTTTCTTGAGCTTGAGCCGTAAGTTGAATATGAATATAATGTTTCACATTCACGCCTATTGAGTGTATGTTTAGACGGAGGGATTGGAGTCAAGTTTGAGCTTACCCGTATAGAAGTTGACTCCTTTTTGCTCAAAGATGAGAGTCTTGAGACTTGAGAGTGAGTAACAAAGCTTGTTGCATTTTAAGATTTTAGCACATATTGGAAAATTAAAATATGAGACCAAAACGAAAATCAGTCCGAAATGTAAAAACCAAAAATATATAGATGTCAAAAGAAAATTTGCAAATTTCCCTCGATATAAAATAATGTTCTTGCAAAACTACTTTCCCTAGTATATTTTTCCCGAAAACAATAGAATTTTAAGGAATAAACATAAATTATTAAATAATAATAATCTGGCTGAGCTGAAGTAGCATGGTGCAACCTATGTCATTCCAAACTAAACAAAAGCCAAACCGAACCATATTAGTTAGAATTAAGATAACTAGACCCACAGCAAAGCGGTAAGTAAACACTAAACACAGCAAGGCCTCGCTCTCTCTCTCTCTCAGTCGTAACTTTTTACCGCTTCTCCTGTTTCCGTCTCATCCGTATTTCTCTTTCTCTCTGTCTCGTTCATGCACAAGTTCAACCGTCCCTAAGCTGCGTTGCTTCATTTGATGGAGTCGCCGTCGCCGTCACCTTCACCGCCAAGGCCGTCAACACAGACGCCGGCGGCGGCGCTACGCGAGGACTGTTGGATCGAGGACGCGACCCACACACTGATCGAGGCGTGGGGTGACCGTTACTTGGACCTCAACCGCGGCAACCTCCGCCAACGCCACTGGCAGGAAGTCGCCGCCGCCGTCAACGCCCGTCACGCCACCTCCGCCTCCTCCAAGTCCTTCCGCTCCGATATCCAGTGTAAAAACCGCATCGACACCCTCAAAAAGAAGTACAAGATCGAAAAAGCCAAAGCCACCGACTTTAACTCCACCACCGCCGCCGCCGCCGCCTACGTCAGCGCCTGGCCTTTCTTTGCCTCTCTCGACTCCCTCCTCGGCTCCTCCTTCCCCAAACCCTCCACCGCCGCCGCCCCCCGCCGCAGCAGTCCTCCGTGGAACCTCTCGACTCCGATACCCGTCGGCCCCCGCACTCATAAACGTCCGGCACCATCGCCGGCCATAGATTCCTTCTTCCGGCGAAACTTCACGGCGGCGGCGGCGGCGGCGGTGGAGGAAGACGGCGACGGGTCTGACAGCTCGAGCAAAGAAAAGAAAGAGGTAGAAAAAATAGGGTACAGGGAATTGGCGCAGGCGATAGAGAGGTTTGGAGAGATATACGAGAGAGTAGAAGGTGCTAAGCAGAAGCAGATGATGGAGTTGGAGAAACAGAGGATGCAATTCACTAAGGATTTGGAGTGTCACAGAATGCAACTCTTGTTGGAAACACAAGTTCAGCTTCAGAAGATTAAGCGTGCCAGGCGCCAATGTCAAAGTCAGTCAGTCACACTCTTTCTTTTCAATTCAATTCAATTTTTCTTTTTCTTTTTCTCTTCATTGTTGAAATTCATGTCACTCTTTTTATCGATTGTTTCGTAGTCATACTTTTGTGCTTTGCTTTAACACTGCATAAGCTGCTGGATATTTGTAAAATGGTATCTACTTTAATCATACTTCAAATTTGTTATCTTGAAATGCAATTATCCTGCTATACCATCCTAGCATCGGTGCCAGTCACCTGAAAGAAAAAGCTATGCTCTTGTAACTGTTACCACGTTTGCCAATTTGGCCTCAATTATTTATTTTTTGATCAATAAAAAAGTAAGTATTTCATTAAAAGAAAAAAAGGAGGTCCAAGTACATAGGTAGTATACTACAGAACTCTCGAGTAGAACAAGGAAAAAGAAGAAAAAAACATGTTAACAAAGATACATGCCGTGTCATTTGTGCCCAACAATTTGTATTGGAAACCTTAATTTTACAGAATCTTTGGGGTAGAAAGCCGTAGTTGTTGTCACATACATACTGGACTGTTCAGGCAATAGAATACACTTTTTAAGGTTCATATGCCTAGAAGCAGTGGTAGGGAGACCGGCGAAGGGGGAGGAGTACAGTGATAATAGATGGACCTAGATTAGTGATGAGTCTCATGACATGAGCACTGCAGTCACCATCTTTTGTGGCATGCTTTTTAAAATTTGTGTTCGTCAGAATGTTGACATGTTTGTCAATTGTCACTATATCCAATATCTATGTAGTGTCATTAGATGTTATGAACTCATGTTTCTGATTTCATTAAGTTATCGATGTGTGCGAATATACTTTATTATATGCAAATGATGTTTTCATTGATAAGTTACTGATGGATAAAAGCATCACTTCATATAATCACAAACGTTCTTTTCGCTATTCGGTTTACCCTGCAACATATGGTATTTCTTCTTCTGTTATTATAAACAAAATTGATGATTTACTCTGGTTGTGTCAATGCTAATGTTTGAGCCTTTGAGGCTTGGTCCTTCTTTTCATTCTTCTAATCATTTGTGATACAATGGGAGCCTTATCTCCCCCCCCCCCCCCCCCCCCAAAAAAAAAAAAAAAAAACTTCTATGGTTGATCAAAAGAAACTGATCGCTATTTGCCTCTCTCTCAGATTCCACTGCCACTATCTTTTCTTTCTTCCCATAGATTTTTTTTTAATGATTTATTACAAATGTTTCTTGCTATTTTTTCCTTTAAACTTTATTTCAAAATTGAAATGTAATGTTTGTGATTGAACTGTTTGTTTGTTTGTTTTTCTTTGAAATTGACAGTGAACTCACAAAATTATTATTTTTTAAATTTTGGTGGGGCCTGGGAATATATATGCCCTGATCTGCAGGGTGGGACGGGGTCAGGAGAAAGTATTTTTAGGCAGGGGATGGGGCACCCATGATCCTGACCCACCCCATTAATCATATCTTTTTGTGTGTGTGTGTTGTCTCATATTTGTCCGGGTTCTAGAGAAGTAATATTGTCTGAGTTCGCAGCTGGGTGGTTGTCGGTGCAGTTGTGTTTTCTATACAGGTATGAACATCAATGTAAATACGGTTACAGTCTTTTGGGATCACTACATATCCGTTGGCAATGACATTTGAGACCTTGGTCTTACCAATCTGATTTTAACTATCAGTTTTCTTTTTTGTTTTCTGGGTTTTCCCTGATTTTGGGCCCTCAAAAGTACCTTAGCATGTTGAAAAGCATATCAATTGTCTCTATTTGCTGGTAGACGTTACTGATCAGAAAGGACTTTTCATCAACTTCCTATCAACTTTTTTGTAGTGGAAATATCTACTGCAGAGATTTTGAAGAAGTTTGTCATTTGTGCTGTCTGCCTTGATTTAATAGAAACTTAAATTTGTTGAGACCATACTAATGAATGAGAATGAAGTAATAAAAGGTTTTATCAGTTTTGATATTCTGTGGTAAAGGTGGTTATAGATGAGGATTATCCTTTTCTAGACCAAATTTTTCCTTGAATTTGTTTTTGTTTTGGTTCCAATACAATATGATATTTCTTGATTTATAAGCCCATATTATTGTTGAAGAACTTGATACACCATAGATTCTAATGTTTGTAGTTAAGCCAAGTGTAATTCATAATATTATTTTCTAATGTTAAGTTAAGCAAGATGGATCCCAAGACTATAACATCACCCAAGACCAGGGCATGAAGTCTAAATGTTTCTTGTATGGTAGTATAAATGACCTAACTCATGATATATGATGATTTGAATTATTGGGTGTATGTGTAACTTACCAATCAATATGTCTTACCAATTGAAACATTGCCTTCATGGTTGATTTCTTTGAACTTGCAGGTCGTACTTGAAATGTTGTATGGATGCACTGTTATTCTAATTTTGAGAAGTACAGGATACTAATTGATCCTTTATTTATTTATGTATTTACTTTTTCTTGTTTTCAATGAAACAGATGGTTACTCATAGCCCGCCATGGCCTTTCAAAGTGTTGGCTGTTTCTGTTGGAGAGGATTAGGTAGATAATAGAATTAAATCTGCAGACGTACCAACCACCTTATAATGGGAAATGGATTGGCCTAAGGTGCTTGGAAGTAAAGGTCAGACAAAATTTTGCGAAGTAATTTTATATCTTTTTCACCCTTGGAGAACTACACAAAGTGTGAGAACACATAATATTGTAGACCGCTCAAGAAATTTTGATTACAATATTATCTTTGTCCCATCTCTCATATGCTCTTGTTACAATCTGACATATTGCGGATTTACACTATTCGCGCCTCCTATTTTCCATTAGGGAGGCCCCTATTTCTACTCCGATTCAAAGTCCCCCTCCTCACTTACTGCTTGTAACAATTGAACCATTAAAAAAAAAAAAAAAAAACTCCTATTTCACATTTGTTTGTGGGACATAAACTTGTGATATAAAATTTCTATTATTCTTCAGTTCACTTTCCACTTATTGTATAGAATGATGTACCATGAGAAAACTGTTTGATTATACACTGATCATCCGTCTAATTTCAGGGGCCTCCAGTGTCCACGCTTACTACACGATAGAGATGCATGTGGGTTTTAATTTATCAAAAAGAGATGCATGTGGGTTGTCAATTTTCAATCGAAAAAATGTCGCTATCTTTCAATCCATTTAAGTAGACAAGGACGGCCTGTTTTATCATTCGGGACCCGACCTGATCTTTGGCCCACAATGTCTCCAATATTTGATTTTGACCTTACACATCTTGCAAAAACAGCATATATGGAAGCTGTTTCATTACCGATTCCAGAAGCTAGTGGAATGACCAGAAATGACCCGTGTGGGGGACTAAGTAAAGAGAGCCACTAGTAGTTTCCTATTAGGAGTATACAAAGGATTTGTCTCTTATAATCTTTGCTAACAATAATGGGCAATAATAATCTTCCTTTCGGTAACCAGCCACATACTCTAATCTTTGGCACTATCAATGGTAGACATTAAAGTTTGTATATGATTGGTTGGTGAATAAAGCTTTGCAAAATAACTTCAATTGTTCTCTACAAGATAAGTTGAGGCCATAACTTTGTGAACAAGCAAATCTTCCAGTTGTTCTGGGTTCCCCCACCATTGCAACTTTAATCCGAACCAGCTTCGGCTTCCGTAGCAATGTCAACTGGGTGCATGAATTAATTTCTGAAGATTCTAGGCTCTGAGATAAGAGGAAAAATCTTCTCTATGTTTTGATTGGTAAGCCACGGTGGCTATTTGCAAACTCAAGTGGTTGTTTCTCAGTGAAGTCAAGCTTAATGATCAGAAAACTTGATTTGAAGAAGATGAGGATCCTATAGCAAAAGCTGTAGTGGAAAACGCGTCGGAAAGCTAAAATAGCAAAATGGCTCAAATTGCTCCTATGGAGATTGGAGAATTGTTATTCCAACAAGATCCACCCTGAACTCTCATTTCCACGTAGAAGATGTCTCTTGCCCTCTCTCAACATTATTACCCGTCTCATTGCATCTTCACAAATTTCATCGGTTCTTTCTCGATCCATTTTTCTTTTTTTCTTTTTGTTTTTGTTTTGTTTTTTATACTAATATACGATTAAACAGCCTTGATACCCCTATTCCTTCGTTCTCATTTCCCATATTCAGTTAAATTGGTTGAGTTTTGGGATGACAAATTCAGTCAATTTGTGTGGAAATGACTTGAACAAACATATACCATCCTATCTCCTAGTCTAAACCATAAATGATGCTGTTTGATCATAGCCAGCCATTTGCATCGGAAATGTCATAGCCAGCCATTTTATACCGTTCTCATGCTTGTGTAAAATAAAATCTATATAAAGTAGGCGGCCCAGAACAGTAAATTGCCAACATAACATATACACTGTTATTTATTTTTTTAAATACAATAGAATTTCAATCCATATTGTTTACTCATGAGTGATTAACAAGAGACTTTTCAACTGAGTTAACTATAATTCATGTGTCATGTTAGGCTTTTTTTTTTTTTTTTTTTGAGTGTGTCATGTTAGACTTAAGCTTTGCTTGGCTAGCTTATTTTTTGCCAACTTATTTTACTATTCAGTTTATTTTTGCTATTATTCATGGGTTCCACTGTACTATTTCAGCTAATTTTTACCTTTATCTACAGTACTTTTAGTAAAAAGTTTTCAATTTCAGCAAAATAAGCGGTTCCCAAACAAACATTTAATGTCTGTTTGGCATGATTAATTTTGCCAGCTTATTTTTGCTACAATTCATGAGATCCATTGCACTTTTTGGTATTATGCATGAGTCTCACTGTACAATTTCAGCTAACTTTTATCTTTATCTATAGTACTTTCAACAAAAAGTTTTCAGTTTTAACAAAATAAACTGATCCCAAACAGACCATTAAGGTATACTTATTGCCATCCCAAATTTAATTAAATGTCAAAAGTATTAATAAAATATTTACTCATCTATATTAGGAGATATGGACCAACCACTTAGTACAGCTTATGCCATCGGTTACACAGATTTTCAATGGATCTTGTAATAATAAGGAGTGAATTTAGAATACCGGTGTTGTGTTAGCCATAGGACACTTCAAAGTTTAAGTCATAGATAAAGTTTTCTTTATCAAAAGACATAAGTAATATTTCCCTTTTTTTTTTCTTTAATTTTATTTTAAATTTACAAAGGAGATTCTTAAGTTTACCTTATTTCATGGTTTTCTTCCTTTCTAAGGATGTTTCAAGCGGTTAGTACGTAGTGAAGAAATATATCTTTAAATTCTGCTATTGTAGTAAATGAAAAGTAACAAAACTTGTAATTGCCAGGGCATGATTCATGGGGCAGGGTTAACTCATTGTCAGTTATCTTTGTCTTTGCTGGATTGTTGCTTGCAAAGTGGAAACTGCGAAATTATATCAGCAGAAAAGAGCTTCAACAGGGAAAAGAAATAGGGAAACCAGGTTTCCCAAAGAATAGGTACGCCAATTATACCCCTCTTATTATTTATGTGCCATGTTTTGATGCAGAGCAAGTCGTAAAATTGACCTGTGCCCTAGGGAAATGGTAGATGAAACGAGCCGTGGAGTGGCCAAGTACCCCAGGAAAATATTAAGAGTAATTTAGTTATTTTTCTGAATGAACTACTAGGAAATTTGAATTTAATGAAGTAAGATGTTTTTCAAGTATATATATATGCATATTCCACGACATGTAATAATAAAAAAACAAGCCATTAGATTGGCCAAACAAACTTTACATGACGAAGACTTTAGAGAAAGGGTAGGCTAAACTGTGAGAGTGGCCGAGAAATAAGTCGAACAAACTACTTAGTGGTCGAGAAAAGCTGTAAGAACTACAAAGACCCTAGATAGGGAAATTTAAGACTAAGCTGTGAGATTGGACGAGAAAGCTGAGTAAGACCTGAGTAAAGCATGAAAAAGAGGCAAACGAGCCATTGAGTCCAACTGAGTCATGAGACTGACCAAAGAAGAAGACCATGGGATTGGTCCCACTAGATCTAGATCATGAGGTTGGCCTAAGAAGAGGAGAACCACAAGCTTGGTTCAACAAGTTCACGAGGCTAACCTTAGACAAAAAAGACCGTAGTTGGTCTAATTATGTCACGAGACTGATTGAAGAAAAATAAGACCATGAGATAGATTCAACCAAAGAGACTAACCTAATGAAGACCATAAAATTGGTTTGACCAAGTGATTAGAACGACCTAATCGAGCCATGAGATTGGCTAAAGGAAACATAGGTCATAACTCATAAGACTAGATCGATAAAGTTGTCAAATTGGCTCAAATCCATAAAGAAAGGTAAATCATTATCTAAATATTGCAAGTAAAACTCCTGGAGGAAAGACGTAATGCAAAGTCATGAGATTGACCTAACTGGGCTATTATGAGATTAGCCTTACTTAAGTTGTTATCTTTCAGAAAGAAGAAACTCATCTAACTTTATGCATAAAGGACCATATCACAGTCCTTGAAGAGGAAAATGATTACAAGCCAAAAGGGTCCAACTTGAACAAAACATATTAACACTTTGAAAACTAAACCAAAAGAATGCACTTGATCAACACAAGATAACAGCAATCCCATGGAAACAAAGGTAACCTATAATGAATTAACTACACCTACATGTGAATTATGCCTCAATAGTTGCAAGTCGTTTCTTCCCATCCACTACAGTAAAATTCGAGAAAACGTTTCTCTAAAGGAGAAAAATCAAGGAACAAGGTACACATAAGAAATCTCCTAAAAGAAGAAAATATTGCTATGGCCTTTTGGCAAAGAAAATTTGATTTTTGACTTAAGATTCTGAGCGCCAATGGCTTACACAGTTACACCACATTGGTGTTAATTTCTAGAATCACACCTCTTTTTTGCAAAATCCAATGACGATTTATATGCGCAACCAACTGCATCTACAAGTACCAATATCTAATTCTCCTATATGTTTGTTCATTTCAAGTAACTATTAACAAACACATTGCTTTGTAGATATTAAACCTAACCTGGATATATAACAATCACGGGCTTTAGCTAGAACTGCAAGGTTGAGTATCCAAGATCTTTTGGCAACTAATTCATATATGACTGGGTTCTTTATCTTGAATGCTCTTTTCTTCCGAGTTTGATTGTGAACTTATACAACGATTGCGGCAAAGCAATTAGCCAATTAGCAGTAACTGTAAGGATCACAGGAGGATATCAAAAACCACGTACAAATAAAGAAAAAAAAAAGTGATTTAGTACGCTAATATTGTGTGCATTAGATAAGGTTATTTTCTAAAAGTAGTAAAAGTATAAAATAATATCTGATCTCTCTCTCTCTCTCTCTTGTACATTTTTTGTTTTCAAATAAATCTAAGAACTAGTGGAATCTGCTTAAGATGTGCAAGACATGGAGGGCAAGAAGTGGTGCAGAAAGGCATTATTAATTGCTCTAAAGAAATCTTGTTGAATCAAATCCTAATAATTACTCATTCAAGTCAATACGAGATGACTTCTCATTCAATCATTACAGGAGTACTGTGGAATTTATTTTGAGAGTTGCTGTCAATTATCTGTATCACATTGAGAGGAAAAGCACATAGCAATATAGCTACAAATGAGTACGTTTGGCAAGTTTAAAAAAAAAAATTATTTCGGATTTTTTATCTTATTTTGTAGGGTCCCATAAAAAAAATCATGTTCTCCCCTTTTCATAATAATAATCAAAATGCATCCAAACATACTAAGTGAAAGTGATACTATGAATCTAAATAGAATATAAATTATAAGTATATTCAAAACTATAATGGAAATTAAGCATTATAACTAGGAACTAGGGTTATGGCTTTTAGGATATTTCGGAATAAAGTTAATTTTAACAATGGATCTAATAGGGTTTTGGGTATGGGAATAGTGTGTTGGGATATCCTGATATTTTGGTTATGTGAGCAAACTACATACATTTGTTGCAATGGAGAGAGAGATATAGAGATAGGCCCTTACGCAATGCTTCAAAGTCATAATTTTCTATTGCTTTAATTTTAACTTTTTGGCCAGACAAGCCATAAATTTAAATTCAAGGTTCACTTCCAACCTTCTTGGAGATTAAAAAGATCTGCTTATAACCTTTATGGATCAAATAAATTTCAAGTAATTGATTGAAGCACAACTGAGAGAACCTAAAAAGAGCCAAAAAGCTCAAATTAGTTCACTAAATAATAGTAATTTACAGTATCGTAAACAGTAATTTGTAGTAGCATCAATTAAATTTGCTATAATGACTTGATAGAGATGTAGCGAATTTAAAAACAATGAACTTGAACAATCCGTTATCATGTTACAGGCTCGATTAAGGAACTGCTGTTTTTCTTGGATCCAAAACACCTTTATCCAGCTGTTTTTTAGTTTTGCTTTTGCTTTATAATCTGTCACAATTTTTTATTTTTCTTAAACAGAAAGATCAATTTGAAATGATGCAAAAACTTTTGAGATCAGTAGTCAACATTTTAATTAATTTTTTAATCAAAACACATTAATTATTAGCTACTACCCATCTTTAAGAAAAAACATATCATTGTTCTTTCTTCAAATATAACAGGATAGGTATCCATGGTTTCCTCTCCAAAAGTGGTTGGAGATTATCAATTAAGAAGAAACCAGAAGCATGCTTAGCTGTTCATTTCTCTCTGGTATAACCATAAAAGGAAAACTTTTGGCCTATCATACATAAAGGTGAAATTGGAACCCAAAATTCCCAAGAAATTAAATGTAAGTACTCAGAGAATTATGATTTTAAGAAAAGGAAGAGCCAGAAATGTCACCTTCAACTAGTAGATTGTATAAACTTTAAAGTAGAAACCAAAATGAGAGAGAGGTCGGAAGGCGACATGAGAACTACCAAAAAAATTCCTTGTAGATCTTTAATGTGAACATCTTAGAAAACTCATCAAAACAAAGCTTATCTAGTCACAAAGCTTTTTGGAAACCTTTTTAGAATTCATTCAAACTAATGAATTGACAAAACAGGCTTTTTATCCTTAAGGACTGTTGGCATTGTAAACATAAGGGCAGGTTTAAGGAGTCTCCATCCTTCCTTTCCATCAGAAGAATGAACTTAATTTGCAGTGGCACTAAATTACTTGCATTAGGATAGATATCATTCTCACACACATACACACAAATGAATTAGGTCAACTAGGGCTTAAGAGATCGAGAGTCACCAAAGAAAGGAAGGAATGGACCTTTGACTCTAAGAATTAGAGTAAATTGCACAGAAGTGCTGTGGAGGTTCAAGAACAAAGCAAGTTTTGGCGTCAAGTATAGGAACTGTGCATGTAGGTAAGGGTTGTCAATTAGTCAGTTTCAATTTGTTTCCATCTGTCTTTGATTAGGACTCAAATCCATCGTGTGTTAAACATTGTTGGGTTTTGTTAAACAGCTTTTGTTCAGTTTTTATGATGAAGAAGAAGAATTATATTTACAATTAACCTATGTCCCATTAGTACATATTATAAAAAGTATGGAAATTTATTTCCACATTCTAGAAAATCCAGATAAGAAATGAAATGTCATGTTTTAAGGAAAGCAATACAAAGAAACTCCCTCTACATATAACTCAATTTATTAAATCCTGATATCATAGCAGTGCCCGATTGCTTTAAAGATTTTTTTTTTGAGATTCTTTAAAGAATTTTGAATATATATATACACACACATACTTTTATTATACTCTAAAATATTAAGTTATATAAATTGACAATTTAATGCATTGGTTTTAAAATCGAAGCTCAACTGATTTTGGATTAATTACCCATCAATGATTTCTTTAGAAGTGAGCATGCACAACTATCCTGTAACCAACTAATAACAAATTTGGAAGAAGTCAGTACACATAAGAAATGAACAGATAAACTTTTTCTTCTTTTCTTTTTGATACAAATTATCATGCAAGATATGTGCCATAAATTGAAAGGCGATTATAGCTTCCTCACTTTTTAAAGGAAAATATTAGAGCTACTACCAATTTTACCACAAAAATCTTACAAGTTAATATGAGAATAACTAAGATTGGTTTCATATCAACAACAAAATAAATCAATTTTGAAATTACTTGTTATTTTTGTGTTAAAAAAAGTTATAATGTCAGTTTATAAGACTTATGCAGTAAAATTTATAATATCTTTAATATTTTTCTTTTCTTCCTAAAACCTCATTGACGATATCAAATCCAAAATCCCACATTTCTATCATAGTATCCTCACAAAGGTGTCTTGGTTCAATACTAAAAAGGAGGTAAACTAAAGTGTAGAATATAATGCTCACCCTTATATGCAAGATGGATTTAACAGAAAGAAGAAAGTGTAGGTGATATAACACAAGCTGAAATTGTTGCCTATAGATGTTTATTTTGGACAGTTTAAAAAGTTCTCATGTGTTGGGCTATCATGTTATCTTTATTTAAAGCAATACCTATATAATTTCTAACCCTATAATATAAGAGTCTTAGGTTAAAAGAGCTTTTAATTGAGTTACCATGACTTGTATAGGAGCTTTTATGTGCAGGGACAAATGTGAAATTTTATAAAACTCTTGTGCATATTTTTTTCCCCTAATTTTGCTGATCTAAATCATTCTTGAATCTCTACTAGTCTCTGGAGTTTTATTGGATTTTATTAAGAATTTTTTTATCAGTCAAATTAGGAGTCCTAGTCGTAGTAGATGAAGTAAGAATCAATGAGTTTATTCAAATATGCTTCATTTTATTCAAAGCGCAGAATGGAATATTAATTTTTTTGAGTATTGAGATGTATTGGTTTTAGAATTTCTTTTGTCTTTCCTTCTTCTTCAACTTCCTTAACGCACTATTTCTATTCATGTTACTATTTATAATCCCTAAAAAACAACAATATTCTCTCTTTATTTCTCATTCAAAATTCCCTAAATAGCTTGTTTGGATTGAGCAAAAAGAATGAAGGGAAATAAAAATTTTAGGAGGGAATACTTTGCTCTTTTGTTAGAATGTTTAATAGGAAGAAATGAAATGATTAGATGTGAATACCTATTTCATTCCATTTCCTTCCCATACTAATTTTGATTCCCCCTAAAATCAAAGAGAATAAGAGAGAGAGAGAGAGAAAAAAAAGGATTTTAAATTTAATTTTCCTATAATTCCCTTAGAATACTGCAACTTTTAGCTTTTCATGCCTCTCATTTTGCTCAATCTATTATCTATTTTAAATTGCTTTATTTACCATCTTTTGGGATGTAATAATTATCTTATGCATTTTCCCTCTTATAGCATGTGGATTCCACACGATTGTGAGATCCACACAATGTGAGAGGGAAGCACATATTTAATGAAAGAGTTTCTCCTCATGATGCTACCCCTCCCATGCCAATATGTCTCTCACACCCTAAGATCATCATTGAAGTTGTTTAGGTTTGTTTGTGTAAGAAACTATTTTTTTTTTTGGGATAATTACACTTTACCCACCTGTGGTTTACCTCGAATTCTAAGTGCCTACCCGTGGTTTCAATTTTGACACTTTGGCCACCTGTGATTCTCACCGTTACTGTGCCGTAACCCACCTCTCTATTTTCTGTTACTCTAACACAGAAAATGTAAAAAACAAAACCCCCAACGGATCAAAACACTCTCACTCAAACCTTGAACATGAACATACCCAAAACTCAAAGACAAAGCCAAAGTCATTTTTCTTTCCCTCAGACTCTACTCTTTTCTCTTGTCCCACAACTTCTTTTTCAGATTTCCTTCTCTCTACAACCCGACCCACTCTTTGGTGCTCATCAATCGAATTGTTAGGTACCAAACCAAATTTCAAAGATATACATCCCACCAATCACGACGTGAACAATATATATAACTTTCATCATTTGTTCAATCCAAAATCTGCATGAAATGCGGGGCATACAATAATTGGAATGTGTAAATTACATTTGAAAGGAATTAATGAAAACAGAACTGATAATTAATTTTCTAAAGTTGACTAAGCCTAAAATCAATGGAAAAATCTGAACAGATATGAAAAAACGTGCGGCCTTTTCCCTTCAATTTGGTGTGTACCACTGAATCATTGTGACTCAAAGATAAAGCCAAAGTCATTTTTCTTTCCCTCAGACTTTACTCTTTTCTCTTGTCCCATAATTTCTTTCTCAGATTTCCCTTCTCTCTACAACCCGACCCACTCTCTCTCAGGGGTGTTCATCAAATCGTTAGGTACCACTGAATCATTGTGGGACAATTTTCCTTTGACTGGCATCGAGCAAGATCACCTGAGTTTTTTCGGTATATACGGCGGTGGTTTTCAGCTGGGTTTTCAACTGGTTTTTGGCGATGGTTTTCATCTGGGTTTTCATCTGGTTTTCGGCAGTGGTTTGTCGATGCTCCGATCAGATACACGAACCAAATATGGGTTAAAAATCGTTAGATCTGGGTTTGAACTTAAGCCAACTTGAAACAAATCTAGGAAGATCTTGGTGCGAAAGCTTTTAAATCTGGGTTTGAATCAACCGAATCGACCGGAGTCACTTTTGATATGGATTGATTTGCAGTGGGGGGTGGTTGTGGCTTCTGATGTGGTGATTGGTTTGCTATGATTTTTTTGGATTTGAGTTTTGTTGTAAGATTTGGGTTTTGTTGTGGGTTTGGCTGGGATTTTTTTTTTTAACTTTTTGGATTTAAGTTTTGATGTAAGATTTGAGTTTTGTTGTTGTGGTTTGGGCCTGTGTTGGATATTGTTTTTGGGTTCAGCTTCCTGTAATTTTTCAGATTTTTGGGTATGTTCTTCATGTTCTTCATGTTCAAGATTTGAGAGTGTTTTGATCCGTTTGGTGTTTTGTTTTTTTCATTTTCTTTGTTAGAGTAACGGAAAGTAGAGAGGTGGGTTACGGCACAGTAACGGTGAGAATCACAGGTGGGCAAAGTGTCAAAATTGAAACCACGGGTAGGCACTTAGAATTCGAGGTAAACCACAGGTGGGTAAAGTGTAATTATCCCTTTTTTTTTTTTGAAAATGCTATTATTAATGAAATGTAATATTAAATAATACTATTAATTTAAGGAGGGACATAATAGTAATATTTTTATATATACATTGAAAGTTCAAATAGTGTATAAAACACCCTTGAACGTTTAGACCCCTAATAACAAAATTACCAATTCAAGCTTTATGACAAACAACTAGTGTGCAGAAAATGAACACAAGCTATAAACACAATTGGTAAACAATCTAAACCAATTAAAATCACATCCACAGCAGAAAATAAAAGGCAAAGATAAAGGGAAGAGAGATGCAAACACAAGGACAATACAATGATGTGTTATCGAAGAGAAAACTGAAGTCCTCGGCCTAAAACCTCTCCGCCGCCCTCCAAGCGGTCAAATAATTCACTAGAAAATGTAGTTGGGATACATGAACATCAATAGACCCTCCAAGCCTAATCTACCTGATGTACCTAAGCCTTCCAAGTTTCTTGCTCCAACGAAGTTACGTCGAATCTTTTTCTTTTCTAGCTTATCGGATTCTGCTATAATCCATAGCATCCGCCATCCTTAGCATCTTCCAATGCTTCCCAAAACTCCAAAAACACTCAACACTCTAAATGGGTGTGGGTAGTGTTTGGATAGAAATCTCCTCTCAATAGGTATGACAATGAGAGAGGGAATGAGAAGAGACTACAAAGATTTCTCTCTAAGAATGAGTAGCTCTCTCTAATTGGGTGAGTGTTTTGAAGAAACCTCTCTTAGGGTTTTTCTTTTTGAAATAGCCACCCATATTTTGTGGGAATGAGGTGTATTTATATTGGTGTGAGAATGGAATGCGAAGAGTCAGTTTTTCCAAAGCAGAGTTGGCTGGCGACTTGACCTCGCGACTTGACTAAGTAGCGAGTTCAAGTTGCGAGCTAACTGAATGGCCAGTCTGGATTTTTGTCCTGTAGTGCTCCAGCTGGCATGACTGTTCAGCTCCCCTGCATGCTCTGCGCGTGTACAACTTTTGGCGGCTTGCAAGCCGCGAGCCTCCTGTGAGATCTAGCCGCGAGTCCCTGCTTCACTGCATAGTCTTGAGCATTTCTTCACACTCTCTCACACACTACCCTTACATGATTCCCACTTAAATACAGGGTTTCTAAGTGCTGTATTACAAGCAAATTTGTCACGGAATAAAGCCAACACATGGTTGATTAAATTCAACCTTACATACATTCTTTTCCATACCTTCTTATGATACTCTCCAAAAAGATGTTTTGTAGTTTTAGCATTTTCTACCTTTTAAAGGCCATTAAAATTAATAGATTAAATTTAAAACAAAATATAAAAAGCCCAAAAAAATTAGCCAAACAACAAAAATTACTAATAATAAAGCTAAAAAAAATTAAGCTCAATCAATTTATTTTACCCAAAACAAACAATTTGGCCATTTAAAAAGTTTTAAACAAAATTCCTTAGTGGTAAAGTA
Organism: Quercus tomentella; assembly: GCA_028535165.1. Taxonomy (NCBI): domain Eukaryota; kingdom Viridiplantae; phylum Streptophyta; class Magnoliopsida; order Fagales; family Fagaceae; genus Quercus; species Quercus tomentella. The sequence continues at coordinate 40,916,463 of JAPQVY010000100.1, read as the reverse complement.
GTAGAGTCAAAGTTTAGAGCCATCACACACAGCTAGTAGCAGAGCCGCCTCCCTAACTCCAAGTCCTAGCTCCATCCAGTTGTTGCCTTTATTGGAGAAAAACTATGCCTTACCATTTACCACAAGTCCAATTTCAAAAAGAGCCAAAGGAATGCATGATAAAGACAATGGAGACTACCAAGGGGCAAGGTGAGCATAACAATGATCATAAACAAGTCAAGACTATGGAAGACAATAAGGTTGATCTTGCTTTCAATGATTAACTCAAGAAAAATTTTGAATAGAAAATTGTTCCATTCATCTATTCATTATTTCAATTTAATGATATGGTAGAAAAGAGATATTCTTGATTCTTATGCTTTTGAAGGTGAAAAAAGAACTGGTATGTAATTTTCTAGTTTTCAGAATTTTGGTACTTTGACACTTCAAAACTAGAGGGAGAGTATTTTTTTCAAACAAGAGGAAAATAAATCAGCCATAGAAGAAAGAATAAGTGGCTGTCTTTAGAGTGATTTTCAGTTTTGGCAGCTTAGAAGCTTTTCATGTGTTAGGTCATCATAATGTAACACAACTTTTAATCAAGTAATTAGTTCATGAGGTATGGACATTTTCATGTCTAGGGACGTATTTAAAATTTTATTTTTCATAAAATTCTTGTTAGTAATAATATTTTGGGGGGGGGGGGGGGTCAATTGCTTATATATGTTTGGAATAACTAATTTTAAGAGTTTAATGGTATTAAGAGTATTTTATTAGGAATTCATTAATGGAATGTTTTGTAAAATTTGAAGATGGAGGCACCCTTAGTGATCTCTCTCTCTCTCTCTCTCTTTGACATATTATTCATGTCTTTGTTCACAATCCCTTATTAGCAACCAAGTTTTCTTTTTTGCTTCCATCTTTACAATCCGAAGGAATACTCCCTTCCCTCTCAAACCCAGCCACCAAATATCCTATCAAACCAATCTTTAAATCCTAAACAGAGCTGTTGCTAATAAATTTATGCAACATAGTTATTATTCTTTGTTTCATCCTCTTTTCCTTGTAAGCCCATCTTTTTGAGACTAATGCTTCTTATAAATTTTAAAGCCCTATCTCCTAGGCTATGTTTGGTTTGAAAGAAGATGGGAGAAAGGCTTTGGAGAAAAAGGATGGAAGAGAAAAAAAATCTTTTTTTTTTTTTTTGGTTGGAGAGAAATTGAGGGATAAAAAAGAAAAATGCAGGGAATACATTTCTATTGGACCCACCATTTTTTTCCCTTCCAAATTGGGAAGAAATGAGAAAGTAGAGAGGATTTTTTTTATGGAGCTCACCTATTTCCTTTTCTTTTTTCTTCCTTATAAAACATTATTTCCCTTCTATTTTACTGTATAAACCAAACACTATGAAAGAAAACTATTCCCCTTTTCTTTTATTTTCTTCTCTCATTTTCTCTTTCCTCCCCCTTCTTTTTGCCAAACATGGTGCTAACTCTAGAAAATAATTTTTCCTATTCTAGAGCATACCATAAGCATATGTAGTCTCTCTTCTTCTTTGGTATACTATTATTTTTCACGTTACTGTTCATCATCGCTGATCAGCAACAAAATTTTCTCTTTCCTTCGTTACAACACAAAAGCATAATCTTTTCCTTATACACTTGAAACTTTAAAACATAGCCACCAAATAGTCTTAAAATCTTAAGATAGCTATTGCTAATAAATTTTTACAACTTATCATTCTTTATTTTAACAATCTTTTTACCTTTTTAAACCCTACCTTCGTGATTGGGTAATGTTTTCTACAAACTGTAAAGCCCTCTCTCAATCCTAAATCATAATTTTTCCTAACCTATAGTTTATCATAAGCATACGTAGACAAATTGTCCCTAATCTATCTTACTCAATATAGGCATGCAGTATTCTCCTCAAAAAAGAGAAAAAAAAAAAGAAAAAAGAAAAAACATAGGCATGCAGTAGGTCCTTCTAAAACATTCTACTCAACATATATGCAAAAATTAAATTCAATGATTATTAAATTAGAGAAAATTAATAAATATAGCAATAAAACCTAAAACGTGAAATTAACTGAGACAATAGAAATACTCTATGGTTTCTCCTAATAGCAAGTGACTTTTTTCCAACCATATCATATATCCTATATATTATATTAAAGTGGAAGCTAGGTGAAAGTTCAATTAAAAATACAAATTAGATTCTAATTGTACTTTAATTTTATACTAAGTGTTATTCTAATTATCCTATTATTTAATGTCAAATGTCTCTATATTTTAAAAACACTTTAATTTCATGCCAAGTATCATTTAATTATACTTTAATTATGCATCAATTATGTTTACATGCATCATCATATATCAAAATTTAGAAGGTATATATAAAAAAAGACTTAATTCAAATTTATTCATGTGTGTGTACTACACCTCTGCATATGCAAAAGTTTTATAAGCTAGTTATACTTTAATTGTGTGTCAATTATGTTTACTTGCAAAATCATGCATCTAAGATTCTAAACTTAGAAATATAAAAAGATCAAATTCTAATTTATTATATTTCTATGTACCATAAAGAATGTGTACGTCCTATTACTTATTAAGTACAAATATGTATTGCACCTCTGCATATGCAGAAATTATAAGCTAGTAAAATAACATGAGAATGTACAAGAATATATGTCTCTAGAGGTATTCTTTCTCCTAAGAACCTATTGAACCTCTTCACACTATATGTTTTCATTTTCAAATGCCACGTCTAAACATAGAAGATATATATAAAAAAGACTTAATTCAAATTTATTTATGTGTGAGTGTACTATACCCTTGCATATGCAAAGGTTTATAAGCTAGTTATACTTTGATTGTGTGTCAATTATGTTTACCTGCAAAATCATGCATCGAAACCTATAAATATAAAAAGACTAAATTCAAATTTATTATATTTCTATGTAATACAAAGAATGTGTACATTCTATTACTTATTAAGTAGAAATATATACTGCATTTTTGCATATGCAGGGATTATAAGTTAGTAAAATAATAAGAGAATGTACAAGAATGTAATACGTCTAAAGGTATTCTTTCTTTTGAGAGCCTAATGAACCTCTTCATACTATATATTTTCATTTTCAAATGCCACATCTAAACAATAAGTAAGAGTTGTAATCTGAAATTCGTTCAAGATGTGCGAAAGTTAAAAAATAAAATTTCTTGAAAAAGTGGATGCTACTTTTAACTGTAAATGTGTAATAGCCTAGTAGGGTTTAGGAGAAAGGGAAGCTATACAAAAGGTGATAATGTATCATGTAAGACGTACTGAAGACAAAACAGAATACCATGGTGATATTATTACTACTATTTTGAATACAGCCAGTAGCAGACTTAGGCAAAACCAACAGTAACATAACGACTTTGAATTCTAATAAGTGCTATTACATTCCCAAATTGCAAATAAAATGGAGACTTTTAAGATCAGCATATATGCCATGAGAGTTATATAGATAAACCTCCCTAACTTGAAAGTTGGCAAATACGCTGGTCAAAGTAAAGATAGCAACTTCAATAGAGTTCTTTTTTAGCAATCTCTTCCATTTCATTCATTTGCTAGAAGATCCTGCAAAAAGTTAATAAAATCAGTTTAAAAGTTCACAAAACCCCACCCATAACCAAAGGAAGAATTAAAAAGAAAAAAGAAAAAGAGAGAGAGAGAGAAGAAGAAAGAAGAAAAGAGAAAAGAGGTTAGGTGGAATTTGATGTCCCATGGAAAAGAAACTTCCATTTTTTGTATTTTCTTGGCATCCAATGCCTACAACATCTTTCTTTTTGTCAGAACGTCGCAAACTGACACTAGAATCACTCATCAAGAACACTGAAGTCATTAGAAGAAATAATTGGAGTCACCAATTAAACTGTGCATAATGCATTTAATATTTGAAAATGTAGTATTCATTCCATTAATTTATATAGATGAGATGCATGGAAAATGTATGAAATCAGGTTCAACCCATACACCATGATGTGAAAACTTATGAAACGACCTTCTCTCTCTCTCTATGTCCAAACATACTGAGAACACGTTATAGAACTTGTCCATCTCCAATTTGAACTATCTTGTAAAGGGCTGTTCCACTACACGTAGCATAATTCATGTACTAGTTTGTCATTGGGTGGAGCATGTACACAGTTCACTGAAAATTATGAACTTCATTTAGCATGATAAAAATTTTCCTTTGTAGACAAAGTGCACGGGATGAATACCCACAAACTAACTTTCAATTAAACATGATTTGCTTAAGATTAGAATTAATTCATTTATTTGGGATAGGCCGATGTAATTACTTATGGTTTTTGTCATGCTCAAAAACTCAATCAATTAAGCTCATCATTCTGGGTAATTATAGAAAGGGAAATGTTTTGTTGCATACTTATATACAACAATTGCTACATACAGAGGTATGTGGCAATAAAAAGAAAGGGATATGTGTTTAAAGGTTATGTGCATACCAAGTGGACTTTAAATACTTGTCCATTTCTTTTTGCTACCATATACCCTTGTATGCAGCAAAACCTTTCCCTTATAGAAAACTCTTAAAAGTGAAAATTGATAAAGATGTAATGCAAAACCTATGGCTTACACTATACAATAAGAGCTTGCCACATCAACAATTTACTTAAAAATCAATACATCTTACCACACACAATAACTATTTCACAAACATTTTTTTCAAATCACAGTCAGTAGACCCATACTCTTTCCTACCACCCAAAAAACTATTTCACAAACATTTTTTCAAATCACAATCATTAGATCCATACTCCTTCCTACCACCACCAAATCTCCAACCCGTTAGAGACACCGCGAAGATGTCGGCCAAATTTCTAGCTTTGCTTTCCATCAATTAATGTTGCCAATATCTTTGGTGGTGGTTTGCTTCCACCACCCTATCTCTCTATCTCTCTCACTTATGGCTCGAACCACCCAAACCCTTAAGCTTTTACCACAGCCACCAAGTGCCATTAGTTTCTATTTAGCACAAGATTGAAGAGAGTGTGTCAAATAGAGAGAGAGAGAGAGAGAGAGAGAGAGAGAGAGAGAGAGAGAGAGAGAGAGAGAGAGAGAGAGAGAGAGAGAGAGAGAGAGAGAGAGAGAGAGAGGAGCTTAAATTTAGGAGCTATTCTCGTCGGTGGTAGTGTTGGGTGGCTATGATGAAAGCTTTAGTGTTCGGTTGTGGAGGTCTCACCTAATGAGAAAGATAGAGGGAGAGAGGGTGTATTAGGAGGGAGTGATTGTGTGTAATATGTCTATTTAATTTATTAGTGAAATGCTGATGTGGCATGTTTCTATTGGAGGGTGTAAAATGGGAGAAGGTATCTCCTGCACCCGGCATATGAAGCGTATGTTTCACTGACCCAAGGGTCCATATGAAAATTTCTTGTAAAATGGAGGGAGGGGGGGGGGGGGGGGGTTACACCAAGTCCTTATTGAATGCATTTTCTACTCTAGGAGTACTGTAAATGTGTATTGCATCCCCTCAAATAATAGTGAGTCTCACATTTTCCCATCATTCATTGACATAATTCATTTTGGATTATAGGCTTTTAATCCAATGGACTAGGATTTACATGGGCCAGGTTCTCCCCTTGCCCCTCTCTTTCTCTAGAAATCATGAGGTGGAGACTAAAAAGGTAGTACACAATGTAAACAACATTCACTTTAGCGAAATCTGGGAGAGATAATTGACAGGCAACAAGTTTTTTGGTATGAAAAAATTTTAAAATATTTGTCAGGAATATTCTCGATCAACAATAACTTTTCTTGGCTTTTGGATCAACTAGAGAACCCTAGCTAACAAATCCTTGTCTTAGTGAATATATGCTATTCTACTTCATGGATGTATCTATATCTTAAAGAGTTTCCTTATGCTACATTTTCTAAAGGCAACACTATCTGAGAATGTCCCAAAGTTTTTAATAAGCCCACCTAGATATTTGCTAACATAAATTAATACATGCTGCAAGTACATGATAATAGCTCAGTATACAAGTTTGAGTAGAACTAAACTTACATCATTCCAAGAACTTTCATCCAATCTATTAACCTAATGCATATATTACAAAAAAGGTATGACTTTTGTACTAAATGTGATGTTCCCCATGAAGGACCGACACTAACATGTGAGATTGAGCAACATATATAGTGGTAAAAGAACCAAGTTATTAAGTGAGAGGTAACTGGGAAGCACAAAGCTCAAGCATTTGATTGCCCCAACAAGAATTCCCTTTTAATCAGACCCAATGCATTTTTAGAGTACAAGACTAAAGCATTCTGAGGAAAACAGAATAAACTTACTGTCCCACAAAATCTGGTATTGGACAAATGCAAATCTAGTGAAGGTACAAAGGAATACTACAAATGGAGGTACAAAATATCAAAACTGCCCTTGCATAGATCTTCTGCACTAAAGAAAAGCAACCGGTGGGGGCATTTGTCCAAGCGGGGGAGTAATTAACATTAAGAAAACAATTAATATTCAATTAGCATTGGGTTTCTCCTACATCCAGGAGATTCGATTAAATGATGACTTTATTTATGTAAACTTATATATGAGAAAAGCCATACAAAAAGCATGCATGAACAACTAATATATTAATTTAGAGTTCAGTGAGAAACCTTAAACCTTAATTAATCATTTGTTTTCAATCATTTGTCTATTTAATTTATGTTAACATGGGAAACTGTATGATATCTCACTTGACCATTCACGGGGGCACAAAATCAGCAGAATCTCAAAAGAGCCAAATTAGGGAAAAGTTAATGTAAATAATACATATTAAATCAATGCACAACAAACACACTGTTTTTTTTACATAATGTGAGTATGTGAGTGTGTGAGTTTGCCCGCGCGTGAGAGAGGGAGAGAGAATTCTTCTCAACGTAATCACAACCAATTTCAAAGTTTTCAAGGATAAACAATGCTAAATCATATTGCCACCTTTGCAATTAGTGTTTCTAAGAGTTAATGTTGTAGTGAGCGTGTGTATGCACGCACACGCACGGGAGAGGAAAGAGAATTCTTCTCAATGTAATCACAACAAATTTCGAATTTTTCAAGAGTAAATGATGCTAAATTACATTGTCATCTTTGCATTTAGTGTTTCTAAGAGTTAAAAAGATGTTATAGTTACAAAAAGAAAAGAAAAAGAAAAAATCCATCTCAGGTACTAGTTCCTCATTTACAATCTTCTGGAGCTTATTAAAATTAGGGTTTAAGGGGTTTTAGTTTGAAGCGAAGATAATCTATATTGGAAAATCGATGATGTAGCTTCACAAAGTACTAATGTCTAACTTAATTACAATTTATTAATTTAATAGTTATCATTCTCACTTATGATTTCTTTTTCACAATCTTCCGAGTCCCACAAATCAAATTCAAGGCTGCAATATATATACATATACATGAATAAATAATAGAGATTATAGTTCATCAGATTAACTTAATTATTGCTTCTGTCGTGATTATTGGAAATTGAAGATTTTAGACTTGTAAGCAAACACTATTCATCCATATATAATTTGAAAGCAAGCGATATAGGGGTTACCATATTGAATCTAGCTAGACAAAGGAATCAAGCCAACTGCATGGTAGAACTTGATTCTTCGTTTCCCTTGCTTTGATTAGTCTTCTTCTTTTTCTTCTTGTAGGGGATCCCCCTTGCCTTAGCTTGACACTCCCTCACTTCTCGAAGATAAACTCGGATTGCACCGCTAGCAAAGGGATTAGTCTCTGGTGAGCCTCCATTCTCTTCATAAGCAGCTCTGAGGCGCCCAATGAGAGCATCAAGGCTTCCCCAAGCCTGTCTTAGCGGGCAGGTGCAAGGTGCAGGCGGCTCGGGTTGTCCATAAAACATACAACCTTGGAGGTGAACTTTGGTCTTGCCAAACTGATCAAGGTATCGAAGAAAGTCCAACACATGGTTGCAATTGCACTGAGAGAGTGGAACTGGGGGCCTCTGGTTCTTCAAGTACTGTCCAAAAGTGTTCCAGTCCCTTCTTTTCTGTGACTCATACCGGCTTGGCGTTGCTGGCTGTTGCTGGTGGAGGTGGTGGTGGTGGTGATGATCGCTCGGAGAGCTTGATGATCCTTCTGCCAAATCTTTCCCACTACTAGACATCGTGGTGATAAGTGAAGATTGGTAAATTTAATTTTGCTAAATAAAGCCAGAAACAGGTGTGGGTGAAAGGAATAGGATTTGAGAGTGGAGGAAGATGAAGATCACATCATTAGGCTATTGAGTAGACATGCCATGGGGCCATATGGGTTGCTTTCTGTTCATCTTTTTCTTCATCTTTCGCTCAATTAATCCTTTTTTTATTAGTGCTATCAGCATTAACTATACGTTTCCCCTCTAAGCGTACAATTATTGTATGCCTTTGTCAACATAAGCCTTATCATTTAATTAATTAAGCAAACATATTTACCATTATTGCCCCAGCTAATATGGTCAGTTAGTAATCACTAGTAAGTGCAATTGGACAAGCTTAGTTGTGATGTGCTTAGAATTTATCAATCCCATTAACTCTATTAATAATAAAAGTTATGTATGTACCAAAATATGTGGTAAGTTTAATATAGACAATGAATTTGCTTGGTTGTTGTTCCTACTATTACTATTGCTGCTATTCTTATTCTTCTTATAGTGGGAGTAGTACAGTGTTAACTTTTTTTTTTAGAGCTCAAGTACAGTGTTAACTTTGGTGAAAACAAGTTGCAACAATTGGGAACTAGCTAGTATTGTATTGCGCTATTTATATTTGACTCATTTAAGTAGAAGGGTAAATGTGAATGAGATCTTATGATAAGATTTGGTCTTGCTGTGGTTGTCTTTTTCAAGAGGAAAACTGGATTGTGCGCACAAACCCTAGAACATAAGAGATACTATACTCTAGAACTCGAACTGAATTCAAATGATAGATAAAAGTACTACATGAATGCCATGATACACATTGTGCATGTTAATTAATTTTATAGGTAATTAAACATCGATCTTTACTTTCTTTCCTCCTTCAATTCTCTACCAACCTTCCTCTCTTTGATGCATGAATAACACCATATTAGGTCCATAAACATGTGAGTTAGGACAAAAGCATTTTAATCAAAAAGTCGTTTAAATCATTTGGATTAGTGAATATGCTTCACACTCACACACACACACTTCTAGTGAAAATAAAATTTTAGGTAAGGCATGTGATCATATTTGGCATTAAGCCTAATGTGGTAGTCTTTTGCACAAACTGATTAAATTTTCACTTGCCATGATTTGAAAGTAGGGAAACCTGAGGTACACGTCAAATTTTATCAAGATGACAGCCGACCAATTTTTTGTGGTCCCACGTGTGTGTATCCTCCTGAATTCTGTCTATATCTGAAGACTGTAACCATCCGATGTACTATTTTTTTTTCCGCAAGAATCTAAAAAAGATTTATTCGATGGTCAAAAAAATTATACACCTTCTTTTACATATCACCATATCTTGTCGTTAAAAAAGAGATTTGAGTTTTAAATACTTATATACTATAGGTCAATTGGTATTTTTGTTTAATAATAAAGAACATTGGTTATGGAGCAGACTTCATATATTAAAATTTTATTGTATTTATATAATTTTTAAAAAAAAAAATGAAATTCTCAACAAAAAAAAAAAGATTTACTTAAATAGTAAAATAACTCTACCATTACAGAATACTCACCAACAATGATTAAAAGCATTGCCATGGAAGAAAGTTAAATTCTGGAAAATCATGGAATCCTCTCCAGTGGAATTGAGATATCCAGGTGTTGCATCAAAACCTATTAAGTATTCCACTAATCACTAAAGTCTTTGTTCAATTTAGATTTGGGTGGCCACAAGACAAGGCGCCGCAACATAACACTAATTGAGCTCAGGCACTGATTCTGTGCTTTGGGTCAGACGATTGGACATGAATTATTGTTAAAGACAGGACAAATTTTGTGAAATTATTTTGGTATTGCAACATTTATAAAGAGCAGGACTGAAACAAGGAGTGAAAAGTTTGTATTTAACCCTCAAATATGGACTAGATTCTCTTCTCTATATAAGTTCTTATGGTTATTCTAGAGTGAAGTTCTTAAAATCTTATGATCTTATCTATTCATTCTAAGGGATTGAATTTTGTTATATCATCATCATTTAAACGAATTTTACTATAATAACACATAAATATATGAATAGAGAAATTGTTGTCCCAAGCAGGGCTATACCAGCCCAATTTACACCAAATCCAGTTGATTTTTTTTTTCGACAGCCACAACTCATGATTCCTTATGGTTGAATAGTGTTATTTAATTTCTTCATGTCAAACTACTCCACTCTTCACTCACACACACTTCTCCTCTTTGAGATAATACGAACAATTATCTTTATTTCTCATTATACATTCAACAAAAGAAAATTTTCCAATCATTATAAAATTACCCATTTTATTTTAATTTGCAAAGGGACTTGAATTATCCATGAATTTAGCATTTTTTTTTGTGTGGATTCTTTGGTAAATGAAAGAATATTATTCAAAACAAAGATGAAAGATGGTAGGTCTAGAACCATTTATATTTTTCTCTACTGGACCTCACAGCCTCCAAGGCCAAATCATGGGCGGATAAAAATAGTACTAGTTCTTTGGAAACCATATTTTTTGTCATGCTGACTGTTGCTTTTATTTGTGTAGAGTGTCCTTGGGGCGTCCAAAATGTCCAAAAATGTACAGATTCCCATTTTTTCATGTTTCTGTTTTTCATTTGTCTTTGTTAATCATTCTTTTCCTTTTTCATACACATCCCCTCATGCCTTTGTTAATTTCTAATAATCATGACCCAAAAATGACGTGAACGTGCAGCATGTCAGAATTTGGCCAATAATGTCTTCATGAGTCCTTTTTTATTTATTTTATTTTTTTATGTAGTAGTTTTATTTGCATTCATCAGGTAAAGATTGTCATATCGATCTATAATTGCCACCTATGACAACAATCATACATCGAATAACATTATTACAACTATTTTTCCTCCTAGCAAATGAAGGCGCATGTTCAATCATGTCGGGAGAAATTATCTTAAGGAGACTTTAATTCAGTAGTTAATATAACATATAAATATATCATTTAACTTAAAATGTTTAAATTTATGAGTTTGAGCTTAACTATGTTACATTAAGCACAATTTTTCTTATTAATTATTATCTAAGGTACTAAACGTAGAACTTTAATTAAATATGCATACTCAATAACATAATCTGCGTTTGAGCAGCATAATTTAACATTGAAACTCAAGTCAACATCTATCCCCAAAATATATATATATATATATATATATATATATATTTTCCCTTGAAAGGTAACTAAGGGAATGTTATTAATTTCTAGTGTCTGAGCTGTTTTATGGTTGACTTCTGATGATTAATGGACTTTGGACCACATGGCATTCATGATGAATTTTTCCTAACTTTTCGTTCTCATATGTTGCTTTATCTTATATGTACAAATTTTGGTATATTCTGCTGATCTTTCCAATAATTTTTTTTATTAACATGATATATTTATATATAAAAAATTTGTGGCCTCTCCTTTTTATTTATATATTTTTTCTCCTTATGCCACATGTCTAGTCATATTACAATCTTTTTTACACTAGTCAATAACTCATACAATGCACAAACAAGTTTAACATAAAATAGTTTTTATTTTTATTTATTTTTGTCTAAATATGAAATTTGATCATTATGATAGTTCTTAATAGGCATTTATTATAATTGAGTTTGTATATGAAACTGTATAATTTGCTATTAAGCATTGATTATGATTATGTTTGTATATGGAATTATATATTCTACCAATTTATTTTAGAATCATATACTCTACAATATTTTTTAGATAGAATATATTCTACCATTTAAATGAAACAAGATGTGACAAAAGAGAGTGAGAGATATTAAGATTTTAAATATCTTATATATACACATTTGGCAAATTATTATGAGATCAACCAAAAATCATGGATCTTTATTTAATATATATATTATAGATAGACATTTAAGACTTTTTATTCTAGATAACAAAATACCTTTTTTTTAGAAGAAAATAACAAAAGAGCTTATTACACTATAAATGTACTAAAATTTTTATGTTGGTTTCTACTCTAAGTGGAACATTATTGCCATAGTTCTAAAAATTTTAAGTTATTATTTAAATTAAAATTCTATTGAAAATTTGAAAATAACAATTTTTAATTTTTTTTAAAAAATACTTTTTTCCATGTATCATAACTTTAATTTTTGTGGGTTCCAGTCAACTCAACTGGTAAAGTCTCTGATGGTTGTATAAGAGATCTAGGGTTCAATCTCTGCCTACACTAAAAACTGATTGGTGTCTTGGTCTGGTGATAAAAGAGCTATCATCAGGAGCGGACGCCATAGGTTGAAACTCTCTAAAAAAAAAAAAACTTTAATTTTTTATATAAAATTTGGTCTCACACGATAGACTTCTATCACAAAACTAAAGGTAATTTTTTCATTATTTAATTTTGATGATATTTGTGAAATATTTTCTTTACTTTACATATAGGTTTTAATAATGGACATACTAATAGTCTATATAATTTTCAGAATTTGATTTGGAGATGATGATGATAATAATAATAATAATAATAATAATAATAATAATAATAATATTTACTTGATAACCAAAACTTTTCTTTCCAGATTTCATTTAAAATTTGCATTAAATAAAGTACGTATACACATATGAAGTTAGTGAAATCCTTCATATATGGCCCAAAACTATTTACATGATTAGTAATAGTAAATTTTTAATAAGTTAGAATAACCCTATGTCAATGATACGATAAAATAGATGTCAATATTAATCAAATAAAATTCATATGTAAGAATGAAATTCTTAAAATTTTATTTAGTAATCTTAATAAATAATACAGATTAAAATAACCTTGTAACAAAAAGAAAACCAAATATGTTATGAAGATGTCTGAATTTTTTGCTTTTGTTTTTATAACTCAAAATTATAATAAGAATACTTAAAATAATAAACAAAAGAGATGGTGATCAAAATACATAAACACTTATTATGAAATTTCTTTTAAAAAAAACACTTAATACGAAATATAAATTAATTAACAAAACCTTTATACTTTCGTACACTATGGTAATTTTTTTATTAAACCATGAATATAATTTCAACTAAGTAAGATTTTTAATTATTAAAAAGAAATCATAAACATGGAGAGAGAGAGAGAGAGAGAGAGAGAGAGAGAGAGAGAACATTTATTCAAAGGAGGTGTGTTAGGTTTTAGATTGGCAAATTTCTTGAAAGTGTAATAACCTCTAAGTTTGTATTGTGTTACAATGTTCAAGATCAAAATGTGAAGATGCAGCTCAAAAAATACCTTGTGTCAGGATTTTTGACTGCCTATTGATTGAATCTCAATTGATCAAAAGAAGGATCTCGACAGATATTTAATCGACTGTTTGATCGATCAAAATCATAAATTCTAAATTCTAAAGTCAATGCTTTTGTAAAAAAAGCCTATGGAAGTCCACTACATGAATGCTTATTTTACACAATTTCTTCCTGTCTTGTTGAGGTTTACATGTTATGGATTTGAAAGGTGCTGCTGAACTTCATTTTATGTTATCTCTTGATATGCTTTCAATTACCTCCATTCGCCTGGATAGGAATAATGATGCACAATGGGCTCAAGCAGTTGAAGTGTTTCTCCTTGGTAGAAAAAAAATTTGATTATGTGATTCGGGAACCACTTGTGTCTACGGACTCTAAATATGCTAATTGGAGAGTCGAAGATGCATAAATTAGGAGTTGCTTGTGGAATAACATGGAGTCTAAGATCAATTGTAGTTTGGTTTTCTTATCAATTGCTAAACTTGTTTGGGAATAGGCCAAAGAACTTATTTGGGGAGTAATAGAGTTGGTCATAGAGGTCGAGGTCGTGGGGGCCGAGGCTGTGGAGGTTGTGACCAAGGAGGTCATAGTAGTGAACAAGGGGGTTGCGGTAGAGGACGTGACCTTCGTAAATGCACTTATTGGCATGGTGAGAATCATACAATAGATTTTTGTTGGGAGTTCTATGGTAAACCCTTGGCTCACCAAGCTAGTTTTCAAGTTGAAGAACCGCCTTCACAGTCACTTCCACCAACATCCAGAGTAGCCTCTATTCCTGAGGACGAGTACAATCACCTTTTGTCTTTGCATTCTACTTCTGTTGGGTCTAGTTCTATAGCTACTTTGGCTCAACAAGGTACTTTCACTGCTCGTTTAGCCACTCAGGACCTTCTACTCTAATACCATGTTGTTGATAAAACATATGTATAGTATTGTTTTAATTAATCTTACATAAAACATATTATTGATATATATATATATATAGGTATACATGAGTTTATTGTTTTGCCCTTAGCTTTATACCCATAACAATACATAAAAAAATTAGAGGCCTACATCCTGTGTACATACCCATGAGTTCAAGTTAGAAATATCCTTTAGGTGTGTATCTATACGTGTAATCGAAGAGCTTGAAACCATGACCTAGAGATTAAATCTTTGAAGAGGTGCATTAGAGTTAGTCAAAGGATCTAATCATTAACATGGATGGATCATTTGTGAAAGGGTTCATGTAGAAGAAGTTAGGACGTTTTGAGGCTTTTGTAGGTCGCAACAATGAGTACATCTACTGTGATTGTAGAGTTTATGTTACAAAGGTTTTGTACTAAATTGTAAACTCTTTCTTTTACAATGGATTGCCTTATTTTGGATGTCTCACCCTTGTAGTGGTTTTGTTAGGAGTAGTGCTCTAAAACCCAATTGTATAACTTTATCATTTTAGTAATAAAACTGTTTTATTTTATGAGATTGTTTTTGAACAAATATTTGGATATATATAGGGTTGGGTTCAAGTTACACCTAGTGTAGCTCTAAGTAATGTTACACCACTCAATATTTTTTAATTAGATGCGAATATTGACAAATTCACCGTTAGATTTCATTATCTTCGTATATTCTTCATGCTTGCAAAATTTCGAGGTGATCAAAGATTAATAGCCATGTCATCAATCAATTGTTAAAATTCAAATTTTTGTAGTTTAAAATAATGCATAAAAGATGAGTTTATAGATCAAATGGTAAATAGCATTCGATTGATATGAAAATTGGCATGCATGTTAAGAACATATAGAATATGTAATTCAACGGTTGGATTTTCAAAATATTAGTATAATAACAAGTTATTGGATGGTGTAACATTGCTTAGAATTACACCAGGTGTAACTTGAACCTAACCCATATATATATATATATATATATATATATTATTTATTATAGTCCATGAGATGCATTGTATGTGATTTAGGTATGAGAATGAGATTTGTATATAGAAGATCTAAATCACAAGTTCCTTGTTAACTAAAAAATTTTAGTTCATAGTCAGTGACAAAATTGAGCATTTCATTTGATCAGACAATAACATATCAATTATGATATTTTGTCTTGACTATGGAAGTGGAGACTTCTGATTGATATGTGGTGTGTTTGGAATACACTGAACTGACCGCTTTGATATTGTTGTTCTACCAACTACTATCACTTGAACAAATAAATCTCATGCTTGCTATTTGCATAGACTATTAATCTTGAGAGGATGGTGAACTCAGACATGAATTGTCTGTTGCTTTGATGTATACTAGAGTGAGATCTTGCATGGTCAATACCTTAGTACATTGGGCAATCATATGTAGTGTTGTGGGAACACACATTCTCAAGAGTCAAGACAAAATCTATAATCTCATTTTGAGCTATGAAACATCCTCTTAAGATAAATGAGAATCGGTTATTTAGAATGTTGGGCTTGGTGACTTTGGTAAAGAGTTACTAAAATTTATATTTCATAAATATAAGAATGATCAAAAGATTATATTAGGGACATAAGGAATTAAATGTAGTGCTTTACAAAGTGATAATAACTTTTGAGTTTGTTCCATTGTGGATGATTTCATGGAGGGCTCAAATTGTCACACCCCGAACCCAACTATAAAGATAGGCACTTGACAACGGCAAGTAAGCACCCTACAAGTGTACAAGGCCTTCTTAGCAACTAAAATTTATCCTCAAAAATTACATAAAATAAATCCAAAATACCTCAACAATTTCTTTATGAATAGATCTCCAATAATTCAAAAGAAACATAATTCAAACCTCATGTACATAATGCCAGTTGGCCAATAGATATAAGACTTACAAAACCATCTAATCCTAAACTCACTAAGCTTCTTTCCTTTCTCACAACACAACAGCAAAACTCCCAAAACTTGCTATTCTTCGTAATTTGAAACTAGAGGAGAAAAGGGGGGTAAGCTAACAACTCCATAAGTAACCCAAATCCTAATAAGTTCTATTAAGCAAATAAATCTGTAAAATAATTAGTACATAGATCGAATATTTTAATCTTACAAATATATCATAGATGGATTAGAAAAAAATTAGTTTTCCATATATCAAAGTTGTAATTTACAATAGATTCCAAAAACATATAAGCAATTTCAAGGACTTAAAATAGTTCAAATACTCAAACATAATTCATATTCTTAACAATCTTTATGACGATGGTCACACTATATCCCCATGACTGGGCATCAGATTCAGATGAAAATAGTTTCGTGCTGATGTATATCCCCCATTAGCTGGGTCTAGAAACACGATAGGTTGTGATGCCTCAGATAGAACTAGTTTCGGTACCAATGAATAACCCCCATTGGCTGGGTATTTGAGTCAAAACATAGTCAGATTGTCCAAAATCATATATATCAAATCATAGTTCAAACAAAAATATATCTCATTCAAATACATATATAAAATCATATATTCAGTTATCAAACATATTTATGATAATTATTTATTCTTTACTTTAAATCAGTAATACAATTGAAATAAAACTTTAGTATAAGCAAAATAAAACCAATTAGGATAAGGTTACTTACCTCCAAAAACCATACCAAAAGGACACCAAAATTAGGAGTTCAACCTATTACAATCCAATACACAAGTTAATTCATAGACTTAGACAAAACTACTTAATCCAATTTAAGCCTATTTACCTAAACTTAATTTATTCCTCTCTAGAAACCTCAATTCAAGGAATAATCAAAATATATTCAATAGAGTAACTGATTTTACTAAGCAACCTAGATTCCAACTAGTTCAGACCCTCTTCCCTTCACTGTAGTAATTTTTATCCAATTTAGCCAAAACTTTTCCATTATCAAGTAATTCACTTGAACCATTCCCAACCCTAACTCGAACCCATAGGCTTCCCAATCCAACAAATTGATCTAAAAATAACACAATATATCAAACCCCATAAAAATTAACATGTTATACTCCAAATGTATCCCCTTAAATGCAAAAATAAAATTTAGTGTGTATAGTATTAGTTAAGAAAGGCTTAGAATGGAAAATGGCCAGGGTGATTACCTAGACTTGGGCAAGCCAAGACTGTCAATGCAACCTTTCTCAATTTTGAATAAGAAGCTAGAGCAGAGGGTCAGTAAGGGGGGCAAGGCCTAGAGTTGAAACTCCAGGAAAAGCTAGTTTCTTGAGTTGTTGGAGACCCAATTTCGAGTTTGAGTTATCGAAGCAATCGGATGGCAAAAAATTGTTGTGCTGAGAATGTAGTTGTGGCGGCGTGATCCAATTTCCTCTGCAGGGGTTCAGACTTCAAAGACGTAGCGTAAAAATATAGAGAGAGAGAGAGAGAGAGAGAGAGAGAGAGAGAGAGAGAGAGAGAGAGAGAGAGAGAGAGAGAGAGAGAGAAGTAGCGGCAAAACTAAAAGAGGGGAAGGGAGTTACGACTACTAAGGGCAAAGGGGAAAAGTAATTAGGGTTTGTTCCAAATCCAATTACCCTAATACCCCACCTTTTAAAGTCTTTTTTTTTTTTCTTTTTGGTATTACACAAATGCTATATAATAAAGTCTTGGGATAATTTTATAATTTGATAAAAACCTAGAATGAAACCATAATTTTAATTTATGGTTAATAGTAACTTTGGGTCTACTATGAGTTGATAGAAGGTCAAGGCCCATTGGAGCTAGTGTTTTTTTATTTTCCCTATGGTTCTAGCTCAAGCCACATGTTTTAAAGCCCATTTGGGTTGGCCCATTTCCTATTCTCTACTGTAATACATACATAAAGAGAAATTAAATCAATTGAGGAAAAAAAAAGTCTTTGCACTACATGCCCAGCACTAGAGGAAAACAAGAAAAAATTCTACCTTCATAAAAACACACAGTTGGGGTTGTTCTTGACAAGGAGAGCCCACTCAGTCAGGAATCATGTGGTAATTGAGGTGAAGATCGAGGAGCTCTCAAGATTAAGTTGTTACAATTTCAATTTTGTTTTGAAATTTACTACATCATGGGTAAGTACTCTATAAACCCTAATTCAATTTTAAGAGAACATGTGATACAACTTCATTTGATATGCATGAGATGTAAATTATTTTTCCCAATAGTTTTTCCTTTGTAGAGGTTCTCCATCTGTTTTTCACTTTGTTACCATATTGTTGTCTCTTGTTTTTGTTGTTTTGATTCTTTTGCTTTACAACTTTGATGACATGCTAATTTTCTGGTTTAAATCATCATAATATGGTTAATATGTTATAAATTGATAAATCCATTGCGTAATCAATTTGAGGTATAAACCAGTCCTTCCAAGGTGTATGAAGACTTGAGATCAAAACATTATAATTAAAATAAATTTTTGGTTTCAACAAAGTTGATATGCATTTGATTTGATATAGTTAATGACATTAATAAAATTATTATTTTTCCAAATTAACAAATCTTGAGAATGGTATGTAAAATTAACATAGCCATACGAAAGACAAGATATTTTAAAGTTTTAGGGTTGAATTTTCTATATGCTTTCACTTTTTTAAAAAAAAATAATTAGGATAAAATATTATTTTGGTCTCTAAACTTTATCAAAATTTGGTTTTTTGTCCCTAAACTTTAAATTTTTTTTTTTTAAATCTATAAACTTTGTAAAGAGTTTTTTTAATAGTTTAGAGACAAAAATAATAAAGAAAGATAAAAAAATTTCAATAGTTTAAGGACAAAAAATAGACTTTTTGTAAAGTTTAAGGATATAAAGTAAAACATTTTTAATAGTTTAGAGACTAAAAATTAACTTTTCAATAGTACAGTGAGATCCATGAGTAGTTTAAGGACAAAAAATGAACTTTTTGTAAAGTTTAAGGATAGAAAGTAAAACATTTTTAATAGTTTAGAGACTAAAAATTAACTTTTCAATAGTACAGTGAGATCTATGAATAGTACTAAAAAGTATAGTAGGACCCATAAATAGTAATAAAAATAAGCTGAATAGTAAAATAAGCTAGCAAAAATAATCAATGCCAAATGCACACTAAGGACAAAAAAATGATTTTTTTTTAAATCTTAGGGATGAAAAACAAACTTTTAGTAAAGTTTAGGAACCAAAATAGTATTTTATCCAAATAATTATATCGATATATATTTCGCCTATGACCATTAGCCTTAAGCTAAAAATTTCCCAAAATATCTCAAAAATCACTCACATTATACTGTTACGATATTAACCAAAATGCATGCCAATTATAGTGTTTAAGAAAAATTAATTAGCATTGTCGTTTAGGCAATAAAATATTTTGGGCTAAATGCACTCCCCCCTACCCCTTAACTATTGAGTCTACTACAAGGAAAATTATTAGGTACTTTCGGAGTACCATAAATACGTAGTCTCTCCTCTCACATGAATGGTGGGTTCCACCATGAATTTAATTAGTGGGACCCGCTATTCATGTGAGAGGAGGGAGTACGCATTTATGGTATTCTGGGAGTATACAATAATTTCTCCTACTGCAATCCCCTCAAAAACTTTAGAATTGACCAATTTTCCCTTTGAACTTTTGGAAATAGGCAAATTACTTCTGGTAATTACTAAATTCCATTAAATTAAAATTTATAAATAGCATGGGGTAATTTGCTAATTTTTAATACTTAAGGGTAGACATTACTTGATTTTGAAGTTTAGGGGGATTGAAATGGACCCCAATAGTTAAGGAGAGATCTAAATGTAGGTTCAGGTTATGGTCAATGTTTTGGGAGGATATAGAAGGAGTTATGGACTCAGACTAGAAGAGGCCATTGATGTCATTGACGGTTTCAAAAGACGTGAGTTTGGAAAAAGGGGATGAAAGGGAGGGATAGAGGTCAAATACGTGGATGCTAGTGTTTTCAAGGATGCCAAATTTTGAAGTGATGGCCACCGTTGAGATTTTGTAGAAAGGGTTTAATCATGGGCTTCATGTTGTACTTGTTAAAAAAAATTAATTTGGGTTTTTGATCCCAATTTTTATTCCTCTTCAAGAAAAACATTGTAACCTCTCTCTCTCTCTCTCTCTCTCTCTCTCTCTCTCTCAATGTGTTTTTGACATGGATGTTGGCTTGGATGGGCGTTGTGAATGATGGCTTGGATGGGCGTTGTGAATGATTAGGTCTTAGTTTGGGCCAAAGGCCTTGTAGCTGAATTGGCACCTCCTCGTGCACAAAGTGTTTGGGGGTCTAGGGGGGAAAGGGTTCGAGCTGCGGGGTTAGTAGTATGTTGTAATTATTTCTCCAAAAAAAAAAAAGGTCTTAGTTTAGGATGGCTTAGGTGGTAGATTGGTGGCCGGGTTGGGTTTCCATGAATGATTGGGTCTTGACTTCAGATGACAGTAATCATGGATGGCGGTGGGGGGTGATAGAAGTGGCCAAAGCAGCCCTATGATCTTATTCTATGATGTCAATTGGAGACGATTTTGAGTTGACAGTGTGGGTGGGACGATTTCAACGCCCTCTTTTTGAGGTTTGGTGGCTGATTAGGCGGCGGTGAAAGGAGAGAGAAAGAAAGAAAAAAGAAAAAAGTTAAAATTTAATATAATATATATGGACACAAGACACACAAAAAATGAAATGTACAAACTGAATAGGTATAATAAGAATATAAAAAGGAATTTCCTAATTTGAAATTTGCTCAACATGCACCTCACTTAGGCAGATGCAATGTGCCTAGAGCAAAGATTCACTGCCACGGGAAACCCATGTGTCCACTTCATTTCTGAAGAATTTTATCCCTCAAATATTTTTATATTTGCTCGTCACTGATCTTTTGTCTCGTTCTTGGTGTTTTCCTGCCCTCACAAGATAACCTTTTGTATAATAGTAAATTGATGTTGCTTAACCACTTTTTTCATGTACTATCCTTTTTGGGGCTGAATACTTTTGTCATGTTTTAGTTACTTTATATTTTTTACATATCTAGACCTTTTCTTTTCTGCCCTAAAGATACCTTCCGTGAGGGTGATCCTCGTAACTATTTGGCTGGTAGGTCCCCCCCCCCCCCCCCCCCCCCCCCCTCCCTCTATTCTAAATCCTTTTCATTGAAAATGAAATCACCATATTCACATAAATCTGACTTTTATAGCTTTTTGAACCCATAAATCTAGCTCTAATCCAACTTGTGAAAATAAAAATTGCGGATTAGAAGGACACAAATAGTAGGGATAAATGATAGGGCTCTTTTAAATTGAGCAACTGAGTCATTCAAATGGACGCAACCTTCTATTATATAGACCCTTCTTATTTTGTATAAGGAGATGTCTAAAATTTTAAAAAATATAATGAAAATTAATAAGATGACAAGAAGTTAAAGGTTTTGTGCCAAAAAGCTTAAAGTAATTTCATATTTACACCATTTCCTTAATTTGGTGAAATCTCGTATTCCTATCACCGTCATCCTTGTCATTTCTATCACTTCTTTACTAATTAAAATTAAAGTGCGATTTAACAGTGCAATTTTATTTTTATTTTTTATTTTTCTGGATGACAAAAAGAGATTGGAGATTTAAACTAATTTGTAGTATACTATGATACCCTTTGGTAAAGAATAATCTTTACGTCACCGACAATCAAAATAGTTCTTTTTTATGATGAACGCGCTAACCGCATTTAAACTTGCGTGACATTCTCCACTATGATTACAGTGGGTATGTTGCCCCTCTAATAAGCAATGCATGTTAAAGATTCTAGACTTATGAGCGGTGCCAAAAGTGTCCATTTGGAGCACTATTTAAGATCTTTATTTGCTGTAAAGAAAGCAAATTAATAATAGAGGGTGGGATGGGGGGGATGAACCAATATTTGATTTCAGTGTAGCTCTTGCTAGGGTTAGAGTAAATCTTTCTTCTGTTTAGTGCCATATTAGTGCATTGAGTTCTATCAGTCACATTTCAAAAGAAGTTACTAAAAATTATTAAATGCTGATCAGACATGTGTTTGTTGTTAGGTGACATAAACGTGCACTGATACAATGATAACTTGTCTTTTGAGGCTCCTGTAGATCCATATGACTGACTTTCTATTGACTGCAACCAGTTTGGGATTGCATTTTACAATTTCCTTTTTTTTTTTTTTTTTTTTTTTTTTTTTTTTTTTTTACTTTTCTCAGTTATTGTAATTAAAAGTTAGATTAGAAAGGAAACGAATGATAAAGTTGAATTGTTGAGGATTTCTCTCAAATAAAGAAATCAAGATTTCTTCAAAAGCCGATTTAAACTTCTCCAGTTCGTGGAAAATAGAAATAAAATAGCTACTTCAACTACCGTTAAAAAAATCATTTCTCCAAAAGATGGAGTTAATTTGACAAACTTAAATAGTTGATTGTTAGAGGGAACAAAATTAAGGTTGTTGCATATGTATAGTGACCTTCTCTAAGAAATTATTCTGTACATTCGTTATATTACATTTCACTATAACATAAAGGATTCTGTGTATGAGATTCACATGCCAAATCCACCTTTATGTGAAACACCAAGTTCACTAAATATTTTCACCTAATTAACATGCATAAGACAAATAGTGGTGGCTTTACCTTTACCCTAGTTGGCAAAAAATAATAATAATAAACCAAAAAAAAAACAAAATTATATACAGTTATATACTAACTTGTTTTGTCTACCCTAAAAAAAATATTGAACACTTGATTTAAGAATTCTAAGAATTTGGATTCAACAAGAAGAGCAATGCTACATATATATACACAAAAAAAAAAAATCACATTTTTTATAACAGTTGAATTGACAAGCTTATACCGATTTTCATTTGGGTCCATTATTAATATTACTTTTTTTACTTACTACTAATAATCTGCCATATCAACAGTCATAAAAAATTTTAACAAATTTTTTTCTATCTATAGATTTTCTCCAATAAAAATAATCTTGGCCCCCAAGCATAATACTTAACAAAAAAAAAAAAACCAAATAACAACAATAAAAATTAGCCCAAATGATAGCAAAAATAGCCCAAGCAACAAAAAACTCATTTAAAAAACAAAACCCAAATCTTTTAGATTCGTAACTCTTTCAACTCATTCCATAAAAATAATCTTTAATTTTATTTCAAATTTTTTGTGCCATAAGTTTTCCTCAACGGCTCAGCTTGTAGTCACAACAATTATTATTTGTTACTCTCTCTCTCTCTCTTTATATGTATTTGCGTGTTTTCTTTGTAGTTAATATATTCAAGTTCAATTTTTATTAAATTTTGAATATTTTAAGTTTCTTAATGGCAACTTGAGCTAGAAAAAAATTTTATAGCCGCCACACCATAAGACATAAGACATAACAATGGTCTATAACTTATAATACCCAAAAAAAAAAAGGTTTTATACATGTTAGTCAATAAATAAATAAAACGAAAACAAAAATACATTGGTTTGAGTCAATTGACAAGTCTCATCATGTCTCCAATAATTTTGATTATAAAATTATAAAAAAGATCACTGTTATTTAAAAAATTCTTTTCCCATATATGGAATCGATCCATGTTCCTTCCATCATAACTCTACTAGGATAGATTTGTCTTTTGCTGATGACTTAATTAATTTTATGACTAGTAGCAAATTCTAGCTCATCGTCCCCCCTCCCCCCACCCCCAAAAAAAAAAAAAAAGAAGAAGAAAAAGAAAAAGAAAGAGAAATAAAATAGATCTGATTGAGTTACATCTATGGAAAGATTGAAGCCAAATTTGAAGACAAGAAGAATATTAACATCAATGAGTGCTTTCTATATTTGAAGAGTTTAACATGGCGAAATTATGACACCAACTTCCCTCAACGTTTCCTATCAACACGAACTTCTCCTTTCGGAAGTCTCCTGTAGTTTTCATAATGATGATCAGAATCTCCTTTTTTTTTCCCCTTTTCATTTTCACTTTTGCCCATCCACTCGTGTTCCTTGAAATTTGGTATAAACACACTTCAACCTTCCTACTCCAATGGAGTTTTGATATCGATCAAGTCCAGCAGGTATGGATATAAAGCTTCTTTGTAGTGGAGTCAAGTTGCCGGAAATATTGGAAATGGTCGGCGTTGTTATAAGGCAACATGGAGCTCAAAAACAAAGTTGAATAATAGCAGTATGATCATATATTCCTTTTCTCTTTCTTCTATATATCCATCAATTCCATGCCCCAGCATTTCCTTCTGCTTCTAGTCAATCTAGCATAATGAGCATGGTACAGATTAAGCAATAAGCAATGGATGGAATAAAAAATTTCCACTACTTTCTTTGATTATTAGTGCTGACTTATTAGTTATCTTCTAACGTACTTGATTCGTTTGGTGGACCTTTCTCTCATGGAGTTTGTGCATGGGTCCAATTATTCAACTCATATATGTAATATATATATGTGTGTTGTGTCTCCTTATAATTATTGGTAGGACAAACGTTGCAAAACTCTAGTAGGGTCATGGTTAATCAGGTCTCTTAACTTTATCATATGCCAGAGAAGATTATATGGGGAGGACAACCAGAATTCTAGTATGGAAATTTGTTGTGTGGAAACTAGTTAATTATATTCTTCATTTTTTTTTTTCCTCCTCTCTTTCTGGGTGCAGCTTTGTTAGTCAAAGTAGCCTTAATTTTGTCCTTTCGTAGTACATTTATGACATTACTTTCTTCTCTTTCTTATTTCTTCGAGTTACACGACTCAATTTGTCAGATTTTAAAGTTCTCATTTAATTGAAGCTAAATGGACAATCTGTCTAGGTCTAACTAGGCTTATGTTCAAACTCTCTCTCGCTTTCAAAGTTAGGCTCATGAAGAAGCTAAACAAGCAGTAGTTTAACACTAAACAGTGTTCTCCTCCTTGGGAAATCCCTTCTTAATTATTCCATTACAATTTTCATGATCTATTAATAGAGAATCATAGCACTGTGCCTGTAAAAAATGCTGATATCTTAATTGAGAATTTCATTCCTCAGTGCGATATCTTATTTGGTATTGACTACTGCTTTCCAATGAAAATATTTCTTGGTGTTTTTCTGCTTAAGCCATTTCTCACGCTTGAACCTTTTTCATTTTTTGGGGTTTTACACTGGCACCTTTTCTCACATGCTGATTACTTTAAATTTTGAAATATTAGACCTTTTCAAGGCCTTACAAGATACTTTATTTTTAAAGCCCTCGTAACGTTTTGGGCCTTTTGGCTAGTGCTCCCCTTTACTCTAATTCCTTTCCCTAAATCAACATGCCATAGCAAAATTTACTTAAAAAAAAGATAATAAAAGACTTCTTAAAATAAGTTGTATTGTGTCAAAGAAATAAGTAGATAGATAAAACATTTTTAAAAAAATCCCAACAAAAAAAAAAAAAAAAAAACAAAGAAAAATAAGATGTCTCATTTACCTAAAATAAAAAAATTATCATGCATTTTAATTTCTAATTTACATCATTTCATATTTCGGTGCAGTCTTATAATCACTGACCATCATTATCATCATTATTACCATCACCGAATTTCTAGTTCAAGTTGTTTTTTCATGATCCCGTGACTCATAATTAACAGGTTACCATCTTATCGCAAGAATTATTTTCCTACGTGATGTATAATCATACCTAATATGCGTGCCTTTATCTAATCAACTATGATTAATGTTGTGATTCTCTTCTAATATAAGTCTTGAACAGGCAAAATGTATGGAAATCCGCTAATGTCCATTTGTAGCCCTATTTAAGATCTTTGTTAAGAAGAGTAATGGAAAGAGAAAGATGGGGATAATAGAACCTATTTACCAAAAATGAAAAGCGAAAGAATGATAGGGAAATCTTAAGCAATATATCGGTCTGATGGCTGAAAGGTCACTCTAATTCAATGAAGACACCCTTTTCATTGATCCCAGCTTTTCCATTTTACAAATACATAAACATAATTTTAGACTATAGAGTACTTCTCGCAAGCCCAAGATTCTTTATAAAAGCTAGAGTTGGAATGAATTTTCGTGTTAAATAGCATTTTCTTGCATTGAATAGTCATTTTTCAGAATTAATAGAAGTTATTAGAAATTTGTAAATTATGCAAGACATGTGGCTGTTATGATAGCTTCTCTATAAAGCCTTCTGGATCCATGACTTTCTTTCTAATTCTAAAATGATTAAAGAGGTAGGGAAGCATATAGCTTTGTTTTCTTTTCATTATCTTAATTAAAAGAAAAACACTTTAAGAGGAAAAAATTTACATAATTTAACGACTTCTCCAAAATAAAGAAATACAATTAAGGAGGATTTGAAATGGGATGGGTTTCAACATATAAAGGTTTTAGGATATGTGTTATTACGAAATATTTTTTTTTTAAAAAAGATAATAAAATAGGAAAAAATAAAGCTGTTGGCAGCTTAAATAACATTTTTTTTTTTTTTTAATTTATGAATTCTTTAAAACACGAATTTTTATGATAAGATTACAGGTAGTGACGGAACTAAGTCAGGGGAGGGGGGCCCTCCTACCCCCCACCCCCCCCCCCCCACCAATTTTTTTTATTTTTATTTATTTATAATTTCTTAGTATATATATACACACAAAATTGAAAAATTTCCCAAATATATATTATTGGCCCTGCTCCTCTATCGAAATTTACAAATTGACCAACCCTTTTACTTGTTGTCCCAAGAATAACAATAAAAACCTTTGGACCTAACCAAAAATACCCACAAAACATATCACATTTCCAATCTAAACAAACCCAATTGTCCCAAAAATAACAAGAATAACCTTTAAACAAACCAAAATTATCAACAAATTAAGCAACAATCCAATCTAAACAAAAAAGACACACAAAACAACCACAAATCTAAAATCACAAAACACAAGTCCCCAATTTTTACCCACTTACCACTCAGTGTTGTTCTTGACTCTAACTGCAACATTAGTTGCCCAACGGTGGTATGTTGGCTCTCTCTCTCTCTCTCTCTCTTTCTCTACTATACTTTTTTTTTTCTTTGTATAAAACTTAGACTGTGAAACAGGTGAAGCTTGGATCACTACACCAAATCCGTATTGGCGCTTCCTCATGGATAAGCCGAAATTTCAGCCTCTAGAAAGCATTCCGTCTGCGTAGCAAGGGAAGCGATCTTGGATGCTCCTCTGCGAAAAATCTCTGAGTGCTTTGGAAAAGATTCATCTAGAACTAGTGATTGCACAAAGGAAAATACTCCTGGATCGGCCAATAGAGATGGTGGTAATGGGGAACTTATCCATGCTCAAACTCCTCCAATTCTCGATGTCGACCATTGCATGTACACTAAACATTCTGAGCAACCAAGCTCAACTTGGGATTCTGAAGCACGCCGTGAACCTTTTTCCAAGTGTGATCAGGGAGAGGAACAAGCTAAGGCAAGCATGGAAGTTGAGGGAGATGGGGGAGGAGCCATCCCCCACGTGCTTTGATTCTCGCATTTCCCCCAATCCGATCATGAATATATTAATCTGGAATTGTAGAGGGGCAATGAAGCCCACATTCAGAAAGACTGTGATGGACCTGGTAGAGTGGCACCAACCAGTGATTTTTGTGATTACAAAGACCAGAATTGATGGTCCTAAGGTTGATGAGATCATAAGAAGACTGCCTTTTGATGGAGCTTACTCCATGGAGACCATCGGCTATGTTGACGGGATTTGGCTCCTGTGGCGATCAGATTTTGTATCAATGGACATTCTGTTGGCTACGGAGTAGGAAATTCATGCCATTGTCCAAGTTAGTTCCCATGCTCAACCCTAGCTTTTAAGTTCTATTTATGGTAGTCCACGGTTTAGAGAAAGGTGTTTATTGTGAGGTAATTTAAAAAGTCTGTCGAAAAGGCATAACCTCCCTTGGGCAGTCATGGGAGACTTTAATGATGTTGTTTATGATGATGAGAAAATGGGAGGTAATGGGGTTTGTAGAAGGAGGGTTGAGGAATATACAAGTTGTATGAATTTCTATAATTTAATTGACTTTGGGTTCATGGGTCCTAAGTTTACCTGGACCAATAAGAGAGACCTCCCTGGTTTAATTCAAGGTAGATTGGACAGGGTCTAGGTGAACCTGGAATGGAAGTCTTGCTTCCCTAAGGCCTTTGTCAAACACCTTGCACGTATTAACTTTGATCATTACCCTCTGCTCTTAGCATAACCCTCCTATTAGAACCGGTGAAAGGCCTTTTTGGTTCCAATCAATTTGGCTCAGCCATGCAAGTTTCCCTCCTATTGTTCGAGATGCATGGGAGGGAAATCAAAAAAACATCAGAAGTGCTATCATTACCTTTACCCTTAAAGCTAGAAATTGGAACAGAGAGGAATTTGGAAACATTTTTTGGAAGAAAAGAAATCTTGTGGCAAGACTAGGAGGGGTGGAGAAGGCCTTGGCTCAAAACCCAAGTCAGAGATTGATCAACATGCACTCTTGGCTTTCTGAGGAGCTTGAAAAAATTATGTCTTTGGAAGAAGAGCTATGGGGGATTAAAGCGAGATGGTGAATGGGAAGAAGATATTGAGAGGGTGAAAGATATCTTTATTAATGGTTCAAGAGGTTGTACAGAACTGACTAGGAAGTGTGCCACAAAACCCTAGACCGAATCCTTGTTTGGGGGCACTATTTGTTTGAGTTGGAAGCTCGTAACTTGGCTGAAACCCCTTCCGATGTAGAAATTCTATTTGCTTTAAAGTCCATGAAAGCATTTAAAGCTTCAGGGCCAGATGGACTTCATGTTGGATTCTTCCAAAGGTTTTGGTTGATTGTGGGAGAGTCCGTGAAATTTGAAATCAAAAAAATCTTTAGAACAAAGAAAATCCCTGAACACCTTAATAGGACCTTGATTGCCCTCATCCCAAAACAACTTGGTCTGGAAACCATAAACCATTTTAGGCCGATCAGCCTTTGTAATACAATTTATAAAATTGTGACTAAGATCCTTGTGCATCGGCTGAAACACCTTATGCCCACACTAGTTTTCCCTTCCCAAACAGCCTTTATCTTAGGAAGAAGAGGTACTGACAATGTGATTATCACTCAAGAGTTAGTTTAGACAATTGAGCAAAAAAAAGGGAAGGAAGGATTCATGATAATCAAAGTCGACCTTGAAAAGGCTTATGATCGATTAGAATGGAGCTTTGTGAGAAGTATGCTTGTGAGTTTGGGATTCCACTTAGATATAGTGGAACTTATCCTAAGTTGCATCTCTACTACCATGACAACGTTGCTTTTTAATGGGGATTAGATTGGAGAAATTTGCCCATCCCGTGGTTTGAGGCAAGGGGATTCGATTTCACCGTATATATTCATTCTTTGTATGGAGTACTTGAGTACCTTAATTAATTTGAAGTGTAAAGAGGGGAGTTAGAAGAAGATTAAGGCATCTCATAGTGGTTCTGGATTCTCCCTTTTTTTTTTTACCGATGATCTGCTCTTGTTTGCCAAAACTGACGAGAGAAATATTGGGGCTGTAGTTGAGGTTTTAGATGAATTTTGCAAGCTTTCAGGTCTGAAAATCAGCAAGGAGAAATCCAAAATTTTCTTCTTGCCTAATGTCACCATGGAGGATAAATTGGAGATAGTGAACCTAATTGGGATTTGTGAAACTCACAACCTCGGAAAATACCTTGGATTCCCGATAATCCACAAGGGAAGGAGATGTAATGAATTTCAATTTGTTGTGGAAAGAGTCCAAGCCAAATTGGATGGCTAGAAATCCAAATGTCTTTCGCCGGCGGGGAGGCTAGTGCTCATCAAGGCAACGATGACCTCCATACCCAAGTATATTATGCAGTGTCATAAACTACCTGTCAAGGTATGTGAGGAGGTGAATAAATTGGTAAGGGACTTTCTTTGGGGATCTACTGTGGATAAGTAGAAAATTCATCTTGTTGGGTGGAACAAGGTCACAAACCCACTCAATTTGGGAGGTCTCGGGATCTTTGAAATGAAAGCAAGGAATTCAGCTCTTTTGGTGAAACTTTGTTGGTGGATTGCTTCTAGTCCGAATATGCCTTGGGCTCAGATGCTCACTTGCAAATACCTCACCCCGCATTGCCTGAGGGGGAACTCTAGAAAGCAACCTGCGTCTCGGATTTAGAAAGCATGTAAGGAGGGAGGGGTTATTTTAACAAAGGATTAAGATGGTCTATTGCTAATGGAGAAAGTGTGAGTGCTTTGGCTGACTTTTGGCTTCCTTCCGGACCACTCATGCAGCAGATTACAGGTCCTTTAACTGATGGGGAAGACAATCTCTCAGCTAAGAGCTTGATTGCCAATGTGGAGTGTATCTCATTTGACCTCCCTCACAGAATCTTACAAGAGATTAAAGGCATCCCTATTGCAGCAAATCCTTCCCAAGAAGACATTCTTATTTGGGCATTCTCTAAGGATGGTTCCTTTTCCCTCAAATCAGCATATCTCATGGCTAAAGGATTTAACCTTTTGAACCTTGACACTAGTCATCATCAATGGGTGTGGAAAGCGCACACATCCCCTAGAATTAAATTTTTTATATGGCTGTGCACTAATCGCAGCGTGCCTACTAAGGAAGTTCTTGATTCAAAAGGGTTAAATCTTGACCCGACATGTGAGTTATGCTGTGAAGGGACTGAATCCATCATTCATACACTAAGGGACTATAGGGTGGCTAAAGCTGTGTGGAAGGACTTGGGATTTGAGGAGAATAACTAGGATTTTTTTG
This sequence comes from Quercus tomentella, assembly GCA_028535165.1. Taxonomy (NCBI): domain Eukaryota; kingdom Viridiplantae; phylum Streptophyta; class Magnoliopsida; order Fagales; family Fagaceae; genus Quercus; species Quercus tomentella. Next base: position 40,885,304 of record JAPQVY010000100.1, on the reverse strand, counting down.
GATTGAACTTGGAAGAGTGGCTTGAGAAGTTTTGTGGGACTTCCATCATTTTCCCAAGACCCCATGTACCATGGATAATATTATTTCCTCAAGCAATATGGACAATTTGGCTGCATAGAAATAAGGCAATATTTCAAACTGGGAGAGTGGAAGAGGGCACGAGTACTCTTTGTCTAAAAAATGGAGGGGAGTTCTATGCAATTGTTCCTAATGAGCCCAACAAGCGTAGTAGAGTGCAAGTCCAAGTGAAATGGACCAAGCCTCCTAAGGGTTGGGTGAAGCTTAATACAGATTGGACTATGCATGGGAACTCGATCAAGGTTTGATAAGCCAAAAATGAATTGACCCCTTGTGATAAATTAATTGATTAATTAGCCAAGTTTATTAATTAATCAAATTAACATGCAAAGGGCGTGGTAGCACAAACAAATCACCAAATAACTAAATATGCAGCGGAAAATAAATGACACGGTGATTTGTTTACGAATGGGGAAAACCTATACGACAAAAACTCTATCGAGTGATTTTCAGGTCACCACTCCCGAAACTCCACTATTATCACAACAAGCGATTACAAGTAAAGGAATCTCAAGTACCTTACCAACCTACGGTTGAACCCTTACCCTAATACCCAATTGGACTTGTTTTGTAGTAACAGTTCCCTTTTCGATGCACGGCTCCCAAGTACGTGACTAACTAATTGCGCGGATCCCAGTACGTGACTTCAATCACCAACTAAGAAGGTTGTTAACTGCAAAGTTCTTCAGTTCATCTACACGATGAAGATCAAAAAGATGCTTGGTCACAAAACCCTACGGTGCACATACACAACAACTTCTTCAAGAGAAAAAGATGAACTAGGGCAAGAACTTCGTCTCCAGTCACAATTTGCTTGAACAGAGTTTGCTCAATGCTTATGCAACTTGTGAACTGTTTGACGGCCCTTAAAAAAATTATTCTATATGTCTAGGGTTAGGAGAAAAGAAGGCAAAAAGACACATTCACGGATCCCAAGAAAATCAGATCAAAATTATGAAATTCTTAAACCTCGACAGATAAGAGGTGTCGAGCAGCTGTCGAGCACACGGGCTGAACAGCTTCCTTAAACCTCGACACATGCTAGCTGTCGAGCTTTAGTAATTATGCACTTTCAACTTGTTTTCTTGGACAGACTTGAAGGCTTCAACACTTGATCTTGAAACATGATTTCTTGAAGTATTTAAACACATCCTAAATCTACCAAATTACAAGTAAAGTGCGTTTTTTCAAAGGATAAGCCAATTACATAAAATCATGACATATGTTCTTAATATTTGAAACACATATGTCCTAACAAGGTTGGTGGAGGTGGTGTTTTGAGAAGCAACAATGGTGACTGGATAGGTGGTTTTGTGAGGAAGCTTGGCAGCACATCGAGCACTGTGGCAGAACTTTGGGCACTCAAGGACGGGCTCACCGTGGCAAAGCAAATGGGGATTGAGAACATTTGTATTGAAATGGATGCTGAGTTTATTGTTCAGTTTGTTTCAAGACTTTTAGTGGTCAATCTAATGCTTGAACCTCTCTTAACTGAATGTAGGAATCTAATTCAGACCTTCTTTAACTCCTCGGTGGCACACGTGTTTAGGGAAGCAAATGGTTGTGCTGACTGACTAGCAAGGATGGGAGCTGAACTTGATGTAACAGATTTTCTTTTTTTGTTTAACCCACCGGATATGGTGGCTAAAATGTTGGCTAGTGATAAAGCTGGCCTTGTTTGTTGTAATAGACTTATTGTTCTTTAGTTAATTTCCAAGCATCATTTACCCAAAAAAAAAAAAAAAAGTGAATAATTTGTACTTGGTGTTTAGCCAAAAATAATAATAATTTGTGCTTGGTGGTGGACTGGCGTAAACCAAGTCAAAGTGTCAATACAAGTGACTATTGTGTGTGTGGCCATTAATTAATCTCAGTGAGTTGGGGTGCAACGTGTGTGGCTATAATTTTTTTTTTTTTTTTTTGTTTGTAATTTTAAGGAAATATAAACTTTTTTTTTTAAATTTTTTATATAAGATAAAATTTCTACTCTAGCCTAATCTAAGTGTATATCAGGGGCGGAGCCAGAGGGGGGCGAGGGGGGGCACTTGCCCCCTCTGACTCCTAAAATTTTCTTGTCCATGTAATCTTAAATAGTTACTCACTGCATAGAGAAAAAACAAAAAAATGACTCCTACTCAGTTGAAACTTGAAAGTGAATCTGACAGGAAAAAGAAAGTAAAAAATAGTTTTCTCAAACATCAAACCATGTCACCTTTTCACCTATTTCACTGTTCTTGTATGTAGTTTTTGTCTTGCCCCACGTCTAACACTTATTTCACAATTGTTTTCTTTTTTCTTTTCTATCATTATTTTTACCATTTTCGCTATTAATGATACTTTTTATAGTATTTTATTATTGAGTGATGCTAGAGATATTACAAATATTATTACTTATATCTTACAAATTGGCACGATCACAAAAAATAATTCTAAACATCTATTCATTATTTTTTTTTTCACAGTATTTTATTGTTGAGTGATGCTAAAGATGTTACAAATTTTACTACTTATATCTTATAAATTGTCACATCACCAATCACAAAAAATAATTCTAAACATCTATTCATTATATTGTTTAAGTAACACTAATCACATTTTTACCACATTAATTTATAAACTTTTTGTTGTAAATTTTGTAGTAACTATGAATTGATTATTTTTTATTTATTTATTTTAATGATATGAAATATATATTTATTTTCTTATAATTGTTTATTTATTTTGTTATTATTATCGATTAATATTTTTTAGATTAATTTCACTTTAAATATTGTCTTTCAATTTTGCCCCCTCTAAACCAAAATCCTGGCTCCGCCACTGGTGTATATGCATGTAAAACTCCCTCTTAGAGACTTGAACCTCGGCCTTTGCTCCCCACACCCCACAAGCATTTATACTTGTGGAGTGACCACCGCACCAAAAGTGCACGATAGTAGAAAATATAAACTTGCTATAGTAGTGGTGTTAACCAATTTTGAGAGTCGTGTTAGTAAAGTAGTGTTAATTTATTTGGGCTTTGGGGGCCTCCGGCCTTTGTGAAATTAAATATTTGTGTTAATAAATTAGCGCTAAGCAACTAAACTGAGTGAGTGAAATATGTTTATTATTATTTATTATTGTGATATTAGGGAACTTAATGGAGATAATCTAAGTAAAAACTGTATTTAAGTTTTGTCTTTTATATATACAAAGTGACGCTATGAATACTATAAATTTTAGTAAATAAATGTTACAAACTGATGTGTTATCAATCACAAAATAGTAATTAAGATATTTATTTGCTTTTTGTTGAAGTAGAACCAATCACATTTATTATTGCATTAGTATATGTTTTTTCGATGAACTGCTACATTAGTATAATTTATGAATACTATATACCTTTTCTTTTATCCTTTTTTTTTTCCTATATATTCTATTTAATTTTTGACTGAATAAAATTATGAGATATGAAAATGATGAAATATCTGAAAATATTAAACAAATAATGGAATGCAACATTAGAAACATTAGGTTTTTATAAGATAAAGTGTCATGTCTTTATTCATTAAAAAAAAAGTCTCATGTCCTTACAAATCAAAAACCTATTAGAATTGTAATCAAAACAACATTATTATTCAAATAGGATCAAATCTCATAATTAATTCATTTGGAGATTTTCATTGATTTTGTGATCAAAATTTAGTGCACAATAAATCCTAGGTGATTTTGTGATTTAAAGAACATCAAGTTCTATCTTTTTAGATGATGTAGTTTTAAGGTATTACGAAACGATAATTTTCTATGCTCTCTTTTGTTAATATTAAATATATGCTAGCTTAGATTTTCATGGAAAAAAAAAATTATACCTTGGCCCCCCTAGGTTTAAATTCTGGTTCCGTCCCTAATTATAGGTGATCCAAAGGCACTTTAAATTAGAGGTTGCTATTCTTAAAAATAAATAAACAAAAAATTAGAGGCTATTGCACATGAAGATGAAATAGAATACAAAAATTCCCTAAATTATATGTTATAGAGAAATTTTTTTTTTTTTTTTTGGAATATTCAGCATTTTGTTTTTTGTGGGTTTGGTAAGCATAACATGTCTGTATATATATATATATATATATATATATATTTTTGGATATTCAGCATTATATAAAATGTTTTCTCACACTAGTCCATATGATTATTTATATACTTATTTTTTTTTTAAACTTTCTCAGATAATCTATTTTTATGGTATATATATATATATATATATATATATATATATACATACATACAAACATTCCATATTTTCTCACTTTCCCTGCTTTGTAGACGAGTGTCAATACTCAAGATAGTGCTCATGATATACAAGCATTTGTTTTTTCTTGGCTCTAGTGTTGTGTATGAACATCCCTACCAGCAACTAATAAAGAGACAAATTATCAAAAATATTAAAAAAGTAAAAAAAAAAAAATCCCTACCGACTAAAAAAGAGACAACCCAAATAGTCGCTTTCCGTTGTTAAGTGCTTCGTTTTGTTTTCACATAACAGGCCTGTCCTGTACCTTGAGAATATTTTCTATTGAACACCATGCTGGTGTTTAAATCGAAGACACAAAACCCCACAAATCTTTTTACCTTTTTGTTGACAGTGAATACGTCCCCTCCTCACACACACAAACTTCTTTTCTTTTACATGATTGGACTAGAATTCAGAATGCCATTTCATGAAAGGTGAGCACCCAACCCCTCCACTGTCCTTCTTCTCTTTCTTTGATTCCTGTCTATTAAAAGTTTAGATACGCTGACTCTCTAATAATTAATACTGACCTTTAATCTTGCATAGCATATATATAATAGACCATTACCTTCATATCTATATTTAATTTTGCTGTTTTTTTTTTTTTTTTTAAATAAATTGCCAACTCATGAAAAAAAATTCTTGATATTATTTGGTAGATGATGCGTGCAAACTTCTCATTCTTGAATCTTGATTGCTCCAATTTCATTAAAAGGGGGGGGGGGGGGGGGGGGGGGAATTTGTTGACCTATTTATATACTTAGTTTTTAGTTCTTAACATAATTTTTAGCTAGATTGTAACCTATGTTTACACATGAGAATATCGAACAATAGTGATGATAAAATGGTCTTACCTAAATGAGTGAGGTGATCTTCGCGGCTTTCAAACTGAATAATATGAATGGATTAGTTGGTACTAAGATTAAAATGGACACTTGACACAAAATTTGACTACAATTAGAAGCTAATTTGGATTTTGCTTGTGCTTTGACTTTAATATATTATATATGATGAACTTTGTTAATTACTCAATACATTTTTTAAATAAGTTATTATATAAATTTAAAATCACTAATAATTATGAACTTTTTTCTTTTTATGGCATTTGGTTTTGTAGAATCTAAAATACTTTCTACATTCATATTCTAAATTTGATGTTTGGAAATCTTGATTTTTAGGAATGTAATTACATTCACATTTTGGTTTGATTAGGAAAATGAATCTTACAACTATAGGATCTATGTGTTTTGATTTCTAAGAATCCTACTGATAGGGTGCCCATGAGTTGGATTAAGGCTCAAACTATCGATCCCTTAACCTGACCACGTTGGGTGGGGGAGGAAGAAACATGTTGCTGATTGAGGAGAAACGACCATTAGTCCATTCAGAAGTCCACGGGTAGCAATTGGATGACTTTGAAGCTAGCTAGGCAACAACAACATTCATAAATCTAACCAGAATAAGAGAAGGCAATGAAAAGCAAGAAAGAAAAAGAGGAAAATTAGAGCTAGAGGGGTGGTGGCAATCATGGGGTTATCAATGACGATGTCTAGCTAGGGTTCACAAAAATATAGATTAAAGGTATATTTAGTTTGGTCATGGAAGAAGAAACCTGTTATTTGACCTAAACCTATATATATGCCAAGCGGACTCACAAGCCCAGGAAAGGACAAAAGGAAACAAGGCAAACCCAAAAGTTCATGCCCTCTTCCACAGGGATAAACACGGGGAGAAGAGACACGCAACAGAACAAAACAAAACCAATCTGCAATGGCAGAAACAGCGTGGCAATGAAAGAAAACAAAAATAGAGGATAGTGGAGCAAGCACACAATGGCCGGAGCACTACCAACCTATACCCAGCCAATACAAGGGAGGAGAGCCCATGGTCAAGAGATTCAAAGGGTGTGGTTTGGCAGAGGGGGGAAAAGAGCCTATTTTCGGTTTCCAGCTAGGGCCTCTTTTAGGGAAATGCTTTGCTGGGATGGCATTTGCCTAAAAGAGGTGGTAGACAGCTAGGACCACTCGATGCATACCAGAGAGGTAGGTAGTGAGAAACCCCAAGGTCTTATCCATTCAAATGAAGGGGAAAGGCTCATAGCAAGATCGAACAAAAGGGAAATTTGTCATGTAACAAGTAGTGGAAGAAAGATGATACACTACGCATGTCCGGTAGTGGTAGTGGGCAGGCAACCAATGGGTTGGTGGGCAACTTTGAAGGGGTGTCCACCGCAGACCAGAAATAGTTGGTGAAGCCCAAGGGGTAAAATAGTGAAATCCCATAAGATTAACCCAGTATAAATAGGAACACTAGCCAAAAAAAAGAAAAAAAGAAAAAAAAGAGGAATGAAAGTAGGAAAAACAGAGAGAACTGAAAGAAAAATAAAAAAAGAGAAAAGAGCGAAGTGAAAAGAAAATAGAGTAAGCACGGCAGAAAGGCATGCATCAATAGGATATCTTTTCCCTCCCTCTTAGGCAAACCCACTATTTGAAATCCTAGAAGTGGCAACAAGTAGTCATATAGGCCCATTCCCCAGAATGTACAACTTTAATGGCATAGTCCAACAATAAGGTTGTTCAAGCTAGGATTCGGGTTCTCTTTGGTTAACTTCCCATGGGAAGATTTAGCATCTCACTCATAATACAAACTCTTGCACATAATAACTTTATCCACTGGAAATTCATTATATTTTCCGTATCAATTTTTTAATCGCAGAATATTTATTATATTTTGTTAAATCAATTGTTCTGTCATTGTATATTTATTATATTTGTAGTGTCAGTTGCTTTTCTATAGCACCTTTATTATATTTGTTGTATTAGTTGTTCTCATAGCTGAATGTTCCTACTGTAAGTAGTCTATTTGCTAAAACTAAAACTTCCTGTTGTAAGGCATTTACTCTTAAGTCCATAAAACATGTGCTAATGTCTGCGGAGTAAAGTGCATATGTATGCGTTTGTCTTTGTTGTCTCTGCTCTTGGATGCTAGGCTTATGCATAGACTGGCCTATAGCACGGTCCTGCTAGAATATTGAGCTAGGCCTAACTTTCTGACCCACAACAGAACGAGCCTGGGCATAGCAGAACAAGCCTCAGTCAATTAACAAAAAACCCACCTACAATATACATATATAAACATGTTTCTTCCACATAAAAATATAAATATAAATTTATATTCAGTTTGGTTATTTAAAACACGTAGTTATATTTGTTGATGCCCCATTTTGACCCCCTTATTTTGTTAGAAATGTGCCTATAATTTATTCGATTATGTGCATCAATTTTGTTAATTACTTTTTTTTTTCTTTACCTAATTTGTTATGTTTTATTTTTAAAACTCCAATATTTAGTTATTTATGTAGTTGATTTAACTTTATTTCATGTTTTATATAACAAGTGCACTTGAGGTTGATATTTGGGTCTATGACATCCACTTTTTTTTTTTTTTTTTTTTTGAATTATTAGACTAGTGAATTTTGGATTGTAAATTTAAGAATTTATGTATTACTTAAAATTTTTCTTTTAGTATTTCCATTTCTTTGTTCTTTTATGTATTGATATGAAGGAAAAAAAATTGTTTAATTTCTTTTTTATATATAAAAAATGTGAATCATATCTTCTTTTTTTTGGAGAAAAAAATGTGAAACATATCAGGTTGTGTAAGGATGATAGGCTCTGGTTTTGTAACACATTTATTTATGTGAGTTTTTAGACCCCTTAAAACACAATTGGATTAACCTAGTTAATTAGCCAAGTGATTACTTAGTCCAAATTTCAGATCTAGGTTAACACACAATCATATAATCGTATCAATGTAAAGTGCGGAATATAAAGAACACAAAGATATGATGACCCAGGAAACCACACCGGTAAAAACCTGAGGAGGATTTAACCTAGCTATCCTCAAGGTAAACTTGAATCCACTATGAAAGAATCGAAGTTTTATAATAGCGACTTAGACCACTAACATCATATTGCTACCCACCAGTAGAAAATTTACTGACATGACCACGTGACAGCTCCGAGACCATGAACTCCTTCTTTCTTGAATTCTCCAGCAAGTACAAGCACTCCTACTTGTGTATTTTTAAGTTTTTATTGCAACAACTGAATGATTATCAAGCTCTCAATGAAATCTCCTTCTTAATAATCCTAAGCATGTGTGAAGGCAACCACCTCTCAGATCTCACAAGAGATTCACACACACAGCAAATAGAGCTACCTAAAATGTGGCTAGGATTTTCCTTTTTATACTTAGGGCAAAAAATAAAACCCTACACGTCATATGAGCTTAGGGCTGAGTTGGAAAATTCTGTAGAAAAACGTTTTGCCCGAATTTCGATTGGTTAAGTCTAATTCTCGATCGATCAAGTCAAGCAGAATCATACTATAACTTCTGCAGCAACTCGATTCCAACTTTACATAAAACGCATAAACTTTGAGCAAGTCTAAACAAGACTAAAAACCTGTTTTGATCATGGTTTGCTAACAATACAAATTAGAGTTCTAATACATTAGTTCCTAAGTACTTAGAACCTAGCAATTTAAATTTGATTTAATCCGTATACGACCGAATCAAATCCAAACTCTTGACCTGACTTGTTTGCCATATATGACAATGCATAAATGGCATTACTAGAGACTAACATAACATTGCACAAGCAAGGGCCATTAATATGTGCAGGTCACGTATAAAAGTCATTTGGATATCACAATTTGATGCCATTTCTGCTTCCCATTAATGTCTTGTCGATTACAGAATGTGTCACGTCATAAACAGTGTCATGTAAATTGCAACAATCAATTGGAAGATTTGAGCCAAACAAGTGAATAATATAAACTCCAAATGACAATTGAGGGAACGAAAATATTTATTAACTCTAATAAAAATTTTTTTTTTTTTTGGGGTCTACATTAAAGATACAGTAAAGCAAAGCAAAACAAAACAAAAATGACATGTTCAACCCAGTGAGATGTCCTCCTTTAGAGCACGAACCAGCAAATTTGCCACAAAACAAAATGTCCATCTCTAATAATTAAAAAGTTTGCCATGCTCATTTTAATTATTAAAAAGTCTACCATGGCAAATACATATGATAATCCTATTGTATTTTGCCATCGGCCCAAATTCTGCAAATGTCGAGATATGGAGGTCACGGCCTTACTCACTTAAACAGGTTCAAAGCCCACTATTTATCAAACCCAAAAGGAACCCAAACTCTGTGGCCAATTCAGCCTAATTAAAATTTTAGCAAAGCGGGTTGGGCCAGCTTAGGCTGCTTAGCAAGCAAACAATCAATTAACAAAATGTACTTGTATATCGAGCATCCTTGCAGAAGAGAACACGACCTAACATGGGCATGCTTCAATAGATGTGTGGGTCTCACTTTCATTTTGGCTTAAAGTTAACCAAATCTCATTTCTCAAAACTCATGTTTTTCACAAAATCTTTTGAAGGAATGAATGGTTTGAGTTAATGGATGCTTAATAGTCATTTTTAAAGCTAGCTTACTAGCGAAAGAGAGAGAATTTGAGATGTTATTAGGGGTTCTAATTATTTTAAGAAGAATATGAGATGTTATTAGGGGTTCTAATTTTAAGCCAAATAGAAGAGAATATAGTGTAATCCCCAAAAATGTGGACAGTGCTTTCTAGATGGTTATGTATTGTTTGATATATCGAATTCTTACAATATGATATGATATGATATGCATCTATATATCATACGATTCATGAGCATGACCAGTACACACCTATAATATGACACATTTTTTTGTTTGTTTCGATACATATTACATATAGTCCAATACTAAGAACTATGCCTATAGATGGGTTCTCATTAGCTGACTAATATATAGTCAAGTCATCATGATTTGACCCAAAATCAGAACCCTTCATGAGGACAAGCCTTTGCGAACTATGTACCTTACATTAATTAAAAATTTGTTGGCTTAAATCCTTTCAACTTAGCTTGCAACCAAAAACTCCCATAAGGAAAGGTTTTCATAGTCTAGCCATGTCCAAACCTCCTATAATGAGTATTATAGTTGTTAGTATCGTATGTATGATATATATTGTATGGTGTGTGTACATTTTTAGACCCTTTATAACACAAGTTGTTCAACCTAGTTATTTAGTCAAGTGATTACTTAGATAAATTATTCAGATCCAGGTTAACACATTCAAATCATATCATGTAAATAATGCAAAAATATAAAGAACACACGATATGATAACCCAGGAAAACCAAATCGGTAAAAAACCTAAAAAGGATTTAACCTAATTATTCTCAAGTAAAACAAATCTACTATGAAAGAATTGAAATTTTTACAATAGAACTTAGACCACTAACATCTTATTACTACCTCGTGTAGAAAACTTACTATCACAACCACATGACAGCTCCGAGTCCACGGACGTACTCCCACTTGTGACTTTGAAATTCCTTTCAAAGGTTTCAGATCTTCTTTAAATTCTTTATGCAGTAACTGAAGCGATTACCAAGTTCTTAACATGAATCTTGATCTTGATAACCCTAAGTGTGTATGAAGGTAAACACCTCTAGATCTAACAAGAGATTCAACACACAGCACATCAAAGACTTCTAAAACGTAGCTAGGGTTTTTTCTTTTATACTTGGAGTAAAACATAAAACCCTACATGTCAAACCGAGCTTGGGTTGAGTTGGAAAATTCTGCAGAAAATTAATCTAAACGAGGTTCAATCGATCGAGTCTTGCAGAGTTAGACCAATAAATCCTACAATCACTCAATTCCAACTTTTACAAATAAACACACTTTGAGCAAGCCTAAACCTAGACTCTATGTTTTGATTATGGTTTGCCAACAAAATACATAATGAAGTTCTAATACATTTAGTTCCTAAAGTCTTAAAACCTAACAATGTGTAATAAGTTTCATATCGTAAGAACGTATCGTAAGTACTCATGAATCATATGATACAATATGCATATCATATGAATCGTATCATATTGTGCAATACATAGACAAATGTTTTAAATTTAGTATTTTTGCTTTAAAATGAGTGTTTTTTTTTTTGGTTCAAATTTGTACATTTATTTGAATATAGCAAGTTGTTAAACTTGTTTTTAACACAAAATTATGAGTTTACTTAATTTAGCTTAAGGAAATAACATGTCCATAAGGTTTTTTTTCCCCTACAAAATTTGGACTATACACTTACACTTCACTTTCATATTTATAAAAAATTTTCTATACCATGAATTAGATATTAACTGAGGATGTGTTTGGATACTGCTTATTTTGCTAAAAATTGAAAATTTATTGTTGAAAACACTGTAGCAAAATATTTTTAAAAGCCAAAACACACTGTTCATGTGTTTTTGGTGCTGGCTGGTCCGTGAACAGTGCCATGGGACTAGCCAAAAAAAAAACGCAAACGCAGAACCGCAATTCCCAAACGCACGCTGAGAATATAATTATTTTTTTATTTTTTTCATTATTTTTATAAGTCTAAGAAACTAGAATGCCAAGAAGAATTATTTTTAAAAAAAATTATTAAAATAAAAGAACAAAAAGAGATACTAAATATAATTTCAATGAAGAAATAAGTTTGAAAAATGATGAACATGATGAAAGAGAATTGACTTAGATGGAGTTGATTAGACAATATGAACGCATGATGTATGCTTGTTTGATTTATGTAATTAGCTTATTAAATATTATTCCAAAAATGATGAATAAATTAACCATTAGTTGAATATATGGAAAATTTATAATTAATATATCATTTATATATGTATATCTATAATTTTTTATAAATTTCATTAAGTATTTGTGTATCTTAAAATACACAATATGATACAATACCAAATACAAACAAAAATAAAAAATTAATTCACAATACGATTACTTTGATGACCATCACTTTCAAGATATGTATATAGGTCTTTGAGGCGGAACCTACACCTTAAGGCGTTTGCAGGTGCACGCTCACAAGAGGCGACTTGCAATTTAAAACTCCTATAAATTTCAACGTTTGATTTTCCAACACTTTCTTTACAAGTCCAAGATTTTCATAACCCTGTCTGCCATCGCAGCTCCACCAAATCAAACCTATTGCAATGTAACTCATGCTTTTCACTTACTAAATTCGTTGAAAATAAAATTTTCACAGGCTATATCCTAATTCTTTCTTTTAGGATATAACACATATATGGCTAGCATTTTTCTTAGTTTGTGAAAGATATTTATGGATTTCTTTTTGGATCAAATATTTTCTTTTTATACAAACCAATTGTATCGTGGGTTTTAGTTAGCTCAACTGGTAAAGTTTCTAATAGTTGAATAAGAGATTTGGAGTTCAATCTCTGCATGATAAAAAACTATCATTAGGAACAAACACCATAAATTTGAAACTCTCAACAAAAAAAAAAAAAAACCAAATATAATACAATACCAAATACAAACAAAAATCAAAAATCAAAAATAAAAAATTAATTCACGATACGATTACTTTGACGACCATCACTTTCAAGATATGTATATAGGTCTTTGAGGCGGAACCTACACCTTAAGGCGTTTGCAGGTGCACGCTCACAAGAGGCGACTTGCAATTTAAAACTCCTACAAATTTCAACGTTTGATTTTCCAACACTTTCTCTACAAGTCCAAGATTTTCATAACCCTGTCTGCCATCGCAGCTCCACCAAATCAAACCTATTGCAATGTAACTCATGCTTTTCACTTACTAAATTCATTGAAAATAAAATTTTCACAGGCTATATCCTAATTCTTTCTTTTAGGATATAACGCATATATGACTAGCATTTTTCTTCGTTTGTGAAAGATATTTATGGATTTCTTTTTGGATCAAATATTTTCTTTTTATACAAACCAATTGTATCGTGGGTTCTAGTTAGCTCAACTGGTAAAGTTTCTAATAGTTGAATAAGAGATCTGGAATTCAATCTCTGCATGATAAAAAACTATCATTAGGAGCAGACACCATAAGTTTGAAACTCTCAACAAAAAAAAAAAAAAAACCAATAGTTTATTAACAGAAAGTAATGCTACTATGCAAGTTCATTTTCATTAAAAATAATAATAAATTATCATTAGGAGCGGACATTATAAGTTGAAACTCTTAAAAAAAAAAAAAAAAAAAAAAAAACCAATTGTATCCTCAACAAGACTATAGTTTCTTAACAGAAAGTAATGCTACTATGCAAGTTCATTTTCATTAATAATAATAAGTGATCCCACCCTTGCCATGATTTGGTGACCGACCATCACACTCGTCTCGTGAAAATTAATGAAGAAAACAAATATAAACAACAAATCTGATGACGTTTAGCTAGCTAGCAGGTGGTAATACAGCACGCTAGAACCAAAGTCAGACAATTTGTGTGATGAATGATGATGTTGCAATAGTTTGTAACCACTAATTATAAAAATGTATTATTAGCTCATTGTTTCGTTTGTTTAGACTTATTATGCAATTATACTTTATCGTGCACTCATAGTAATAGCTTTTGGGGAAATTCTTATGAGACGACAAATCTTTCTTTTGCTATAGTTCGTATCAGTGTCAACTCTCAATCATAGGCTAATATTCAAGCAAATTTCTTCTTGCAAAATTCATTAGGGGGAACAGAAAAGAAATCACACAAATTGATTTTTTAAAGTTTTTAGTCCACGGCCATGCTCACCATTATGTACTTGTCATACCCCACGCCTATCACGTAATCTGCGTTTACCCTTAAGATTTTCTTACAAGTTCAAGCATAAATGCATACCTCATGCTGCGAAGGATTTTCTATAATGCTTTCTGTTTTGAGATAACGTGATTAAAAACTAAAAAAAGAAGAAGCAAGAACATGCAGTTAATGCTAATTCATTTCAAAGGTAGATAATAAACATATAATATGCTTTGATTCCCTTACTGTTCCACCATAGCAGATCCTTATTCATTCGTCTCAAGATTCGATTGTGACCTTTTACCTTAATGGTTTGTCTATTGAATTTTTTTGAGGAACTGACTCCGTCTTCTTGAAATAGAGGATGTGACATTCAACCCAAATAAGAGTTCTTCTGAAAAACGAATACCCCAAAAAGGATAAAATTACAAATTTCATCCTTTTAAGTCTTTAAGTTAATTTGATCTACTTTTATTTTCGTCCCTATAATTTTAATTTCACCATTTTAATTGTTTAACTTTCAATTTAGTTCTTCTGTTTAGTATTGTTTATTAAGAGAGTTGATTTGCACAAACTCAGGTTATTTAGACCTTGATTTTTACGGCTAATGTTGGTTTTATGCTAATTGAACAAATTAAAGTCCAATTGTTTAAGTGATTATCTAATTAATATTAACATGCGTGGATAAACATAAAATCAATCACAACCACAAAATTCCAACACCACAACACACCAAAGTGTTGAAGAAAACAAAAACTCGAGTACTGACCAAAAAAACCTCTCCATAGTATCTCACCACCCAAACAATTCACTAAAGAAAATAGTTGTAATACATTTTACATACAAAACCCTCCAAACTATGAAATAACAACGTACTTGAGCCTTCAAGCTCTTGCTCATAATGAGAGTAGGGAAAATTATACCATATGCAATACACTTTCAATGTGGCCAATGAGTTTGATTTAACAAACTATGAAGTAACAACATACTTAAGCCCTCCAAGGTATACAATAGGGTGGAATATATTTTTCTTGAAAAAATTGATGAGATGAATGGGTTTCTATGACCAATTGTAAAGGAATATATCATCACAATAACTTATTTTATATTGCAAAATGGAGAACCAAAGAGGTCTATATCCCATGAGGGGGTTGTGAATAGTAAGTAAAATTTGATCCCATCGATGTTGCATAAGCTGGTTATATATAAGGAGAAAAATTACTCATATATATATATATATATATATATATTTGCAAATTATAACCTATTTTTTTTCAAGTATTCACGGGAGAGATTTCAGATATCCTTAAATAATGTGAGGAAGCTTCTGGACAGAAAATAAAGGAGAGAAAAAACAACTGTATTTTTTAACATAAACTCTTCAAAGACAAGTAGGAAGAAATCAAGTAGTTCAAGAAATATTCAGGCTTCCCTCCATAATTGGAAGATCAAAATACAAATTTTCACATAAATAAATGAAAAGGGAAGGTGTGGAAAACCTACAACTACAAGGATGAAAACCTATTATCTAAAGAGAAAAACTAATCAAAGAAGTAATTTTAGGTTATTCCACTGTACTCCATTTGTTGCTTCAAGATACTTAACGAAATCTACGTGTATATACCTTAGCTCAATGATAACAGAGTTTGGGTGGGATCAGATAAATAGGGAGAGGAAGATCAACCGGCTGAGCTGAGATAGAATGTGAGTCAAAGTTGATAAGAGGAATGGGATTTTGAGCTCGGTTAACATGGGAATTTTAGCAAAAGAAGGGTAGAGACCCATGATAACAGGAACTCTCTATTTTCAAATAGAAACTTTATGGAGACAAGTTAGGGCACGTGAAGTTCTTTGCAAAGGAATGAGATGTATATTTGAATATGGAAAAGCCAAAATATGGGAAGACAAATGGATGCGTAATTTAACAAAACATATATAGGTAATTTCTCCAAGAAGCTGATTGGTAGATTAGGATAGCAAACACTGGAACTGGATGTTAATACACGACATCTTTATATAACCTAAAGCTGAAATGATCAAACTAGTCCCATTAAGTAGGAGAATACCAATGAACCAACTAATGCGTATGAAGAGCCCAATCTACACAGCCCAATTTACATATACCATGTTGAATGACAAAGTTTCCATGAAGGAATAGCTTTGCAGGAAGATTCGGCAAATGAACACTCCAAATATGAAATTTTTTGCATGGAGGGTATATGTGGAAACATCATCCCAAAAAAGCCAATCTGGATAGAGGAAAAAAAAGAGGCAGTATGTGAATTATGCCACAAAGACATGGTAAACAACCATTCATGCTTTGTGGACATGTGACTTCTTCAAGCAAGTATCGAACGTGAGTCCGATTGAGGGAAGACGGATTTCATCTACGGCACAAAAAATTTCAAATATATATGTGGGAGATGATAGAACACTCGATCCATGTTAAGGCCATGCAAGCTAGAAAAGCAGCGATCTTTACGAAGGAAGTTGGAATTTTAGAGGTTATCTTCGAAGGGGACTAAGCACAATAATAACGCTCTACAAGAAGAATGAAAATTTATAAAAGAGTGGTAATTTAATAGTTGATGCAAAAGAGAAAGGTAGAAGTTCTTCAAAAAGTCTTCCCTTTATTATCAAATCCTTGTGTTGCTTTCTGCATTTGGGCTATGGCGATGTATATTTGATTGTTTTATCATTGTGTTTGTTATGTTAAATTATTAGTTTGATTTTGGATAAAAGTGACAATCAATCCTAATTAAGTGCACGTAGGTTTTAATGTTTTATTAAAAAAATAATAATAAATAAATAAAGCACTTAGGGGTCAGGATTAGATTTTTCAGATAATGAATGAAATTTTAATTTCTTTTTTCTTAAAAAGAAACATGAAATATCCATTCTATTGAAACACGTTGAAATTTGAAAATTGATCTGTTATGAAAGCAATTTGACTCTTGAGTTTTGACATATCTTGATATCCAAAGGGTTCTGATTAGTTATCACTTTGTGGGCTATCAATATGTCTTTTCACTCAGCACTTATAAAACTGTACGTGAAACGGCTTATCAGAGAATCAGAAATCTCTCAGCTCTCAAGGAGTCAAAAGAGTCAAAACTCATCC
Organism: Quercus tomentella; assembly: GCA_028535165.1. Taxonomy (NCBI): domain Eukaryota; kingdom Viridiplantae; phylum Streptophyta; class Magnoliopsida; order Fagales; family Fagaceae; genus Quercus; species Quercus tomentella. Next base: position 40,868,160 of record JAPQVY010000100.1, on the reverse strand, counting down.
ACCGTAACGGCCACGCTTTTTTGTTTTTTAATCTTAAACTCGCTGGTCAGTCAATGGCAAATGCCAGTTGAGAAAAATAATGTAGTTTTTTTCGTCGGCACGAGCAGTACATTTTTGCTACTTGCTAGTATTATTATATGTTCATCATATAAGGCGGGATAACGCTTTTTACACGCACCCAAAAAAAAAAAAAATCAAATCAAATCAAATCAAGTCGATAGTATTGTTACTGTTGTAGCATTTTAAGTGGGTCTCGTAATAATGATTTTTTTTTTGGTTGTTTTGGTAGCTTATTTTTTGTGGATCCCACTATTGTATTTTTTTTCAAAAGTCAATACAATTAACTAAATGCATCTCATGCTATGGTTTTTCTCAAAATGTCAAGTAAATTTTGCTTACTACAGGTCTCACTTTGTATGAGCGTTTTTGCTCCCCTGTTTCGTTTTCGTAGTTTTTAAAAATTCTCCATGCTTACCAAAAAAAAAAGGTCTCACAATATTTTTTTTTTTTTGCTGTTGTACTTTCACAAAAAAAAAAAAAAACTAATTGGGTTATCTTATTTAGTATTTAGTTTTTATCTATAGTACTTTCAACATGTAAGGTTAAGATACAATATAGGGACTCATTATAAAGCAAATCCTGTATGCCCAACTTTTGGGTTTGGTGACTGTACAACTCATTATGAGTCATATGATGAAATTATGTCCTACAACTTATAAAACCTACATTGGACCATATAGAGCAATAATAGCATGACCCAAATTTTGTTATTAAAATAAAATAAAACAAATTTTAGGTAGCAAATTTTTATTAATGGGTTAAAAGGTGATGTCAGTGATAGGTCCAGATTAGAACTAGTAATAACTTGCTTCCTAGGATTTGTTGTAAAAATATAAGTTTGACCGTACCATTAAAGTAAACAATTTTCTTTTTTGACGGGAAAGTAAACAATCTTAAAATTAATGAGACACACATGTAATACATACATACGTTGGGTCACTTGGTACAATAACAACTTCTTGACCCAATTGATATAATATGGTTTATTATTACTAAAAGCAGCAATATATATCTTCAGAAATTTTTTGTTAATATATCTACTATTTAGAAGACTTGCTAGTGTTTTTTTTTTTAGAGAGTTTCAACCTATGGCATCTGTTTCTAATAATAACTCTTTATCATTAGACCAAGACACCAATCAATTTTGATGTAGGCGGGAATTAAACCCCAGATCTCTTATTCAACCATCAGAGACTTTACCAATTGAGCTAACTAGAACCCACAAGACTTGCTAGTGTTGAAAGTAAAAGTTGAACAATTGGTCTTAAATATCCCAAAAAGAGAAGGAAAAAAATATACCCGCTGAGATTTGTTAATAGCAGCAGGCAGCAGCCCTTTTCTTTCTTGTAAAATTCTTCAGCAGCCCTTTTCTTTCTTGTAAAATTCTTCTACAGGCTCTTCCTTCTTTTTCTTTTCCTAGTACCCAATTTTAGGAAGGACAAGTATAGCGGTGGTTCATACATTAGGAAAACTACATTTAATATATATATATATATATATATGGGTTAAGTTTAAGTTGCACCTGGTATAACTCTAAGTAATGTTACACTACTCAATAACTTGTTATTGAATTAATATTTTGAAAATCCAACTGTTGAATTACATATTCTATATGTTCTTAACATGCATGCCAATTTTCATATCAATCGGATGCTATTTACTATTTGATCTATAAACTCATCTTTTATGCATTACTTTAAAATTTAAACTACAAAAATTTGAATTTTAATAATTAATTAATGACATGGCTATTAATCTTTGATCACCTCGAAATTTTGTAAGCATGAAAAATATATGAAGATCATGTAATCTAACGGTGGATTTGTCAATATTCGCATCCAATTAAAAAATATTGAGTGGTGTAACATTGCTTAGAGTTACACCAGGTGTAATTTGAATCCAATCATATATATATATATATATATATATATATGAGGAGGGAGATTATGAAGACTTCATTTAATACGTTAGGAAGATTTTTTTTTTTTTTTTTTTTTTTGAGAAACGGGAAGACTTCATTTGTTATAACAAGTGAAGAAGAAAGATTTTGAATCTCTAAATTTTACTCATAAAAAAGATCAGAGAATATTACCAAGTTACAACTACAAGAGTGGTGGCCCCGGTGGCTGGTGGGATGAGAGGGTTTTTTATTCTTATCTTTCTTCTTTTAACTCAACATTTTAATTTCACAGTCACAAATCACAAGTTAAATAACTTTTTTTTTAGAGATAATTACAATATGCTGCTATCCTTGTAATTTGAACCATTTTTCCTTAGACCTCCAAGCACCTTGTGCATGGAAAGATGCCAATTCTTTGACACAATTTAAATAACTTAAACCATACTATTTTTTTTGGTCAGCGAATCAATAACTTATACCATTTGGTGTTGACGTCGTATACAAATTATTTATTGACTGAGAAGCATGTCTAACTCTTGGAGTATATGCTATTAATGCACCAAGATCCTTTTCGTGTGATACATGGCAGCTTATCAAAAAAAAAAAAAAAAAAGATTATTGAATTTTGAGTGCCTAACAATAAATAGGTTTGACTTGATGCATGCATAACAATAACAATAAATACTTATCAAAAAAAATAATAATAATAACAATAACAATAAATAGGAGCAGGGCATAAACACTATATGCTTGGTATAATTCGCTTTACACCTTGAGCTTAATTTCCTTAATTAAAAATTGTTGGATAAAATTTATACAGTATATTTCTTCTCAAAAAAAAAAATTATACAATATAAATTCTTAACTGTTGAATTCAACTAAAGAACCTAAAGTACAACACACTTAACAAAGTTTGTCCAAAGTGTTTTATTTTTGTTATAAACAAATTATGAAAAGCAATTTGTTGGTTTAATTAATAAATTATGCTATTCATTTTGTATCTCTTTTTTTTTTTATGTTAACACTTTTTTCAGTTGTCACAACTTGCAACACCGTCTTTTCAAGTACATATAATAACATTTTAAGGGTAAAACGAAATTAAACCATCGAAATTTTGAGGTTTTTACACTTAGACCCTATATATTTTTAATTTAGGTTACGTTTGGATTGGGCTGAAAAACCCAACATCTGCATCTGGCGTTTTTTTTTTTTTTTTTTTTTTGGCACGCGTTTGTGAGACTTATGGCTACTGTTCATGAACAGTAGACGCAAAGTTTGACTTTTCTCACTCTTTTTCAGCCAATCAGTGCACACTATGCACTGTTCATGAACAGTAGCCGTAAAGTTTGACTTTTCTCACTCTTTTTCAGCCAATCAGTGCATACTATGCACTGTTCACGAACCCACAAATTTCACTTTTTAGTAACTTTTTCATTAAAAATGGGTCTCACGGTACTATTCACATATTTAAAAATTATTTTGTTATAATATTTTTCAATTTTCAGTTTTCAGCTGTATCCAAACGGATTAGACAATTTAAAATCGAAACTTCGGCCATGAGCTAAATAGTCCCTTCCGTCCATTCGCCATCCAAAATGTAATAGTGCACGTTACACACACGTGGAATTTTTAGACCAAGTTTGAAAATTTTCATTGGGTCAGGTCCTCCTTCTAGCTCCTCCTCATGAATTTTTTTCGAATCATCTCCGTTGCTAAAGTGTGATGGATCCTTAACTGTGGAGAGTAGGGGAACGCAAATGATAACCCAAAATGAAACAAGTTGTTTAGAAAATTAACCAAAAAAAAAAAAAAAGAGGAAGAACAACAATTTTCTTGAATATTAAAATTAGTATTTTACTTTTTCACGCTTTTCTTTCTGATATGGTACTCTTTTTTCTCTTTTTTTTTTGCTTGAAAAACATTTCCTCCTTTCACTTACCCCTTGCGCATGTATCTAGTCTAATATCTGATCTAATATATATTAGTCTATTAATCACCACAATTAAAAAAATAGTATCTTTCATTTTCAATGGGGAATTAAAAATTCCACTAATTCCTTATCTTTCATATTAACTTTCATATCTTTTTTTTTTTTTTAACAAAATAAAATTTATACAATAGCCTAATCTAAGTGTATATGTGTGTGCCTTCTCAAAAAAAAAAAAAAAAGTGTATATGTGTGTGAAACTCTCTCCTAGAGACTTGAATCACAGTCCTTACCCCCCACACCTTACAAGCATTTATACTTGTAGAGCGACCACCACACCAAGGGTGCACGGTGGTAACTCTCATATCTTTATAATTATGTTGTCATATTTATTCATTTTAATTAGATAATATTAAAATGCTACAATAACCACTATTTATTTATTTATTTATTTTTTGTCAAAACATTATAAGAACTAGTTTGTAACTCCATGCATATACATGAATATACTTAAAAAATATACATTAAGATGCATGGTATAATTCTTACATATATAATTTAAATATTATTAATAGTCATTCTTATTTTTTTTAACTCTTTAAAAAGTTTTATAAGAATATTATTAGGTAGAAACTGTAAATTGTTCATTTTAAATTTTTTTCTTTCTATTCATTAATTCTAGACTCTTTAGTTTTTGTACTCAATAACTCACTTTGATAGATATTTATGATGTGATCCCACATTTGACTCCAAAATTAAGAAATAAAAATTTCTTTAAAAATAAATAATTTAGGACACATGATACAAAATTGGTCTCCAATTATAAAATCTAAATGAATTTTCTCTAAGTTTTGCCTATTAATATATACTAGCTTGTAACCCATGCACAGAGGTGGAGCCGGGGCCATGGCCCACCTAACTTTCAATATTTTCCATTAGAGGTAGAATAAATTCACAATTCAAACGAAAAATATACTGACTGGCCCCCCCTGAAATTTTAGAATTTGAACTTCTCAAAATTTAAAATTTAGTTTTATCACAAAAGGAAAAAAGAAATAGACCTTAAATTTTTTATAATTGATCCCCACAACTTTTGAACCAGTCCATAATTAGTGTAAAACAACATACCCAAAAAAGAATGCAAAATAACAAGGCCCTAATAACCTAAAAAAAAAAAATTCTTCATTTACAAATCCCTAATAGTAATACCCAGTATAAAAGAAAAAAAATGAAAAAGAAAAGTAAAAACCCAAATGTCTCTCATGGTTGCTATGCACACCAGCCCCAATCACTCCGCCAGTAGCCATGTTGCCTCCATGCCTCGAGTAGCAGTAGCCACAGCCACAGCCACAACCACGATCAACAGAACAAGGCCATTCATAAGCATATGTCTCTCTATTTGTTGTACTCTTACAACTTTACCAATTTAAGTTTGCAATAATAGTGTTAATGGTTTTTCATTTATGTGCATTGTGATTTGTGTTGCATTGTGATATGTGCCAAACGAAAGGTTTGGATTTGTGCTACAATGTGAGTGACTTGTGGATTTGTGCCGTGAGATATTTTAAGTTTAAATCTATTATATACATTTGGATTTGTGCCGATAGTGCTATGTGAGATATAGATTTAATTATGTTGATTTTTATTTTTATTTTGTTTAGGCTAAATTAATAGTGTGGAACTGTAGATATAAAAGTGATGCTTTTTTCCTATATTTATATACTTGTTAATAATAGACTATTTGAAAAATTAAGCTCAAAATCAATTATAAAAAATTGCAATACCATAAAAGAATGAATGAAACAGCTTTGTTAGGTCAAATTTAATTTATCAATTAATGTAATTTCTTTAGAATAAAGACTTAAGAATTTTGTTATATTTAGTTTGCCCCTTGGAAAAAGTTTTTGGCTCCACCACTGCCAATACATATACATAGATATACTTAAAAAATATATATTAAGATGTATAGTATAATTCTTACATATATAATTTAAACATTATTGATAGTCATTCTTATATATTTTTTTACTCTTTAAAAAGTTTTGTAAGAATATTATTAAGTAGAAAATGTAAATTATCCACTATTTTTAATTTTTTTTATGTTCATTAATTAAAGACTTTTTAGTTTTTGTATGCAATAACTCACTTGAATTGATATTTATGATGCGATCCCACATTTGACTCCAAAATTAAAAAATAAAACTCTCTATAAAAATAAATAATTTATGACACATGGCGTAAAATTGGACTTCAATTGTAGAATCTAATTGGATTTTCTCTAAGTTTTGCCTATTAATATATATGTAGATATGTAGATATATAGGTAATGATTTTTTTTTTTTTTTTTATATAAGATCAAGATTTTTTTTGAAGCCTCATTTTATACATGCTAATATACCTTTACATTATTAATTTTTTTAACAGAATAAGCCAAAAAAAAAAAAAAAAAAATTCACTCATCCAAACGCACTAAATAAATTGAAAACAAAAACAATTTGATAATAATAATAATAATAATAATAATAATAATAATAATAATAAGGAAAAGGTGTCTTCTTTGTGATCTTCCTTGTTTTAAAGTAAATATTTTCTTCTGGCCCAATAAAAATAAAACTTCGACTTTTATTGTTGGTTAGTAAAATCAAATATATGACATTTCTATGTGGTGTGTTTATGATTTATTTTATACCTAAAATGCACATTGCACCTTTTAAGTTTGGAGTCACTTTACTCTCAAAACTTGAAATTTACACCTTCAACTATTAAAGCAATATCAATTCACCCATTTTGTAATAGCCCATCACATTTTTACCATTAAGCTGCTAAAAATGACATCTTTTTTCCCCATATTTTTCTGTCTAAAAAGATGTTATTTTTGGGGGAATTAACAACAAAACTCAAACGATGTTAAGGGTTGCATATTGATAGAATTGTACATTAAGATGTAAATTGCAAAATTTTATAGTCAATGATCTGATTTAGAATTGACCCAAACTTAAAAGGTGTAAAATTCATTTTAGCTTTTATTTTATTTCATAGTCTAATATAAGAGAACCGTAAATCCTAGATGAATGTTTAGTTTTTTTTTTTTTTTTTTGGGAGAAGAAAGATGAGTGTTTAGTTGGTGAATGAAAAAAAAAGAACATAATCATTTTACTATGCTTTTAACATTTTAAAACATAAACATAAAATAACAACACTGATTGATGGAAGGTTCATTGAATTTGAAAGTCAAACAACAAAAGTCCTTAACCAAAGGCATTTTAGTAACTAGGATGGACTTAAGGTAGTCGCTATCGCTTTCTATGACCTTGTGGTGGAGGCTTTTTTAGCAACTTATATATTCATACTTGTCTTCTTTTTCCCAAACACCATTATGTACATAATTTTTTTTTTCTTATTCCTTTTTCTCTTGCAGTATTGTTATGGTGCAGGCTTTTGTAAAAAAATTCATATAATATATTCATACCTGTCTTTGTATTCGCATAAACCTATCCAGCATTGTACTTTCTTAAGTTTCTTTATCTTTAATTTTCCCCTTCTTTCTTATGCACTACTAGAAAGTTTATATTGGTTACCAGTTACCACTTACTATATATTAAAATTATGAGCACTACAAAGTATGAGATTTTTTTTGGAAAATTAAACAAGGTAGCAACTGAATCAGGGGGATCTAGCACTGAACTACAGTTATTACTGCATATTCACACTTGCATTCTATTTGTTTTGATGGAAAACATTGTGTAAAGATAGTTTTTCGTATTTTTCAATGTTTGGTAGCATAAAAAAAAATAAGTCAAAGGAAAACTATCTGTGGTCAACTACAAAAGTATGACTTATTTTTAAAAATTGTTTTCCATTAATTTTTTTTCATTTTCTAAAAAACATCATATTTGAAACAAACAAAGCGTTAGTCTTTCCATAATCTCATCCAACAACCAGCATTGTACTACAGTTATTGCTCCTGTATGGTATGTGTGGGTACCGGGATACACCACACCGCAAGGAATTGTCCGCTTTGGGGAGCCAGTCCCTCACGGTTTTGTCCTCGTCCCCGAGTGTAGAACCCCAGGATTTTTGCCCTTGTGGTGATTGACACCTAGGCTCACCCGAATCCCACATCGGTTGGAGAACCCTCCCACTCATGGTTTATAAGCTTCTGGAGCGACCATGTGGTCAACTACAAAAGTATGACTTATTTTTAAAAATTGTTTTCCATTAATTTTTTTTCATTTTCTAAAAAACATCATATTTGAAACAAACAAAGCGTTAGTCTTTCCATAATCTCATCCAACAACCAGCATTGTACTACAGTTATTGCTCCTGTATGGTATGTGTGGGTATCGGGATACACCACACCGCAAGGAATTGTCCGCTTTGGGGAGCCAGTCCCTCACGGTTTTGTCCTCGTCCCCGAGTGTAGAACCCCAGGATTTTTGCCCTTGTGGTGATTGACACCTAGGCTCACCCGAATCCCACATCGGTTGGAGAACCCTCCCACTCATGGTTTATAAGCTTCTGGAGCGACCATGAGTGTGTACTCATTGTCGCTCCAGAAGCTTATAAACCATGAGTGGGAGGATTCTCCAACCGATGTGGGATTCGGGTGAGCCTAGGTGTCAATCACCACAAGGGCAAAAATCCTGGGGTTCTACACTCGGGGACGAGGACAAAACCGTGAGGGACTGGCTCCCCAAAGCGGACAATTCCTTGCGGTGTGGTGTATCCCGGTACCCACAGTATGAAACTATGAATTATGACTTCTTATTAGGACTCCCCTGTTTCTTACTGTCCCTTGGGCCCTTCTATTTTTTTGCCCATCACATAAGACAAAAGAAGGAAATATCAGCTATAAATTAGTTTATCATTTCTTCATCAAAATTATAGATTATTGTGGGAGTACAATTAAAGTGAACTCCCTCCGTAGTCCTTTCCCATGAATAGTTAGTCCCACCGTAAATTTAATTAATGAAACTTTAAGAAGTTGGTTTAGTAGTTCTTAAGGTCTTATGATATTCACAAAATCATGGGTTTGAAACTTTTTGCCAGCATCTTGTGTCTAGCCCCAAGGAATTCCTCCCTGTAATAACCTGTTATGTGCGGGCTGGGGGACTACATATACCCAATGAAATAGTTAGATATTCGAAAAAGACTAAATGCTTTTATTTATAAAAAATAATAATAAAATAGTGAAGCCCACTATTATATGAGAGGAGAGTGGAGAGTGTACAATATTGTAACTCAGTCCAAAGTATTCTATAATTACCCTTTAACTATATAGTGATTTTTTTTTTTTTTTGCCACGATTTACAACTTATGAATATATATATATATATATATAAATATTTTATAATTAAACATTCCATTAGATTCTTGTCACAATTAATAAATAAGACTATTAATAACTCTCATAATTATTAAATTTCATATTTAAACAAAAATAGAATAATATTAATAATTACCATAATTATTAAAAATTTCATATTTATTCAAAAGATATAAGATTATTAATAACTATCATAGAGAGGAACAAAAAATCAAATTTTGTTAAACTTTCCCATACAATCCACAAATTACTGACTAGTTATATTGAATGAGTGAATGGAAACAATCAAAACATTAATGAAGTATGTGATGGTGCCATATATTTAAGTTCTAAACAAATCTTTAGTTTCCTAGCTTTAAAAGTGTTGAAGTTGTTGCAAAAGAGAGAGAGACGGTAAAGTCGTTCTTCAATTCCATGATTTTTTTTTGCACCTAATTTTAACCGAGCTTTGAATTCCATTAAAAAAAAAAATTGAAAAGGAGATTGATATTTATTAAAGAACGGGAAAGGTTGTTTGGATCCGATACAATAGTTGGGGCTATTGCAAAGTATCATTGCTTTAATGTGAAAGATAAAAGTTAAAAATCTAAAAAATTAATGGTTAGAAAATTTTTGATCCAAGGATTAAGAATAAAAGTGACTTTGTAATTTTTAATTTCAACCCTTGAAAAATAATTGCATGGTGCATAGCTCCGATCCCAATTCAAATAAACAAATATAATGTTCACGGCAAGATAAGTATTTTTTCCAAATAATTTTAGGAACACATGTATCCAATTGCATACCCAATTTCACAGTGTGATGTGTGCAACTATGACTGGTTGACATTTTTTGTCTACTCTTATATATATGGACCTATCATTTTTATCAATTACTAAGAAAATTGTGAAATTTGGAGTGTTATTGTTTTTTTTTTTTTTTTTTCCCCTCTCTCTCTTTTGGACTAGTATAGAATATCAAAATTTTAAAACTTTATCTTTCCTTGTTTCAAATTCACCAATAAAAGGATAACAAGGTAACCATACATAAAGAAAACAAAAAGAAATGTTATGTTTTCAATATTTTTACAATAAATTTTAAGTAATGGGTTGTTACATGTTGTTACTTGTAGATAAAAAAGTAATTTTAATAGTATATTTAAATTAGAACTAATAATAATTTATTATCTAAAATTTATTGTAAAAATATTATAAAAATATCATGAATATAACACTTATCGAAAAAGAAATGATCTAGAAATGATCTTTAGAACTCCTTGATGGGAGGAGAATAAAAGATCCCAATTACAGATTCTTTCTTATAAGGCATATTCCATCTCCACATCAATTCAAACAGTTGGTGTTGCACTGCTATTTTTGTTTTTCTAAAGGCATAGAGGGAGTCTCACTGTCTCCAGTTCATTCTTTTTATATTTTTAATAAGCACCCTGCTTTTCCTTTTTTTCCTTTTGGAATAAAGAGAGAGGCCTTTACTTTTTACTTATAAAAAAGAAAATAAAAAAAGAACCCATTTAATTAAAAATCAAATTACCTTTTTATTTATATAAAAAAAAAGGAAAAAAAAGAACCCATTTAAATTAAATAAATAAATTAAAAAAAAAAAACAGAGGAAATAGATGCACACACTCTCTCTCTAACTCTATAAATGTGGGCGAGTAGCAGAAGAGTTATGCTTCACATGAATTACATCACAACTACTCATTTGACTCTCCCATTAATATCTGATATCTCCTCCGTGACCAAAGTCTCTTTCTTTAACTTTACCGTGCAAAGATCATAGTAAACCCGTTCTCCACGTCGCTGCGCAATCCTCCTCATCCGGGACTCACGGGTTTCCCATAGTCTCCAACTATTTTGTTTTTTGTTATTTTGTTTTTTGTGTGTTTAATTCAATTTAAACCACTATTTGATGAGCTGGGTCTGTTTTTTCTCAACAAAAAAATCTCTATAACAGTAAATTTTTGGTTTGATAAATCGGAAACAGAGCAAGCCGAAAAACAGAGCACCAGAGACAGAGAGGGAGAGAGATATGGCGGGTCGGAACATAGAGAAGATGGCTTCAATTGACGCTCAATTGAGGCTTCTGGCACCAAAGAAGGTGTCTGAGGATGACAAGCTAGTGGAGTATGATGCTTTGTTGTTGGATAGGTTCCTGGATATTCTTCAAGATTTGCATGGCGAGAATCTCAGAGAAACGGTAATGGATTTTATTTTATTTATTTTATTAATTTTCACTTTGACTACTTTTGAAGTATTTGTTAGTACCTTCCTGTATTGTAATTTTGTGATAAAATAACACATGTCAAGGATGTCCTTGCAATTTGGTTAAAGTTACAAGCTTTTCTAACTCTTTTTGTAGGCTTGGATTGACAATTTGTTGGTTTTTAGAGGATGCCCACTTCGTATTTTTTTTTGCATTAAATGCAGTATGTGGTGTAGAATTCTGTACTTTGGGAAAAATATTTGTATAAATAAAACTTTGCCTTTTCCATTTTAATTTTGATCTGCGATGCTCCATTTGGTTTATGAGAAAAATCAGGGGAAGAATTGAAATTATAAAATTATATATTGATTTCTTGGAAATAAAGTACCCAGGAATACACAAAGCTATACCTGATACAGTGTCAAAGTACAAATTTTGTTTAGGCGAACTCAAAAATTGTGTAGTTGTTGTCTTTAATGTTATAAGCAACTTTATCAAGTGTCAAAGTACAAAGTTATATTTTTGGGGTTTTGCTTGGAGTTTGATTAATGATAGTGTAAGTAAACACAATTTTATTTCTCTTTTTCATTTCTGGGTAAGTCAATTTTGTTTCAACAAGTGAAATTTCTTGCAAAGTTTTTCACATGAAAAGATTTAACGATGGTATTACAAAATTGGGGTGGGTTCTTGCATTAGATTTTCTGGTAATAATGGGTTAATTTATTAACTATTATGATGTATTATGGATTAGGTTCAAGATTGTTATGAGCTTTCAGCTGAGTATGAAGGGAAGCATGACCCTCAGAAGTTGGAGGAGCTTGGGAATGTGTTTACAAGTCTGGATCCTGGGGACTCTATTGTCATTGCTAAATCATTTTCTCACATGCTTAATTTGGCCAACTTGGCTGAGGAAGTCCAGATTGCTTACCGAAGGAGGATCAAGTTAAAGAAGGGAGATTTTGCTGATGAGGCTTCTGCAACAACTGAATCAGACATTGAAGAGACTTTAAAGAGGCTTGTGGGGCAACTGAAGAAGTCCCCTCAAGAAGTTTTTGATGCTCTGAAGAACCAGACCGTAGATTTGGTCCTAACTGCACATCCCACTCAATCTGTCAGAAGATCTTTGCTTCAAAAGCATGCAAGGTTTGTTTACCACCTAAGTTGATGTATAGTTGTCATCTGTGCACGGCAAGAAATTTCCTTATGATTTGTTCATTCGCCTTTGCGGTGTATCTTGATATGCTATTTGCTTTCTGTTTAAGAGTTAGACGGTTATTTTTGTTCCAAGATTCATATTGATATTATGCTATTGTTTGATTTTTCAGGATAAGGAATTGTTTGACTCAGTTGAATGCCAAAGACATAACTCCTGATGATAAGCAGGAACTTGATGAGGCTTTACAAAGGGAGGTATGTGGATGCCAATCATGGGATACTGTTTCTTCTACAAACTTTTAGGACCTTTGCTTTGTTTTATTTATTTATTTATTATTATTATTATTATTATTATTATTATTATTGTTATTGTTCTGTATATCCTTCTGTCTTGCAGATGGAAATTTATTTTCTAATTTTGAGTATAGACTATAGGGATTATACATTTTCTAATATATTATTATTTAATGCAGTACATAGTCACAATGTTCAGGAGCTCCTATTCTCATCATACATAAAGTTCTCTATCCCATTCTTATCTTACATAATACATTTCTTTTCTTCTCTTGTAGATACAAGCTGCATTTCGTACAGATGAAATTCGAAGGACACCTCCAACTCCACAAGATGAGATGAGGGCAGGAATGAGCTACTTTCATGAGACAATCTGGAAAGGTGTACCAAAATTCTTAAGACGTGTTGACACAGCTTTGAAGAACATTGGGATAAATGAACGCGTTCCTTACAATGCCCCTCTCATTCAATTCTCTTCTTGGATGGGTGGGGATCGAGATGGTACGTATCTTTTCACCCTAGAAATTACTGAATGTGGACATTATTTCCTGCAATATCCTGATGATTAAAAAAGTTACAATTTTGATGATGATTATCATCCTGTATCTATTATATACATGAAAGGAAAGGAGGGATTACTATGTATGGAATTTATTAACTTAAAAAACAATTGTACAAATTTGGAATTGCCTATTTCACTCGGTATGCTGTTACTTCATTGTTACCTCAAACTAAAGAAATTATAAGAATTTTTCTCCTTTGGCAGGCTTCCTATATTTTCTTTGACAACTTAGATTTGAAAAATTTTAAGTTTATTTGTCTATTTGATCATTTCATTGAAAGGAGTTGTTGACAACTTGAGCCTCTCTCTCTCTCTCTCTCTCACATGCAGGGCAAATTTAGGGAAAACCTCTCTAGCTTTGCCTATGGTGGGCTGTGGGCTTAGTTTAATATAGTCTAGAAGGATTAAGGTTCAAATAATGATGGAACTTTTGGTAGGGAAAGGGGAAAAACTGACTTAGGGTTGTAAAGAGGTGAGAATCTATCCACAGATTGTGAACAATAGTCTTATTTGTAGTAGTAGTATTAAGACTCTTAATTTGATTATTAAACTAAAAATCTAATAATGTAATAAAAGATTAACTTTGACTCAAAGAAAATGCACCTAAGATGGTTGGAATCTCCTTGGACAATTCTAGACTTGACACAATGAAACCAAATTTCAGATCTGACTGTTGCATTTTTATAAGTTGTGATGGAAGAAAACTCAACACCTGTTGTGCACTTGACCCCTTTTTATTAAAATATTCATTTTAGATTAAAATTGAATAAGAATTCATTTTAAATTATATATTTTTGTACTTAATTCTTCTTTTCTCTCTAATCTTCTTCTTCTTCCCCTCTCTCGACTAACACCATGTAGCCTCGCCAACACCAATGATAACCGGCCACTATTTACTGGAATAGACCCAAAACCAAATCTCAGTCAGCATCAACCTCCCACACATCCTAATCTAAACTCAAACTCGCTGCTTAAACAACCCTCCTTTTTTCTCTATATATCTAGTTTTGATTAAGAAGGATGTATAATCATTTTGAGTAATAAAAGAATACCAGCATAACTCTCCCCTGTAATGAACAAAATTCTGATTCTACATAGTGGGAATCAGAATGGCATTGTTGGCAACCCTTGCATTCCCAAAGGATATAAGCTCAAGTATCTTTTTTATTTGTTTATTTTGTTGTATGTAAAAAAATAGGGGCCTTACTGGGTTTTTACGACCTGTCAAAGACTCGGTAATAATCATAGGCTTTGCCACCTGTTCTAGTCCAACCCATTTCTGACCTTAACCTGCATGACCCAACCTGTTTTCTAGGTCTAATTGATAGTACATGGGGAATATTTGGAATAGACCAAACCACAAGGGTTATTTTTACATTTTTCCCCATTTAAATATGTTTGAACTCTATGAAACTTATAATACAAGTTATAAAACTTGACCCAAACCACAGGGGGTATTATTACATTTTGCCCCAGTTAAATATGTTTGAACTCTATGACACTAATAATATACGTTTTGAACCCTATAAAACTCGTCTCAGTTGGATGTTGCATGTGAATCCCAAGTGAAGCTTAGCTTACAAAACTAAAAACTTTTCTAATGACAGAAACTTGTTATTTCTTCCATGGCTGCATCACTCTCTCTCATACACTCACACAGAATAATCTCTTCGATCATTATGGTGGTTTTCTCACTTAATATATATCTGATATGGACTGCAGGAAATCCCCGGGTTACTCCTGAAGTTACAAGGGATGTATGCTTACTGGCTAGAATGATGGCTGCTAACTTGTACTTTTCCCAGATTGAGGATCTCATGTTTGAGGTATCTGAAACAGTAATCAGACTCTTGAATTTTTTTTTTTTTTTCCTTTCTGGGTATTAGACTCTTGAACGTATTTCTTTCGTTTCCTCCCCCCCCAACCCAACAAAAATCCAGTCTTGCGAGTTTCATCACAACTTTTTTTGTTGACCATTCATCTAATATGTTGCATTTATATCCTTATTGGCAGTTATCTATGTGGCGATGCAATGATGAGCTTCGCATTCGTGCTGATGAACTCCATAGGTCCTCAAAGAAGGATGCAAAACACTACATAGGTATGCAATCATGATATTAAATTTTGTCACAAATCTCACTGCTGAACACTTTTGAAATTTAAAACTCATTTTTTTTCTCTATTATGTATGGAAATTTCATCCTCTCATTGTGTAAAAAGAATTCATCAAATATAAACAACTCAATACACTATGCCTTTTCATATTGGCTGGAACTTTTGAATATGCTTATCAATGTCAGATATTTTTATGATTTACATTTTCATTAATGCAGAGTTTTGGAAACAAGTTCCTCCAAATGAGCCATATCGTGTTATTCTTGGTGACGTAAGGGACAAGCTTTATAATACGCGTGAACGTGCCCGTCATATATTAGCCAATGGGGTCTCTGATATTCCTGAGGATGCAACCTTCACCAATGTTGAGCAGGTCTTGCCATCTCTACAATTTTTAATAAATTCCCTTGTAATGGATATGCGTCTAATGGCTGTTTCTTTAATCAATTCATAAATTTATACTATAGTAAATATTAATCTCAAATGACATAGTGTATTATGGTGGCAATATGTTGTTGTGGTGAAACCCAAATGACACTTCTCTCTCAAAAGAAAAGAATGATTGAAGGGAGTGGTTGTGGGTTCAATACCCCAACTTATCAATGTGTGTGTATATATATATATATATATGGCAGCAATATATTGTTGTGGTGGTCTGGTTCAGTCTCGTAGTATTTGTTTTAGTGGATGCTAACATGCTGTCTCTATTTTTCATATTTAGGTAATAATTAGGCATTTGGAGCAATATTATGCTTGGTGTTTATATATTTTGGCTGTCAGGTTATACTGACAGACCAGTTTACCTCTAGTTTTATTGGCAATCACTGGTTGAAACCAGAAACTATTGATTATGCATATTGAAAAAAAAAAAACAATTAATTCAAATTTGGTACTTAACTAATTTTCATACTCACTGGTTGTTCTAAATGGACATCCTAACTGAGGGAAGGATCTCTCAATCAGATCTTCTGCTTGCTGGATAATTTTGTAATCAATGAAATGTACTCAAGATTCTCACATGAGATATCTTTCAGGCATTTATAGGGCTTTGGGGCTTTAGTTGTCATTGGCTCACTGCATGTCGGGGTGAACAGGAGAGCACCTTGAGGCTAAACCATAGAGCTTGAGTCACCTGAGGCCTCTACAAGAAAAATTCTTAGACCTGAAGGCTCAGCTTGTGTCTCAAATGTGCATCCTATTAACTAATCCAATATTGTGCGTTCTTTAAGAATTTGAAGACAGGAAACTTCATTCTAAGCTAATTTCAGTTTATTCCAAACTCCAATTACACTAAATTTGTTATTTCTATTTATAGTGAAGTTTGAAGTCAGTTTTTGCACTAATTCAACAATATGGATTTCATAAAGTGTAACAGGAGTTATTTGCTTACTGTATATGCTATGAATGCCTTGGTTTATAGCAATTAATTTACTACCCCTACCTATTAGCCAATGCTTTCATACAAGCTTTTGTCCTAAATTTCTGAAAAATAATTGTATGCAGTAATAAGTTGTTCAGATCTAGAATAGCCTGTCAAATTGAATTAACACATTGCTCAAAGAGTAAGTTTGATTTTTATTTAATAACATATCAATGACAAGCAATATGTTTGATTCTTATTTTCCCCCCTTTCCATCCTTTTTTTTTATTTTTTTATTTTTTATTTATATTTTATGTCTATATTGTAACTTCTTCATTTCTTGATGTTGTGTTCTAATTGTTAGAAATTAATGATACTACCTCCCAATTCCTTAAGCTTTACCCCTATCCTTATGGAAGGACCAAAATATTTTCTTTTGCCTTTTTGCTTTTGAAATTATAAGAATAGATAGTATTTCTATGTTCAAATAATATCACTACCCTTTAAAATCTTCTTCTTAGCTTGTACTTGGTGATTGAAGAGTTTCTTGAGAATATTATTTTCATAACAAAGGAAAAAATATTCTTTGCATTATCTCTACTATACTTCAAAATCTAAAAGTAATGATTGACCAAGCTACAGTTTTGTTTCATTTTCTGTGTTTGATTGATTGTGTTTGACATGCTAGTGACCACCTAGATGATTGCTTTTGTGATGACCCATTGACAAGGCCATGCCTATAGACAGATTCTAGAATACTGACAATTAAAATAGATGGCTTGAATCTCATAACATACTTGCTCAGGTTCAAAATTGCAATAGCTTAATGCATGATGTGAGACCTTCACAAAAACTACGATTGATTTGTGCCCCTGCTAGCTATTCTGGTTTAGTGGCATGTTCTCTTTAGTGCTGACTTTTTCCCTCCTTTCCTTTGTAGTTCCTGGAACCTCTTGAACTCAGTTACAGGTCACTCTGCTCATGTGGCGACCGGCCGATAGCTGATGGAAGCCTTCTTGATTTCTTACGACAAGTTTCTACCTTTGGGCTTTCACTTGTAAGACTTGATATCCGCCAAGAATCAGAGAGGCATACTGATGTTATTGATGCTATCACAAAGCACTTGGGCATCGGTTCTTATAAAGAATGGTCAGAGGAACAGAGACAAGAATGGCTTTTGTCTGAGCTCAGTGGCAAGCGCCCTCTTTTTGGCCTTGATCTTCCCAAAACTGAAGAAATTGCTGATGTGTTGGACACTCTCCATGTCATTTCAGAACTTCCTTCAGACAACTTTGGTGCTTACATAATCTCAATGGCAACATCCCCATCTGATGTACTAGCTGTAGAGCTTTTACAACGTGAATGTGGGGTGAAGAAGCCATTAAGGGTTGTCCCACTGTTTGAAAAACTTGATGATCTTGAGGCTGCTCCTGCTGCTGTAGCTCGCCTCTTTTCAATAGACTGGTACAGAAACCGCATTAATGGGAAGCAAGAAGTTATGATAGGGTATTCAGATTCAGGAAAAGATGCTGGCCGTCTCTCTGCTGCTTGGCAGTTATATAAGGCTCAAGAAGAGCTTATAAAGGTGGCTAAGAAATTTGGGGTTAAGCTTACAATGTTCCATGGCCGTGGAGGGACAGTTGGTAGGGGAGGAGGGCCTACCCATCTTGCTATACTATCTCAGCCACCTGACACAATTCAAGGGTCACTTCGTGTGACAGTTCAAGGTGAAGTTATTGAACAGTCATTTGGGGAGGAGCATTTGTGCTTTAGAACACTCCAGCGATTCACAGCTGCTACACTTGAGCATGGTATGCATCCACCTGTCTCGCCAAAGCCGGAATGGCGTGCACTTCTGGATGAGATGGCAGTTATTGCAACAAAGGAATACCGTTCCATTGTTTTCCAGGAACCTCGTTTTGTTGAATATTTCCGCCTTGTAAGTATCCTATGCATCCTTCTTAATTCCTTTGGATATATTTAGAGTATAACAGAGCTCTGCTTGGGGTTTGGAAAAGTGACTCAATGTGTTTCAGTTTATTTACCTCGTATTCATAGGCTAATACCGAACAAGTATTGTATTCTCTTCTTTAGTAATTTGTAGGATTCCAAGAAAGATTATACGTTTTTATTCCTTCTCTGACTTGTATTTGTCTACCCACACTAAAGTTTTGTTACTTGTTATTTTATTCTTTGAAAGCTACTTCATTGCATTTTTATAAATTTACAATCTGTTCTCAAGGCATAGAAATTGTTTTCATTTTCTATTAATTTTTAAGTTGCTGAACATTATGAAGATGCTGCTGATAATCTAATGTAAATCATCTTCTTTCGACACTACAGGCAACGCCAGAGACAGAATATGGCCGGATGAACATTGGGAGTCGTCCATCAAAAAGGAAGCCAAGTGGAGGCATTGAATCACTCCGTGCAATCCCATGGATCTTTGCATGGACCCAGACTAGGTTTCATCTACCAGTGTGGCTTGGCTTTGGGGCAGCATTTAAGCACGTAATTGAGAAGGACATAAAGAATCTCCAAATGCTTCGGGAAATGTATAATCAGTGGCCTTTCTTCAGGGTCACAATTGACCTAATTGAGATGGTCTTTGCCAAGGGAGACCCAGGAATTGCGGCATTGTATGACAAGCTCCTAGTATCAGAAGACCTATGGTCATTTGGAGAGCGATTAAGGGCCAACCATGAAGAAACTAAACAGCTTCTACTCAAGGTAATTTAAGTGACTTGTGTGATTGTGAGGAAAGGGCCATTCCAACTTTACTCACCAGCTCATAGTTGGGCTCAAACAAAAGCAGTTCTCTTTCAACCTAAAACATGTAATTTTGTTTAAATCACAACTCAGAATTGCTAGCTTCTAAAACATACCACTCAAAAATGCTTGCTTCTAAAACATATCATGGGGTCAATAAGGACCCAGAATACTAAGACCGATTATACAGTTTGTTTAGAATGGTTTCCTTGGTCAGAAATATGCCCCAGGCCCCCAAACACCCCTCCCTCAGCCCCCAGAAAAGAACTTTTTTAAATTTAGGAATGTACATCTAGATGTGTCGGTAACCAATATCTTTTCGTGTTGATTTTGTAGGTTGCTGGGCATAAGGATCTTCTTGAAGGAGACCCCTACTTAAGGCAGAGACTGTGTCTTCGTGATGCATACATCACAACACTTAATGTGTGCCAAGCCTACACATTAAAATGGATCCGTGACCCCGACTATCATGTGAAGGTTAGGCCGCAGTTGTCAAAAGAATACATGGAATCAAGCAAGCCAGCTGCAGAGCTTATAAAGCTTAACCCCACAAGTGAATATGCTCCTGGTCTTGAAGACACCCTGATCTTGACCATGAAGGGTATTGCTGCAGGCTTGCAAAACACTGGTTAAGGCATATGCTTGTTTCTTTAGATATATATTGTCATTTCACATCAAATATATAAAATATTGCCTGAAAAGTGCAACTTGTCTAATACTAATAGAGCTCTGAGTCGGCTTGTAATAAATCACTCTCCATAATATCGTTAATAAAAATAGATTGTTGGTTTGTTTGTTTCAGCTATGTTGTATCATTCTTCTCTTTTTCATATATTTATTTATTTGTTAAATGTATTGTTTACTTCTGGACTTAACACAACCAGGCGATGGTAAATTTATTGTTACTTATTGGCTTTCAAATGTCTCGACTCTATGCATTCGGTTGGAACTTTTATGGGGTGTGAATTGATGGAAATTCAAGATCATATTTCTAGTAAAGGGTAAATAAATCACATTATTCAATTAATAGCTGAAAGAGTAGGGATATTTAAAAATAATTCGAGAGTTATTCATAAAATTTGAAAAAATGAAGATATATAGTTTTTTTTTTTTTTTTTTTTTTTTTTTTTTTTTTTTAATTTTTATGAAAGATTCAAGATGTATTGGAGAAATTTGGAAATGTATATAAAAAGATATTGCGCCTAGCTTTGGTTGTTCTGTCGCTAAGATCTAAATAGCCTTTTCTTTTTTTGAGAAAAATAAATAGCCTAATTTACATTAGCATCTGCCAAATGGTTTAATCATCTGTCAAATGGAAGCATTGTAAAAGAGTGTGAATTTATCATCACATAAAAATCCCTGGCTTTGAATTCCTTGATATCATGAACTCAAAAGTAAAATACATTAACAATATTCACATTAACTTATGCAAAAATTATTGTCTATTATAGAATAAGTGCTTAATTTTTCTATTTTAACTAACAACTTTTCAAAACATCCAATTATCTATTCTAACCACCATGTATCTATGGCATGATGGTCAGCTACTTCACAAGTATTAGTGTTTGTGGGGTGTGGAAGGTAAGAGTTGGGGTTTAAGTCTCTAAGAGGAAGTTTCACACACATACATTTAGATTAAACTAGAGTAAAATTTTATCTCAAATAATATATATATAAATATATATATATAGAGAGAGAGAGAGAGAGAGAGAGGTTGGATTTAAGTTATACTTAATGTAACTCTAAACAATGTTACACCACCCAATTTATTAATTAGATGTGAATTTTAATAAATTTACCGTTGGATTACATTATTTTCGTATATTCTTCATGCTTACAAAATTTAAAGATAATAAATAATTAATAGTCATGTCATCAATTAATTGTTTACATTCAAGTTTTTGTAATTTAAAATAATGCATAAAATATGAGTTTATGGATCAAATAGTAAATTACACCTGATTGGCATAAAAATTATTATGCATGTTAAGAATATATAGAACATATAATTTTAATAATTAAAAAAAAGAATGAAAATTACTTAAAAGGGAAAAAATTGATAGTTAAGGAAAGCAAAAGAACAAGCCAAATTTAGGGTTGATGCATTTTCCAATCATGGATATACTTGGAGTGTGATGAGATCTATGCATTTGTGGGGGTGTTAAATTTTTTTTGTACTATAATTGGAAAATGCATCAACCCCAAATTTGGATGAAATGAAAGTATTCTCATTTACAAAAATAAAATAGTAAAGCATTTGATTACATGCCACACATAAATCAACTAAATTTCAAATTACTACGTTGATCATCAACTTAATAATAGATTCCATGGATCTTTTCACATGCAATTTTTAAATATGTTTATAATTTCAATTTCATTATGCATTTTCACTTGATGTAAATTTTTAAGATTTATTTTGATGGTTCGCTTTGTTTGTTTCTAGGGAAAATCTTGTGTAAAAATAGTTTTTCGTATTTTTTAAAATTTGGTAGTGTGGGAGGACTTTTGTCTCGGCTCCCAATCAGGTATTGTTCGCTTTGGGATGGGCAATGATCGACCTACATCTTACCCGCACGAATTTGCTCAATCCCACTACGGTACACCCTTTCTTAGGCCAAAGGCTTATAAGGCAAGGGTGGGAGGCGTCTCTCCCTGATGTGAGATTGAGCAAATTCGTGCGGGTGGGACGTAGGTCAATCCTTACCCATCCCAAACCAAACAATACCTGATTGGGGGCCGAGACGAAAGTCCTCCCACAGGTAGTATCAGAAAAAATGAGTTAAAAAAAATCATCACTAATTAACAGAAAAAGTATGACTTATTTTTTTAAAAAATTTTTCCATTTTTTAAAAAAAAATTTTCCATTAAATTCTTTTGGAAATAACTCTATCTTATAGGAGTAATACTATAATTACAAACTATTTTACAACATTTTGTACATTTTTACAAAATGTTGATGTAGCTAACCTCTTATTGATTTTCATCTAGACCTACCGTTAATATCACATTTTCATTTACCAATAATCATTCACCACATTAGTAGTTTGTAAAATTTTTTGCAAAATAATTTAATTTGTATTTCTAGCATTATTCATCTTATAGCAACTTAAATAAGGAAAGTTAGGAGATTCTTTTTTCAACTTATTTAATGTTACTACTAAATATAGGAAAATGAGGCAATTTTATGAAAAATATTTTTTTTAAAATGATTAATTTTCTAAAAAACATTGTTGCCGAAACAAACAAAGTATTAAACAAAGTTAATTTATACTAGCCTCTTAGAGGCTCTTTCTTATTTAGGTCTATCTTAAAATTTTAAATTCATCTAAATTAGAGACTTTTGTAATTATCCGGTAGTCTTATGTATTTGCCCACTGCTAATATGGTTAGGAGTGATATGATTAAGCTAGCACACAGAATTGAACACATTCAAGCCACAAATGAACATCGAAATAATATTTAATTTATTTGTTCGTGTTTGAATGTGTTTGTGGGTGTCATCACACCTAAAAACTAGAAAATCTCATTACACCCCTAACCTTTTCGATAATTGAGAGACGCATCAATCTTGAATCAACAAATCTGTTGTTGGACAATTGCGTTAAAAAAGAAAAAGAAAAAAAGAAAGGGTCTCATTAGTATTTTTATTTTTTGTTCAAACCGACTCTACTTTTCTAAAAAGGTCAAATTAGCACGCAAACCGACTCTATTTTTCTTTTTAAATTTAAGAATAAATATAAACCCCACCAGTCCTGAAGGAATACATTAGTAAAAGTAAAACTCTACGTTAAACTATCTATAAATGAACGTCACCACAGTCCTGTCCTACTCCTGTAGTCCTATCCCAACATCTTTACCATTCTGAATTTCTTTTGTTTTTTTTTCTCTCTCTGTTTCAAGAAGTGATTCCGTGTGCTACAAGAATGGCGTCGATCTTGAAGAGGGGTGATGAAGTTGAAGTTTGCAGCAAGCAAGTTGGTTTTGTGGGTTCTTACTACGCAGCCACTGTGATTACCAACATAGGCAACCACTCCTATGCCGTGCGCTACAAGAACCTGGTCACTGAAGAAGACCAATCTCAGCCACTCACTGAGATTGTCGCCGCCGACGAGCTCAGGCCCATGCCACCTAAGGTTTCGGCTACTGGGTTTTCTCTTTATGATGCGGTTGATGCTTATGATAATGATGGCTGGTGGGTCGGCACGATTTCTGGGAAGCGAGGCTCCGATCACTACTATGTCTTCTTTAACACTTATGGGGTTGAGATTCTATATCCACTCTCTCGCTTGAGGCCTCATCTTTAAACCAATGGCAAGTGAGTTTCAAAGAAAAGGGTCTAATACTACTCATGGTGCCATTCTTTTTGGTCTCTCATCTGATGAGTGCTGCTGGGTTTTAATTTAGGAGAGTTTCTTTAATTAGGTGAATATGTATAAACTTGGAGAAGATCTTTCTATATTTTTGGGTCTTCTTTAATGTAAATGCTTTTCTAGTCTGGTTCTCTTCAATCTTCTCATGAAAATATGTAAATCTTTTGCTTTTTAGTGAGAAAATATGTTTTCTTTTGCCTTTTAATGTCTATGGCCTCTCTCTTTTTACTCAGTTTTTGCTTAAATCTTGTACTATTGATGCACTTTACATGATATATGTCTTTCTGAATATGAACGAAATACCAAAGTTCATTAATCTGGTATCTTAATCCAATCACAAGCCTTTTTGTGGTGGGGCGAGTAGCTTTCATCCCAAGAAATTAATCCAGAGCAACGAGACCAAATAATTCAAATATTACAAATTTTCTTTTAGTTGGGTGTTGTGTTAAATAGGCTTATTTACCCTTACCCAACTTTGGTATACATCCATCTAAATGATTTTTTTTTTTTTTTTTTTTTTTCAAGAATAGCAGATATGACTTTTTGAAATCTATCATGTGGCAATAACATATATCATCAGGTCAAGATTTAAAGAAAATTTCCGCTGAACATGATATTATCAAATCTTGGGATCGGATCAACATACAATATTTAATTGTATTATGGAGAAAAATTCACACTAGAAATTCTGCTGTGAAGCATTTGAAAATTGAAAGTAGAAACAATCATGAGTAAATGGTTTTGATGATTCTTCCATATATGATATATCCAACTAAAATGTTACTTTATTAACTGATAATACAAAATGTGAAAAAAGTAAAGTGGATTGAACGTATAGATGCTACGTTCTATGTAGGTTATGTTCTGAAAATACACCAAATTTACAAAACTACCAAGTTAAATCCAAAGCCGTAAACATGCCGAACGAGGATGAGTTTCAGGGATATTTGGTCTAAATCCATTTTTTTTTCCCATTAATTATCTGAATTCTGAAAAGTTGGAAATATAAACTATATAGCTCAATAAGATGAGGTTGAAAGAATTTGGCTGTAAAATTGTGCCTGAAATTTTGTAACATCAATTAAGTAATAGAACTTCCAAGGATGTATGAAGAGGATTTATCTCAAACTTCGCTCTTTCCCCTAACAATGCTAATTGCCTCCTCAATGGCTTGAAAGAAAGTTGCAATCTTGTAAGTGAAAAACTCCACTAACATTGGTATCAATTCTGACTGTATATATCCATATTCTGGAACAAAGATCCTACTCCCAAAAACAGTATTGGCAGAGGTATAGTTGCTACACTCATGCTCATAGCAAACCACCTTCCAGTGTTCTCTGAAAAATTATAATGAAGTTATCCATGAAAATCATATTACATTGGATACAAAAGCTAAGATGCAAACTAAATAGATACTAAAATCACTTCAAATCGGAGAGCATTTCATCTTTGAAAGCTAAGGTCCAGTGAAATTGATAATCTTGATGGTTAAAAGCCAGAAAATCGTCACTGTGAAGGGCTACAAATGTGAAGAACATGGCCTAGAGTAAGGACTATAAATTTTTCTTGATTTTCTTAGTTGTTTATCTTATTTTTGCGCACAACAACCAACAACCAACATCCACTCTCTTTCTTTATCCTTGGTTAATGTAAAAAAATAAATAAAAATTGTTTTACATAAGTTACAAACTTACATAGTCTCCTAAATTTTGAAAGCACTACAGCAAAATCTTATTTTGCAAAGTGAATGCATGAGCTGATTATTTTGGGTTCATTGGCCAAATTTAGGGGCTTATGCTGTTTTATCCGAGCAGTTGTGCATGCTAAAACATTTTAAAAGGGTGTGATTCAAATTGGTGCCATTTTTTTTATTGGTCTCTCATCTGTTGAATTGAGTAATTTCGGGTTTTAATTTAGGAGAGTTTCTTTATGTTAATGTATAATTAAACTTGAGATAATTTTGCTATAATTTTGGGTTATTAATTTGGGAGTATCTTTAGGTGAATTTAACTTATGGAAATATCATGGCTTTTGAGTGGAGATGTGGTGTGCCTTTGTGTTAGAATCCATTTTCTTTTTCCTTGTGTGTGTGTTTGTTTTTCAAAAAAAAAAAAAAAAAAAAAAAAAATCTTATGGAGATAATCTTATTATAGGGGCTTTTTGAATGTAAATGCTTTTCTAGTGAGATACTTTTCAATCTTCTCGCGAAAAATATGTAGTACTTTTTCTTTTTAATTAGAAAATATGTAATTCTTTTGCTTTTAAATCTCTGATCTCTCTTTTTTACTCAATTTGGCTTAAATCTTGATGCACTTACATGATATATATTGGTCTTTTTGAAGATGAACGAACTACCAAAACTCATTATTTTGGTATTTTGACTCCTTTTAATTAAGGAAACTTAAAATAGATTTTGATCAAATTACAAACTTTTTTAATTTTTGGAAGAGATAGCTTTCATCCCAAGCAATCCAAAGGCAACAAGACCAAATAATTCAAATATTACAAATTTTCTTAGTTTGGTGTTAAACATGGACCCAATTTTTGCTATGGTTTCTATTTTTTCAATCAAGTTTTAAATATTGTATACTTCAGTATTGACATGATATAATTATATATTGTCTTTTTGAAGATGATCAAAATGCCTAAATTCAAAAGCTCTCAAAAACCCTCCTCAAGGCTGGGTTAAGATCAATTTTGATGTAGCAATCCAACCCAACATCTCCATCGTAGCTGTTTTTTGTAGGAAAGACAATGATGAAATCCTATTTGCACACTCCTCTTCTTGGAAAAGTTATATTAAAGTTAATGTAGCTCTTTTAGCCTTTTTTAAGTTGTTCCTCCACCTGACTTCCTTGTCTATGTTATGTTAAATATAAATGTCTCTTTAAAATCCATCTCTAGTTGGGACTTTTGTTATGTTTCGAGGAACTTAAAACTTTTTGGCCCATAACATTACTTCTTGGGCAACATTTTGTAATTGGAATGAGTAAAAAAAAAAAAATACAGAAAATTATTATAGGTTTATTAATTTTTGTGAAATTTATTATGTATCCAATGCTTTATTATTAGTAATTATATTTTTGATTAAAAGTTCAAATATTATTCACACCTTACAATCTACTAACCGACTATACTCTTCAAAAAAAAAAAAAACCTACTAACCGACTCTACTTTTTCTTTTTAAATATATAAGAATAAACCACAGTCCACTGATCCACTCTAGTCCCCTCATTTAGTATTCAAATTTATTATTATTATTTTTTTAGAGTTCTTTCATTTTTGGGACCGTTTTTAAAAATACAAAACAAAACATACTCAAATGTTTCCTTGTATCAATAGGAATACGGAATACGGAATACTAAACCGACTTAAGCTCAACGGGAACACCACCGACTTGATTAAATCTATAAATACCACCACAGTCCAGTCCATTCCCATTCACATCAATCCTTACTATTCTTGATTTAATTAAAATTCTCTCAACTTCTCTCTTTCTCCAACGTTATAAAATCCTCTTCTCTATATTTCAAGAAGTGATTCTGTGTGTGGTTCAAGAATGGCGTTGATCTTGAGGGGTGATGAAGTTGAAGTTTGCAGCAAGCAAGTTGGTTTTGTGGGTTCTTACTACGCAGCCACTGTGATCAACAACTATGGCAACCAATCCTATGCCGTGCGCTACAAGAACTTGGTCTCAGAAGACGATGAATCTCAGCCACTCATTGAGATTGTCTCTGCGGACGAGGTCAGGCCCATGCCACATACGGTTTCGGCTTCTGGGTTTTCTCTATATGATGGGGTTGATGCTTATGATAATGATGGCTGGTGGGTCGGCACGATTTCTGGGAAGCAAGGCTCCGATCACTACTATGTGTTCTTCGACACATATGGGGTTGAGATTCTATATCCACTCTCTCGCTTGAGGCCTCATCGTGAAACCAATGGCATGTGGGTTACAAAGAAAAGGGTCTAATGGTGCCATTCTTTTGGTCTCTCATCTGATGAGTGATGAGTGCTACTGGGTTTTAATTTAGTAGAGTTCTTTAATTAGGTGATGAATATGTAAATGCTTTTCTATTCTAGTTCTCTTCAATCTTCTCAGGGAAATTATGTAATTCTTATGCTTTTTAATGAGAAAATATGATTTCGTTTTCCTTTTGATGTCTATGGTCTCTCTTTTTTATTTTTATTTTTATTTTTTTAATACTCAGTTTTCGCTTAAATCTTGTACTCTTGATGCACTTTACCTGATATATATTGATCTTTCTGAATATGAACGAAATACTAAAGTTCATTAATCTGGTATCTTGATCCAATCTGGTATGTTGAGTAGCTTTCATCCCAAGAAATTAATCCAAAGGTAACAAGACCAAATAATTCAAATATTACAAATTTTCTTTTAGTTGGATGTTGTGTTAAATAGGATTAATTATGCTTACTCAACTTTGGTATTCATCCATCTCAATGATTTTTATTTATATATCTATACTGTTATTTAAGCGGCTTCTTCTGTTTGGATTCCTATTTTTTTTTAGTTAAAAAATGCTCCTACACTCTTATGTTTAAGTAAAAACAAAACTAAAGGACAGTCTGGTAAAAATGCAACTCTAATTCTTCCACAACATTTTCACAACAAATCATAGGTGATTAGTTGTTATTGATTCAAATTTGAATTTAGCACTGAGATTACATTTTTAACTCAACAATAACAATTAGTAACAATCTGCCACTTAGGATTTGTTGTAAAAATGTTGTGAACATATTATTTCTCATTATTTTATCCACTTATAAATTAGATTCTCAAAATAAAAATTATAATTATATATATATATATATATATAATATTTTTGGCTATAAAAGAAAGCCTTATCGTACGCTTGAAGCGCGTGTAATGAGGCTAGTATATTTTTATATAAGTATACTGATATTTAATGGACTTCTCCGGTTTGGATTCCTCATTTTTTAGCTCAAAAATGCCCCTACACTCTTATGTTTAAGTAGTGACAAAACTAAAGGACAGTTTAGTAAAAATGCAACTCTAACTCTTACTAAAATATTGCCAAAAAAAAAATAAAACCACTCTCCTGTAAATTTTCAAATTATTTTATCCACTTATAAATTAGATTCTCAAAATAAAAATTATATATATAATAAAAACACAGTAAATTTTTTTTTGCTCAAAAGAATGCTTCATCGTACGTGCGAAGCGCGTGTGATGAGACTAGTTTATTTATTTATTTCGCTTTTGGATACATAGGATAGTAGGTATGACTTTTTGAAATCTGTCAAGTGATAATATCATACATCATCAAGAAGATCAAGATTAATAAGAAAATTTCCGCTGAACATGATACTATCAAATCTTGGAGTCGTTCTGATCAACAGACAAGGTTTAATTGTATATTACGAAAAATTTACATACAAATTTATGAAAGTACCAAGTTAAATCTAAAGCCATAAACATGCCGGATGAGGATGAGTTTCAGGGATATTTGGTGCAAATCTTCTTTTTTTTCCATTAATTATCTGAATTCTGAAAAGTTGGAAATACAAACTATATAGCTCAATAAGATGAGGTTGAAAGAATTTGGCTGTAAAATTGTGCCATGAAATTTTGTAACATCAGATAAGTAATAGAACTGCCAAGGATGTATGAAGAGGATCTATCTTAAACTTCGCTCTTTCCCCCAACAATGTCAATTGCCTCCTCTATAGCTTGAAAGAAAGTTGCAATCTTGTAAGTGAAAAACCCCACTAACATTGGTATCAATTCTAACTGCATATATCCATATTCTGGAACAAGGATCCTATACCAAAAAATAGCTTTGTCAGAGGAATAGTTGCTAAATTCATGCTCAGACTATAGCAAACCAGCTTACAGTATTCTCTGAAAAATAATACTGAAGTTATCCATGGAAAAACATATTACATTAGATACAGAAGCTAACAAGCAAACTAAATACTAAAATCACTGCAAATCGGAGAGTATTTTATCTTTGATAGCTAAGGTCCAGTGAAATTGATAATATAATGCTTAAAAGCCAGAAAATTGACATTGTGAAGGGCCACAAATGTGAAGAACAAAGCCTCAGAGTAAGTGCAGTGAAAATGAAGCAAAATAAGAAAATGTAGAACAAGTTAAAAATTAGTCAAAAATTACAATTTTCTTAATTGGTAAATTATATATGCACCCTTGACTTCACCCTCCATCTTAGTCTTATAAGTAGAGGAGGTGCCATTTAAGCTAGAACTCATTGCTACAATCATATATTTGGGTTACAGAGAAAGCAGTCCATCTGCTTCAAAATAACAGATGAAGCATCATTCCAAACAGAGATGCAACCAAAGGCACTTACCCGTTCCACCGGTTATAGATCATGACCAATACAACAGGAACCAAAAGCCTAGGCTGTGCGATTGCTCCCCTGCAAAAAAAAAAGAAGTATAGTACGCTAAATACCTGAAAATTCAGTCAACATTATTTAATAAATAAAATAAAAGGATTAGGATGAACATGAATCCACTTCCATTTGTTAACCATGGGGAACTAATAAGAGTATGCAAACAGAAAATTCAGTCAATGTTATTTAATAAATAAAATAAAAGAATTAGGATGAATATGAATCCACTTCCATTTGTTAACCATGGGGAACTAATAAGAGTATGCAAAATTGGTGTTCAATTAATGTCCTCATCAATGGCTGTCAACAGCACCTCTAACATGGGTACTACTGAGCAATGCCCACTCTTAGATAGCATCACACTTGACTCCAATTAAAAAAAAAAAAAAAAAAAAAAAAAAAAAAAAAAAAAATCATCCCACTAGAGCATTCTTGATAAGGGGAACTGCTACACTATAAATTTCATATTTTTCTCAATCACCATCATTTGACCCCAAAAATATGCACAAAAAGTTGCTTGGCATCACTCCAATATTTGATATGGAAAAAAAAAATTTTGGGAACACAAGATGGCCCAACCAATTAACTATTAACATATTGAATCCTAACCAACTGAAATCATGGAATGCACTTCATTCAAGTTCATACAAACATTTTATAATTCCGTCCTTTTAACAATGTACAAACACATTTATGCCATCTTGAGTACAGTCAAGATATATACATGCAAATTGGCCAAATTTGCCAAATAGCACAATTTTAGCAATATTTTAGGAAAAAGCACTTTGACAAAGTTATTTAGTTATGTAGCACATTTTGGAACTCGAGTTTGACAAACTCGAGTTCCAAGCAGCTTGTGTGGCACGTCAAGCAACGGAGCCCATACTTGTTTGGAACTAGAGTTTGTCAAACTCGAGTTTCAAAAATGTGCTACATAAACTTTGTCAAGGTTGTTTTTTCCTAAAATATTGCTAAAATTGTGCTAATTGGCACATTTGGCCCATGCAAATCCAACCAACTCCTGCAGCAACCGCAATATACAGGAACATGCCTAAATCATGCATTATGCATATAAGTCCTCCAATTCACTCTTTAAAGTTATATCAATTCCAAATATAAATAAAAAATAAAAAAAAAAACCTCAAACTGTGAGGAAGTTTCTTTGTAAATGCAGGTGAAACATTCAAATCAACAGCATTAACTTTACAATGCATTAATAAAGCCACTAGTTAAGAACACTATGCTGTAATAAGATACTGGGGCAATCTCCCTCAATCACATTGGAAGACTCCATCTCAATGCATACTTACTAAGGCTACAACACTTGGCTTTTGCAGTATTAGTTCTAGATAAAAAATGAGATAAAACCTAACTATTTTAGCAAAATAGTTATATAAAAAAACATGTATAATGTTTTCCAGGAGTGGGCGATAGGTAAGCAGGAAGCACATGACACCTGCACTTATAAATTGACCATCATCAGTGAATGTGGGGCATTACTAGCAGCCAGCCGGCCAGCTGGCATCTTCAAGTGAAACTTCAATATGCCATCAAATAATTTGCCCCAAGTTGCTATTAAAATCTGAGCAAATTTTAGATTATCATAAAACAAAAATAATTGCACATGCTTTGAGAAAATAGACAAAATATATTCAGACGAATTAAAGTATACATATTGAATTTAAGGAATTCAAATTATCAATTAAATTTTGGCACGGATATTATAGGAGGTACAGTACCAAGCATGCAATGTGATGGAATATGTATGCTATAAGATAATAAACAAATATATAAATAACATCCGGAGTGTCAAGAAGTTGTATGCACATACTTGACGGCCCCCCTTGCTCCATCTGCCATTGAATCCACACTACTCCCCAGCATACGCATATACGCCAAAGAACCAAGCAACCCAGCGCCAAAGCTGAATACATGAAAGGATAGCAGAACATCAACTGTTATGAAGAGTGAATAATCTTTTCAATACTCCAGTTTAATATCATCAGATGTTATGAGAGATAGTCAATGCCAAAATGAACTATCCTTCACTGTGAGATTGCATTAGCGTTATCAAGAAAATTGACAAATTGTGGGTTAACAACTTCAATGTTCAAAAGGAACTTTGGTAACTTATTTTACAGGTGGAGATAAAATAAAGAGTTAAGCACAAAAATTTTGAGGACCAACCATTTGGAACTAACACAAAGAAAAGCTACTTGTAGAAATCGTTTTCAAGTGCACTTGCAGAAAATCCACTTGTGAATGCCTAAAAACTAAAACTGAGATACACAGTGCACTATCTCTTGTGGAAATTAGTCAATAAAACCAAATTGTTTTTCTAATTTGAAGGTCTCAGTAGAGAACAGTTAGGGTTAAAAATTAAATTTCCATAAAGTATCTAGATTAACAAACAACTAGCTTACACATTAAGATTTCAAATCTTTTTTCCTTTTTTTTTTTCATAAGGCTGAAATGTGCATACCTTGCAGCAATTTCTGGGGAATAGGATATGTAAGCAGAGACTAAACCAACACCACCTATACCCAAAGTGAGAATCTGTAACCTCTTCTTTAACTGCAGAAGCAAAAACATAGGATTTGAAAAAGAGGAATAATCAGAAATTGTTAAAGCAAAGGAACACAAAAAGTACACAAACATTGACAAATGCAAGATGGGTGGCACTCCCACATACTGCAACTAAGTACCTTAAAATACTGTTCCCTTGACTGAGCAGCCAACACTTCTGGGTCCCCACGAGGCTTCCTTATTTCCCGAAACATCACATCCTACAGGTTAGCACTAAATCAGAACTTCAAAGATACAAAGCATCCTCACCAATAATACTTGGTCCAATAAATGCATTTAAATGCTTTTCTTCTTCCTAGAGCAACTATCAAACTCTTTTATTTTCCAAAAGCTAGAATGCTCTTTAAATGATAAGCAATTAGCTTGAAATCAGAAGGACTTTCATGCAATAATGAAGAACGGAAGTTCTCTGATTTAAAAAAAAAAAAAAAAAATGATACAAATGACTTACACTGCCTCCAGTTGCAGCCTTGGTTGCTCTATCCCACTTCTCTTGCTCACGCCGTGTTGGCACCAGTTTCCATCTAGGTGA
Source organism: Quercus tomentella (assembly GCA_028535165.1). Classification (NCBI taxonomy): domain Eukaryota; kingdom Viridiplantae; phylum Streptophyta; class Magnoliopsida; order Fagales; family Fagaceae; genus Quercus; species Quercus tomentella. Next base: position 40,834,598 of record JAPQVY010000100.1, on the reverse strand, counting down.
CTTGCGGCCAACACTCTGAGAAAAGTAATTGTAAATGCACAAGTTCGCTGAGATAAATAACTCGTAAAATTTTCCAGACATTTATCATACTTGAGCTGTAGCCTCAACTTGCTCTTCTAATGCAGGCTTCGAAGGAGCTGTGAGTTCTCTGCTCAAATCGACTTCCAAACTATTGCCCATATTTTAAATCACATTAATGGAAACAATTAAAATTATATAAATAAAAACCAAAGGGTAACTGAAGTAATTCCAAAGAATGATAAGTTGATAACAAACCTGTCAAGGCTCATGACTCTATTTAAACTTAGAAACCCAGATGGCTTTTCCTGTATACACGAAAGCAATTTATTCACCAATGAAAACCAAAATTTCATCCACAAAAACTGTGCTTGGTAGCTGAGAAAATCAATGTAAAGAATCTTAAAGTCCAATATAGTCTGTTTGTTGGTTCAGAAGAAAAAAAGGTTTTGAACTCAGATTAATTCAAAAGACTAGGTTAAATAAACTTCATTCAGCAGGATACCAAGTCAGTGAATAATACAAAGTTTCAATTCTCCTTTTCTTTCTTTTGCCCTATCTTCTCAGCAACCAAACTAAACAAAAATTCAAAGTAACTACAAAATCACATTGTTTATAGAATAAAAAAGCTCATAGTTTTGAAATCAAATTAAGCATTCCGTACACAGAAATCTATTACCGATTTAACAAAATAGCCCAACCGAGGAACAAAACCACCTTCAAACAGCCAAATACTATACTCCAGAATCAAATTCAACAACAAAGCCACAAAATTCAATAAAGAAAGAGACAAATACACACAAATAAAGGAAAACCCAGATGACTAGTAACCAAGAGCAAATGCTAATACAACAAAAACACAACCTTAGTAGGAGTGGCCTCAACAGAAGACTCAGGGTCCTGAATCAGTCTTTGATAGCGAGCCATGAAGTCCTTGTTCCACAAAAACTCATCAGAGTTCAAAGGGTCCTCTTCCTCTCCTCCCCAGTACTTTCTGAGCTTAGTCGTGGTGGGTGGGCCAGCGTAGTCACCTGGAGCCACCCCAGTGGACCATTTGAGAGGCTTCTTCTTGGGGAGGATGACCTTGGTCTGCCTTGGGTCTGGCACAGATGGAGTTGGAGAGTCCTGAGATATGGGTGTGGCTGTAGAGGTCACTGAGATGTAGTTTAGAACTACCATTGTTGGTGGTGATGATAATTGATAAGGAGCTTGCTTGAAGTTTAGGTGCTAATGGAGAATCAGAAAATGTAAAGTTAAGAGGAAAAAATATCTGGGTTTTTGGAAGTGAGTGTTATTAATGTGATTTTTGTGCTTGATAGTTTTCCACATCTGCTTTGTGTAATCATGTATCTGTGTTTCACAAAGACATCAGCTTTGGTTGGAAAAATTTCTGTTTGTTTGTTTGTGGGTAATTAAATTCACGGACAGATGAATTGATGTTTCAGTGTTTCGAGTTTGAGAGCGAGCCTGTTATTATTATTGTCAATGGTAACGGTTACTGGGTAGCGGGTACAATTACAAAGCCAAGGAGTGATACAGGAAGTTCTAAAACAGATAATGTTCGATTTTCCTACCTTTGACTGTTAAAATCTAATACAAACTTGCAATTGTTTTGGGGCCCATAGGTACAAATATGAAATAACCCAATGAAGATCTCGTCAGAATACACACTTGGATCAATTTCTTTTTAATGAATAACTTGGATTTGGATTTAATCTTAATAGAATAGAATATATCAGGGCTGGATCAATGTAGTACGAGTCTTTGAGGAGAGTTTAAGAGAGGCTTTAAAAAAAAAAAAAAAAAACTCACACATATGTACACCAATTAAATACTATTTATATAACCTTTTACATTATATATTTTTTATTTAAAAATCATTATTATAAAATGCAAAATTATTAATTAAATATTTTTGTATATAGGTTTTGCTAACATCTTTTTTTTTTTTTTAATCAAATAATAATCACTAATTTCTTACTTTTTGAAATTTGAGAATTTAATTTGTTACTTTTGAAACCTTCAACTTTCATTTATACACTCTTAAACTATATGGTTTGAAATGTAATTTTTCTTTTCTGGATTAAATAATTTAAGATTTTAATTGAGCTTGATTTTTATTAAGCCAATATTTTGAGAGTCTTGTTAGAGGTGGAAGAAATAGTGTGCAACTCACTTAATCACTTATATATATATATATATATATATTAAATTTGTTATGAAACCAGTTATTATAATAATATAATTTTGGATGCTTTTTTATTTTTATTTTTTGGTAAGGGATACATGGGAATTTTAGGCCTAGATTGAGTCACATCCGGTTTCTACAAATTATCCTATTTTATCATCTCAAAAGCTATTTTCTCTATTATATCATTCCATTTTACAATACGCCCAACATTCAATTTCTTATTTATATCATCTATTTAATAAAATATTAATTTCATCACCTCTTTCTCTCTCTTCCTCTCCTCTTTTTCTTTTTTCTCAATCATTCTCTCTTTTCTCTCTGTCTCTTTTCCTCTTCATTTTTGTGTCTAAAATACACCATAATTTTTTTTTAAAAACCCAGTCGCCACCACTGCCACTCATATTCGAGCAAACCCACCACTCAGACCAGCAAACCCACCACCAACAACAACAAACACAAGAAACTGCCACCTCAAGAACCACCAAGAGAGAAAAAAAAAAAAAAAAAAAAAAAACCACGCACACACACACACACACAAACTGCCAAATACCATAAGAAACCCACCACAGAAATCACCAAACCCACCACTCAGACCACCAAAACCATAACTCAGACCACCAAACCTACCACCAACCACAACCACAACCACAAGAAACAGCCGCCTTAGAGAAAAAAAAAAAAACACAAAGAAGCCTCCAAAAACCACCAACAACATCCACATCCACAAGAAATAGCCACCATATAATCACCAAGAGAAGAAAAAAAAAAAAAACTGTTGATCTCATTGACTAGAGGTGTGCAAAAAACCCGTCAAACCTGACCCGACCCAACCTGACCCGTTAGGTTGGGTTGGTTCTTAGGGATTGGTGGGTTGGGTTGGGTTACAAATTTATTTTTATAGCGGGTCGGGTTGGGTTTGGGTAATAAAATTACAAACCTGCCAAACCTGACCCGACCCACCCATATTTTAATATATGTTTAAAATATATTATATATTTAATAAATTTTTATAAAAAACCAGTTGTAGAGCACTTTCTCAGTTCCTACTATCATATATAATATAAAATCCTATTAGTTCTTTTAATATATATTTAAATATATTATATAATTAATAAAAAATTTAAAAAATTTTAGATATATTTTGTTTATAACTTAGTTAGGAATTCATATATATTTTGTTTATAAGTGAATTAGAATACTAGTTCATTTATATTTTGTTTATCAACTCAGTTGGATACTTAAACATATTTTGTTTACAATTAAGTTGGAATATTAGTTTATATATTAACGTATATTTTGTTTATCAACTCAAGTGGTAAATGTGATATATTTTTTTTTTCTGCTCAATTTAAAAATAATAGTAATAAAAAAAATTGTCCAACCCATGAGTTCAACTCAACCCAACCCAACCCATGTGGGTTGGGTTGGACTTATGTAATGGGTTGAGTTGGGTTAAATTTTTTTTGACCCACCATGGTGAGTTGGGTCAAAAAATCCCCTCAACCTAACCCATGCACACCCCTATTGCCGACAACAACCACAATGCCGAAACCTAGAAACCCACCACCTCCAATCTTGAAACCCACCACACCGATCTCAACCTCACCATTCCACCACGCCGATCAGCAAACCCATTACCCATGGCAGAAAACCCAATACTAAAATCCACCAACCCACAACCAAAACCGACCCATGACAACAAGCCCGCCCATGGCGGCAACTAGAGAGAGATAGCGATAGAGAAGAGAGGCAAACCACCCCAACACCACCGACCCAGACCCACATCGCCACCACCGCCACATCAATGAAACTTCTATGCCACACCTACCTCTGCCGCTACCACCACCGCACAGGGTTTTGGGTTTGAGAAAAGGTAGTTTATGGTTTGAGGAGTAGAGAGGACAGAACAAGAACAATGGAGAGAGAAGAGATGGAAGACGGAGAGAAATGAAAGAGAGAAAGAGAAAGTATAAATTTATATGGTACTATAGCGGAGGAAATAAAATATATTAAAAATTATAGAATGGAGCTACAGTACTGTCATATACGTAAGAAAGGACTGTAGCAAGATTGTAAATTTTTTTAGAATTGGAAGACCGGGTAATGGTGCTTTTTTGTGCTTTAATGTTAAATTATACCAACATATACCATTTAGAAGTCCGGGTACTAATGCTTAAAGTCGACCCTATTTCAGGTTAACCATTAAGGTGCTATTGACTTATTTCTTCTATTTCATATTTTTATTTTTTAATAGTGTAATGGCTTTAAAATGAAATGTTAATTAATATGTCAGGTTAAGGTGTATTTTTTTAAAAATAAAGTATTGTTTCTTGTTTGTTTTGGGGGGGGGGGGGGGGGGGTTATTTGAGTTATTTGGTCCTTTTTTATTTTTATTTTTATTTTTTTTTAAAATCTTGATAAAAGGTAAAGCTTCGTTGAACCAAAATTACAAAATACAACCATAATCCATCAAGACCTTATTAGAGAGTCTTGGAGAAAAGAAGTAAGGCAGAGTATCTCATTCAAAAGTATCTTTCAAATGCCCAATTACAGAGCACATGAGCGGGCATCCAATTTTTTTTTTGCTGAAATGAGCGGGCATCCAATTAACCCAACTAAAAGAAATTTTTTTATATTTGAAATATTTGATCTTGTTGTTTTTGGATTACATGGGATGACAGGCACTCCCAAAAAATTAAAAGGGCTTGAGATGGAAGTTGCCCCCAAAAATAGTGGCAAAAAATAGAATAATTTTTTTAATTTAAGTGTTTTGTTTATCTTCAGAAAAGAAGATATATAATTATATCATGTCAATGTTTATACCAAACTTTGAGTGGAAAAAGAGAGACCATAGCAAAAATTGGGTTAGAATTTTGGTATTTCATTCATCTTCAGAACAACCAACTTATATCATGTAAGTGCATCAAGAGTACAAAATTTAAGCGAAAGAAATTGAGTAAAAAAAAGAGACCATAGATATTACAAAGCAAAAAAGAATTACATATTTCTCACTAAAAAGTAAATGAATTACATATTTTCATGAGAAATTTTTATTTTATTTTATTATTTTTTTTATACAACCTAGAATTTTTACTCTAACCTAATCTAAGTGTATATGTGTGTGAAGCTTCCTCCTAGAGACTTGAACCCCGGTTTTTGCCCCCACACCCCACAAGCATTTATACTTGTGAAGTGACCACCGCGCCAAGGGTGCGCGGTGGTTTTTCATGAGAAGATTGAACGACTAGAAAAAGCATTTACATTCAAGATTCGCCTAAAGAAACTCCCAAATTAATAAGACCCAAAAATATAGCAAGATTATCTTCCCCTTAAGAATATTCTACCAAATTAATAAGACCCCTAAGAGAGAGAAAAAAATTAATAAGACCCAAAATTATAGCAAGATTATCTCAAGCTTAATTATACATTCCCTAAAATAACTCTCCTAAATTAAAACTCAGCAGTACTATATATGTACTCAACACAACAGATGAGAAACCAATTAAAAGAACGGCACCAATTGGAATCACACCCTTTTCTTTGTAACCCACATGCCATTGGTTTCACGATGAGGCCTCAAGCGAGAGAGTGGATATAGAATCTCAACCCCATATGTGTCGAAGAACACATAGTAGTGATCGGAGTCTTGCTTCCCAGAAATCGTGCCAACCCACCAGCCATCATTATCATAAGCATCAACCCCATCATATAGAGAAAACTCAGTAGCCGAAACCGTATGTGGCATGGGCCTGACCTCGTCGGCGGAGACAATCTCAATGAGTGGCTGAGATTCATCGTCTTCTGAGACCAAGTTCTTGGAGCGCACGGCATAGGATTGGTTGCCATAGTTGTTGATCACAATGGCTGCGTAGTAAGAACCCACAAAGCCAACTTGCTTGCTGCAAACTTCAACTACATCACCCCTCAAGATTAACGCCATTCTTGAACCACACACAGAATCACTTCTTGAAACAGAGAGAAGAGGATTTTATAACGTTGGAGAAAGAGAGAAGTGGAGAGAATTTTAATTAAATCAAGAATAGTAAGGATTGATGTGAATGGGAATAGACTGGACGGTGGTGATATTTATAGATTTAATCAAATATTAAGTCGGTGGTGTTCCCGTTGAGCTTAAGTCGGTATAGTATTCGGTATTCCTACCGATACAAGGAAACATTTGGGTATGTTTTGTTTTGTATTTTTAAAAATGGTTCCAAAAATTAAAAAATTTGAATACTAATGAGGTGACTAGAGTGGATCATTGGACTGATTTATTCTTGTATGTTTAAGGGTAAAATATCATTTTTGTTCTTAAACTATTACAAAAGTTCATTTTTCGTCCCTGAACTTTTAAAAATATTATTTTCGTCCCTAAACTTTGCAAAACGTTGTGATTTGCAAAACGTTGTGATTTTCGTCCCTCTGCCTGTTTCCGTTAGTTCTTGTCTTACATGTCTTGACAAGGTGCTGATGTGGTATATGATTTGGATTATTTTATTTTATTTTAAAAAATATGTACACGTGGCAAGGACTTATTGGCTCACGTGAAAAAAAAAAAAAAAAAAAAAAAAAAAAAAGGGCCAAAATCGCCTTTCACTCCCTGGACCTTCACTCCTACAACAACAGCCCAATCGGCGACCAAAATTAGCAAAATAACTTCAATGTCCTAGGCGTTTAATCACTCCCTTATAAGGTAAAATTTGTTTATTTGTTACTTTATAGCTTTATTGAATGTATATATACTGTTTCTATAACTTGATGGGTATGGGTTTATTGGGGTTGTTGTGCTATTATGAAGACTCCATTGGATATCGTATATAAATTGATTTAGTGGTCCCTAGTGTCTATTGTTGAAGACTCCATCACACATCGACGAACTACATGTTGTATTTGAGTGGCTTTTATAAATTTGGTTGGCTTGCGGCACATGGTAAGCACTAAGCACTATGTAACTTCGACAACGGCAGAAACTAATGGTGATTAGGGACGCCGGTTTAAGGTTTTCAATGAGTAAGGGTGGTGGGTTTTCATGGTTTAAGGATTCTGGGTTAACGCCAGCATGCCTGAGACTTAGGGTCCATTCGGTTGGAGAAGTGGAAAAGTGGAAAGATAGAAAATTAGTGAGAGGATGGAAAAGTGGGAGAATAGAAAAGATTTGGTTTTCCTTCATGTGTATTCGGTTGGAGGGATGGAAAAGTGGGAGGGTGGAAAACTCTTTTGTTTGGTTACAGAGAAAAAGGGGAGGATAGAAAATGTAATTTATATAAATTGACTATTATACCCTTGTTACATAATAGGTAAGAAATAGATTTATTTGTATTCATTAAATAATATAAAATTTACCAACAATTATATTTTTCAATGAAAAGTGTTACGTTCACAACATTTTTCGCAATACTTTTACAACAAAATTTATGTGGAAAGTTGTTATTAGTTCTAATCTGAACCAACCACCGAAATTATTTTTTTACTCACCAATATTAACTAATAGCAATCTATTACTTAAAATTTATTGTGAAAACATTGTAGTAACATTTCTCAAATAGGATTTTTTTATTCTTTATATTATTTCTCCTTTCTCTCTTTTCATTTCATCCATACGTTTTTCTTTCTTTCTTTTTTCTACGCTATCTCCTCCACACATGTTGTCTTATCTCTATCCCCACCCCCTTCTTTTTCTTTTTCTCCCTCATTCAAGTCTCAAGAACGTTCCACGGTTCTAGCACGCTCATTCTCTCTTTTTTTTCTCCAGCTCGCACTCTCTATTTTTTTTTTTTTTACTTAATTCCAGAACAGTCATCCCCAACGCAGTCTAGATGGGTCATCTTCATCCCAAAGCAGTTGGCCCAACCGGAGCTGTCGCTCATCTTCGTCCCCAACGCAGTCCAGATGGGTCAGATGGCTTCTGTCTTTTGTCTTCTTTTTTTTCTTTCTTGTTTGCTTTTATTGTTATGATTTGATTAATTTTAAAATTGTGTTTTTGAGTTTGTATTCTGATAATCTGATTATGCTTGAGTTTAGAGATGTTTGAGAGAAAGATTGTTGTGTTTGTAGCCGTTGTGTTTGTAGCTGTGAGGGCATTTCTGTAAAAGTGTTGTGAGAGCACTTTTCTCTCCACAATTTTCCTCCCGATTTGGGAGGATGAAAATTGTGGACTCGGGAGAGAAAATTTTCTCCCGAGTTTTCCATCCTCAGCATTTTCCTTCTTTTGCCAAACAGTGTAAAATACTGTTTTCCATCCTATTTTCCTCCCTCTGTTTTCCATCCTCCCTATTTTTATCCCAACCAAACACAGTGTTAGAGTTTTGGTGGGGGTGATTTTGGCCTTTTTTTAAAAAAAAATGTTCCAATGTAAGCCAATAAGTCTTTGCCCTGTGTCCATATTTTTAAAATAAAATAAATTAGTCCAAATCAGATACTACATCAGCACTCTGTCAAGACACATAAGACAAAAAACTAACAAAAATAGATAGAAGGATGAAAATCAGAATGCTTTGCAAAGTTTAAGGATGAAAATAGAACTTCTGAAAGTTTAGAGACGAAAAACAAACTTTTATAATAATTTAGAGATGAAAATGATACTCTACCCTATATTTAAAAAGAAAAAGTAGAGTCAGTAGCTGATTCGTAAGGTGTGAATAATATTCTAACTTTTAATCAAAAATATAAATACTAATAATAAAGCATTGGACATTACACAGAAATCAATAAACCTATAATAATTATAAATAATTGCGTTCAGAAGAAAGGGGAATCAGGCCTAGATCTCTGCCTTTTGGGTCCATCCCATTACAAAATGTTGCCCAAGAAGCAACGTTATAGGCCAAAAAATTTAAGTACATAGCAACATAATAAAGAGGGATCTTAAGAGCATTCACATCAGTTGATATAAAAATTTTGTAAATTTGTATATCTAAAACCTACTTTTTCTATTTTACACTCCCATTTTTACAAAAGACCAACATTAGTTTGTCTATTATACACATTTATTCAAATAAAATATTCATCTTCAGATCAATCCACACCCACCCAGCCACCACCACCCCATAGAAAATCCAAACAAAATCCAAACAATAAATCCAAAACCCAGAAAATCGAGACCTCGACCCCACACAAAAACCCCATGGCACCAGAGGAGGCGCTAGAGTTGTCCAGGTAGTAACGAGCTTCGCCATGGTTCCGATTCTCTAGGGCCAAGATGTCATGGATCAGGCCCAGTCCGGTATCGGAAAAACCTCCGTGATTGGCCTCACTGGGCCGAGATGTCATCACTCAGGCCAAGATGTCATCTCTTCTCCTTTCTGTGTTGATCGTGTTGGTGAGGCTATTGATGTGAAGGGACCGGAGATAAAAGAGAGAGAGGTGAGAGTAGAAGCTGAAAAGGAGAGAGTAACATGAGAAGAGAGAAAAAAATGTAAAATAATAAATGCAAAAGCTACAGTAACCGTGCATATATGCACGGTTATTGTAACAATTGTGCATAAATGTATAATTTTACATCCACTGATGTGAGTGTTTTTTTGCTCAAATTGTGTAAAATGAACAACTTTTTCTATTTTGCACAACTTTGCATCAACTAATGCAGTTGCTCTAAAGAGACATTTACATTTGACATAACAGTGACTAGAAAATCTAGTGGAGGGGGAACTAAAGTCTATAGAGCCTCAATAATTGTGCTTGAATGACCTTCAAATTGAACAAATGAGAGGTTATGCATGGCAGACAATTTCAAGGTTAAAAAGAGCTGCATTAACTTTTCCAAGAAGGAGTGTGCAAAATAACATTTTACCATTGTCTTTCCTACAAACAACAGCTACCATGGAGATGTTGGGTCTGATTGCTACATCAATATTGATCTTGACCCAGCCTTGAGGAGGAGGAAGTCATTTGGAGGCTAGGACTTTGGGTTTTTGAGAATTACCCATGCTTTGAGATGATCATGATAAGAATTATTAATTTGGTCGACAACTGATCTTGGATATGGTTTGTGACTTGAAAAATGGTTAGGTTTTGGATTCTCCATATGTTGTCACAAAGATGTTGCAAAAGAAAATGAAATTGCATTTTATGAATCATTTTTTTTTTTTTTTTGTTGAGAATTTTTATGAATCATGTGAATGTATAATGGTATAAATAAAAAAATACATGAAGACAATAATAATTAATATAAATAAATAAAATAATATTTCAATCATTTATTTTTTGGTAAACCAGATTGCATTCAAAGACTAAGGGCACATTTGATAGACTATAACAGTAATTACATAGGAATAGATATTATAAAAAATAAAAAATGCAGTAATGTAATGCTTATTACCATTCATTTGTTTGGTGACAATATAATAATAGAACCCTAAAGACAATGGAATGAAAGCATTATTTTAAATCAAACTTAAGATATATTTTAGGAAATATCTTACTCATATAATTATATTTCCTAAAAAATAATATTTTTAAAATTTGAAAGAGAAAAGTTGTTTTTATGATTTTTTATTTTCATAATTGTTATGTGTATATGGAAAGTTTGTTTATTTAGAAATATATTAATTGTAGAAATTAATAAACCTACTAAGGAATAACTATTACATCCATTTTATAAATGAATAGTTATTACTCATTTTAAAAAATAGCTATTCATAAGGAATGATTATTTCCTATAATAAACAAATAATCAAATTACTGAATAACTAAACCATAGAAATAATTATTATATTATAGTATCTATTACAATCTACTAAACATACCCTAACAAATAAAAAGTCTAATATTACAAACACGGTCACAAAAAAGATCGGAATTGTCAAAAGATTAAACAAATATAAGACGGGGGAGAAACAAAAGTTGCAATCATATTGCAGTAAAGCTCCCTTACCTGCAAAGGCACCAACCTAAGTGCAAAATGATTAGCAATTCCCTCTGACAGTGCTTAAATTAAACTTGATTTGTAAAATTAGGCCCAACAAATCAACAACACCCTGCAATCATCAATGGGTGTAGCAAAATCACCATTAGCTACAGCAGTACAATTCACAAAAGAGACTACTAAACTAGCATCAAGCTCTACTACTAAATTTTGAATATTCAATTGAACACGCATCATCTACGCAGCTTCATCCACATCCACAATTCAGCAACAACACTAGCACGTCCAACAACTCTAGAAAATCCAGCTTCATCCACATCCCTTCATTCCTAATGAGCCCTCCACAACACTTATAGAATTTTAATTCTTAAATTGTAAAAGGAGAAATCATTTGCATTAGATACATCAAAACTTAACTACATTTTAGTCTCTTCCGATTTAGGGCCGACCACATAATAAATCTTTTTTTTAAAAAATTAAATTTAGTGTTTATTTGGTATCTCATTTTGAAACTATATATTTTTTTCAAAGTACAACTCTTTTAAAATTCTTTATTTTTTTCCCCTTAGATACAGCCTTTTCAAATAGCCCATTTATAAAAAAATTTTAAAAAAAATCTTACAATTTTTTTTTTTTTTGAGAAGATTACAAAAAATTAACTAGACTAAACAAACTCTAAGTTAGTAAAAAAATCTTGAAAGTCTAGATTCTATCCTAAATTTCCTTCACTTTTCATCTTTTTCTATCACCTCTCTGTACGTATTAAAAAATAAAAAAAATAAAAAAAAAATAAAAAAAACTTAAAGAATTAAGTTGGATATATTTTCAGTAGAACTAAAAATAACCAACTCAAATGTGGAAAAGAATTTACTTAAATAAAAATTGATTTTTTGGCATTTGAGTGCTAGAGAAAAAATTAAACTAATTCTTATTTGATATGTTATGATTAATATTTTTTTTTTGAGTAACATGTTATGATTAATATTTATATTAAGATTTGTGTCCCACGACCAAATTTTGTTACTCAATTTGCATTGTCTTGTTACTAATCCCTAGAAAGAGTTTGGATTTGAATACCTATCCCCATCGTATAAGAAAAAATATATGGGTCCCCATTGTATAGCCATGGAAGTCATGGGATTGGAGTTTTTTTTTTGTTATACTCCTAAAGGAGAGTGAGAGCCTAAAACCAACAATAGGAAAATCCAATTATATTTGGAAAAATTGGGCAATCTCTGCATTTGAATTATTTTCTTAATCCAGCATTGCTATTCTCATTGACTAATTAACTGTCAGTAGGAATATCAAAATGCCAGAGCTTTCTTTGCATGAAAAACTTTGAGTGGAAGGAAAATGAGGCCGAAAGTATCAAACATGATCCGGTAAGGTCGCTATCATATGCATTTCAAGACTTTTTTTTTTTTTTTGAGAAGCTCATTTCTAGACTTATATCCTCAGCTCCAACGGTCAACCATATGCCAATCTTTTAGTTATTCAATTATGATATATATAATTATGTATATACTTACACATGAAAAGATCAAATTCGACACCATTGCGGAGCACGTAAAGATGGCATACTATGAACTTAAGAGAGTAGTCATTACATCTCCTTCTCATATGACATATATATCATACGACCCAGAATTCCACGTCTCTGATATACGAAAATAATCATGTCTTTTTTCACCTTAATTTAAATTTCTATATTTGAACTTCTAATTCTTAAGATGTAAAGCACAATCTTCTCAAATTAAAAAGAAAAAAAAAAAATGTAATGCACAAAGTTGTACGTGCATCGATCATGTTACTTTTCCTTAATCATCAAATTATTGATCGAATAATGTTTGTAAAGAAATTAGGCACCAAGTCAATGCCCATGTGTTATGTCACGCACCTTGATTACTTGCATTATGGGACTAATAATTGAAGCAATATTATGCAATTTGCATAGTCAATGCCCATCTCTAAACGTTATAGCTGGTATATATATGTATATGGATGCCCATGCAAGAAATGGTGGATTTCTAACACGTGGCTCCTGCCTATTGGTTAGAAAAGGCTTAATTCAAAGTAATGTTTCCTTTGCTTCAAGTTCCCACTAATACCAGACACTTGCAAGTGAAAGTCGGTGCATTAAATCATAATTTATACAGAACAAATGGAAATTCAAAAGAAAAAAAAAAATTGATTAGTACATGAAGGTGAGCAAGAGAGGAAGGTGTGTGTATATATAGGGGAAGACCTTCATTTGCATTTCATATTCATACTGCGAATTATATCATACAAGTACAGCAACTAAAAGAGCTTAGCAGGGATTTTATACAGTTTACTACTAGCACTTCCAACAAGCAAAATGACTGTAAGTAAACCTCTTTCTTTGTGTGTGTGTGTGTTTTTTGGAAAGTTCTCTTTGTTTAATTAGTGTGTTCGATCAATTTAAAATTAAGTGCAAATTAAAGTTTTTGTCTAACGCCCTTCAGACTTCAGTATGTTAAAACAACTTGAAACCAAGACAATGTTGACAACTTGACATTGATTCACGATTCATCACGCAATGAGATTAATTAGTTAGTTCAACATTTATTTTTCTTTTTCGTTTTTCTTCAGATCATAGAGATGCGAGTGCACATGGACTGCGCTGGATGTGAAGGCAAGGTCAAAGATACACTTCAAAAACTAAAAGGTAAATAATTAAATAAGACCACTAAATCAAAATGACCATATATATTCTTCATGCACTTGCAACTCTTCCTATCTTTTTGACCGAAACATCTTGGGTTTTGTATGTGCGCAGGTGTGGATGACATTGAGATAGACATGGCTACACAAAAAGTGACTGTTACTGGATGGGCAGACCAAAAGAAGGTTCTTAAGGCAGTCAGGAAGACCGGACGGAGGGCCGAGCTGTGGCAATTGCCATACAATCCAGAGCACCAGGATTACACTTATCATTACTATAATCAACATAATTGCAATGGTCCACTCACTTATTATGCCCCTCAGCCTGCATCTTCCTACAATTACTACAAGCATGGATACAATAACCAGGCTCCTAGTTACCATCAAAATCCTTCACATTCCACGATTTTTGGGTATCAGACCGGTGCTACGTTTAGTGATGAGAACCCTAATGGTTGTTCTATTATGTGACGATGCATTAGGCCTTGGTGCAATGACAAATGTCTTTTACTAAAAACAATATGTTGCTAGTTTAAGTACTGGAATCAGTTTCTTCATATAAAATTAGGGCTAAGACTGTCTTCCATGATATCTTTTAAACTCTACAAAAGTGAGAGTTTTGTACACTGAGTACAACTTATTTTTTTAAGTGTACTTTTTTTCTTCTTTTGTGATTTCTTCTTTCAATTTGTTCTTCTAAGTTATAATCTCGTGCAAAAGCATGGATTTCCAACTACATATGACTGAAATACTATATTATACAACGTGAAAAATACACAATTCGCAATTGCAATTAATTATGGTTTTCAAACAATGGGCTCTTAGTCCTACATCTTCTTTTCATGGATCATAAGTATTGAGCTTTGGATTCCACCCTTTTGGATGCCATGCTTGTATCATTGTTCTATCACAGTGTTCCACTATCTTTTTCAAGTTTATTAACAAGGTTCCGTGTAGAAAATCATTTTAGTGCCCGTTTGTTTGCACTTTCAGATGGCAAAAAACACTTTTTACTTCAAAGTTCAAAATGCTAGGTGTTTGGTGGGTATTAAAAGCTGCTTTAGCAAGAAAGTTGTTTTTTCAAAAAGTGCAAGACCCCCAAAAAGCCAAATGACCTTCGGCCAGCTTTTGCAAAAAAGTCACTTCAACCTTCAAGAATTGTTGGTTCAATTACCAAATTGCCTACTTGTTTTATTAAAAACCCAACTTTACCCTTTGAAACCCCTTTAGACAAAAACATTATTAAAATTGTGATGTTGATATTATTAAAAATATATAACATTATTAAAGTAAGACAAATAACATACTTGGTTCAAAATTTTTAAAATAACAAATAATTGATGCTAAAAAAAACTAACATTATTAAAATAATACCAATAATAGTAATAGTAAGAACAAATAATTATGACAATAATATATTTTTTTTATTATTATTAAGTAGCTTTTTTTGAGTAAGTATTATAAAGTAATTGATTTAAAAATGAAATAAACTCCCTTATATATATATTGTTACTTTTGGTAATTTATCACTCAAATCACCACTTTTATAAGTGCTAGCCAAATACTCAGTTTTTTCAAAAAACATTTTTTTAACAACTTTTACTAAACACTCAGCTTTTTCAAAAAGTCCAGTTTCATATCTCACTTTTTGAAAACCTCACTTTTTCAAAAGGCCCAGTTTCAAAAAGCTGAACCAAACTCACCCTTAGTCAATTTCATATCCATTTGATGCTTCAATGCCCCATTCGATGAGTGTAGGAAACATTTTGGGGATGGGGTCAATCTCTATTCACATAATAGTGTCAACCAAAGATCAAAGTGCGCATCTTAGCAAACGCCTTAGAGACATCCCTAATCATTTTATTGCTCTTTGAGACTCCGAAAAATGGACTCTTTTTTTTTTTTTTTTTTCTTTTTCTTTTTTTCATTTTTTTCATTTTCCTTATAGGAACACATATAAGATTCATCACTAAAATAAGAACAAAAATAAAAATATAATGGCAATCTCATTCATTAATTGTAGAGTTTTGGGCTAATAGTTTTGTAGTTCACATAAGAGTTCAAATTTTCTGTCCCAACTTATATGCTCCGGCACTCTATATATTCAACCAAACAAATTAAGTCATGTGAATATTATTCACATTCCAAACCCAAAAAAAAAAAATCATAGCACACCATCAAAATACCCAATAGTCACCGGGTTCCACCAACAAATTAAGCCACTGCTGGAGAAGATGACGAGGATTTTAAAATGCTAAGATTAATTTCAAGTTTTTAATCTTAGCATTTTATTGATTAAAACACTTGAAAATATTAATCTTAGCATTTTATTGATCAAAACACTTGAAAATATTATTATAGCGGGTACAATACCCAAAAAACAATTAGATACCATAAAATATTTTATTTATATATTTGATTTTTAACTTTCAGTATTTTGTTCCATGAATTGTCATTCTTATTAATATAGACAGAATCAAGATTAAAAAATTGGGGGTAACATTACAAAAGAATTATTTAATTAAAAATTATGGGGTTTTATATATAATAAAGGATAATATTAAAGATAATAGGGTTTTTCTTAATATTATAGGGTCTTAATAATTTGTTAAAGATAATATTAAAGATAATAAATGTAATTGAAACTTAAAACATTTTAAGAAATTTCGGGGGCCATGGATCCAATGTGACCCCAGCATACAAGTGCTGCTGTAACAAAGGCCCAATCTTTGAATGCCAAACATACTTCAAGCGTTGTTTACAGTTGTAAACGCGGTTCACTAACTTGAACCGGCACTGCAGTTATTTTCTGCCACTAAAACCCCAAAGTGAAGTCCCTCCATAGTTCAACCAAACCACTTTCCCTTCGGAACAAAATCTGCTCTATACAAATCTCTGACTTTTCAGAATAACCCCCATTTTCTCAGACAAAAGCAAATCATGAAATCGAAGAAGACCAAAGCCAGTCAATCTTCGCCTGCACGTTCAGCCAACAAGTCTCGTTACAAGCATCATCGGAAAGTCCCCCGAGAATACGCATACAAAGATGATAATTATTCAGATGCTTCACTATCTGAATCAAATGAAGATGGATACGAATATGAACGACCCGCCAAAGATGATAATGATGATGCTTACATAAGTTCTGAATCCGAAACCAATGCACCCGGTGATCGATTTTCTTCACAATTGCGTGACCGGGATTCACAAAGCATTAATCTTAGTACAACAGCCTTTCCAAATTCGACATCCAACTTTCCAAAAATCTCACAGCCGCCCAGTACCCATTTGGCTTCGTACATGAACATTGCACCACTCCCAATCTTCCATGGCAATCCTAATGAATGCCCAGTTAAGCACGTAAGCCGTTTCGCCAAAGTTTGTGTTGCCAACAATGTGTCCACCACTGACATGATGATGAGAATCTTTCCCGTTACACTCGCAGACGAGGCTGCCCTTTGGTACGACCTTAACATCGAGCCGTACCCATCTCTTACATGGGAAGAAATCAAGTCCTCGTTTTTGCATGCGTATCACAAAATTGAAGTAGTTGATCAGTTGCGGTCAGAGCTTATGATGATCAATCAAGGCGACGAGGAATCAGTGCGGTCCTACTTTTTGAGATTACAATGGATATTGAAGCAATGGCCGGATCATGGAATCTCTGATGGTCTACTAAAAGGTGTGTTCATTGATGGATTGAGGGAAGAGTTTCGAGGTTGGATTATTCCTCAAAAACCAGATTCCTTACAAGAAGCATTAAGGCTGGCATTTGGGTTTGAGCAAGTGAAAAGCATAAGAGCAGTGAGGAAAGAGTTGAAGTGTGGGTTTTGCGATGGGATGCATGAAGAAAGGGATTGCGAAGTTAGGGAGAGAATGAGAAAGCTGTGGAGAGAGAGCAAGGAGAAAGAAGAGGCGGTTGTTTTGGCAAAGAGTACTGGGGGTGATGATGGGTTAGGGAAGGAGTTGGTGAGGTCAGTTTCGATTGGAGCGAGCAGTAGTGTGGGAAAGAATAATGAAGGGGAAGAAGCAGGGTTTATGGATGGGAAGAAGAACCAGTTTCAGTATGGGAAGTATCAGCGTTGGATGAAGAAGCTTGAGAGGAACAATAGCCTTATTTCTGCAATTCCTAACGCAGAGTAATTTTTGTTTTGTTATGCTATCTTGTTTGGGTGAGTGTTTTTTTTTTTTTTTTTTGAACGTTCATAAATCATTCTCAATATGTTTGCAGTAAATTAATCTACCCCCTTTAATTTTTTTTTTTTTTCTAAGTTTTTCTCTTGACATCATTCTTTTTCCCTAGTATTTTGTCTTTTACATCATGCCTGAGGAAACATGAATATGATGATGAAAAAGTTGAATGTGTGAAAAAGTTCTTGTTTGGAAAACATTCTGACATTTGGGTGTACGTAGTTGAGATTCACTATTATATATCTAGCTTATGGGTTCTAAATGTTGGAATGTTGGATAAATAAATCTAATTTCTGATAATCCAATGGGTACAAATGTCATCTCAGGGAATTGACACTTGTAAAATGAAAAGGAAAAAAAAAAGTTAATCATAGCACAGGAAGATTCCAAATAATAATAATAATATAAGGCCAACTATTAACCAATAGAATGTGTTTACATTTCAGCAAAAAAAAAAAAAAAAAAAAAAGAACGTGTTTACATCTTAATTAAGGTCCCAAAAATAATGAAGCCCCTTTATTGTCCAATAGAATGCAATGTCTATACTCTATACGTCCCACAGCGTAACAAACACATTTTTTTTCTTTCTACTCAGTGCTTACTTTGTTGCTCTCCATTTTGAGCTCAATATATGTTATAAAATTAATGTGTTTTTAACATGTGCCTCATTAATTGTTAAGATATAGTTAATTTATTTTAGCTGAAACGTATAAAATTAGTGTGTTTTTAACATGTGCCTCATTAATTGTTAAGATAGATCATTTATTTTAACCGAAACTTTTTTAAAATTTCAAGCGGCCACTAATTATTACGATAGTTTTGATGATATTAATAAAATATTGGTGGAAATGCACTTTTGGTCCCTATATTTTGGGCTAATTCGCATTTTAGTCCCCAAATTGATTTCATTCCTATTGTCGTCCCTATTTTTAAAAAATTGTTTCTATTTTAGTCTCTGCCGTCATCCAAGTAACAGAACCCTATTACGTGGCAGACGGAGTGCCCTGATAGTTGACATGGTGCTGATGTGGCACTAACATGGCATTAAAATATTATTAAAAAAAATTATTTGGCTTTTTCAATGCCACATCAGCATTTTAATTTTTTACTTTCATATTATTATTATTATTATTATTATTATTTTTGACCTTAAATCTAATATTATTATTATTATTTTTTTTTTACTTTCATTATTTTTTTCCGTAAGAACATAACATCCTGTTCTTCATGTTCTTCCCAAATTCAAGAAATAAACCCAGCAACCAATCCAATCTCTAGCAAACCCAAATCCAAATCCAGCAACCAAATCTAATCTCCATCAAATCCGGAAAAACAAGAAATAAAACCTAGAATCAAGAGCAAACCCAGAACAGTGCAGGTGAACCCAGAACTGTTCTTCATGTTCTACAGAAAAGAAGATGAAAACTTGCCCAGAAAATTAATCAAACCCATGAACCCATGAACCTAGAAAAATCATCAACAACCCGAAACCAGAAAAATCAAACCCATGAACCCAGAAAAATCATTAACAACCCAAAACCAAAAAAATTAAACTTCACGTTCTCACAGTCAAACTCACCAATCAGTCAACAAACCCAAGCCCACAAAGTCACCAAACCCACTACCACCATCGTTGATAAAAAAAGAGATAAAAATGACAGTTTCACAATTCTCAGCAACTTTTTCCACTGGATGATCAGAGGAGGTTCTAACCCGTGACAGAAACCTGAAACCCATCGCAACTCCCACGGCTAGAAACCCATATCAAACCTGATGTCACGCCACCCAAACTCGTCGGAGGACCTCCATTTCGAGAGCCACCGCCGTGAAACCCACTACGTCAGTCCAAACAGCCACAGTTTCTTTTTTTTGATTCTACCAATCTCAGCCACAAAACCCACAGATAGTTTCAGTCACCAAACCCACTACCACCGATCTCCTCTTCTAATTCTTCTGGGCCGATCTTCTTCCCTCTTCTTTTTCTCAGCCGTGGTTTGGGATATTTTTCAACCAACCCAATCTGAGAGCAAGTCGTCTTAGATTGAGAGAGATAGAGACTAAGAGAGACAAATGCCACACAAACACACAAACTAATTTGGGTTTTTTAGCACTATAAACACGCATCCTGATGTCGTTTGGGATTTTTATTAATTTATTTTTGTTTTGATTTTACTTTTTTGGTTTATATTAAAAGAAAGAAGAAAATGAAATAGATACAAGCACAAACACAAAAACGCCAACATAGAGTGTGAATAGTGTTAATTTAGTGTTTGTTTCTTAAAAAAGTTCAAGAAAAATTGAAATAATTGCTCTAAAATTTTTTTCTCAATCTTTAAAACTGTAAAGTTTTTTTTTTTTTTTGAATTTTTTCAGTTTAAATTGAAATTTTTTTATCAGAAATTTAAAAAAAAATTAAAATGCTGACGTGGCATTGAAAAAACCAAATAATTTTTTTTAAATAATATTTTAATGTCATGTCAGTGCCACGTCAACACCATGTCAGCAACTAGGGCACTCCATCTGTCACGTAATAGGGTTCCATTACTTGGATGACGACAGGAACTAAAATAGAAACAATTTTTTAAAAATAGGGACGACAATAGGAACGAAATCAATTTAGGGACCAAAATACGAATTGATCTAAAATGTAAGGACCAAAAGTGCATTTACGCCTAAAATCTTTTCTTTATTCACATATAATTTTTTTATTAATCTGTGTATCGCAAGGGCTTACAAATAGTACTATATATTATAACATTAGTTTTATGCCAGTGCAATGCTTAATTAAAAATTAGAGGTAGAATCGAAATTATATATATTTTTTGTTATGAAAAAAAGTAATAGGAATTTATTTATTCAATGTCACCGTTTATAATGGGAAAGACAAAAGAAGTGGTATTGAGTATTTTTAAGCAAAACAATGGTCTCCTCGTTTCTATTACATTTTATAGGAACAATACTAACTAAAGAAATAAAACAAAAACTTTTGCATATTATTGAATATCTACTAAGATCCATGTAATTTTCAAGGGATAAATATTCTCTGACTTCGTAATACACAACCACGAACTGTTAAAGTAACGATGAAAGAGAAAATTCATGTAATCATATAAAATATTCCTTGAGGCTTGAGGATGAAGAGTTTGTAAAAATAAAAGGAGAAAAATGTTCATACACCCTTTAAACTTTTAACTATTGGCTAAAACGTCCCCTAAACTTTTTTATTGGCCATTTTACTCTATAAACTATACATATCTGTTAAATCAATACCTCTGTTAGTTTGGCGTTAAAAAACTAACAGAATAAAAGCCTGCAATGGTCATTTTGATGACTATTCCTTCAACACGGCACAAAGCTACCCTCAGTACTACTCTGTTGTGTCCAAACCTGATCCAACAAGAATTTCTTTTGTATTTCCCAGGCCAGATAATGCAGAAACTATGTCCTATGACTATCCATTATTCCCGAATTACATGGCTAATACAGAATCCTCAAGGACTAAAGCCTGTTCACAGAGTGCACCAAAGCAAAGGCCACCAGACTCACTTAAGAGGCAACATAGTCGGCATATATCAATGGAAGGAAGGAATGTCACGAGGGCTGTGCGAATGCAGTGGTCTTCTTCACATGTGGATCCAACTACTCAAAACTACCAATATCCACTGTCAATCAAGCTTGACAAATCCACAGTTTCACTCAAAGACAACTAGGGTGGATCCACCAATACAGTGCTTAGACCTAGCTTTCTCTTCTTTCCATCAGTTTCAAATTAATAAAATTAAGTTTGCTCATTTTTAAATCTGACGTGCATCTCACATGCTTTTATCTGTTACTTTTTTAACACTAAATTAACCGAGGTATTGATTTGGCAGATATGTATAGTTTATGGAGTAAATTGGCTAATAAAAAAGTTTAGGGAGTATTTTGGCTAAT
The DNA here is from genome assembly GCA_028535165.1 of Quercus tomentella. Taxonomy (NCBI): domain Eukaryota; kingdom Viridiplantae; phylum Streptophyta; class Magnoliopsida; order Fagales; family Fagaceae; genus Quercus; species Quercus tomentella. The sequence continues at coordinate 40,812,720 of JAPQVY010000100.1, read as the reverse complement.
AGTTGAAAGTCCAGGGAATGTATGGGCATTTTCCTAAATAAAAGAGTAGAAATGATAGAAAGAGGGTAAATAGGATAAAGGGTTTTGTGTGGTGGGTAAATCGCATAAAGGGTTTTTGTGTGGTGTTGTATATATAGAGTTGTAGGTCAATTTGGTTTAAAACTCTTCCCTAATTTAAAACTTGCCCCACTCTCCCTTAAAAGTAATCATGGCTTTTAAGTGGAGTTTGTGGTATGTATTTGTGTTAGAACTCATTTCCTTCTCCCTTGTGTGTGTGTGTTTGTTTCTCAAAAAATAAAAAAATAAAATTGAATAGTAGTTGGTTTAAATCTCTTTAATTTGCGGAGTAGTAGTCCGTTTAAAAATCTCTTTTTGACATAATAAATAAATTAATAAAAGAATGATGTGTAAAATTGTGGGACTACCAAAACTTATTTGGCAAAATATTAGAAGATTAACTAATAGTCAAACATCTTTGGTTTAGTTTAAAACTCTTCATGTTGTTGAGTAGTAGTTGGTTTAAAACTCTCCATGTTACTCAATAGTAGTCAATTTAAAACTTTCCATATTGTTGAGTAATAGTTGGTTTAAAACTCTTCAATTGTTTTTTGAGTGAATGTTGGTTTAAAAACTGGATCTATAGTGGCGTTTGTGAAACACCTTTATAGGTCCTAAAATTGCCACTATAGGCCCATTTGGGCTATAGCAGTGTTTGCTATAGTGGTGTTTGTAAGTGCCACTATTTTACAGTGACTATAGACTTATAGTGGCGTTTGTAAAATGCTGTTATAGGCCAAATTTATTTATTTTTTTAATTAGGCTATAGCAGCTTTTTAGAAATGCCACTATAGGCCTATAGTGGTGTTTGTTAAATGCTGCTATAGACCCAAATATTTTTTCTTAAAAAAAATTGGCTATAGTAGCATTTCAAAATGCCACTATAGCCCAAAACCACCACCAACAACAAAAATTTGATTACCAAAAATTTAGTTTTTTTTTTTTATATATATTAATGCTTTCAAATTTTAAAAATTAAAATTTCAATTTTAATTAAATTAAGAAATTAAAAAAAAAAAATACAATCACAAACCCAGAAAATTCAAAATTAAACACAACATACTCCAAAATACAAGAACACAAACCCATAAATCTCATCTCTTTCAACAAAACCAACACAAATCCAACTCCAAATCCATTCAAGGAATACAAAAGCACAAGCTCATAAACACAAAAGCACAAGCTCAAGAACACAAACCTAGATTTAAACATAAGCACAATATCAGCAACACAATAACACAAATACAAGCACATAATCAAATCCCAAATCCAAATTAAGACATAGACACAAATATTGCTAGAATATCCACTTCATTCAAAATTTTCATCATTTCCTCTATTTTCTTACTAGCCAAATTGGAAAGAACCAAAAAAAAAAAAAAAAAACACTAGATCTACTGAAAAAAAAAACACACAAAAAAAAGAAGGCGTAAATGTACTTTTAGTCCCTACATTTTGGGCCATTTCTTGATTTGGTCTCTAAACTAATTTTGCTCCTAAATCAGTCCCTGAAATCAGAAAATTGATTTTATTTTGGTCTCGGCCGTCAAACCACTAACAGAAAAATCTGATATGGCAAACGGAGTGCCTTGTTGGCACATTAAATGCTGACGTGGTTATTAAAATAATAATAAAATATTTTATTTGACCTTTTTTAAATGCCACATCAACATTTTAATTTTTTAAAAAAGCCACCTCAGAAAATTAAAAAAAGAAAAAGAAAAAGAAAAACCTTAAATTTAATTTAATTTTTTTTTTTAATAATATTGTTCATGTTCTTCATGTTCTTCACAAACCAAACCCAGCAACCAAGAACTTAAACCCAGCAACCAAGAACACAATTCAAAAACTCACCCATCACAAGAACATGAACCCAGTAACCAAGAACTCAAATCACAATAACACAAACCTAGCTAACAAGAACTCAAACGCATATCAGAAGAACACAAACAAAAAGAAGAAAAAATTAAATTAAATACTAACAGGAAATATTCTCCATGTTCTTCCCAAGCCCAGCAACCAAATCCAATCTCCATCAAATCTAGAAAAACAAAAAATAAATCCAAGAAACCAAACCATAAATAAACCCGAGAAACAAACCCATAAACATAGTAACCAACCCAATCTCCAGCAACCCATAAACCCAGAAATTTTCTTGGGAAAAAAACACACAAAAAACCCACAAAATCAAACAACTCCACATTCTCTCCAAAAAAAAAAAAAAAAAAAAAAAAAAAAAAAAAAAAAAAAAAAAAACCCAAAACAAGAGGAACAAAGTTTTGCAATTGAAAAATGAGAGGAAAATCAGACTACATGTGAAGCCGTAGGCGGAGGAGATAAGGCTTGGGGTGGCTCGTCCATGGCAGATTGGGAATAGGTGTGTTGCTACCTCCACCAACAAGCCTCCCACGTGAAAACCCTCAAGGGAAACTCCGCCGAACCAAGACCCAAGACCGCATCAAGATACCGTCCATGGCAGATTGTTTTCTCAGCATCAAGCTTATGAGCTCCAGCCATGGAATTACAATGGAGAGAGATTCCCATCCATGGATGGTGAAGAGAGCGAGAATATTTGAGATTAGAAAAAGAAATAGACTTAAAAAGATAAGGTTAAAGAAATAAAAAGAAAAAGAAAAAAGAATTTTAAAAAGAGAGAATTTGAAATTAGTAAATGCTGATGAGGTTAAAGAAATAAGAAGAAAAAGACTAAGATAATTATTTTCCTTTTTTTAAGAAATGATTTTACATGTGAGTTGGCTTTTTTTATTAATTTAAATGTGATGTGGCATTTAGAAAATGCTAAATATTTTTTTTTATTAGTTACATCAGCAAACAGTGTATTCCGTCTACCATGTATGTATTTTTTGTTAATGGGTTGACGGCAGGGACTAAAATAGAATTGATTTTCTGATTTTAAGGACTGACCTAGGAGTAAAATCAGTATAGGGACCAAATCGAGAATGGCCTAAAATATAAGGACCAAAAGTGCTTTTACGCCAAAAAACAAAGAGAGAGAGAAATAAAGGGAGGGAAAGAGGAAGGAGAAGGGCTAACTAGCATGGATGGCAGGGGTCGGGCGTGAAGAAGCAGCTGCAAAGAAACAAAGAAAGAAAGAAGAAAGAAAAAGAAAACAAAGAAAAAGAAAAGTGGGGGTAGGTGAGATATTTCGAATTTAAAAAAAAAAAAAAAAAAATTTCCTATAGTGTTCATAAAACGCCACTATAGGTCATTTAAAAAAAATTCAACCAAATTTTTTAAAATAATGGCATATTCCCAGAATATTCTGTTATAAAAATAAAAATAAAATATTTAACGAAAGACCTATAGTGGCATTCATAAAACGCCACTATAGGTCCTTTAAAAAAAAACCAATCAATTTTTTATTTAAGACAAGAACCTATAGTACTATAAGTCTAAGTCCTGTGTCTTCATGAGCCTATAGTGGCGTTCATAAAACGACACTATAGGCCTTTATTTTTTTCTTTTTTTCTTTTTTTTAAAAGGACCTATAGTGGCGTTTCATAAACGCCACTAAAGAGGATAAAATTAAAGAAGACGGGTTCATTCACTTAAGCTTGCCATAGGTGACGGAACTGAAATAATAAATAATCAAAACAGAAGGGGTAAGACGACAGATCAATATACTGAACGGAAAAAACTTGAGATGGGTGGAACCTTAATAGTGAACGAATTCTGGATGGACGGATACAAGAGGGTAGATATCGAGGCCACGTGGCATCTACATGGCTTAAGTGGTCTCCCAGAAACCCTAAATAGAAATGTTTTGCACCCCACAATTAGCCCTATTCAATGGAATCCTAAAATGGGAAGAATCCCGCAATATACGTGCATTAATGAGGACCTTCCTCATAAGGAAACATCTTCCTAAGCAAGAAAGAAAGGTTGGTTCCACACTACTATAAAAACCCAAAGCTCTCAAAAAACAAGTTATGTATAATTTCTCCCAGCTCTGGCACTCTAGAGTTGTGAGAGTTTTCTAAATTGACATTCGGAGGGTATTTGGCCGGTACCACACCGGTACTCTCTACAATATCTTCTTTGTTTTTGTTTCGCAGGTGTTGTCTCGAGTACGTGAGGACTGTGTGACTTACTGACGATTTTTGGCATTATCAACCACTATAGGTTTTGGTCTTACAAAGGCGCGTTTGTAAACGCTGCTATAGCCCCAAAAAAAATATTTTTGAGGGACCTATAGCAGTGTTTTATAAACGCCACTATAGGCCCTTTGTCTTACAAGGGCCTCTAGGTCTTAAAATAAAATAAAAGGACCTATAGCAGCATTTCATAAAATGCCACTATAGGTTTTGGTCTTACATGGGCCTATAGTGGCGTTTGCAAAACGCTGCTATAGCACAACCCAAAAAAAAAAAATTTGAGGAATCTATAGCAGCGTTTCATAAACGCCACTATAGGTCCTTTAAAAAAAACCAATCAAATTTTTTTAAAAAAAGTTCACACACACACACATATATATATATATATATATATGTGTGTGTGTGTGTGTGTGTGTGTGTCCACAGGGGTCTATAGTGGCATTTGTAAAATGCAACTACAGCCCAATCCTAAAAAAATTGAGAGACCTATAGCAGCGTTTTACAAACGTCACTATAGCTCATTTAAAAAATTAAAAAAAAGGACCTATAGTGGTGTTACAAGGGCCTATAGTGGCATTCATAAAACACCACTATAACTCCTTAAAAAAAAAAAAAAAAAGCTCAACTAAATTTTTTAAAATAGTGGCATATTCCCAAAATATTCTGTTATAAAAAAAAAAAGAAAAAAAGATCTATAGTGGAGTTTTATGAACGCCACTATAGCTCCTTTAAAAAATAATCCCAACCGAATTTTTTAAAATAGTTGCATATTCCTAGAATATTCGGTTATAAAAATTTTAAAAATGACCTATAGTGGCGTTTATAGAATGCTACTATAGGTCCTTTTAAGTCCCAAGACCTATAATGGCATTTTTAAAACGTTGCTATAGGCCCTTGGAAACATTGCTATAGGCCTAGTGTTATAAAACACCACTATAAAGCCCCTGAACGCAACTATAGATATGCTTATAGCAGCGTTTTTTGCAAACACCACTAAAAATAACGCTGCGATAGGTAGCTTTTTTTTGTAGTGCTCTCATTTTGACATAATAAATAAATTAATAAAAAATGGTGTAAAATTATGAGACTACCAAAATTTATGTGTCAAAATATTAGAAAATCAACTAAAAGTCAAATATCATCGTGATGGTACTTTAAAGAAACGATTTTGATGATGAATATTAAAATTTATTTTATTTAATTTGTTTGAAATTTTTAGTAATAGAATTTTTGGTTGAGATAGAATTTTAAATTTCTTCAATATAGTAGTTATTGATTTTAGGATAAAATAAAAGAAGTGAATTTTTTTTTTTTTTTTTTTTTTTTTTGATATCTACAAAACGTGTATATATATGATGATTACAATTGCCCTAGGAGGGGTGGCCTAGCGGTAAGGAGCTTGAGCGCATGCGCAATGATCCCTCGTTTGAACCCTGGTGGGTACGGGGGATGGGAGGTGGGAGCACTCATGTGTTGTGCCTTACTGCTAGTTCTCTTAGGGTGCTAAGGTGAGGTTTGTGGCACCCCAAACACAATAGTTATGGCTTAATCCAACATTCCCTAACGAGGCGATACTCTTATGGTCACGTCTAAGGGGATGAGTCACACATGGTCGTCCCCACCCCCATATCTCATCAAAATATATATAAATGATGATTACAATTGGGACCTGCCCAACTGAGCGGACAACGTAGGTGTCATGTCAACGTAATTACGCAAACCAGCATATATAGTTACGTGGTACGTAGCAACAAGTCTCTCCTCTAATTCAAAAGTCCAATCCATATAGTTACATGGCACATTCCAATTGGCAGTGACAACTTAGGAATTTTGGTTCAGGACACCTTACATTAATAAAATTACAGTATGACTCAATGATTGCCTGCAAAACCACTCCAAATTGACCTTAAAAACTAAATTCTAATCCGCTTCAATTATGAGACTTCCAATATATATATATGTGTGTGTGTGACAAATCAAAGACTTCGATCACACTTTCTTTATCTGCTACAACAAATCAAGTACAGAGAGTAGAGAAAATTCACTGTGAAAAAACCCTGAGACTTCACTGAAAGATCAGCCATGGCTTCCTGCTGCAACTTAGTCTACACTGCCAAGCTCGCAAAGTAGGCCGAGCACTACGATGGTTAGGGTTTTCTCTATTTCAGTTATGTATTTGCATATATATATATATATATATATATATATGTTTGTTTATTTATTTATGTATGGATATATGTGTGATTTTCTACACTATCTTTGTCAAAGTAATCAGTGAAACTTGAGATTAATCCAAGCATATATGCATCACTCTAGTCTCTAAGTATATATTATTTTGAAAAAAATATTATAAGTTGCTGAAATTAGTTTGATGAATAATTCGTTTGAACTTTGAGGAATTTAGGTATGGTTATAAATATTTTCCTAGCCAAAAAAAAAAAAAAACACTGCTAATGTTTTGTTACTTTTGTATTAATTGGGTTTTAACGGGGATTTCAGTATTTTCAGGGTTTTAGTAATGGCCAGCTCTGCTTGTTTAATAAGATTGTTTCTTAATTTAGCTCAAGGGAAAACGTTGTTTTATGCATGAAATTTAATATTTTTTCGGCTCTTTTTGTTTGTATGCAAACTACTCGCTAGAAATTCTTCTGAGAAAATTTGTCGTATATACTTGGTGAGTAGGACATTAGGGTTTTCTCTAATTCAATCGTCTATTAACATATGTTTATATGTGTATGTTTGTTTAATACAGTATTTATTAATTGTTATATATGTGTGTTTAGAGAGAGATTCTATGCTGTCTTTGTCAAAGTTATTAGTGAAACTTGAGATTAATCAGAGCATCACTTCGTGTATATGTCTATCTGTGTGTTTCAATTGGAAGTTTGAGATTACTTAATTAAAATAAAAATAAAAAACTGAATTTTGTAAAAGTTTTTATTTTCTTAGGGGCTGGGTTTTGTTTTGTTTTTTTTTTTTTTCCCCTCCTTAATAGTTTATATCATGTTTCTTAGTAAAGTTCAAGGAAAAAATAGGATAATTTATATCACGTTTCTTGATAAAGCTCAAAGGAATAATAATTTCTCTATGCATGAAATTTATTATTTATTGGGATCGTTTTGTTTGTATGCAAACTAGTCGCTGGAAATTGTTCTAAGAATTGTCAATTTTCTGGCTTCATTTACCTCAAATGGTTTCATATCCTGTTCCTAGCATACAAATATGCTGAGGGACTTTCTTAGTGACTAGCAGGACTTTAGGGGTTGTTTACTTAATTATCAAGGTTGGAAAATTTGATTCTTTTCTGTGCTTCTTTGCTTATATTTTAACAGAGGTGATTGATGCAATGAAGAAAGTTGCAAAGCTTGACCTTGAGTTGACAACTGAAGAGAGGAACTTGCTCTCTATTGGGCATAAGAATGTGCTTAACGCTAGGAGAGCATCATTGAGGATGCTATCCTCAATAGAGCAGAAGGAAGAAGCAAAAGGAAATGAATACCATGCGAAACATGTTGAGTACAGACAAAAGGTTGAATCAGAGATTTCAGCCATTTGTAATGATATAATGACAGTGATTGATCAGCATCTTCTTCCTTCAGCTTCTGAAGTTGAATCAACGGTGTTTTACTACAAGATGTGAGACCTAGTTTTCAAAGAATATATGATTATTTTTCTTGGTCTATTTAGATTCAAAGTTTTGTAGGTTATTAAAATCTTGTTGGTTGTAGGAAAGGAGATTATTATCGATATCTTGCAGAGTTCAGGACTGGTAATGAGAAAAAGGAGGTTGCTGATAAGTCAATGAAAGCTTATGAGGTGCGTACATACAAATTATATCATTTTATTAATGTAAATATTTACGTTTCTATACCAATAGATGCACCTTTATTTTTTCTTGCTTTATATAAAATATTGTTAGGGTTTCATCAAGTCCTAACCTTTTCTTTTTTGGATAGAATGTTCACGAAAACTTATTTCCCTATTTTGATATTGATTTGATCTCTTTGCAGTCTGCTTCCACTTTTGCTGAGGCTAATTTGGCCCCTATAAATCCCATTTGATTGTGTTTGGCTTTGAACTTTTCAGTTTTCTATCATGAGATCATGAATTCAGTCGAAAGGTTTGTAAATATTACTGCTAGTTTTGCCCTGAATCTGTAGAAATATGATTTTTAGATATCAGTTTGACGTCAAAATTGCTTTCCTGCTCTCTTTTTTTCAGGGCCTGCTACCTTGCAAATAAAGCTTTTGATGAAGCTCTTCCAGAGCTTGACAACCTCAGTAGTGAGTCTCACAAAGAAAGCACCTCACTTTTGGGGCTTCTTAGGGACAACCACAACTTGTGGACTTCGATCTGAATTGCCAGAAGACAACATCAAGATGTGGACTTCTAACATGCCAAACTTCTGAAATGCCAGAAGATGGAGGTGATTGTAATAGTTATTCAGGGATAGTCATGTAATTTAAGGCCCGTTTGGTAAAAGATTTCTAATAATATTGTTTGTATTTTTTAGAAATACGTGTGGGTAAAAAAGTGTGTGAAAATACATGTAATATTGTTTAAACACTGAAAACTGTTATTTAAACAACGGTAACAAACGGGCCCTTAGTTTTTATTGGATGGTATTTTTAGGGATTAAATAGTTTGTTTTCTAAGGTAAAAAATAACTACAATTCTATTCTAGTTTTTTTTTTTTTGTTAAGGATTTAATTTTTTCTTATTAAATTGTTTCATTGCATTGATTTTGAATCTCACCCATCTCATTGGTTCACAAAGCAATAATTTTAATGCAACAACCTTCCAAATTCCTTAAAACCCAGTATCCATAAGAAATATTACAGCACTCCCAAATCCCAATCTTCTAGACTTCCATGGCAATCCTAATGAATGCCTAGCTAAGCATATAAGCCTTTTTGCTAAAGTTTGTCGTGCCAACAGTTTGTCCACCATTGACATGTTGATGAGAAAATTTCCTGTTACTCTCGAAGACTGGGCCGCACTTTGGTACAACCTTAACATTGAACTGTACCCCTCTCTTACATCCGAAGAAATCGGGTACATATCACAAAATTGAAGTGGTTGATCAGTTGTGGCGGATCATGGAATCACTGATGGAGTGATGGTTGACTAAAAGCGGTTTTCATTGATGATCAATAATTGAGAGAAGAGTTTCGAGATTGGATTATTCCTCAAAAACATGATTCATTACATGAGATTCAGCATTGTGAATCTCATGTTGGATAAATAAATCTAATTTCTTTTATTTTTTATGGGAATAAATCTAATTTCTGATACGCCATTGTGTAAAAATGCCATATTGTGTACAAATAAAATAGTTTTTAATTTGCTTGAAATTTTTGGTTGAGGTAGAATTTTAAATTTCATCAATGTGGTAGGTATTGATTTTAGGATAGAATAAAAGAAATGTAAAAAAAAAAAAAAAAAAAAGTGATCTTTCCAAAACTTGAATATATATTATACTATTAGTTAGAGAAAGATAGCTCTAAACCGATTTGGTAGTAAATTTTTTTTTTACCAACATCATAATTATCAAATTTTATATTTAGATAAAATAAATAGAGAAATAAATTTTGTCAGCCTCATGAAATTTTTATAGTTAAACTTTTGAATCCTTATAATTTTCTGCATAGAAGCTTTATTTTATTATTTATTTATTTATTTTTAGGCTAAAGTGCAAATTACACTCCTGAAGTTTGGGAGGTTTTGGATTTTACACCTTGAAATTTTAGAACTTGGATTTTACTCTTTTAAATTATATTTTGTTTGCATCTGTAGCCTCTTTACCCATATTTTCTATCAACTATCACATAACCTTGTCACATATGTTTAGTTTATCCAACAAAATAATAGCACATTAGTGTCATTATGGCATGTTATTTTTATTCTACTACGTGACATTGTTCTATTGGACGAATTAATTACACGTGACAATTCCTTATATGGCACATAACGGAAAATATGGATAGAAGGACTATAAATGCAAATAAAATAAATTTTAGGGGATAAAATTCAAATTTTGAAACTTTAATGTGTAAAATCTAAAAACCCACAATTTTAAGAGTACTGTAGTTTACACTTTAGCCTGGTTTTATTATCAACTATTTTGCCAATTATGACTACTTGAATTAAATTTATTTGCCACACTTCATATGTCTAATTAAAACTTTAAAACACTGCTTCGATTTAAACAAAAGTTTTTCTCAATTAGAAGTTAGAACTCTACAATTCCGCATTTGATATTTCCTCCCCTTGATAAGAGAGCAATTTTATATACAGATCTAGATGTGTGGCTAAAAGAACTACCACCTAATTTGGAGTCCATGTTCCGAAAAGATTTTAGTCAAAAAAAGTTTTCTCGCCTTTTCTTTATTAAAAATAAAAAGTAAAACATTAAAACAATAAATGAATTAAAGTAAAAAGTTATCTCCAATTAAATTGTTAAAATATAAGATCCTACGTATACCAAATAGTCAACTACTATGCCAATTTGTCGCTACATCAGTCTAAATTCAGGTGCCAAGCATAATAATACTTGGTATAAAACTTGAAATAATCATTTCACTCATCTAGGTAAGGTCATCTTATCATCACTGTTGTTGAATGTTTCTGTGCGTAAGCACGAGTTACAAACTAGTTTTATATATAAGCTAAAATTGAGAGAAAAATCTAATTTGATTCTAAATTAGATTTCAATTGAGATCCAATTTTGCTCCACGTGTCCATTTTAAGTTTTTTAATTTTTGTTCCAAACTAATTATTAATTAAAAAAATGAAGAGTGCAATATTTAATGAACCATACTAAAAAACCAATATTCATACACATAATCTAATCATTTTTTGTGTGTAAAATATCTATGATCTAAATCAGCTTAAGGTTGATCTTGGGATAACATGTGACACTTTAAGATCTAGGCAGGTAATTTGGATGATTCTGCTTCGAACGTTCTTCGTATTCGAGGTTGAAGTTTTTGAAGTTCCTGGAGGCTTTAAGGCTTAATTCCAACAAAGCTTCTGTACTTCTGAATCTTCTTTGATGCTGCTGGTGGCAGCATGGATGCCTTAGTGTGTTGGTGTCTTCCAAGATCTCTTCTAAGATGTGTCTTGGTGTGTGGAAATGCCTTAGGAAGGCTTCTATTTATAGGAGTTTGTGAAAACTTCTCTCAAATCTATAATTTCTATCACAGAAACTTTGAGAAGAAAAAACAGAGAAAGAAAAATTCTTTAAGAATTATCTCATTGAATACATTTCACAATACAATAACAATGGAGGCTACAACCTATATTTATACATACAGAGTGAGAGAGAGAGAGAGCACGAGGGAGATTGATAACTGCCTCACATGTGCTCTAACAGATCCACACACGTGCACTACCCTCTAACAGATTCACACACGTGCACTACTAGAACTAACCAACTGACAGTTTAATAATATTACAAACACACCAAAACGGCACCGTTCCTTTTAATGAGGAAACAGCTACAACATACACAAAACGGCACCGTTCCTTTTAATGAGAAACGGTGACGTTTTGTTTTAATTTTCCTTTATGTTTTCCCAGCCTTATACACGACACCGTTTTGATAGGAGTAGCCGTTGGAGCTTCTTCTTCTTCTTCCTCATGATTTGAATGTGTTGGACCTCCAATACTGCCATGGCTTTCATCCCCCCTCAAACGAATGGGGAATTTCCACATGAGTTTGGAGGTAAGCCAATTGAACCGAGGAGAAGGAAGGCCTTTAGTAAACAGATCAGCGAACTGATCATGGGTGGAGATGAACTTAAGCATCACATCACGCTTGAGAACCTTCTCACGAACAAAATGGTAGTCAACCTCAATGTGTTTGGTACGGGCATGAAACACAGGATTAGTGGCAATGGCTAGAGCACTAACATTATCACACTAGAGAAGAGGACGATGAGGAAGAAATAGACCAAAATCTCGAAGAAGCATTCTAATCCAATACAACTCAGCAGTAGTGGAAGCCAAGGCACAGTATTCAGCCCCAGTTGATGAACGAGAAACAGTGCCTTGTTTCTCGGCAGACCAGGAGATAGGAGAATTGCCAAAGAAAAGCACCATACTAGTGAGGGATCTCCTATCCACAGGGTCCCCAGCCCAATCAGAGTCACTATAAGCAGATAAGGAAACAGGACCAAAAGTGAATGCAATTCCAAAGTGCAATGTGCCTTGAAGGTATCTAAGAATACGTTTAGCTGCCTGAAGATGATTCTGAGTAGGAGTACTCATATGTTGACATGCTTGTTGGACAGCAAATGAGAGATCAGGCCTTGTAAAGGTAAGATACTGTAAGGCACCAACCAAGCTCCTATAGGATGTAGGGTCAGATAATAATGGACTATCATTAGGTAGAAGATGAGAGTTAGGTGAGGAAGGAGTTTTACATGGCTTACAATCAGTCATACCAAACTTCTTAAGGAGATCAGAGGCATATTTGGTCTGATGAACAAATAACCCAGAAGAAGTGTAATCAATCTGCAGGCCAAGGAAGTAATGAAGTAAGCCAAGATCTTTGAGATCAAAATCCACCCCCAACAGTTTGATAACAGAAGAGACAAAGATAGATTTGTTGCCTGTGATAATTATATCATCCACATATAGCAACAGAAAGATAATTGAAGAACCATGCCTCAAAATGAAGAGATTACCATCTGCAGCAGAAGCACTAAAGCCAATGTGCAACAATTGAGAAGTAAATCTCTCAAACCAAGCTCTAGGGGCTTGTTTGAGACCATAAAGAGCCTTGTGAAGGAGACAGACATGCTTAGGGAAGGCAAGATCAACATAACCTTGAGGCTGGGCCATATAAACCTCTTCTTTAAGAACCCCATGCAAAAATGCATTATTGACATCTAACTGCCTCAATTCCCAACCAAACTGTACAGCCAAAGCTAGAAGAATCCTCATGGTAGCAGGCTTCACCACAGGACTAAAAGTCTCATCATAATCCATGCCATATTGTTGAAGATATCCCCTTGCAACCAACCTGGCTTTATATCTTGCTATAGAGCCATCACTGTGCCTTTTCAACTTATAAACCCATTTGCAAGTGACCACATTTTTATGAGGAGGAAAAGGAACTAAAGACCATGTAGCTTGCTTCTTTAAAGACTGAAACTCAACATCCATAGCAGCTACCCACTGAGGGTGTTTAAAGGCAATAGTGAAAGAAGGGGGTTCTGTGATGGTGATATCAGCTTGAACCTGCATAACTCTAGGCTTATAGATACCATGCTTTGACCTTGTAAGCATTGGATGAGAATTAGTGGAGACAGGAACAATGGCAGTAGAGTCAAACACACTAGGAACAGTTTGTGAGGAAGATGAAGACTGAACAAGAGCAGGAAGCGGTAAGGAAGTAGGAACAGATGAAGAAATAGCCAAAGGTGGAGGAACAACAGGAATAAGAGTTGATGGAGAAAGAAAAGAAGGAAGAAGAGAAGATGTGAGATCAAGAGGTGTGGAGACAGTAGCAGACTCAGTAGGTGAAGTATGAACAGACTCATCAACAATTTGTGTGGGTTGAGAAAACCAATTAGAGATAGATGAGGAGAAAGGAAGATGAGGATCAATGAGACTAGAATCATGAGCAAAAGGGAAGAGAGACTCATTAAACAAAACATGACAGGCAATGTAGATTCTATTAGAAGTTGGATCAAGGCATATATAACCTTTAGAAAGTGGAGGATAGCCAAGAAATACACAAGGTTTAGATTTGGGCTACAACTTATTTTGGTTAAAAGGCCTTAAGTATGGATAGCAGGCACAACGAAATGCCTTAAGAGCATGAAGAGATGGTGGTTTTGAATAAACTTTCTCCCAAGGTGAGTGAAAACCTAAGACTGAAGAAGGCATCCTATTGATAAGGTAAGTTGCAACAGAGAAAGCATAGGACCAATAATTGAGAGGAAGATAAGACTGGTATAGAAGAGTTAGACCAGTTTCTACTATATGCCTATGCTTTCTCTCTGAAACACCATTTTGCTTAGGAGTGTGAAGGCAGGAAGATTGGTGGAGAATGCTAGAAGTTGAACAAAAGGAATTAAACTCATTGTTAATGTACTCAGAGCCATTATCAGTCCTTAGAATCTTAAGTTTAGAATTGAACTAAGTTTCAACCATGGATTTAAAGTGTTTGAAAATAGAAAGAACCTCATTTTTATGTTTGAGAAGAAATAGCCAAGTAAAACGTGAGTAATCTCAACAAAAATCACAGTAATTGAAACCAAGTAAAGAGGTGAGTGGAGAAGGACCCCAAACATCACTATGCACAAGTTCAAGAAGTGAAGTGGAAACAAGAGGTGTTTTATTCAAATAAAACCCGTGCATTTTAGCACTTATACAGTATTCACAAGATGAACAAACTTCATCAATTTGAGACAAAGAAATAGAAGGAAAGACAGGTTTTAATGCAGAAAGTAAAATCTTAGAGCTTGGATGCCCAAGTCTGTGATGCCATAGCAGAATGTGATGTGGTTTGACAGTGACAAATGTAGGATTCTGAACAGAATTGAAGCAGGAAGTTGAAGATAGATTAGGATTAGATGGAATGGGGTAAACTCCATCTTTACTCAACCCTGCGTAGAGGATCTTCCCCGTGGGTAAATCCTGAATTAAGAACTTATGTGCATCAAAATAACAAAAAGCATTATTTTGAAGGCAAAGTTTATGAACAGATAAAAGATTTGAGGCAAGGTCAGGTACTCTTAGAATGTTATCAAGCCTAAAGTTATGAGTTAAGGTTCAAAGCTCACCATTACCAATGTGAGTAACTGGCAGTTCTTGACCATTGCCAACTGTGACAGTCTCTGATCCTTGAACTGGTTGCTGCATAAGAGAGAGTTGTGATAGGTTAGGAGTCACATGGTCTGAGCAACCTGTGTCAATGAGCCAAGCATTGGAAGCTTGAACTTGAGCAGCATTAGCCACCATAGAGGCAAGCTTTGCAGGTGGATGCCTCCCTTGATATGTGAAATCCATTCTATGGTAACAATCAAGAGTTGAGTGACCACTCTTGCCATAGATCTGACAGATAGGCTTGCTTGATTAACCTAGATTCTAGTTAGATGGTTGCTTAGCTTGATTAAAAGTTCGAAACTGAGGGGAAAACCCTGAATTGCCTGGGTTGAAATTGCTTGAATTGAAATTCTGAAACTGATTAGGATTGGAATAACTACTACCACCATATGAGAACCTCCAGAATTATGATTATGACCTCTACCTCTTCCTTTCTGATTATTATTCCTACCTCCTCTTCCTTGTTGAAAAACCTTGAGAATGAAACCTTGCAGCCATAGCCATAGAAGCTGAATCAACTGTATTAGATCTTTTTTTAATTACTCTCTCTTCAGCATTGAGCTAAACATTCAATTCCTCAACTGATAATACATCACTTCTAGTCCTAATTGCTGAACTAAAAGAATCATATTCAGAGGGAAGACCATCAAGAATGATGTGAAGAAGCTCTTCATCATCCACAAACACAGAAACAGCAGCCAATCTATCTCTAGCTTGCTTAATTTTTTGAAAATATCCATCAATGGAATCAACACCTTTCTTAATTGCATTTAACTCATTTCGCAAGCTCATCACATGAGATCTTGAGACAAATGCAAATCTTTTCTCTAACACTTTCCAAACTCCTCTAGTAGATTTCTGCCCAACTGTAAGAGCAAGAATTGCAGGAGAAAGTGTAGAATTCAAGAAGGTGAACATGGCTTGTTCACGATTCTTCCAAGCTATGAAAGCTAGATTAACCTCAGCAGTGAAATTACCAAATGAATCTTTAAGAAATCTATCTGAAGCACTAATTGAGTCATCAAGAACATCAATCATAGAGTAGGTATCAAGAATTACCTCTATTTGGTGTTTCCACACAATGTAGTTTCCATAATCGAGCTTCACAGTCATCATGGATGACATGTTTAATAATAGCAACAGTGACGTATTCACTGGTAAGCTCGCAGTAGCCAAAGCAGGCAGAGTAGTTAAAGCAGATGCTGAAGAAGACGAACCAGAAGGAGCAGAAGCCATTGAAATAGATCAAGGCTCTGATACCATGAAAACTTCTCTCAAATCTATAATTTCTATCACATAAACTTTGAGAAGAAAAAATAAAGAAAGAAAAATTCTTCAAGAATTATCTCATTGAATACATTTCACAATACAATAACAATGGAGGCTACAACCTATATTTATACATACAGAGTGAGAGAGAGAGAGCACGAGGGAGATTGATAACTGCCCCTCACGTGCTCTAATAGATCCACACACATGCACTACCCTCTAACAGATTCACACACGTGCACTACCAGAACTAACCAACTGACAGTTTAATAATATTACAAACACATCAAAACGGCACCGTTCCTTTTAATGAGGAAACAGCTACAACATACACAAAACGGCACCATTCCTTTTAATGAGAAACGGTGACGTTTTGTTTTAATTTTCCTTTATGTTTTCCCAGCCTTATACACGACACCGTTTTGATAGGAGTAGCCGTTGGAGCTTCTTCTTCTTCTTCCTCATGATTTGAATGTGCTGGATCTCCAGTATTGCCATGGCTTTCAGTTTGGGGGTGGGTGAGTGACACGTGGCGGAGTTTGATTAGTGACACATATCACAGCCTGATTGGAGGAGCTTTAAGACTTTTCCTCCAAGACACATGGCATCGTTTGATTGGTCGAAATGTCTTAATTTTCAAGGTGACACATGTCAGCACCTGATTGGACTGCTTATGTCATTGTTTACACGCGTCGGTGTGTGATTGAGATTTTGCATGCTTTTTTATGTTTTTATTCCAATGACACTTGGCAAATTTTTGTTGGTTTCTGAATGGTAATGGTAGAAACTAGTAGCAATATATGGCGCTTTGTAATTGGCCATACGTTGTGGACTTGGTAGTAAAATGTGTCAGCTTGTGATAGGTTGAGAATTTTCCCCGTCTACACCAATTTTGTGTCTCATGTTCATTTTAAGTTTTTTAATTTTTGTCCCAATCTAATTATTAATTAAAAAAAATAAAGAGTCCAATATTAAATGAACCATACATAAAAACCAAAATTCACACACACATAATCTAACCATTTTTTGTGTGTAAATACCTATGATCTAAACCAGCTTAAGGTTGATCTTGGGATAATATGTGACATTTTATGGACTATATAATATGCTAGAAGCACAATGTGGGCAGCTAATAAGTTTCGTATTAGTACCTAAAAAATTATAAATATTTTTTATTGATCCAATTGTAAGTTGTGCAAGCCAAAAATGAGGCTATTGGGCTGGGCCTCACTCATGCTCACAATCTATTTGTAAAGTGGGATTGGATTTCCTACGTTAGGTTGTTCTCAACACTGAGACTCACCGAAACTATCTCTCTCTCACTCTACTCTCTGTTTCTTTGCAAGCCTTTCCAACCCCCTTTCCTCCTTTAGCTTCTCATATTTATAGCCAAGCGTTAGTGGAGGGATTATAATTTCTTTCAAAGTTAGTGCATTAGGAGGTCCAATATCATTAATCATAAGTGGGTGTTTAGGTGGGAGTGGCCTTGGAACTGGTTCCCACTCCAGTAGATATGCTCGGTAATGATATTCCCCAAGACACTACCGGGCATACAAGGGATGGTGTATTCGAACGCCTTTCTTCTTGTTCGGGGATGGTTCGCCGAGCAAGGACTAGGTGGCAAAATGAGGTGCGTGCTAATGTAGATTGTCTACTCTTCAGGCTTTTGAGCAGTACGAAGCTTGGGCCCGTGGCTTTTGTGGGTTCGGGCTAGGGTCATGGGTAGAAAGAGATAAGGGCCATGGGCCACACTGCTGAGTCAGAACCCAAGGTCCAAATGGGTCTGGGTACCACAATGCCGTACATAAGTATATATAAGTAAGTTAATATTAAAACACTTCCTTTTGAAACTGTATGATATAATAATTAAAATAAATGCTAACAAAAAATTATATGAAATTATATATGTCCAAAATTCTGTTAAAATAAATTTTTTTAAATAAGTTTCAACCTATTAAAAAAAAATTGGAACCACACAACAGCGAAAACAACTGGGCCAAGTGGTTCTTGACAAGTGAGCAGGTTAGAGGTTACAACGTAAGTGTCATGTCAACGCTATTACGCAAACTGGCGTGACCAGTTTGGCATGGTGTCATCTCCAGATTGCAACAAGTCTTTACCTCTCTCAATACAACAAAAGTCCAATGTACATAGTAACGTGGCACACTCTAATTGGCATCGACTCGACAACATAGGAATTTTGGTCCTTGACTCTCCTTAGATTAGATCAATACAAGTACAGTAGGACTAAGCAATGATTGGCTACCAAAACCAAATTATACCTTAAAACTAAATCCTAAATCCGCATCGAATTCAGACTTCCAACATTTGAAACACAGTACTATATAGTAGTATATACACTACTTAGATTATACTTCGATCACGCTCTCTTTCACTGCGAACAAACACAGTACTAGGAGTGAATTCACATTTCTCTTACAGATCGGCCATGGCTTCCCGCTCGAACTTAGTTTACACCGCCAAGCTCGCCGAGCAGGCCGAGCGCTACGATGGTTAGGGTTTTTGTCTATTTACATATATTTATGTGTATGTGTGTATGTTTGTTTTAAAAAAAAAAAAAAAAAATTATCTATGGATATATGTGTGATTTTCTACTCTGTCCTTGTCGAAGTAATCAGTGAAACTTGAGATTAATGTGTGTGTTTCAGTTGGAAGTTTGAGTTTACTTAATAAATAAAACTGAATTTTGTAAAAGTTGTGTTTGATTCCCGAGAAAATAAGTGTTTGAGAAACATTATTTTCAGACCAAAAAAAAAAATTTATAAGTTGCTGAAATTAGTTTGATGAATAATTCGTTTGAAATTTGCTCAATGGTTATAATTATTTTCCCAGCCAATAAAAAAAAACAAAAACAAAAACAGAGACAGAAAAACTTGAGGAACTAATGTTTTGTATTGATTGGGTTTTGTATAAATCTAATGTTTATCAGGGATTTCAATATTTTCAGGGTTTTCGTAATGGCTAGCTCTGCTTGTTTACTAAGATTGTTTCTTCTTCTTGTTTTTTTTTAATGGAATTATCTACTGTGCAGCTAGGGCAATTTATATCATGTTTCTTAGTATAGCTCAAGGGAAAGAAAAAAAATTGGTCTGTGCATGCAATTTAATATTTCTTGGGATCTTTTTGTTTGTATGCAAATTAGTCCCTGGAAATTGTTCTGAGAAAATTTGATGTATTTCCTCTTCTATACTTAGTGACTAGGACTTTTAGGGTTTTCCCTAATTCAATCCTCTATTTACATATCTTTATGTGTGTATATTTGTTTATTTATATACACACACACATATATATTTATATTTATATATCTGTGTGTGTGTGAGAGAGAGAGATTTTCTACTCTGTCTTTGTCAAAGTTATTAGTGAAACTTGAGATTAATCAGAGCATCACTTTATGTGTATGTCTATGTGTGTGTTTCAATTGGAAGTTCAAGTTTCGTTAAAAAAATAATTAACTGAATTTTATAAAAAAATTTATTTTCTTGGGGGTTGGATTTTTTTTTTTTTTTTTTTTTCTTCTTCTTCTTCTTAATGGTTTATATCATGTTTCCTAATCAGCTTTCTTTATAAAGCTCAAGGGAAAAATTGCACTGTGCAGCTAGGATAATTTATATCATGTTTCTGAATGAAGTTCAAGGGAATAATTGCTTTATGCATGAAATTTATTATTTCTTGGGATCGTTTTGTTTGTATGCAAACTAGTCGCTGGAAATTGTTCTGAGAATTGTCAATTTTCTGGCTTCATTTACCTCAAATGGGTTTCATGTCCGGTTCCAAGTATACAAACAAGCCAAGCGACTTCCTTGATGACTAGGACTTTAGGGGTTGTTTACTTATCAAGGTTGGAAATTTTGATTCTTTTCTGCTTATATTTTAACAGAGATGATTGATGCAATGAAGAATGTTGCAAAGCTTGATGTTGAGTTGACAATC
Source organism: Quercus tomentella (assembly GCA_028535165.1). NCBI lineage: Eukaryota > Viridiplantae > Streptophyta > Magnoliopsida > Fagales > Fagaceae > Quercus > Quercus tomentella. The sequence goes on along the minus strand of JAPQVY010000100.1, from coordinate 40,792,489 downwards.
GAAGAGAGGAACTTGCTCTCTGTTGGGTATAAGAATGTGATTGGTGCTAGGAGAGCATCATGGAGGATCCTATCCTCAATAGAGCAGAAGGAAGAAGCAAAAGGAAATGAATACCATGTGAAGCAGATTAAGGAGTATAGACAGAAGATTGAGTCAGAGCTATCAGTCATTTGTAATGATATAATGACAGTGATTGATGAGCATCTTATTCCTTCAGCTTCTGCTGTTGAATCAACGGTGTTTTACTACAAGATGTGAGACCTAATTTTCATAGAAAATAAGATTATTTTTCTTGGTCTATTTAGATGCAAAGTTTTCTAGGTTATCAAAATCTCTTCGGTTGCAGGAAAGGAGATTACTATCGATATCTTGCCGAGTTCAGGACTGGTAATGAGAAGAAAGAGGCTGCTGATCAGTCAAAGAAAGCTTATGAGGTGCGTACTTACATATTATATTTTATTAATAATGTAAATATTTACCTTTGTATCTCAATAGATGTGCCCTTTTTTTGCTTCATTATAAATAAAAACTCTAGTGATGTTGCATATAAAATACTGTTGGAATTTCAAGTCCTTGGTTTTTTGCTCGAAAGATATCTGAATACACCCCTAAACAAAGAGGAAGAAATGTGAGATATACAGAAAAGCACATGAAATCTTATGCCATTTCTCAGTAAACGAATTTGAAGAATTTTTTATGGTTTTCATGCTTTGTTACTTAGAGAAGGGAAAGCTTATTTGATTCAAGACTCTTATGATTGATGGTTCTGGTTTTGGTCATTATAAAAACATTGTGATTGTGAAAGAACTAGAGGCCCAAAGAGGATCTGCGTTGGATTATTCTTCAATGATGTTGTAGTAGTTTCTTTTTTCAGTTTTAGGTTAGTTGCAAGATCCCTCGAGTAATGTAACAAAAGATTGCTTTTGTTTATTATTTGTTCTTTTTGGTTCTGTAATAGTTTGATGTAGGTTATAGAATAATTTTTCCGTCTTTCTAATAATTGATTGGAAGATGGGTCCCCTCCTCCCCCCTTTTCTTTCTCCTATCCCAGGTACACGTGTTATTCTGTTCTTGCTTTTCATACTATTTATTTTCACAGTGTTTCCTATTAACATCTTGTATCTCAGAAAAAAGCATGTCCCATCTTTCTAGTTCCATACATGCATCTGGTTTGCTGATTTTTTTTTTTTTTTTTTGGATAGAATGCTCACATGCATGTCTCAAAATTATTTTCCTATTTTGATTTTGATTTGATCTCTTTGCAGACGGCTTCCACTGCAGCTGAGGCTGATTTGCCCCCTACAAATCCCATTCGATTGGGTTTGGCATTGAATTACTCAGTTTTCTATTATGAGATCATGCATTCACCTGAAAGGTTTGTAAAAGTACTATTTTTTGCCCTTAATCTATAGAAATTTGATAAACTTGTCATTTTGATGTTTAAATTGCTTTTTTTTCCCTTTTTTTCAGGGCCTGCTACCTTGCAAAGGAAGCTTTTGATGAAGCTATCCCAGAGCTTGACAACCTCAGTGAGGATTCGTACAAAGATAGCACCTTAATTTTGCAGCTTCTTAGGGACAACCTCACCTTGTGGACTTCTGAAATCCCAGAGGATGGAGGTGATTTTACTCTCTTTATATTGAATAAACTGACCATACAGGCTGAAAGCAGTTGGACTTATGGTTAAATGATTAAATTCACCATTTCCTAATAGCCTACGCTTTTGGGACAATTGGTAACTTATCAAGGTATGAACCAACTGTATTTTGTGGCTATATATATATATATATATATATCGAATTATTTTGTTGCTACGGAGAAAATCCACGAGTAAGAGGTATCTCCAAATCACATCTCTTCATGCATAAAACAATTTTAGGTCCTTCTTGACTTGCCAATTTTAATGAGTGGAGAGTATTTGTCATTAAATTCATTTTAACAACTTGGTTTGTGTTCATCTGATTCGGTTGGTGCATTATGATGTTACGATAGTATGTTTCCAAGAGCCTTGTGGTTTTGTGATATTGCCTGGATCTTTCCATGGGAAGAATATAGGGTTATATCTCTCTTCCATTGTAGTAAGCAATATATATATAGGGTGTTTTTAAAAATTGGTCAATGCTCTAGTTGAGATGAACTTTTCCTCCCTAAGGCCAGTTACATCAAGATGCCTTGTTTATAGCAGCTTATACTAGTTTGCCGGGAACGTTGCGAATTAAATTAGGCCACCCCTTCTCATTGTGACATCTAAGACTTATATCAAAAAATGAATTTGGTGCCCGCATTCTTTAACAGAAACTATCTTTTAGAGATATCAAATGCAAAAGAAAACAGGTTTATGAAAACTGACTTCCTCAGGTGTCTTTTCCCTAAAACGAATTTGTTTGTTTTGGATCCCATTTTATTCACCCTTTGCAATCTTGGACGGCAGCAAAACAGAATAGTAGCAGATATCTTGTCAGTACTCTTCTAAAATGGGTTATCTTTTTAATTCTATGAAATGGAGGTGTGAATTAACTTGGAAATTAAAGAATAGAAACAATGAAAATACATAAGAGTCAGCACTGAGGGCTGCTTAGAGTTGTCACCAAGCAGGACAGAAAACATAGGAGTCAGAGGTTGGCTGGAGTCAGCACCAAACCGTTGAAACATTTCAAGAGAAATTTCATTAATCAATCAAACTATAAACTAAAAAGCGAACCTTTGACTTCTAGGTTTTGATGGTTCCATTGACACGGGAAGCCAATTAAGTAACTCTGGAGTTTTCCTAGAAGTGCAGAATGCTTTCCATGTCAATAGTCTCCTCTTAATGGATAGCTGTAGCTGAAATTCTTTGTTGGGATGGTTAAGGAGATAGGCAAGAATTTCTATGAAAAACACTGTTGATGATGAAATGGGGAAAAGAAATTTGAGATCAAACACAAAGGACCAGTGTCTGTTTCACCATTGAGGAATTTGTGAGAGTTACTTGGAGGGAATGGTGTTGGTTATTTTAGATACTCTGTGCCTTTTGTCAAAGTAGTAAAAAAGGACATGTTTATTAAGGAGGTAACAAAGAATATAACTTTGGATAGAATATAATGGGGAAAAGAATACATGTGGCCGATCTTGGTTAGTCTACTAAGGATTCATAGCCGACCCCAAAATTTTGGGTCTAAGGTTTGGATGTTGTTGTTGCCGCTGCTGCTTTTGATAGCATTGGACTATATGTGGCAAATCAGATTGAACATATCTTTCTGACTGCTAAATGTGTAAGCCTCTTTTTTGGATTTGTCAGGATTCCCGTTTATGTTTGAATGTTTGTTACGCCTTTTATAAACTGTACATTCTTAAGTAGTCATTCTTGACATCAATGAGCTTAAAATGAAACAGATGTTATAGTAAATCTAGTGCTAGAGATGAAATGAGGATTGGACTGATGGACAACAAGCTTACATAATTTGCTATCCTTTATAAGCATATTCTACAGTATTTGGGGCCTTTTCTTATTCCTAAATTTTGATATTGAAAAAATGAACCACTGCACAGAAAGATGGATGAGAAGGAAGATTGATGTAGAATAGGGAATATGTTTTAGCAATCTTTCTCATCTTAAATATGCTAGCAAACAAAGTTTATGATGTAAGTTCATATTGTATTATTTGCATTTGCAAAAGGAATCAATCTCTTTCTTTGCAATGGACCAATTACCTTGCTGGTATTTTTCTTCTTCTATGCATCAGTTTTTTATGTTTGTATTTCTTTTCACCTCTTACAACTACAGAAGATGCCCAGAGGATTAATGGCACTGCCAAGGTTGGCGGGGTGGAACATGCAGAGGTGGGTTTCTCACAGATCTCTTGGCTGTCATTCGTATTTTGATGCTTTACTACTCTGTTCATGTTATTTTTTTTTTTTAGCTGTCATTAGTATTATAATGTTCTGCTATGTTCATTATATTTTATTGTTCTTCTGCAGTGATGTAAATGGTGGCTTACAACTCTCTGTATCTGGGGAGGGAGCATAAGACCTATTCTTGGCTGAAAATAGGGCTTATTGATCTCTTCTTCTTCTTCCTTTCTATTTTTTACTTATCCTTTTTCTTTGGGTGTCATATGATTGTTTGGTTTATTATACTGTGATGTCTGGACATGGTCAGTCCAATTTGCCTCTACTCAATCTTTTCCTTCCAGTCATGGTGGATGGAGTGGTAGAGGATTGACCCAATTGCTTAAGGTGATTTTCTTGTTTTGATGAAAATGCCACAGCCCAGATAGAGCATTTCTATTGTTTGTATAACATGTTTAGCTTTCTACCATACAATATGTTTCTATATATGATGTCTATTTTATCTTAGTTTTTTAGAATTTGCTATCCTTGATAAAATTAAACGATCTATTTGCAACATTTTTGGGATTTTGTTGTTGATTTATATTCTCTCAATGAGAATGCATAAATATTGAAGTTAGTCTAGGTCCTAGTGCTATGCTGAACTGCATTTCAGTTTTCTCACTTCCAAAGCCAAGGTAAAAGCATTGAATGATTTATGGTTTAATTAAAAGTTAAAACATTACTTGGGGCTGAATATAATTTCTTGGTTGGAACTTGGAACAAAGAGGAATAAATTCTAGAGCAAGTAGTTGAAAGCTGCGATTTGTAGTGGGCAATTTATTGCTCAGTGTAGCATATTCTTAGGCAAAATTTGGTGCTTGATCTTCTCCTCGTATCTCTTCTATTCCAAATAAAGTTTCCATCTTTAAGCATCTTCTTCAATTTTTTCTAATTTGTAAATAGATATACATACATACATGTATGTATGTTTGTTCATTTTGTTAAATAATAAATAATATTCAATCTCAAATTAGGTTCCCCTTCTGTCTTTTCCTAGTATATTCGATTCCCTTCGATTAATTGAAGATCAGATTCAAAAATTTGGCGTAATTTTCTTTAGTAGATGACAGTGACGTGTAAATTCTAGATGTGAAAATAATAAAATATGATGAGTTTATCCATGAAAAGCAAAGTATGAAACTAAAACTAAAGGGTATAGCTAAAAAAAAAGGCTAGACATAAATCAATGGGCTGAAATATTCTTATTAAAAAAAAAAAAAAAGCTGAAATATTAACTAAGAAATGGGATAAGGTCCAATAAATTATAAGATTAAAAAAAAAAGAAGTCATAAATAACATAAATAGAGTTCCGGTTTGAATTCGATAGATAATATTGTCTATAATAATAGTCAAATGAATTGGATTGGATTGGATGATAATATAGGGTTTTTTTTTTTTTTAATGTTTTTTTTTTAAGCTTTTTTTTATTTTTTATTTATTTTTTATTTTTTTATGTTATGGAAAGTGCTAGTTAAATTTGGGTATACTTTTTTTTGGGCTAAATGGGGTTCAATGGGTTTTTAGTTAAAACCCAATAATCATTGGGTTTAATTGGGTTGATGCCCATTTAACCCAACTAATAATTGGATGGGTTTAGATTCAATTAGAGTGGGTGAGTTTGGGTGGGCAAATGGGTTTGGGCTTATTTTGCCACCCCTAGATGATATCAACAAAATCTAGGGTAGTGCGGATTTGTAGTTTCTTGAAAATTGTGATTCTCACAAAAAAAAAAAAAAAAATTTATTGAAAATGGCACAACAATGAGATAGAAAGCAATAAATAAATAAAAAGAGAAAAAAAATGCTATTAACTTGGTAAAGAAAGTGAAAAGCAATAAATATTTACAAAATATTTTCGAACGAAATCTTCTAAATATTTATGGTGTAAAATAAAGATAATTTTTATAAAACTTATACTAGGTGTAATCTGAACACATCTTATATGAATTAAGGGTACAAGTTATACTTATTTATGCATGTACAAAAAGTCTTTCTTTTCCTTTCTCAAAAAACAAATAAAGGTACAATTTATACAATGTGTATTTTTACTTTGAACCCACCTAACCGTGCCTTTGAATTGGAATGGTCAATGTAAAATGGGGTGCGTTAATGGGTTTTTTTTTTTTTTGGTGAGAAACAAGTAAGTCAATTTTATTCAGGTAAATCAAGCTGGAATACATCTTTCAAATCAAGTGGTAGCTCTTCTAACCACACGTTAGTATCTGCAGCTAAAACTGCTCTCCTAGCAAGAGAATTGGCTAACTTATTATCCTCCCTTCTTACATGTTGAAAATTACATACCCACGTACAGGTTTTTGCAAACTTAAGGTTATGTTTGGTAACTGCTTTTGTTTTCTATTTTCGTTTTCTTGTTTTCAAGGGAAAAAGAAAAAAACAAATTTTTTCTGTTTTCAAAATGAAAAACATGTTTGGTTAATTGAAAGGAAAAACACATTTTCCAAAAACAAAATTTAGGAAATTTGTATGGTAGTTGTTTTGGAAAAAGTTGAATTTTGTTTTGTTTGGTTAATTTTTTTTAATAAAAAATTATATCTATTCTAATTCAAAAACATGTTTGCTCCAAAGTATTTAAAATCCTTACACCTAGAGGAATTATAAAATCAAATGTTTTGTATATAACATTCAATCTTGAAACTTTAATCATATAAGTATGACTGAAACTATAACACTTTAATCAAGTGTTATAAAAGATAATCAATAACTAAAGTTTACAACGTGGCATCAATGCTAGGGAATCAATTTCATACAAAATAAATAAATAAATAGCGGGGCATCAACGATGCCTATTATTTGCCAACATCAATCTTGCAATCTGATCCCTGTAAGTTGACATAGCTTCAGTGGCTTGATTAGTCAAGTCAACAATGTGCGATGGCTCACCCGAATTATTCCTACCTTCACCTTCAATAGTAAGGTTATTAATATTGAACTGAGTAAACAAGCGATCATTTCTTGTTGCCATTCGAATGAAGTTATGAATTGTGCAACAGACTCTCATCACATTCCTTTGTCGACATGGTTTATAACGAGACATCATTTTTAAGAATGGAAATCGTGCCTTTAAAAGGCCAAAACATCTTTCAATTACATTACGAAGAGAGGAATGTCTATAATTGAAAAGCTCTTTAATACCTTCAGGACGATCCCCACCTCGAAAGTCTCATAGATGGTATCACTCAGTACAGTACGACAAAATAATAATAAGATAGAGAGAAGTATGACATTGTGAATGGATTAAACTTGAAAATTGTAAATATGTAAGTGAGGCAACAATATATCTTACTAGATGAAGGCCTTGGGAAATTATTTTCTGGCCTTTGAAGTGCAGTTAAAAATACTCGTGAGTAATTGGCTATACCCTCCCAACCCGTGTAAACAAATGTAAACTTCATATCAAAATCACATGCACACATTATATTATGGGCGATTGTGGCCTTCTATTCCTATAGCTAACTTGCTTTGATGCTGGAGCCCATGCACTGATATATGTTCCATCAATTGCGCCTATACATTTCTAAATAAAATATAAACACAAGTATTAACATATGTGAGCAAATAATATTTGTATGATAAAATGAACAGTAATTTGGGATTACCTTGAAATATGGACAGAATTTGGTATTGCTAGCAATATGTGGATGCACTTCATTGCTTTGAGAATGACATATAATGAATTTTCCCAGGCGGCATATTGCTCTTACAATTTCCTTAAATTGCCTATCCATTGTCTCAGTTGAGTGTTGAAAATGATCTGCTATTAGCCTTATACTCACATTATGTCCCACTATTAATAGGAACATACCAACTGCCTCCTCCACTGTGATCCAACGTGAGTTTGTTAAGAACTTGTGTGTTCTCAAATAGTTACAAAGACTTGTAAATATTGGTCTATCCATGCGGAATAACTCATAACACGTTCGAGGATTGCCATTCAATATCTCTTTTATAAATGCATCACCAGTCAACATAGAGATACGTTGAGGCTCCTTAGGAATATAGTTGTTTTTATTCTCAACAAACATTAGCAGGAAGAACATATCATCGTCCTCTTCCTCATCTGAAGAGGATGAACTGCTATAATAATTTGGTTCAACATTCATCCTGGACAATTAAACATCAAATTTGTTCTCAAATAGTGCTTTTATTAACATAAATAAAACATAATCAACATAAATAAAAAATATTACCATAAAATAATAATAATAAACCATCATTTAACAACATTAAATAACAATAGAATAGTACCAAATCATAGTTCAAAGACATTAAAATAATCATAATCTAATAGGAAATTATTGTTTTGACATAATCCCCTATAGCCTACCCAACCAAACCATCCTCCTGGCGAGACTCATGTTAACAAAGATCTCTCTATCATCAGGATCTTGCTTGAACTTCTCAACAGCCTTCATAAATATTTCATCATTGACTACTTCTATGGTCTCAAGGATATTAATGCACTTGCCTAAGGAGAAGTCATTTGTAGGTGCAGTATTGCTACTAACTTCATCAATGGTATACCTCTTATACCTCTCAGCCATTGCTTTAGATGCCTTTATCCTAGCCTTAGTGGCCTCAGCCATTGATTGTAAGGCATCATTCATTTGGGAGCTTATCATATCTCGCTTACTCTTACTAGGACGGTCGTCACAACTATCACTAGGACGCTTGCTTAATCGGATTGTAATGTCAGAATCAAGGATTGCCATGATAGGGTCTTGGGTAGGACTTTCTAAATTAACATGAACTCCCCAATAAATGAGTCGTTCTTCCAATGCATTCTTTTCATCTGAATTAGGAGGGTCTTGGGTGGATGCACAGTGTAGGACCCCAGTAGCTGTAGACAAATATAAGTCCAAGAAGATTATAATTTGAAAGTCCTTTGGTTCGAAACATCTTTGCCTTGGGATGTGCCTACAAATATAAAGACATCTAATAAGAAAAAAAATGATGGGGGATAATGTGTCAAAATAAAACACTATATTGTATTCAAAGATATTTACCCGACAATAATTTTGCCATGACTCCTCAAGTGCATGAACAGTGTTGGTTTCAGCATCCCAACCAAAACCAGTTTAATTTATGAGTATAGAAAACTCACGGTGTAATAAACACATCCTATTAAACTTCCCTTTGAATGGAGTCATTGTAAAACTCCGTTTACCCAATTCATTTAATGTAGCTAACATTTTCTTCCAAGTATCGGAACTGAATTGCCCATCTGCCATATTTCCCTTATCGATCTCTTTCAACATTATGTCAATAAATAGTTTCTCAAGTTGTGATGTCCAAAGGTTATCGTCATCAATTGAATTGTTTTCTTTCATCTATTATAATACAATGAAACATGGAAACAACTAGGAACAACCTCAGACCAAATGCCAAACCACCAGATCAGCAAATATAGAAATAAAAGGAGATATTGACATTAAATTTTAGATACAATTTGTATAAACTGTTGAAAAAGAGAACAAACTTAAACCATTGCATAGTTGCTGCACAAGGATAGCTTATTATATGAAGTCACCTTGTTAAGAAATTCATTACGATACAAAAAGATATAACAAAATTTTAAATAAATAAATAAAAATAAAAATAAAAAAAACTGCAATATTTTGTGTTTCATGGCTCCTATTAAATCTCACATATTTTGTGTTTCATACAGCACCTTTTTTTTTTATTTTTTTTTTATGAACCATACGGCACCTGTTAAATCTCACACTGCAATTGCAGTATTATACCTATAAAACTAGAATCCTATAAACTAGGACAGTATTATATGCCTATAAAATAAACCAAATGTGCTAACACTATTATATATCTATAAAATAAACCAAACGTACTATTCTATCACACCAATCCCTAAGATGGCTTTTGTAAAGCTAGTTGTCCTTGTAACATTAGTTTATTCAAAGTTAAAGTAGGTCTTATTTATATAGATAGTAAAATATTATTTTAGATGTGTACCTTTGACTGATGGATTACCAAAAGCTGTAAAAGATTGAGCAAATCTGCTAATAGAAAACAGAAATATGAAATTAGGAATAGAGAGAGAGAGAGAGAGAGAGAGAGATAAATTAGAGGCGCAAAGAATAAAACTGGAGGGGAGAGAGAGAAAGGGAGTGGGTTTTTCAATACCTAGCACCCTTGTCTCTAGTTTCGTTCTCTAGCCTCTCTGTGATGAACTGGAGGCACAGCAAAAAACAAGAAATATATAGCAGGATTTGTGCAGGAAATTTTAGTAGAAAGTAGCGGCAAAGAGTGAAAAAATTATGTGAAGTAGCGGCAAAGAGAAAAAAAATATATAAATAAAAATCAAAGTAAGTTTAGTTGCACAAATCGAACTAGAGAACTGGTTCATTAAAGTTGTAAAATAACTTGTTTTTCCCGTGTTTTCACAACCCTAAAAAAACACAAAATTGAAAAGAGCCCTCTGGTTGTTCTCATTTTTCTTTACAAATTAGAAACAAAAATTGTTTTCTCTTTTCTGTAGTTTTAAGCTTACCAAACAAGTTTTTTGTTATTGGAAACAGAAAATAGCCCTTGAACACAAAAAATTGATAAAAAAAAACAATTACCAAACATATCCTTAATGTCTTAAATGATGTGCCCAACCAACGTCCTATTGGGTTTTGGATCATTTATAGCCAATACAACCTTCAGAGAATCTCCCTCTACTTCTGCCTGAAAAAATGCTAATCTCTTGAGTGAAACTTAGAGCTCCTCTAGCAACCAGCGCTTCAACCATGTCTACAGAGCTAGACAATCTGATCTTTTGACTAAGTGTAGCAATGATCAACCCCGATGAATCTTGAATAACCACCCCCAAACCAGCTAGCAACTCCTCAAAAACAGCTCCATCAAAGTTAATCTTGAATAATCCTACACCTGGGGGCTTCCATTTTATCTCCTCCCTTTGACCATTGGCCCAAGGCTTATGAACCTGCACATCTCGGAATTCTTGGAGTAGTTCTGATGCTCGCTTGATGATATCCTTTGCTTCCTAGCATTGTTGCTTCTCTCTAATTTAATTTCTTCTATTCTAAATACACCACGCAACCATAGAAAAAAGAGCAGTTGTACCCAATGAGGTTGTTGACAGTGCATACGTTACCAACTCACTGAAATGCCTGAAATTTTTTGTTCTTAAAAAACTGAACATGGAATCTGAGAGCCAAAATGGTTTACATGATCACATAACCATAGGCAGTGGATAGCATCCTCCAGGTGTTCATCACATAGATTACACAAGTTGTCATTAAGGACATGTCTAACATGGAAATTGAATTTTGTTGGTAGGGACTCACCTGATGCTCTCCACATAAAATGCTGAATCTTATTTGGTACTGGTAATTTCCAAATACCATTCCACAACCATTTACTCTCCACCAAAGTTGATGGACTAGGTTGGCTAATTTGAGCTTCCAAAGCTAGCATATTGTAGGCACTTTTTACAAAATAAATACCATCAGATGTCCAAGGCCAGGTAAGCATATCCTCAACCATGTGCTCACTAACAGGGGTACTCTTGATGCACTCAGCTTCCCATGAATAAAAATTATGGTCAATTAGTCATGAATTCCACTGCTTTGTACCTGGAATAAACAGACCATTGACATACACTACAAATTGGTCGAATTGAGGGGATAAAACTTTACCTCCCCCTAATGAGTCCAGCCATCGCTGCTCTTATATGTTTATGGATGTCCCATCCCCAATCCTCCATCGAGCACCCTTACAAATTACCTCCCTGGCCTACAAAATACTTTTCCATGCATAAGAGTATCAAGGATTTATCTCTGCCTCAAAAATATTACCCAATGGGAAATATTTTGCTTTGAATACTTTGTATAGCAGAGTATCCTTTTCATGAAACAACCTCCACACTTGTTTCCCTAACAAGGCATCATTAAATTTCCAAAAATCCAAAAATCCCATACCACAAAGGGATTTGGATGAACAAAAAGTACTCCATTTAACCCATTGCATCTTCCTGGAATTGTCCTGATTTCCCTAGCAAAATTTGCAAATCATTACTTCGATATCCTTGATTAATCCAATAGGTAGGCTAAACACACTCATCGAGTATGTAGGAATGGACTGAATCACTACTTTGATCATCACTTCCTTGCTAGCTTGTGATAGTAATCGTTCTTTCCAGCCCTGCATTTTAGCCCAAATCTGCTCCTTAATCTGATTGAAACAAGTTTTTTTTTTTTTGGCTCCCAACAAAGGACGAAAGGCCCAAGTATTTGTCGTAGTGCTTGATGGCTAGTACCCCCAATAACACCATCATCTCTTGTTGAGTTTCGACAAGGGTGTTTCTACTAAAGAACAATGTGGTTTTGTTTTTGTTCACCTGTTGACCCGATGCACCTTCCTACCATTCAAGGAGTTGTAGTAACTTTTCACATTAAGCTAGGTTGGCACTACAAAATAAAAGGCAGTCTTTTGCAAAAAAGAGGTGAGTAATTTTTGGTCCTCTACGACAAATAGAAAAACCTCTAATATCTCCATCTTCTGCTGCTTTGTTTAAAATTGCATTTAACCCTTCCGCACAAAACAAAAAGAGAAATGGGGATAGAGAATCTCCCTGCCTCAAGCCCCTTGAAGGTTGAATAAAACCTTTGGGTTCTCCCTTCACCATAATAGAATATGTTACTATATAGATACATTGCATAATCATAGCTACCCAAGATTCCTGAAACCCCATTTTCAAAAGAATTTTCTCCAAGAACTTCCACTCCACCCTTTCGTAAGCCTTTCTCATGTCTAGTTTAAGAGCCATAAAACCTTCCTTTCCTGTGCATTGTGTTTTCATGTGATGTAAGGACTCAAAGGTAATCAAAATATTATCTGTGATCAATCTATCTACAGTGAAAGTACTCTGAGCTTCTTAAATTATGGAATTAAGGATAGGTTTTATTCTGTTAGCAATGACTTTACTAATGATCTTATAAAGAACATTAGATAAATTAATGGGTCAAAACTCCGAGCCATTTTCAGGATTATTCACTTTTGGAATCAGGGATATAAAAGTATGATTAATAGATTTGAGAAATGTACCAGAGGTCAAACAAGAAAGAATTGCTTCTGATACATCCAAACCAATGCTAGACCAAAAAGTCTAATAAAAGAAGGGAGGCATCCCGTCTGGACCTAGAGCCTTTAGAGGCGCCATTTGTTTGATTGTTGTATCTACCTCTTCCCAGGTGTAAGGCTTCATCAACTCCGCATTCATCTTTGAATTAACCACGGTTTTGACACACTCTAGAACTCTGTCCAACTCTTGGGTGTTGGTCGAAATAAATAATTTAGTGTAAAAATCCACAAAAAATATTCAACACTACACTCTCATAATACTGTCAAACTCTATCCCGGTCTCTAATCCCTTTGATAAAGTTCCTTCTTTTTCTCTGAGTTGCCACTCCATGAAAGTATTTCATATTCCAATCACCCTTGGCCACCCACTGTGCTCTAGACCATTGCCGCCACATCTGGTTCTCCTTCTCAAGCAAGACATTAAGTTCTCTACTTAGTTGTATGACATCCTCATAACTGCCTTCTTTCACTGCTGTTTCTTCTGCCTTCCATAGCAATTCTTTTTTCTTGTTGATCTGACTCTTGATGTTCCCAAAACTGTTCCTACTCCACAACTTCAACAATTTCTTACACTTCTTAAGTTTTTTTGGCCATTTTAAACATCGGGGTTCCTTCATGTTGGATTTGCCAAGCATTTAGCACCGTATCTCCACATCCACTATCTAACAACCACATCTCCTCGAGTCGAAAAGGTTTTCTAAACCAATGTTAGGATTCACCGTTTGGGTTGAGCGTCAAACTAATTGGGCGATGATATGATGAGTAATAGTGGAGGTGTCGAATTGTTGTCGTTGGAAATTTTGCCAACCAGTCATAGTTAGCCACTCCTCTATCCAAACGTTCCCATACTAAGTGTCCATGCCTTCTACTGCGCCACATAAACTATGGGCCTGTAAAACCTAAATCCACAAAACCACAATAATCTAAGGCATCACGAAAAGCATGCATTTGATTATGTGGCCTTATTCTCCCACCCCCCCCCCCCCCCCTTCTCCTCCATGTGTAGAAGCTCATTGAAATTGCCCATATAATACCAAGGCAAATGTCGCCCATGCAGCAACAAGGCAGATGCGGCTTTGCATGTAACATACAGAGCATACACCAAGCTTCTTCCCTCTCATTTGTATCAGATTCACCATAAAAACCCGTGCCACACCTCAGTTGAACCATCATTAACTACTACATCAATATGGTATTTCGAGAAACTATCCACCCACACCGAGATATCCAACTTCCATAATAGAGCCAATTCACCACCCTTGCTCTGCCTAGGAACAGTAAACAAACCCACGTATTTAACATTACATCGTATCTTTTCCAACTGTTTCTTCTCAGACCAATTCTCTGACAAAAAAATAATCAGGGGATCTTGTGCTCGAATAAGTTCTTCAAACTCTTCTTCTGCACGTAGGTTCTTAAGCCCACAGCAGTTCCAAGCTAGACAACTCATTGGTCTCGGCGGGGCTAAACCTCAGCCTCCACCATTATCTTAGAGCTTTTGACACTAGTAGATCGTTTCTTCATTGGGGCAGAGTTATCGCTATCCCCCTCTTCCTCTCTCCTCTTTCTTTTTTTTTTGAGTAGGCAAGTGCTGCTCTTCTCCAATTTCCTTATCCTGAACAAATCTTTTCCATCCTCGAGTCTTATATTGTATAACTTCTGGGCTGTGGCCTATTTTATGACTACCATTATCCTTTGAATTGGGGCCTAACTCACTTGTGGATCTTGAAGGCCCTACAATTTGGGCCTGTGTGGCTACTAGAGTGGGTCCATTTGTAATGGACAAGTTTGCTGGATTATCAAATTTTGAAATCTCCGAATCAATTACATTAAGAATCTCCTAAAAATCCGAGCTCCCTCCAAAATAACTCTCCTTAGCTTTTGAATCTCCTAAAATCACGAAAATTGATTCCATAGGTTCATCGCTTTCCAAAAACTCCACCACTACCCCCACCTTGCCGACCTGAGCTTTGTCGCTGATTTCTAATGTAGCAACTAGCGTCCCTTCCAACCTATGGTCCTTTGTATCCATCTCCTCTCCATCTTCCTCTGGATCATCGTGAGCCCTTTCGCAAAACTTATCGTCTTCCATCCCTTCCACCCTTACTACTAAGCATTTTTTCATATTCAAGTTTGGAGTGCACAACCATGCCCTAAACTGTTGATCTTCCTCTATCAAGGTACCTTTGCTTCGCACCTATAGCTCACAGTCCTTATCGCTATGCGAAAGCTGGCCACACCAATAGCAAATGTTTGGCAACCTTTCATATTTAAATCAAATCCATCCCACGTCACCATCTTCTCGATAGACTTTACAACCCCGACATAGTGGTTTCAACATATTCACTCAAACTCTAATTCTCATAAAATTGCTGCCGTCTTGATTACCCCACTCCTTTATCCCTTTCTAGACTTCCCCAATAACACTCCCAATCTCTACCGCTTCTTCTGGATTCATATCACCCACTGGTAAGTCATGGATTTGAACCTAAAAAGAAGTTCTATCAAAAGCAAGATCTCACATAGAAACATTTTTCTCTAGCCTTTGCATAAAAACAAGTGATAGGCCAAAAACGTAATTATCCCTTGTAATGAATTAATTGATTAATTAGCCAAGTTTATTAATTAATCAAATGAACATGCAAAGCATGTGGTAGCACAAAAAAATCACCAATAACTAAAGTATGCAGCGGAAAATAAATTGACACGGTGATTAGTTTACAAATGAGGAAAACCTACACGGCAAAAACCCCATCGGGTGATTTTAAGGTCACCACTCCCGAGAATCCACTATTATCATAACAAACGGTTACGAGTAAAGGAATCCCAGCACCTTATACCAATCTACAGTTAAACCCTTACCCCAATACCCAATTGGACTTGTTTTGTAGTGACGATCTCTCCTTTTAATGCACGGCTCCTAGTACGTGACTAACCAATTGCGCGGATCCTAGTATGTGACTTGATCACCAACTTGAGAAGGATGTTGGCTGCAACATTTTTCAGTTCATCACACGATGAAGATCGAGAAGTTCCTTGGTTACAAAACCCTATGGTGCACAAACACATCAGCTTCTTCACAAGAAAGATGAACTAAGGCAAATTCTGTCTCCAGTCACAATTTGCATGAACACTTTGCTCAACACTTTTGCACCTTGTGTCACCTTTGACGGCCCTTAAAATAATCCTTATATATGTCTAGGGTTATGAGAAAAGAAAGCTCAAACATATATTCACAGATTGGATGAAAAACAGTCCTGAAAAACTGAACTTTATAAACCTCGACAAATACCCTATCTGTCGAGCTGTTGTCGAGCCACGAGCTGGAACAGCTCTTCAAGGCTCGATAGATGCTAGTTGTCGAGTTTTAATGAATAGCACTTTTCACACTTGAATCTTGAATAGACTTGCATGGTTTTAACACTTGAACTTGAAACCTTTTTTTTTAAGTATTAAACATATCCTAGATCTACCCAAATACAAGTAAAGTGCGTTTTGTCAAAGGATTAGCCAATTATATAAAATAGTGACATATGTTCCTAACATGTGAAACACATATGTCTTAACAACAAGGTGCTTATCATAACTCCACAACTCTCCCAATAGAACCCTATCTGCGTCAGACCCCTCGGAGAACACAAATAGGACAACATGATTTCCCATATCTTTGACATCAAAACATTTCTTCGTTTGCCAAAGGGGTTTAAATGTCTGAGTAATGGCTTCCATATTCAGCACTCTACGTGTAAAGAATTTTGCAGCAATAACTTTGCCCCCAATCGTCTCTATTGCTCTAACATTATACTCGTTTCCCTCCTCCTTTGAAAGCGAGAGCTTTTCCCACATCACTAACAGGTTTTTTAAGAAGAGAACAAAATCTCAAAACACAAACCAGAGAAAACTCTCACTTGTTGTTGTACAACAAAGGGAACTAAACTGGCCTAAACCCATAGTTAGGCACGGCTTTCTACTGAAGCGGCTAGGGTTTGGAGTGGCTTCCTCCTTGCATCAGAGAAACTCCTAAGATTCGGGGTGCATTAATGGTTAGGTATTAAACATATCACAATTAAGAAATAATGCTTAAATTATTATTTTTCCCCTTTTCAGCACTATATATATATATATATATATAGAGAGAGAGAGAGAGAGAGAGAGAGAGAGAGAGAGAGAGAGAGAGAGAGAGAGAGAGAGAGAGAGAGAGAGAGAGAGAGAGTAAAAAATTAATATATTTAATGCGTGGCAATAAACATGGCAAAAAGCGCTATCAAATTTAATCCGCCTCTTTTTACTTTTTATTTATTTATTTGGGTTTATAAGTTATAAGTTATAACCATGATTTTTACTTTTCAATCCTCTAAACTTGCCTTTGCTTTTCAATGTATCATATGAAATTAAATACTTAAATAAAAACTTAAAATACTGTTTTCAAAACAACATTTTACTTGAAATTATATTGAAAGTGTTTTTTCTTTTAAAAAAAATTTAAATATTGAAATCATGGTATCAACATACTATTTAAAAATAAAAATAAAACCATAGACAATATCTCCAAACAACTTTAGAAAAATGTTAATTTAAATAAGGACAAAATTTAGGTACAGTATAAGTTCTCCTTTTAAGATTCAGCCATATAACTACTTAACTAAAAAATACACTTTCATTCCATGTGAAAAAATTCACATGGTAGAATCTTAAGAGAGGAATCTAAGGAACAGCACCTAAGTACTGTACCTAAGTCTTGCCCTTTAAATAATTAATATTAAAAATATATATTTTTAAATTTTGCCCATACTCCTTCCTCCATCGTCAAGAATCAAGATGCAGCTATATATTTAAAGTCGAGTAGGTGTGCAGTGTGGTCCGGCCTCCAATTCCAATAATGATGAATAGGGTATATCCTTCACCAAATAAAAAAGAATAGGGTATATCCTTTCAACATTTAAGGGACATAATCTGCCAATTCGGGCCTGCTAAATGACTCAAGAGTGTTCAGTATCAAATATCTTTATGAGGGATTAAAGGGACACCATTGGTATATAATAAGCATGATCCATTATTAGAAGAACATTTCCTAAAGGCTAAAGTTGCTGGTAATTTGCCTCCCACCATGTGACTATGTCCTCTTCTTTCCCAAAAAGTATACAAATAGGAATAATACTTTTTTTTTTTTTAAGAAAAAAATTATTAGGGCCTGTTAATTTTAATTATTTCTTTCATGATCTTTGTGATAGGGGAACATGTTTGATGTTGTATTGGATTCAAGGTTCAGCACAAAAGAAAAAACAAATTTGGGCCCGTTAATGTTAGTTATTTCCATCATTTCTCTCTTTGAGATTGGGGAACATGTTAGATTAGATATTCTATTGGGTTTATGATTCAGAAGTTGATTTTATATAATACTAATTTTTTAAGTCTCACTTCTAACGGCCATCTCTCTCTCTCTCTCTTTCGGAAAGTAAATAATGAAAACTATCAACAACTTTTGGTACTAACAACTTAATTATACTAACAAAATTCGAATATTTTAATTACAACTCTCATTCGCGAGTGGCTCAACTGACTTGAGATTGAATCGACCTCTCAATCTAAAACTCACATTCCAATCACAATTTGCATGAGTTTTCTTACGCTACAGAGGACCCAGGGGCCAGCACAATGGCTTTAGGCATGCCTTTCATTCCTCTTTATGGGTATTTATTCCTCCCTTCGCCTCCTTTAACGCATAAATTCTTATTAATAGTTTATATATATACCTTCCTCATTTCACTTCCCACACACATTTTGTCCCTCTCTCTCTCTCTCTCTCTCTCACACACACACACACACGTACACACAGACACACACTTCTATAGCTTAAAGATGAGTTGCTGTGAGTCTTGCAAACCAAAAACCAAAATTTTGGCTGTAATATTTGACTTGGATGGGACCATTTTGGACACAGGTCTGTAACTACAATTTCATGTTAAAAACCACACCTCTTTCATTTCTCTCAAATAACGGGTTTCTCTGATATATCTCTCTCTCTCTCTCTGTCGTTTGTTATTTGTATGTATAGAGAGACTTACAAAGGGATTGTTGAAAGAATACTTAGCAAAATATGGGAAAGAAGTGGACATGGAAAGGGAAGAAAAGAAGCGAATGGGAATGACACAAAAGGAGTCAGCTGCTGCAATTGTTAAGGACTATGCCCTCCCATTGACACCTGATCAATATATCAAAGAAATCACTCCCATGTATCGCAAAAAGTAAGCCTCTTTTTTTCTTTTTTTTGAGATTATTATTATTATTTATTATATATCAATCACAAAAGAATATAGCAGCCCGGAAAATCGAAAAAGTGAAAAATGTTAATTATATTCCTACCCAATTTTTTTTCCCTAGTAATTGATGAGTTATTAAGTTATAAATTATATATGTACGGTTAATAGCCTTTAAACCAAGAACCTCATAGTTCATCCGCTCTATTTTTAAGGATAGAGTTTGACTCTAAACATATTTGAAGCTCAATGCTCCAACCACCAATAAAAAGATGAAATTTATTTGTCATGTGCAATGCACATGACTTATTTACCCAACTTGCGCATGACTTAACACATTATCTTCCCATTAGTGGTCGGAGGCTTTAAACATGTTTTGAGAAAACCTTTGCTTATTCTAAAATCATTTTTATCTATTGTTTTCTTTATCCTTAACACTGTGATGTAAGATAAGTTTCTTTTAATATGTGTGGTTGATGTAATTTTTTTTTTTTAACGTGTGAAATATGCTTAGATATATAGGAATTATTTTTTTCACTTAGCTATCATAAATTATACTAGGAACGAAGCTACTCTTTGACCAAGGGGGGCCATGGCCCCCCCTAGATTTTGGGGAAAAAAAATTTCTATAGGTATAGGTATATTTAACGTTAATGTTCAATTAGCCCAAAAAAAATTAATCTCGAAGCTATGTTATGACTAGGGCCCTCACAACACCCCATATATATGTTGTTTGCTATCTCATATGAGAAAATAAACTCAGAGATGAAGATGAGAGAAAGAAATTTCTCATTAAATGAGTAACTGCTCTACTATATATACAAGGAACAGAGCACTTGGATGAAACAAAATAAAAAGCAATTAAAAACAAGCTTTTTAATTTTAACACAAATAAAGTTCTGGTACTGCACTTTTTGGATTCTCAATATCAAAATTAGCCTAAATTCTCTCTCTTAATGACCAAAATATTGCAATTTTTTATTATAATTTTTTTTTTAAAGTCCAAACTTTGCCCCCCAAACATTCGGCTCTGGCTCCGTCCCTGAATTATACCTATACAATTAATGGAATTTGAACCAAGAATCTAACACTTCATCCACTCTATTCTTAAGTCTTTTTCATCTGTCTTTTTCCATAACACTGTTGTAAGATAAGCTTTTTTTCATCAGTGTGGTTGATAACTTAACATACTATTTTTTTATTTCACGCGTGAAATATGCTATCATAATCATCCAAGTATATATCTCATCTCTTTCTCAAAAAAGAAGTACATATCCCATCTACTAAAACACAACGGCTCTGAGAGGAAATATAGTCTTGCAACATTTATTATTTATATACTTTATTCATTGATTCTGTTTAGGATCTCATATTTTCCTCAATCTTCATTAGTGCTTTTACTAGTATTTTATAGTCTTAACCATCCATATTTGTTATCATGGGTTTTATAGTCTCCCTTGTTTGTATCTTTGTTTCTAAAATAAAATAAAAAACAAAACAAAAACCATCCTTATTTGTTCTTTGAAAGAAAATTCCATGAACCTTTTTCTATGTGGATGAGTGCATGTCATGATAATATTACCACACAAACATGATTAGTGTCATGCATACTCTTTGGAACTGAAAACTAATACAACATAATTTTGCTTAATAGGGATAAATGTAATGTTACAGCTACAAACTATTTTACAACATTTTTACACAATGTTGATATGACCAATTTTTATTGGTTTTCATCTAGACCCACCACTAATATCACTTTTTTATTTACTTATAATCACTCACCACATCAACAATTTATAAAAAAATTCATAAAATAGTTTGTATCTCTAACATTATTCACGAAAGAAAGAAAGTAAACTATCCATAATAAATAACTTTAAATAAGGGAATAAAATCCAATAACATTAAGTCCTAAAAATCAAATAAAATAAAACATCAACTAGCAATAATTTTCATCATCCAACCGTGATGGAAATTTAAATTCAAGTTGTAGTAGCTTGATTATGGTGTTCCAAGTACAATCTGAGTTTGGTCTTCCTCTCCAACGAACTAAGAAAAGTGTTGAATTCCTTTGTCCCTAATGAAAACAAATTTGCTCATCCAAAATAACACCAATATATTCTTTACGTGCTGGTGAATAAGCTCAGATTTATAGGGCCATCATCTCATCTATGATGAGTATTGTTGGTTCTTGCAAGCTCAGATTTTTTGGCCCATTCATAGCTTCGAACTCTAGCATATGCTTGGGCTAAGGTGGTGAACTGACTTAGAATAAGCTCCCTCTTGAGCTCCCTATTAAGGCCATTCCTAAACCTACTCAAGATCATTCTCTCATCTTCAACTACATCGCATATCAACATGTATTCATCAAATTGGCCCATGTACTCAGTAACAGGTCTATTCCCTTGTGTTAGACTGTTCCACTCATCCAAAAGCATAGCTTTATACCAACCTGGTAGATATTCCTCTCTGAGTTTTTCCTTCATTTCTACCCAATCGGTTATGGGAGGTTGGTTTCTATTAGCTCTTAGTTGTTGGGTACACCTCCAGAAAGTTTGAGCTCTACCAATGAGTTTCATTGTGGCAAACATGACCTTTCTTTTGTTGTTTGGAAAGTTGTACCAATCAAAAATGTTGTCCATAGTAAATAACCAAGTAACGAGGTCCTTTGGGTCTTGGCCATCAAATGTGGGTGCTTCAATATTAATATGTGCAAGTATTCTTTCATCTAGGTCTCTAGATTCCCTAGGGTCGACAACATCATGGTTCTGATGATGATGGCCTTGGTTCCTATTATTATTCAAATTGCCTTTGTTTAAATCAAATCCGGCAAAATGTTCCATCACAGATTATTGGGATCCAAAATTGGGCTTTGTAAATCTGACCAAACCAAGCACGTAGAGAAAAATATTGATGGAATATTTTCAATGGCAAATTGAGACCAATAGATCTGACCTGGGCTGGCCCAGGTCTTAAATAATTTAGTTGAGGAATAATAAAAAAAATAAAATAATAATACAGTCGTACGAATTAGAAATTTAGGATTAGAATTAGAATCAGAACAAGGAAAAGGACCAAGTGGACTCACCAGAACTGACCAGACCAGATCCTTCTTGGTGGCTTGAAGATTGAACAGTTGATGGAAAGTGCGATTTGGTGGGTTTTGTTGTGATGGGTGGAATAATTAATATTGTATTTCCGTGAAGGCGATTCAATGAGAGTATTTTCTTTGACTCAAGAATGTTAAATAGGGCGAAGTCCAATGTTCTTCTATACGAATAGGGAGAAGAAATAGTACTAATTTCGTGACCTATAAGGAAACGAATCCTATTTAAATTTCATCAAACACGGAAACAAAATCAATCTAGCCTCATGCATTTGAATTTTGAAAAGAAAAAAAAAAAAACGAAAACAACTATTGAAAAGCAAAATTTGAATTTTGTAAAGTACTATGCCTATAATATTACCACATAGCTATGTGGTAAATTTTTTTTTTTTTAATTTTAACCCACCACTAAAATTATTTTTTGCTTAGTAGTAACAATTTTTAACAATTTTTCACTTAAAATTTGTTGTAAAAATGTCATATACATAACATTTCTCTTAAGATTATTTTCTTTTTAGAAAGGTATAAATGTAATATGTTTAAGAGTGAATTGTGATTGTTTATAATCAAATTTTGATTAGATAATCCCATCAAAAAAAAAAAAAAAAAAAATTGATTAGATAGACAATCCAAAAAAAAAAAAAATTAGATAGAGAAAGGGGTTCAAATTATGGTTTTCATCTTCATCCTAAACGAGAGTCGGCAGTAACAGGATGATCATCTACTAAAGTGGATGATATCAATCTCAATTCTATGTATATATTTTTTTGAGGGAAATCTTAATTCTATATTGAGATAATCCTAAAAATCACATCTTTAAAAAATTTAATATCAATTGTTATTATTTAGTCACATAAAAAATATATATATATATTATTATTTGGCACGTGATCCGAAATCTGCATCTGTGTCTAAGGTACACCAAACCAGAAACGATTAGCATTCTTCCAACCCAGAACAGGCCCTTTTTGGCACTCTCAAAAGTCAAAACCCTGACCAGGCCCTTTCTACAAACAGAATATTATAGTATTTTTTACCAGCCTAGGTGCTAGAATGTAGAAACAATAAATTATGGCAACAAATGAACATTTCTTGTTTGGCCATTCAATAAATTATGCCATTACAAAATTAACTAAGTCATGAATGGAAGGTTTCAACGATTTAAAATGGTCCATTTTAATATGATGAAGTTTCAGAGTTTACTGAAGAAAGAGTTACTGATTTTGCTAATTGGCATGAGATGAGAGTGGATGAGAGACATAATTTTTATTACAACAGTCTACCGCCAAAACTTTGTTGAGCCATTAGCTGATTTGCTTTGGATTTTAATGATTTTCTTCAGAAGAAATCTTCCATTGTGTTCATTGTTTCTTGACATAAAAGTTTTGGTTAATGAAGCTAGACTAGTTTAGTTATAAATAACTAATTTAAGTACTACACCAGTATATGGCAAGATTATTCTTAGAGAACTTCAATTGCTTCCAAAACTCTCACATCTTAGCATGCAATGAAATGCTTTCGCATGCTTGAAACTGCTCTGAAGCAACACAGAGAACTTTGTTCACCCTTAAATGCTTCAACTTTTTAATGTCGGTATGGAAATAAGCTTTCTTGTACTGAACATACTTGTATTTACATCTCTGCAGCGTTTGTGTAGTCTTCTAACTCGTTAATTGTATACCTTAAGGTGGCTGCAAGCGAAACCACTTCCTGGGGCTAATCGGCTTATGAAACATCTCCATAAACATGGAGTGCCATTTGCTCTTGCTTCAAACTCTTTAAGAGAGTACATAGATGCAAAGATATCTCTCCAAAAAGGTTGTCTTTCTTGACTTTCCTGGATATTAGTTTCAATCAAGCCTTTCTTTAATCTCTGATTCGTGTTCTACCAATTCGCTTTATTATATTGTCAGTAGAAAAATAAATAGCCAACCTGACATTGAAATTATTGTTGTCACCAAATGATTTATCATTGCTCATAATACTTGCCGAAGTTGTTTAACAGATTTAGAGTAATTTGATCTGTATAAACATAATGGACATTTCTTGTAGAGATCTTCTTGAAGTTCCCCCTTACGCGTAGATAAAATGAGCTGCTGTGAAAATTGATAAACATGGATTTGAAAGGTCTCTCTTTGTTGTGTGTGGATCATAGTAAGTCATGAATGTTGTTCCAACTGGTGCTTTTCATTACAGTGAAGTACCGAAGTTTACAAAATATTTTGTATATTTACAATGTGTCCGACTGTGACAATTTGGGGATACAAAAAGATTACATACTCCTGATTGAGTTTCACCATCATCATAGGTTCCCTTTACATTTTCTGAATCAGCAATTGTTGCACAAACGCAGAAGTGCAGGAATAGAACTCTAGTAGTTGTTCTTAACTTCTTAAGCAGAGGTTGTAAGTGTTCTATCAATTTTTTGTGCTAGATTTCTTCTGGTTGAATGAAAAATTTATCAAATATACCAATCACTGAGAAGCAATTTACATAAATTACTGCTTTCATGGAACGATGGAAATCTTTTTATTTCAATTACTTTCCTTAAAGTTTAGTAATCTGGGGTGAAAGGATGTTATATTGCATTTATTTGTTAATATAGGTCACTGAACCCTACCAAATCAAACAACCAAATGAAATAATAGTTGTTTAATGTAGGGTATAAAAATCTCAGGCTAGTAGTCACTCGGTCCATAGTATTGCTTGATTTCATTAACAAGAATTTTTTCCTGCTTTGACATTTCCATCCTCTTATATTTTGTGCATGCCTGAATTAGTTGAATTATGTAATTTCATTCAAGCACTT
The DNA here is from genome assembly GCA_028535165.1 of Quercus tomentella. NCBI lineage: Eukaryota > Viridiplantae > Streptophyta > Magnoliopsida > Fagales > Fagaceae > Quercus > Quercus tomentella. The sequence continues at coordinate 40,767,322 of JAPQVY010000100.1, read as the reverse complement.
GCTTTTTTCTGCATAACTATCTCATATCTTGGTGGCTAATTGCATGTAATGCTAATCTTGGATACTAGAGGCCAAGTCCATGGTGAAGGTTCTGAATTGAGTCTAGCATCTACAATGGCTGTGGTTTGAAATAGGATAACAAAACATCATTGAGTTATTGTAAATTTACCTATAGAACATATTATAGTTAGCCAACATTCTAGCATGCACTAAAAACCAAAGTGAGGACATGTCCAAAGTATGTAATCGTAATGTTAATCTTGGATCAGAGTTCTATTGGCAAACAACTTCTTTTTGGATTATTCTTTCTTTTTCTGTTTTGTGTTTGTGTGTGTATGTTCTTTGAACAAGTGTATTATCCATTAGAGTTGCAGGACATAGCTTTCTCCGTTGTTTGTATTTCCTCTTTGTTCTCTTTTGTTGCATAGCAATTAATCTCTTAATAGATGATTGGTTTTTCACTGCACTATTTCCGCATCAATTTATTCTTTTTCATCTAAATTATTTGTTTAGGTTGGAAGGAGTACTTTTCAGTGATTCTTGGAAGTGACCAGGTCAAATCGGGAAAGCCCTCTCCAGATCTGTAAGGTTTTTTACATTATTTCAGAGCAAAATTAAGGCTGCATTGAATTTATATGGAAATGGAATCTTCCATGCATAGAACCATTCTAGAAGGTGGTTCTGTCACCATGAGTAAAAGTTTAAAAAAATAATTAGAATTTTTTTTTTTTTGGCTAAATTCTGAGATAATTCTCAACATGTGAGAGAAAATTTTGTCAAATCCAAAGAAACTCATGTATGAGAATGGAACCATTTCCACCGGATATCCAACTACCTCTGTTTTTTCTTTTCTTTTTCATGAAGAAATTTCACTTTTGATCGTCATTTTATTTTTTCGCTATAATCATATGATTCCCAAATTGTTAACAGATTTGAAGGGGCTGCAAAGAGAATGGGTGTAACTGCAGCTCACAGCCTGGTGATTGAAGACTCTTTGTAAGTTAAACTAGCAATTATCTATATATAATTCAAAACAAAAATGCGGCTAAGCCTCTCTAATGAAATCACTTATTATCTGTGCCAAACTTCTGTGGAGTTTTGATTGAATAGCACTTTTTCCCCTCTCCTGTGCATGTTCAGAATAATTCTGACTTCTGATTATTGCTAGAAATTTGCAATCAAAATTTATGAAAAACTTGTGATAATGTCTGAATTTAAGAGCCTTACTGCAACTGTCAGTAGAATATATATTTGTTACGTAAGCTTTTCAGTGAAAGACTAAACCAGCATACCCAACATTCTTCAGTATACAAATTACTATTATGTCTAATGGCTCGTGAATGCCAGCATAGTGATTTGTGATGGATTATCTGGATGATGTATGTTCTACAAAATATATTTCTGATCTGTATACATCAATAACTGCATGGCAATATTGAGTTGATCATTTGGTTTTTCTAATAAATCTAATGGTAACTCTCTTCAAAGAATTATTTTCATAATTATTAAAATTGAATACATTGGTGAAAGGTTGTAAAAGTCGTACCCTATGCACCAAGCTCTCACTTCTATGAGGTTTGGGAGAGGTAATTAGTTGGGAGCCTTACTCCCAAATTAGGGAATTAGTCTCTCTAGAATGTGGGGTAAAACTAGTTATCACTTACCTCCAAATTTTGTAGAAGCAATATCCTTATGCATGAAGTACAACTTTTTAGCATTAATATAAACTAACAGTTGTAGAGGATGACAGTCCCAACTGTGGGAGGGGGTTTTATCCCTTAAGGAAAACAATGGAAGCAATAAATAATGCTTAAGAGTATGCAAAAAAAACCCATGCTATTTATGCCATCATGGTCAGACATTCTAGGATTAGCTCTTCCAAGTATTGATGTTCAAAGGTTTCACAATAAACTGATTTCATATCTCCAAGTGAATTGCTTTCTGAAACATAGTCACTGTTAGGAATATTTTGTCTGTAAATTTTTGGTGAGCACATATCGACTTGGTGAGGCATTATTATGACTTAATTTGACAAGCTGAATTGAATTTTAGTGTTACTCACAAAGCCATGAACGCTCACTTACCATTTTGGAGGAATGACCATTATAAGGCTTTGAACTGTTACTAGCTTGCAGAACAAGTTAAATTAGTAAAGGAAGAAAATGAGGAAACACTGCAATGATTCTGTTAAGGCTCTTGAAAACATATTCAAGCAGTCAATTATTCTATTGAGGTGGTTTTCGAAACACTATCATCACAAAATCACTGTAACTAGCATGAGATGTACATTAACAATAAAATTTTGCTGGTTTCTTGTTAGACACACTAGTTGCATCATAATTTTTCATGGAGCATATGCTGACAAATTTATCATGTCTTTGTTTACCAAGAAAAAAAAGGAGGAATTATAAAGTTTTTTGCAGCTGCCACATTTTTTTTTCTTTTTCTTTTTCCCTACTATATTAATTGTTACTGTGGTTATTATATTTGTTACACACAAAATCAATATTGATCAATACATTTCTATAGGGTTGGTGTTCAAGCAGCTAATGCAGCAAAAATGAAGGTAGTTGCTGTTCCATCCCATAGTGAAACTGATTGTTATGCCCTAGCAGATTCTGTGCTTCATTCGCTTCTCGAATTTCAACCCGAGCAATGGGGTCTTCCACCATTTGACTACTGTAAATATTTCACCTTATTTAAATTTATAGCCCTACGCACTTCATTTCCCTATTGAATGATTTGGTTTAAATAATGGTTTCAGGGGTAGATAATGCATTACCTATTGAACCAATTCATGTGAGCATTGTATCTGTCAACGGCTCTGTGTGTGAAGTCATAGGTTTGTTAAATTTAACTTCTTCACCTTAATATTATTTGAATAGCAGTTTGATAAGTATCATAGACAACTTACTTTCAACTCTGGGTTTTACTTTATGTCTCAAGTTCCATACATAATTTTCTACTTCATTGAACAGATCAGAGGCCAATCTGACCTTTTAATTGTCAAATATCCCATAACCAAAGTCACTGCTTTTTCCCCTATGGTTGGGAATTAAGAAACCTGAGGATTAAAAACAAGATTTAACATATTTTTCATCATTTTTCTTGTTTGACTATGAGATTCATTAATTTGCAGGCTCCTATGGTTTTCTGGTTTTGATATTGTAATAGTATGTATTCTGTCTTCTTAATAACATTGAAACATATATCCAGAGAATGGAGTATCTGCTCTTCCAGACCAAATTTTTGGAGTTTACTTTGGTTGGGCCAAAGTTGATCCGCATAAAAGGTTCAAAGTTGTGGTTAGCATTGGATGGGATCAGTGTTCCTGTATTTCTAAGAGAAAATTTGTGAGTACTCAACTCTTGGCCATTCGATTAGCTTTTGCTTTCATGTCCTTGTATGTGGACAGAATTTGAAATGGGTCTATATTATTATTAAAAAATTCAATGTAAGTTTTTTTTTTTCTTGGCACTTTTAGAATAAGCCCTTTCCATTATTGAGTTTAAAGTTGTGGTTAAGCTATTAGCTATGTCTTACTTTCATGTGATCTAGTTGGGGTCAACATCCTGAGTTTGAATCCTCGAGAGCATGAAGTTGGTTTCAAGATGTCTATTGGCTGTTACTACTGAGACATCGGTGAAGATGATTTTAAGCTTTTGTAGCTGAACTCACCTGATTAACTGCCTGTAATCCCCCATTCCTGTTTAGACTCCCACAGGCTTTGGTAATTCACTAGGCAGGTATTGTTATTGTCATGTCTAGGCTTGGTCTTCAACATATTGATCACTCCCTAGGGAAAAAAATGTATTGTCATCAATTCCCATGGATAACTAATTCTCATTTGGTTTCTCAGATGTCCCATGTGTGTCATACTGACATCACCAACAATGGTGAGCAATTTGATGATGGTCTCACTGTACTCTTAGAGTTGGGTGTAATACCCTTCAAATGAAGAAGTAGAATGAATATTAAGTAACAACTAACAAGTTGAAGTTGGTTGATGAGCCCAATAAATCATCACACTATAGTTTTCTGGACTGACCCTCCAATTAGAGTGTAGTGTAACTAGTTGTGGAGAAAAAAAAATGTATAGTGAATAATTTTTTGGGCTGACCCTCAAATTATATAATTTATATTTAAAGAAAGAAATATAATCAAATGGGATGACTATTTTTTCTGATTATCTGGTTTTTCTTTACTTGAAAATAGGTTGGTCTTGAGGGCCCTTCAGCAATGATTCTACTAACTTTTATGTGATCTTAAATTTTTTTCTAAAAATGCACCCAGGTTGCTTATTGTAAGTCAACACAAAATTAACCATGTAGGTTTTGGTTCTCTTTTTGCAGCATATTTGCATAATTGATGGAAACATTGACTGCATATCTGGCCAGCAGACCCAGCTCACACTTGTTGGCTACATCCGTGGATTGAACAGCAAGGTAAAAAATTAATGACATAGTCAGGAACAAAAATTCAAACCAACTTATAAAAAATTCAAATAAAGCATAATATTTCTTTTATGTACCAGTTTGTCTGGGAGGCTTCTAGGTGTTATTCGCTCTAAAACCTTTAGAATGAAACAATGAGCACATCATACTTATGTGAACTGATAAAAAGCTCCGCAACCCATGAGATCTCATATATTGAGGCTGAAGAGACATTGTTACAATAGAATTTAAGTTGTTTGCTTGCTTGTACTTTGATCCTCTTATACCTGAAGATATGCAATTATGTACAGGATATTACATCAATGACTGTGGAAGTACTAGAAGAATATAAGTCCGTTGCAAATGCTTCAATGGATCTACCTATGTTCGTCCACCATTCCTGTGAACCTCTCCTTTCGGAAGCTTGTGCTCTGGAGGACTAATTTGGCTCTGATGAGAAAGAATAATGTTGTAACCTATAATTCCTTGGATAGTACTTCAACAATTTCACACCAATAGAAATGGTGAACTAAAAATAATTTTTTATCTTTTTGTTGACAATTTAGGGAACACAATCCCTTGCACGAACACACATTATATGCACTTCTATATCAATCAATTCTTAATCACAGAAAAATCCCTCTTTTCCCAAAGAAAATGTTGCAATATTTGCCTTTTCAATTCAAACCATTTGTTACCGTCCCATGTAGCTGTTGAAATATTCCCCCACCCCCTCTCTTCTTTTAGTAAAGAATAATCAACTTACATAATAACAAAGAAAAGTGAAATTGATTCAACTCAACAAATTGTTATCAATATCTTGGATAGGAATGTTTATACATTGATCTTGAGAGAATTTATCATATGCCACTGGTACTTGTAACTTTAGAGTGGAGAAGTTCTGATAGACTGCCTTATTCTAGTACCACACCTGTATTCCTGCCCTGGGTACTACGTTTATTTATTATTGTGAGCTTTATGCCTGATGTTGCATAACCTACATGCTTCTGGTGTAGTTACCCTTGATAATCTCTAAGTAGACTGGAAGTAAGAGTCTACGTATAGCAATTGTATAACTTTCCTAGTAGATGCTGATGCCTGTGTTATGTTATGTAAGTACCTTGATATTTGGATAGATATCTTGTTACTTAGCTTTGCAGGGTGTAATACCCTGAATTGTCTAAAGTTGTGCCAGATTTAGATTGTGAAGGTGTTGTATAGACACTGTTGAATATTCCCACATTGAATGTGTGTTAGATATAAATTGTTAGGATATATGTGAATCGTGTTAGGAACATATGTCATCTAGAATTGGCTAATCCTTTAACGAAATGCATTTTACTTGTAATTGGGTAGATCTAGGACGTGTTTAATACTTCAAGGAACAAGGTTTCAAGTTCTAGTGTTAAAACCATGCAAATCTGTCCAAGAAACAAGTGAAGAAGTGCTGGATTTTAAAACTCGACAGCTAGTATCTATCGAGATTTAAAAGGCTATTTAAGCCTGATGCTCAACAGCTACTCGATAGATAGGGTATCTGTCGAGGTTTATGAAAATCAGGTTTTCAGACTTGATTTCACTCCAATCCGTGAATAGATGTTTGGGTTTTCTTTTCTCACAACCCTAAACATATATAAGGATTATTTTAAGAGTTGTCACAGCGGATGCAACTCAATGAAAAAGTTTTTCACATGCATATTGTGAACCAGAGACATATGCCCTAGTTCATCTTTCTATTCAAGAAGTTGCTGTGTTTGTACACCGTAGAATTTTGTAACCAAGGAGATTCGTAATCTTCATTATGTTGATGAACTGAAGAACTTTGCAGCTAACATCTTTCTCATGTTGGTGAGTAAGCCGCGTATTGAGATCTGCGCATCAAATTGGTTAGTCACGTATTGAAAGCCGTGCATTGAAAGGAGAGTTTGTCACTCATAACAAGTCCAATGGAGTATTGGGGTAAGGTTTCAACTGTAGTTTGGTATAAGGTACCGAGATTCTTTTACTTGTAACCGCTTGTTGTGATAATAGTAAATCATCGGGAGTGGTGACTTTAAAATCACCCAGTGAGGTTTTTGCTGTGTAAGTTTTCCCCATTCGTAAACAAATTATCGTGTCAATTTATTTTCCACTGCATTTTAACTTAGTTGGTGATTTATTTGTGCTACCACGCTTATTGCATGCTAATTGAATTAATTAATTAACTTGGCTAATTAATTGGTTAATTCATTATAAGGGGTCAATACATTCTTGGCCTATCATAAATGATTTACGAAAAATACTAATAATTTGAGATGGAGCACAATTATGGTCCGAGCTTTCCTTATGTCATGAGAATAGCTCATATGATTTTAAAACAATTAAAAAAGTTTGTATTAATAGTCCTTTTTTTTTTGGGATAATTCGATTGTTAGAGGAGAGGGATTTTAACCCTGAACTTCTTCGTTAGAAATAATGAGGGGTATCAACTTAACTACAAGGCCCTTGGTGGATTGATACCAATTAAGTTCGATAAAGTTACTGGAAAGGTTATGAATTTATAGTCCCTTATAACAACAAAACTAGATTAAGCTAGATCAACCAACCTACCACGCCTAGCATAAAGCAAAACTAGCTCAATCTCTCATGAGTTTCATTGCCCAAAGTTCAAGTTCTGCTAATACCCACTATTTCAAACAAGCTCTTCTTGATTTCTAAAGGATTTCTTTACAAAACTTGAGTACTGTTACAAAAAGCAAGGCTAGTTAAGAAGCCATCTACATTAACTTACCCAACCAAACTTTCTATTTCATTTAATTTCCATATTAAAACCTTTGTTACTTACATTCAAAAGGTAACTAAGTATTATGATCATTTGTTAAGAGTCTTGCAACTTAATTGACATCCCATCATACACAAAGTGTTTGGGAGTTTATAGGAAAAAAAGTTCAAACTGCGGCGTTAACAGCATATTGTAACTATTATAAATATCCAAAAAAATAAAGAAAGTATTACGATCATTTGAGTAGCATAAATGAAATTCTATTTTTCTTTGTCTTCATTTAATGTCCATCTTCTCTCATTAATGCGAATTATTACTCATATTCATCCCTCTCTCTCTCTCTCTCTCTCTCTCTCATTTGAGTAGCATGAGATTCCCCTTTTCTTCATTTTCCTATGTAACGTCTATCCTTTCTCATTAATGCGAATTATTATTCATATTCAACTCTCTCTCTCTCTCTCTCTCTCTCTCTCTCTCTGAGCAAAACGAAGAATGCATCAGTAATCATCGTTGCTTCCCTTGCTAATGTGAGCAATGAACTCAACCAGAACCTTCTCTCTCTCTCTCTCATTTAAGCAGCACAAATGTAATTTCCTTTTTCTTCATCTCCCCATGTAACGTCTATCCTCTCTCATTAATGCGAATTATTACTTATATTCAACTCTCTTCCTCCGTTCTCTCTTTCACTCAATTAGCAAAACAATGAGTGCATTAGTAATCGTCATTGCTTCTATTGCTGATGTGAGCAGTGAACTCATCCCTATACATGAACCCACCAATCATAGTTCAATGCGTGACAAGACAATAGAAATGATTCCACACACACTCTCTCTCTCAAATGGGTACTTGTCATTGCTTTCCTTGTTAATGTGAGCATGCATAGGTAATTGCCATTGCTTTCCTTGCTAATGTGAATTGTGAACTCAACCCCCAGGCATAAACTTGCCAATTAGAGTTCTGACACGTGACAAGACAACAAAAAGAACCCACAAGAAATTATGTGGACAAGTAAGATTACATGAACTATTAGGTGGGCTTTTAAAAAGTTCTAAAAGCTTTAGTGGTGTAATCACATGATTTAAGAAATTTATCATCGACCCATGTGGAAAGATATGTGCCTATGTAATTGAAAGTTTGGAGCATTTGGGAAAAAAATTATGCGAATGATTGAGTTCATCTAAGGCATTAACACCACCCCCCCCCCCCAAAAAAAAAAAAGAGTTTATCGAAGGCACTGCTCCTAAAAACCAAGGGGTGTCTTTTAAGTCTTTTAAGTCTTGACTTTTGAGATGGGGTTTGAAAGCTCCTGAAAATAAAATAAAGGGGAGTCCTTTACTTCTTGACTTTTGAGTTCAAAACAACTCTTGACCTCCTGACATAGGGTTTGAAAGGTAGAAGATTATTGCATTGGAGTTGCCCAATATTAACACACACACACACACAAAAAAAAAAAAAACCAAGATTATCGATAATGCAGGGGATTGAACCTAATTTCTTCTAGTGTACATCATGCTCCATACCAATGAGCTCACCATCCCATGCATCTTAATTAGCTTCTTCTTTTTTTTTTTTTTTTTTTTTTTAAGAAGAATTAGAAAATTCATTTGCTTAAATGAGTCAAATTATTTAAGTCTAGGATTTACCACATAAATTGCGAGTTCAAGCTCAAGCTTGAAAACAATGAAAAGATAAGTTACTTCAACTGTATATATATTTATGTTCTTCAATATTATACATTTTTTTAATATATATATATATATATATATTTTGAAAACCAAAATAGTGCCCTATTTGGATCTTCTACAGGTTTATGGCTTGATTCAAATTGGAAAATTCAAACTTTTTAATTTTTTATTGAAAAATAATCATTGATCACATTTTTAATGGTAAATTATGGGCTTGAAAGCTTGAAAATTTTCAAAGCTTACTAAAATCAAATACGTATTTTCTGATCTTTTTACAACATTTTAAAAAAAAGTCAAGCAGTTGGAGCTGGAGGGTTTGGTGGATAAAATGTTACAAATGACATCCTATAATATAGATTAAAAAGTTCTAATAAAGATTCTAACTTTCAATAAATAAATAAAAGTTCTACATAAAGAAGCAAATAGGGTAAAGTAGGCTGATTGGTCAGTGAGAAACATTAGGTACCCAGCAAAGTAAAACACACACTCCCCACCCCCCATAAAAAAGAAAAAAAGAAAAAACAAATAATTGCCCATTTGGCCATGACTCACGAGAAAGAAAGAAAAGAAGAAGAAGAATCAAAATAAAAATAAATACGAACCACTATATAAGAAGACTTAGCTTAGCTTGCCTTTAAAAACTTTTAGATCCTTCCCCATATAATTCTCTCTCTCTCTCTTTCTTCCTTTCTGCGTTTCTCTTTCTTCACCTGCAAACTTCAATCTCTCTCTCTTCCGCAAATCTTCGAAGAATCAATGGCGAACAGTAATCTTCCTCGGCGAATTATCAAGGTTCTCTTTCCGATCTTAAACTATTCTCTCTCTCTCTCTCTCTCTCTTTCTATATGTATGTATGTATCGTCGTTGTGGTTTTGATCTTTGATTGTGTCTGATTGAACAGGAAACCCAGCGGCTTCTCAGTGAACCAGGTCTCTCTCTCTGTCTCTGGTTGTAAATTTGTTTATTTGCGGGTAGATTTGTTGGTTTAATTTATGCTAGATTATGTGTTTGGAGCTGTTAAGAATCATAAACTCTCTAATTTGAGCTGAGGCCTTTGCTTTGATGGTGGTGGTAATTAGGTTTACGCTTTGATTCCATGGAATTTATGAATTTTTGTTGAATGTTTGGCTACTTTTTGAGAATATTTCTAAACCCAGTTTTTAGGGCCTAATATCACTTCTTATAACGAGGATTTATAGTTCCTGGCAAATCTTGTTATATTTCCTTTAAATTTGTGAAATTTTGGCTTATAAGAAAAACTGTACTAGGGCCGGTTTTGTGAGTGGGGTGATTCTCAGTTATAGACTGTAGTTTTCCAATGCATTTGACGGGAATGTTACCGGTTGTTTGGTTTGCTGAATCTTGGATTATAGGAAATGTAGAGTTCCTAGGTTTGGTTCCTTGGATGCATTCCTATCAGATTCCCTGGAATGTATTGGGTTATGCCAAAAGGTTTTGTGGAGCTTTTAGCAAGTTGGAAAGGCAAGTTTGGCAGTTGGGTAATGATGTGATTTGGAGCATGATCCCTCATTTCCTCATGTGGTGGGGTCTCTGGCGAGAAAGGATCTCATGATCTAAAGCTTTTACTCAAGATTTTATTGGGGTGGATAAATGCTTTGGGGTTGTTTTCTTTCATTGCTTTGCCTGATTTGTTTGATCGATGCACTTTTAGCCTTTAATTTTTAATGTATCAATTGTACACTTCCAGTGTACATCGGTGGTGCCTTTTAGCAGCCTTTTAAAAAAAATGAATTTTACTTATTAAAATATGAAATTCTCGAAATAATCTCAACTTTTATCTTGGATTTCCAAAAGAAACTCCATATATATGTAAGGTTATTCTTCTCATTTCATAAAAATCCTCATGTAATAACATAGATAAAAGAAGTGGAATTACCTGAATCTGAGATTACGACCATTACACATGCTAATCGCATTCCTAAAAGTTAAAACATTGTATTTCCATATCTGTAGGAAGGTGAGGGGAAAAAAAGTTGTGTAACAATGAACCAAATGTGGAAATGTTATTACAGTCATGGAAAGTGGTAGGAATCTTGATAAGATTGCACAAATCAAATGCCCCTTGAGACTATTAAAAGAAAATATTTGTCTTATGGTAATGTTTCACTGATTTTCATGTTTTCTTTTAATATAAGTGTGAGACTGATAGATGATGGTGAAAGGGGTAAAAAAGTGGTAGTTGTATGTTAATGATAGGATTTGGGAAATCATGTTCAGGATGGAGTAGCATTATTTCTTTGCATTTGACCCTATGCACAATTGCTGGTAAATAATTTCAACAGATATATTTCTACCCAGGTTTGGGATAGTAGACCCCTGTGGACAAGCAGCATGTTTTCTTGTGGAAAGTGTCAAATGGAACTATATACTCCATGATATATTGTTTTTTATTGCATGTTAGGCTACCCTGAATGAAGGTGGCAATTACAGGCACCTGAATTGTCATTGTCTGCATGGCATTACCTAGATAAGACTAGGTCTTCAGTCAGACCACCTCAGACCTGTTGTTCCCAACAAAACTTGTTTTGGGTTTTCTACCTCTCTAATAGTATCTTCCATTGTTCCATAGTACACCCAAACTGAACCACGCTAGTGATAATATTAGTCAAGAAAGTAAAAAAGCGAACAGCTTTTTTCACTAATTACAGAGTAGGGTAACCTAGAAATGCAAGTTTACTGTAGTTTGTGTCGGGTTACAATATCTCACTTGCCAAAAGGATCTGTGCATTATAGCAACATCAATTACTCAATTTGGAAGGCATCCAAAGTACAATATGAGTTCATAACAGAGTTAAATTCAGCTAGAGGTATGAATTGATTGTTGGAATTTTAATGTTCCCATGGGCTGCTATAGCTATTTAAAAAGAATAGAAGTAAAATCATATAATAATATGAAATTATCCAAAAAAAAAAAAAATTATATAATAATATGAAATCATGAATGACACTGCCCTCTCTGACCCAACATTTAGTAGCCATTGTTAACCTTGAAGTAACTGCATCACTGTACTATGATCCTAAGTTATCATTTCCATGTGTTGGCCAATGTGGGGTAGGCAGGGGCTCAAATTTTACAAAACTAAATATTATTTCAAGAAGCTAGAAATGATGGGCCACTTAAGCCTTCTTTAGCTATATCATGTATGGGATGGTTACATTATGAAGATTAAACCTGTTTTGCTACATTGTTGTAGATTCTTCTCATAAAATGCCTGTTCTAATCAAAGAGCATAATTGTATTATGCATGTTTTGTGACATTTGTATACAGCTCCCGGAATAAGTGCTTCTCCTTCGGAAGACAATATGCGATACTTCAATGTTATGATTCTTGGTCCAGCTCAATCTCCTTATGAAGGTAGTTATAAAAATTGCAATGTTTCTCTTGTTGACTGCATTATAGGAGATTTTTTCCCCCTATGAATGTTCTTTGTTGGCACTTTTGAATTTGGAATCCTTCATTAGTCCTATGGATTATAATATTTTTTATTGCCTCTTTCTTTGTGAATTATCATTACACAATGGACATCCATATAACTGATAATATCCTGCAGATTTTTTGGAATCTAATAAAAGCATTTGTTATCACTTTGTCCCTTTGATAACTTCCCTTTTCATCTACTGATATATGATCTAATTTCTTATATCTTGGTTTTTATATAGGTGGAGTGTTCAAATTAGAATTGTTTCTTCCTGAAGAATATCCAATGGCAGCTCCTAAGGTAATATGATGTTTAGGCATATTTTGATGCCATTTTATGCTATCTTTTTGAGGTTCAATGGTTGTTCATTTGATCATTATGAAGGCATTCATCCACTATCTTGCTTGAGAGCCCAGATACAGTTATATCTGCTGTTTCAGATGGTTGCTTGTCTGAAGAGATGTGTGGCTTATGTTGTTCGATAATTGTTGTAATGGTAGCTTAGACTCTTTAAGTTTTGCTTATATTTTCTTTTCCTGTCTATCTGATTGTGAATGTTTAAACAGGTCTAGGCTATGATCTGTTGGCTGTTGTACTTTTAAGTAAATATTCTTTTGGGACTTGAAGCCTAATGGTAATTTCCATGCAACTAATAGATGCAAACAAGTTGCACTTTCAAAGTCGCATGTTTTTTTTTTATCACATCTTGTTTATTTGCGTTATGCTTCTGTAGAGGTGAAACCTGGTATGCCAAGAAGTTATAACCAAAACCTTTATCATTTTTTGTTGTATTAATTACATCTGTTTAGCTATCACATGAATGTTGGCTACTGAAAGCTTATACGTTATGTTTGACCTCAAAAGAATGAAAAACGAAAAAAAAAAAAAAAAAGTGTGGGGAAGTTAATATCTTTTACAATATTATTGGATAATTTGGCTTTTGTGGATGTTGATCAATTGGCATTTAAAATGAGAGTATTGTGAATCCAAAATCTCACTGGTTGCAGTAAATTAAAATTTTCTGAGTTGCATGCATTTTTTTTCATCTTTGTATGCATAGACTTTTTTGGACCTGTTTGAACTTATACCAGATTTCTCTCAGCCCAGCATGTTAAATCTATGCTTTTGCATTTTTTGGTTATTGCATAACCGTGATGAGCACTTAGAAGTTAAGTAACCAAAAAAATTAATTGGGTTTTACCTTCCATCAATACCATCTACTGGAGAAAGAAATTTACAGGACTGAAATATTTGAGGTTTGTAAGTTCATTTTAGTAAAATTCACAGATATTTGAGATCTGTATAGCAATTATTATTAGTATCTTAGCGCAGGATATATGTTTGAAGCATTGGATATGTTCTTTAAGCATAGATAAATAATTTTACTAATAAAGTCCATGTTCAACACAATATATGTTCCATATATGAAACAATTGATGGTTTGAGCTTACACTCAACAGCGTGGAGAAAAGCTCTCCAGATTTTGTTTTTCATTGTTCAAATGAAGAGTAGAAGCTAACATACATACAAGTAAGTTGAAGCCTGTATGATAAAATTGTTAGTATTTTGCAGTTTTATATAGGCTTTGAGTGGTCCACTGAAGAATCAGATCTGAAGAGCTTTCAACATGGTGTTGAAAGAGGCTGGTTTGTAGTAATTGCAATGTCAAATAACATGATTATTGTAGAAAGTGTATTGTATGAGCTGTACACTTTCCGAGTACTTGGGTTCTGACCCTTTTGCACTTTTCAATGACTTATTTACTTATCAAAAGGGAAATGTATTGTATGAGAACAGCAGCATTATGACATAAAATTTACTTTATAGAAAAGGAAGCCACTGTCCATCAATATAAGACATGCAGAGTTATGAACATAAATCTGCTTCATTGTTTAGAATGACAGTGGTGGAAGTTACGTAGCTATATCATGTGATAAACTTTTCCATGGTACTAAACTAATGGGTACGTCTGGCCTATTTTCCTGTGGAGGGACCAATTGATTTAATGCCTTGCTGAATAGGGTAAATACTAAAGCATAAGCAGGAGGGTTCCAATTAATATTGGACTTGTTTGACTTCAAAATATCTGAGATGCATGCAAAGATTCTGCTGATTTGTTACTGTTACAATATAAATATTGATCTGTGACCTGTATAAGTTATGTTGATAAGAACCATTCAAGTTATGATCTCCCAATTCTTGATTTAGGCACTCAGTTTTCTGTTCTTTTCTGTCACTCATGTAAAAGTGTTTCTGTTTTAGTCAAACAGATTTTGCGCTGCTGTGTTTCAAAATATTTTCTTTACTAGAGTGGATGAAATCAGTGTATCTTGTAATATTCCATTCTGTTTGTTTATCCATTTTTCTGGCCCATACAGAAACCAAATAATGGCTGAATTTGTGGCTGTTCTTTCTTTAACATAGCCATTAAGTTTATTTTATTAATTTTAATTTCTTTGAGGAAAGTCTTAGTTTGAGTTTCTTCTACCTGCGTGCTTCTTAACTGTAGTCCCTTTGCTGTAGTTGGGTTGTTGCTTCCCAACCTTGGGCTTTGTTATTTTTGTTTTTTTTTTAATTCAGTCAGTTTTGGTAACAGGTTCGCTTCCTGACCAAAATATATCATCCTAATATTGATAAGGCAAGTAGTTCCTGCTCCCTTTCACTCATTTCCTTGGCCAGAAATCATTTGTTTATTATTGCTGAATATAAGGGGTATTTTCATGCAGCTTGGAAGGATATGCCTCGATATTCTTAAAGACAAATGGAGTCCAGCCCTCCAAATCCGAACAGTATTGCTGAGGTGATTTGGTGCTTCAATTAAAAAGCATACATAAAGTAGTTTTCCTTCATTAGAAAGTTTGGAAAATGTCTACTTATCTCTCCCCCACCCCCCCACACAACCCCCCCCCCCCCACCCCCCCCCCCCAAAAAAAAGAGGATTGCTGTAATATTAGGATTATGGTACTTTTAAGTCTCACAAAAATCTAAAGCTGGTCACTTGGAAAGAAAGGTAGATAAAAAAAAAAAAAAAAAATGATCATTTAAATGATGGGATCTTGGGTCATGATATGGTATTTAAAGCAAAGCTAATTGAGTTTATTTCAATGTTGCATTATCTACTGTGTCAGCATCCAAGCACTTTTGAGTGCTCCAAACCCTGATGATCCACTTTCCGAGAACATTGCAAAGCATTGGAAGACAAATGAAGCTGAAGCTGTTGAAACAGGTAATATGAATAATAATTTTAGTTATTCTATTAGCTTATACCAAGATGGTAGCCATGTGGCCTAGAAAAGTTCCATAGTTGATACTTTTTCATTTATCTTATACCCATATTGATTGTTTTTATGTAAGGATTAAAAATGTTTTATTTCGCCCTAAAATAATTGATCTGATGTGATGAAATGATTTCAGTTGAGTTTACAAGGCATTATTGTCATGTGTATCATTACTTATTACTGGCCCTTGTTTCGTTGAATCTTGCAGCCAAGGAATGGACCCGTCTGTATGCAAGTGGAGCCTGATGAGCTTGTTGGTCAACATATCAATCTCTAAAATGTCTGTTAAACTTGATGGTTGGTTTGTCATTTGGTATTAAAAATATGAATGGAAAAATGATCTGTGACTTGATCTATGAAAGATGAATCTTCTTGAGAACATCAATTAACTGAGAGTCATCATCAGGAATGAACAAATGATTTCTGAGTTGATCAATGAAAGATGATTCTTCTGAAGAACTTCATTTATTTGATAGTCATCTTTAATAACTTGAAAGGCTTTTTCATCTTTTGAAGAGCCTGCTTTTAAGATCTGCATGATTATATTGAAGTTTGATATCGATTTTTTGTGCACTTAAACTTTAATTTTAGATGTGTAATTTTTAAATATATTTGTGTGTTGCAAAACGTTTATGGCTGCTGCAAATTTCGTGAGTTATATTTTTTTTTTAGTCTCTTGAACAATTTTGGATAAGAGTTTGATTTGAACTTGTATTTTAACTGTTAAATGAATCATTTATTTTTCTGCAGCATGTACTCGCTCTCCCCCTTTAGGCTTGTGGGTTGGCGTTGTCCCTTAACTGATGATAATGCAGGGCATATGCTTATCTACTGTTAAAGAATAAGTGAAAGGCAGAAAAAGTTGTTGAAATACTTGGCAAATCTTTAAGTAATTCAACAAGTTTCGTCCATTTGCCATTTTGCCCTCACTTCTAATATCCATAATTCGTACACAAAACTTAGCCTCTCTCTTTCATTTTTTTTTTATTTACCAAGAAAAACACCTTATTTGAGGTTGAAAATGTTTTATATTCTTTAGGGACGTAATACATTTTCAACCTTAAGAGAACAAAGCTCTCATTTCTCAATCTTTCTATAAAATACCAAAATACTATGGAGATCTCCAAAATGATAAAAATGCTATTAAAATGACCAATATACACTGTACACCTCCAAAATAGTTGAAATATACCTAAAACCTAAAAAAAAAAAATCAAACTACCCTTAAAATCCCCCAAATATATATACCCCAAAATCTTCAAAATATCATCAAAAGCAATTCATATGAATAATAAGACATTAGTAACAGCCTTGGTGATATGTCAAATCAATACTTTTTCATATAATTGGACCACAACTAGTGATGACCAAAAAATATGAATACGATACATGTATAATAAGATTTTTTTTTTTTTTTTTTTTTTTGAAAAGGATATAATTTTTTTTTTGAGAAATAAATATAACATGCTGCTAACCTCGCAATTCAAACCCTTTTTCCCTTAGACCTTCAAGCATTTTGTACATGGAGAGGTGTCAATTCAACTATAAGGCCTTTGACTGAAAATGATATAATAAGATACATTGGTAATAGTCTTAGCGATATATCAAATTAATATTATTTTATATAACTTGACAACCATAAGTGATGACAAAAAATTAATGAAATTATCGTATTTAGACAAATATAAAGTCACTATAAACTTCACACATATTATCCCATCTATTGGATTATCCTTCAATCCTCACGTCAAATCTGAAACATTTTTGCTCCCCACCAATGAATGATTGCTGTAATTCATGACTTCGGATTTAGGAACATAATTTACTCCTGCAAGTTAATCACAGATAGTTTGTACACGCACACTGGTTTCAAGAATAGAATACGAATTATATGGAACAAAAAGACAATGATCGAAAAAAATAACCCTTTCTCAAATATTTTGTTTCTAAAGCAGAGGCTTTCGAATTTTTTTTGTTTAACTCGCTTAAGTTTGTTTCGTACTTTATCACGCAAAAAGAGCTGTCACTACTGTGCATGAAATACCCTTCCTAAATACAGAAAATACTATCATAGATCTAATCCCAAATTCCCAACTAGCACGCAAGTCCTAAACCGAAGGTGAGAATACTTGAGAGACAAAAATACCCCTATCTCTTCAACAAACAGATCTACCACTACACACTACACAGTACGCACCGCACCACATACTTCCCGCCAAAACGCAGGAAATAACCCGACTCGATCCATTCAGCAGGACCCGAAAGATCCGACAGAAGCGCAACCCGAAGGGCGGCCACCGACTCCTCCTCTCGTCGAATTCGATCTCTTCCTCTTAGGCACCAGCTTCCCAACCCCGGTCCTTCGCTCCAACCCCGAGTACTCCGACCCGACCACGCACGAAGACGTGGATCCATCTCCGCCGAACACGTCAGCGACTCCTATCGGATCCGAAGCCTTGGGCTTAATCGGGTCGGGCGCACCACCCGAGACGACGCCGCAGTGTTTCCAGGAGTTGAGGGTTTGGATGGAGGTGACGCAGCACTCTTGCCAATTGAGGTCGCAGAGGTCCAAGATTACGTCCTCCAGCGTCACGAACGCGAAGCACGAAACGTTGTCGTTTAGTGTTGATCGCGACGGATCCACCAGATCCAGAGTGTTCACCGCGTCCGTCAGCACTTTCTGTAACGATAACTTCATTAGGATCCGTTTGGTTACTCTTGCTCAGAAAAAAAAAAAACGCATTAAACTAGAATTATGTACAATTTATTGTTTGCCTTTTCAAATGTGAGATTTTGGCCGAGTTTCTTGAGCTGAAACTTTTTATAGAAACGAAAATATCATAAACCATAGTATTCATCAACCTTTTTTTTTTTCTTTCCATTTTCTCTACAACCAAACAGATGCTGAGAGCTTAATTGATGATTCAGTGCAATATAGACAGAAACGAAAAAGAAAATGTACATATGATAGAATAACACTTAATTGAGCTTTTGAAAGTACCAAAAAAAGTATTAAAATAAAATTATATACAATTTGTTGTTAGTTCTTAGTTGATTCCAGTGTGAGATTTTGGCAGAGTTTGTTGAGCTTTTACTGGAAACGAAAATATCAATTCAAGTCCATAGTATTGATCAACTCTTTTTTTTCTTTCATTTTCTCTGGAACCAAACAGAGGCTAAGAACTTCATTGATGATTCAGAGCAGTATAGACAGAAACGTAAAACAACACTCCTATTCTTTGCTTTGTTCTCTCGGCAGCCAAACATTGGTGTTAATTAACGCATTTCCTGATATCATTTGATTTACAATTGATTTCACATCCAATTTCTCAGCAATCAAACAGAGGCTAATACTAATATATAGCTAGTTTCAGTAATTCACAGAGAGAGAGAGAGAGATTAGAGAGTGTGATTTCATTTTCACCTTTTGAACCTTGTGGATTTTCTTGAACCCGTGCATGTTGATAATCTGCAAAATTCAACACAAAACATTCAACGAAATTAGAAGCAAGAAATGAAATTAGAAGAAGAAGAAGAAAAAGAAGAAGAAGAAGAAGAGAGAGCGAAATGAGAGATGACTTGGTTGAGGAAGTTGACGGTGAGATCGATTTGCTTGTTAGAGAGAACGAAATCGATGTAATTCTCCAGTGACACCTTCTCGGTTCTCGTTTTCACTTTCGATCTCATCCCCTTTTCGCTCTGAAACTCCATTGCCAATTTCTTCTGTTTCTGTTTCTGTTTGGAGGATTTTGATTTTTGATTTTTGATTTTGGAAAGACTCTCTATGACTACATAATATATATACGAGTCTGAAAGTGAAAAAAAGGCCAGTGAGACTCGATTCGTGAGTTTGTTGCAAAGTTCGTTAGCTGACGTGTCAGCCTTAGCCACTCGTCCTGCCACGTCAGTATCTTTACTTGGCGCCTACCTCTTTCGATCATTTGGAGCTTGGTTACCAAAGTTTAAAAGCTTATATGACCCTCTCTTGACTAATCCTGGCTACTCTAATTTCAAATGGAATTGTGGAATTAAATCACAATACCTTATATCGTAGAGACCAATAATGGTCTAATAATGCTCATGCTCCCAAGGTTCAACTAATAGCTTAGTAGACAATCTCTGTGATCTATGGTGTTCAAACCCTCCCTCCCTCCTATTTATCTAGCCCCCCTCTAAAGAAAAGCCTTTGAAATTTCTATAATAAAGAAGTTAATATCGTACCAATACTAGTTGTATTGTAATACATATTCATTATACCAATACCAATATAGTTATTCGAAATGTACTTTATAAAATACTAGTATGTAGTGATTGAATTGGAGATTTTTCGAATGTATTGGTTGGTATTGACATTTTGATTAATACAATAAAAGAATTATTAAAAATTTTTATAAAACATTAAACTAATACAGTAATACATTGGATTAATATATTTAGATTAATATTTGGGTTTGTAAAATATGTTTCATAAAAGAAAAGTTTATAAAATATTTGAATTTTAAATTATTTATGTGTGTGTTTTAAAACATATAAATAACAATAACCTCAAAATGGTATTTTGATATTAATCGATACAAAATCAGCTTTCTTGGCCAAATCAAAATGATGTTTGGTACAAAATTAACTTCCAACACAAGATTGAATCCCTCTGGCCTCTATCTTGCACTAGAAAAAGCCTTATGGCCCCTTTTATTTCTCTTTCTTCATTATTTAAAAAGAAAAAAAAAAATTGTTCTCTGAATTTTCTTTTTCTCTTCTTTTCTTTGACTTTAATAAATGTCAAACATATTACTAAGTTATTGTTGGCAGATTTTAAGTTGAAAACTTTCAGGTTATTTGTATTTTTCAAATAAGTTCCTTTTAGCTTTAATTTGTTTTATTGGAGATTAGACAAGATGGAAGGTCAGTTATTAGGAAAAATAGTAACGTACTTGTAACTTACCCTTGTAACCGGCACAAAAATGTGAATAGAAGCTTGTTCAAGGAGAACAAAATTGGTGGATCAAGCCGCCCGACGACTATAACAATGAAATTAACATTGGTTTCCACCACTAAGTTTGTCCCATATATTTGGCCTCTCATCTACAAAGTATATAAAAAGCCAGCCGCATCATTTTCCTCTTGCAACAACATTCAAGCAAAGTTATAAGACTAAAAAAATTACCAAAGATTTCAACAATGGCAGAAAAGGAAGGAGGCATTGTCAAGAAAGGCCACGAAGAGGGACTGAGATTGGCAACCTCTCTTCTCCAAGAATTTGAACTCCCTTTGGGACTTCTCCCTCTAGCCGACGTGATCGAAGTCGGGTACGTGAAAAACACTGGCTACATGTGGATTGTACAAAAGAAGAAGGTTGAGCATGAGTTCAAGAAGATTAGCAAGCTAGTGAGCTATGACACTGAGATCACTGGCTACGTTGAGAAGAAGAGGATCAAGAAGCTCAAAGGAGTGAAGGCTAAGGAGTTCATGCTCTGGCCTCCACTGAGTGAGATTACAGTTGATGATCCACCAACTGGGAATTAAGATTAAATTCAAGAGTCTTGCTGGAATCACAAAGAATTTCCCTGTTGAGGCCTTTGCTGCTGGCCAGTAAATTTGCATGGGCTTGTTGGTTTGGCATTATTTGCATGGTTAATTTGCTACTTTGTTAAGTCACTCCTTATATATATGGGCCTCTTTGGGTTTTGCTATACGAAAACAATCGTTGGCTCATTGTTTAAGTTAAGGTTAAAGTGACAATTGTTGGGGTGAAAATAAAAGTTGAAAGTATTTTGAACCTTTGTCATGTTATAGGGTTTGATTACATGTTAAATGGATTTCAATCGTTCTAATTTCTAGGGTTCTTTATCTAATTTTTTTCTTAATATTGAATTTAAGACATACACTAAAGCAGGTACTTGATGGTATGATTTGGCATGTGCATGAAAAAATTTCAATTTATAGTTGCTCACTAAGCAGATGAGCTAAACATGTAACTAGCAACTGTCAAGCAATTTAGATGGTGCACAACCGAATAAATTGGCTAAATTACCAATCCTTTTAGGAGTACAAAATTAAAGAAAGAAGTTAGGTTTATATAGATACCTGATCACTTACACAAACAAGTGCAAGATTAGACAAGTTGGAATACTAACAATTTTCCACAGATAATTAAGGAGAGTTCCTTCAAAAAAACTCGAAGTAAAGTGAAACCAAGCCCCGATTATGGTAAATACACTACTAAAATTTATCAAAATAAATCATTAAACACTAAAATATAAGAACAACAACATCAATGCTTGCAAAATGCAAAAACGTGTGAATTTTACACATTTTAACCAAAAAAAAAAAAATACACTCACATCAGTGCTTGCAAAATTGTGTATACAAAAATGCTACAGTAACTGTGCATATATGCACGATTACTATAGCTTTGCATTTAATATTTTACTATTTTTTTCTTTCTCCTTCACCTCACTCTCTTTTTTCTCTCTGGTGCTTCTCATTCTCACCTCTCTCTTTTTATCTCTAGTCCCTCACTCTCACCTCACTGATCTCTGAAGCAAGCTGCCATTGATCTCCGAAGCAAGTCGTGCCACTAATCTCCGAAGCAAGCTCACTCTCACCATGCCACCGCCGATCGCCGCCAAAGCTCACTCGCTAAAGCTCACTCACCAAAGCGATCTCCGAAACTCACTTGCTAAATCTCTCACCGTGCCACCACCGATCGCCGCCAAAACTCTGTTTGATTAGTGGGTTTTGGGGTTTTGATCCTTTTTAATTCTTTATTTGATCAGTTTTGGGATTCTCCATTTAATCAGTGGGTTTTGGGGTTTTGATCTTTTTTATTCTTTGTTTAATTAGTGAGTGATGGTGGGTTGATGGTGGTGGCTAGGTGGGTTGATGGTGGGTGTGGATTGATCGTTAATGGTGGCTTGGGTTGTGATGGGTCTATGTGAGGGTTCTAGAGAGAAGTGTGAAGATGAATATTTTATTGAATTAAATGTGTAGAATAGATAAACTGATATGGGTGTTTTGCAAAAATTGGTGTGTAAAATAGAAAAAGTATTTTTTTTGGGCAAAATTTTTGCATCCACTGATGCAGATGCTCTAAGCTGTTTAACGGTCAATGAAAAATAAATTAAAAAGATATAATTACATAAAAATTAATATATATTTTTTCAAATATTTAAGATTTGATATATAAATGTTGAGGAGTATTTTTCGGCCGACTATACTATACATCAAACCTTGAAACCCAAGTCAACAAATGAGCAAAACTAGACCAGCATATATTCTTTCTCACTTTTTGGAGAAAAGGTGTTTCTTCTGACACGTTATATATCAGTCCTTGAAGCCCAAGTAGGTAAACAAGTCTCATTTAACTTATACAGAAGACTCGAGGGCCCAGAGACCCTATGCAGCCATAGATGGCACATGCCAAAAGTTATATGGCCATCTATAAACAGGGGCCACAAGGCCTGCTGAAATCATATGAAATTCTATTTAACTCCCTTGCCCCATGCTTATGGACAATTCAGCTTTTACTTAAGGGAGATAAGAGGATTAGCTCGAGCAAAAAATTTTGTCTAGCATAAGAATTTATTTTTATTTTTATTTTACTTGCTCACTTTTTAAAACAACCCACATCAAATTATTTATTTTTACATCACATTTCATTAAAATATTAAATTTTCTTGATATAATTATTTCTCTTACT
Source organism: Quercus tomentella (assembly GCA_028535165.1). Classification (NCBI taxonomy): domain Eukaryota; kingdom Viridiplantae; phylum Streptophyta; class Magnoliopsida; order Fagales; family Fagaceae; genus Quercus; species Quercus tomentella. Next base: position 40,744,025 of record JAPQVY010000100.1, on the reverse strand, counting down.
TCACACACAAAAACTAGTATCCACTCTCTCCTTTTATGTCCAGGATACGTAAAAAAAGAATAGAAAACTAAATTCAAAGTGTAAATTAACACAATTGCTATATTGTAACAACTATATATTTTTACATAACTTTACATGTTCATATGTAAATTAATGAATTTTACACTTAATGACTAATTGCACCGATGCAATTGGTATGAAAGATTGAGATTTAAAATTGCTATAAAAAAGTAAAAAAGTTTTTTTTTTTAAATGTGAGGAACTTGGGTGAATTGAACGGTGCACCGGATCCCAATCCGTTGATTTTCTTAATAATTGGCTGACTTGTCAAACATGCCCGCGGTCAAGGTGTCAACTTGGGATACCCCCAACCACTTTCCTCTTTTTTTAAGGCTATTAACAATAATCTTTGATATGCCTTAAATGCAATCCTTTGTGGCTAAACCTAAATGTTACTTCCACCAACTCATTTCCAATTTAAGAAATAAAGCAAAGTCAGTCAACCACAAGGCTCAAGGTAAAACATTTGTAAAAGCTTATCCAAAAGCATTTCTTTAGATTTCTTCTCCTGCTTTATTATCAAGTTATACATGAGACTTTACTCCTTGCAGGCGTTTAACTTCCATGAAACAAAAAGTTTCTAGTTTTGCTGACTAGAATGTGCTCTCACATTCTAAGCTTTTCTGATTTCGATCGATGACTTAGAATAAGTTCTCAAGAGCCTAATAACTTCTCACAATATCTCATACTTGTTGACGGTTACATGGCCCATTCTAGCATGCCATTGAATATCTCATGATGCGTCCCTGAATCTGAATGTCTCATCGTTGAATGTTTCATGGCGTCACCACCAAATGCTCCATATCCTGCTTTGCTTAATACCTTAGGCCTTAGGGTGCCCCTATGCTAATAAGCACCTTCCACCACAACTGAATACCGAGTGTTATTATTGAATGCTTTCATCACTGCTTGCAACCACTACAAGACTACAAGACAAGTCTTGTGCATAATTATTTCAACTTTCTTTCACATTATAAGCATTATTTTTGTTACGTTATACTTATATATAACTATTTATTCCTAACTTACTTCGCTTCATAAATAAAAAATCTCTCTGAAACCACTCACTACCTTATTTTAAATATTCATCATGCAATTTTAATTTCTAGGAAAAACACTATAGTAGTAGCCAAAACGAGTAACATTGGAAAGAATTTCAAACTCAATTCTGTCAATGTATAATTGTGGTAGTTAATCACACCATAACATAGTACATCTTCATATATATAATAATTAATAACCTTCTATTTGGTGGATGGTGTAGCCTCACAAGATGTGAGATTTATTCTGTAGGGATATATTAATTAAAGAAGTATTTGGGTAAGAATGTGACTCTTACTGTTGATATATTTTATATCTGTTTACAATATATATGTTTCTTTCCAGGAGGTATATGCTTGCCTATAAATAGTAAAACCTCTAGGCATTCATTTGTGCAATGATGTTGCAAAACACAATTTCTCTTCGAAGACTCAAGTAGATTTACAGTCCAACAACATTGTCATCCACATCAGGGACCAACAGTGACATCAGAGTATAGGTTCTTGATACAATTTCAAGATTGTGTCAACAAATATATGGGTCTATAGTCGGGTCGGTTGATCGGTTTTAGGCCTTTCTCTTTTTTTAAGTTGTTTGGGAATTTTCTTTGATATTAGTGCATTTTTTCTATGGTTTAAACTTATACATTTTACTATGCAACTAATTTACTCGTGATGAATAGTTGTGGTGTATTGAATATACTTGGCAGCCAAACGAGGAGTACAGATGTAGCCGGGGTTTTCAAATGGAAACATTGATTCATATCAAGGATGTTCCGAATGGTTAGTTCTATGATCGGCATTCGGTGCAATTAGATGACGTGGTGTTTAAACCATGGAACCAAGAAGAAGCCAAATGAAATCACTCTTGGTAAAACGTGTGGGATGGCAATAAAAAAGGAATGTGCATGTTCATAATACTTGACACCTGTTCCTAATATGCATATATATCATCTTGACATGTCTTCTTTGGCATCATGAATCAATTATGTCTTCCTTGACACATGTCCATTATGTTATGTGTGTATGCACAAGACTTGTGACTTTTGAGTTCGTGGATAAGTCATGTGAAATTGAAATACATATATGTAACAGAAGATGTGGGTTAATAAATGTGACGAAATAAACTAATTGAATTAAGACATAAATGTAAAGCCCACTGATATGCATCATGGTCCAGCTGAGCTTGTTTCAATGGAGAGTCTCTAATAACCTTGTTCAAGGAAAATTTTCATGAATATTGGCTTTGAGGAAGTAAAATATGAAAATTTCAGCGTAGGTCAACACATATATAAGTATGTATGGTTGAAGTCATTGGTATCAAATGGGCGTGGGCTAAAACTCCCTTTGCAGCAGCTACATTGCTGGGACCGATATCGTTCACTTGATAGATAGTGAATTGAAAGTCACCTGGACTATGTTGCTAAAATAGCATATAATGAACTGTGTGGTCAGTGTAAGATGACAAAGATATGTACACAAGTTAGCCAGAGTCGTACACTAATGCCGATCTATGAATATCATAGATGAGAGTTGGGAGGGCAAGGACCATTGTTCATATCGACTATAACTAACACCATTAGTTATGGTGTGATTAAGTGGGAGATGCTAGTATGTAATAATTATGATGGGTGATCACACCATAATATGGTACACCCTCATATATAGAATAACCTTCTATTTAGTGGATGGTGTTACTTAACAAGACATTAGATTTGTTACTATAGAGATAAATTAATTGAAGAGGTATTTCGGTTACGATGTGACTCTTAAAATTGATATATTTGTTCAGAACAGATAGGCAAATCTATGCTTGCCTATAAAATATTAATACCCATGGGCATTATTTGTGTAGTGCAAAACACAATTTCTCTTTATGGACGCAAGTCCTTACATCTGTGATTTCAAGTCTATCGACATTGTCATCCACATCAAGGACCAGCAAATTCCATTAACAACCCCAAGTCTAATCGTTGACGCATCAAAGCACAACAAGTGTACTAACTAAAAATTTGACCCAACAATAAGTTTTATTATTTAGGAGATTTCAAATCTATAATAATGTTGGTCTCCAAATAAAAATTTTATAACGTCCACTTTATGGCTTATCTCATTATCTTTGGGACAAAATACTAATGAGTTTTTATTTTATTTTATTAATGTTAGATAGGATTCAAAGTTACATGTATTTTATTGACAAGTGACGACAAATAACTTTATTAATTTGGTTAATTAGCTGATGTCTAATGTGATGCACGGTACAATATAAATTTATTTTAAAATGTTTTATAAGAAACTATATTTTTTCTTATGAAATTATCTTTATGACCAAGCAAAATACCCATTCTTAATATTGTTGCCTTTGACATGGCTCCCAACTATGAATTATCTTCCTCCTTGGATAGAAAATTGTCAATAATATATGCTAAATCTCCCTTTAAGATGATATATCTTCCACCTATTTCAATTGCAAAACTAATAGCCTGGACAATTGCTGCTAGTTCTGACTCTTCAAAATCTGAATTTCTCTCCCTTTGCAACTCAATGTTGTAATGAGCAACTCATTATCATCTCGAATCAAAACTCCTGCTCTCACTTTATTCTTTAAAAATCACTCCATCAAAGTTTATATTGAAGGACAACTCTTAGGGAGGTTGCTCTTTATGCTTGATTGAACAAATGTGCAAAGGCAAATAATCATATTACTCAATCCATTGAATTTAACTCTTGCAATTCTACATTGCACTTAGTTCTTGAAGAACAACTCTTCAGGAGGTTTCTATTTATGCTTAGTTGGATAAATGTGTAGAGACAAATAATCATATTACCAAATCCATTGAATTCGACTCTTGCAATTCTAAGTTGAACTTAGTTCTTATGTACAAAAGAGAAAACTGAAAAATTATCCATTAAATCAATTTAAAGCATTTAGAGTAATAAAGACATATTAAATATTTGAGTTGTTTAACTAATTTTAAACATCCGCCCATTGTTTTAAATACAGCCATAAAAAGTAAATGTAGAAAAGTTAAATGTAAAAGTAAAACTACTCTAAGAAAGAGTTATATGAAAAAACTCTATACGCTCCTACATGAAATCTTCGTTTTTAATAAAAAATTTGTATATATCCAACGTATATGTGAGATTCATATGTCAATCTCATCGGTTAATATATTAATGATTGATATATTATACTTATAACTATTTTTGTAATTTATTCGCTGTCTTAAATTTGAATTAACATAATATTAAGAAAATAAAAATCTTTACAGAAGAGGATCTTTTAATTAAAAATCAGTACCAAAAAAAATAAAAATAAAATAAAAGAAAAAAAAGAAAAGAGAGACTTAAGCCATAATGGAGCCGCAAGGATGATGGATGGTGGTCAGGTTTTGTTGCGAAGCGCCATGATACAATGCACTCATGCACCACATTAAACTGTTGAGAAAAGGGTCAGATTCTTCAACTTTATGACAATTTCAATTGCGTTTTTCAAGGAGAATCATTCAGAACGGTCATCTATTGTCAGCCAGCCAGCCAGACTGCCCTTTGTGTACTCTCTAATCAATGCATACCAACTCAGCAGTCAGTAGCTACATACTCTAACACCATAAAACCTACCAGTACATACCGTACCATCATTTCCAAATTTTACATTTTTTTTTTTGTTTTGTTTTTTTGCCTTGGATCTTTAACCACATTAGAGTAGGAGGGACCAGAAATAGTTGGGGCCGTTTTGGTCACACAAAGGCAAAGTTCTTGGTTAACCAGGGTGGCAGGACCAAGGGCCCAAAGGGAACTTGGGTTTTTTTTTTTTTTTTAAAAAAAAAAAACTAAAAAGTCTATCACTAGGTAGTACACCAACCCAATAGGTTCTTTTGCATATTTCAATACAGAAGTGTCTTTTTTATCTTATCCAAAATCAAAGTATTGGTTCGGGCCCCGACGTCCTTAAATGTAAGTTACCCTAATTTATGTCTGTTTCATTCTTTATAACCTTTCCAGCTGGCCAAAACTGTATAAGAGACTTCTTAAAAATATCCAAATTACTTCCTAGGTACAAAGGACATTTAACATTGTATTTCCCTAATCCTTTAGGTATTCTGTATTATTGTATTTCCCTACTCTTTTAGGTATTCTGTATTCTTCCAACCGTTTATTTTGATTGCATAAGTCCAACCGATATTATATGCGCAAGAAGTATCTCGATAACCAATAATAGATAATAACAGCTAAATATGGAGAGAAAAACATATTTAGCACCTTGAGGAAAAAATATATATAAATCGAGAAAAGGGAAATATTAACAAGCACCGTAAGATGTCTAATAAGGATGAGTTATTGTGGGGTTCAGCTAATAAAAAATTGATATAAATTGATGAGTAGCTGAAAATACGATTGAAGTGATAAATGAAACTCAAAATGTTAGCTCTACTAGCTCTATATTCTATAAAACAAAAAATTTAACATAAAACAATTTCTTAAGTCACCTTACAATGTCCATTAACATAACCCATAAAAGAATTTTGGTTATAAAAGAATTTTCAAACATTGTTAAGTAGTGTTTATGCTTACGAAGCAATTTGGATACTTTAGTAATAAAGTACTTGCCAATACCCAAATTGATACTTTAGTAATTAAGTTATAAAGTACTTGCCAATACCCAAATCTAGGGCTAGCTTTTTCTATTTTGAGTAATGTTAGGGATATGCTCATTTCCACGCCCAAATCCACACCACAAGCAAGCATGGTGTGAATTTAGGTGTGCTCCTAACACTACTCTTCTATTTCACCTGAAGGAGGGAATTTCTTGAAAGTGCAGGACCATTTCCAACTTGTCTAGATGTACACTAGTGAGTTGTGGCCGTAGGCTGTCTCCAAGTGAATGGCTATCTTTATTTTTTAGAGCAAAAAAAGGTAACCAGGTAAGTTGTGAATTGGGTATCTAGTCCTAAGCAGTTTTACAAAAGAAACATCCTCAAAAGTAGCCGAAATAGAAAAAGATAAAGCCAGCTTTAGAAAAGCAGTTACTTAAGACACCACCCATACTTAGGACACACTCGAGGACCCGCAGGGGCAGAGGGAGCAAGCGTTGTAAATGCACTGGGGGCTAGTGTGTTTCATAAATAAACTGGTCGAAATTGCATACGTATATAACCAATAATACAGCTAAAAAGAAAAACCAATAATTCCCACTCTGCAACTTTATCAATAGGCAAAAAATAATGATAGAAAATTTTGAATTATTGACCCTTGATTTTTCTTACATCTCTTTAGAAAGGCATTCAAGCCCTGACTCCAGCTATAAAAAAAAAGAAAAACAAACAAAACCCCTTTTTTGAGTTAGAGATGCTAGTAAAAGCTAAAATTAATTTTTGAAAAGAATAAAAAATTGCCATGTAAACACCATGAAAGAAAAGTTGCTTGTTTGTACTCAAACAAATATTCCAGCAATTATCAAGGTTGATGCTTTTTTAAGCAGAGGGAAAGCCACCCCCTTGTTGTGTAGCGCATTGTATTTCTTTGGATCAAAAAAAGATAAACATGATCCAGCCTCTCATTGCTTTCACTACAAGGATAATATCATATTATTATATGTACACAATGTCAGTACCAGCCAACTCTCTCTCTCTCTCTCTCAAAGCTTTAGCTAAGCAGACAATATAATTAAATTGTACACTTTTTCAGCTTTATTCCTCCAAAAATGGAACATGGGACACAAGAATAAGGCTGAGATATGCCAAAAAATTACAAGGACAGCTATTGGATTTGGAATTAAAATGTGGAAGGAAGAATAAATCAGAGAGAAATGAAATGGAAAGACCATATAATTCCGCAAATGTGAACTAAGAAGCTATTTCTCTAAGGGTTTCACTGCCTTAGACCTCTATGAAACAATTATGTAGCTGATTATGTAACAAGTAATCTCCTAGTATGAATTGGGTAAAGACAGTGAATACATGGACAATTACCATCGAATGCTGTATGGTTGGGCGTTTGTTCTAAAGACTAAAGTTCCTCACTGAGTCTTCCAATAATTGATGGCTTGGGCGGATTAGCTCCATCACTTTCTCTCCATTCCTGTAAATCTTAAATGTTGGTACTGTTCTTATGCTCTCAGCTTTTGCTACTGCTAAGAGCTCCTCCACATCAACCTTTAATCAAACAACAAAAAATTGTTTATATGTCAAATTTGACAATAGATTGTACTATGGTTTTTATAGCACAGAATAAGATCATTCAGTATATTTTGCAACCATAACACCAGTCATCACAAACTAAATCAAAAAAGAATGCAAAGAGTTGGATTTCTTATTTAAAGGATTATAAAAGGGAAAGAAATTTAACATGACCTCTGAAGACCCATGCAATGAAACCATATAAACACAACATAGGCTCATTTCAAGCACTATGTAGAATGCCGTGGAATGATACAAATCACATAAGGCAAGCAAAGGACCAGTGTGTTGCCTACCTTAAAAAAATTAACAGATGGATATCGAACACACAGCATATTGATGAACGGGGATATTTCTTCACATTGTTCATTTGATGCCACTTTGAAATGAATGACTGAAACACCTGAAATTGAAATTTTCATTCAGACAGGACAATTGAGGATATTGTGGAGTGAAGCAGGAAAGAAAGACAAGCATCACAAACCAATAATAAAGGTACTAAACTCACCAGGAGACAATGTAGCAGATTTAAACTTATTTAGACTAGAAACTTCTTCTACTTCACCACTAAAGGTCATACTATGAACTTCCAGTCCACGAGATTTCTTTAATGCAGTTTGTGCACGGTGTAGAGATTCAGCGACCTCATTGTCTCCAGGAAGTTCCCTCCTCAAGACCTCATAATCTCGTGTAGCCTCTGCCCACCGTTCAAGCTATAACATCACACAAGAAATGACACCAACTATTAGAGTATAAACCAACAAACTGAAAAATCAAAGAGCAAAAGCAACACTATGAACATAAGCAATTGCATATCAACTCACCTTTGCATTTGAGACAGCCCTCCTTAGAAGGGCCTTGGTGTAATTTGGTTGGATTTTAAGGGCCTGGTTGCAGTCCTCAACAGATTTTTCCCATAGTCCAAGCTTAGACCAACAAACTGCTCTGTTACAATAGAGAACCGAATTGCAACTATCATATTTGAGGCCTTCTCCATAAGCTGAGCAGGCTTCAGAAAATCTTCCAGAGCTAAAAAGATCGTATCCCCGGGAACGAGCTCTTGCCACCATTTTCACATTATTTAACACCCTTGCAACTTCAAAATTACTGCCATCAATCATACCAGCCTTCTCGGCTGCCACAACTGCATTCTCAAACCTGCAAAGAATCAACTAACTGTTCTCACTCATCCCAAAAGCCATTACTACTTTGTATATGAATTTTATATGTTAGAGCATACCTTCCCAATGCCATCTCCACCTGAGCTCGGACATAGAGAAGATAAACTTCAGCAAGCATTCCAAAGACCTTGGTTTGCGAGCAGCAAGGAGGATAATTTTCCAACTTAGGAATGTTTGAAAGGATAGACTCTGCTTCTTCAACTTGATGGAGCTTCAAAAGGGCTTCTGCCTTACAAGCAATAAGCTGTAGAAACCATTCTAATAAGTTAGCATTTTGATACTTTTCTCCACATTAATTAGAAAATTCTAGAGATTTCATGAGTAGGGTTCTACCTGAGGAGAGCAATCTGCCCCAATTTCCATGGCTGCATCAGATTCCCTGATTGCACTCTTCCAATCACCAATCTTCCGGGCATCTGTGCATTGGTTCAGATGCTTCACCAATGACTTTAGCTTCTGCAACTCGGATTGATCAGGCTGTTGCCCAGGGAAAAAGAGGTGGCGTTGGGCATATTCAACCTGCCCAAAACTGTATAAAAAAAAAAAAAAAAAAAAATCCAGATTAATATGACAAATGATCCATGAATCGTATAAATCTTGCAGGCTTGCAGCCAATAGCAAACTTAACAATTACTGATTAGTCTTTAATTAGTTGAATGCCTCAAGACAAAAGGTCAATGATTCAAAAATCTAAATTCACCAAACGTGAAGACAGAAAAATTAGAAACCCAACAATCTTAACTACTTCCAGAATTGAACAAAGAACTCTCTTAAATAATAGCAATTATAACAACTACTCAAACAGCAATCCACCATTCTAATTAGGTACCATAAAAAAAGGAATACAAGTAGAGACTAATGTGACAGATACAACAATGGCATTGCAGAGGCAAGACCAATTCACCAATGCAGCAAAAGAATATAAAAATCAGCAAAAGCAAGCTAACAATGAGAGAACCCAAATAAACAAAATAGATCCTAGATGCACCAAAACCAATAAGAAACACAAGGTATAGATCAAAACAAAACAAAAAACACCAATCACATTTATCCAAGCAAAGCCCCCAAAACAAAAGCATGAAAATTTCCTAGATAGAAAACACACTCACCGAAGATAAAGAGATGCCAACCTATGGTGTGGCCTTCCATAACTAGGCTCCAACCTCACAGCCTCCTCACACTCCTTCACTGCCTCCCCCAACCTCCCCAATGCCGTCAATGCCGCCGCCCGATTACTCCGAAATGCAGCATTATCCGGCGACAAGGAAATAGCCCGATCATACAATGACAAGGCCTCCACAAAATGGCCTCTTCTATACAACTCATTCCCAGACTTTTTCACTTCTTCAGGATCAGTACTAGCAAGTGCTCGCCTGACCATCATAGCTTCTCCAGCAAAATGTATATTCCCAGTCACATTAGCATCAATGACACTCCCAGTGCCAGCACCACCCAATTTAGCACCGCCACCACCACCTCTTACTATGCTTCCGTGGCCATAGTTACCAGTCCCAGAACCAGCTTTTAAGATTCTCCCAGCCCCAGTTGCGTTTCTAGGAGCAGGAACCGCTTTTAATATTTTCCCAGATGGGCAAATGTTACCGCTTGGTAATACTGTCCCATTCGAGGAAGCTGAAGTTGCTCCATTTCCACCCGAATAGATCAAAGGGGGTTCGGCTGAGACAGATCTCCGATGGCCCGGTTTAGAATTACTGGATCGGTGAGGGTCTTGGGCAATTGGGCTGGTTTCGGACAAGCCCGAGAGCTCTCCGGAGTGGTTGTTTGATTTGGTTTCGGATCTGCTTGCCAACTGGGTGTTGTTGCTGTTCTTGGCCGAAGCTGAGCCAGAAGAGCTGGAGCTTGAGCTTGGAGTGAGTGCACCATTGGCCACTGAGCCACGAGTTCTCAAGGGGGAGACTGGGGAGGCCAGATCGAGCTCGCGGAAATCGGGCTTGTTCTCGTCGCAACTCAGTGAGTCATGGAACCGAGTGGTTAAGGAGTCAAAGCTGGAAATTTCTTGTATGGGTTTTGCAGAATGCGACATGTCGTACAACCAGTTTGCGAAGAAATGTTTGTAAATTGTGATTGGTGGGTGGGAGAGTTTCGGTTGTTTTAGCAATTGTTTGTGTTAAGAATACAAAGAATGAGTTATGTAATAGCAGAGAGAGTGCGAGGAAGACATAGAAAGAGAGAAAGAGAGATGGGGATCTCGTGATATCAGAGGAGGAAGCAAAGAATGAATGTGAGTGATGCAAAGTTGTGTTCAGAGAGAGAGAGAGAGAGAGAGAGACTTTAATGGGTATTTGATTTTTTATTTCCTCTGAAAATTTTATCTTTTCATAATTTGCTTGTTTGTTGTTGCTTCTTCACGAGCTGGATCTAACTCTTCGTTCTCTCCCTCTTTCTTTCCTTTTTATTTTTTCTTCCGCAAAAATTCCTTTTTTGTCCTATATTTTGGGCGAATTCTCATTTTCGTCTCCACTTTTTTTGAGCTCCTATTTTAATCTTTAAATTTTGAAAATTGTCTTTCATGTAGTATGAAAATTGCTTACGTGACCCACAGAGTGCACATGTGTCACATTAGATGTTAACATAACTAATAAAATAATAATTAAATATTTAAAAATAACAAAAAATTTTAATTTATAAAATAATAAATAAATAGTGTTCTCAATTAATTTAAATTTAATATATATATATATATATATTCTTAGTATTTTTAAAAAATTGTTGTAACTTTCCCAACTTTTCTTGAACCTTTTTGACAACCAAACACAACATCACAAGAATCAAATCTACCAATCTTTAATTTTGGTAGACACAAAAATCACCCTAATATTGTACTTAATCAAAAACCCTTTTAATCCCCAAAAACTCAAATCAAAACACCTTCAAGCTCTCTCTCTCTAAACTTATGGCCAAAAGCCCAGATAAATAGTGATTGGGTGGTCTAATCAATCCAGATCTGAAAGAGAGAGAAGCCTAGAGGAGATTCGGGTTAGAGGAAGGTCGATTGGACTAGGTTTTCTCTGGGTTTCATGGTAGATTTGTGGTGTTGGACAATCGGGTTGTATTGAATATGGATTTGATGATTTTGGCTGAAATTTATGGAGCATAAAGGCCTTTACCCTAATTGATGCAGTTTAGACAGTGTCATATGCAAATCAAGTTGATCCGCTCCATTGTGGTTAACCAGAAACACAACAAGCAAAGAAAATAATGAGTATCACACAATCCAATGGGTGTTTTGTTGTTGATTGTATTTCTTTTGGTTTCTATATAATGGATGTTTTGTTGTTGATTAGGTTGGGTTTTGATTGACTAGGTTTGGAAATATGTTGGCATGAATCTTCATTATATGAAATTCTATGTATTTGGTTGAATCTATGTTATTAGAAATTATGTATTAGGATAACAATTTTTAGTTGAATGTATAATTGATTTTTTTGGAAGAATGTATACAAATTTTGGAATAGAAATTCTTTGAGCTATGATGTTCTTTGTTCTTCCTGTTAGTATTTTCATTTTTTTTTTCTTGTTAGCATGTTTATGTTCTAGGTTTGTGTTCTTGTGTTTTTATGTTTATGTGCTGATGTGGATGCTAACGTGACATTTTTTTTTTTTTTTTTATTGGCCACGTAGGCATTGTGTGCCATATAGGCACTTTTCATTAGTGAGATGACAGCATAAACTAAATTGAAAATGATTTTTAAAATTTAAAGACCAAAATATGAGCTCAAAAAAGTGGGGACAAAAGTGAAACAAGACCTAAAATGTAGGGACCTGAAAGATATTTTCGCCTTTTTTCTTACCACGTCTTTACGACTACCTCTTTTTCTTTCTTTCAGTTATATATATATATATATATATATATATATAACTAAGTTCTCTTGTGTTATTTACAATTATATTACCACATTCATATATATATATATGTGTGTGTGTGTGTATAGGCGTAAATGCACTTTTAGTCTTTACATTTTGGCTTTTTTTCATTTTAGTCCCTACATTTTAATTTTACCACTTTTAGTCCCTAAATCAATTAACGCGTTCCATTTTGGTCATTTCCATTAGCCCACTAACGGAAATTGCTTAGGTGGCAAACTGAGTGCATTACTGGCCAATTAACTACTGACGTGTTCAAAATGAATTAGATCTAAATTTATGTATTTTATTGTTTTTAATTTTGTTTTTTCTTTTTTAATTTTGTTAAAATTGATTAATAAATTTTTTTATATTTAGAAGCTAATATGGCATTTTTTAAAATGCTAATTAAAATTTTTTATTATTTTTTAATTGGCCACGTTAGCATTTAATGTGCCAGTAATGCACTCAGTTTGCCACCTAAGCAATTTCCGTTAGTGAGCTAACGGAAAGGACCAAAATGGAACGCGTTAATTGATTTAGGGACTAAAAGTGGTAAAATTAAAATATAGGGACTAAAATGGAAAAAAGCCAAAATGTAGGGACTAAAAGTGCATTTACGCCATATATATATATATATTGAATCAAACAATAAGTTTCCTTAAATTAAAAAGTAGCCTAAAATGCAAAATCCACCCTTTAAGTTTTACCATTATTCATTTTAATTTTAATTTCATTCGATTTAGTCGTCTACCTCTGTTTATCTTTGTTGTTTGGTCTTTTTTTAATACTAATTATTAAATTTATTGTTTTATTATTTATTTCGAAATTAAAAAATAATAATTTAAAAAAAAAATAAGAACCCATAAGTTAAAAACAAAAATGAAAAGAAAAAGGCTTTACTTATTGACTAAGAAAATTATGAAATTGTTTTCTTCTAGAACTTCCCTTGAACCCTACAAATATGCAACTCCTTCCATAATTCCTCGCACAAAGAATCTAAATAAGCAACAAATAAGACAAATACAGAGCTTTGAGCATTTTTCATTTAAGCTCCATTTGGGTAAGGCTGCTTGCATTTAGAGTAAGTTGCTTTTTTGGTTGGTCCATGGCACTGTGCATGGACCAGCCAAGTGCAAATTGCAGGTGAACAGTAAATTTGAGCAATAAAAAATATTTTGCTACAATATTTTTAGCAATAAATTTTCAATTTTCAGCAAAATAAGCGGTATCCAAACGCATACTTAGTATCACTTTCCTTAATAACTAATCAATGAGATTGAAATGGTAGGTGGTGAAGAAAACATTACGGAGACAGTGATCAATGGCGAAGCTCTCAACTTTCGGGAAAAATTTGCTAAATAGCATAATTTTTGGAAAAATTTACCAAATAGCATTTGACCAAAGTTATTTAATTATGTAGCATCTTTTTGGAATTCAAGTTTGTCAAACTCGAATTCCAAGCATTATGTTTGATCAAATTGCCATATGCTTGGAACTCAAGTTTTCCTTAAATTAAATTGCCATAATCTTTTAAATTTATGGTTCCTTTTTTTAATTAACATTTTTTTTTTTAATTTAGAAAAATAATAAAATAAAAAATTAATTTATTAAATATTCAAAAAAAGATCAAAATGTCATCGTTTTGGGGGGCTAATGGCAGAGGTCTAACGGATGTATAATGGATGACTAAATTGAACACTTTTGAAATTTAGAATATTGAATTAAACGATAGCAAAGTTAAAGGAGTCAAATGAATAATAGTGAAACTTAGAGAATAATTTTTGCATTTTAACCTAAAAAGTATTTATTTTCATCCCTATCTTTATTTCTATTTTGGAAAGCTTTTGTGAAATAAAATTACAAAATCTTTTACTAACCTACAAAATCAATTTAAAAATGGTTAACAGTTAATTAACACGTGTTAAATATTATTTTGACTTTAAAATTTATGTAGTCACCAAATTTGTGCTTATTAATTGTCTTACTAACCGTTCGGGTGTTTAAATTATATCCTATATATTTTTTTTAACAATTTCAAATGTCAATCTTCTAAAAAAAAAAATGTAAAGGTCAAACTATTTTCATTACAATCCAATTTTTCCGTATTTAGAATAAATTTTTGATTGTCTTCTATTAAAAAGTTAAACTAACAACTCAACTTATCAAACCTTTTTCAACAAAAAAAAAAAAAAAAAAAAACCTTATTATGAAAATGTTGTGATATTTTGTTGTAGCCGTAAAAAAATTCTAAATTTTAATGCATTTTGCTTCTTGGGAGGGAGCAAAAATCCTGAAACAAAATAGGAAAATTCAATAGTTTATATCTTATATCAAATTTAAGTTTTATTTTTTTATTTTTAATTAACTCCATAATTTTCACATACTAATATGGAAAATATGAAACTTTTCCAACATATTTGTAAGCATACACAATGACGTGGATATGCTTAAAAACTTTTTTTTTAATTGTTTTGGAGAAAAAAGTTAGAAAATATTCATACCATAAGTCATGTGTACTTTGATCTATAAGAAATTGTTTCCTATGATTTTCTTTAATTGTTTATATATTTGTTTCGAGTTCTTCAATGATTTATAGGATTTAGAAGAAGTACTTTTTAAATTTATTTGTAAATGATAAAATAAATTTAGAGGTTTAGTATACAACATCTACTTAAAACTAACCTCACCTAACTCGCTCAATTTGCCTAGTTGACACTGCCCAAATTTTCAACCGACCTACCATTTTTTTTTTAAAATAGTTTGGTGGATTGGCAATGGTTTGGAATTTTTCCAACTCACTAATGGCAGATTGGTTAAAAATTTTCCCTCAACCCATCAAATCCAATCTGTGCACACCCTTAGAAATTTTTGGTAAACATATGTATCTTTTCTCAATAGACATGCAAAAGTCTATAAATACTAGGACTTCTCATTCATTCATAACGCTAGATTATTTTATATTTTTGTTAGTGTCAATGATTCTCACCCTAACCGGATTATCATCCACACTATTGGGACCATCAAGTGGAAGAAAACTAATTTGTTTTCAATTCCTAAAACTTAAACCAGTTTTAGATGCCACATTACAACTGTTTTTTTCTTCTTCTTTTTTGGCAAGTTCTGAGGTAGCTAAATTTGTTACGAAAATTACTAGCTAGTGTGCAATAGTTTCATCTTTCTACGAAAAGATTAAGCACCCAGGCCATTGATACCAGGATATGAATTTTCCCACTATTCCGTTACAAACTTCTTCCTCCTTGCGTTGATATCTGGGTAAATTTTGCAGTTATATTGTATAGTTTTTTGAGAAAACAGTTGTATTGTATATTTATTTTGATGAACACACTAGCTTTTATAAAGTGGTCCTCATATAGGAGGTCAATTATTACTGATTCGTCTACCTGTTTTCATGAGAATAAGGAGCAAAATTATCCATGTCCTCAATTTAGAAGATAATGACAACAGTAGAATATTGTATAATAGAAAAATGAACGCATTTTAGCCAACTAAGCTCAAAATCACCTACATTAAGTCATGTAAAATTATGTAAAAATACATGGTTATTAAAATTAGAGTTGCACAAAAAAGTGACTAGAAATTAAAAAGTATAGTCAGTTCACAAAGGTTACTATTTAGAGTAAAGTTACCATGACAAAATGTTATATTATCACAAGTTCTTCTTTTAAGTAGAATGGATGAAATTAGGAAATTTGTTGCTGTACAATTAATTTTTGAGTAAAACTATGATAGTGGGTTTTATCTTGTCACGATTTCTTCTTTTAGGGCCCGTTTGAATTGAAGGGGGAGGGCAGAGGAGTGAAAGAGAGTGGAATAAAGTTAGTTGAAAAATGAAAATAGGTTAATTTTTGACCAATTTTATTCTATTCTACTCTCCTCTCCTCTCTCTTTCCCTCAATCTAGAAAGTTTTATATATATATATATATATATATATATATATATATATATATATATAAATAGAAAATTCTTCTCCAAAAAAAATTAGAAAGAAAGTTCTCTCCAAAAAAAAATTATTTTAAAAAAATTCAGCTGAACTTTCATTCATTATAATATAATAGGTTCGTGGACTTCTTAGGATTACACACAATTAAAAATTAAAAGACACAAAGGATAGAATCGATAGATATATTGTATATCTTTATATAATCATTTTTTAGAAGGCTATATATAATTATCTATTTGATGACATAAAAATATGTTCATGGATTTTTATATTATCATAGTAAAGAGCTATGGGTTTAAATCCTGTTATATGGGGAAAAAATAATTACCAGCCATAGATTTACGTAGAAAGTATAAAGCTTCAACCAATATCTTTTAATACCAGATTGATGTTATCTTATACAAGTTAAAAGTTTTTGATAGATGGCTTATATGAAAGTCACATTGCCATTTGTTGGTGTTTTTTTTTTTTTTTTTTTTTTTTTTTTGCTTTAATAAATTTTCATTTACTAAAAAAGAATTTCATTATAGAGTATAGACAAGATCTATGAAAATACGAGCTTTTTACTTTTTTGAGGAGTTATTAGTAAGTTTGCTAAGATGGTGACTATTCATTCAACGGCCTTGGATCCTTTGGTTTTTATTTTTTATTTGAGAATCCTTTGGTTTATTAAGAAAATCAAAGCCCGACAAAACTCATCTTCAAAATTGTTCAAAATCCCACCAAAGACATTTATGTTTTAATCATGCTTTTTGTAACACTATTTCTAACACTATTTGTAATGTCCTAAAACTCAAGAAATTTTGGTTGGATTAAGAGGCAGTTGAATTAGGAGAACTAGATTATCTTCACTTCTGTTAGTTTGAATAGAGTTTGTTTCTCCAGTTATTTCTCACTTTGTTGCTTCTTTGTTTAGTTATTTGAATGATAAGTTTTTTCTCTCCCAAAAAAAAAAAAAAAAAAAGCCCATACTTGAGAAAATGATCCTTAGAGCACTCATATCACTAAGTGTATAATAGAAAAAATGTGTAAAATTTGTACACTTTTACCTAAAAATGATCCATATCAGTCAGTGTATAATTATGTAAATTTACAAGTTTACTACAGGAACCATGTAAATTTACATTGATACTATTCATTTTGCATTTAGTTTTATTTTCTTTCTTTAAGTATCTTGAGAACAAAGGAAGATAGTAAATGGTGATTGTTGTGTGTGAAGAAAAAGAAACAATTTTAAAAATCAAGAAAAATTGATATTTGAATGAAATGTTATGCAAAATAGATAATCTAATGTGAGGTGTTATGAAAAGTAAATATGTAAAAAGTAAAAAAAGTAGTGTTCTTATGTTAAAATAGACACAAATTTTTACACAGGTTGATGTGAATGCTATTAAGTGTTAATAAGCCTTTTGGATATAATATATCTTCCTTTCCAATTGCTATCAAGGAAGCTTGGAAGATAGATTTTGTTGCTGCTAATGAAATTTGGATTTAGCAAAAAAAAAAGGGGTTTTAATCATATCTTTGTAACTAGTCAGAGCATCGATGTTGGGTAATTTGGGGATTTGTGTATTATGAATTGATAGGAGATGAAGCTCTACTGAAACTAGGTACAAGTTCTGCATTAGAGAAGCATGTTATTGCGCCAGGCGATGGTAAGCACTCTGAAACTCAAGTCAGTTACTATTTTTGGTAAGGGAAATAATAAGAGCAAGTTTTGAGTTTAAGCATACCTCTTCCTACTGATGGAGGAGGTATTTATACCCTTACATAGTATGTGTAGCATGGTAAGAGTGCATCATTGCCCTACAATACTATTTTCATTTTCAGCTGATGGGACAATGTACACCGAACGCAAGTAGTGCGGTTATGACTACCCCAGTCTACTATCGTTGCAAGTCACAATGAATAATGCCACTGCCAAAACTATTTGTAATGGATTTGCACTCATACCCTTATGCTTATTTTACAACTCCCACACTTCTCATCATGAAATTTTGCAATTCCCATTTACCTCATTTCTACCATTAGTGGTTATGATATCTCTCCCTCTTAGAAGAGAGACAATCGCGTGATTTTTATTTATTTATTTTTTTCAAAGTACAATATTTACCAACATTACAATGAAAAAAAACCCATACATATAGGTGAATTTTAACTTTTAGCTTCTCAGAGCAACATTTATTTAAGAGAGAGAGAGAGAGTTAAAATACTATTTACACTCTCTAAGTTTGAGGTTGCTTATAAATCGATCGCTTGACTATGAAAACATGTAATTGATACTATTGAGTATTGCAACAATATCGATGTGCTCCTCCTATCGAATCTTGCTGCTAACCTACACAAAAATGACGTCCTTTTGGATAGAAAAAGAAAATAATCGTTTCTAAAAAGTTGTAGGATTCAATGGTGTAAATTAAAGTTTTAAAAGTCAAGTATTTGATTTAGAAGAAATCTCAAACTTTATAGTGTAAAATGCATTTTAGACCCAAAAATAAATAAATAAATAAATAAAAGTGCAGTGATCCGTTTGTTACATAATTCTTTTAAAATTTTAGTGGTCAAAGAAGATTGAAAGATGAAATTGACTTGATTTTAAAAATTTATAAACAAAATTGTCACAATTAATAGTTGAGAATCAATTTCTATAGTTTTTTTTTTTTTTGAGAGAGAGTTTTAACCTATGACGCCCGCTCCTGATGATAACTTTTTATTATCATACCAAGACATCAGTTGGTTTTTAGTATAGACAATGATTGAATCTTAAATTTCTTATTCAACTATCAGAAACTTTACTATTTAAGATAACTAGAACCCACATCAATTTCTAGAGTTGAATGAACAAATTAGTAATTTACCCGCGTTATTATTCTTTCCTTATTGATGTTGCATTGCGTTATTGTTCTCTTATTGGCTTTGGGAGTTCAAATTACAGCCCAGGACAATATACCCCTCAATTAAATGATCACGGTGACAAACAAGTATATGTGAGAATGCGAGATCCAACATATATTGGTAAAGTTCAAGTTCTGGTTTAAAATATGTTGAGTTAAGGTATTTTAATTCTTAGTGAGGATGTGAAACACTATCTACTTCGTAGTAATTAAGGAGATCCAACACATATCAGCAAAGCTTTTATTCTCTAATTTCTTTATGTGAGTGATGCAACCAAAAGCATTGTTGAAATCCTTTCCTCTCATTTATATTTATGTCTTTTAGATTGAGGTACAAATCTTTTTTTTTTTTAATCTACCACATCTTTTCAATCACTCACAATTCGTCAGTAGTATGTTGGGATAGAATTTGTGTAATTTATTATAATTTTAGCATTGTTTGAATTTTTTTTTTTTTTTTTGAGAAGCAAAACTATTAAACACACACTTAATTACACTCTCTCATCAAATTCAAACACATCACTTAACTCAAACTACTACTATAAAAGAGCCTAAGTGTTCGATTCTATGCATAATAATAATAATAATAATAATAATAATAATAATAATAATAATAGTAACTACTTTTTAAGGTTATTCTCAAAAATTACTTTTTAGGGTAATTTAGGAAGGAAAAGGAGATAGCATTTAATGCCTCATGTCTCACTTTTTTGTGTGGTAGGATTTGTAATCGTGCTTCCACGCTATTCTCTTGCCTCCAAATCACTAGACAGCATAGCACTCATTGTCCCAAGTCCTAACATAAAATTGGTGTGTCGCACGTCATTTTTTTTTAATTTTAATTTTAATTTATACATACATACATATATGTAAATATATATTTTGGTACAACACTATTACATTTTCTTCCTGTGAAGGAGAAAGTCTAATGCATGTTTATAGATTATCTCCAATCTGTTAGGAATTTAACAATCAGATTAGCTAGCAGACAGTTAGGAGTGAAGGTGGAGTTCACTAATCAATAATGATATAGTTTTCTTAATTTACATTTTAGTTGCGTTCAAAAGAAATTTATATTAATTGAATAAATTTTTACAAATGCATTTCAATATATGATATAATATTAGCAACAAGGTACATACAAAAAAAAGAACAAAGAAAAATTCAAAATATAGAATGCTACCTTGTTGCTAAATTAAGGTGCCAAACATTTGATAGACTACTTAACACTTTTTCACTTTATAATTTAGTCTCTGATTTTAGATCAATGGTTTTAGACCAGGTCTCTTATTGATGTAATTTATCATGTTTTAAAATGTAATTAGGAAATCTAAACCATATAATTTCTTAGATTGTATCTAAGAACAAAGTTATGTAATTTTCATTTTTTATGTTTGATTAAATGTAAATTTTCAATTCTATCCATAAAATATAATGCTTTCTTAATTTTTTTAATTTAAAGAAAATAAGTGACAACTCAAAGTAAAACCCTCAATTTATGAGGTCAAATATTATCATTCAAATAATTTGTTAAAATTACTGCTTAACAAACATGTCTAGAAAAATATTATGGGATTATGAGGATATTTTTACTGCTCCAAGGCAATATTACTCGAGCATACACAGTGCAAAAACTCGAGTGGCACTAAACAAGAACAGCTTCACAGCCTTCACTCAATCCAACAATGACAATCTGGAAAGAGTTACCCCAAAATGGGAATATGGTAATTAGTCCATAATGATGGTGTTTGTTTTTTTTTTTAGGTGCATTCAGATTTGAGACCAAAAGAATAACATTGTGAGGCGCATAAATATGTTGAGCATCTAGTCTTAACTCAAGCCTGAAAAAGGCCATTTGCTTCTCCGAGGCAATAATATTGGCAAAAGGAAGTCTTTGATTGGAAGTCCAACCGAAATTACCTGCTTTTATGGGTTTTTAATATGATGGAAAGCAGGCCCAATGATTAATTTCTACTTCAAAGAAGTTGATATAATTTTGTAAATGCATACAAAATAAATTTACTTATTTGAAAAAAAAAAAATTTATATCAATTTTTTGTCTGCAATTTTGTTGTTGTTGTTCTTATTTATTTATTTTTTAAATAGAAAAGACATTATTTAAATATTTTTAGTGTTGTGGGTATGACAATGGGTTTTTTGCTGGGTTGTTATGACATTGACAATTGGTCAAAAATAAATGGAACCTCCAGCTCCAAAACTAGCAACCAAACAAATTTTGGTAAGTTAAGTTATTTTATCACAAATATATTTATGTTAAAAAAAAAAAAAGTACAAGGCGGGCCTACTTCTCAAACCCTCAATTCAGATAAAAATAGGGACTTCTATAAATAACCTGAACACACATAATGTGGTAAGCAAAACAGCGGTACTATTCGTACATCTTTATATAATAACTTACAATTTTAATTTATATTTGCGGTTAAAATTCCATCAATTAAAAAGGGTAAGCTATTTGGTCTGAGATTTGGGGGAATAGGAAATTGTTTGTTTTCAACCAATCTTAAGTGACTCAAGCTGGAGTTAATAGTCAAAAGACAAGGCTAGGATTAAAATTATGAATTTGTCGGCCTTTGTAAAAAGTAAGTCAGAATTTGTATTGATGATATTCGGTATATTAGTGTTAAGTACTGTTAATATGATCACTCTCAGAAATTATGCAAGTGCTTTAACAACTCACATTAACATTAAAAAAACGTGTTATACGGTGAGCCTTTGGAACAAGAAGTTAATTTATTTTATTTTGAGATATAGTTTCAATTTATGTTGTCTGTTTTTTTATTATTATTTTTTTATCAGATCAAGATACCAATTAGTTTTTTATGTAGGTAGAGATTGAACCACAAATCTCTCATTCAACAAGAAAATTATTTACCAGTTAAGTTAATTGAAATTCACTTGAAATAAGAAGTTTGATATTGACTTGTCTCCTTTACTCTTAAGGGGGTTGAGTCCCTCTTCACTTATTGTAACAAAAAAAAAAGTACATAAAGTTTTAAAATTAGGAGTTTATTACCTGCATAATCATGCTAAATATCAAATTAACCAAATGAAAATTCATCCAGCAATATTTGTGGCCCTCTATCCCAATTTTGGTGTTCTATTTTATAGGTTATCAATTGTAGATTCATAGCCAGTCATATATCTCATTTGCTTTTTAGTTATAATTAACCAAATTAAAAAAAAAAAAAATAGACAAATAATATACTGCTAATGTATTGCTATGAATCATAACTGTTCTTCTAATGTGGCCCTTTCTTTCTTTCGAACCTATTTGAGTGGATCGAAAGAAATTCGTCCGACTTAGCTAGTGCACTTTAATTTATGTGATTATCCAAAAATATAAAGAAACTTTGTGACAAAGGTAAATTATCTCTCCAATGTGAACTATCCAATTAACCAAGATTTGTACTTTTTGTAATTTTTTTAATAGAACTTGTTTGTCTTGCTTTCTATAACGCAGCATTACATATATGAAGAACACATAATTCAAGAACCACGTAGAACAACACTGCTTAAAAAATGATATTTACCTTATATTTTATAGCTAAAGAATTTCGTTAGCTACATCAATGGGATCTGATGTTTCCAATTAGAATCTAGTAAGATTTTAAGAGGACTTAAGTGACCATTCTTAAGTATCATGTCATGGATAACTTATCCTCTATAAATATCTATGTACAGGGAAGGCTTCAACTATAAGTTTAGGGTTTTCACTATTATTTTACGAAATTCAAAGTGAGTATTCATTTAATGTCAGAGTTTCTGGCCCATATGTTAGGAATATGCTAAGAAGTTGTGAATATCCACCATACAAGTGGTGGTGATGATGTAATAAAATAAATAAATAAGGGTTAATAAATGATTCTCTATTTCCAACTATGGCCTAGGCAAATACCCCTTGATTTCCTCTTTCAGAGAATCAAAGATGTAAAACATGGATTTGGGTCAACTTTAGGTTGAATACTTCTCTTCCCTAAAAAAAGAAAAAGGTTGAATACTTCTCAATGCAGTAAAGAAGAGAGGTTTGACTGGGTTTGATTTCAAAAGTTCTTAACCTGATTGAGTTTAACATGTCTGAAAAGAAAGTGCAAAGTTACAATGGGATTATTTTATTTATTTTTTGATTAAAGGATAAATCACAATGGGATTAATTTACGAAGTCAAAACGTTCAACATCTCATTCAACTAATTAGGTTCTTCTAGTGAGTTTCAGTTAGCTCAACTGATAAACTCACTGATGGTTGAATAAGAGATCTACGGTTCAATTCTCGCCTACACCAAAAACTGATTGGTGTAAATTATACTTTTAATTACACTTTGCACTTTAAATTTTTAGAATGCACGGTTACTAACTTACCATCCTAAACTATAACCTGTATTACACTTTGCATCTTACCATCAATTTTACTGTTAACATGGATGGTACCACGTGAAAAGACTCAATTGCTCATATTTTAATACAAGTTATAGTTTAAGGTACTGATAGTGTATTTTGAAAGTTAATAGTGCACTGTGTAATTTGGGGTACCTTTTAAGTTGTAAGAGCAACCACATCAGTGGTTGCAAAAATTTGCAAAATACAAAAAGTGTTCAATTTTGCATATTTTAACCCAAAAACACACACATTAGTACTTGTAAAAATGTGCAAATATACAAAACTGTTTTGCAAATGAACAGTAACCGTGCATATATGCATGGTTACTGTTCATGTGCAAATGATTTTTTTATTCTTTTTTTCTCTCTCCTCGTCATGTTGCTCTCTCATCTGTCTTCTTCTCACAACAAAGAAAGAAAAAGGTAGGTGGGGCCATGTGGGTAGTGGTTTGTTTGATATAATAAAAAATTAAAGAAATATTATTATTTAAATAAAATAGATGATAGAATAAATAAACCGATGTGAGTATCTTGTAAAAGTGAGTGTGTAAAATAGGAAAAAAAAAAAGTTTTTTCTTGCAAAATAGACAAGAATTTTGCACGGACTGATGTAGATCTAAGAATTTAATTACCCAAAAATGGGCTGAACCTGCCCAACAAATGTATACGGGCTTAGCATGATTGTGGAGTTCAAGAATGGACTCAAATTCAATATGATCACAGCCCAATAGGTTCTCGTGAACCGAATTCATTTCTAGTCCACAATGTAAGCCAGCATGGTGGACTCGGTGCTTAATTTGCTTGATTAACCAAATTCAATTGTTGGGCCTTGACAATAATCACATGAAATG
Source organism: Quercus tomentella (assembly GCA_028535165.1). Taxonomy (NCBI): domain Eukaryota; kingdom Viridiplantae; phylum Streptophyta; class Magnoliopsida; order Fagales; family Fagaceae; genus Quercus; species Quercus tomentella. The sequence goes on along the minus strand of JAPQVY010000100.1, from coordinate 40,719,596 downwards.
TCTGTTTGGCATATCAAAAAAAAAAAAATGTCTGTTTCGATACCGCTTATTACTGAAAATTAAAAACACTGTAGGAAAATAATTTTTAAATATGTGAATAGTACTGCGAGACTCAGTTTTAAAGTTTTTTTTTTGCTGAATGTAATACTTGCAGGTCCTATAAATAGTGCATGGGACCTATTGAAAACGCCAAACGAAGTTGAAAATGAATTTTCAACTCTATCGAAACGTACACAAAATCCCTTTTTTTTTTTTTTTTTTTTTTTGGAATTTTCTCTGCATTCACAGGCGAGACCAATTGGTTAAATAGAAGTGAAATTGGTTGTTAAATAGTTCTGTCCAGTTCAAGCGTTCGTTGATATTGGTTGTTAATTCAAAGCCTTAGCTTGTGCTATGAACTTTGAAGCTTTTTTTAACACCTTTTGTAACGTCATAACCATGCATTTGATACACAACCCTTTAATGATGGAATGAAACGGTACGGTGAGAGCATTTTGGCCTGTTCTGATATAAGGAAAGTACAAAGGAAAACGATTAAACTGCCCACTATTAGAGACCAAGGCATGGAACAAGTGCATGCACCAAGTAATCACTCTAGAGAAAACCATATTAGTAATTAATCAAATTAGATTATGGGTTCAAATCAGAAAACCTTTGCGTGCACGTTGAAGATGATGACAAAGCTTCCTCTAGCAGGACTACACACATGAATTAATCTATATAAATCTCGTCAGCTACCGTGGAGTTGGTGTGCCTTTCATTCATTCAATTTATTAAATCCTAGCAGCTACCAGTACCATGGGGTTCACTAACCAGAGCCAATGGATTTGTTTCGCTTTAATCCTCAGTTTGGGAGCTTTGGCTTCTCAAGCTACTGCTCGCACCCTCCAAGATGAATCAATGCGTGAGAGGCATGAACAATGGATGGCTCATTATGAACGTGTATACGAGGACAATTACGAGAAAGAGAACCGTTTCAAGATATTCAAGGAAAATGTGGCACGTATAGAATCTTCGAACAGTGATGCAAACAAATCTTACAAGCTAAGTGTCAACCAATTTGCAGATCTTACAAACGAAGAGTTCAAAGCCTCACGAAATAGATTCAAGGGGCATGAGTGCTCCACAGAGACAACATCTTTCAAATATGAAAATGTGACTGCTTTGCCTTCTAGTATGGATTGGAGAAAGAAAGGAGCTGTGACACCCATCAAGGACCAAGGCCAATGTGTTAAGTGTTTAATTTTGAGATAAACAATATTTATTGACTTCAAGACTCTTGACTCTTTTGCCAAGAATATAACCTTGTAGCTTAATTAAAAGTCTAAGAGTTCCTGGTGTTTCCAATGGAGACATTGAGAGTTCAAATATGCATCTTCCAACTATTGAATTATCCAAAATATATATATATATATATATATATAAAAGATTTCGACTCTTTCTTGTGATGAACATATAGGGTGTTGCTGGGCATTTTCAGCAGTGGCAGCTATGGAAGGAATTACTCAGCTAACAACTGGTAAATTAATCTCTTTGTCTGAACAAGAGCTAGTAGATTGTGATACTAAAGGTGTGGACCAAGGCTGCCAGGGTGTTTTGATGGATAATGCCTTCCAATTCATACAACACAATCACGGCCTCACAACAGAGGCCAACTACCCCTACATGGGTGTTGATGGAACTTGCAACGCTAACGAAGAAGCCAACGATGCAGCCAAAATAACTGGCTATGAAGATGTGCCTGAACAGTGAGCAGGCATTGCTAAAGGCTAGCTAATCAACCAGTTTCTGTTGCCATTGATGCTGGAGGCTTTGAATTCCAGTTTTATTCAACTGGTGTTTTTACAGGACCTTGTGGCACTAGCCTAGACCATGGTGTTACTGCTGTTGGGTATGGGGTAAGTAATGATGGGACTAAGTATTGGCTAGTGAAGAATTCATGGGGTACACAATGGGGCGAAGAGGGTTACATACAGATGCAAAGAGATGTTGCTGCAAAGGAAGGCCTCTGTGGCATAGCAATGGAAGCCTCTTACCCTACTGCATAAAGTTTAAAATCAAAATCAACGTCCACTACCTCAGTAAAATGATGTGCATGCTTGTTTTTCATTTCTATACAGTACTTCTATTGTTCATGATCTCTACATATGATTTGTGTATCTTTTATTCCACGGATAAGTCTGTAAGACTTCTCCTTGCTATGATATAATATTTGGATTACATCTTCAATTTCTTTTGTTAAAACTCAGAACATTGCTTTTATTAGAATATATATTGGTTAAATGATTAAATTCATAATTTCCTAATGGTTTAAACTTTTGGAATAATTAGTAATTTATCTTAGTATTAGAGTAGGTAGTGTTGGGTTTGAATATTGTTTCCATCCTACCTCGCATTTAAAAAGTTAAAAACCTCACGATTCTCTATTTCCAACTATGGCATAGGCAAATACCCCTTTATTTCCTCTTTCAGAGAAACAAAGATGTAAAACAAGGATTTGGGTTGACTTTTGGTTGAATACTTCTCTTCCCTCAAAAAAAAAAAAAAAGATGAATACTTCTCAATGCAGTAAAGGAGAGGGGTTTGGCTGGGTTTGATTTCAAAAGTTCTTAACCTGATTGAGTTTAACATGTCTAAAAAGAAAGAGCAAAATTACAATGGAATTATTTTTTTTATTATTAAAGGATAAATCACAATGGGATTAATTCACGAAATCAAAATGTTCACTTTAAAGAAGTGGAAAGGCCCAACCATTATATAAATCTATATTCAACATCACACTCAACCCCTTTCCCTCTCTCCTATGTGTGTATGTTTGTTTCTCTAAAAAAAAAAAAAAAAGGTTCTTCTAATTAGGGTTCGTTTGAATACCATTGAAAACACTGTAGCAAAATAAATTTTAAATATGTGAATAGTGTCGTGAGACCCATTTTTAATGAAAATTTTGCTGAAAAAAAAAGGTTTATGAGTCTCGTGAACAGTGTAGGAGACCCAATGAAAATGTGAAACACTCTTCTCAAAAAAAAAAACGTGAAACGCAGACATTGAACGCCAAACGTTGTATCCAAAAGGATACTTAATATTCCAGAAATGTGCAGCCCATTTCAAAAGAAAAAACTAAAAAAAGAAAAGAAAAATTATACTTTACCACTTAAATTATACTTTTTGTAGGGATATTAGGCCCAATAGAATGTATCGGGCCGGGGGCCCAGTCTGAGGACACCTCATAAGTCCGAGGATGGATAGACATGGGAAAGAGGTCAGCATTTATAAATAAAGGAAGGGATTTAGGCGATATGTTCCAGGGAAGTGATTCGAGGATGAATGCTTCCACGGTTAGGCAAAGCCGAGATCAGAAGATGCGGTCTGACATCAAGAGTAACGTTCCAGACGGTTCTACTGATGAGGATAAGTATCAAGAAGAAACAGGATATAGGGAGGCTATGAAATATCTGAAGGGAAAGCTGCTACCACTGCATTAAAGGCTCTGCAGATAACTCTCTGGCCGTATTAATGAGAAAGTGATATCTGAATAGTAACTTTCAGCCTTACATTTACTACCCAAAGACTTCAGGAAGGTACTGATAGAACAAGGATTAACACTAACAATTTGATCTGCATGTGGAAGGTGGAGATGAAAAAGGAAGATAGTATAAAATGGAAGAGAGATCCTGAGTGACAAGGATCGGAAATTAAGAAAAAAACACTGTAGCAATCAAGAATTGAACTTGTAATCAAACTTGAGAGAAATATATAAGAACTGATCTCCTCGGACTATGCTGAGGACAATTTTCTTCAGATTAAACCAGACTATCTTCATTTTCTTGTCATCTGAATCCACTTTACTTGTTGTCTGATTTATTAGAGTCTAGTTTTCCAACCTACTCTCTACAAATTCATTGTGTTGGGCTTTTTGGGCCTAAGTTCATTCATCCCTTGGGCTACAGACTCAAATCTGGTCCTTACAATTGGTGCCGTCTATGGGAATTTTCTGGTGTCGTAGTGAGTCTAACATCCAACTATGGTAAGTTCAGGTCCGAATTAGGCAGAATCTATGGGGTCTCAATGTCAAGATCACTTCCGTAATCTTGAACAAAGAAGGGACCGGGAAGGGAGTGTGCATACTACCCAGACCGGTAGGAGCCATTCTCGGGGTAGGAGCCACCTCTCTCATGAGGAAGATGCCAAGAACATGCAATGGGAGATTGATCATTTAAAGAGGAAGTTGTGCCACGAACGGCAAAGGCGAACTCCCTCCCATTCTGACTTCTCTTTTGACGGTGAAGAGGATGGTAGATATAAACTTAGATCAAGGACTCCTCCTAGTGAGTCTTTCTCGTATGATGAGGACTACCATCATGAGCTCAAAAACAGAAATTTATCTTCCAAAAGCTTGGGAAATGATGTTATGAGTAGAGCACTCAACCGAATTTTCAGGTCACATTTCACGCACAGAATCGAGGGAGGGAGACTTCCTCGACGATTCACCCAGACCACATTTACCATGTACAATGGTGAACAGATCCTATAGAGCATGTAAGCCATATCAACCAAAGAATGGCTGTGCACTCTAAGAATGAGACTTTGATGTGCAAGGTGTTCCCCTCCAGTTTAGGGCCTGTGGCCATGAGGTGGTTTAATGGCCTAGGTGCAGGTTCCATTGATTCTTTCAAGGAGCTTACCCGGGCATTTGGGTCTCGTTTTATCACGTGTAGTAGAGTTCCTTGACCCTTGGACTCCCTGTTATTCGTGTCCATGCGAGAAGGGGAGACCTTGAAAACGTACTTGGACAGATACTAGGAGATGTTCAATGAGATCGATGGGGATTTTGATGACGTGGCTATAAGGACATTTAAGGTCGGCCTACCTGCTAAGCATGGTTTGAGAAAGTCCTTGACTGGGAAACCTACTAGCACTGTGCATCAGTTCATGGACCGAATTAATAAGTATAAACAGGTCAAGGAGGACCAACAGCAAGGCAAGAGGAAGGTAAGGTTATCCCTTAGGAGATGAGGGATTTTAGGTTAGACTGCTACAACAATAATAGACCTCGAAGGGATTTTGCTGGGCAATCTGTGTCTACGGCTCCTCAGGTGATTAACACGTTGTTCCGAGAGCTAGTGCATCAAGTTTTGAAGAAGATTAAGAACGAGCCGTATTTCAAATGGCCAAACAAGATGGGAGAAGACCTTATGAGGTGCAACCAAAGTCTTCATTGCCAATACCACCAGGAGCGAAGGCATACTACAAGGAGCGAGGGCATACCATCGAGGACTGTAGAACTTTTTGAAACCATCTAGAGCAACTGGTTAGAGATGGAAGGTTACAACAATTTTTGTATCGACCTAATGGGCAAGGAGACCAAGCAGGGTCGAGGGCTTAAGGGAAAGCTTCTTCAAGGCCCCCTTTGGGTACAATTAATGTCATCTTTACTACTTTTGGGAGAACTAGCTCGCAACCCTCCAGGGTGATGTCTGTAGCTCGACCACACACCAATGACTCTAATCCTGAGCCGAAGAGGGCTAGAGTGGAGGTTCGACCAGTGTTGAGCTTTTCGGATAAGGATAGGGTTGGAACCATACAGCCACCCGATGATGCTTTAGTGGTCACGCTCAGGATAGGAGGGTATGATGTGAAGAGAGTGTTGGTGGATCAGGGCAGTGGTGCAGAGATTATGTACCTTGACTTATACAAAGGGCTGAACCTGAAGCCTGAGGATTTGACAGCATATGATTCAGTTTTGGTAAGTTTTGATGGAAAAGTTGTCATTCCAAAGGGTCAGATTAGACTACCCGTACAAGTAGGTTCAGAGGTAGTGAAGGTGGACTTTATTGTGATAGATGCTTATTCTCCCTACACAACCATTGTGGCAAGATCATGGCTCCATGCCCTGGGGGCTGTTTCTTCCACCCTGCATTTGAAGGTAAAATATCCGTCCGGGGACCAGGTTGAAGGGCTTGTTGGGAGTCAATCTATGGCTAGGCAGTGCTTGGTGGCTGCAATTATACATCAGCTTGAAGCTGAGTCCTCGGCCTCTGCTAAGGGGGGCCCATAGCAATCAAGGATTCTGGTCCTATCTACGGATGCAGTGTCGGAAGGGGCAAAGTGCGAGAAGCTGGAGGAGATTATTATAGATGGTGATTCGAAGACGTTTTTTTAGGTCAGAGCTTAGCTACCTCCTCGGGAGAAGGAGAAGTTGATAGAGTTCCTTAGAGAGAATATTGATGTATTTGCATGGAATGCTTACGAAGCACCTGGGATGGATCCAAACTTCATTTGCCATCATCTGAATGTCAACCCAACTGTCCTCCCTAAGAAGCAACCACCTCGACGCTCATCTAAAGAATATTCTGATGTTGTCAAGGAGGAAGTGAACAAGCTTAAGCAAGCTGGGGCTATTAAGGAAGTGTTCTACCCTGAATGGTTGGCCAATACAGTGGTAGTAAAGAAGAAAAGTGAAAAATGGCGAGTATGCATGGATTTCACAGACTTGAACAAGGCTTGTCTAAAGGACCTTTTCCCCATGCCTTGGATTGATCAGCTAGTGGACGCAACTTTAGGCCATCCTCGGATGAGCTTTTTAAATGCCTTCCAAGGGTACCACCAAATACCACTGGATTTGAGTGATCAAGAGAAGACAGCTTTTGTCACCCCCACTGGAAATTACCACTACAAAGTGATGTCTTTTGGTTTAAAGAATGCGAAGGCTACTTACCAAAGGATGATGACCAGGATGTTGGAGCCAAAGCTAGGAAAAAACATCGAGATTTATATAGACGACATGGTGGTCAAGAGTAAGTTAGAATCTGAGCATGTTAACGACCTCGGGAATATCTTCGAGATCTTGAGGAGGCACAAGCTGCGGCTTAATGCTTCTAAGTGTTTTTTTTGTGTTGGTTCAGGAAAGTTCTTGGGCTATATGGTTACTTACTATGGGATTGAAGTCAATCCTGATCAGATTAAGGCAATTAACAGTCTACAACCACCTCGGAATCCCAAAGAAGTCTAGAAGCTGACAGGAGTTAGTGCTACCTTAAACCAATTCATCTCTCGATTAGCAGACAGGTATAGGCCTTTCTTTCAGTTGTTGAACAAGTGGAAGTGATTTGAATGGACCAAGGAGTGTGTCCAGGCTTTCCAGCAATTGAAAGAATACCTTTCTCGGCCACCCATTATGTCCAAACCCGAGGTGAATGAGGTTTTGTTTACTTACATTGCAGTGGCCTCCCACGCGGTGAGCTTGGTGCTGATACAGGTTGATAGTGGTGTGCAGACGGCAGTTTACTATATGACCAAGTCACTACATGAGGCTGAGGTCCGTTACCTACCACTGGAGAAAGCCATTTTGGCAGTGGTGCACGCTACACGTAAGCTCCCCCACTACTTCCAGTCACACACGGTTGTTGTCCTAACCCAACTTCCAATTAAATCTCTACTCCGAAATGCTGATTATACAGGGAGGATTGCCAAATGGGTTACGATCCTAGGGGCTTTTGATATCAAGTACATGCATCGCATCTCGGTCAAGGGTCAAGTCCTTACTAATTTGGTGGCCGAGTTTGCTGAATCCCCATTAGAAGAGAGAGTGGAGAAGTAGGACATGGATGGAATCCCTGCAAGAACCTTTGTCTTGGAGGGTATACGTTGATGGTGCAGCGAATCACAGAGGATCTGGAGTGGGGCAAGTTCTGATATCTCCCGAGAGGATCATAATTGAGAAATCCTTGAGATTGGGCTTCTTGAACACAAACAATGAAGCTGAGTCTGAAACTCTGTTGGTAGGAATGACCATAGTTCAAAAAATGGGTGGAAAGGCAACGGAGATATTCTTAGATTCGAGATGGATTGTTGGCTAAGTAGGGGGAGGGTTGGAAGCCAGAGATCTCAAAATGCAGGAGTATTTAAACCAGGTTAGACACTTAAAGTCAGGATTTGAGTATTTTAATTTATCACAAATCCCTAGGAGTAGAAATACACATTCTGATTCTCTTGCCACATTGGCAACCTCCTCGGCACAAAGTTTATCTCGGGTGATCCTTGTGGAAGACTTGTGTAAACCCACTGAAGTAGGGAGAAATGTGGTTCATATTCATCAGATTAGGGTGGGTCCTAACTGGATGGACTTCATTGTGTTGTTCCTTAAGGAAGACATCTTGCCCGAGAGTAAATCCGAGGCCAACAAGGTACGAAGAAAGGCTTCTTGGTTTTGGTTGTCCGAGAACCAAAAGTTGTACAAGCGCTCTTTTTCTAGGCCGTACTTGCTGTGCATACACCCTGAGGCATTAGAGCTACATCTAGAGGAGTTACATGAAAGGATGTGTGGAAGCCACACAGGACGCAGGTCCTTGTCTCACAGAGCCCTTATGCAAGGATATTGGTGGTCGAACATGCAGAAGGAAGTACAAGAATATGTGAAGAAGTGTGACCAATGCCAAAGATTTGCTCCAAACATTCATCAACCAAGGAGAGTCCTTAATCCTTTGTCCAGCACTTGGCCTTTTGCTCAATGGAGCTTGGATATTGTTAGACCTTTTCTTAAGGCAATAAGGAATAAGAGATATTTACTAGTCGGCATAGATTACTTCACCAAGTGGGTTGAAACTGAACCATTGGCAAATATCAGGAACGTGGATGCCAAGAGATTTGTTTGGAAAAACATTGTCACTCGGTGCAGTGGCTAATGCTGATAGGTTTTCTAGTATGAAAAGGTAGAATGTTGGTGAGTTTTATTTAGTTTCAATTTATTTATAATGTATAAATTGTGTTTCACATCTCCGACCTTATGAAGTTTGATGAGTCCAAACAAGTTCCTATAAGTACACTTTGGTGAGATTTTTTATCTTCAAAGAATTGGCATAACAATTATCATGGAATTTATTGTAGCATAGGAACTATAAAGTAATCTGCTAAACATAGTCATGAATTTTGATTGGGTAAAATACTATTTTGGTCCCTGAACTTTGACAAAAATTTGTTTTTCGTCCCTAAACTTTAAAAAGTTCTTTTTCATCCCTAAACTTTGTAAATAGTTTTCTTAATGGTTTAGAGACAAAAATAAGGATGAAAAAGGAACTGATTTCAATAATTTAGGGATGAAAAGTAAAGTTTAAGGACATAAATAAAACATTTTCAATAGTTTAGGGATGAAAAACGAACTTTTCAATAGTTTAGGGACAAAAAATGAATTCCTTAAAGTTTAGGGATGAAAAACAAAATTTTGATAAAGTTTAGGGACCAAAATAGTATTTTAACCATTTGATTCTATATATCTATTATACCAAGCAATGATTGACGTTTTTGAATGCTTTAGATTCTATGCACAATTTGTTCGGTTTTCATGGATAATCTATTGTTTCAGGTTTAGGTTATTCATGATACTCAGATTCAGAGTTTGAACTTTTGGATTAAGTTTACTGTAAATGATTACATCATTATGGTGTCCTTCATTGCTTTGAGAAGTCAATTTTGACTTGAACGAATAAGATGAACTAAAGTATATATGAATGAAATAAGATGCATATGGCTGTGTTGTCAATTGCCATTACTCGTATTCTATACCATATATAAACTCTATAATGGCGTAGCTCTTCATTATAACGAATGGTCTGGGTTGATGAAAGTGAAAAATCACTACAGACAAAAATCGAAACTACTATCTTTATTTTGAACTCATATGTGCTCAATTAGGATTGATATATATTGGTCATGGTGAGCAAAGAAAACAAAACTTATTTTTTATTTTGCACACATGCATGCAATGAATATATGAACGGATGGCTTCAGTCAGTTTGCCAAATAATGTCTTCCAACTCTTTATCACATTGCTTCACAGAATTAACATCTCATGCTGATGGTGTTTGATGATGTGTAAGGCTATAAGATGTTGAAACATAAGAAACTCTAGGATCTTTTGTTTTTGGTTTTGCACAGTAAGAGCATGCAATTACAAAAGGCAAAACCCACCCACACTCCAAAAGGAGAAAAAAAAGGCACTTAGATTTGGGCAAAAGTGACTTTTATTTACCCAAAATCATTGGCTGAAACTATTTCACTTAAAATTGTTCATATGTAGGTTTAAAGAAAAGAGGTGGGACTCTAGAAGGAGGATGCATGGGTGAAGATTGTTAGGTGAATGATCTCCAAAATCATATAAGTGTAGAATATATTTATGTAATGAGGTTTATTTATATGTAATAATTTATAATAGAAAATAACGCTAATTTATATCTAATTAACATGGAATATGAGCTTAAAGGAAATCAAATATCAATAAGAGCCTAATTAGCCCAGCAAAAATAAACTAAAAGAAAAAAGAGAATACAACATAAAAATAAAGATGGTAATTTTTTTGATAAAAAAAATCAAGGCAATGAGAGAATTTTATGCAAAATCTACATTCATTTTTGCACCAACAAATCTATAAGACTTCATATTACAGAATTTAGAGGTGCATGTTTAAGAAGAATAAAAAGAATAGATGGGATTCTAGAATGATATTTATGTTAAAATTTGAAAATCCTTTATTTTTTAAGATGGCATAATAGTGTTTTAGGTCTGACTACAGTAGATAGCATGCTTGATCCTAAGAAGTCACAATTATTATTTTTTAGACCTTAGCAATATAAATTGGTCTCTTCAATTTTTGGGAAATTATTCTAAAAGCCTTTCTAAGCATTTAGATTCATTTATATTAATTTATCTTTAATGTAGTCACACATTTGTTTTATCTTTGTTATTATAAATATAAGTGATTTCAAATTTAAATATCTCATGCATCGCACGGGTTAGCGACTAGTATATCTAAAAGCTGAAGCGTAGCATTTATTGTTATTACGCTCCTATTAAGCCACCTCATCCTCCACATCATTGCCACATCATTATTTTTTTCATATTTATTTTTTACTTTTAATTTTTTTTTGACATTATTAATATATAAATACATTGGCTTTACAAATTCATCTTAGATGGTTTTAACTTTACATTTTATCTACTTTAATTTTAATATTATAATTAAGTATTGTCTATACATATTCCTCTTAGATGGTTTTAACTTTACATATAATTTTGACCATTTATCTTCCTTTATTTTGTCTCTTCTTATTATCATCCTCTTACTATAAATTTGTCACTCTCTCCTATTTTATGAATATTTTATTTTCCCACACAAAAATGCTCTCTCTCTCTCTCATTTTTTGTTGGATTTTTTATGAATTTTGTACGCTCATTGTCTTATTATTGACTAACCCATATCTGTTCCTTGATGCAAGTATTTTTTTTTTATCATTTTATTTGCAACACTAAATACTTTTAATGTTGTTGACCAAATTTGGGGGAAAATTATATTACAATATGTCCACATTTTGTGTTATTTTCAAGTTTTAGTTTATTTGAAAAACAACAGGATACTTTGGACAATATGATGAAGAACAGTTAGTGCAGTTGAAGAAGATGGCCTTTGTGCAGTTTCCTTTTACTGTTTGTAAATATATTGTTTACAAATTAGCACCAAATTGTTATATCTTTATTATATGATGTTTTTAGATGCGTGAGTAATTGTTTTTAAGCATTTATGAATATTTTGTATTACTCATCTTCCTTATCTCATTAGTGTATTTTTTGAGATTTTTAAGAAAACAAATTCAATTTCGAGTTTAAAATTATTTATTTATCTATCCATTTTTCGCATGTTGATTAGATGTTAGATTAGATTATGACAATATTAACACAATACTTGGCTTGATTACAATCATTATGTATAATAGGATAAAATTTTTGAATTTGATTATGCATTGAATATTTGGCTTGATCACATCACATTTGAAATGTTTTACATATTCGGGAGAATGACTTTGACTTTGATGTGAGTTTTATTTTTCTCTTTCTTTTTTATTTGAATTGTAGTTTTGTTGAATTTTATAAATTTTTTTGATACGTTTCTCGGTGTTTTTGATTGTACGGTAGAAAATTTTGGATTTGAAAAAGTTTTTTTAAAACTAAAAAATAATTTCCAAATTTTAGTTACTTTTTAATGATACATAAAATATTATAAATAATTTTTATAAAAAAATTAATATTTTTTCAACTTTTTGAATTCTTGAGAAAAATTGTGTTGTTTTCATTTTGGTATGACAAAAATTATATATTACATTTGTGATTGTCATTGTAACAAATGAAAATATGATTATGAAATACATTACTATTTATTAAATTAGTCCAAACTGCAAAAATAAATTTAATGAGACTACCCTAAAAATATTATCACGCGCAATGCGCAGAATCCGTGACTAGTATATCTAAAAACTTAAGCGTAGAATTTATTGTTGCCACACTCCAATTAAGCCATATTAGTGTCTACGTCATTATATATATATTTTTTTTCAATTTTTCTATAAATTTTTTTTAGCATTCACTTTTTCTTTTTTTTTAATATTTACACTTTCTTCAACCTTTTTCCCTCACTTGTCTTTTCATCTTCCCACTACCCTCTGCATCAATGTCACTATTCAGCTTTCCCTTCATCTTCCTTTATTTTGTCTCTTCTTATTTACACCTCTCTTATTATAAATTTGTCATTCTCTCTTTCATTCTTTGCATAGTTTTATTTCCTTACAAAAAGGCTCTCTCTCTTTCTCTCTCTCTCAATTTTTTGGTGGATTTTTTATTTTTCTTGCATCTTTGCTTTAGGTTGATAAATTTTTGTGTTTTTTAGAACTATAATTTGGATTGATACAATTTAGTTTTGTGTTTTAAGTTTTTTTTTTTTTTTTTTTGGGTTATCTTTGATGGTTAAATATTATTCTATTGCGTTATAAAGAATTAAAGATAGTAGATAAGAATATATTATTATTCTATTACATAAAATAATTTTGATAATTTAGTGTTTATTGTTATATATATTTTATTTCTACTTTTTTTTTTCTTCTCATCTTATTTTATTCAACATTGAAATTCAGCCACATCCTCCTTATCATTAAATTATTTATACCTTCTCAACTTTTTTATTTAAAATATATATATAAGATTTTACTTAAATTCAAATAAATAAAATTTTCCTCATAAAATTGTACTAATTATTTTTTAATATTTACAATCTCCAATCTTTCTCATTTCCTTTACCTTTTCGTCTCCCCAAGCCCTCTACCTTAATGTTACTCTTCCTCTTTCCATTTATCTTCCTTTATTTTGTTTCTTCTTACTATCATTCTCTTAGTATAAATTTGTCATTCACTCTTCTATTCTATGCATAATTTCCATCACAAAAAATGATTATTTCTCTCTCAATTTTTCAGTGAATTCTTTTTTATTTTCTTGCATCTCTACTTTAGGTTGATAAGTTTTTGTGTTCTTTAAAACTCTACTTTGGGTTGATGCGATTTAGTTTTGTGTCTTAAGTTTTTTTTTTTTTTTGTTTACTTTGATTGTTAAATTTTATTCTATTGCATTATAAAGAATTCAATATAGTACATAAGAGTATAATATTTCTAGTATATATAATGATATGCCAAAAACGTATTGACCTTTTGTGATGAATTAATTGATTAATTAGCCAAGTTTATTAATTAATCAAAATTAACATGCAATTGTACGTGACAGCACAAACAAATCACCAATTAACTAAAGCATGCAACAGAAAATAAATTGACATGGTGATTTGTTTACGAATGGGGAAAACCTACACAGCAAAAATCCCACTGAGTGATTTTAAGGTCACCACTCCCGAGAATCCATTATTATCAAAACAAACAGTTACAAGTAAAGGAATCCCAGTACCTTATACCAACCTACAGTTAAACCCTTACCCCCAATACCCAATTGGACTTGTTCTGTAGTGACAATCTCTCATTTTCAATGCACGACTCCCAATACGTGACTAACCGATTGCACGTACCCTAGTACGTGACTTGATTACCAACTTGAGAAGGATGTTGATTGCAAAGTTCTTCAGTTCATCACACGATGAAGATCATGAAGTTGCTTGGTCACAAAACCCTATGGTGTACAAACACAGCAGCTTTTTCAAGAACTAGGGCAAACTAGGTTTCCGGTCACACTCTTCTTCACACTATAGAATTTGCTCTTGTGCAACTTGTGTCACCTTTTACAGCCCTTAAAATAATCCTTATATATGTTTAGGGTTGTGAGAAAATAAAGCCCAACATACATTCACGGATTTGATGAAAATCTGAACTTCATAAATCTCGACAGATACCCTATCTGTCGAGCAGCTGTCGAGTCTCGGGCTAAAACAGCTCTCTTTAAACCTCGATAGATGCTAGCTATCGAGTTTTAAAATCCTGCACTTTCTGACTTGATTCTTGGATAGACTTATATGGATTTAACACTTGAACTTGAAACCTTATTTCTTGAAGCATTAAACACATCCTAGATTAACCCAATTACAAGTAAAGTGCGTTTTGTCAAAAGATTAGCCAATTACATAAAATAGTGACATATATTCCTAACATTAAATCACATATGTCCGAACATATAAAAGCAGAGACCGTACGTAGGGGAGCTTAAGGTTCTGCCATGTAGCGTACTCTATGAAGAAAATTGAAATATTCTTAAGTCACATCAAATATAAGAACAAATTTCTAAAATAGGGACTCTTTATTTCCTTTGGTTCAATGTTTCAAGACTACTTTTTATTACATTTTGTAGGTTTTTAGACCCTTTAAACACAAACAGATTAACCTAGTTATTTAGCGAAGTGATTAACTTAGGTAAATTATACAGATCTAGGTTAACATAGATAAATCATATCATTGAAATAGTATAGAAAATAAAGAACACAACGATATGATAACCCATGAAAACCAAACCGGTAAAAAACCTGGGGAGGATTTAACCTAGCTATCCTTAAGGTGAAACAGATCCACTACGAAAGAATTGAAGTTTTACAATAGTGATTTAGACCATTAACATCCTATTGCTACCTCGAGTAGAAAACTTACTACTACGACTACGTGACAGCTCCGAGTCCACGGACTACTTCTTTCTTGGATTCATAGCAACCACAAGTACTCCCACTTGTGTTTTTCTTTAAGATCTTTATGCAACAACTGAAAAGATCACCAAGCTCTCGACATCAATCTTGATTTTGATAACCCTAAGTATGTATGAAGGCAAACACCTCTAGATCTCACAAGAGATTCACACACACAGCATAAACAACAACAGTAAAACGTAGCTAGGGTTTTTCCTTTTATACTTAAGGCAAAACATAAAACCCTACACGTCATATGGGCTTGGGCTTAAGGTGGAAAATTCTACAGAAAAACAATCTGCATGAGCTTCGATCAGTCGAGTCTAATTTTCGATCGATCGAGCCTTGCAGAAAGTGAACAGTAATTTTCTGCAATTAGTCGATTCCAACTTTACAATAAACACACTTTAAGTAGCCTTAATCTAGACTCTAAGTTTTGATCATGGTTTGCCAACATTACACATTGAAGTTCTAAAACATTTAGATCCTAAATCCTTAGAACCTAACAAACTCCCTCTTTGGCAATTTGTGACAAAACACATAATAAAACAAAATGCTTAAAGTTACAAAAACAGCCCATTACAATATAATTGTCCAACCAAAAACAATTCAACCTAACTACTATCTATCAATTGCAAGAGTAGAAAATAGCACGACTGAATCAACCTGTGTATTTCTGTAACACTTGAACAAACACATAAACGCATGTGTAGAAAATACAAGTAAAACAAAATAAATTCTTAATTTCACATAACATAAAATAAAAGACATATATCATGAATAACCTCATAAATATAAATCAATAGCTAATGTAGCATAATGAGAAACAAGAAACAGAAATAAGAACACAATGTCTCCCCCTATCATATACAACTCATAAAAAAATAAAGACATCAAAATAAATACATCATGAGCCAAAAAAATAAGTACAAGATGAAGCCCCTAAATACAATCTAAATCTCCAAAGCTCCAAAACAAAAACAAAAACAAAAACAAAAACAAAAAAAGAAGAAAAAATCTCCTTTATCTCTCCATCGAAAAAAATCTCCCCTTATCTCTCCATCCATATGTACTCCCCCTTTTTGGGACGAATTGCCAAAGGGCAATCAAGACTCATCATCAAAAGGAGGTGGCAGAGGTGACCGTCTAAAACTCGCCAAATCTGCATGCAAAGCCTGAAACTTCGTGAGCACGTCCACCAAAAGTTGACCATGAGCCACCTGAATGGTCATGACAGTATCCAACATAAGACAAATGCTAGAATCATCTGAAGTAGAAGGTGGAGGAGCAATAGCAGCAGTCGAATCAACATACTCATTAGCAGGCGGATCACCTGAAGAAGGAGGAGGAGGAGATGCAACACCCAAAGAAGACTCAACTCTAGGGTGTTTAGAGCTAGTTCTCATCTGAGCAGCTCTCAGCCTAAGGAAGGTGGCACCTATAGGAGCTATAATGTGTACAGGCTCAGAAGCAGGAAACTCATCTAAACCTAAATGCAATAAAATCCGATGAATAAAAATCAGGAAGAAAAGAGCATGAGCAGAAGAACTACTTCTATAAACCTCAACCAAGGATCGAATGACAAGATGAAGAAAACTCATAGGAGCATCTGTCACAAGGGCATACAAAAATGCACATCTCTCGATAGGGATGGTGTGCAAGTGAGAGATGGGCCAGATAGAATGGCAAGAAATCCGGAAAAACAAGTAATGAATCTCGGTCAACTCATGAGAAGTAATCCAAGGATCAATACCCCACTGAATGGAAGTACCAGTCAGATATAACATAATGTCATCAAGTGGAGGTGACTCATCATAAGGTACACAGGTTGCTATACCTTAGGCACCCCAAGAGCAGAGGCCACTACCGAAGGAGTAATGACATACTCTTCAACCCATATCCAACTCTTCACAAATTAAGTGTCGGAATCATTGGAGTGGACAGAGAGGTTCGAGTAGAACTCTCTAATCAAGGTAGCTAGAGGAGGATGGTCTATATCCATCAAAGGCAACCAGCCCCTATGCTCAAAATTTCTCCTAATTTCCGAGTCAAACTCATCTAAAATAACTTTTCTCTCAGCCCACACAAATCTAAGAATGTTCAACTTCTCATAGGTCTCCTAGTTTTTCTCACTGAGAAACCTCTCACTATCAAAAGCTGGAGTAGAAGAGGAGGTGGATGTCCTATGGGTTTTAGTCTTCCTAACCATGATGCTAAGGATTGGAAAGGATAGACAGAAAAGAGACAAAAGAAAAAACCGATTGCATCAGACATGGTTAGAGTACAAAAAAATTAAAAAAAAGAACAATCTATATGATGCATGAACAAAATAACCACATGTTGCATGCTCTAATGCATTGAGAATAATCCAATTATACTTTTAAAAAGCCTAGAATTGGCTTGAAGATAAAGGTTTAGAACAAAAATCCTAACAAATTGATCAATTTATCATTACACAAGTTAGATAACAATATACAATGACGTAATTAATCAATTACACAAGCCAATTTCATCAAATTGATCTCAATTGAACAAAATCCCCAAATTCGGTGAGTTTCAAGCCCTAGGATTTTCAATTCTTCCCAAATCACAAAATTGATCAAATTAAACTATGAGGAACATGTTTACATCATCCAATAACAAAAACCCATTGATCAATTGTGAAAGAAAACATCTCAAACATCAAAAACCCCAAAAACTATTAGGTCTGAAAATTTCCCTAAAATGCATGAAAAAATGACATTAAACCAAAAAAGAAAGGGTAGAATGGTCTTACCGGTGCTAGACGACAAAAACCTTGAGAAAAATTTGAGGGAAAACGACCAAAAAAAAAATGGTAGTGAATTTGGATCAATCGAAAAGAGTGAGAAAAGCTTTTTGAAAACTTTTGAAATAGTGAAGAACACGTGAAAATCTCATGTTTTAAAAAACTCTCTGACCGATTTTCGATCAGTAGAAAAATATATTCAATCGATCGAAAACATATTCGATCAATCCAGCATCAATCGAGCAGCGATCAAGCCAGACAGATTCAATCCAAATTTTTAATCGCAATTTCGATCGATCGAGCAACAGGTTCGATTGATCGAAAATATCAAATTTTTGAAAAACAGAGCATTTTAATGCAAAAACTCCTCAAAACACAATATTTAATGAATAAAATGCATGAGTATGAGATGAAATTTTTTTCAAAAACCCTTGAATTTAACCCAGATCTTCCAAAAACAAGATTTTCAATCAATTTGTCCTCAAATCTCAAACTTTAAACACATTTTGCATTAAAATCAAAGAACTTTTAATCTTGGATGGCCCCAACAAGATCACACACAATATAATGTACCAAGTTTAGTAAAGAATAACTTGTGTAGTGTGTGCAACTAGCAAAAACTTGAGATACATGTGAAGTGATAAGTAAATAGTGATTAATCACAATTTCTACAAAATTCATTACATAAGTTTGAAAGAAATAATCACCTAAAGAGGTACATCGTATAACTTTCACATCTCCTAGAATAAAAGCTTACAATCATGTAAGTTTCTTGATTTGCCTCATAATGTACACACCAATTTATTTGATTTGAAACTTATTAAAATAGCCAAGATAATGTACACACCAATTTTATTTGATTGTGAAGTAATTATAGCCCAATAATGTACACACCAATTTTATCATTTAATCTGAGGCTACACCTTATATTCTTTTTGTGCATGTGCTACACTTTCTCAAGCACAAAAACTTATGATATGTACTAAGGTGTTCATGATTGATTAGTAAACAGTGGTGAGATGGTTATGTATGCCTTTCTCATTAAGTTCAAGTCCAACAAGGCATATGACTTTAAGATCAAGATCATGTTATCAAAAACTATAAACAACTCCCACACAATATGCACTACAAAGTTCAAACTAGTAAAATGTAATAAAATAAGCTCATCCAAGCTAAATAAGGTACATAAACATGTTATGTAAAGATAATATGGTCAACCTTGATTTCAAATCCAAGAAAAATAATGCAAAACACATTTTTTTCATTTTTCCTCTTTTATTTATTTATTTATTATTAAAAAGAATAACACAAACAACTTAGTATGGAATGCATGAATGTTATGCAATGCAAATCCTAGAAGAAAACAAAGAAAGCAAAAAAACAAAGAGGAATGGTCACAAAGAATAGAGAGATGAAGCACAATGACCATGTCAGAAAGACTCAATTAGATCAAGCATTTTGCCAAAACTTTTTAGATGCAATTCTTGCATTGGAGTTATTATTCATATTAGAATGCTGAGTAATTCCAATATTGGAATAAAGGTTTAAAGCCTTTACCAATTCACCAATAAGTACCATTGGATCTTGTGCTTGAGGCACATGTACTTTTGGCTTATTTGTTCGCTTAGCAGCTTGCAACTTGAAACAGTTTGGACAAATGTGCCCAAACTTTCCACAAAAATGACAAACCCATGCAGGTCTATCATGCAACTTGTCCTTAGGAGGGTTAGGAGTCTTAGGTTTAGACTCTTTGATATTAACCCTAATCTTCCTAGGATATGTAACTTCTGCTGGTTTGACAATCTCACTCACCGGGGGCTCAGAAGAAGAAACAAAATTTATGGAATGATTCTTAGGCACAGAGATGCTATCTTCAAAACCTAGACCAGTTTTGTCTAAGGGAGACTTCTGAATACTCAACATGTGTTCAAGTTTAGAACTAGTAATCCTATTTGTTTGTTCTCTAGCAACAGATAATTCAAATTCCAAATTTTAACTTTATCAAGCAACAACATGTTCTCAGTCTTTACCTTATCAAGCAATTCATTAGCATCAAACAATTTCAAAAGCAAATTCTTCTTATCAAGTTCAAGAGAAGCAATTTTCTGTAAACCTAAATCAATATTCATAGCATCCTTTGCAGCAACCTTGCAAAGCTCATTATAGGCTTCTTGCAAATCAGCATTCTCAGAGGGTTCCCTATTAGAAGGGTTCTCATCAACCACAACACTTTCATCAACTACAGTCGTAGCTGTGAAAGCAATGAAATTTCCATCCTCATCACTACCAGACTCATTATCAGAAACTTCATCATCACTAAGGGTTACAACCATAGTCTTACCCTTTGATCTCAAGAATCTAGGACATTCTAATTTCACATGACCATACCCTTGACAACCAAAACATTGTTGACCCATAGAATTATTAGAGGTTTGACCTACTTTCTCTTTAGATTTTTCATTATTGTTCACCTTAGTAGGTTCATTCCTCCTAAAATTTTTAGGTTCAATATTGTTTTTACCTCTTGCCCTTCTATTATTGTTACTAAGAAAGTTTCTAAAGTTCTTAGAAAGGTAAGCAATCGCTATAGAAGAGAGTTCGTCATCAAATCCATTTCCTTCAACATCATCAACTGACTTAAGAGCTATTGATTTGGATTTGTTTGTCTTAGGTAGGTCTAACTCATAGGATTAGAGAGATCCTACAAATTCATCAACAAGGATGAAGTCCACATCCTTGCTCTCAGTTATAGTAGTCACTTTGGGTCTAAAGTCCTCAGTCAAGGATCTAAGTATCTTCTTAACAATTTTAGGTTGATTATAGATTTCACCCAAATTATAAGCAGAGTTAACAATATCATTCAATTTAGCATAGAATTCATCAAAACATTCATCATCAGACATTCTAATACTTTCAAATCTAGTAGTTAACTACTGCAGTTTGTTAATCTTAACTGCCTTTATGCCTTCATGTACAATCTGGAGAATATACCATGCAGTATGAGCAACCTCAACGTTAGAGATTCTCTTGAATTCCTCCATAGAAACAACATTAAAAATAGCATTCATAGATTTGCTATTAAAAGCGGTTGCTTCTTTCTAAGAAATTTGCCACTCACTAATTGGAGTAGTGGGCTTCTCCCATCTGTATTCAACAGAATTCCAATCTCTCTCATCAATAAATTTCAGGAATGCTTTCATCATTACTTTCCAGTAAGTATAGTTGTTCGCATCAAAGTGAGGTGGGATCACAAGAGAGTGACCTTGTTGCATGACAACAGGGGTCAAGGATCAACTCTTAGATCAAAGAATCTAAATACTAGAGCTAACCCACTCTGATACCACTTGTACGTTTTTAGACCCCTTAAACACAAAAAAATTAACCTAATTATTTAGCCAAGTGATTAACTTAGGTAAATTATGCAGATCTAGGTTAACACAGATAAATCATATCATTGAAATAGTGTGGAAAATAAAGAATACAATGATATGATAACCTAGGAAAACCAAACCGGTAAAAAACCTAGGGAGGATTTAACCTAGCTATCCTCAAGATAAAACAGATCCACTATGAAAGAATTGAAGTTTTACAATAGTGACTTAGACCACTAACATCCTATTACTACCTCGAGTAGAAAACTTATTACCACGACCACATGATAGCTCCGAGTCCACGGACTACTTCTTTCTTAGATTCACAACAACCACAAGTAATCCCACTTGTGTATTACTTGTGTTTTTCTTTAAGCTCTTTATATAGCAACTGAAACGATCACCAAGCTATCGACATCAATCTTAATTGTGATAACCCTAAGTATGTATGAAGGCAAACACCTCTAGATCTCACAAGAGATTCACACACACAGTATAAACAACAACAGTAAAACGTGCCTAGGGTTTTTCGTTTTATACTTAAGGCAAAACATAAAACCCTACACGTCATATAGGCCTGAGCTTGAGTTGGAAAATTCTGCAGAAAAACAATCTAAATGAGTTTCGATCGATTGAGTCTAATTTTCGATCGATCGAGCCTTGCAGAAAGTGAACAGTAATTTTCTGCAATTACTCGATTCTAACTTTACAATAAACACACTTTGAGCAACCTTAATCTAGACTCTAAGTTTTGATTATGGTTTGCCAACATTACACATTGAAGTTCTAAAACATTTAGATCCTAAATCCTTAGAACCTAACACATTTTTTATTCAATGTTTTAAGACTATTATTTGTTTTATTTAGTTCAATGTTTCAAGACTTTTCCTCTCTCACACACAAAAAACTATTTGCATTTCCATTCACTCTTTTCACTTTTACTCCTTTATATACACATGCCCACAGCCCTTCATGCCATCCTATGTCAAATACACTCAGACAAAAAACAATGTCATTTACCTTCAACCTTTCAACAACTCCTACATAACTCCAACATTGCAATACCATTTGATTCTAATATGTATAAGTAGGCTACGACTAAGGAAGGGGGCTTTCATTTTTTATTCAGTGATGGTAGCTTACAGTTTTGATGTTGAAGTTGGACATTGTGGATTTTGTAAAGGCTGTGATTCACTTTGAGTCTTTGGATGCTTGGGATTTTGGTTTGGGAAAGTCAAAAATGTATTTTGTTTTAGAACTAAAGAAAAAGAACTATTCTAATTGATTATTTATGAAGTTAGATTTTTTTTTTTTTAGAACTCATAATTTGTAGGTTTCTTTGTAGGTTTTGTTACTGCTATTTTGTTCGACATGAGCCATAGAGATAAAAATAAGAATCGATGATGATTTAAAAATATTTTTCGCTTTTTAAAAAGGATACAAAGCCCAACTAAAGGCAATTAAATTTTGATAAGTGGATGTGTTTTTAGCCAATTTCTCTTTGTTTAATCATGTTCTCTTTATGTTGATACTTACAAATGATTTCCTTAATTTCATTGAGATAATGAATTGGGTGTTTGTGATTGAGATCTCTATATTTGATTGTGAGAATAAAGTGGTTGACAAAGTGTTTGGGAGGTTGCTTAAATTTATGTAATTTTAAGATATAAAAGTATTCTATGCTTTAAATTCTTATTTATAGATTTCAAAATCATATAATCAACTTAAAAAATGAAATATATTATAATGTATTATAGTCTTATAGTGTTATTCAATTTTTAAAAATAAAATATGAATTAAGAAAATCAAGTTTCAAAGTATTCATCTTTCTCCAAAAAAAAAAAAAAAAGTTTCATAGTATTCAACAAAATTGTAGGCAAACATAAATATTATACAACAAAATAAGTATTATATCTATGTCTTAATATACATAAAAATTATTTTAAATGAAATTGTAACGCGGGACATCATCTAGTATTATATAATTAAAATGGATTAATATGACAACATAAATATAAAGATATGAGAGTTAGTATGGAAGATAAGGAATTAGTGAAATGTTTAATCTCACATTGAAAATGAGAGAGACTATTTTATTCTTTTTAATTGTGGTGATTAATCGGTTGATATGTACAAGAGCAGATATTAGGCTAGATAAATTCAAAATAAATAATCTATTCATTGGTGAGTAAATGACATTTTTATTATTATGGAAAATTAAGAGTCATTCACCCACTACATCAGCATTATATCTAGTAATTAACCTTATAATTCCCATTACATCAGAATTATGGACCTAATTAATCAGATTAATTTGGGTAATAATTTCTTGAGGCCCATTGAGCCTATTAATAGACTCATTCGGACCCAATACAATATACAATATTACAACAACAAAAAATGCAACAATTACAAGCATTCTTATACTCTAAAAAATAGAGAGATTCCTGGCAAGGAAGGGTGTTTTTTCTGGTGGAGTATTGGGCTTGAACGCTTTATGCAGAGGTTGTTTTAGCCATGCAACAATTGTTGGACTATTGTATCCTGAGGGAGCCAGGTCAGAGAAGGTCTACACCGGTTACAAAGTTTAACCAACCAAGGATTTAAATCTCCTTAAAAATAGAGAGTATCGTGCCTCAGTCCAAATAATGTTGTGTATTTTTTATCTTCAAATTAATAATATTCAGAAGTATTATTTAGTTTTTCTTTGTCTTATTTCCATTATTATTGTGTTTGTACCAACACATTGTTTACCTTGAATGCAATATATGTGCTTAAAATACACCTGTTAATGGAATGTACAATATGTAGTGATGCAAGGGAAAATTGATCAGTAGGTATTAAAAGATGCAGGGGTTGTGTTTTTCCTTTTTTTTGTTAGTGGTTTTGCGTTCACTTTTCTCCCTAGGCATGTGGTACTCTACACATCTAAAATTTTATCATGAAGTATGCTTGGATTTATGATAGAATGATACAATTTTATCATGAAGTGATGGACCTAGAATTTTAGCTCAAGAGGGCGAGATTGTAAGGGGAAAAAATAGAACAAAATTTATTTTTGAAAGAGTTTCAACCTATGATGTTCGCTCCTGATAATAGCTCTTTATCATCAGACTAAGACAACAATTGATTTTTGGTGTAGGCGGAGATTGAACTCTAGATATCTTATTCAACTATCAAAGACTTTACCAGTTAAGCTAATTGAAGCCGCAAAAAAAAAAAAAAAAAAAAAAAAAAAAAAAAAAAACAATTTGAAGCAACATTAATCCCATAAATATGAGTCGGAATTAAGAAAAAAATAAAAGAAACAATTATATAATAATGTAATTATCATACAAAAATAATATAAATGTCATTTTACTTTATTTTTCAAATATAGATCAAGTCATTTAGTTGCCCTTCACGGTAGACAAGGAAAGTTTTATATGCGCTTTGATGCCTTAATTGCTTAAAATATTTGTGTAAAATTCAACATTTTTTTCTCTATTCTAATAACTATTTATATTTTGGCTTCATGGCAAAAATCTAGAGTTTGAAACTACTAAATAAAAAATATATTGAGGGAAAAAAGTGAGTGGAGGATTTGAGCGGTGTCAAGGATTTAGTGCTATGCGAAAATATGAAACCAATGCCATTGCAACCGAAAATTGAATTTTGATCCAACTGTCCAATTGGGATAAAACCAATGCCATTGTGAAGAATATTGAATTCCCTTTCAAACGACTGCTCATGGGTCGAAAACAGAATTAAAACAGTTGAGATGTCTTCAAAACTGTGCTGGGTGCATCAGCTTGCTTTTCGATGCCATACCTTTTAATCCGACCGTTTGTAGACACCTCATTTTGCACCCAGTTAATAAACTTTAGTCCCCAGTCCCAATGATGAGCTTTACATGTCTACAAAAGGTAATTAAAATTATTTTGATAGTTTGGAAGCAATCACAACTCAAAAGTGCTCAAATCACTTTGAAAACGATGCTAAAAAATGACATTTCCTCATTGTTTTTACCATAACTTTTGATTCACAAAGAATTTTTGGGTGAGATTTGTTTCATTGGAAATTATACATATTGGGCTTCAATTTGAATACAAATTTTACTTAATTTAAACTTAAATTGATTAAGTTATGACCGTTTGAAGTTGGGCCATTAGAGTTATCAAAATTAGGGTTTCTGGGGACGCATGCATACGCAAGAAGCATGCATGTGTATGCATGCACAAACCTACATACGCAGGACTCGTTACAAAACCTTAGAACTTCAATTTTTAGGGCTCAAAGCCTCCCTCTTTGATGGGACCCGGCCCTTAGACCCAGTGGTGACTCTAGGAATTTTGTTTAGGTTGTTCCTTAGAAAGCATAAATTACACAATCTTATTTCTTTTTAGCTTTTAGGTAATTAGGTTTGATTCAATGTTATTAATTCCATTCTGTTACGGCCGGAAAATACCATGCTGGTAAAAAAACCGGAAAAGTAACCCACCCTATTCCACTTCAAAAAAAATTTCGGGTTATTCCGGTCTATTTTGGGTGTTTCGGTAAATACCTGCCGAAATTTAAGATTTGGTCGGCATGAAGTTTGTGCTTAAAAAAAAAAAGTTCTTAAAATCAAAACAAATTTGCATTCTGTAAACCAAAAAACCTCAAAAGGAAAAAAAAAAAAAAAAAAAAAAAAAAGAAAAAGAAATGAACAAAGGTACCTGTACAGCTAAAACAAATCATATTGAGAAATTTGAGACTCAAAACTTGAGAAGAGGCACTGGTACTGGTAGAAGACACAGAAGTTACGAACAAGGAGGAAAGAAAAACGTAGATGTAAAAGTGTAGATGAAGATGTGATAAAATTTAAAAGTATGAAGTGTAAAAATCGAGGAGACAGAAGATGTGTGGTTAAGAATAAACAAGAAAAAATAATTAAAAATGAGAAGTAATATATGTTTGGTGAGGAAAAATAATATTGTAATAAAAAATAATAAAAGGTTAAAAATTGTGTTATATTGGGCAGTGTGCTAAGTCGAAAGAATCAAACCACTGCCTAACCTGTAGTAGGTTTTTTTTTTTTTTCTTTTTTTTCTTTTTTTTTTTTTTTTTGAGTTTTTCCTTTTTGCTTGAAAGACCCCAATATATTGTTAAGTTACTCAAATTATGGACCAAAATTTAATTTTATCGGCATAAAAAAAAATTCAGGGTGGTCCCAAAATTTTATTTAAAGGTAAATAAATATAAAATTTTAAATTATTATATATAAATTTTTTTTTTCAGGTCAGGGTGGTCCTGGGATCACCTCGGCCATAAGTTGGCACCGCCACTACTTAGACCATTTGGAACATCCAAAACCCTCTAAATGAGCCTAAAAACCCTAGTTTAAACATATAAATACAACCTTATGCCTCCAAACTCAGACCCTAGCAAGAGAGAGTTTATTTTTCACCGAAACTCTTCCAAAACTCTTTTCTAACTTGGATTTTCTACACACACAGCCACCAAGCACGTTTTTGGTTCTTCAAAACCTCTCTCTATTATTCATTTAGGTAGAAACTATTGATCTCATTCCAAAAAATGTTTTTCAAACACTCTTTCTAAAGCTTTTTCAAGAACATCTTTTTCTTTTTGAGTTGTGATTACTAATGGACCATTGAATACTTTGAATCCCTTGATTATCTCATTGAATCTTGTTGTGTAGGCTCTGAGGGGCCGGTTAAATAACAATCAAGTTGTGCTCCATAAGCAAGGTGAGTATCTCTTCATGGCTTTTCCTTAATTTAGATTTTTCTTGTGTTCTTGTTGCTCATAATTTGATGTATTTGTTTTACATGCTAAGAAATATGTTTTGCTTTGTTTAATTTTGTTTTGTTGTGTCTCATCATGTTTTGATTAGAGAGTTGAATGATTGGATATATTGATGAACATGTTTTGATGTGTTAAGTGTTGTTCTTGTTTGTTGTTAGATCCAATGCAAGTTTAGGAATAGATTTTGTTTTGTTTATTTTTATTTTTTTTATCTTTGATATCTTTGTTGTTAGTTTAGGTTGTTTGGTTATATATTAGAAGTATGTTAGGTTTTGTTTGATTGTTGTTTGTTGCTCACTTTAAAACTATGTTTCTGGGCGTGTATGCATGTGCATACTAAGTATGCGCACGCATACTAGAGGCATGCATCAAGGATGGACTCAGGACTTCAAGCTGGGGGGGGGGGGGGGGGGGGGACCAGAGATAAGCGAAAAAAAAAATTCAAATACGCATCCATATAGTATTAATAAACTATCAAGCAAGAAAAATATCCAAAAATTATTATTTCTTAATATATTAAGATACAATCATCTATCAACAAAAACAAAAGACATGAAACACTATTATTTCTTAATACAATCATCTATGAAAAGGGAACTCGACGCTCTTTCAAATCTTCAAAATCATCTATGATTGAATTCAAACTAAATGTCGAAACTATATACTTTTCAATGTATAACATCAGTCTGTCAAAAAATCATTTTCCATTTTCTTTCGAAAGTTAGTTTTGACAACTTTAATAGTTGAAAATGCTCGATCTGTAGTAGCAATAGAAACTGGAAGAGTAAGCACAAGTCTCACCATTTTATAAATAAGTTTGTAGTGTTTTGAGTTTCCAGTTCTCACTAACCATTGACACAACTTAGATAAACTGTTTAATTTTTTGAACTCTGGAACTGGACTACATTATGCTCAAAATGATAAAGCTCCTTCTCCAACACTTGTTTGTCATAATTTGTGAAATCTTGTGGATAGAAATTCTTTACCAACAAACAAAGATCACTACTTCTGAAAGATTTAAATGCCTCTCGAGGTTCTAAAGTTGAGCTAAGCCTAAGTAACTTCATTCTATTTTCACATTATCACTTGTATAAAAAAATTAATTAAAAAGTAAATAAGAAAAAGAAAAGAAGAATAGTTGCATGATGTGTTATAATAAAAGGAAGCTTGTAGTTTCCAACAACTCCAATGTCTCTCTAATTCGGGCCATTGTCATAAAAACTAATCAGGCAAGAGTCTTGCGTGATTAGTTTTTTTTTTTTTTTTTAGATTTACATGGGCTCTTGAGTCTTGATTGGGCTGGTCGGCTGGGATAGGGGGCCCAAGTCATTTTGATAAGGGGGCCCAAGTCTTTTTTCTTTTCTTTTTTGAAAACTTTAGCTATTAAATTTTTTTTTTTTTTTTTTTTTGGGTCCGGAGGAGACCCGGACCCCCATAGGCCCCCACCTAGGTCCATCCCTGGCATGCATACATCCGAAACTATCATTATTCATTGAAGGCGGCTTCTTTTTGTGACGTCCCAAGTTGATAATGATCCTGCAGATATCAAAGGCTCTTCCCATGAGTCTCAAGTCACATAATAGATGGACCATAACATAAAGAGGGTCATCTACTACTTGATATTCCAAGCCTAATTGTTTGATTCAAATTATTTCTGCTGCCGCACAGACTCGTAAGATTTAGCTAATAATTGTATCCTCTCTTTCCGGAGATATCATAATGCTTATGGTAATTAATCATCTTGCATCAAGTTCAGTACCATGTGCGAAACAATCCATAAAATTGAATGAAACGGTACTGTCACTGAGAGCTTTTTGTTTGGTTCCATGTGAGAGCAATAAAATACAAAAGAATACTCCTGTCCTTCGAGAATTTCACTTAAAGTATATATGTCAATATAAACTAAAGGAAACAAATTCAACTTTGAAGTGTACGCTCTGTTTATTTTGAAGTTAAAAATATTTTATGGAAAATGTTTTCTTATTTTCAAATGTTTTTTTTAGATAAAATATAGTTGAACTTGTAAAAAATAAAATTTAATTGTAATATCCTTTATAAAAAGTTATAAATGTTTTAAACTTGAAAATTTGGCAAAACAATTTCCAAAAACACACAGTGGCTTCCCCTCTCCCATCTGATCACTAGTTCACCGGTCCAGTAGCCGAAGACTTTGCTCCAGCAGTTGTTGACGGCAGTCCAGTGTACGGTGAATCCACTCCGCAACCAGTGCTGACGGTTCGGTGTCCGGAGACTCTGCTTCGACAACTAATGCCGGTTGCCTAGTGACTGGTGACTCAGCTCCTCAACCAGTGCCAACAGTTTGATGGTCAGAGACGCTGCATCAGCGACCAATGTCAATAGTCCAGTCACCTAAGATACCACTCCGACGATGATTGTCGGCAGTCTAGTCACCGGAGTCACTATTCTAACTAGCGATTCAAACGGTCCATCAGACCTACGTCACCAGCCGTTTCAATGTTGAGCCATTGGTTTTGGTGGTTGGCTTAAAAAATTTTACTTGTAAATGTTTTACATGTAAAAAAAATTTATATATAAAATATTTTATGTTTAAACGTATTTTACTTCAAAACAAACAAAATATAACTTATTAAGATATCTGACTTTATCAAACTAGCTAATTATGAGGGTCCTAATCAGAGCAGTCTCTGAACCACGCAGAGCAAGGTGTTGCATTAGACAATTCAAGATCTGTGTGCAAGAAGACAAGTCCCCTTTCTTCTATATATATCTCAAGCAACCAGGGAAGGTATCAGTGTGTCTACTCACTGATATTCATCCTCAATATTCTTAGCTAGTCAGCTCTATCATGGCTTCCACAAAACAACAACACTACGTATGCTTGGCTTTGCTTCTCATCTTGGTAGCTTGCGCTTCTCAAGCCATGTCTCACATTCTCCAAGATGAGATGTATGAGAGACATGAGCAATGGATGGCTCATTGTGGACGTGTATATAAGGACAATATTGAGAAGGAGCAACGTTACAAGATATTCAAGGAAAATGTAGCATACATAGAATCTTTCAACAATGCTGCAAACAAGCCTTACAAGCTAAGTGCTAACCAATTTGCAGATCTCACAAATGAGGAGTTCAAAGCCTCACGAAATAGATTCAGGGGGCATGAATGCTCCACAAAAACATCATCTTTCAGATATGAAAATGTCACTGCCGTTCCATCCACTTTAGGCTGGAGAAAGAAAGGAGCTGTGACACCCATCAAGGACCAAGGACAATGCAGTCAGTATCAAGCTCTTTTAAGGAACGCTACTAACTAAATGTTTTCTAACTCTTTTGTTTTATTTATTATCAAACTATAGGTAGTTGCTGGGCATTTTCAGCAGTAGCAGCAATGGAAGGTATTACTCAGCTAACAACTGGAAAATTAATCTCTTTATCTGAGCAAGAGTTCGTTGACTGTGACACCAGAGGTGAAAATCAAGGCTGTGAAGGGGGTTCCAAGGAAAGCGCCTTCCAATTCATCCAAGACATTCACGGCCTCACAACCGAAGCCAGCTACCCCTACACGGGTGTTGATGGAACCCGCAACGCTAACCAAGAAGCAAAACACACCGCCACAATTAATGGGCATGAATCTGTGCCTGCTAACAATGAAAAGGCCCTTCTGAATTCTGTTGCTAGCCAGCCTGTTTCTGTTTCCATTGATACTGAGAGGTCGGATTTTCAATTCTATTCAAGTGGTGTCTTTACTGAGCCTGTGGCACTAATCTAGACCATGATGTTACTGCTGTTGGGTATGGGGTAAGTAATGACAGGACTAAGTATTGGCTAGTGAAGAATTCATGGGGTACACAATGGGGCGAAGAGGGGTACATATGAATGCAAAGAGATGTTGCTGCACAGGAAGGCCTATGTGGCATAGCAATACAAGCCTCTTACCCCACTGCATAAAGTTTAAAATCAAAATCAATGTCCATTGCCTCAAAGTAAAATGATGTGTATGCTTGTTTTTCATTTTCTAAACTATACTGCTATTGTTCATAATCTCTACTTGTGATTTGTGTATCCTTTAGCACACTGATATGTCTGTAAGACTACTCCTTGCTATGATATAATATTTTGATTAAATCTTCAGTTTCTTTTATTAACTCAGAACTTCACTTCTATTAGAATATTGGTTAAATGATTAAATTCATTTCTTTAATAGCTTAATCTTTTGAGACAATCATAAATTTATCATGGTATTAAAGCAGATGGTCCAAAATTCTAACCTTGTCTCCACTCTACCTCCTATTTAACAAGTTAGAAATTGCATTAAATTTATCATTTTATAACAACTTAAACTTTAGGGATAATTAGTAATTTATCAGCTTCAAATATGAGACTGTACCTCAGCGAATTATCCAACCTGACCAATGCCATAAGTTAAACAGACTTCAGCTTTCGACAATTATTAAGAGTTTCTGAAACTGATGCAGAAAGAGAACATGTTGCTTGAGCTGAATCTCTGAAAGCAAGTTTTGTGGTAGAGCAGCTCAGAAAATTTTCTATGCATAAAAGAACATGTTTTA
The DNA here is from genome assembly GCA_028535165.1 of Quercus tomentella. Taxonomy (NCBI): domain Eukaryota; kingdom Viridiplantae; phylum Streptophyta; class Magnoliopsida; order Fagales; family Fagaceae; genus Quercus; species Quercus tomentella. Next base: position 40,688,136 of record JAPQVY010000100.1, on the reverse strand, counting down.
TGTATGCGTAGCCTAAGGGCACTTGATTCACCAACACTTTTTCCTAGCCGGTCAAAGCAGGAAAGAAATTCACCTCTAGATAGTTCAGATACAATCATTCAGAAGAGGATCTTTATGTCTTTTGAAAAGCTAACCAATAAATAGTTTCCCCATTATTATAGCAGTGCCCTTTACACTGCATTCCAACAACTAGCTTATTATGATCAATTGTACCATCATATTTTACAACTGATCTTATACCCTTTCAGGAGTATAATCATCTAGGACAGGAAGTATTTTCAGCATTTGATTTGGGAGGGTGATCAAGGACAGGAAACTTTCATGACATCTAAAGCATCATTCACCAATAGCTTAAGAGACATGAAATAAATGTATTAAGGCTGTAATGACTAATGAGGCTTGAGACAGACAAAGTCTGCTGGTATGTATATATTAAGTGTAATAACTTTCCCAAATATCTTGCAGGAAAATGAAATATATCTCTTCAGAAGTCAACATATTGTAGGAATCGAAACTCAAAGAAAGTGCCTTTTAGTTTTGCAGAACATATTTTACACTTAATGTGAGATGTGTGCTTAAAATAGACCCATTCATGGAACATGCAATATGCAGTGATGCAGGGAAAATTGATCTGTAGATGTTAGAAGATGCAGGGGTTGTGTTTTTCCTTTTTTGTTTGGAAAAAATGTAAATGCTTTTCCCATTTTCTGAAATTAGCTTGGGGTCTTGCATTTACTTTTCTTCCTAGGCATGTGATATTCTAAACTTCTAAGATTTTATCATGAAGTAAGCTTGGGTGTCCAACAGAATGATACAATTATGTAATGTGACAAGAACAATATAACTGAAAAAGCAAAAAGGTTTCTGCATTTGTTTTTACTATCAATCACCTGTTATTGTTCAAGACCATTAATGTATCAGAAGTCATCTAAAACTAGAAGATGATCAAACAAAAGAGAAAATATAATAGCTGGAAATCAACTACAAACTGCAACTCTTCTAGAAGAACGTGTACAATAGTTTTGGCATACTGGAATGGTAAGCATGCAGAGAATAATAATCAATATTACCAAGAATATAAGAAGCTAGAATGTAAATACTTTTCTTATTTATTTGTTTACTAATTTTACTAGAATAAAACCTTAAATTTGTACTCCATAGTTTCCCGCCATCAACGATGACAACAAAGACTACACTATCAGTCAAATCTCTCAGATCCACTCTCTCATCATAACTCTTGCACCCTAGTGTGATACCCCAGATTTTTTGGATTAAATCAGATTGTATGAATGTGTGTGTTGCACTAGCGTATGTTGAGTCCCACATTGGGCTCATACTAGGTCAAATACGACTATATAAGTGATTACGGATAGCTAATTATAACTGGACTAAACCTTTGTTATAGCACGTCGACACAACATCCTTGTGGTTCAAATTCACACACAAATCTACACAAATATTATAACTGCTAGAAGCTCTTTCCATGGATATAAAGCTTTTGCATCTAAAAACTATATCAAGAATGGTCTTTTTAATAATGATTCTGCATCTAAACATTTTTTGACATGAGTCTCAAGTCATGTAACATTATTGCTCCCCATAGAAGCACTATAATATAGAGAGGGTCATCTGCTACTTGATATTCCTGGCTAATTGTTTGATTTGTTTCTGCCATACAGGCTTGGAAGATTAGCTCATAATTGGAACCTCTCTTTCCTGTAATATCATAATGCTTATGTTAATTAATAATCTTTCGTCAAGTTCAGTACCTTGTGTGAAACCATCCACATAAATGAATGAAACGGTACGAAGGAGCTTTTTGTCTGTTTCCATGTGAGAGCAATAAAATACAAAAGAATCTTCTTCGCATCTAGAACGGGGATTTTTTTAGAAAATAACTATAAAATCCAAATAATATCATTAGTTAGAAAACGTTTTAAACTAATTTGGTTTCTAACAATTCGAGTTCAGAAGAGTCGATTTTTGGTTATAAAATCGAGTATATTGTACTCGAGTTTCTTGTTTTGCCAACATCTGAGGTGGCCAGAGTGTCCCACGTAGGCCAGAAATCGAGTTCAGTGGACTCAGTTTGTAAGCCTTGAAACCAAGTTCATTGGACTCGGTTTCTAAGACAAGAAACCGAGTTCTTTGAACTCAATTTTTACACATATAAATCGAGTTTAATGAACTCGGTTTGCAAGACCAGAAACCGAGTTCATTGGACTCGGTTTGATTTAAAGGTGTACTCGGTTTCCTTTGGGTACGTGTCCATCATCGCACGCACTTGAAAACTAAGTTGAAAAGGCACACAAAAAAACCAAGTTCAAAACACACAGTTCTCTCTCATTCCCTCTCACTCTCTCACTCAGTCTCTCTCTCACTCTCACACTCTCATTCCCTCTCGCCTCTCGCTCCGTTTGGGGAGATAAACACTTTGGGGCCACTTGTTGGGAAGATAAACACCTTGAGAAGTTTAATTGAATAACTAATATAACATATAGAACACACTTTAACCCAAAAGGCCTAAGCCCCAATGGGTATGTGCTCAATTATGTTATATTAACTACTCATTCTTCTCATATTTATTCAATGTAGGACTTCACTTACATGTGTAGCCCAACAAATCTCCCCCTCACATGTGAGTCTGCCTCTTTATGCGCTTCAAGACCTCTTTGTTGGCCATGAACAAGTCCTACTCACTCCTCCTTACCTAATGGCTTTTCACTTCATTAGCGCGTCATCCATGGGTCTCTCGTACGCCATCTATGGGAACCACGTGTCAACCCCGCACGCACATCCATGGGAACCCCGTACGTCCATGTCCATGGGAACCTCGCACCACACCATTAGTTAGCACCATTAGCAATATTCCTTTGTTGGGCTTTTTTTTCTTTTGCCTTTTGGGTTAAAGTGTGTCTCTATATATTATATTAATTACTCAAGGAAGCTCCCCAAGGTGTTTATCTTCCTAACAAGTGGTATCAGAGCCCATGGTGGTGTGCGGCGAAGGTGGTGAGGTATTCATGGTCCCTACTCAGCGGGAACAAAGAAAGCCTAAACGGCCCACACATAAAGATCCTGGAGAAGAAAAAGGAAAAAAAAGCCCAACAAATGAATATTACTAATGGTGCTAAATAATGGTGTGGTGCGAGGTTCCCATGGACATGGACGTACGGGGTTCCCATGGATGTGCGTGCGGGGTTGACACGTGGTTCCCATGGATGGCGTACGAGAGACTCATGGATGACGCGCTGATGAAGTGAAAAGCCCATTAGGCAAGGGGGAGTGAGTAGGACTTGTTCATGACCCACAAAGAGGCCTTGAAGCCCATAAAGAGGCAGACTCACACGTGAGGGGGAGATTTGTTGGGTTACACGTGTGAGTGAAGTCCCACATTGAATAAATATGAGAAGAATGAGTGGTTAATATAACATAATTGAGCACATACCCATTAGGCTTAGGCCTTTTGGGTTAAAGTGTGTCTCGCTCCCGTCGCCATCGCTGCCTCTCGCTCCCGTCGCTCCGTCTCCGCCTCGCTCAGTCTTTCTCCCTCAGTGGTTGGCTCCGACTACCTCACAAAAGTAAGGACTCTCTCTTTTTTCAGCTTTCTTCAATTGTTTCGTGCCTTCCTCTTTGTCACGTGTCTCCAATTATGCCATGAAAGCAGAGTCTTCAGAGAAACCAAAAAACAAATCCAAATCCAAATCATCATCCGAAGCTCCGATTGTAGTATCCCACTTCCCAGTTAATTCATACCTCTTCCGTCTGTAGTATTATGATACTATATGACTACATGATGTTGAACTGGAAAATGGTTATGCTTACTCAATGCAATCGTGAAATTCAGTAGTATCTAAAGCCGGGTTAATTTGAAACAAATGTGTCCGAAGTCAGAACGTTTGCTGAAAGAATGATGATATAAATATGTGAAGAGCTTGCAAGGGAAAATATTGTGATTATTGTCAATTATGGGTTTTTCATGGCGGTCTTAATTTATGGTGTAGATTGATTTGATGATTTTAAAGCATGAAGAAAGATGTTTCATTATGTATTCATTTGAATTTTTCATAGCTTTTTTTTTTTTTTTTTTTTTTTCACTGTACTTCATACAATAAGGATAATCAATTAATCATTTATTCAATTGAATTTGTAAAAGCCTTTTTTTTCTCTTCACTGTCTCCCTCAGTGGTTTATTGGTAATGGAGGCATGCATTGTACTTGATATTTGGGGGGTGCAGAGTTTGTTCAATTCAAGGAAAATGTAGGATTTTGATTATGGTCATCTAGCTGGCCTTTAATAAAATGTGCTCAATGGATTATGATTTTGTAGAGCTTTTTTAATAAAATGTGCTCAATCTAGCTGGCCTATAAAGAAAAATTTATTGTGAAGGCTATGATGGTGTTTGCATGTAGAAAGCTAATTTTATGTTGTAATTTAATCACAATTATTTACTAAATATTCCCAATAATTAATCATAATATTACTAGTCATTATAGATATTTTTTCTTAAGTAGATTCATGATCTTATATAAATGTGTCCTAATATTAATTTTTTTAAAAAAAAAAACTAGCAAATAATCACAATATACTAACAAATAAATTAATCACAATATTTACACTAACAAATAAGAAAAACAAAACTTTTCCTAATATGTTCTAAATTTTTCTTAAAAAAAAACCTAGCAAATAATCACAATATACTAACAAATAAAATTGTTCCTAATATGTTCTAAATTTTTACACAAATAATCACAATATTTACACTAACAAATAAGAAAAACAAAACTTTTCCTAATATGTTCTAAATTTTTCTTAAAAAAAAACCTAGCAAATAATCACAATATACTAACAAATAAATTAATCACAATATTTACACTAACAAATAAGAAAAACAAAACTTTTCCTAATATATTCTAAATTTTTCTTAAAAAAAAAAACCTAGCAAATAATCACAATATACTAACAAATAAATTAATCACAATATTTACACTAACAAATAAGAAAAACAAAACTTTTCCTAATATGTTCTAAATTTTTCTTAAAAAAAAAACTAGCAAATAATCACAATATTGTAAAAACATTACCTGAGAGTGTTGTGTGAGATGAGTGTTCTATGAGTACAAGTGAGTTTAGGAAAGTTGTTTCATAAAGCTGAGTTTCTGAAGAGAAGGGCTGAGTTTCTGAAGAGTATTAGAGAAGCTGTGAGACCCCACGGTAAGGAGGGATAGGTCCAGCTAGGACCCACAGACACGTGGAGGGCTAGGGACTGATGCTGCTGGGTCCAGCTGGGACCCATGGACACGTGGAGGGCTGGGGCTGTGGGGGGACTGATACGCTCACGTGATGTTGCTGCTGTGGGGAACTGATGCTGCTGTGGGATGGGAGTGATGAGACTAGGAACTGATGGAACGATGCTCCTTGGACTCGTTTTTTATACAAAGAAACCGAGTTCAGAGGACTTGATTTACATGTATAAAAATCGAGTCCAATGGACTCGGTTTCTAGGCTTAGAAACCGAGTCCAATGGACTCGGTTTCTAGGCTTAGAAACCGAGTCCAATGAACTCAATTTCTTGCCTACGTGGACAATCTGGCCACCTCAGCTGCTGGCAAAATAATAAATAACAAACCCAGAAATCGAGTCCTCTGAACTCAAATTGCTAGATACCAAATTAGTTTGAAACGTTTCCTAACTAATTATATTGTTTGGGTTTTGTAGTTATTTTCTAAAAAATCCCCTAGAACAGCACTTAAAATATATGTTAATATAAACATAAGGAGACAAATTCATCTTCAAAACGAATATTAAGAAAATCGATTTTATCAAACTAGCTAATTTTGTAAGTCCTAATCAGAACAGTCTCTCAACCACGCAGGGGAGCAATTAGACAGGTACCGTTTCTATAAATATCTCAAGCAACCAGTGTGTCTACTCACTCATATTCATCCTTAATGTTCTTAGGTAGCCAGCACCATCATGGCTTCCACAAAACAACTCCACTACATATGTTTGGCTTTGCTTTTCATCTTGGTAGCTTGCACTTCTCAAGCCATGCCTCGCACTCTCCAAGATGCGATGTATGAGAAGCATGAGCAATGGATGGCTAATTATGGACGTGTATATAAGGACATTATTGAGAAGGAGAAACATTACAAGATATTCAAGGAAAATGTAGCATACATAGAATCTTTCAACAATGCTGCAAACAAGCCTTACAAGCTTAGTGTTAACCAATTTGCAGATCTCACAAATGAGGATTTCAAAGCCTCATGAAATAGATTCAAGGGACATGAATGCTCCACAAAGACAACATCTTTCAAATATGAAAATGTCACTGCCGTGCCTTCCACTTTAGACTGGAGAAAGAAAGGAGCCGTGACACCGATCAAGGACCAAGGACAATGTGGTCAGTATCAAACTCTTTTAGGGAACAATACTAACCAAATGTTTTCTTACTCTCTTTTCTCTTCTTTTTTCTTTATTTATTTTTTTTTTTTTCAAACAACAGGTTGTTGCTGGGCATTTTCAGCAGTAGCTGCAACGGAAGGAATTACTCAGCTAACAACTGGAAAATTAATCTCTTTATCCGAGCAAGAGTTGGTTGACTGTGACACCAGTGGCGTAGATCAAGGCTGTGAAGGGGGATTGATGGACAACGCCTTCCAATTCATCCAAGACAATCACGGCCTCACAACTGAAGCCAGCTACCCCTACACGGGTGTTGATGGAACCTGCAACACTAACCAAGAAGCAAAACACGCTGCCACAATTAATGGGCATGAAGATGTGCCTGCTAAAAATGAAAACGCCCTTCTGAATGCTGTTGCTAGCCAGCTGGTTTCTGTTGCCATTGATGCTGGGGGGTCGGATTTCCAATTCTATTCAAGTGGTGTCTTTACCGGAGCCTGTGGCACTAGCCTAGACCATGGTGTTACTGCTGTTGGGTATGGGGTAACTAATGATGGGTCTAAGTATTGGCTGGTGAAGAATTCATGGGGTACACAATGGGTTGAAGAGGGGTACATACGGATGCAAAGAAATGTTGCGGCAAAGGAAGGCCTCTGTGGCATTGCAATGCAAGCCTCTTACCCCACTGCATGAAGTTCCATATCAGAACAAAGTATCATATTCGATATGTAAAATATTATGTGTACGCTTGTTTCTCTTACTCATTTGTTCTCAGTCTTGATTGTTCATAATCTTGGCAAGAACTAGTGTAAGGTTCATACCAGAAATGAGAATGTAAAAAAAATCAGTAATGTTTTTACTCCCAGACAATCTGGCCAGCGACATGACTATCAAGAATATCATTTCCCTAACAACGAGAAAAAAGACAGTATCTAAAACTTCATGCATATTCAGATATTCCTCAACACATTGAGTATCCAAGAGAAGAATTTTCTTCAACTAAAGCAATAGTTAGAAGAGTGGTGAGGGACTTGGGAATTGATTCTTTCCATTATATTCCTAACCCCATAGAATGGCCAAAGATACGACTTCAATTTTTCTATGAACAATTTATAACCGAAGGAATTGGAGAACCGACACTACACTGCACTGAGTAACACTAACACATTACTAAAAATCCGAGTCCTACAACAGTAAATATAGTACATAGAGCCTTTCTTCCATTTCTATCTTTTATCCTCTTTCTCCGGTTACGCCCAAGTGTTAGGCCTGCAATCAAGTTTAGAAGGATGTTGGTGCATGATTAACGTACCAATGGACTTTGCCTAGACATACAAAAAGGAAACTACACAAATCATTGTATGGCTTTTGTAAAAACGTAAGGAAAAGTACGTAATTTTTACACAACGAAGACAACTGTAGCCAAGAAAAAACACCAACACGCCTTGGTACCAGAGATAAGATATGCAAATTTATCCTAATCACGGGCGCGCGCCATAAAAACTTTATGGATCTGTGAGAACTAGAATTCCTTTCATGAGATACATCACGAATTACCTTCCCTTCAAATTACTTTAACATGTCATAAAATCCAAGTCTTCCTTCTAGGTGCTTTGATTATTAAACCACAACTACCCCATTTTTCATATAACTCTCATTAAAGTTGCACATAACGAAGTCTAACAAAGATAACTCAGAATAATTTAGTCACACCAAAGCTACAAGAAGTACACACATTGCCACGTCTTTATTTCCTCACCAGTCAAATAGGAACATATAGTGGCTCTGCAAATACATCGCATAGTTCAACCAAGAAGCATAGAATGAAAAAACTACAGCACCCCTAAATTTTAAGTCTTCACGCTCAAACCATCTCAAAAGGCATTGCTGGACATCTCAGGGTACAGATTTTTAAAGCCTTTAATTGCCAGATGCACGTAACTCGGGTCGCACAAAGTCTGCATCTGCAGGCACTGAAATGTCAACGGTAGGTCTCAGTTGGGCGCATACTCCAATGGCTCCATGCACTGGATCCGACAGGAAGTTGCTAATTAGATCCTGGTTTATGGGTACACCACTGTCCACTGCAACCAAGGCCTGCTGAGTAAGGATGTAATCAAAACGTGGAGCCCATTTCCTAGATCCCAACCGTGCTGTTGTTGAACAATTATCAACCATGAAGGAAACTCCACGAGCATGCATAAAGGGATTCAAGGAATCAACTGACTCAATCACACTTTCATTAATGATCTCAGAGTACGAGTGACCTTTCTTCCTCAATATCTCAATCTGGATTATTTAAAAATATATATTCAAAAGAAATTTGTTAGACAGCATGCAGTCAAGAGTTTATTTGTAACACCATTTGCAAAACTTGTGAACCTAGCAAAGTCAAAAAAAGGAAATTAAATGGAAGGATTAACTCCTGAGACACTTGACCCAGAGAAATCCTAAGGCACCAAAGGTTACAACTAGCTTAAGTGAAAGAAACCATATCTCATACCTGGGCCATCATTAATGCCACATAAACACCAGCAGTGAAAGGATATAATGGACCTAGGTCTCCTGCAGGCCGTGCTGATCGGACACGTTCACCAACTTTCCACATCCGCGTCTGATCAATTTTACCCATTGGGAAAGCTGGTAGACCATCCTTTTCCTGTAGAAAAAAGGCATAACCAGGATCACTTTATAAAACATCGATTTGTGTTTAATGATGAACATAAACTTCATCATAGTTAGAACAGTGATCAAATTCCAAATTCAAAAATGATAGTACCACATTTTGATCGCTTTTCAAATTTTGAAAATAGATGAGTAAACATACATAAAAGCGACGCCCAGCCAAGACAACACTCCGGATCTCACTACCGCTGGCCACATCTTCATAGCATTCATACAAGATGTCCATGCAAGGGTAATATGAAGCACTATATGCAGTCTCAAATACCCTTTTGTCCTCTTCAGACAAGGAATTGTATACAGCCAGCATGCCCTTTGGATAAAAAAGGATGAAACAATTATCAATATAGATACACATTACTGACAACACACAAACATGCAAAAGGAAAATAATGAATCCGCAATTTAAGCACTACAATCCAACCTTGGTCGAGATGGTCTTTGATATTATCCCTGTGATGCACTCAACAGTGTTTTTGTAAGCCAGATCTTCACTCATTCCATTTTCCGTGTACCTTCTAAACAAGGACTCCACGATTCCATGGACAGCACCAAGTAAAATGCCTATTTATCACAAAAGCAAAGTTAAGGAACCAGTATTGAAGGAAATTGAAATCACCATAGAAGTAATCTACACTTACCACGCTCCCCAAAGATGTCACTTTTATATTCCTGCTCTAGAGTAGTGGCAAATGTGAAAGGAGAACCAAGAGCAACTGACCATCCAAGGGCAACATCTGTGGCTCTACCATCAACATCCTGCAGACACAGAATAATTAGTTAAGATGAGACAGACAGACAGACAGACGGACTGACAGAGATAGAGAGATCACCTGGTGGACTGCAAAACTGGAATTAATCCCTGCACCATTTATTTCTTTGCCTTGGACATAAAGTCTCCTTACGGAAGGACCCATTCCCTTTGGACAGACAGCAATCACACTGATGTTTTTGGGGAAGTCAAGTCCTTCCGATTGCAAATGGCCAAGAAGAAACCCATGGGAAAGCCCAAGTATGCTGTTTGGTTTCATGTGGGAGAATATTTTCAGATAATTGTCAGCCTGTAAAATATTATAAAATTATACCCTTTTAGGAAAATACAATGACTGGAAACACAATGGAACACCAAGTGCATAATTGCAAACAAAATCTTTACACATCAATTTATTTAACAACTTTCCTAATTTTTAGATTTTATGGGCTTTTGAACCAGGAAAAAAAAAACTAAAGAGGTTTATACATCAACACAGTACGTACAAACAAACAGAAATTGTGCCACAAAAAGAATAGCTGCTGAATTGACAAAGAGATCAAGTGCAAATATGCAGATATTTGATAAAGCTAACATTTGGAGCATTTAAATTATACAGATAAAGGAATGATCAAAATTTGTGACATAACATAAACTGTAACAAGACTTATCAAAAATAAAATCACATCAAATGCAGCAAATAAAATAATATTACTTTACCAACTTGACCCACCCATTGTTACAATGTTGGTAAAAGTGTTGCTCGCAGTTTAGTGCAAAGGCTTACCAAAGCCTAGGCGCACACATTTTTTACATATAACCTCTAGGTTCAAGTCCCGGCAACGGAAAATTATTTTTATGTTACTTATCAAAAAAAAAAAATTATAACCTCTAATAAAAAGATACATAACACAGTATTTTTCCTAGTAGCTCAAATTTTACATGTTATTTCAATTTCATAAAACTTTTATATAGTAAATTTGAAAACAATCGTCAATAAACAAAATGATAATATTTTGTCATATAAAATTTGAACATTAACATTTTCTCTAAACTGTCTTGCACTTCATAAAAATACATCTGTGATATCCATGATCAAAATGAAGTATATGGTTAAATCAAGTAAATTTTTAAAGGCAGAGAACAAAATTGTTTGTGTAATTCAACAACTTAAGAATAGTGTTTGTATGATAAATCAATAGTGCTCGTATTAAGTTTCAAGTGTACAATCAACTGACCTGTGCAGAATCAGAAATTAGTAGCAACACAAGATCACTGCCGGAGACAGTTTCATAAATATCACCTAGAGTGCCACTTTCTTCAGTAAAACCAGCTGCGCGAGCTTCAGCAAAAGAACGGGAGCCCTTTCTGAGTCCAATCTGCATTAATGTAAAGAAAAATATTCATACTGAGAGATCTATTTGATGTCAAAATCATAGAGCAAATAAACTCTAAAAGAAAAGTTGAAAAATAAGAATCACCTTGACAACAATATCAGATTTTGCTTCAACAAGAGAATCTCTTAAATTCTGAGCTTGAGCAGGTCCCTAAATGTACAGAGGAGAATCAATTAAAATTAAATTCATCTTAAATAGTGATAAAAGCTTTTCACTTTCTCAGGTTACAAATAAATAAGGCCCATCAGGGATTTTAAAGAAGAATAACCACCCCCCCCCCCCCCAAACCCCTAATCTCTTAACTCTGCAGCATCAGAGTATATATTGTGTAGACAGCCAATCTTCTAATCTCCCACCTTTGCTTACCTCCTCTCTACTAAAATTACCAATAGCAAAAAATAAAAATTTCAACTAAGATACGAACTTTCTTTTATTTCCAAACATCGGAGACAAATACTTGTTACAAATTCACAACCACAATCACAATACTGTACAAATATTGCACCCAACCAAATCCAATCAAACGTAATACTTTAAGAGATATTGAATGAGAGTAGCAAATCACTCACTCACCTGTGAACCCCAGCCAATAACACCAATCTGCTTAATTCCCTTGAACGCTTCTGGCAACAGAGGGAACAAATCTCTTCCTCCTCTCACAATATACTGCATTCACAATTACACACAACACCACAAACTATCATTCACCAAATAATCAACAGAGAAACCTAATACATGTATTCACACACACAAAACATACATGCATAAACACAATCAAAACCAAAGATCTAATCAATTTAAAGCAAATATCATACTAATTTAACATTTCGTATCTGGGTTTTTCAGATCATCAAAAAATGATGAAGTTCATAACATTTCCCTGCACTTTCCCTCACAAATTTCCCCGATAAACAAATACGGAGAGAGAGAGAGAGAGAGAAAGGTACCTCCTCATGGCCAGCTAGGTTAACTTTCTCCTTGTTGAACACCTTAGTGTCGAAATCAAGCAAAGTGGGGGCCTTGATGGCTGGAACAGATACCATTTTAGCGCCGAGAGAGGACCCAGTGGAGCCGGTAACACCAGAGGTGGCTCTGAGAGCTTTGAGGCCCTTAGAAAAGGAGGTGGCGAAGCCTAGAGAGAAGGGCTTGGAAACGGGGATTAGGGTCTTGGAGATCGACGATGAAGGGGCTGATATAGCTGCTGCTGGGGCGAACGATGAGGTAGCCGCCGACATCGAAGAAAACTCAACAAAGAGAGGCGCAGAGAGAAACAGAGAGATGACAGCTGAGGTTAACTAAAGAAATGAAGGGGGCATATAGGGTTTTGACTGTTAATATAGGACTATAGATAAGTTTGACTACGAGGATGTGTGCGTTTGTGACTGTTATGCGGCGGTCTGTAATATACACTACGCACGTGACATGAGATCCCCACACGCCTGGCGGTGCTGTTTAGGTTAGGCAAAGCAAATGTATATTTATTTTATTAGGCAAAACATTTAGATATTGTTTCTTAGGTTTTTTTTTTTTAAATTCTTTTTTTTTTTTTGAAACAAAATCATTCCAATCAATTAATCAAAAAAATTAGCATCTTGATACAAAGCTTCCCTAGCTATTGGAGGTACATCTTCCATCCAATACATATCATCAATAATATTTCTCGCAAACTGAGCTAACACATGAGCCACCCTATTCCCCCCTCTTCTAGTACATTCAATACTTACCCATTGTAAACTTCTAATCAAGTGTTGAATATCCCCGATCACATTCCCAAGCATTGACTGATCGTCCTTCAAAGCTGAAATAACTTTAATGGTAGAACTGTTATCCCCTTCAATGACTAATTCAGAGAAGCCAGCATCCACGGCAAACTCAATGGCCTTTCTACATGCAAGTAATTCGGCCTCCTCACTGCAAAACACCTTAGGTCCCTTGGCTGCCATAACCTCTCCTTTTTCATTTCGTATGACTGCTCCAAATCCGGATCTGTTAAGGCCCGAAAACAATGCTGCATCAAAATTGAGATTGAAGGCCGACTATGGAGGAGGCTGCCTGGTATCCCGATTAGGCTGCATCGCAGGTTCAGGTCCCATCTGGTTTGTTGCAGTCCGATACTCCTCTAGAAAATCTCTTGCACGGTTGTTCAACCAACCCGGATAATGAAACTTGCCTCCATACACAAACTTGTTTCTTTGATTCCAAATCAACCATGCTTAGACTAACACTACCTCCATTTCTTGTGACTCAACTCAATCCAGCAAGTACTCCATTAATTGAATCATATCAGCAATACCCGAGACTCCTTTTTGTAGAATTTTCAAGCTTCCAGCCCACACATCCTTAGTCGCATCACATTCCCAAAGAACATGGATAGCTGATTCCGGAAATCTCATACATATTGGACACATCGCATCATCAATTATTCTTCTCTTTGACAGATTCAGCTTTGTTGGCAAAATATCATTGCAAGCTCTCCACCCAAACACTTTAATCTTATTTGGAATTCGAAGCTTCCAAAGTGCAGTCCAAATTCTCCTCCCAACACAGCCTTTTGAACTCTCGGCTACACTTCCTCCTCTCAATACTTCTTTCGCCACCTTGTATGTGGACTTAACAGTAAATAGCCCCTTCTTGTGGTGCAACCAGATCATAATGTCTACCACATATCTTCGACTTAGCTGGATTCTGCAAATGGCTTTGGCATCCTCTTTCACAAACATGTCCATGATAAATTCAGACCTCCATGCATGCAAGTCTTAATCAATCAATTCGACAACAGTCACCTCTCTAACTTCATCCTTGACTAGATGCATAGGCGCATTTGTTGGATAATTCGGTATCCATTTATCCCCTAAAACCCAAATTGAATCGCCACTCCCAACTCTCTAACAATACCCAGACTTCAAAATAGGTAAAGCTGCCACAATACTCTTCCACACAAAGGAACAGTTTGGGGACTCCTTGGCATTAAATAAATGAGATCTTGGAAAATATCTAGCTTTAAGGCATTGATATACTAAAGAATTATTGTCATGCAGCAACCTCCACCCTTGTTTAGCTAACATAGCTAAATTAAATGCCTTTAGATCCCTAAAACCCATTCCTCCATCCTTCTTTGATAGCGTCAACTTTTCCCACCTTTGCCAATGAATTTTCCCTTCATTCCCCACTTGACCCCACCAAAATTTAGCACACATCACATCTAGTTCATCACATAATTTCAAAGGGGTTGAAATACACTCATGGTGTAAGTAGGAATAGACTGAGCAACCGCTTTAATAAGTATTTCTTTACCAGCCTTAAACAACATCTTCCCTTTCCAACCCTGCAATTTTTTCCATATTCTATCCTTCAAGTATGAGAAAGTGTGATATTTAGTTCTCCCTACTAAGGTAGGCAGCCCCAAATATGAGTCAAATTGGTTTACCTCCTGAACTCCCAAGATCCTCAGAATATCTTGCTTCTGACTAGCTGAAGTGTTCCTGCTAAAAAAGGCCAAAGACTTCTCCAAATTTATGCATTGTCCCGAAGCATTGGCATAGGTCTAAAGCACCTCAGAAACTACCTCCACCTCATTTTGTGTTGCCCTACAGAACAAAAGGGAATCATCTGCAAACAATAGGTTAGATAAAAGCCAACTCTCCATAAACTTGAAACCCCAATCAACTCTACAATGTTTCTGTCTAAACTTTTGAACTTGGATAGCAATAGGAATAAAATTCGAAGCATGAGGAAGAAGATGCACCACGTTGCTGACCTGAAATTTTTCTATCCACCCCTTTGTTGCAACAGCTCTATCAAGTCTCAACTTGGTATTTGCATCACCGGGTCTCTTATTAGTCCAAGTTTTATAACCTAGATCTTCCAATTGACAACTCTCCAAAGCCTCCCTAAATGCATTAATTTGAGCAATATGGAGCTGCCTTGTGCTTTGCTTTTTCGAGGAATGGAGAATAGCATTAAAATCTCCAAAGCATAACCATGGACTCTCCACATAAGTCTTCAAATGTTCCAACAGCTTCCAAGACTTAAATTTTTGTTGTGCCTCTGACCAACCATAGAAACCTGTCATGAACCATACAAATCCATCTTCTTTTGTTACCTTAGCTAAAATATGATTTGCAGTGTAATTAACTACCTCTAACTTTATATCATCCCTCCATAAAAAAGCTAACCCTCCACCGAAGTCTGGGTGTTTAACAATTATTTCATTCTGAGAAGGTAAATTACCATAAAGATTATTAAAACCCTCCGTATCCAAACATGTCTCCATAAGAAAACACACAGTGGGAACTTGTTCCCTCACCGATTTGCGAAGGCTACATCCTGTTCAAGGGTTCCCAAGCCCTTGACAGTTCCAACTTAGGATCCTCATTGCTCCCGGCAAGGGTGGCTCTCCACCCCCATCAATATAATATTTTCAAGATCATCTCCACTCCCCACCCTTCCACGCTTAGCCTCCCTAGTATCAATATCCTCGTGCTGCCCTTCCTCCAAATTAGACTCAGTGTTTCTTTTCCCACGGGTTGGCAACATCAAAGCCTTAGATAGCACTCCAAGCCCAAAATCCATTCGATTAATCTTGGTCTAAGTGGATTTGGGCTTCAAATTGCTAGACCCAGCCTTGCCCTCTTCTTGATCCAATCTACTACACTCAGACCCGATCACCCCTTAAGTAGGTTTACCCTTTGCCACATCATTTAATTCCAATCCAGATGGCCGCAAGATTTTCTCTCTCGTCTGCTCCACATCATCATCTTGAAAATGCGGACCTATTGCCATCCTTACAGTATTTCCTCCCTGTATGTAAGTTTTTCCTTCCCTATCCACGTTATCACCTTCCTGGAATATAGGCATATCCCCTAAAATCTCAGGACAAACTTCAATTGGCTTACTAGGGTTTGTACTCTCTATCCCTGCCGCTGGTGATGCCTCCTGCATCGAACTGTGATTATTAGACTCCCCTGACATTTGCTCCCTCTCAACACCAGCACTAGCACTTGTGGTTCTTGGTGAGAAAGAGCGTGGACGCCCTTCCAGAGCTCTTAAAGAATCCCCATATTGGTAGTCAACCTCGCCTCCATTCTAAATAATAGCAAAATGTGATGCACAATGCTTCACGTCGTGACCTAATAGACCACAGTAATGGCAAAACAAAGGTAAACGTTCATACTTAAATGACACCCAAGTACGTACACCATTTGAACTAGCAATAAAACCTCCTCTTCACAGGGGCTTCACAATCGGCAAAGCAACTTTGACTTGCATGAAAAAATTAAGATCATCTTGCCTTCGCTTCCATTCTACTTCCTTAACAGTACCAAGACAATTACCAACTTCCTTTGCTACTAGAGGGGAAACCATATCAAACGGTGCACCCCATATTTGAATCTAGAGAGAAGCATGCTCCAATTTTATGTTCTCCACAGTCATCCCTTTCTACCACCTTTGAAGCAACAACATCTAATTATCAAAAGACCACGGACCATCTTGTATAATTCGAACCATATCAAACTCCGATTGAAACTTGAATTGGAAAAGATTCGGACCCACCTCAATAATCTTCAAACTATTTTCCAATCCCCATGCTTTTCTCAGAGTATTCTTTGCCGCTCTTTTGTTAAAGGGTTTACATGTTAAGAATTTCCCAATAAGACTCAAATTGCAATTCTCCAAAGCCTCCAATTTGCCTTCATCAGAGATGGGAATAACCTCCTCTTCATCAGATGTTAGCTTCATATTTCCCAAACCATCAGCAACGTCATCAGCCATAACGTCAAAAATAAGAAATAATGAAAAGAAAAGCAAATACCCTTAGACCTAGGTCAAGGGAGGGAGATATTCGTGTAGCACGAGAGAGAGAGCTCTAGGGTAGGGAGAAATATTTCTCTTAAAATTCATTCATGTGGCTGTACTTAATTAAAAATACACTTCCATCACATGAGAAAAAAAACCACATGGCTGAATTTTAAAAGATGAACCTAAGAAATTTGTTTCTCGAACAAAAAAAATTTTAAAACTTACACCTAAAAATTTCCTAAAATTTTGACCCATATGTGATGAAACAAGGGATCTAGATTTGAATTCATTTTCTTCTCCCAAAAAAAAAAAAAAAAAAGTTTGAAATTGAATTCCTTTATTTCTATATAAAAAAAAGTTTGAATTCCGTTTAATTTATTAAAAAAAATACTAATAAAGAAAAATTATTATAAAATAGACACATCATAGACTTATAAGTTTTAAATTCTATTTCATTATAAATAAATTTGAAAATGTATACATAAGCCAAATAAATTTAATAAGCAAAAAGAATAAAAAGATGTGTTAAACAGGTTATATAAAGTTGTCTTTTTTTGTTCTTTTTTGGTAAGGATTATCTAAGGCAATTTTTAATGAAAAAGTTTAAGCTCTTACCTTTTTAAGGATACCAATGGGTTGTGTGTTGCTATCCTTGAAAGACAATTAGGCAAGTAACTAAAACCTTTTAGTTTGGTCTTGAACTAAAACATTTTAGTTGGACAAATAATAATAAAAAAGGCATCCAATAAACAACAAATCTTATAGTTGGCAATAAATGCTCTCTCGGCTAATGTATTGTCGTATCTATTTGTTTCTTTTAAGTTGTGTCAGTGTGGCAAATTGGTAATTCTGGAAAGCATAGAGCAATTTTTTGCATTCACTAGTAATGTATATATATATTTTTTTTAATGAGTAACGATGTTGTTAGATTGCTTTTTTTTTTTTTTTTTTTTTTGATAAGAAATACTTGCATTTAATTAAGATTCAAAAAAATACATAGCATCTTGAGAAACTGAAGATGCAAGGAAAGGTGGACACTCTTCCATCCAAGTTATAAAAGAGTCAATATTCTTTGCAAAAGCAGCTAAAGTATGGGCTGGTCTATTTCCCTGTCTCCCGAAGTGTGCTGATTGGAAGGTACGAAAAGCATGAAGTCTAGAGCAAAAACCTGAGACCACTGTAGAGATGGAGACCGGGGCATCAGTGGGGTTCTCCATAGCATGGCAGACCATAGTGGAATCTGACTCGAAAAAGACATTTCTGACACCAATGTCCCATGCAAAAATGGTGGCTTCATCCATTGCCTTAGCTTCTGCTTCCAAGGGATCCAACGGAAGAGGGAGGCGTTTGCTTAAGGCTGCTATGACAGACCTAACGTGGTCCCTAATGATCACACCTACGCCAATCATGCCGAGCTGGGAGAAGACTGTAGCATCTACGTTAACTTTGTACCAAGGAAACGTAGGTGGGACCCAACGGCCATCCATGGCTTCTTTGAACTGAGTGGGCCTTAGGTGAGCAAGCTGATATTCTTGTAGTGTGGAGCGAGCTCGTCTCAAGATTTCTTGCGGGGATTGTCATGCTTCCCCCAGGTGAGTTTTGTTTCGACTAAACCATGCACTCCATGCTATTGTGACGACTAGTTCGATAAGTATGGTGTTTGTGTGTTGCTTGAAGAGCATATACCAAATGAGGTCCATCAAAGACATATGATTGATCTCGGTTTTCTCTAGTGGTATGTCTGAGAGGGTCCAAAGCTCTTTCGCAACAAAGCAGTCCTAAAATAAGTGACCAACCGTTTTGCGCAGGCTTCACAGATGGGGTCCTTAACAACTTGTCTATGATGAAGGTTGGCTTTAGTGGGGAGTATGTTGTTGCATGCTTTCCACGTAAAGATTTTTATCTTGTTGGGTATGTGGAGGTTCCAAATTTGGCTCCAAAACCGGGTCTGTTCATTGCCATGAGATGTTTCGGGTGAGATAGATGGCTGAGTGATGGTTCTTGCTACCTTGTACGCACTGTTGACAGTGAAACGCCCCCTTGGAGTGAAAGCCCAAATCATGCGATCTTTAGGCTTGTGGCTACTTAGAGGAATGCTAAGGATGGATGTGGCATCTTCAGGGAGGAAAAACTGGTTGATCAGGTTGAGATTCCACTCACCACTCTCTTGGTCCATGAAGGAGTCCATAGTTGTATTTACAGGTAGTAAGGTCGGGGGTGTGAAGACATGGAAAGTGGAGGGTCTTGGCAGCCAGCGATCAGTCCACACTCCAATGGATTTACCATCTCCTACCTGCCAACGGTAGCTCGATTGCACCACAGGCTGAGCGGACAAAATACTTTGCCATGCAAACGATGGCTTTATGCCCAACTCAGCATGTAGGTAATCTGTATTTGGAAAATAACGAGCTTTGAGTACTCTATAAACCAATGAGTTGGAGTTCATCTGTAATCGCCATCCTTGCTTAGCTAAAAGAGCTAGGTTGAAAGCCTTGAGGTCACGAAAACCCAATCCCCTGTTTTCCTTTGGCGTGCACATTTTTTCCTAGCTCAACCAAGCCATTTTATTTCTACCTTCCTTTTGGCCCCACCAAAATCTTCTAATCATCCCAGACAGTTCATCACATAGTGAATCCGGGAGTTTGAAAACACTCATTGTGTATGTGGGAATGGCTTGTGCAACTGCTTTGATGAGAATTTCTTTACTTGCATGGGATAACAGCTTTTCTTTCCAGCCAAAGAGTTTGTTGTCAAGCTTTTCCTTTAAAGCTCTGAAGGTGTGTTTCTTTGATCTGCCCACTAAAGATGGCAGGTCCAAATAAGTCTCATGCTGCCTAATTACCTCTACTCCAAAGCGATTTTTAATTTCTTCTTGTGTGTCCTGTGGGGTGTTCCTGCTAAAGAAAAGAGCAGTCTTCTCCTTGTTTAGCTGTTGGCCCGAGGCTTGCTCATATATAGTTAAAAGATGCTCAAGGTGACTGCAATGTTCCAGAGTTGCTTGGCAAAAAATTATGCTGTCATCAACAAAGACTAAATGAGAGATTTTCGGTCCAAGTGGGCAAGCTGATACACCCCGAAGTTGGCTAGCAGCCGCAGATTGATTTAGAAGGGCTGAGAGTCCTTCTGCACAGAAAAGAAACAAAAAGGGGGAGATAGGGTCTCCTTGTCTCAAACCCCTAGACGGGATTATGTGACCTCTGGGTTTCTCGTTAATCCTGATAGAATATGTAACGGATGTAATACATTGCAACATAAGTTTCACCCATTTGTTATTGAAGCCCATTTTTTGCATGATTTTCTCCAAGCATCCCCATTCAACACGATCAAAGGCTTTGCTCATATATAATTTTAGAGCCATCTCACCGACCTTACCACTTCTTTTTTGACTTAGGTAGTGCATAGTTTCAAAGGCAACAATAATATTGTCAGTGATGAGACGGTCGGACATAAAAGCACTTTGGTTTTCACTTACAATATCGGGCAGGAAGCGTTTCAGTCTATTAGCAATGACTTTGGAGGTAAGTCTAGAAATAACATGACAGAGACTTATCGGCCTGTATTGAGTCACTTTTGTGGGATTTTTGGTCTTTGGAATGAGAACAATGTGTGTTTCATTAAAGTTTGGAGGAATAATACCCGAGTTCAAGAAATCCAGAACAGTTTTTATGACACATTCATTAGTAAGAGACCAAAAATGTTGATAAAAGAGAGGAGGCATACCATCGAGACCCGGAGATTTTTTGGGATGCATCTGTTTGAGAGCTTTGTGGACTTCTTCAGCTGTGAAAGGCCGAGTGAGGGAGGTATTCATCTCTTCTATGACCACAGGTTGGACCGCATCAACCATGGCTGATGTATCAGTAGGTCCATTTGAGCGAAAGATGGCCTCAAAATATTCCAGAATGATGGTCTCAGTAGTTTGATCACAAATGCCTCGAATGGAATTTCGAGCTTTCCGGTTAGATGCTTTCTGATGGAAGAAGGAAGTGTTCCAGCCCTATCAGTGATCCACAAATTGCGCGAGTGCTGGTGTCACATTGTATTTTTTGCATCTAGCCATAGGTCTAAAGTCGCTCGTACCTCTTGGATTTCAGTATCATTGCGGATAGGATGGTGCTCCAGGACTTGAAGCTTCTGGTTTAGTCTCGAAATCTTATTTCCAACGTGGCCAAATTCCAGTTTATTCCAAGCGATCAATCGGTCACGACAACTGGCATGACAGTTGGTGATTAAAGCACTATCCAGCTTGTAAAGACCTTCATGCCATGCTTCTTGGACTATATCAGCACACCGGGGGTCTTGAAGCCACATAGCTTCAAAGCGGAAAAGGGGTCGAGAACGTGGTTGACTAAGTCTGGAGTGTTGTATCCGAATAGCAAGCATTGATTGGTCTGAAGATGACATTGAAACATGATGGACAGTGGCATTGGGGAAGAGCGACTTCCAGGTCATGTTGGCCAGAGCTCGGTCTAACCTGATATGAGTACGGCCTTCAACAGGGTGATTGCAGGACCATGTCAATGGGGAGCCAACGTATCCTAGGTCAATGAAGTTACAATGGTGAATGGCTGTACGAAAGCGATCCATTTGGCGGGTTAGTCGTAAGCAACCACCTGCTTTCTTGGACTGACTCGTAATCTCATTGAAGTCACCCATGCAAAGCCAGAGAAGGTGATTTGTTTGGCTGAGTGATTCAAGGAGAGTCCAAGTTTCCTCACGCTTGCTAGTTTCAGGGTGCCCATAAAAACCTGTCAACCTCCAACACATTCCTGTCTTTTCGCAAAACACATGAGCATCAATAAACCAACAAGAAAAATTTTTGACATGTACCTTCGTATTCGATTCCCACAGAAGAGCTAAGCCACCACTACAACCCTCACTAGAGACCACGAGACCCTGGTTGTAGTCCCAATTTTGTTTCTTGGCATTCAACTGATTTGTGGAAAGTTTTGTCTCCATTAAGAAGACATAGATGGGAGATTCTTTTTTCCATGCTCTCTTAAGAGCGTTAACTGTTCGAGGGTTCCCAAGCCCCCGACAGTTCCAACTTAGGACACTCATTGGACTCAGGGGTGCTGCCCAGTAACTACCGCCGATCCTAAATCATCTGTCACCATATTTTCCAAAGGACATATATCATCTTCAAGTTTCTGTTTCTTGTCAATGGATGTTGCATGTGCATGGGACTGTTTCACGGGCTTGCGTTTTGGTCCAGTAGGGGGTGAGTTATTTTTTGGGTTCATGGCTTTGTCCGTGGGCTTGCTTTTTGGTTCAACTAGGGAGGGGACATGTATTAAGCCCATTATTTGTTTTGGGGGCCCAGTTCTCTTCCATGTGCCTTGTGATGGGTCCAACTTCTTTTTTGGCCCATGTAAAGGCACGTGCATGGTATCTTGAACTTGTATGACTGGGATTTCGCAAAGTTGACTGTCACAGTCCTGGGGTGTTGATGGGATTTTGTGTGCGTGATCGAGGGTAGGAATCATGGAGTGGTTCAGGCATGGGGCGGCTTCCATCTGTGGTGATGTTGACAGGGACGAGAAAGGGTAGATGTTTAAGGTCGTATCGATCTCTGTGATATGCGTGTTGAAAAGATCTGTGTCAGCCAGGATTTCCGTATTGGTTGGGGCAGTGTGCGTGAACTTCTACAAAAAAGTAGGTGGGGTTGTCTCGGGATGGGTTGTGGTGTGGGTCAAAGTATCGGTCTCTGTCTCGGTCTCGGATGTAGTTGGTGGTGGTATCGGAGTGTCGTGGGTTATCGGGGTGGTGGATTTTTTCGTCATTGAAGTGTCGGCGACGATTGGTGATGGCGTTGGGCGAGGAGGTCGTGGTGGCCCACTAGGGTGGTTGGGTTTTGGTGTGTGTTTACCGGTGACCACTTGGGGCTGTTGAAGGGTGTTAATGGGGGCTCGTAACCACGCGCCGTATTGTTGTTCCTCGGTGCGCAGTGTTCCACCGCTTTCAGACCAGAGAGTACAGTCCTTCTCGTCATGGTTAAGAAGTCCACACTAGTAGCAAATCTTGGAAGCTTCTCATACTGAAAAGCCACCCACCGTGGCTCTGCTTCGCCGGTGTTCACCATTCTTCCCCTACACAGGGGTTGGGTGGTATCAATTTGGATTCGCACCCTGAGGTAACGACCCCGGCATTCTCCAGTAGAGGAAGCATCAACGTGCTCCACTATGCCCAATGTTTTCCTGATGGTTTCGGCGGTGGTCTTATTCATGCGGCGGAGGGGAAGATTATGCATTTGGACCCAAAAGGAGGCCTTAACGAAAGTAGCATCATCCACCGATTCCTTACCTGTTGGCTTATATAAACTATCAAATATTTGTCAAAGGTCCAGGGCCCTTACACCAGCAGCTTCTGTGAGTCGGCTTCATCGTCAAATATGATTAACACGGTGTTGGATCCCAAGTCACGCACTTCAAAGGTCTGAACCGTGCGCCACATACTTCGTAAGGTTTTGGTGAAGGCCTCCAGATTGACCCTCCTTTTGGTGAAAAGTTTTGCGACAAGGATACGGTTATTACTTTAAAGGATGGGAGGGAGGTCAATGGTACTATTTTCTTTGGCTTTGAGGGACAAGTGTGCCCACTGGTTCTCAAGCTCCTTCATTGCAGATGAGAGAGCAGGTGGCAAGTTGGAAAAAGAAAGAAAGTGAAGGCTTAGAAAGTTACCAAGCTTCCACCGGAGGGGAAAGGAGCTCTATTCTACGAATAGAAAAGCGTTTTCATCAACCCAGGGTTCCCAAGAGAGCCCTACGTGAGAAAAAAAAGGCTTCTTCCACAGCAATTTGTTTTGTTGTTAGATTGCTTTTAACTGATGATAAATGTTAATAATTATTTTAGCTTCCATTTATACACGTAAACAAATTATCACAAGACTCATTGCCTAAATTAACCCATCTCCATAAGACTTAGGGTGGCAAAATCAATCCCAACCCACTCACTTAAATAAGACCCAACTAGTGGACACCCTAATCACTCTATAGAAGCAAGCAATCCCCTATTCATTGGATAGGTGTGTGCATTATATTACTAATTATACCCTTCAACTTCAATTTTGATCCCTTATATACGCACACACCGGCAATGTTTTATTAGTTTAGTTACTAAACTTTCAAATACAAATCAATTTATTCTTTTTCTCAAAAAAAAAAAAAAAAACAATTTGATTCTTAGATTCTCTATCTATTTAACACATTGGAAAATTATTATGGAAAGTATAAACATTTTGAAATCAAGTCAACTTCATATTAAATTACATTAAAATTTGAAAATACAAGAAACTCAATGAAATTGACTTAATTTTAAAAATTAAGGAACTAAATTGACACAATTAATAATGGAAACCAATTTTTTTTTTTTTTTATATAATTCAATACTTACAACAATAAGGGAGGAAATATTTGGACACCTCTTTTTTAGAAACAAATATACACACAAGAGAGATAGAAAAATTTAGACATATATTCTCCTTTAAGAGAGGAGACGACGTTACTACTATAAAACTTTTGGTTGAGAGATCAATTTAAAATTTGTTCAATTGTTAGAATCTAGAAGAATTGTAAAATAAAAAATAAAATAAAAAAATATTTTAGAAGACCAAATCAGTAATTTAATATATTTTTTATGGGGTGAGATTTTATTTTATTAAAAAAAAAAAAAAAAGATTGACCGATTGCAATTCTTTGCTTATAGGGCCTTAAGGCTGTCTTTGTGATAACTTCAATGATTTTAATTTTTAAGCCCACAAGACTTTAGGCTCTTTGTTAGCAACTTCTCTGGGCCACTTTACTTGTAACTCTTCCCAGACCACAAATGTTACCTCTCCTCATCTACTCTACCGTAGTCCTGGCCATAACACGAAAACTACTTCAGAAACGCATTGGGACAAAAGGAGGATTCTGATCCAAATTGATCCTAACCCATTTATAAAAGCAGGAGACCCAATGCACAAGTAGGCCTAAAAATCGCTGGAGTTTGTTTTACATATATATATATATATATATGAATGATTTCTGGGCTTCTTGTCCATCATGGTCTATTGCCAATTTCTGCCACTTTTTTCTTTTTGTTTGTGCTTTTCTGAGTTATAAAACGACGGTTAAAATATTGATTGAGTCCTCCAATTATAAGATAAAGTTTAATTTGGTCCATCAATAATTAATTGTGTCAACTTTCAATTTGATCTTAGGGTTCAAACGTATAAAAGGAAATTAAGGGTAGAGAAAAACAGGAAAATAAAGAAACGGTACTTTTGATTAATCAAAGAGAAAAACATATTTCCCTCAAAAAAAGGAGAAAAACATATAAAATAAAAGAATATAGCTGTTACTTTAGAAAATTGATTAAAAAAAAGAAAATTCTTTATGCAAAAATTTGCCATTTAAATATGAAAATTTGTGTACAAGCAATTCAATTTAGTTACTTAGTTTATATGTTTATATTAATTTATTCTTTTTGGTTTTTATACATAATAATGGTTGTGAAATTCTCAATGATACTGTTAGTATATACATCAGTCTAGCCCATTATCTATATGTTTGTGTGTATTATGAATTTTATTCTCCTTGGGCTTGGAGTCAAATTCATAGTTCATACTCCATCCTTGATCATATTAATGTGTAAGTGTGAGGATACATTTAGGTACAAGATAATTTTCCATTCAAGTGTATGAGTTAATAGGGATATTAATACAAACATTTGATGCAGGAGGAAACCACATCTGTATCTTAGATTGACCGTGGCATGTTATGGTGGCAGTGGTAAGGAGAAGCATGGGCTTCATATGTGTCTAATTTTTCATTGTTGTATATCTTTTTAATGCCAAATAACCTAACAGCCAACTAAATTCAATTTAAGCTTTCTAATCTATTATAAAATAAAAATTAAATTCGTTTCATATCCAAAAATAAAAGGGAGAAAAATTAAAATCCTACTTTGAACACGCAATGATATTTGTCTAGGAAAAGTATGATTTTTTTAAAAGAAAAACACAACAAATTGATTATAGAACAAAATTTAGATACAATACTTTAGGTGCTATTCCTTAGGTTCTCCTCTTAAGATTCGGCCATGTGTCTACTTAACTAAAAAATACACTTCCATCCCATGAGAAAAAATTTACATAACAGAATCTTAAAAGGGAAATCTAAGGAATAACATCTAAGTACTGTAACTAAGTCTTGCTCTTAATTTCTTCTAAAAAAAAGAAAAAAAAGTCTTGCTCTTGATTATATTGTAGGCAAAATCCTATAGATGGGTTTATTGATAGGCTTTCTTGATGATCTATTGACATTTGACAAATTAAAGATTCATAAGTCGTAGCTCTAAGTCATAGCTATGGTTTTGGTCAACTAGTATCTCAAGGGCTTATTGGTTACCATAGAGATAGAGATAAAGGGAAAATATATATATATATATATATACACACTTTTAACACAAGTTTTCTTTAAGGTAAACTAATATTTTGCCATTTTGGTCACTGCATTATATTTTAGAATTTAATCATGTTCCTAAAATGTAAACAATATCGGATGTGTTAATTTAATTTCTAAAATTTTGAAAACAACTTTATGTTACCCATGCTCCTACATTTTTTTTCCTATTAAAGTTAACTTGTCGTTAACTTTGATGCAAAGGATGTATGATTTGTAAGATTTCAATAGTTAACTTTGATGGCAAGTGGAGATAAAGACCTACATTAGCAATTTTTTTTTTTTTTGATAGGACACTAGCAATTTTTAAATGTGCAAGGATTAAATTTATTCGATTTTAGGGATAAAAAACTGAACATATATAATTCAGGATTTAAATAATAATTAATCTTTTTTTTAAAAGCTTTATTTTATATAAAACTTTAACCAACTAATATTGTTTTATACTTTTATCTTCCTTCGTACAAAACTGTGGACTAAGGACCACTTTCATCCCACTAATTCATGTTCATTTGGGAACAACCCATAAAATAAAAAAAAAAAATTGTCGAAATTGTGTTAAAATATATTTATACTTTGACAAAGTGAGAAAATGTGAAGTTTTACAAAATTGTACATAAAAGATAAAAGTTAAAACCTGAGCAAATAAGCTCAAGCCAAATGGACAAGGCATAACTAAGATAATGTAATTGGATCATTTAAACCATAGTTTCAGGAGAAAAATTGGTTTGGAATTTGGACTCTATTTTCAGGTTTTCGATGTAAAGAAAATACACAAGAGTCCACTTTAAACCTAAGTTTAATATATTTGAAAAGTTCCTATAAAAAAATATATATATATATATTTGAAAAGTTGCTCCAGTGGAAAATTGAGGACCACCTCAAAGGTGAAAGGTGACAAGGCAGCCTGCAAGGCCAATGAAAAAGTGTGGATCAAAGTGGATCAGTGTGCATTTGTCCAAATATATATAGCTTTTTTAGTTTTGTCACTATAATGAATTGGTTTACAGTATGCTAATGTAAACATAATGGGGACCGTTAAGGGATTAATGGCTTTTTTTTAAAAAAGTGATGAGCTGCCCGGTTCATCAATATGTGTCCAACAACCACAATTGTCCATGATCTTATATATACAAAAATGCAAATTAAAAACTCAAGTAACACAGATCTCCACCAAGCAAAATGCCAAAAGTGGGGCGGCCTGGCCCTGAATGCGTTGGAAATGCCTGCAAAAGAATACATCATACTTCATTAACAAAATGAGATGGGCCGACAAATAAAATCAGTCTTGGATATCATAGAATATGTAATTCAAATCTATGCTCTAAAGAAGGTTCCAATTGAACTTCGTGGCTCTTGAGTCTTGACTATGGAGGTTGTATATTGGGGAAGCCACCTACGTTAATTTGATGGAGGAAAGGGAATAAACAGTGTTGATCTTATAAATTATTATAGGGTTGTCATACACACCTAGCAATTATGATACATAATTTTCCTCAATATTGTAAATATGCATTAAGTGTCCGTTTGGAAATAGTTTATTTAGCTGAAACTGAAAACTTTTTGCTGAAAGTACTGTAAATAAAGGTAAAAGTTAGTTGAATAGTATATTGAGACTCATAAATAGTACCAAAAAGTACAGTGAGACCCATAAATAGTAGCAAAAATAAGCTGAAATTGCAAATAAGCTGAAACTTTCAACTTGTTCCAAACGGACACTAATTGTTTGAAACTCCGTTTGGAACAATGGCGAAGCTATAATTTTTTCTTCCAAGATCAAGCTAAATATATATATATATATATATATATATATATGTATATATAAAATTAAACCTAAATATTAATCTATTAAAATTTAAAGAATAAAATAAAATATATAAATTTTTAAATAAGACACAGTCCACACGGATAGAGTATACTGGAATAATAGTTTTAATTAATAAAATATGAAACTTATAAAAAAATTATAATCTAATTATATCAAATATTTTTTAAATAATAATCTATCCAAAAAATAATAATTTAAATAATATACATCACTTTTTATCCCTAAACATATACTCCCTAAAGAATCTCCCATATATTCAAAGTTGAACAAAATTTCTCTTCAAACTAGTTTGGAGAAAAACTCTACAAACTTCTCATATATTTTTTTTTGGTTGTGAATTTTGAAAATCTAACCATTGAATTTCATGTTCCTTATGTCCTTAACATGTGTATCAAATTTCGTTCAAATCAGATGTTATTTACTATTTAATCAATTAACTTATTTTTTATATACAACTTTAGATCACAAAAACTTGAAATTATAACATTTATTTGATGACATAGCAATTAATTTTTGATCTCCTTGAAATTTTGTAAGCATTAAGGATGTAATAAGAACATGCAATTTAACGGTTAGATTTTCAAAATTCACACTCAATATAAAGTTATATGATGAGTTTGTAGGGTTTCTCTCAAAACTAGTTTATTGGCAAACAATAATTTTGATTAAAAAAAAATTCTGGGTGCGTTGGGCAATTAGAGGAAGATTTTTGTTAGAACACTTAACTAGGAGGTCTCATCCAACCCCGTATAAAGGGAGCTTTAAGAGTCCGTTTGAGAACAGTTTATTTAGCTGAAATTGAAAACTTTTTATTGAAAGTAAAAGTAGCTGAAATAATATAGTGAGACCCATGAATAGTACCAAAAAATGCAATGGAATCCATGAATAATAGCAAAAATAAGCTAAATAGTAAAAAAAATACTGATTTTTTAAGTCAATGCCAAATACAACCTAAATTATACAAAAGGTACGTCTATTATTTTAATTTGTAAGTATTCTTGATTCAGGTTAGTCACACAAATGCATCAACACCGACATAGATCCCTGGCTCTTGAGATAAACATCA
The DNA here is from genome assembly GCA_028535165.1 of Quercus tomentella. Classification (NCBI taxonomy): domain Eukaryota; kingdom Viridiplantae; phylum Streptophyta; class Magnoliopsida; order Fagales; family Fagaceae; genus Quercus; species Quercus tomentella. Next base: position 40,658,762 of record JAPQVY010000100.1, on the reverse strand, counting down.
TCGAGCTCTTCTTGGTCCTAACCTAAACCTCTCTCTCTCTCTCTCTCAATGCAAAATGAAAGAGGACTTTGTTTTTGCCAAAAAAAAAAAAAAAAACCTTTTTGTTAAAGGGATTTGGTTATCTATTTTTGGAGGCATGCTGAAACGTAAGAAATGACATGCATATTGGTGTCCACTTCTTTTAAATTTTCATTGTAGTAGGTAACTTAATTTTTAAATAGGAATTTCACGATTTTAAAAGTCAAGGGACAATCCTTCCTCACAACCTCTTGTGTTACTCAAGTTCAAGAGAAACTCACAAACTCTTGGCATTAATTAATTTCAAGGATAGCGATATGTTTTGTGTTACTCCATATTTGTGGTTCGAAATCCATCCTTTCCTCCCTTATCATCTATATCTATCTGGAAAAAAATTGTTTTATTATACCTAATTTCCTTACGTAAACATAATAAACCACATAATTTCACTCACATGACAATTAATTTAAATTTTGGTTAAAATCAAGAGGAATCTAAGTTTACATTTTATCAAATCCTTATATGGTGTTCATGTGAGATAATTTAAATTTATTGACTTATTAGAATTTTTTTTTAAAAGCTAAATAAAAATACATTTATATTTAGAGAAAAAAAATTAGAGAATTTAAAAAATTGTACATAAGCTAACTTATAAACTTAAACATCTAATCCCTTAGATGCATTTTATGTGATGTTAGGGTCATATTTTTCATGTACTGGCATATCCTTTGAAAAAATGCACTTTACCTGTAATTAGGTAGATCTAAAATATTTTTAGAACATCATGAATTATGTTGAGTAATCAAGACAAGTGATAGTATTGAAGACGTGAAAATTGCACAAAGAAACAAATGAAAACAAGCTTAAAAAGTGAACATCGACACTCGACACAAGCTCGATACTAACATCTATCGATATTAAATGAAGGGCCTCAACACTAGCTCGACACCTCTCGATCTATCGAGCTACGCAGATACAAAATTCTTAGATCGAAATTTTGGCTCATAATGACTTGGATTACTAGGGTTTTGTGGCGAAAATAGCCAAATACCACGTTTTGGTGAAATTTGTGGCAAACTAGCATTGTTTCGGAAATATTTAGCAATCTACCACTTTTTTAGTACTTGAGTTTCACAAAATCAAATTCTAAATAGTACTCGAGTTCCTAGGTGAGTCATAAGCGTGGCACTGCTGACCTAGAATATGGGTAATTAAAAAAGTAATATGGTACTCGATATTATGGAAATCGAGTACTTCTTTATAGTACTCGAGCTTAACAAAGTCGAGTACTTTATTATTATTTTTTTTTCTACTTTTTGTTTCGTACAAAACTTTTACTTATTTCATCTTCAACTGCTTGTGATCGTTGTGTCCACCAAACTAAGTACAGTGTCTGGACTTGAAAAAGTTCATGTGCAAGTAACTAGAGTTGCAATTAGCTAAGCACAAAGTAACTGGAGTTGCTTGCTCACTCACTCACGCAGTTCTTCAAGACTGCACTTAGTCCTCACTTTCTCGGGGACTTCACTTCTTGCTCACTGGCTGAATGGCCTCTCCTTTTATTTCTTCATCTTTTCCTTCTTTTCTTCCTTTCACACTCTTGACATCAAATCACAATAAATGCAACTCACTTGCCTTTACTTTGCTTTAGCCACTTTCTTTTTCCTTCAACTCTCCCTTAGGCCGAATAGCCTTAATGCATCAACCCCATTCTGTTCTTCCTTTTCTACTTAGCGTGTCCAACACACCTAAGTCACTGCCCAAGAAGAAAATAGGCTGACTTTTGTGGCTTGTCCAACCACCTCTTTAATGAGGTGTTTTATCAAGTGTGGGCTGGACCCACGGTGCTATGATGCACCCAACATGGTGGACACAACGATCACAAGCAGTTGAAGATGAAATAAGTATAAGTTTTGTACGAAACAAAAAGTAGAAAAAAGAAAAAAGAAAAAAAGAAAACAAGGTACTTAACTTTGTTAAGCTAGAATACTATAAAGAAGTACTCGATTTCCGCAATATTGAGTACCACATTATTTTTTTAATTTCTCAAATTCCAGGTCAGCAATGCCACGCTAACGACTCATCTAGGAACTCGAGTTCATTGAACTCGAGTACTATTTAGAACTCGATTTTATGAAACTCGAGTATTAAAAGTGATAGATTGCTAAATATTTCCGAAATAGTGCTAGTTTGCCACAAATTTTGCCAAACATGGTATTTGGCTATTTTCACTAGGGTTTCATTCATTAAACTCCTAGAGGATATAAAAACTTTATTTTAAAGTCATCAAAGATACATAGACTCAATTAGAGAACTCATACACTTTTGGAGAAGCTACTGCATTCTTGTGTTCCTTAGGATTTTGTAATCAAGTGCTTCTTGATCTTCAATGTGTATTGAAGTGAGCATCCACTAACAAACGTCAGTTGCTAAAAAGTTAGTCACGTACTAAGATTCATGCAAAGGGAAGAAGTTTCTACAAGATCAAGTCCAATTGGGGATTGGAGTGAAGGTTCAACTATAGGTTGGCACTCTGGGATAGTCCAGGGTAGTGGTAAGATTCCTTGTATCTATAACTGCTTGATTCTTGATTAATAGTTCTTGGAAGTGGTGACCTAAAAATTACCCAGTGGAATTTTTGCCTTGTGAGAAGTTTTCCCCATTAGTCAACAAATTACTGTGTCAATTTATTTTCCTTTGCACTTTGTTTATTTGATGATTTGTGTGTACCTCCACGATTTGCATGTAATTTGACCTAATTAATTAACTTGGGTAATTGAATCAATCAACTGGGTCAATTTATAACCTAACAGGTGACATCATATTTAAATGTATATAATTTATTGTTTTCACATTAGTTTTTTTGGATATCTTTCAATGTTTATTGGTTTCAAATGTTTAGGTACCCTAAGGTTGGGTTGTTATCAAAACTAGGACCATGATGGAACAAATAATCATCCAACGTTTTGATTACTGGCTTTTGTATAGTGCAATATCTATCACATGAAAATTCAATAATGATATTTTTTTTATTCAAAAAAGAAAATTTAATAACAGTACAAAGAAAAATTTATATTGTGGGTTCCAGTTAATTCAACTAATAAAGTCTATAAAAATTAAAAAAAAAAAAAAAAAAAAAAAAAAAAAAAAAAACCTATAAGCATCTTTGGTAATATAATTTCAAATATGGAAAAAGGAAAACTGATTGGGGGTACTAAAGTTAATTTATTGTTTGTTAAATTTACTTCCAATGGAAAACTTGTTAATTTCACAAAATATGATATTGGCATTGCCTTGCTTTTTTAAAAATAATCCGGATGATGTTGCACTTTGAAATATATCAAAACAAAAAATATATGGAAAGTATTGGTGTGTATTCCTTACATTTGCTTAATATAGAAGGAGAATATATTATATCATATGGTGAGTCATGCCTTTGTTTTTATTATAAAAATTGTTTGCTGTATCATAAAATTAATGTGATTTATAGGTTTTCTCACACTCTTTGAAGCCTATATAAATCCAATCATTGCAAATCATTTTCTACATTCTAGCTAGAAAGTAAAGAAAGAAATGATGGTGTACAACAAAACTTTTTTGGAATTAGTGATTGTAATGTTTGGGGGTCCTTGATTCAGGAAGGTGTATTTCTACAAGAAATTCTGCATCAACAACTAAAGATGGGAGGTTGTTCTTGGTATATCACAGACCATTAGATCCATGGTTAATTAATAATATTGTCACCATTTGTGGTGTTTGATGTCTCTGCTAGTCAGTTTGAATTCTATCTTCCTCCTCCCCAATATCTATCTATAAATAATGTCATTGTTGGAGGAAGGAAAGCCGAGGACGAGGAGACATAAAAGAAGATCAAAATTAAGGGTCACACCCTCGAAGTCTGAGGAGCATGGAGGGACATGTGCACTCCTTAGATGTCCGGGATCTAGCCACAAACCCATCAAGCCCTTGGACGAGAAACTGAAGGAAGGTTGGGCACTAAGTAACTAAAGGAGGATTATAGGTAAGACACCCATCACCTCCACATTCAATACTCTGTATCCACTTAGTTGGCCGCATTAATGAATGAATGACCCCTAAAATAGTATCACCATAGCTCATAACCTACCACATCAACTTTCTATTAAGGTTCTGATGGGACAAGTATCTGGGGGAGGATCCCTGGCCGTCCAAATGGAAGACTAGGATGAATCCCAGATGACTATATGATAACGCCTTAAAATGTATCCTTGTTATATATTTATGTGGGCGTTATCTCCTTATTACTATGCTTAATTTGTATAATTAAGCCTTGATTTGCATTAAATCCTATCATTTATCTTTACATAATTTCTTGAATAAGATGTCATTCATTGCGTGTAATTTTCTACTTTTAGGAAATCATGTGAAAAAGATGAGTTTACAGGAGTTTGTGAGAGAATGAAGGCCAAACTAGAATTAAAGTGGAGCTAAAGGATCATACTTAAATGTCTAAGGAGGTGCAGCTGGAGTGCTTGGGTTGTCTACCATGTTTGGAAGATTCAAATAAGGAAAGAAAACAAAGAGGCAGAATCTGAAAAGGAAAAATCAGATTTGAGCACTGATTAGTATTTTGGGTGTATCTCTCTCCTCAAAAATTCAATTGACACAAGACTAGATGGATTGGAACCGTGACTTAAATATCTACAAATTTCCAGTTTTGAGTTTTTTGAAATTCACAATTTTTGAAGGCCAAAATTAACTCACAAGTTACTTCTGTAAATCTGGACGAAAATTAAAAATAGTAAAAGTTTTATTTTCTTTGGACACTTTGATGTTAGGGTTTTGAATGGAGGCTGAGCAGAACGAATTTTGGAGAAAAAAAACCTTGTATTTTCCTTTCTCTAATGGCAGCCTAAACTCTTTGCTAGGCCTAGGGATTATGTTTCTTCTATACGGTATGAATATTCAATGTGATTCTTTCTAAGATTTTAGACAATAAGATATTTGATTGTTCAATTAGATTTCTTTTGATGTATTAGTTCTTCCATGCTTTCAATAAGTTTAATCATGGTTTTATTATTGTTTAGATGAATTTCTAATAGTTTCAAATAGAAATCACGTTTTAAAGTGAATGAATTTTTCTGAAAACTATTCTAATCGCATTATAAATCTAGGTTATCATGCGTTCTTGAATTGTCTCAGTTCAACCGAATCATAAGTTTTTAATTGTATAAGAACAATTAATTATGAAATATATATTTTCTTAGATCACAAAGAATTTAATATCGATATAGGAAAACACCTCGATGTCCTGGTATTTACATTATTGATTTAAATCAGTTTTTATTATTATTCTTGTTAACAATCACCAAGCAAAAATACTTTTCTTCTTCACCCAAATTGTTGTTTAATTATATTGTCTTTGAATTTATCCTGCTCCTTGTGGTTCGACCTCGGTACTCCGAGAATTATATTGCTATGATCTCCTGCACTTGAGAGTGAGCAAGCACTATATAAGAAGAAGGATTCCAACAAAAAGGGGGGATAAGAGAGAGAGAGAGAGAGAACTTTGTAATAACAAAAAGTATTCATCTAATAAATTCGTCTTCCTCGGCCCAATCCCGAGGGGAATTGTTGAACTTGTATTCAATTTTCCTTCCATATTACAGAGAACAATCAAACTTTTTACGTGGCAAACCATATATAAATCACTCTATTATTGTATTAAGGGCTATATAACACTGATTAGCCATCCCATCTCTATAAATTAGTTGCGTGTGTTCCAAGTTCATTTTTGCTCGACAGTCATTATATATACATATATATATATATATATATATATATTGTGAACAGTAATAGAAGTATTACTTTTCTCGCTTTCTCTCCCTCAGTTTTGCAATTCTGCTTGCATTTTTTTGTTTTACTCTTTACGTTATAATTGGGTTTCCAAGGAAATAAATTTCATTATATGTGGAACCCTAAGTGTTCTTATGAGATATTACAGCTCGGAACTTTTTGCAATCCATGTATACACTTGAGGTGCTATTCTCTTTTATAGTTGCATAGATCATGACTTTATCATGATCTATTGGTTGTAGGGCTCCTTATCCTCAATCCCTTTTGTAAGTGAAAGAAAATAAGATCGTTAAATTGGTTAAGAAATTATTTCCTAAGTATTTTAACAATTTCCCCCCTCTTTTCTACTAGTGTATAACTCCGTGCATATGCATGAGTTAGTATATTTAAAAATAATAACAATTTTATACATTACACATATGTGAGTTGAAATTATACCTAGTATTAAAGTTAAAACTACACCTTTTTTATGCCATGAATCTCTAACATATGTAATAATTTCTCATTTATATATATATATATATATATATATATATATATATAATTTAATTAAATTTAGACTCTTCGATTTTTGCACCCAAGAATTCGCTTGCCACGAAAATTAAAAAATTAGATAGGACACATGGCACAAAACTGAACTCCAATTGAAATCCAATTTAGAATATAATTGGATTTAAACTCTTCAATTTTTGCACATAATAATTCACTTAATACAAAAATTTTTAAATTAGATAGGACACGTAGTGTAAAATTAAACTCTAATTTAGAATATAATTACACTTTCTCTAAGATTTTCCTTTAATTAGATATATAGATGAAGGTAATTCCATGTATTTTTCTTCTTGGGAAGGTGCTTAGGGATGAAAGCATTAAACATTAAAGACATAGTTGTCAATTACAGAATCTATTTTGGACGTTCTCAAATTAATTGTTCTCATCCAACTATCAAATTATTAATAATAAAAAAAAAGTGAAAAAAATACAATTTACAAAAAAAGGAAAAAAAAAAAAAAAGTAAAACTGGAAGTTTCTCTCTTGCAACAAATTAAAATTTGATTTTTTTTTTTTTTTAAAATTTTGTCATTTGAAACCCAAAACTTTATAAAACATGATTAACTAAACATGCTATCCAAAAATGTTAAAAAACTACTGAGGGAGAACCTATTTTTGGTGGTCATTATTAATGTTAAAGGTTATTTCTCTCTATTAGTTTCAAAAATGTTAAAAAACCACGGATGGAGAACTTATTTTTGGTAGTCCTTATTAATGTTAAAGGCTCTCTCTCTCACTTTAACAAAATGGTGGGTTTTGGGAGGTTCTTTTTTTGATCTAAAGCATAAGACAAACACGATGTTTGGGTGCAATAGGCAACAATCAAAATTTTCTTCCCACTAGATAAATTGCTTTGTTAGTGATTTTTAACATATATGAATATGATAAACGAAAAATGATTGCTTCTATTCCCTCATTCTAATTTCTAACATTTCAATTGAAAAACTAGCTCCCGTTTTCCAAGCTCTTGCTTCTAGGGTAGATAGATGGTCTAAATTTGACATGACATGGTCCCTTCGAAGAACTTCCTTTTCCTTTTTGTGCTTTTCAATTTTCACCATTCTTAACTCAGACTTAGTTTAAGCTTCAATTATGAAGAGATGAATGGACGGAAGGGACTTCAAGATTATAGATCCATCTTATGATCGATGCCGAGGGGTCCTAAACGAATGACAAATCTTTGTCCAACCCAACAGGTTTAGGAGTCCTCACCTAGGTCCAACCAGGTCAAAAGGGCAAATTTTCATGATTTATAAATTAAATTTAGACTTTAGACCCTATATGCGTGGAACTCACCCTTAGATGAGAAGGGTGTTATATATCTTGATACACCGTATAACTTCACCATTACATTGAAATAGGATTATGTGAAAAATCTTTATTTTTTGTGAAAACATTGACTATAGTATAATGTTACAAGAAGAATACCAATGAGTTTCAATTGACTTAACTAGTAAAATTTCTTGTCGTCGAATAAAAGATGTGAAGTTTGAATCCTGCCTACAACAATTGAGTGGTATATTTGCTTGATGATAAATAGTAACTATTATAAAACAAACATCATGAGTTGAAATTCTATGACAAGTATCTTTATCTCAAAAAATTGATATTAATAAATATGTATTTGGTATTAATTTATTTAGCTTTTTGTTGATTTTTTTTATTTTATGATAATATGTTAAAGTATATTTATACTTAAAAAATAATAATAAAAAGTAAAATTTTAAAAAACTGTACATGAAATCTAAAAAATTATCAAACAAGTTAGAGTGAAATTGATACTAAAAATAAAAATTGGGTTGAAGGAGGTTTATCTTTTATCTTTTATCCAACCCATGAAGATTGATATATATATATAAATATATATATATATATATTTCATATTTATTATTATTATTATATTTTATTGTTTTTATATTTTTTGAGTTATTTTTTATGAGAAAGAAACTGTGCCTCGGCTACCATTAAAGGCTCACTCGGACCCAGCAAAGCAAAGTTCTCACTTTTCCTTTTCCGTAAAGACCCCTCAAAGTAATCTCAATCCCATATAAACTCTCACCTTTCTGTCTTTCCGCTTCAAAGTGGGCACTGACTGACTGACAGTTTCTCAAAAAAAAAAAAAAAGTGGGCACTGACTGACTGACTACACTCTCGAAGCCTCCCACTTTTCCAGCTTCTCATACTGCCTTGGATTCCTCAAAACTGTCCAAACCCAACATGACAAACAAGAAACTGCTGAGACTTTCCCATTAAACACCATACCCTTTCGCCTATTAATGGAAGTTACACCAATTAGCAAAACAACCACATCCCCTTCAACTCTCACACTGTCAATCCCCAGCTAAACCACTGTTTATGAAATTTCATTCATACCCTTTATTGCTTTCCTAGACATGGAACCTTTTGCTTGGAGTTCAAACACCATGGCCTTTGGTTCTGACGGTTTGATGAACGATGAGCTTTTGGTAAATTCTTCAATGGTAAGAAATGGGTCTGATTCATCTTCGTCTTTGGTTTTGGACAGTGAGAGAAGTGAGCTTGTGGAGGCTCGGATGAAGTTGGAGCGTAAAGGGGGTACTGCTGAGAGAACCATTGCTGCTTTGAAGAGTCACTGTGAGGCCGAGAGGCGGCGGAGAGCCCGGATTAATTCGCATCTCGATACGCTTCGGGGCCTAGTACCGGGCGCTAAGAAGGTTATATATATGATGATACTCTTCTTGTTATTGCTTGCTTGATAATATTCGAGTTTCAGTTTGTATGATAATGCTAGTTTAGTGTAACTTGGGGATAAAATTATAAGAATTGGGTACTTAATTTGAGAGAAAAAATAAAATAAAAAACGTTTTGTGTTGATGAAATTGGAAGAATTGGTTGTACTGTTATTGATTGTTAAGTGCAAAAGTATGATTTTAGGCTTTTAGCCTGAACTAGTAGTACTATAATGTTTTTTACTATTCTTACATATTAAGTTTATGGGCTGTAATTTAATTTCAATTTAAGGGTAGTTAATATATGGAAGTGAATTCGGAGAAATTATTAGGTCAACCGAGAGGATTGGAGAGGATTGTTGAAGTGGTCCACCCAACCAATGAAATAATGCCACCTATGCAGGTGTGTGAGTTAGCTTCCTAATCACCACAAGAAAAAATAAGGACCACTTCAATAGTCCTTCTGGTAGATCTAATAATTTCACGTGAATTCGATCATTTGATTCGCATATGTGGTTATTGTTGTGGTTCTTCAATTCGTTTATTTGATTCACGTTCATTTCCAGATTGCTATTTGCTTTTTTTCCTTGTTGAATTCTTGCTGTGTATGCATGGCATCATGATTCAATGGCCATTTCACACGCAATATGGGAAGTATATATACTTTGTTTCCTGAAAATACCTTAGTCTTTATTTTATTTTTTTCATTTTAAATAGTACTAATAAATTTGCTAGATCCCTGTCACAACATTGAAAGTCACAAGGACCTCATTATTTGACTTCATGCTAGTAAGCTGGATTTCACCTGCTTGCCTTCCTACATGTAGCCATTTAGTCAATGAGAGCCAAGAGTAGAAATTGATTGTAAAATTACATACTTGTCTGAAATTTCTTGCTTTTATGAATTATGAGACTCAGTTGTTGGTGCCAGTGAATGTCAATGTAGTGATGCAATTTTTTTGCTTGTATTGTGTTTGTTGAATTGACAATCTAAACTCACAGATGGACAAAGCGTCATTGCTTGCTGAAGTAATCAGCCATATGAAAGAACTAAAGAGGAGTGCAGAAGAAGCTAGTGATGGTTTTGTCATACCAGTGGATTTTGATGAAGTAATAGTTGAACGAGAGGATGGATTTGATGGAGACCCTTATTCAATTAGAGCATCTTTATGCTGTGATTTTAAACCCGGACTTCTGTCTGATTTGAAACAAGCACTCAATGGTCTCCATCTGATAATAATAAGAGCAGAGATTGCTACCTTGGGAGGCAGAATGAAGAATGTTTTGGTGATGACCAATCGCAAAGAAGGGGAAGTTAATCATTCTGAAGTCCGCCAGGCCCTTAGATCTGTACTGGATAAATTTTATAGTTCACAGGAATTCTTATTAGGAACCACTTTTTCAAACAAGAAGCAAAAGATTTCTATATTCAATTGTTCTAGTTCATCTTCATTAGGAGATTTCTGGTGAGCATAAAGATGGTTTGCATCTCTTGTCAAATAATTTTTATGTGTGTAAGCATTGGCAAACGGGTGGTCCTACAGTGACCGATTGTATTTATTTCGTCTGCTTTATTTATATACAGTGTCTAGTGCTGCCTGCATTTTAAGAAGGGCTAAATATGATGAAATTGTTGTAAAAGAAGTCATTGACTATTTAAGCTCGATGCAACTTATATTACTGATGTCAATGACAGAATTAGAAGTTAGCCAATGGAAGTTTGCTGTTTTCTATAGTTTCCCTTTCACTGCATTTTCTTTGATGTAATAGCAATACAATCTAGGTACTGATTGCATAGTATTTGGAAAAGCGAAGATACTGTTATTTTTCAGTCATAGTAACTTCTACCTGTGCTATGGTCCTTATGGTAAATGCTTAACACATTATCTTCCAAGAGATACATCTAATGTGTATTTGTTGTTCTCAATAGGGTGATTACGGATTACCCCAAAGACTTCCAAGAGATACATCTAATGTGTATTTGTTGTTCTGAATAGGATGATTACCCCAAAGACTATTTGAGAGGGATAATAGCAGGAGATCGAAGAATAAAAAAGTTTTCAATAACCCAAGTACGAGTAAACCTTGCTAAAATGAAAAGGAAAAAGAAACTTTTTGGGATGATGGTACTTTCTGGAGAGAGATATCAAGAATGCATTAACAATAGATTTTCAAAATTTGTTTGTCAATTATCAAACGCTATTGATTGAAAGTATTTCAAACGAAAAAATAGAGATGTCTCTCAGGTCCTGGCAAGCTATAGATGGGGGCCACTCTCAAGTCTCTATAAGAGACAATCAGTAAAATTAAAGAGAATTTTATATCATGGAAACAACTCTGGATTGAGTGACTTTTGTTCAGCCTGCAACACCAGTGTTCCAGATTCTTCTTTCCTCCCTTCCAAATCAAATATTATCTAAAGTTGCACAAAGAGTAAAAATGCATAATTGTACGAAGATAGGTGTTTGAGAAAAGAAGAATAGACAAGACGTTTGATTCTCACTTGGTGAACAAATGAAGTGATGTATTGTTCCCAGATAATCCTTTTATCTCTCTCTTATTCTTCAAGGTGTAACGGACATTTCAATAAGTATTTTATACAACATTGCCCACAACAAACATAGTCAGTTGTGATTGATGCATGATAAAAATGATGTCAGTATTAACCTTAAGTGAAAGTGGTGTTACTTTAATTACAACAAATCATTTAGTGTTGTAAAAATTATTGTCCCTAACATTACTCTAAGTCTTGCATCATTGAGGCTATGATTACTGAAGTATGAACTTAAGTAATTAGGATTTCATTTATCCATTTTACAATTAAGACTTTTTTATTGTATCGGTATATGAGGATATGTTTCAAAATTTCAATGACACGATACTAGATGCATCTTTTAATTTGTAATATTTAAATGATTATGACTTGGAAGGAAGGCTCTATGTGCCCTTTTTGTTATTGCAAGAGTGGAATTTGAAGGAGCGAGTATTCTACATATTAACTTGCCTATTAAGAAAGATTAAGGGGCAAAAAAATCTTTCAAAGAATCATGAAGAAAAAAAATCATTAAACATGCTTATGTATTGGTTACAAATTTTAAATGATGTGACACATGATACATGTTTGAAATGTAATGTTTAAGCCACCATAAAATGGATGAGGGAATGTTGTAGATGATATTATTGTTATTGCAAGAATAGAAACTCAAGAGGACCGTATTCAATTCAACATATTAGCTTGCTTATCAAGAAAGATCAAGGGGCAAACATGTTATTGAGACAATCATGAAAAATAAACCATTAATCATGCTTATGTAATGGTCACAAATTTCCCATGGAATTGATGAATTTGTGTTATTGGCTTTGAAATTCATTAATAATTGTTAAAGAGGCATTTTTTGAACGGCAAACGAACAAGGCTAAAGCCCACAAGCATTTTTTCTAAGTATGGGTGAAATTGGGCTCTCAAAATTAGTCCCAAGGTCCACTGAATTTTGATTAAAAGAATTAAGTCTCCAACTCAAGGCCCATTTTAAATTGGCCCATTGAAGTTGAAGCCTTAAGACCGGTTCAAGGTGGGTCTTAAAAGCAATACATGAGCCATGAAAGAAAGCCTAAAATCCGTGGGCCTATCTCATGTAGTTACTGAGGTGGACAATTATTCTCAATTAAGCCCAAAAGGTCAAGCTGCTAGCATAACGTTACCAATACATAAAGAACATAAAAAGTTATGAACTGAATGTTAGCATTTGGTAAGCAAAGTAGCAATCAGAATGTTTCTTCTGCCCAACAAAAGCCATATTAATAGAACATATATTGCGTACTTGGGGCCAATATCGTTGAGGGGCTTAGAAGGAGAGGTCTAAATGGAAAAAATTTCTTACGATATGGCCCATCACAACATTCAACTGCATAGGTATTATGTTGTAATAATGGAACAAATGAATGTGGAGGAATGTGAAAAATATGCAAACTCAGCAGAGATTCCAGAAACAAAGGACCAATAGCAGGATTTCGAGAAGAAAGTAGAAACCAAGGTACATAGCACATCTTTTCAAGATCAAACCTCTCTTTCGTTTCTGAGACATCTCAGAATGTGGAAAATAGAATTCCCATACTTATGAAATTGAGGCAATTATTGAGACTTGCCAGTGAAGGATTTCTACTTCATCATCGACACTGGAGGCTATGAGGCCGATTCTGCCCACTCAGTTGCAAGAAGTCATTCTAAAGAAATGGTTGTGGAATTTGTCAATCTGAGCTCTAATAATAGAGAAATGGATTGGAGATTTTTATTAAATCATAAACAAAACAAAGGAAAACTCTCCTTTATTATTATTATTATTCAGTTTTTTACCTACCTATAGTAAAGATAACACTAAATCAGAGCCGTTAAAGGCTCAGCAACTAAAATGCCTAAAAACTAAAGAGCCAAGCTTGAAGTTTACTGACATTAATTGAAATAGACCAATGTGAGACCGTTCCCAATATTGCTTTGACGATTTCTGGTTTCTAGCTAGCACCTGGCTCTGTAAGACCTGTAACACAGAAGAAGAAAACAAAGAAAAGTGTAGCCAAGGATGAACCCGGACATCACACCTAAATTACTCCACTTTCGTGACTGTTTCAAACCTTGCTGGATCAGATAACTGTCACCATACAAAAAGCATTTCCCTTGTACACTCTCCAAACATCTTCTTTTTCCTCCATACTCATTTATGATAAAACTCTCAAATGGGTACTTAAACAAACTCAAATAATGCATGAAAATCCAATACCAAGGTATGTCATCCCTTGATATGAAATACCCAGAAAAGAGGAAAAAGGACCCCATTATCCCAGCAATTAAAGCTGTCCCCATGATGTAATCTGGCGCTAGTGCACTAAAACATATAACAAATGCATGGGACATTAATAAAACCATCCATACCACCAGTGTGAAGTAGAGAAAACCATCAATATCCTGCCTCAATCCAATTATCCAGTAAACTGGGGTGCTGTAGAGAAGAGCCACTGTTAAGTGGAAAGGAAGGAACACAAGAGTATTTGCTATAACGTAAGAAGAGATTCTGTAAGCTCCACTCAAGGTTTCTCTCATTAAAATTCTTCTATGTTGCAAGTATATTGGTAAGCCTTCAGTTGAGGAATACAACAAGTAGGTGAGGCTGAAGGCAAAGAAACCAACTTGAGTTTGCACCTTACTTTTTCTTGAACTATTGCTTGCCTCTGTAAATACGGTCCCAAGCACAAATCCAACAATCACTGCTTGTATCATTCTTGCAAGAAAGAGCTGTTTTGTTCTGAAAATATTGTTAGAGAATCTCTGACCCAGTATTAAAACCTCCTTGAATTGATTATTACCGTAACATAGCTTTTGCTCATCAACAAAACCTTGGTTAGGATTTCCTCCTAAATGCTCATGATCTTTTTCAATGTCGTTGACTTCGCATTCTATAATATCCATGACCAGGGTTTCTGCCACTTCAATGGCAAACTCAAGCACATTAACATGCCGAGGAATAGAATGACCTGCAAGTATAAGCTGTTGCTCCAGGAGATGCAGGGATCCATGGTGAAGAACATATCCATTTGATAACAACAGAATTTGATCAAATAGCTCAAGAATCCGGAAACTGGGTTGGTGGATGGTTAACACAATTGTTTTACCTTGTGTTGTAGCCAAGGACTTCAGCAACAAAGCAACATGCAGAGCTGAAGTGGAATCCAATCCTGATGTTGGTTCATCAAGCAGAATAACAGCTGGGTCATGCACCAGATCAACACCGATTGAAACTCTACGCTTTTCGCCACCCGAAATGCCACGGCTTGATTCACCACCAATTCTGGCATCGGCAATTTGCTCTAGTCCAAGCTCTTTCAGCAGTTCACTGACTCTGGCTGTGGCCATTTTGAAGCCGCCTCGCAACTTGAGACGAGCACTATACATGAGAGTTTCTCTAACAGTAAGAAATGGGAAAAGAACCTCCTCTTGTGTGACATAACCGGATATTCTCTGAAAATGTTTAGCGTTCATTGTCTTATTGTTTACAAGAACATGACCCAATACTCTACTAGGTGGGATTTTTCCAGCCAGTATATCTAACAATGTGGTCTTTCCTGCCCCACTTGGGCCAGCAATGGCCATGACCTCTCCTGGTCTCGCTTCACAACTCACATTTTTCAAAATGAGAGTGCTATTGGGTTGCACTTGCTTCCCCCAACAAACCCGTTTGATTTCGTCGAATTGGTGACATAATTTGTAAGAAACTTTCTTGGTCTTTATACGATATTCAGTTTTCTGGTCAGGGGAATACCTTGGTAATTCCATTGAGAAAATGGAAGAAGGCAATGAATTGTGGAAGATAGGAACAGGAAGTAGAAGACGATGAGTTAGCTATGCTGACTGTTAATTTTACACGCCAACGTCTGATATGATATTTATGTCGATGCTAGCTACGCTGAAGACCTCATCCATATATATATATGAAAAAGCAGTAACGTCTCCACCTGATCAAAATAAGCTTTTTATTAATGTCAGTATATTGATTAATTGCTAGGTATTAATGAAATGCATATATTTATTTTCTTTTATTAATTAAAGGATTTTTATTAGCAAAAGGAAAGAAAAAAGAACATTGATTTAGAATATGAAATTCTTCCTTGTATGTTTCGTTGCATTTTCATTTCAAGGAATAGTTATCCTTTTCCCCCTCAAAAAAAGAAAAAAAGAAAAAAAAAAAGGAATAGTTATCCTTAACGTAGATGTAGTAATTTTTGATCTTTCCATAAGCACATAACAGGTATAAAATAAAAAATCACAAAAAATAATCCGACAATCTGTCTACCTTTTTCAGTCAAAAAAAAAAAAATTCTATTCTAATTTTACAACCAATTGTATGAGAATGGTAATAGTCATTACATTATAACTAGTGTATAATCTCGTGCATATGTACAGGTTCAATTAAAAACAATTACAATTTCACGATTTAAATTATACATTTGTTTGAAAAGATGTTTAGATTATACATAATATTAACTTACATCATTTTTAAACCATACATTTCTAAAATATGTAATGATTTTTCATTTTTTTTATATATATATATATATATATATATATATATATATTACCATTTCTATCGTAATTTCTATTCAACGTACCAAACTTGCACTACTTTAACAACAATTGAAACAAAAGCCATAAATAGCAAAACAAATTTAATAACACAAGCAATACAAAAAATAAAAATAATTATATTTTTAAATGAGTTGAAATAATTAATTATATATCTGTAAATTAACTAAACTAACATGTTCATGTTTGTAAATTCCTTTTAACGACATGTACGTACTATATATAGTATTCTAAATTCGTACTATGTAATTAAACTTAGTATTAATATAATAAATGCATATGTATTAAACATTTATATGTGTTGCACTAGTTATTTACGTAAAATAAAATTTTATGAAATGCTTACTTCACGAGATTTATATATATATCGAAGGATTGATTTTGAAATATATCACTCTTACTCAAATTGAATTTCTTTAACAACAATGGAAATAAAGTAAAGAAAAAGACAAAAGAAATTTAATTACACCCAATCAAGATATAAAAGATAATTGTATACTCAAATTAGTGTAAATAAGTAAATATGAACAAATTTTTTCCACCAAATTAATTTGGAAGAATCTCCAATCTATTATGTGGCAGCTCATACAACCATTTATGTGTATTATTTATAATCTATAATATATATAAACCTGAAGCTGTTGACTTTTATTTGACATCATAATATTATGCCACATAAACTTTTGAAACTCACAATTTTACACATCATTATTCTAATAGATATTTAAACTATCAGTTACAATCTTGCTTCATTATATTATCTATAAATAATGGAATATGTAATTTCATATACAAACATATGTAATTATAAGAACAAAATTTTGTTCCAAGCTAGTTTGAAGTTATCTTCTCCAACCTAGTATGTGGTGCTTATATGACCATTTATGTGCACTTTCAAACAAGTCACATGACTCAAGAGTAAGTATTTTAAATTTTCCAGTGTAATGCTTGGGTTACTGACTAATTTTAACAAGTATATGACTCATTAAAAATGTCATTTGACTAAAAGTAGACATAGATGGCTCTATCAATTGCTATGTAGTTATTCCTTTGTAATAACTATTTCTTAGTAGCTATTACTTTGTAATAGTTATTCTTCTATCCAAGAATATAACAAAAGTTATGATTAGTGGAATATAAAGTGATAAATAAAAAATGGTATAAAGGATTTGTATACCATACATTACAATTAATTTTATTCTAATTTTATGACCAAACGTTTGAATTGGTTGGCACTTCTAAGTGCGTCCATGACAACCAAGATTCAAATCTCCACTCTTCCGTTGTAAATATCAAATTATTAAAATATATATATATATATATATATATATATATTTATTGCATTACTATATGTTTATTATTATTTATTAGTAATAGATATTAGTATATCATCATTTTCTATCATAATCTTTATTCAGTGTACCAAATGTGTCCTACATTAATAACAATTGAAACAAAACCATGAAAAAGACAAAATTAATTTAATAACACATGCAATACAAAATATAAAAATTAATTATATTCTTAAATGAGTCAAAATTATTAAATATCTGTAATTTACTAAATTGTTAATATTTGTAAATTCCTTTTAATGACATGTACGATATATAATAGTCTAAATCTGTACTATGTAACTAAACTAAGTATAATATGATAGTTTTCTCAAAAAAAAAAAAAAAAAAAGGTATAATATGATAGTTTCTAAAAAAAAAAAGTATAATATGATAAATAAATTTATTTTTATGTATTAATTATTTATAAATGGTGCACTAATAATTTGTGTAAAATAAACATTAATTAATTATATATGAAAGAATTAATTTTGAAATATCACATTCCCGATGGAATTGCTAACAAAAAATTGGAAAAAAAGTAAAGAAAAAGATAAAAGAAAATTTAATTACTCCCAAATCAAGATATAAAAGGTAATTTTACACTTATATTAGTGCAAATAATAAAGCATATACAAAGTTTTCCAACAAACTAGTTTGGAGGAATTTTCACTATTATGTGTCGGCTTATAAAACAATATGTGTGTATTATATATATATATATATATATATATATATATATATATATATATATAAAATTGAATTTAAATTATATTATATATTTTTTCATCCATTAAGATCTTATTGCATCTTATTTTCTTTAAATATTAGTATATATAATTTCATATACAAACATAATCATAATAAATTTCTATTAAAAACTATTATGCTTATCTTAGACAAAAAAAGAAAAAGAAAAAGAAAAAAAAAATATATATATATATATATATTATGTTAAATTTTGTAGTGTAATGATTGGATTACTGACTAATTTAATTTACAAGTCACATATGACTCACACAAAAAGTATTGTCACAAAAGTAGATATGAATGGTTTTATTATCAATCACCACGTAATAGATTCAAGGATTTTTTTTTCCAAACTGGTTTGGAGATAAAAGTTTTCCACTAAATATTTTTCAATTTACTCAAACAATTGGTTCATATTCTTTATTATTATATGATTCTAATGACATGTAATATAATTGAAATTGATTTTTTAAATATTATTACACATAATAAACATTATACGTGAAATATTATATAATTTTTTTAAAAATATTTGTAGACATTATACATTATATAATTTCTTACAAAATAACACTTAAGACACGCATTTAATTGATTGTGCAATTGATATCCACACGTTAATGAGTTCATTAATTAGATATTTAAGTTAGTTGGAGTTAATAAGTTTTTTGTAACAAACTTTTAGATTTCATCTCTCTCTCTCTCTCTCTCTCTCTCTCTCTCTCTCTCTCTCTCTCTCTCTCTCTCTCTCTCTCTCTCTCTCTCTCTCTCTCTCATTAGCTAATTCCAATTATAACAAAATTCCAATTTCTTTGCGAAAACTTTTCAAACTAGCCCAGCCCCCCCCCCCCCCCCCCCCCATTGACCACTATCTAGCTATGCAGCCCACCAAAAACTATGTTAAATGCCAGCCACAGCTACTAACAACAAAATCAATTGCCACCAACCACCGCCAAAATTACCGTACAACAACCTAAAACACAACCCATACCAAACTAAGCCAAATCCATCCATAAACCCAAGCTACCAACATCAAGTCAACTGCCATCAACCACAATCACAACTGCTAAAATTGTCCCACAAATTTCAAATCCAAAGAAACACAAATTAAAAAAAAAAAAAAAAAAAAAAAATCCTCCAATAAAACCCACAAACCACACCGATCCAAATAAGGACGGAATCAGGATTCATACCTGGGGGGGGGGGGGGGGGCAAAGCTTAAAACCAAAAAAAAAAATTATGAAAATAAAAACTAACATCTATTTTATATTCAACAAAATACTACATAAAAAATAAGTATTTCTTAAACATTTCATATTATAAAGCACATTAACAAAGTATAACATACAAAATAAATCTTTCTTATTTTGTGCATGATTTTTGTTTAGTCCATATTTATTTTTTTATTTTGTTTTTGTAGTTAAACGGGCATGAATTTTATTTATTTATTTATTTTCTTGTAGGTCAATATCTAAATATTCTAGAGGAGGAGAGACAAATATATATATATATATATATATATATATATAAGGGCAAATTTTAATTTTTTTATACTAGTTTTTTTTTTTTTTTTTTAATTTTATTGGGAGGGGGGGGGGGGGGGGCAATGGCCCCCCTCTACCCTAGTGTAGGTCCGTCCCTGGATCCAAATGATGTGACATCGCTCTTGGCCCGCCGACTTTGCAATGATGAATGAAGTAAAGTCTGTGTGGTGCGTCATCGTTATGGTTTAATTTGGCTTTGAGGTGGTTTGATATGAGTCTAAAGAAAGTGAGAGACAATTGAAACTTGAAATAGAAGATTGAATTTTGAGGATCTGTAAGAGAGATGTTGAAAGAGAGAAAAGAGAGAGACGATTTTGTTTGAAAAAAGAGAAGAACCGTTGAAAAGAAGAGGGAATAGAGAAGGGAAGAGAAATAATGAAAAACTAAGTAGCATACCTTAGTATCTAGACCTAGCAAAATTGGACCTAAATCTATTAACTTAATTGGAAGGGAAATAACTTGAAAGACCTGCAGGAAAAACGAGTCATCAATTTGTACTAAAGTCAAATTTTTTTTTTTTTTTTAATGAATGGGATTTTTTTTAATAAAAAAATTTGCTGTTTTTTTAATTATTTGAAGGTAACATGTTGGATATTCTCACTTGGTGGAAAGAGAATTATAATTGGTTTTTTTAGTTCTCTTTAATGACATGTGATCTCTTAAGTATTCCTAAAACCACAATTGCTTCTGAAACAATTTTTAGAATTGGTCCATGACATTTAGTATTTGTGGTAATGATATAATGTACCTAAAAAAAATTATGGTCCTCAGAAGTTAGTATTTTTTTTTTCTATTTGTTTTTAGTGATGATATTACTAGTGAACTATAAAAAAATTGTGTAAATTTAAGGATTTATATATTATTTAAATTTGTTTTTGAGTATTTAATTTTTTATCTTATTTGTATTAAAAGAAAGACAGATACAATATGATGATGATGATGATATATTAGTAGGTGAAAAAATAAGGGTTAACTCATAAACTAATTAATCCTACTCGTTTTGTTTTCTAGTTCTATTAGTATCACACCATAGTGAAGTCCAAAGCCATCCATTTATTATTATTTGGTGCCATTAAAGGCACTAGGGGTGTCACACGTTGGTCAGGGTTGAGTTTGTGCTTAACCTAAACTTGGTTCGATTATTTTGAGTGGGAAAGAATGGAACTTGTTGTAGACCCCGAAGGAATGGCGGTTTGGATGGCTTGGGTCTCAATGGGTGGTTGTTAGATGCAAGTTGGAGTTAGTATAACGGCAGAGAAAGCATATCTCGCTAGATTTGACTAAGATCTCATTAGATTTGGTCAAGATCTGATTGAAATCTCATGGAGGACAGCAAAAAAACCCTCATAAAGGGTGGAGATATGTTAGATCGGTTGGATTTTGGTTTTCTTATGACGACCCATCACTCGACATGGAAGTTGTTAGATTTTGAAAGATGTGACCACTATCGAGTATTGAACATCACATTGAGCGGATCGGTTGAATCTATAGGATCAAGCAGGGTCGGATTTATTGGTTTGGCAGTTTCGGTCAGATCCTAACAGCCCTAAAAGGCGAGAAATTATAAAGACCTCATGGTGGACAAGTGACGTGATCCACCATTCTATTAAAAGACTCACATCTGTTTAAAATTGTTGAGTTAGAAACTTTTTTTAAACAGAAACTGATTACTAACTCGTGAAAGTTTTTTAATGGAATGGTGAACAAGTGACGTTATTCACCACCAGAGGACTGTATAATTTATCCTAAAAGGCACGCTATATAAGCCACCAAATACTTAAAAAAATAAGAAAATATTTAGAATCACATAATTTTTCACAACTTTGCGCCACAACCGTGACGTGTCAGAGTGTAATTAATAAAGAAAAAATAGTTGGTCCATATGTAAGTGATAATTAACCACTTATAATCTGTCACATCAAAATTATAGTAAAAAAATTGTAAAATAATTTATAATCTTATAACTACTCAACAAATAAAGAGGCAAGCATTAAGTTACCGACATTAATTACTATAGACCAATGAATTGATGTTTAAGAGGACAAGACAGAAACCAGAAGAACTTTCTCTGTATTGCATTGACGCTTTCTAGCATCTGGTTCTGTAAGACCTGTACCATAGAACAAGAAAACAAAAAAATCTGTACCCAATGATGAACCCCAGCATGACACCTAAGTTACTCCACTTTTGTGACTGTTTCAAACCTTGCTGCATCAGAAAACTATCACCATACTCAATGCATTGCTCTTCTACACTCACCAAACATCTTTTCTTTCCCTGCTCTCCTCCATACTCATTTATCATAAAACACTCAAATGGGTACTTAAACAAACTCAAATAATGCATGAAAATCCAATACCAAGGTATGTCCTCCCTCGATATGAAATACCCAGAAAAGAGGAAAAAGGATCCCATAAGCCCTGCAATTAAATATGTCCCTATGATGAAATCTGGCACTAGTGCACTAAAACATAGAACAAATGAATTCGACATTAATAAAACCATCCAGACCACCAGTGAGAAGTAGAGAAAACCATCAATTTCCCTCCTTAATCCAACTATCCAGTAAACTGGGGTGGTGTAGAGAAGAGCCACAGTTAAGAGGAAAGGAAGGAACACAAAAGTATTCGCTATAATATAAGAAGAGATTCTATAAGCTCCTCTCAAGGTTTCTCTCATTAAAATCCTTCTCTCTTGCAAGTATATAGGCAAGCCATCAGTTGTGGAAGACAATAAGAAGGTGAGGCTGAAGGCCAAGAAACCAACTTGAGTTTTTAGCTTAAATCTCCGTGGATCATTGCTAACCTCTGTGAATATAGTCCCAAGCACAAACCCAACAAGTACTGCTTGTATCATTCTTGCAACAAAGAGCTGTTTTGTTCTGAAAATATTGATAGAGAATCTCTGACCTAGTATTAAAATCTCCCTGAACCGAGTGTTACAGTAACATATTTTATTTTTTTCAACATGACGTTGGTTAGGATTTCTACTTAAATGCTCGTATCCTTGTTCAACGTCTTTGCCTTCGCTTTCTACAGTATCCATGACCAGGGTTTCTGCCACTTCAATGGCAAACTCAAGCACATTAACATGCGGAGGAACTAAATGACCTGCAAGTATAAGTTGTTGCTCTAGTAGATGCAGGGCTCCATGGTGAACAACTACTCCATTTGATAACAACAAAATTTGATCAAATAACTCAATAATCCGGAAACCGGGTTGATGGATAGTTAACGCAATTGTTTTACCTTGTGTTGTAGCCATAGACTTCAGCAACAAGGCAACCTGCAGAGCTGAAGTTGAGTCCAATCCTGATGTTGGTTCATCGAGCAAAAGAACAGCTGGATCATGCACTAGATCAACACCAATTGAAACTCTACGCTTTTCACCACCCGAAATGCCACGCCTTGATTCACCACCAATTCTGGCATTGGCAACATGCTCTAGTCCAAGCTCTTTCAGTAGCTCACTGACTCTGGCTGTGGCCATTTTGAACCCGCCTTGCAACTTGAGACGAGCACTATACATGAGAGTTTCTCTAACAGTAAGAAATGGGAAAAGAGCTTCATCTTGTGTGACATAACCAGATATTCTCCGAAAGTGTTTAGCATTCATTGTCTGGTCATTTACAAGAACATGACCCAAAACTCTACTAGGTGGGATCTTTCCAGCTAGTATGTCTAACAATGTGGTCTTTCCTGCCCCACTTGGGCCAGCAATGGCCATGACTTCTCCTGGCTTCGCTTCACAATTCACATTTTTCAAAATGTAAGTGTTATTGGGTGGCTTCCCCCAACAAACCCGTTTGATTTCATCAAATTGGTGACATAATTCGTAAGAAAGTTTCTTGGTCTTTATACTATATCGGTCTTTCTGGTCATCGGAATAATATTCCTTTGTTGGTAATTCCATTGAGAAACAGGAGAGAAGGCAATGAGATGTGGAGGATAGGAAGAGTTAGCAGAGAGGGAGAAGATGAGCTAGCTAGCTAAGCTAACACACTAAACTGACCCTTCATTATACACACCAGCCTCTGATATGATATATATATATATATATATATATTGATTACACAATCAAGTAGTTCATCAAAATAGCGTGAGGCATTTACCAACCCGCAGAGCTAAACCTGCGGTCGGTGCATTAGGACTTTTGAGGGGCTTGACAGTTTCAAAATCTAAACGGCCCGGGGTACCAACATACCTTTTTAGGTTGTGTTTGACTGAGCGTGGGGTTGGCTTGGCCTTGCTCGCCTTACCCATGTGAGCAGTAAGTAAACAATAAAATAATTATCGGATATGCAGTCCATAGAAATGTTGGAAAAATTGGTAAGCCAGACATTCATTCTACCTCTTAACTCTCAAGAAATTTGTTTTCTAAACTCTTACATTCATTAAATTCCGCACATAATTTCAAGAAACACCCCCCACACGCATTCACTACAATTTTATTTAATCTATAAAACTTACACTTATTATTAACGAAAATTTAAATAAAAACAACTTTAACTTCTATCAGGAAACTCATATTTACTTTTAATTTACTCTATCGCTAAGTTAGTATTAACCAGGTAAATATATTTAAAGGGCACGTTATTGACAAAATGGCACAACAAACTACCAAAGAAAACAATCCAAAGGCATATTAGGCAGAAGCCTTGTTGAACTATATATCAAACATATGATCATACCTGGATTATAAGCCCATGTAACATGTGAGTAGTAAGTTTGCAGTTATTTCTTTCATCTGAGCAGCCACTAAATGGTGTTTTGGGTGTACTAAAGAACGAGGATAAGGTTGGGGCTTCTGGAGTTACTTGTACCGAACCATTATTTCCTACAAGCCAAAGTAATAAACAAACAAAAATTCAGAATTTTAAGAAGGAGAAATATATATTACTAAATTTCAAGATTAAATTAGTATACAAATTTTATAAATTTAGATCTAATAAGGCTTAACAAAATATAAATAAAAGAAGATACAATTTAAAAAAAAAAAATCGATTTAATTATTTATCTAAATAAAACTTGATTTGTTTATTCAGATTTCCTTTCAATGCATGAGGAACAAAAACTTATGTACAATTGCCTAGAAGTTGCCTGTAGGTTTCACAATGTACCTAGGTTTTGAAACTCGAAGTAAGCTCGTAAGAAGATCAAGTGGAATGTTTTTGATAAATTTGATAGTTATAATGAAAGAGGGAGGATTTATATAGCTAGACCAGATACTTTAAATTTCAGTTAATACACACACATAAAGTCTAGCTATTGTTATATATTCATTTAATAGAGTCACAATCTCATTAGTGATTTGTTTTATATACCAATTACTTAGATTAATTGGACTGTTATAACATTATAAAGAACGCATAGTCATTATTTTAACAAGTATCCATGGTTTAGAAAAATAAATAAAGATGCTGTTATTTTTTTAATTTGTTTACTAAATATATTATTTATAGTATACATATTGAATTATAGTGGGCTCAAGTTACGTTTTAAATTGTTTTAAAGAACTCATTTATAGTACTACTATACATAGTAGATATAGTATATACAGAGAAAAAAAAAATTAACCTCATATAAATTCTAGTGTTTTGATCCAGAAATTTTCTAACACTATAATTTTGATGTTACATAATTTTAGAAATAATAAAACCTTAAAAAACTATATTAAAAGATAGTAAACCAAAATTATAGCTAAAAGAACGGTAGAAGAGAAAGGATTGAGATGAACTTGTGAAACCGCCTATTTATATATGTAATAAAGTGGTTTACACTTTATACAGTTTAAACGCGTTTTGTTTAAGTATAAATTTTTATAAATTTTAAATTTTTTTTAGGTACAGCTTAATTAAAAAATATTTTCAATGAGTTAAAAAAAAAAAAGCTATATATCAAGTGAGTAGTTAACTTTGCATCTCTATGAAATATGAAGTTCCTTAAGTCCAAGCAATGACAACGAACATACCTTATCTCACCAAAGCGAAGTCCAAAGTCGTTAATTTATTTATTTTCCTTCTTTTTATTTTTCAATGTAAATTTACAAGCCAGTTTATAGAAGTCTTATCAAGGTATGGTTGATTCTATAAAAAAGAAAAAGAAAAAAGAAGGTATGGTTGATTATTTTACTCCTCCGAATCTGGGCCTAAATGCAATTTAGGACCGAGCCTATTAATACTTGTCAAAAGCCCAATCTTGAACATAAATAAGTTGCAAAGTTGGATACGGGCTTACATTTTCTAGGGTAACTGTAAGGTGAGTCTCCCTCTCCAATGGGCTTACTATGGTACAATTTAATGAAGTAAATATGCAATTACTTAAGACTTTTTGTTGTATACGCAGACGGTTGAATTAAACTATGATAAAACCCAATCTCAAACATAAATAAATTGCAAAATTGGATATGGGCTTACATAATCATACATGTAACTATGTAAGGATACTTGTCTTTAATATTTTTTTTCAGGGTTATTACAAGGTTAGTGTCTCTCTCCAATGGCCTCAGCATAATATAATTCAAACAAAGTAAAGATGTAGATACTTATAAGATTTTTTGCTGTGGACGTAGAATGTTGGACTAAACCATGATAATTTCAATGTGCTTTCACTGTCACTGTCTCTCCTCTCTCTCAATCTTAAACCTACTATTAATTGTGTGTTTCGGTTAGCTCAACTAATAAAATTTATTATTATTGAATAAGAGATCTGAGGTTCGAAACCCTACCTACACCAAACATGGATCGATGTCTTAGCTTAATGATAAGACCAATCATTATGAAGTAAACACCATAGATTGAAATTCGATTGTATCTTAAAAAAAATATATACTTAAAATCAATTCTAACATGGTGTTAAAGACCATTTTGAGAAGTGCCATGTGACACCTAGTGGCTCATTCTATGGCCCTCTATAAAGCCCAATAGCTATTTCTTTGCGGATCCAATCATAAGTAATGAATAAGTAGGGTTTACTCACAACTTGTGGCAAGCTAAAGGCCTCCAATGACCCAATATCATCAGTAGATTGAACTTAATAGATAAACCCCAAATATTATTAGTTATACTGGGCAAAATATATAAGGTTGGGTTCAAGTTATACCATGTGTAATTCTAAGTAATATTACATCACTCAATATTTTTTAATTGGATGCAAATTTTAACAAATCAACCATTAGATTACATTATCTTTGTATATTCTCTATATTTGCAAAATTTTAAGGTGATCAGAGATTAATAGTCATGTCATCAATCAATTGTTTAAATTCAAGTTTTTGTAGTTTAAAATATTGCATAAAATATGAGTTTATAGATCAAATAGTAAATAACATTTGATTGGTATAAAAATTGGCATGCATGTTAAAAACATATAGAAGTGTAATCTAATGGTGAGATTTTCAAAATATGAATTTAATAATAGGTTATTGGGTGGTGTAATATTGCTTAGAATTATACCAAAGGTGAGTTTGGTTCAGCTTTTTAAAACCGGGTTTTTTGAAAAAGTGGGGTTTTCAAAAAGTGCGGTATGAAAAAATGTTTTTTGAAAAAATTGAGTGTTTGATAAAAACTGTTAAAAAGTGCTTTTTAAAAAAGCAATGTGTTTGGCTAACACTTATAAAAGTGGCAGTTTGAAAGATAAATGACCAAAAACGACAATGTATACATATAAGGGAGTTTATTTCATACTTAAATCAACTACTTCATATACTTACTAAAAAAAACTAATTAATAATAATAATAATAATAAAATTATTGGTATTATTTTAATAATGTTTGTGTTTAGTTCTTTTTAGTGTCATAATTCTTTGTTATTACCATTAATGACTTGACTTCTTATCAATATTAATTAAATCTAAATAATTTTCATCATCATGAAGCACAAAATGAAAATGTAAAAAGATGATAAAACACATACCAATAATCCAAATTTAAATTGTACTACATAAAAATGTAAAAAGATAATAAAATATATACCAATAATCCAAGTTTAAATTGTACTACATAAAAATGTAAAAAATTGTAATACATGAGTTCTGCTCCAATTGCTGCAACATCCCTAAACATTCTATCAAGTTGTTGTAGATTTTGTAGACCTTTATGTCGAAATTTTGAAGCTTTGGGTACTTCCTACAAAATGTAATTGTCATTTCACTCATATTACAATAATATACATAACTATTTCAAACTAACTACATATTAATAAAATACTCAATTCACCTTCAACTTCATGTCCCACCAATCATCACTAGCATCAATTGTTCTCTTCACTACATCCTAACCTAAATTTATGTCAAGACCCTTCAATTTTTCCCATACTCTCCAATCTGCTTTTAATACATCCCACCTACATTTTAATTGGTCCTTATCATAGTTTAGATCGGTCTCATTACAGAATTTGATCACCAAATTATT
This sequence comes from Quercus tomentella, assembly GCA_028535165.1. NCBI lineage: Eukaryota > Viridiplantae > Streptophyta > Magnoliopsida > Fagales > Fagaceae > Quercus > Quercus tomentella. The sequence goes on along the minus strand of JAPQVY010000100.1, from coordinate 40,630,482 downwards.
CCAACCTTTGGCACTTAAGGCAGCAAAGATTTCTTTATTCCCAGCTTCAATCTCTTCCACACAAAGGTTACAAAAAGTAGTTGTCCAACTTGGATCTCCCCATAATGCTTTTGCTTTGTTTGCCTCAGAGTTGGAAGTGATGTTTTTACCCATCTATAGAGTTAAGCAATCATAAGAAATGCAAAAAATAGAATTCATAATATTCCAATTTAGTGAACTAGTTACAAACATGATCTAATAAATCCACAATTTTTTTGTTGTTGATGATTTGGTGTGAAACAATTGGTTTAAGTCTGAGCATTAAAATAGAAAGGGCTAGAGAGGGATCTCATCATGTCACAACTCACAAGAGCACCGTTTGCACTAAAAAAAGACAAGACATGACACATCTACTTATAACTCTCGTATAGTTTGTAGCAAAATCTCTTTCACAACATGTAACATATTTAAGTCTCCAAGGTTACCAAGGGATAGTCAAGCAACTAAAGCATGATCACAACATATAGTATATTTAAGTCTCCATGGTTACCAAGGAACAGTTAAACAAGCCATGATCAAGCACACGGTGAAGACAGCACCAACACACTTTTCATGCAAGTAAACAATTAGAATAAAATCCACTATATTGAGGGGAAAAACATACCCCTGGCACAGAAAGGTACCAGATCACAGACTGCATATGAGGAAGAAAAGATTGTGTATTCAATAGATTACAAGTCAACATAGGCAATCCCAGAAAATTCTCAAGCTCCTACCCTAGATAAGACCCTAATTGAACCACCTTGCCAACCCATTCCCTCCAATTAACTAACTATATCAACTAACTCTAATGCCACACAAGACTAATGTAAACATATCACCAATACAAGTAATACAAGTATATCTATACTAAAATACAAGTATACAATGCCAGCTAATCAAATACAACATTATCTAAAGCACAGACACATTATACACTTAGGCTGCACTGGCACATGCACACCTCATCAGCTACACACGCATGCCCCATCAGCAGCAGACACACCCCACATCAATAGCCCACGCACACCCTGCAGCACCTTACCATGCAGCAACACACACATGCCTCATCAACACCACACGCACTCCCCATCAACACCCCACACACATATACACCTACACCTACACACTCCTAACATTAAGCCCCGCGGTTCAATGTTAAAGAATAAAGACTTTAATTTTAAGGCATTAATCCAAAAGACAAAAACCCAATCAGAGTCATTGAGTCCACATTCCACAATGAGCCACGCCCTCACCCATACACACCTTTATGCAAATCAAAATCAACATCACCACCGCTCAGTGTTAATAGCTCTCTATAAAAGCAAACATAACCCCATATCCGCAAAAGAAAAAAAAATACAAAACATTGCTTATTTTCCCCCAATTCCAAAGAAGACCCAAATCATGCTAAACTTAAAAAATCAGATCTCAATCCAAAGTGACTTGAACGGAGAAAGGGGGATTGGACGATTTTTTGTCATAAATTAAAAGGTGACTTGAACATGGAAATATACAGAGCATATAAAGACAAAGCATATATCCACAAAAGAAAAAATATACAAAGCATGTACTCACAAATTTTTTCAGTACCCAAAAGAGAACAAATAGATCATTAGCAAGAACATATAAAGCATGCACTGATATAAAAAATTTTCAACAAATATTTCAAAATCTCTAGTGATACCTGATGGTTTTTGGTAGCAGATCAGTGTTGCTTGGTGTTTTGTTGATCAAAAACTTTACCTTCAAACTGTTTTTCTCAGATCAGATATAGACATAAATAAAATTAAAAAATATATATACAGAGGAATGCGTGTTGAAGAAGAAGAAGAAAGAAGAAGAAGAGGAAGAAGATTCAACGGATGACAAAGGCAAGAGAGACTTTTACCATGGAGAGGATAAAATAGGTAACTAACCCTAATTTTCTAACCATTTAGTTAGTAGGCTCAGTTATCAAACTAATTTATTTATTAGCATCTCGAGTGTAAGAGACTCGATTTTGGCCTATAATTCGAGTCTCATAGACTCGATTTTCATGGTCTGATGTGGCATTTTTTCCACATCAGATCAGCTGGAAATCAAGTCTTTAAGCCTCGATTTATAACCATTATATAAACTTCTCTCATCACCCTAAAATCATATAAACAAAACCCAAATTTCTTTCAAATTTCAAATACCAGTATGCCTTGGCCGATGCCTCGTTCTAGACTGCCGAGGAGGTCGATCTCTCCAACGACGTTCGTCACGGTTCGCAACAACCTCACCCAGCGCTGCCCGTGGTTCGAGCTCGTCGACCCAGGCCGCGCGACCTGGGCCAGTGTCGCGCGGCCAGGTCGCGCTGGCCTGGGTCAGTTTGTTCTTGGGTTTTCAGTTTGATTTGATTTTGTTCTTGGGTTTTTTGGCACTTTGGAAGATTGAGAAATGAGAATGGGAGAAGAACGACCCAGACACTTGAAAGTTTGATTTGATTTTGTTCTTGGGTTTTTTGGAAGTTTGAGAAATGAGAATGGGAGAAGAACGACCCAGACACTTGAAACTTGAAAATATTTGTACTGTAGATGTAAATCGAGTCTTAGAGACTCGATTTACAGGTGGACGCCTCCTGACAGAAGTGCCATCTCGGACCCGATTAGAGCATGAAAATCGACCCTCAAAAACTCGATTTATAGGCCAAAATCGACTCTCTTACACTCGAGATGCTAATAAATAAATCAGTTTGATAACTGAGCCTACTAACTAAATAGTTAGAAAATTAGGGTTAGTTACCCATTTTATCCCCATGGAGAGGCTTGTAGCAGCACGGAGAGGGCAGAGCAAAGAGAAGAGAGGATGGCGTGAGTGAGCTTCAGAGAGGGTAGAGTAGAAAGATGAGAAGAATGAGGAATCTGGCATGAGTGTTATCTTTTGATTTATCAAAGGGTAAAGTTAGATTTTCAATAAAATGTGAAGGGCAATTTGGTAACTAAACACAAAGTCCAACGGTAGGATTTATCAACGCACACGGGCTTTTGGAAAATGCTATGAACAGCTCCATTGGCAGAACGTGTATTTTCTTCACATTTTCAAAACACAACTTTTTCTAAAAAGTTTCTTTTTAGACATCACCAAACGCATATATTATATTTATGGTTTCAAAAAGTGCTTTTTGGGTTGGGAAAGCTAAAATAAACAGGTACCAAGTATAACTTGAACCCAACCCATATATGGGTTGGATTTAAGTTACACTAGGTGTAACTCTAAGTAATATTACACCACTTAATATTTTTTAATTGGATGCGAATTTTTAACAAATCAACCATTGGATTTGTAAAATTTTTTATCCGTTGGAAATTTATACTAGTCAAGTTTGTAGGAGGAAGGAATCTTCCTCATTGCAGCTAAAAGCAAATGTCACGTTTTTAATTTTTCGATAAACTCAAATTTCATTAAGAACTAAAAGGAGCAATAAACAAGGTCCCTCCACAATTCCAAGAATGAATGGGGAAGAGAAGAAATGTTACAGCATAAAACACAATTTAAATTAGAATAAAGTTTAGCTAAACCATGAAAAGTAACATTGTTAGCTTCCCTCCTAGTCCAGTTCAAATTGCAACCTAAGAAGCACTTCTTGAGTTCTAGAATGTTTAGCACGATATTAGTGATAGCCCAATCCATAACTTTGTCGGAGTATTCTAGGGCATCAAAATACAGCTTTGAGTCCCCTTCAAACATTACATTCTGATGGTTTTCTTCCAAGGCTAGTTGAAGAGCCCAAGGAAAAGCACTTGTCTAAGCTACAATAGGAACACATGGAGGAATGCCTTTGGCCTAAGCTTTAACAATATTGCCATCAAAACATCTAGCCACAAATGCTATGGTGGTATTGAGGGATTAACAACTGCATCAACATTATATTTTATAATACTTGGAGAGGGGGCACTGCCAATGCTCCACAATACACTCTTTCTGCACTTTTCTAGTACCTGCACACTTAGTTTGTTCTTTAATCCTCCATTCCATGTCACTTATGATTGGTTGAAGGTTTATTTCCTAGTTTGGGTTGTGAATTGCATTGTTTCTAGGCTTCAATATAGTCTCAAGAGTTACTGCCCATTGGATATTCAACCTATGCTTATCTTCTGAAGACATGAGTTTAGCCTCTTGAATTCGGGGTTCCACCACAGCCTTGATGATGTCTGCAATGCAAGTAATACCCAACATAAGCAAATGCTACTTTTATTCTACTAATCACCAACAACGTAATAAAGCTTACACTGCAAAGCTTAAGGTAAAGCCCATTGACCAAAACAAGGATAATCTGAGCTTTCAAATGCTTAGGGAGATGTTCCTCTTGCATAAAACAAGTCTCAAACTATGAAACCACCATAAAAATGGGGTGTCTTGAGTCAAAAACTAAGTCAGTTGGCCCAAGAAGAAGAGAGGCAAATACTATATGACAACCCACTCTATATCCACCCAAACATGCTAACCTCTTATGCTTTCTCAAAACTAACCCCCCCCCCCCCCCCCAACTCTCATTTTTTTTTTTTTTTTTGAATGAACCACTGAAGCTTTCATTCAAGAAACACAAACCAGAAACAACTACAAATGACCAACTCAAAATATCACTTCACAGCCTTTAAAATTCATAGCAAAGTCATGCACCCATCAAATATAATTCTTACGCTTTCAAATGGGTCCCCCTTACACTTTATTAATGGACTATACAATAAAATTTAGCAGTAAGCTCCTACTAAAAAGCTCTCATAGACCAAATTTTGGTCTCGCTAACTTGGATATTTTCTATAGACTAAGCCTTACCAGATAGATTAAGCATGGATCAATAAACCCAGCTTACCCGCTAACTTTCACCAACACTCCACAAGATTATTTTTCTTTTTAACTTATTGATTGGAGTTTTATTTGTTGTCTCAAACACACTCCCTCCTTTGATCTTATGGTTGCATATTTGGGCCTTAGGCATTTAGATTAGGAAGTGCACTATATAGATTAGGAAAGCGAATCACATTTAGTGAGTTTCAGGCTTAACTCTCCTAGCAAGAACTCAGGTCAAATGAAGTCAACCAACCCTAAGGTGACACATGCCAAACCTGAGAAAAGGGACCCTACAAGTTAATCTATGAACACATTATCATGTTTGAGCTTAACTAGTTTAATAGAGTCTAAATTTGGGCTTGGACTTGGTTTGTTTGTTAAATAAATAAGCATAACTTAAGTTGAACTTAAGTTATTCATAAACAATTTGGTTCATTTGCAACATTATTTGGAATGGGGATAAATGTGCAAAAAGTGCGCATAATCGCTTTTATACATATGAGTGATGGGTTCAGTGAAATTAGTTTCATACTCAACATTTGATTGTTCAAATCCAGACAGAATTTAAAAAAAAAAAAAAATTCATAGTCACCATTGAATTGATAACTTCAAAGGAAATAATATTAATAATAGAGTGATAGAGTAATGATGATAATCACACATTTCTTATTACACTACACTTATTGTACACACAAAATTACATGGACTAAAATTGTTAAAAAAAAAAAAATACAATTTTAGTAAAAATTGTGAAATCATTTTTAATTGAAATCATGTTTTAATAAAATGATTTCAAAATAGAGTATGTGCAATAGAATTTTTCGTTAACAATAACAAACTTCAAAGTGGGTTTTGAATAAAATGCCACCTCACCAATTATGAAAAATTGTGAAATAAAAAAGGTTTGAGTAATGTGTAGTATACTAATAATTGATGCATTTTATATAACTTGCAATCTTATTGAACCCAATATTTATTCAAAAATCCACGTGGAGTGATATCATAGGTGGAGTATAGATTATGAGGTGAAGGGGGATCTCATGGATATCAGATAAGCTTAGTCTTCGTCTGTTACAGTTAAGAATTACCGTTAGTCTGTTACTTCCATTCCTCTGTGTCTCACTCTCTCTGTCTCTCTGACTCTGAGTCTCCAATGGCATTGTGTGCACCTACCCACAACCTATCTCTTAGCTCAGTCAAAAGCCATGCAAGAAGAAGACCAAGAAGTAGAAGAGGCTATGGGACTGGGATGGTTGCAATGGCAGCTTCATACGAGTACGAGGAGGGACAGTTAGAGCGCCCCAAGTGGGCTGGTCAGACCCCACTCTCTCGTCTTGTTCAAACTATCATTTCCTTCAAGCCCCTCTACTCTCTGCTCAAGCTCGGGGCTAGAAATGTCCTCATCAGGTCTCTCTCTCTCTCTCTCTCTCACACACACACACACACACACACACAGACGCATACACTTATTTTCTTGGGTTTTGGAAGTGATTTTGGGATGTGGGTGAAACAGTACAGCTGAGAAGAAGAACATTCCATGGAGGGAAATGACAAAGGAGATTCTAGAATCAGATGTATATAAGGAGTTGGAGCGCATTCAGAATCCTTCACTTGTATACCCAGATTGTAATTCTCTATTTCATCAATGCCCAATTTCATTTCCGTTTGGCATTTATCAGTTTTTCTTTCTTGTTAAATGAAATTATATGATTAAAATCTCTATTTATTAATTTTGGGTTCAAACCCTGTCTTCACCTTATCCTCATTTTTTTTTTTTTAAAAAAAAAAAAAAATCCCACGGGTTGAACCTTACTTTTTTTTTTTTTTTTTTTTTTTACAAGATAGAAATTCTCCTCTAGTATAATCTAAGTGTATATATATGTGAAACTCTCTCCTGGAGACTTGAATCCCGGCCTTTATCCTCCGCACCCTACACCTCACAAGCACTTATACTTGTGGAGTGACCACTACATCAAAAATATAGTGTGATGAACCTTACTTAATAAGAACAGTTTAGGCCTACACTTGTATACCCAGATTGTAATTCTCTATTTCATTGATGCCCAATTTCATTTCTGTTTGGCATTTATCAGTTTTTCTTTCTTGTTAAATTAAATTATATGATTAAATTCTCTATTTATTAATTTTGGGTTCAAACCCTATCTTCACATTACCCTCATTTAAAAAAAAAAAAAAAAAAAAAAAATCCCACATGTTGAACCTTACTCTTTTTTTTTTTTTTTTTTTTTACAAGATAGAAATTCTATTCTAGCTTAATCTAAGTGTATACGTGTGTGGAGCTCTCTCCTGAAGACTTGAACCCCGACCTTTGTCCCCCACACCCCATACCTCACAAGTATTTATACTTGTGGAGTGACCACCACACCAAAGGTATGTGGTGGTGAACCTTACTTAATAAGGACAATTTAGACCTACACATAAATGAGAGTGTTAGATTAAATTATTAAATTCAACATTTCCGAATAGTTTAAACTTTTAGAATAATAGTTATCATCTTATTAATCAGTGAAATGTTATTAATTATTATTATCATCAGTGTCGTTGTTAATGTTAGGGAGTGGGCGATGAAGGTGCTATCACTTGCTAGTCATCTTTATTCTAGTTCAACCAGTTAATTATGAAGTGACTGCTTACATTCTAAAATTATCTAAAGTGACCGTTTATTGAACAGATTACCTGAATCCTTTTCATGCATATGATGAGGGCAACCTTTCATGGCTGGTAAAATTTTGAACTTTATTCTGAGCTTGTTTATATGTTTGTACTTCTCTATTTGACAATTGGAAAACATTCACTTGTATTTTTGTTTGTTTTGGATTAGTTCTGTTTGCGCTGAAGGATGAGGTTTAGTGGACCCAAATTAGTACCTAATCAGTTCAGTATAATGTTCTAAACTCTTTCATATTGCAGAAAGCAGTTTCATTTACCTAACATGGGAACTAGAAGCCTTGTCTGTCTTTGTACTTTGATGCGCTTATACGCACATCACACTTAGAATTTTCAGGAATACTCAATTGAATCTTTTGGCTTATGTCCAAGAGGGTGGGTGCATAGAATTGACTTTTATGGTGGTAACAAATCAATAGAATCCTAAAATTACTTTAAAGCTTTATAGTAATTACGAGGATAGGAGAGAGATGAAATGAATGAATGAAAATGAAAAGAGAGAATCACATATATAATAATATATACTTATGTTGATGCTCTATGTTTTCACTTTTCAGATTTTGTTGGTTGGGCTTGTGAACATGTTTGCATATGGCCAAATATGTGTCCCTTAGATATGTTCATGTAAAAAAGCTTCAATTCTCTTTCAAGGGACAAATGGGGTCTATTTTAGCTTTGGTGTCTCCTGCTTTTAGAGTGAATCACATACAGTATTTCTGTTTAAGATTGGTGGGATTTTCCACTGAATTACATGTTTTATTATTATTATTATTTTCATATAATGCCATTTCACAGGTTTGATTAGAAATTTAAAATTATTTTCCCCACATGAACGATGCTTATAAACTTACCATTTGCATATGTTCTGTCAAAATGATTAAGTTCTTGTTAGTGACAATATGTACCTACCTAAATCTTGGTTCTATTACACTGAGACCCTCTTGCTGCTAGTATAATTTTTATAAAGGAAATTATGTAAATGAAGTTGTATAATGAGCTATTATCAGTTTGAAAAATAAGATAGTTCAAATACAGGATAATCCTTAAAAACATTGCTCATCTATTGGCAGGCTGCGGCAGAAGCAGAGGCTGCAACAATGTCAATGGTAAGACGAGCAATACCTGATGCTTCTTCCTTAGATGAAGCTAATGAAATATTACGTGGAAACTGGCTTCAAGCAATTGAGCAGCATCATCTGCAGTACCCCGGAAATTCCACGATCAGGGACATCTTAGATGTTGGATGCTCAGTTGGTGTCAGCACAGGCTATCTTGCTGACAACTTTCCATCAGCTAAAGTCACAGTGAGTACAATTTTCAATCTGGAAGTGATATTTCAATTAACTATAATATTGAACTTTGTAATAATTTATATGTCACTATTGAGCTTAAGTTATGTATTGATACATTTGCTGCAGGGTCTAGATTTGTCACCTTACTTTCTTGCTGTAGCTCAATTTAAGGAAAAGAAAAGATCCCCAAGAAAGAATCCAATAATCTGGATTCATGCAAAAGGGGAAGACACAGGCTTGTTGTCCAACTCCTTTGACCTAGTTTCCATGGCTTATGTGGTATGCGTTGTTGTCTACCTAGTATCTGTCTTGAGTTTTCAACAATTCTGCTTAGTTTTTATTGGTGAAATATGAATATCCTGTTTTTGTAGTTAACAAGAATTGTAGAACTTAAAGCACTGTTGGTGTAATCTAAAAAGTCATATATGCCTTTTTAGATTTGAGAGAGGGATGATAGCAAACAAAAAGGCTAGGTTAGATTTGTTAGGAGAGTCGTACTATTGAAACCCATGTAAGATTCAGAACCACATTGAACGTAGTTCTAGTGTTGTGTCAATTTAAATGTTAGTCTTCTCTCTTATATTCTTAAATGTGCTAAATGGAAGCATTCAGTAAAGGTAACTCATTCCTATCCAATACAAAAAAGTAGACATCTAGAACAAATTACAATATGTAGCTATTTTCCGGTTCTTGCTCAGTTTGTTACCAGTTATTGACCTAAATTATGTCCATATGCATGTCTTTATATGAGAGAGACAGAGTAATGGACGTGAAGTACAATTGTTGTAAGACTCTAGCACAATTCTAAAAGACTTATTTTAGGAGATCTAAACCATAGGATTATGTAATTGTTGATGGTTCATGTGAAACTGAACCCTGATGGTTCCATACCTTTCTTATGATTTGCAAATTTTTAAAAGTGATATAAAAGGTAAAGCAATTGCTCTACTTCAAGGTCTTGGGAATCTTTTATACCTGGGATGCCCCCTATAATGATAGAGGGTGACTTTTCCATGTACAAAAGGGGGCTTGCATTGAATAATCTTAGGTTCTGGAGGAAAACTTGCTTAGAACTTCTTTAGCAAAGGTGGACTTTTATGGGTGCTGAGATTGGCCTTTGCAGTTCTGGAGGAAAACTTACTTAGTCTACTTCTCATTTGTATATTTTTATTTTGTTTCATTACAAATCGGAAATCGCAATAAACTTTTGTAAGATAACAAGTAGTAAAGCCTTACAATTGAACTTGAGTCTTGGATATAGATATTCTCGAGCTTTGTGTACTTCTGACAGACAACTCTAAATTTATATTACCAAAAATACATTCTGATGTGCTGAAGAATCTATGTCCAACGTCCTGAAAGAATTGCAACAGATGCTCCCCATGAGGTGGATTACCAGAAAAATCATTTCAGAATGTACAATAATCACCCATTTAACTGAGGGAATGCTCCTATATAGCTTACAGGACGTAAGATCATGGGTACTTGAAAATTTCCTTGAAAAAAAATAAAGAAAGTGCTCTAAAAATCTGTTTGACTTGCTTTCTGTAAAGCTCCTCATCATAAGAAATATTTGCAGATACATATGCTTCTGACTCCCTAATTTCTATGCAGCTTCATGAATGTCCTGAAAAGGCAATAGTCAATTTAGTGAAGGAAGCATTCCGTCTCCTTCGACCAGGAGGCACAGTTGCCTTGACGGATAATTCAGTAATTTTTCATATCATAAATCCTTAATTCTTAATAATGTGTTCTACTGCTATAACATCACTCATTTTAGTTTTGCTATCTGTGCAGCCAAAGTCAAAGATCCTTCAGGTATGATCTCAATTCTTCTAATATGATTCTGTTTCTATTACGGCAGTTTAGTATAGTAAATCTTTGCATAACATACTTAATTTAAGAATACAAAATTTTATATTTCTTTCTACAATATTTTCTATTAGAAAGGAAAGTAATTGAAACACAGGAGTTTACTCAATCTTTAACTGGAAGATATTGAATTGTTATTTGGAATCTTGAGAATAAAAAGTGTTGAAAAAATTGCCAAAAAACTTTGGAAGCTCAAAACATTATGAAAGTTTACTTGAACCTCAGCAAACCATAGAAACCGGCATACTTTGGTGGCATTGATTAATGTTAAGTTCATCAATAATCTTAGGGTCTATGCAGGGCCGGCTGAATGGTGGAGCAAAAGATGCAATTGCCTAAGGCCCCAAGTAAAAATAAAGGCCCTCAAATTTTAACCAATAGGGTTATTTATAATCAATAAATAAAATAATATTTTTTTTACCAGATAAAAAACAAATAAAAAATAGAAAACAATGCAACGTTCACAATATTTTTCACAACACTTTTACAACTAATGCTAAGTAACAGGTTGTTATAATCTGTTATTGATAGCAAAAAAATAATTATAGTGATATTTTCAAATAGAAAACAAAAAGCAACTTAAAACCTAGGATTTGTTATAAAAACTATTGTGAATATTGCACTTCTAAAAAAAATAAGAATAATAATAAGAGTTTAGTTAGCAAACTTTTACTAGTTTTCATATAAGTCTACTACTAACACCACTTTTTTACTTACTACTATTAATCTACCCCATCAACAAGTATGAAAAATTTTGTCAAATTTTTTCTGTCCATAAAATTTCTAAATTTTTTTTTTTTACATAGTTCATGTTAATTAGTAGTAATTTTGCATTTAAAATAAGATGATCAATTTTCGCCTTAGGCCCTCAAATGCATCAAGCCGCCCCTGGGTCTATGTCTTATGGTTTTTCATCTATTGTAGGAATTGTCTCCAGTTCTGTTCACTTTGATGAAGAGCACTGAACCATTCCTAGATGAATACTACCTGAATGATCTGGAAGCAACATTGAGAGAAGCTGGATTTGTTAATGTACACACAATTCTCACTGACCCAAGACACAGGACAGTGACTGCAACAGTGCCTCATTAACCCATCACATTTAGCTCCAATTGAGAATCTATTGGCTCCAAGTCTAAGGGCCACAGCTTAGCTGCATAAATATACAAGTTTGACATCATGGAACATATATGCCTTGAACCTACTTCTGAGGGTTATTCATTTAACATTTTGTTTGTTCCTTGAGTCCCTATTGTTAAATGTACTTCACAGAATGACATGAGAGTTTTCTTGCTTGTTTAGTTGGCATCAGATTGCTTTGTTAGCTCTTTATTTTATGTTTGTAAATTGAGAACTCTACTGAAAACTCTCTCAAGGATACATATTTTTTACGGCGTCAAGTTTGTTTCTTGAGCTGTATTTGGGTATTATCTAGTTGTACAGAACTTGATACGTGTTTTAACTTTTTTTTTTTTTTTTAGAAAGTGATTCGTGTTGTAACTTGTAAGCAAATTTATTGGACTTTGGAACATAATATTAGTTGAAACGCATTTGATATTTTTCTGGTGTGATGATGTTCATTTTCGGACCGCTTTCGATAGTTAACGGGCACGTGTAGCAACGAAAATAACATTATTTATTTACTTATTTATTATTATTCATGTAAAGAAAACTCATTCTAGTTTCGTCATATTGAAAATAACTAATGAAAAAGCAATAAAGAGTATGTTTAGATACCTCTTATTTGCTGAAAATTGAAAACTTATTGCAGAAAATACTGTAATAAAATAATTTTAAAAAATGTGAATAGTACTGTGGGACCTAAACTTACTTAGAAATCTGTGTTTTGTTGATTTTTGTGGGTCCGTGAACAATATATATGGGATCCACTAAAAAAACGCAGATGCATGGATTGGACAAAACGCCTCATCCAAACGCACGCAAAGTTGACTCGTTTTTCCTTATTATTTTTCATTTTGTTCTTCATAATTTTGAGTGAAAAAAACAACTTTTTCCCCTCTACAAAATCAATTTTAATTTCTAATATTTATATTTGGTAATTTTTTTTTAAATCTTAATTAAATCAATACCCTTATTTTAAATGTCCAAGAAGAGTCGGATTATACAATATTTATGTATATAATATATATAAAATGGATAGAAATTTGGCTCATAATATGTTTGAAACTATTTTTTTCCAATCAATTATATAGCAAAATATTAAATCTATTCATGTATATTTTTAAATAGGTCACATGATTCATTAAAGAAGTTATGTTACTAAATTTATATATAAATGGTCTCTTCAACTGCCACATACTAAATCTCAAGAGATTGTTTTAGTAATTCATATTTCGTAGTATCTCATGATATCCATAAGATTTGGATTCAAAACCTCTTTGCTAGCATTTTGGAGCCGCTCTTAAAGGATTTCTCCTTATAAAAACTTAGTGCGTGTGGTAGAAGGGGACTGTATATACATAAAAGATACTCGAAAATGTTTGAATACTCTCATTTGTCCAAAAAAAAAATGTATCATACTAGTAGATTGGAATAAGATAACTCCAAATATGAACCAAACTTTTTTCATATAAAAAATGTGTGTATAAAATACCCCAAAAGTTGAGGTTTTATTTTTGGGTCTATATGGAGATGGAGATAATCCACCAGACATTGCAAATGTTGTAGTTTTGGTGAGCGTTTGGATTGAAATGAATCCGGCGTATGCGTTTTCCAGTGTTGCGTTTTCCTTTGCTTTTTTTTTTTTTTTTTTTGCCCGCATTTGTTGACTTTGGGAGACAAAATGTACTGTTATGAACAGTGTATGTACTGTTTATGCACTGTACATATACTGTTTACATATTAAAAATATTAAAAATGGGTCCCACGGTACTATTTACCCATTTAAAAATTTTTTGTTACAGTGTTTTCAGTTTTCAGTTTTCAATTTCAGCAACAATAAGCTCAATCCAAACGGACCCTTGATTTAACTATGCTTTAATAAAATTTCAATCCCGTTTTCTCTCCTAAAAAAAAAAAAAAACCCTAGTTTTTTTTTTTTTTTGAGAAATAATTACAACATGCTGCTAACCCCACAGCTCGAACCCTTTCCCCCCTAGACCCCCAAGCACTTTGTGCATGGGGATGTGCCAATTCAGCTACAAGGCCTTTGGCAAAAAAAACCCTAGTTAGCTAACCATTTTTTTAGAAGAAAAAATTTAGAAGTTAGCTAACCTAACCCATCCATAAGACCTTCATCATTTGCTTTAAAAAAAAAAAAAGAAAAAAACTTTTGGTTTTGCATCTATTTCTTCCAATCCATCATATAGTGGGATATTCCATTAATCCAACAACCAAATCATAACTATTCCAGTGGATATTCCCCTATAATCAAAAGCTTTCTTTTCCTTGAAAATCAAGCAAACCTTTATCATTTTTATTTTTTTATTTTTATAAAAATAAAGTAAACCAATCCACCAAAACCCAGATATTGACTCCATCAAAGATCCAGACCGTCCACTTGCACGACTTTATATCAATCAACAAGTCCCATGAGACACAGTCTCTGATAACAAAAAGTAATGTGATCGAACGGCTCTAAATAATCGTGGTGTAAAACACTGAGGCACTACTCCTTTCTTTGCTGCTTCGTCCTTGTTCTGAGAATTTGGGTAACTGAAACCGACCTTCTTCCTTCCTGTAAAACTTTCTCAAAGTTTCTAAAAAAAACCAAAAGAATTTCACCAAATTACAATCTTGTCCCCCAAAGTTCAGCTTCAGATCCCAAACCCATATTCAATTTCTCATTTCTCTGCTATCAATTTGAACCTCTCTCTCTCTCTCTCTCTCTCATGGAAAAAGAGGAGGAGAAGAAATCTACGGGTGATGAAAGCGTGGATGTGAATGAAGAAACTGAAGCAATAGAGCTTATTCTCTTCCAAGTCCCTGAATGTTACGTCTACATAGTAAGTCAAAATCTGTGCATTTTTCTCTACTCTTTTTGTATTTCTCTATCTGGGTTTTGTTGAAATCAATAGCATTTTTGTCGTGAAGCATTGGGTTTTCTGTTATTTGTGCTTTGATTTTGTAAATGGGTTTCCTTTAATTCAGTGTAATTTTTTTTTTTTATAATTCACTGGGTTTGTTGTTCCTGTGTAGTTTTGTTAATGGGTTTCTTTGAAATCAATTGCATTGTTGTAATTCATTGACCTTTTAAAAAAAATGTTGTTTTTTTGTTAATGGGTTACTTGGGAATCAATAGGATTTTTGTTTTAATTCTTGATGATTATCAATGTCACTGATCAAGATTGTGTTTTGAACTGTTTATTTTTAGTATTGTTGGGTGAAGGAGAAGTTTTAAGTTGTTAAAACAACTGTTGTGACAATGAATTTGGGATTGGTTACAAGAAATGTATGCCCTTGTGATACATGTGGTATTCTTTAGCTTTTATTTACATTGACTATTGTTTGCTAGATTAGTTATGTTTAGGTTGTTCCATGAATCGGACAGGGTTTTGGGTATTGAGTTACTTGTTAAAGATCTTAGGCTTTTAGTTATGAGATCACTACTACATTCACTAAGTCTGCACTTCCATATAATTTAGAACAGATGACGCAGAGAGACAAATATCATCTTGTGTTTGAAATCAAATTTGTATGTACATAACAGTTTCTTAGTTCTATATGACACTTAAAATTACTAGGAATTTCTCTTTAAGTTTTGATATGGATGACTTTGAAATATTGTTCTGCTAAGTTTATTGTTATGTTGTTTTTTCTGTTTTGTAGATTCCACCAAGGAAAAGTGCAGCTTCCTACAGGTTTTTTTTCTTAACTTGTTAAAATGTGATGCCTAATATCTAAAGGATCTTTGATATATTGAAATTTCTACTGTTTTTCAGTGCTTAAAGAAGCTAAATTACTTCTTGTTATGCTTTGTCCAATTCTTACCAAAAAAATGGTGATCAATGTTTATGCCTCTGATGTTCATTTTCAGGGCTGATGAGTGGGATGTCAACAAATGGGCATGGGAGGGCATGTTGAAAGTTATTAGCAAGGGAGAAGAATGCATTATCAGACTCGAAGACAAGACCACAGGTAAGATCATATTTAATTTGCTAAAGGAGCAACCTGTAAGGTTCATATACCTCAGAAATAACTATTATTTGTTCAACAATAATCTTATATATCTGAAATAGGTGAACTATATGCTCGGGCTTTTTTGAGAAATGGTGAGCCACATCCAGTGGAACCTGTAATTGATAGCAGCAGGTTGATTCTTTTTCTCACTGAAGTTAAAGCCCATCTTTGTTGGACTATAAATGTTGGACAGTGCAGTTACATTTTCTAAATGTTAATATTATTATTCAGCAACTGTAGGATGTCTAAATAATAATTCTCTCTCTGGCAGATATTTTGTTCTTCGCATAGAAGAGAACATTGGTAAGCAACTATGCCTCTTGTTTCTTTATTTTTCTTTTTTTTTTACTGAATAGTTATACCATTTGACTATTTAGCCATTACAAAAATCGAAATGATTGTCTAAATTTCTATTTTCCATTCATAACTGAATTTTGAGTTACATACTTATTTTTTAAAATAAATAATTTTTCTAAAAAAGAATCTCAAGTTAGATTTCCCCCCCTCCCCCACCCCACCTGATGCAGTACCAACCAAAACTAATGCAACACCGTAAATTGAAGAACAGAAAATAAAATGACCAAGGAATCCGTATCTAGGCTTGCTTAGCTCCGTCACCAAGCAAGAAAGAAAAAACCTAGGAATTAGCACCTACGGTTGGTTGGAATTCACACCATACCATTGAGAAAATTTTGTCTAAAATTTTATTAATGGAGCAAACTGTCAACTTGTCTCCATTGGAGTACAATAGTCTATTTATGTAGACTACTAGGACTTAACCGTAATTTTAATTGACCCTGGAAAACTCAATTATTACATTACAAAAATAAACCTGACTCTGGGAAATAAAATAAAATATGAATAACCTAATTAACTAATAATACCTAAAATAAAATCCAATTGACACCTAAAATTAAACAAAACTAAAAATAAAATTTTCTTTGTGCATTTTGCATCACCACCCAAAGAAAAGAAAAGGCAACCTTTAGAGGAAAGAATAGGAGATAAAAGGTGAGGAAAAACAATAAAAAGGAGTCAAGGCTTGTCACTACAGTAAAATGATTCTTCTACCATAATCACTATGCCTACCACCACTCAGCATGAGAACCTGCCTTTACCTGATCTTGGTGTTTTTAAGAATAAACAGATTTGTTAAAGAGGCAACACTCATTGCCTGCTACATACATGGGGCTGCTACTGTTATGTGTATAATTCCAACAATAGTTGAATATTTTTATTTTCTGTACTAATATCCTTTTAGTGTAGGGTCATAGGTTTAGGAATCAAATATTAAATTCAGTTCGATATTAGCCATTTGTGTTGATTTGTATGCTTTTCGCAACTGTTAACCCTGCCTTTTAGAAAATATGTTATTTTCTGTGATTTTTCTTTTTGATTAGTAAGAACTTATATAAAAATTTAAAGGGAGTGCTGTCCTCAAATATACAGGAAGTATACAAGAGAACCTTAAAAATTACGATAAGCATTTTGAAAAATCAAGAAAATCCAGAAAAGAAGATGGTAGACTGCCCAAAGCAGTCATCAGTTAATATGAAGATTGTACAAACAAAGGTTTAACTTGTTCACTGAAATTTCCTTTCTGTTGAAAGTCCAGGTATTTCATTCAGGCCAAATAGTCCACATAATATTAATGGGGACAACACTCGATATCAAAAAACCTTTGTGGTGACCATGCATCCCTTTCAACAAAGAAGACCTTCAACTGCTCAACTACCTTTTTTGTCATCCCCTAATGAATCCCAAAGAACAGAGGAAAAAATGAAAAAAAGGGTTAACACATGCTTGATGCTGCATGCAATGGACAATGTAGTAACAAGAAACCAACTGCTTTGCCACTGTAGTTTACATATGGAATAACCATATTCTATAATAATGTTCCTTTTAATCAGGTTATCAACTATTAAAATCCTTCCCATGGTGGCTACCTGAGCCCAAAAAAAACCTTCCGTGGTACTTTAGCATCCTAAGTACTCTTCCCAAGTGAAAATAATAGGCTTTAAGCCCTCTCAAATCCTCATAAAAGAACTGAACATCAAATATACCGATCTTGATGCCCATTTGAAAATGTTTGACCCCCCTATTTTTGATGCTATATGTGCCTTTGCTCTGTACTTCATTCTTTTTTTCATGATCTTTTTTATTATGCTCCTCATTCATCTTGAGGTTATGCAGGTGGTCGTCTTCGGCATGCTTTCATTGGCTTAGGGTTTCGAGAAAGAACAGAAGCTTATGATTTCCAAGCAGCCCTGCATGATCACATGAAGTATCTTCCTATCTACTATATGCAATTTTTGCCTTTTTATCCTATGCTTTTTATCTTCAAATGTGTTTGAACTGCTGGTTTCTTAATTCATGCTGGCTTAGAAGATCAATTTCAATGAGTAAAACTGATTCATCCTAAATTGTCTTGAAGATATCTGAACAAAAAGAAAACTGCAGAAGAGATGGAACAACATTACCAGCAGGCTTCTTCAGTAGATTACAGTTTAAAAGATGGCGAGACTCTTGTGCTCCAACTGAAGAGCAACGTGAGTTTCATTTTCATTTGACTGTTATATTGAATGAATAATGTCGAATTTTCATTATTTTGGTTGCATTTAACCCTTTTTTAATGTCAACAGAAAAGTGGTAGTTGTGTGAAGTCAAAATTTTTTGACCAGAGTTTGAACAATCCCTCAGAGGAAAAGGGTAACCGGAAAGAGTCCATAATTCCGATCAAACCACCACCTCCTCCCCCAGCACCACTTTCTCCTGCTGTTGCTGCCCAGAAGTCTCCAACAAATGGGCCACCAAATTTCAATCTTGAGGGAACTTCCAAAGATGAGGCCCCAGAATCAACAAAAGAAGAGGCTAAAGAGCTAACTTCTTCTGAAAGTCACAGCCAACAGGATATAGCAGATGATGATTTTGGGGATTTTCAAGCAGCTGGGTCACATGGTCTATGATACTGATATTTTATACTTGCGCTCAAATTCTTCCCTGGTTTTAATGGTTTGGGATTTGTGATAGCTTAGGTACTCACATTTCAAAATTTCCTTTGGTCTGGTAAATATCTGGTAAATACTACACAATTTGGAGTTAGTTAGAGACTGAACTTTGATGATGCGAGTCATTTTATTTATTTGTTTCTTACAAGATCCAGTATATGGGGAATGCAAACCGCCTTTCCTTTGTGTGGTGTTTAAAATTATCCTAATTTTTAATTAGACAAAATGAACTTATATCTTTAGTTACATTAACATCAGAATGAAGTTGAGTGCAGTCTGGCAATAATTAAGCCTCTTTCTTTTCCCAGATATGTCTTCATCCTTCCTTTTCGACTATAACACTCCAATCCATCACTCGTAAATCATATTCCAATGATTTACCACCAAGCTTAACTATTAGTGATGTCTGAAGGAGTTGTTCTGGCGTTGTCACTCTTGTTTTTATCTCCTTTTGTGGTCTATACGCATTTCCCAGTAAATTTGGTTGAATTCTAGTGGTGGTTATTTTTTACGAAGCTGCTCTTTTTTTGTGAAAGATCTTCCCTTTTTTTCTGTATGTATGAAGATCTTGTTCTCTCTCTCTCACTCATTGTTCTTAGTTTCCAATTTCTATGTCCTTTTCGGTTCTTGCTCTATACTCCATTTCTATTTGATTTGTTTGAATGTTATTAGATTGTTCTCTGAAACCTTCTTATGTTTAAGACAAAAAGGACAAAAAGAAGCATAAGTTACAGAATGCAACTGATTATTGTGTACCAGGGCTACTAGGACTTCAATAGTGGTGCATAATGAAGGGAAAAACAGCAAGAATGAATTGATCAAAACTAGCTAATGGTAGACTTCTTAAGCAGATAACGTAATAAGTATAAAGGATTCCAATGGAAAACATTCAGCAAAGAAAGAAAGAAAAAAAAATTCCCATGGCAAACAAATTTGCTCAAGCTTAGCTCCAGTTGTATTGACTATTGGGCATGAGTGTATTGTACCCGATGATGGAATGGCAATATCTACACTATACTAGTTGCCTTAGATTGTTATTCCATTTCTATTATTATTAGGATTACTCAACAACTTTGATGCGGTCAAATGCTTGGAGAACAGGAAGGGAGAAAAGAAAAGAAAAGGCATAAATGTAAAATATCAGTCGACGAAGCACATAAATCTTGCGAAGATGACGTGATGTGGGATGCATGTGAATATAGATGCAAAATGCTTTTGTGCTTTCATGGAGTATAAGCCATGTCTTCAAAAGAGTATAATTCTTATATACACCCATACACATCGCTCTTGTTAAATTATCTTTTGCTTTTTTAAATTGAAAAATTGCCTGACTAATTAATTTCTTCACCTGCATAAAGTTCTGTTGGGAAAGGGAAACTAATTAGCCAAAGGAATTAGACGATTTGTACAACTGTGTATTATCCGAGTTTCTTGCTTCAAAGCCAAAACAGCATCATACTTTAATGCTTACTACAAGATTTTGTGTTTATAAATTCCTACTCTAAGATTTTGTTTTTTTTTAACTCAAATGCACAAATATCCTTCCTGCATTTGGATACTTAAATTTGAATTTTGATTTGAATTTGAATTTTAAAGTGATGAATTTGAAATACCTTAATTCCAAATCTATAAATATTGAAGTATGTCTTATGGAATTCTAAAATTCTATGAATTTAAAAGTTATTTCAAATTCAAAGATTTTAAAGTTTAAAATCTTTGTTGGATTTGTCAAATGACTCAAATCTAACTCTTTGACCAATTTTTAAATATCCAAATAAGGAATTTGAATTTTGATCACCCAAATCCAAAATCATGTGCTCAAATCTTGACATCCAAACACACCTTGCCCTTGAATGGGTAAAAGACGCATGAAAATAGTTTAGTTCTAAACTAATTTGGAGTTATCTTCTTCTAATCCACTATGTGACGATTGAAGAAACCATTTATATGTAATTTTAGTCGCATGACTCTTTAAGAGTCATTTGACTTGTTTAAATAATACACATGAATATCTTATAAATCGCTATATAATGAGTTTAGAGAGATTCAACCAAAGGTTTGAAGTTAAACTTTTTCCATTGGTCTTTTACACATTTTTGTGTTAAAAAGAACTCATGTTGTGAAAATGTGACATTTTAGTTTAGCTTCCAATTTTTGGCCTTTTTTCTCACCTTTTACTAAATAAACAACAAAAATTCACCCAATTTTTTTTTTTAATTTAACTTTTATCTTTTTATCTCACCTTTAACAAATAAACTACCAAAAATTATGGGATGCCAAACTCTTAATAACTTATAAATAAATGTTATAATAATAATAATATGTTTGTTTAAATGTTCTTGATGTGGTTTATAAGCTTATATTGTAAAAGAAAGACAAAGTTGAAAGTTATTACCAATTTTGAATAAAAATAAAAGGACATGCAAAACAAAGTAGAAGTATGTTAATAAATAGAGAAATACTATGACCACAATATTTTCACAACAAATACTAGGTGGCAAGTTGTTAATAGCTGATATTGATGAAAAAAAAAGGTAATTTCAAAATTTGTTCAAATTAAAACCAGTAACAATTTGTCACCTAAGATTTATTGGGAAAATATTATGAATGTAGTAATTCTCAAATAAATATGGTCGATAAATATTTTAATTAATTTTTTGTGATTGGTGAGACATTATTTATAGATAAGATATGTAATGCCCTTAACATTATTCCTAAAAAAAACATAACTTACCAAAAACAAATTACAGAAAGGAGTTGACCAGACAAAAAAAGAAAAGAAGTGGGGGAAAAGAAATCCAAAAACACAAAAATAAATCATGATCAAGTTTAGACCCTAAACAAAGAAAAGCTGAATTAAACCTAAAATAAACAAGAATGAGAGGACCCCACCCACCGGAAAATTGAAAACGAATTGGAAAGGCCTACCAATATATTTTGGCCCCTATATTTCTCTATCTTAATATTTTTTTGAAGGATTTGCCTATCTTAATTTTCTTGAAAAAGACACGTGTCAATCTGATAGGACTTCAAGAAGCCCAAGTGAACTGTGTCTATACGTTTCTCTCTCTGTCTCTCCCCTAGACATAGTATTTCTATTTTTTTTAAAAACACTTTGTTTCTATTATTTTGTTTGGTCCTATAAAAACTGAACTGAATTTGGGTTTTATGCAAAATCTCTGTCAGGCTTTTGGCTTGTGGCCTGGGTTTTCGCCATCTCTCACAACACGTAAGTTTTGAAGCTTCAATTTCAGCTAAATAAGGAAAAGGGTTTCTAATTTTTTGATCATATTTCCTTTGTTTCATTCAAAATCCAGTCTTGCATATCATGTAAGCTATAATCCTGTTACTGAAATTTTCATGTGCTTTACTTTTTTTATCTGTTGAAACAACTTTGGTTTTTTGTTGGTGGACTTATTTTGATCATCATGTCTAAACATAGCTGAAGGTGAGATAAAAAAAAAAAAAAAAAAGTATGTTGTTTTGGTTCTGGTTTTTGGGTAATTAGTCTTATTTATATTGGTGAAGAAAATTTGGAATTTTGGGGGTGAAGTGGTTGACCTTCTGGTTTGAATTTGTTAAATTACTTGAAGGGTTTGATGATCGGAAGTTTTGTTTTCAGGTGGGTGTTCTTGGTGAATGAGCTTTCATGTACAGTTTTTCCATGGTTGGTTGAATTTTTCATGAAAAAAGATTTGCTATTTGTTCTTTTTTTTCTTTTAATTTTTTTTTGAATGAATGCTAATCTTGTTTCGAGATAATAATGATCAGATATGAGACATCAACAGTCCTCTTGCATGGTGATGTAATAAACGTCTGCCCCACAAATTTCTTTATAAACCCTTTTCATGTATCTGCCCTACTGCAAAAGAATGAATATCTCATAAGGTTTAGTGTTTTGGGCTTTGCAAATTTGCAGCAAGTCTAAAGTTTTGAACTTGCATTCTTTAAAGCACTTATGGGGCATCTTGATTATAGCTAATGGCATGATACCTCATAATTTTGGCTAAAGTTTTGAGCTTTCAATCTTTAAGGAATTTATGAGGCATCCTGATTTTTTTTTTAATAATAATCAAGGCATCCTGATTAAGAGTAATGGCATGATATCTGATCATTTTGGTTGGCTTTTTATGCAAGTGATCCTTGCAAATAGTTATTAGCATCAACTTTTGGGAGTCTTGTTGTTGTTTAAAACATGTTTTATTTTATTTTGTGAGACAAATGGTCAAGCAATTTATTTTGAACTTAATTAGGCTGAAACTTGGCCTGTCTGGTGGAATTGCAATGTTGGTCCATTTGATACCAATTTTTTAGAGCCAAGACGTCAAGATTAATATTTTTTGTCATTTTTAATCACCAAGTGACTTACAGTGGATTGTATATATAATATCAGCCTTATCAGTGGATGGTGCCATCAGAAAACCTTATTAAAAGGATTATTGTTCTTATATATATATCAAAAGAATAAAAGTAAAAGGATTGATGTTACCTTGAATACAATTAGCTATCCCTTCCCGCATGCTAGTGTTACATTCATGCAACTTATTGGTGGGTTGTATATGTGATATCAGGGGATGGTGCCCTCATTAACAAACTTAATTAAAAGCATTAATGTTACCTTGAATATACAGTAAGCTATCTCTGCATCCCTGTCAGCTAGTGTTGCATGTCTTGACTATTGCTTCACTCCTGTGGGTAAGTTTATACCCATACGAGCTCAAAATGTTGCCTTGAGAATCATATCTAATTGATATGGTTTCACTTAGAGAATTACTGATTTGTTTTAATTTTATACGACTTGTTGCAAAATTTCAAACTTTGTGGGTCATCTATGAAAATTCTATTAATTGTTCTGAACATGGCAATCCCAGTTAAATGTGTTGCCTTTTATGGATTAGCTGATATTTGAACACAGTTATTGTGGTTCTGTTTTCAGTAACCATTGTGGCTTTTTTCTATGCACTATGATTTTCAATCTGAAGTTGCATACTTTTCCTTTGCAACTGGAAATTTGGTAGACCTGTTAATATTTTTTTGTTGGCAAGATTCTTACAATTTGTTCTGCTGGTTGTCCACTTTATGTCAGCTGGGTCTTTATGAAAATGGTTGCTACCGCCTACATGTATCTATGCTTTCCTGAAGTTCTCAAATTCTATTTTTTCCTTTTTTGTTATACACTTCAGACTATGAATTAGGTTTATATAGTGCACTTTTTCATGATAAGATATTTTATTATTATTTTTTTTGGTTAATGGTAATCACATATTTCTGTGGCTAGATTATCATAGTTCACTGAGCAGAACGTGATTAATTCATTTCTTTTTAGCTTCAACTATGTTTCATCTAATTTTCCTGTTGTATTTCTTGCAGTGTGACCTGAAAGAATTGTAACCTTTTCATTACCACACTATAGTAGAAGAAGTCCAAAAACCTTTTCCAACAAAGTTTATGCATGATCACAATGGATGCAAAAGGTATAAAATGGGTTGGGAACATATATCAAAAGTTTGAAGCTATGTGCTTGGAGGTGGAAGAAATAATGTACCAGGTATGTCTTTTTGGATAATTAGCCTTTAGCTGTCCCCCACATTCTGAGTTCCAATAATGACTCTTAAGAACTAGCAGCTTATCAGCAGCAGTAGTCCCTTACTCCTATGACTGCTGCTTGTAAAAGTACTGCTGCTACTTCCAGACCAATCCTTTCTACTTTGACCATAATTGACTTGATCTTCATATGATTCTTTTCTTTAGTATTCGTTTGTCAAGAGAGTTGATCTATGATCATCTGTATGAGATCGCTTGTATCCATTTATCATGGATATGTTTGAGTCAACTGTCTTCATCTGAACTGGTGGGCTTGCTAGTTTCATTCCTCCCTGAAAATTAAGGTTATTATTATCTTTATTGTTTTGGAACAGGACACTGTCAAATATGTTGAGGATCAGGTTCAGAATGTTGGGGCAACTGTTAAAAGGTTCTATTCAGATGTCGTGCAAGATTTTACTCCCCCATCCTCAGAGGATTCTGTGAAAGTGCCAGCCTCTGAATTACCTGGAGAACGCTATTCTGATGTTGGGATCTATAGAAGGCGAAAAGTAGGTATGAAAAAAGATCCTCTGAGGGTTGATGTTGGGAAAAAAGCTGAGGATTCAAAAGTAATTTCTGGTATGAATAAAAATGTGGGCTGTGCAAGATCTCTTCATGCTGTTCGTGATGTAGATAATTTGTGCCAACTATCTTCTGGGGATTCTGTGAAAGGAACTTGCTCTGAGGCATTTTCAGGGCATTATAGGGATGGGAATATCTATAACAAGTCAAACCTTGGTATCCAAGAAATTCCAGAAAATAACAAACTGCCACAGACTGAAATGTCAGGGGAAATTGCACCTCTAAATGACGTGGGCAGAGCATCATCAGAACTCTCAAATCAAAATCAGGGGGCTTCATGTGACCAGACAGTTACAGTTTCAGCCCCTGCTTTGGTTGAAGTTGGAAGGTTTGACTCCATAGCAGAAAGTTGTAATGAGGTTGAAAATGCAAGTGAACATATAAATGATGACTCAATGCATAGTGCATCATCTGATATGACTTTTTTGGTTGACTCTGTTGGAAATGAAGGAAAAGAAATGAGACCTCCATCCTCTGATGGCCTCTCAGCTGAGTCAAATGGTGACTATTTCCTTGTTCATAATTGGCTGTTGTTTTTCTTCCCTTTTGCTGGTTTCTTTCTTTTGACTAATGGTTTTTGCAGCTGTGGACAATTGTACAAACAATGGGGCGATTTCTCTTTTTGGTTCCTCGCTGGATTTAGTACAGTACAATGAAGTTGCTGATAAGGAGGTTTTTGTGTCTCATCCAGGTATTATTACATTTCATCTGGATGCTTTATATGAATCTTCTCCTCCTTGTTATTAAGATAAGGAGGAAGAGTTTGTTGATGTTGTTGAAAATGGATCAATGAGGCATCTCGATCTGTTTCATATTGCTTATTTTCACATGTTACAAAATTTGCAGGAAGATCAGATGACTGGAGTTTGGAGGCACTTGAGAGTAGTACTGTTTCTGAACGGGGAGTGGAGACCACCCAACAAGATGCTAAGGTAAAGCTTGAGGAAACCTGTATTCTTGTGGATGGAGATGAACTTCATTTTGTTCCTCACAAGGAAGGCAAACGCAGGCCGTACAAGGTACTCTCTCTTGCTATATGTGTATGTGTGTGTATGTGTGTAATTGCTTCTAATTGTACATTTTTCTTTTTCAGAAAAAGATTCAGGAAGCCTTTTCTTCAAGAATAAGGTCGGCAAGGAAGCATGAGTATGAGCAGCTGGCAGTTTGGCATGGGTCTGATGGAAAAATAAGTAAAGCATCGGCTGAGAGTTCAACGCCTCTGGTGAACAGGAAGAAAACCACAACTAATGATTTCAATGAAACTGAGTGGGAGCTTCTCTAGATACAAAAGTATTTACTTTGTAAATAATTAGTGACTGCTTATGCAGCCTCCTATTGCAAGCTAAAAAGGTGATTAAGGTGCTGTGCTCGACATTCAATGTGGCAGCCAAAATTCTACCTCTTATATAAGTTATATGAAGTGGGTAAAATGGTTTAAAAAAAAAAGGGAGAAAAAGGACCTAGCTTTATGGTGATGGAATTTATGAAATAAATTATAATTACCAACTACCAAATACCCCATGTGTAGGGTTAAAAGCAGGTCTATTTACTTTACAAATATGATGTGCAAACGTTTGCTGTCTGTGCTTGTGCTCAGCATTGTTAGTAAATACTCCTTTATATTTAATGAAAGTGTTCTACCAAAATCGACCTATTTCATATGTTGGTCATGCTACTTAGTGAGATTTAGATTTTATGTGTTACCCTGGTTAGAGGAAGCACATGTTATGGATTCTTGGATTTGGCTATTTTAGAGGGTAGCAATTGGTCAAGCATATTAATAGGTGCACTATAGTACCGTTTGGATTCAATTTAATCTGGCGTTTTCATATTTGTGTTTACGTTTTCAGTTCTTTTTTTTTTTCTGCGCGTGAACAGTAAAATCATGTGATTTTATTGTACAGGAGACAAAAATACTGTTCATGTACTGTTCACAGGTCCCACGATACTATTCATACATTTAAAAATTATTTTGCTACAGTGTTTTCAGTTTTTAGTTCCAGTAAAAATAAGTTCAATCCAAACAGATCCTATATATAAATATTTTCTTAGCAAGCTAAACAGTTTGTTTTTATAGTTTATACCATACTATAGGCTCATCTTGGAGAAATTGTGAAGTAGAGAACTAATGCTCTTCGTCATTCACTTCCAGCTACTGGCACTGAAGTGGGAGTGTTAATACTTCCCTATGCACAGACTACTCTCGGTCTTAAACATCTCACTATTGTTTCTCATATGTTATTACATTTTCAAGTAGTGCTACCTTATTTGAATCAGGGATTACTAAAGAGACAAATATGGGATTGTTTTTACCAAAAAAAAAATATGGGATTGCTTATAGCATTAATGAATATTCAGCTATGAAATCGGTTTCATTTCAAATTTAGCTGGGATTCCAATTGAAGATTGTAAATAATCTCATATACGACACAAGTAGTTGGTTCCAAAGCCAAATAGTTGAAAAGTTTGTGTCCTTTATCCCTTATCCTTCAAAATTCTGTAAAGGCATATATATATATATAGGTTGAGAAAAACCAATAAAAACATTATTTACCTACTTTGGGTAGATGAGTAAGTAAAACATTTCATTAATGTTCCAGGGAACCAATTCAAACTTGGGTAGTACTGGTTTAGACTTTTCCCCAACTGCAGTTGACAAATTTGCGTTACTGGGTTGATCTATGAGTATATGTTCAGTAGGAGACCTTACCATAATGATTGCCATTATCAACATTTTCGGTGGATGGGCCATCAGGTTATCAAAGCTCGATATCAGAATGGTTCGGAAACAAGTTCACATATTACCCAGATTGGCACTAAACGAGTGGAAAAATTAAATTAAAAAAAAAAAAAAAAATTGTAGCACCGCTGAAAACTAATTCAATAGGTGTGAATTGCAAACAATTCAATTCTCTTTTAAGAATTTCTGTTTTCTACATTTGAAAATAATTTTTTCAAGCAAACAATTCAAGATCAAACAATTAGATGTTAAGAAATAGGAATATCTCTGGACTTGTCTAAGACCATAGATGCATACACTAGCCTGTTCCATGTATCCGGCAATCCAGGCAAACACCAGTGGCTGCAATCGGCATAAGTCAACGGATCACTTCGTTGTGTTACTGTCAACAGCTTCCCTTGCCTCGATGTGTAGATTGATGGATGTGCATCTCTTCGATATTGAGATAGATTTGTGATGTTCAAGTACCTCGCTGGTTTGCTCATTCTGCCAATTGTTCTCTCAACAATCTCTACCAATGACTTGGGAAATGTTGCAACATAGGACTCATCCATGATGGGTTTGGTTTCATTGTAACACCACTGATCCTCTTTGTGTTCTGGTGATATGCTTCGGAAAAATACCTTGGTATTGTTCATATCCACATTCTTATCAATCCAATGAGCCCAAGTTTTCATGGCTGTCTCCAATGCTAATTCATTCTCCATCTTCCTCACTACTCTTCCTCTATACAAAAAATAATTCAACCTGCAAATGTCTCTCAAATTAGATATAGTGCCCGTTTGTTTGCACTTTCAGATGACAAAAATCACTTTTTATTTCAAAGTTCATAATGCTAAGTGTTTGGTGAGTATTAAAAAACTATTTTGGCAAGAAAGTTGTTTTTTCAAAAAGTGCAAGACCCTCAAAAAGCCAAAAGACCTTTGGGCAGCTTTTGCAAAAAAGTCATTTCAACTTTCAGGAATTGTTGGTTCAATTACCAAATTGCTCACTTGTTTTATTAAAAACCCAACTTTACCCTTTAAAACCCCTTCAGACCATCATGCCAGAACATATAACATCATATTCAATAAGACAAAAACATTATTAAAATAGTGATATTGATATTATTAAAAATAGATAACATTATTAAAGTAAGACACAACATATTTGGTTCAAAATTTTTAGAATAACAAATAATTGATGCTAAAAAAAACTAACATTATTAAAATAATACCAATAATAGTAATAGTAATAACAAATAATTATGACAATAATATATTTATTATTATTATTATTAAGTAGCTTTTTTTTTTTTTTTTTTTTGAGTAAGTATTATGAAGTAGTTGATTTTAAAAATGAAATAAACTCCCTTATATATACATTATTCTTTTTGGTAATTTACCACTCAAATCATCATTTTTATAAGTGCTAGCCAAACATTCAGTTTTTTCAAAAACACTTTTTAATAGTTTTTATCAAACATTTAGCTTTTTCAAAAAGTTCAGTTTTATACTATATTTTTTGAAAATCTCACTTTTTCAAAAAGTCCAGTTTCATAAAGCTGAACCAAACTCACTCATAGAAACAAAAATCTTTTTCCCATGTTCATGGGATAAGACTAAGCTTTGCAGATTCAAATTTCAATTTGAAGTTTAAATAATTAAGCGGCAGCTTATGGAGTTTCATTTTGAAGTTTAAATAATGATTCAGCAGTTGAGGAAAGATTAGGATAAATAAAAGATCAAAGAATATTTGAATTCTTTTCAAATTGTATTCAGATAAGATTTGGTTCCATTATTTAGGATTAGTTGTGGTGAGGTAACGAGGTTATCTCATGTTTGAAATATTAGCTATTTGTGGACGTTTAAACATGAATAATAAGCAAACCCAGAAATAGAAATTGGATTCAACAACAATGTCATGATAATTCTCACAAGATTATAACGCTTACTCTTTGAGTTTCCCCTTCCACCAGTGACCAGTATTAAATACCATTATATCAGCACCACGCCATTTACTTGCTGAGGATGAAATTTTTTCTAGCTTTAGAGTTTTAGTACCACGTTTTTGGTTTTCTACCAAGTCTACTAGAAAGGGGCTCCAATAGAACTCCACGGAACAATTATAGACCTGTTGCACATTTTTCATCTTGTTAAGAATTCAGCTATCATAAAGAGGCTTATGAACCACACTAAGAGCAATCAATGATAAACACTGGTTTCTCTTAAAAAAAAAAAATATGATAAACGCTGGTGCTATTGAAATACTCAGAAGAGACAGATATGATGAAACAGTCCTCTTACCTTTGCTCTAATAACCTTGTAGAAACCATTTGTCTCTTGAACATGGGCTTCTGAAGAAGGATTAGGAATGGAAGAGTAAAGAAGGCAAGCCAGAGATTCCCACATGTTTCTGTTGAGTGAGTCTCCAACTATAATCACTCTCTTCCCTCTAAGTCTCTCTAACATGTCTGTACCATTAAACCTTTTTTTAAAAAAAAAAAAAAAAAAAAAGACCTTGTCAAATATGAATGAACTTGCATATATTGAAGTAAAAACAGAGTTAAAGTTGGAAAGCTTTTGACTTACTTGGGAATTTCACACCCCTTTGCTTCCCAGCTCCAATTTTCATATTCAAAATCTGGCCTTCCATTCCTTTGGCAACTAACTTGATCACTAAGAAATGGACACTGTGATCCCTTATACAAAGGACTGTCTTTCGGAGCATAAGTCCATTTCCCATCAAAGATATTGCAGCTATGTTCTTCCTCTTTTGTCTCTTTTTCATGTTCACTGATGTTTGATGGTTGTGAAAAAATCATGCTTGCTGCTGGCTGCTGAGCCGAGTCATTTGATGATGTTGTTGACGAGGCTATATTTTGAGCACCTGATAGTTTTTCGATTTCATTGCCCTGATTTAGACAGAATAGCAGAATGATGCAGCTTAATAAGCTTACCAATATGCAGAACATCCATTTGTCATTGATAGTGGAACTGATCTCCATGGCTGCACTGATACTATTTCTCTATAGTTCAAGGCATGTTTATGGTTTGTCTGGTTCCAAGTTTCAAAATGACCAAGTGTAAGCTATATGAAACTTAAATTTTCTTTGGATAACTTCCATACGCTAAAGATTATATTCATCCAACCACGACATGGGTGGTTTCCAATCTTTATCAATTGATTGCTATTGCTATAAAATTATTGTAAAACTTGTTAATGAGTTTGGTTAATGATACTGATGTGATTTTAGTGCTTAATTAGGGACAGATATGGTAACACAATTGTGTGTAAAATGTGAATAATATAGCCAGGCCTTCTCAATGCAATTGACTTTGAACTTTGAGTCTTTGACTATTTAAGTGGCAAGTGGTAACTACTAACTAGTAACAACTACGGAAGCAGAAGTATGTATAAGATGCTTTAGGTAAAGCAGTCTCACTTGATTCCATATTAGGTAGGTGGTGGTAGATATAACAAAACAACTTTGACACAATACATGGTTTCATTTTTCAACTTTAAATTAGAGGAAGATTATTAATTATCACTTTATCATTACTTTTTTTTGAAAAAAAAAATTATCATTACTTTTAAAAAATTTGACTAAAATGTACATTTCTTCAAGCTTAGACAATGGACATGTGCCTCATAAATAGATTGACATATAAAATGCAATTTAATTAAAAACCTCAAAAATAAGAATTAAAGACTATAGGAACTTTTCCACCCTTATGGGTGGTAGTTGAGATTCTTGGCGCGAGGGGTCTATTTAAAGTTGACCTTCTTTCAGGACCTGATAATTTGTTTAACTTTCAGTAGCGTATTAAAGTACTAGTTGTATGTCTCAAAAGCATGATAATTACTCCTTTTATTGTATTCTTTTACTGGGTAAAAAAAATCATAGCGGCTTATTATATCTGACTTCATTATCCTTATATTACTATGTGTGGAAAACTGTAAGCAGGCCATGGGTCCAATTTTCCAACTGCAATGAAATTAGGTAAATTTAATAATGGGGTTGAAACTCTCTCTAAAAA
This sequence comes from Quercus tomentella, assembly GCA_028535165.1. Taxonomy (NCBI): domain Eukaryota; kingdom Viridiplantae; phylum Streptophyta; class Magnoliopsida; order Fagales; family Fagaceae; genus Quercus; species Quercus tomentella. The sequence continues at coordinate 40,598,720 of JAPQVY010000100.1, read as the reverse complement.
AAGAAAAAAAGAAAAAGAAAAAAAAAAAAAAGAAGAAGGTAAATTTGATAATGGGATCTATAATTTGATTTCATATCCATTCTTAACAAAATTTGGTTAGGATTAATGCCATTGATTTCATGAGGTTGTTTCACTGAGAAATTGCAGCCAAAAATTAATCAACCAACAAAAAATTCGTTCAACCAGTTATAACTCTTTTTTTTTTTGGGGGGTGTTGAATCAACCCGTTATTGCCTGGTTTAAAGGTTACATGGTTTCTCAATTTGAATGAATTGGAGACAAATAGAAATAACCTCATGAACTGCATTTGGTGGTTCCACAGTTCCACTCTTTGAAATTCAATTTATTTGTTTCCTCTTTCTTTCTTTTTTCTTTATTTATTTATTTTTTTGTGGTATTGGTAATGATCCCAGGTTTACTTTACATTTATTGGTGCATAGATATACAATATTTTGGGAATACAATAAAAATGTGCTCCATTTTCTCACATGAATAGTGGTTTTAAACAAATTGATATGACATTGACAAATATTAGAGGAAGTGACAGTTTAATCTTTTGGGGAAGTCAAATTCTTTATTATTTTTTTTCTTTCTTTCTTTCTTTTGCACATCATGGACAAACTTTAAAGGCATAACATATGTTGCATTAAAGATACTAGAAAATACCATATTTATCACTATCAAGTATCAAATGGCTGTAATAATTATAATGACACATACAATTCATAATATTCATTGCTATAGTTACACATACCTACCTTCGACTTCCTATTGAAAGTGTGCAATAAACTCCGAGTCTTTTCAGTTTTCAGCATCACATCACTTTGATTTCTTGTTATGAATAGGGATGAACGGCGTATGAACAAAAATGGTTTTGGGGTTCTGTTTTGAAAATGGCAACGATGTATGACAGACAATGTAAGAGAGGACTGCATGTCATGTCATGCAAATTGCTTACCACATTTCTTTCTGCTCAGTAACAAGCTAGGTACTGGAAATTTGGTAGTACAAACTGAGTGTAACTGCAAATTATGACTATTTGAAGACCAGGAACAAGCACCTAGTTGATTGAAGAAAGACTATAAAAATTCAAATGAAAAGGCAAAAACATTGTAACATCTGTCTTTTTCCTCTTTGTTCTATTTGTTTCATCTTATTTTATTAAAAAAAATCAGCTTTTACGAAGCAGGGAAATGTTGGCTTCTTGGTGGCAACGGCCAAGTGACAAATTCAAAACTAGAAATATTGTCAACCTAGGTAACGAAGCTGTATGAAATGTTGGCTTCTTTGTACCAATGGCCAAGTGACAAATTCAAAACTGGGAATATACTCAACTCAGGGATTGGAAAAAAAATTTCTGATAATTATCGAGTAGGCAATAATTAATTCCTAAAGAATGATGAAATCAATGATGTCCAAGGCAGTTGTTACACCTTGTTAATTTGTGGGATGTATGTAGTCTCCTATTTCACACACATTAGATAATTATTAAAAAAAAGCTTGAGATAAGACCATAACAAATTATAAATTGTTTTAAAGCTTAAACGGATAAGAAGTGATAAATTTAACCATCCACATTAAATGTTTAAAAATACAAAAAATTGAGTTTGTTGTCAAAAAATCAAATGGAAAGGTTGAGAATTTCACAAGTTATTTAAAAATTGCTGCCAAATTTTGCAAAAAATTGAATCCAAGAGAATTGAATCCATATAAATATATAACCACTAAAGTTGAAAATAAGTGTTGTAAATATACGAAACTTCCAGAGTACATTAATTTCATACTCCTTTTTGGCATTTTGGTATTTTCTCTTTTAGTAGTGGGTTTTATTAATTAAGTTCATGCGGAGACTTAATAATCGTATAAAAGAAGAGAGTACGTAAGATTGTATAATTTTCTAAGAAAGTGTAATCTTAACCTTTCTATAATTGCTTGTTGTGCACCATGCTAACTATTTCAAGATTGTGTCATCCTAAATTCCTAATAGTAGGGATATGTTGAGTAATAATGCTAACACTAATCACAACTTTAATTACAATGAAGTATTAAGCAAAATGAACCTTTTAAGTAACCACTTGTGCCAAACGCATTACTAATAGAATATAAAACGTAGTTACACAGAAATACAACAAAAATATATAACTATGCTTTTTCCTTATAAACAAAACAGATATATGAGAAATAATGCAAGATAAGAAGAACCTAAATTCAAGAAACAAATCACCAGAAAGGTTTTGTCAATATTTATAAACAAAATCGTTTAAAATTACACGGAAGACTGTCCGAATTAATGTGCCTAAATGGAAAATCCAATAAGAAATTGTTTCAACATCTTACATCTCCATATATATTGGGCAAACTTTGCCATAGCATGTACAGCTAATTGGTTTGCGCAAGCTTGAAAGTTGAAAGAGAGGTCCCAAAACAACCTCATAATTATATTCCACTCACAAGATTCTCAAAATTGGTCCCGTTCTCCGCATTATCTACAGTTGCCTTATGCACCACACTAGAGTCACCTTCAACTTCAAGTATCAAAAGCGTAAAGCCAAAGTGTGGAATATATATATATATTTTGAAGTTTAAGTCATGGTTTTGATGTATTAGGATGAAAAATCCTTCTCATAATGTAGAATATACATTGAAAAGTTATCTTTTGTGTAAAACATTACTTACAATTTAGGCATATATTTCAAGTACCTGTTTTTGCTGCCACAACCGAGCATGCATTGTCCTGTTACATGCATATATTACCACTTACATAACAACATGTTCAAACCAAATGACTTCATTTTTCCTTCTGATGATTTTTTTATTTTTTGATTTTTGATTTATTTTTTGTTGCATAAAAAGGGAGTAATATTTAAACAAACTGTTTAATTACAACACAAAAAGTAAAGATTTTAGCAAGCAGTTCACAACAAAGGGATTCTAGTATAGTTCTAAAAATAAGAAGTAGCCAAAAAGTTGGAATTTGGAACAGTTGACCCTTTCGTGTTTCTTTGCTCCCCTAGCTATTTGTCAAAGAGTAGCTAACAAGAAGGCCGTTTCTACTATTAGCTTCCTATAAACTATAAAGCATCTACCCTATGCTAGGCTTAAATCACACCTTAATTAAATATCACATGATTCGGAGATTAAGCTACTAGTCTATCCTAGGTGCATGCAACGAGAATCCTATATATTATTCATTTTCCATTCGAATTCATAATAAGACAAGGGAATTTGGTTATAGATTAGGTGAAGGAATAAAACATTTTGTCTGGGTAAACTATTATGCATACATTTCCATAGGAATAATAACAATTTAAGTGGCACTTGTATTTTCCACAACCAGGCCCATGATGCTTAAGGGAATTGGAAAATTTGGTTATGTTTGTAGGCAAACTTGGCTGAACAAAATATGCCTGAGTTATGTCCCGAATTTTGGTAGTCAGGCAATTGGGGGTGACTCGGGGTAGAGGGTCAGCAAGCAACATTAGTTCCAACTCGAATGGTAACACAAAGGACAACAAGTGAAGGGCCTAAGTCATACAGTTTCAAACTTTCATCAAATTCCCTGAACCTAGATTAGAGACCTAAGGGATCACATGGAAGCCAATTATCAGACCAAAAGAAGATGTTAGTACCATCTCCTGCATTCCATATAGGTCCTTCACAGTAGGTTTTAGCCATAAATGATTATTTTTCAAAAGTGTAAACTATTATTAAACTTATTTATTAATGAAAAAAACGTAATAATCTTCACTCTTATATTCATGATGAATCTTACTAATTAAATTCAGATTAGATTTATTATAAATGTGAGATAAAAAAGCACTAGGTTACCATAATTTGGAAGTATTTAATAATTTTATATAAAAAGACAGATTTGGGAAATGATTTGTAACTAAAACCCAAGAAACCGAATTGCTTATAGGCGTAACTACATGATATTCGGCCTAAAGTTCAAAAAAAATCTATGGATGGAACTAGGACTCTTAAGCCACCAGTCCAATTGCTAAGCAGGTCAAAGCGGGCCCATAATTTTGGCCCTAACCTATATACGAATGACATAGGCCTAGCCTAGGTCACATTCATTTCCTTTGCCCAAGGCCCCAAGCATTTTAGTAGGCTCATCTAAATGCCTCTGATTGCTTTTCTTTTATTAATATTATTATTATTTTTTTAAAAGACCTATCTAAATGCTTATAATTCGTTTCTCCCTTGTTCCAAACTGTTTGCCCAGCCTAGAAAATTTAACTATTTAAGAAAAATATCATTAAATCCTTCTCAAAAAAAGAAGAAAGAAAAAATAAATCATTAAATGTCTTATTTCTTTAAAAATAGTAAGTTAAAGGTTTCCTAAATTACCATTAAATAAATTTATCAAAAATTTTAAAAACTATGGATATAAAAATAAAAATAAAAATCCTTTAAACAATTTTTAAAGTTATTGTCGATTACAAACTCTATTATTGTACTACTCTTACAATTACAAACTTGTAAATTACAAATTTATCTTCAAATTAAAATTATCTAGCCGCCAAGCTTAATTTAAATTCAATTTTTATCTTCAATCTAAAATAGAGCAAGTTTAAGCCGAAATCCAAATCAATATAGGAGGGGCAGTAGCTGCTTATACAGGAGAAAACACTCCTTAAAAAAAGGCGGAATGAAAATCCGGGGTTTAGAGAGCAAAGGATTAATGTATCACAAATTTCCTCATAGTGTTCAGTTACGTACTAATATGCATGTTAATCAGTTGAGCTCAGCCATTAGACAATTTAAAAGCTTGTTTGATATTCTCAAAAAAAAAAAAAAAAAAAAAAAAAAAAAAAAACATGTTTTAGGCCTAACAGATAAGAAGATTTAAGGGAATTAAACCATTATAAATACAATTAGAATCATGCCACATTTTTTCTTTCTTTCTTTTTTAGCCCATGCCACCAATTTGTAAAATAACTAAAAATGGGAAATCAATAATAATGGCTAAAACGGAAATATATACAATTCTACAAATTCATTGAACTAATAGAAAATACATAAATAATGGCTATGTCAAATGAAAAATATAATATTTCTTTCGAATAAAAGAACTCAGCATATTTAGGGATGTGGGGTTCTAACTAATTGTTTTTGTTTTGAATTTTGATAATTTTTTATCCAAAAGACTAGTTCAAAATGAAACTATATACATTTCCTTTAAAATTAGTTTTAACTTTGATTATTTTAAATATACATTGCCTCAAAAATGAAGTTTTTAAAATTTTGGTGTTATCTCTTTGATAGTCCTACCAAATCTTTTTTTTTTTTTTTTTGAGAAATAATTATAACATGTTGCTAACCTCGCAGCTCGAACTCTTTCCCCTAGACCTCCAAGTACTTTGTACATAGGAAAGTGTCAATTCAGCTACAAGGCCTTTAGCCTACCAAATCCATTTTTAAATTTGAAATTTGAAATGAATGTTAACTAAACTTATGATATGATAGACAAACTTGAAATGAAATGAAATCAATTTGAAACCCACTATCAACAGGTTTTAACAACTTGGGACTCATCCCTTTACCAGGCTGAGATGATGGGGTCCGAATCAATCAAAAGGCTCATTAATTTGAGTTAATTCTTTAATATGTAATAACGGAATTAAAATGGAAGAAAAACGAAATTAAGATATATATGTTTGCAAAGTAAATGAACTCAAGGAAAAACTGTCACTAATAGAACTTAAATTAATAACTGGAAGCAAGTCTTGAATACGTTTTCCATTACTCTCTCTATATATATAGATACGCTGGGCACTCAAGAATCATAGCCATCTCCATTGTAAAACATTACAATATCACTTGGAGAACATATTGAGTGGTTGAAGACAATGGCCTTAATGCACCAAAAGCAATTCATATCATCTCTTTTCCTCGTACGGATATGGGTTTTCCAAGTGGTCATGTCCACCAATATTGACGATCCATATATGTCTGAGAGATTTGAACAATGGATATCAAAATATGGGAAAGTTTATCAAGATGCTGGAGAAAAAGAATCCAAATTTGGGATATTCCGAGACTATGCTTATATGGTTGATTATATCAATGGTGCAAACCGACCATACAAATTAGCCGTTAATAAATTTGCTGACCAACTCCCTTGGGATTTTCGGCAGAATAGGTATTCAATAGATGATAGGCGTGTTCATGATTATGATTTAAACAAAAACAGAGTACCCTCTCTTAGGTATGAAAATATGACTACACTCCCTGCTAGCGTGGATTGGAGAAAGAATGGAGCTGTCACGCCTGTCTTGTATGACACCGGCAACAATTGTGGTAAGACAATAAGATATGACAAATTAAATTTCACTTTCTTTTTTTTTTTTTTTTTTTTGTTTAATTTTCTAAGTTGGCATGTTGTGATTAAAATACAATAAAAGAGTTTTTTTGTGTTATTTTTATTTGGTACCAATTTCCTTGTATCTTTAATTCTTTATGCTTAATTTCTATGTATTTTGTGGGTTTTATTGTAAGCGGGTAGGGCTTAGAGATCATGAAGAGCATCTAGATCTGCCAGCTTGCGAGATAACTCGCTAGACCAAGCAACCCACAAGTGTTGCATATGGCCTGCTCAAGGGGGATTCAAAATTCTATTGGGAGCAACTCACAAGACAACTTGCGAGACAGGTTGTCCCATGAGTGGCTTGGTACTAAAATGAAATTAGTTAGTTGGATTACCTAATGTACCTTTCCCATACCCACTACATATACATCATATTCCCACAATTTTTAGTAGTGAGGAAACTCGTATTGTAGAGTTAGAGAGATACTTAAACCCTAGAGCTAAATCATTCTTATTCTTTTTACCTTCTCCCTTTCACCATAACCATATCCTATGAGAGAAGATTTGATCCTTCACATTATTCTTCACCTTAGTGTTGTGAGTATTGTTTGGACCCTTGGGAACCATTGGAGTTTGCCCAATTTCAGCCGATAAGGCTTGAAGGTGCAATCTAGCTTGTTTGCAGGATTTGGAAGCTAGTTGAAGACAAGACTCTGATAAGTCCAACGGTAGCTGGAGCTTAGAAGGCTTAAGTACATTGGCCCATTAGGTAGCTTAGGATTGAAGGGTCTTTGTGTGTATATTCTTGTATTTCAACTCATTCACTAGTTAATCATTTCTAGCTTGGAGGGCTACAGAGGTTTTTATGTCAATTTCTTCAATTTTTCTCTTTGATAATACATCATGTGTAATCTTGGATTTTCTCTATGATAACACATCGTGCTTAGCTAATTTGTTAATCACATAAATTCCTCATGAATTGTGATTAGCTTAAAACTGATTAAGCCATAATCAAAATTTGGGGTCTAAATTAGCACCTAATTAACTAGGGCTTGCACTTTCAAAAAGCAATGTTAATGAACGGTGGTTCTATATGAAAGTGATTTTACACAAATCACATTTTGCCACATTAACAATAGCAAACAAGCCTTAGTTCCAAAATTATATACTTTTTCTTTATTCTCTTCCATCTAAAATCATACTCTCTACCACATTCAATTTTTTTTTTTTTTTTAAATTGTGAAATTTGTTGTGTTATTGTTGCATTGGAGAACAATGTATATTTACTCTCTTATTGTAACTATCTCATAATCTTGTCTTTTAACTTTGGTTGCTTTTGTATTTGAAAAACACCAGTAAGTTCCTGGGCTTTCGCAGCTGCGGCAACTATAGAGGGGATCCACCAGATATCTACAGGCAAACTGTTCTCCCTGTCAGTACAAGAACTCATGGATTGTGCAGTTTATGTAGACGAGATTGGACCGTATGGAAAGTATAGTATTGAATACTATGGATGTGCTTATCGATTGCCAGAAGATGCCTACAATTACACTTCAACAAGGGGCCTAACCACACAGGAAAACTACCCTTATAGTGGAATCAATGAAACTTGTCAAAAACAAGATGCGTCAAATTATGTAGTTAAGATTAAGGGCTATGAGTACCCTGCGTCTAGTGAGACATCACTGATGAAGGCTGTAGCAAACCAACCTGTCGCTGTTACCATTCGTACTGGAGGCGATTTCCGATTCTATTCTAGTGGTGTTTATGCAGGAGCTTGTGGTGATCTGCGCGATGATGTTCATTATGTTACAATAGTTGGTTATGGTACCAGTGATGAGGGTTTAGATTATTGGCTTATTAAGAATTCGTGGGGTACTGATTGGGGTGAGGATGGATACATGAGATTCTTGCGAGGTACGGATGATAAGGAAGGTCTTTGTCTCATTGCCACCGAAGCCGCTTACCCTATTGTCTAAATGTTATTTATATAGTTGTGAATTATGGATTTAATTTCTTCAATATGTCACCGTCTCCCTGCTTTCTTGATCAATAAGGGGAGTGTTGTGAAGAAATGTCTCCTAAATTTTATGTATAAAAATCATGAATTTGTAATTTTGTAGCAATAAATTAAATTTGGGGGGCTTTATACATAATAATGTGTTCCATTATAAAGGATTGCCAAGTTATATGTATACAACCACCAAGTGAGTTGAGTTGGATGGTACTTAAGGCATGGGGGAACATGGGCTCCGATATATATTTATATAGTATTTTTAATTAGTTCCAAAAAAAAAAAAAAAGTTATACATATGGTACCTAGATTTTATTTTTTTTATTTTTGGTTTTGGGTATGTTAGTAAAATTATGTATATGTATATATATATACACACACAAGAATCCATACTTAAATCTAAAACAATGTAAAGCCAGTTACATTGGGTAGAAACCCATTATTAGGATTAACATAGCATAAAAAAGGGAAACAATAATGCCCGTTATGTTGAGACAAATTCATTACTAAATTATATAAATATATGAAAATAGTCCAATTAATATATTAAATTATATAAAAAAGTTGGATTTTTTTTTAAAAAAAAATTCATGTATCGCATATAAAATATTAAGTAACAATACATTTAACTTTTGCATCTAGCCCCAAAATGTGTTGAGTCTGCCTTAGACTAGCCTTATTTTCGCGAACTGTGAATTTTGAGTGAGGTTTGGAATGAATATTTTTTAAATTAAATTGAGGTATTTAATAGAAATGACACAATTTATAATTTACAAATTTAAAAAAAAAATTATTTTATATTTAAAATACTCTACGTATATGAAAAATATTCATAACAATGTGGCCATATTTTGCAAGGTTTTCAGACCCGGACCGTTCATTGAACCGTAAAAGGGAGAGGTTCAAGGTTTTTGAGGTCGAACCGAGGTCGAACCGGGGTCGAACCGTGATGACGTCAAAATTAATTTAATAATTAATTAAAGCCTAAATATATATATTAAATTTATAAAACTAGCAAAATTAACAATATATCTATATATGTGAGGGAAATTTAATGATTTTCAAGCAATATTTAATAATTAAATAAGAAAGTTAATAAAATAAAATAATAACCATGAAAACATTAAAATTTATGATTAATTTTTGAAGTAAAGTTGAATATCTTTGAAGGATTTTAATTATAAGAGATGGATAATTTAATTAAGTAGAATAAAATTGTGTTAAGTTGTTTTAAAAAAAAAAAAAAAAAAATTGCTAAGGGGTTGGACCGCACGGTTCTCACCGGTTCGTACGGTCCAACCCCGGTTTTAGAGGTTCACGGAATTAACAAAAAATCCGGTTCTTTAGGCTTAAAAAACCGGTTTTCATCCCGGTTCCCGGTTTTCATGGTCCGACCTCCCGGTTCGGTCCGATTCTGAAAACCATGATATTTTGAATGAAATACATTTAATATGCCAATATTATAGTTAATCTTTTCATGATTTTGGTATGATCATAGTGATATTAGTAAAAAAAAAGTCAATTCATTCGAGGCTAAAGTTGTTATTAAAAAAAAAAAAAAAAAAAACAAATTGATGGTTTTTGCAAAGAAGTGTTTAATTATGAGTATTATTGTTAGGATATTAGAAGAGACTAATAACATTTTATAAACAGATTTACTTTAAATTGTCTCCGTAGGCCCTTAAATATGTTGAGCCAACTCTGCTTGTATGACTCTAACAACCATTGTGGTAAGAAAATAAGACATGAGAAACGGTAAATTTCACTTTTTTCCTAATCGCTTAGTTAGTAGATTGTGATTAAATGTAGCTTTAATGGTGAACTTTTTAAAGAAATGTTGCTCTAATTCCAGTTTGTCACATTAAGTCTCAACAACAACAACCACAACAAAACCTTAATCGTAAAATTTTGAGGTTAGCTATATATATATATACACACACACTATTAATAACAGGATTTCTTGTTTAGGTTTCAACATTCTGCGTACTAAAATACCATCACACAAATTCTTAAACTCTCTAAAAAAAACCTATCTTTTAGTTAAATATTTCTAATTAAAAAAATACAAACTGGTTAAAAGAGAAATTTACTATTTTTAAAAAAGTTCTTAAGTTTTAGGCTTTCAAATTTTTATCAAATCTCACTTAGAGAAAGATCCTAAAAATTAAGACACTATCTCAATCTCACTTTTAAACATTATTTCACTAAATCCAAAATAAGAAATAAAAAAGAGCCTAATTGCATGTGCAAAGCGCGTGTGATGAGTCATACTCTCTATTAATGAATGAGAAAAATCAACAAATATTTTATTCTCTTATTCTAATTTTCCAATAATGTTGTCTTAACTTGGGCTATTTTTGTATTTGAAAAACACCAGTATGTTATTGGGTTTTTGCAACCTCGACAACTATAGAGGGAATCCACCAGATATTTATAGTAAAAATAATATCCCTATTAGTGCAAAAACTCATGGATTTGGAAGTTTTTGTAGACGAGTATGATTTAGAACACCGCGATTGTGTTAGTAGATTGTTAGAAGATGTTTACAATTATACTTTAGCATAAAAAAAAAAGGAGTCCAATTATGCAGTTAAGATTAAGCGATATGAATACCTTGTACCTAGCAAGACATCACTAATGAAGGTTGTAGCAAACCAATCTATTGTTTTTACCATTCTTACTGGAGGCAATTTCCGGTTTTATTCTAGTGGTGTTTGTGTAGAAATTTGTGATACCTATTATTTGAACAAAAACTATGATGATAACAGAATATCTAGGTATTTTTGTTATCATAGTATTTATTTGATAATATTATGTATTTTTATTAATAAAACAAATACCATAATAATATAAAAAAACTTACCAATTTACATGTATATTTTTATTGGTTAAAGAGAGCATCTAATGAATAAAAATTATTTATACATTGGGAATTTGAACCTTAGACTCAAGGGAAGAGGGGTCTAGGGGCTAAGGCCCCCTGAATTTTCCAAAAATGCTCCTCTCCCTCTAATTTAATGTTAGAAATTTTAAATATAGTGTAAATTTTAGGTAATGATTAATGACCCCTTTCATTTTAAAAAAAAAAGTATAAATGCTCTTTAATTTTTTGTTGCCTCCTTTATTTTCCTTTTAATATTGACTCTTTTGTGATGTATAAGTCATTAATTTTAGGACCATTTAAATCATATGTGATAGGTCTATAAAAATATATAAGTAAATATCTTTAGCAAAATATTTTTTTGTTTTCCAAAAATAAAGTTACACTCATTTATATTAAGAGAGTTTAGGATACTGGAATATAATGATACATTTGACTTAACCTCCCCGGAAAAAAGTTTCTCTTAGACTTCATCATTGAAAACACTAGGAAATACCGGTCAAATAAAATAACATAAAATTAGGAATGAGTGGACAAGTGGCATATTTTGATTTGTGGAGCATGGAGGGAAACAAAGAGAGTGGGATAGATGATTTTGATACCTTGAATGACAAGACTTTTGGCAAAATATTTGTATGTTAATTCAAAAGAAAAATAGAAATTCAAGTATTATATTTACTTAATGAAATTTATTTTACTTCGGGGTAATGGAGTTTAGAGTCTTTGGGATTTAATATCTTTTACGGTTATTTTAGCCTAAGAGATTACTTACTCTAATTTGCCATTCAGACTCTTACACTACTAAAATCCAATGAAAAAATGTTCTAAAAAAAGAAAAAAAACCAACCAATGAGACAAAAGTACTCTCAAAGACATGAAACTTTATTTGTTTAGAACCTATCTACCAATGAGACAAACGCCTCTCCATGCCACTTACGGTATATAAATTTGGTCTTTTAAGGACTACCCAGGCTTAATATGCATGCTTATAGGATTATTAGTCAATTTATGAACGTTCTATGACAATGAGCACCTAAAAACTCACATAAAATTCCAAATTACAAGCTGCTCATGTGTTATTGTTATTATTTTAGGGAAATAAGTTTTGAATGTTCCTTTGTTTTCAAATGTAATGAATTCACTAAGTGAGCATCTTAAAAAATTCTGGACTACGTACATAGCAAAGCAGCATATACAGAACTTAACCTAGCTATCGTAATTGATGAAGTGCAAATTGGTCAGACGTTGCAAGTGCGTCCAGATGGAGCTTGTTGCTGCAAAAATGGTGAGAGGGTTCCCTTAAGGTGGTCAACGGTGTGGTGCCTGCCACAACGTCTCCGATGCCAAAGTTAGTATCAAAAAGCCTTTAGGAAATAACACAAAATAACAGAGTAACTATGAGTGCTTTTAGGTGTGTTTTCGTACCTTCTGTTGGTGCTGTGAGGGCCATATATATACATTTCCTTAGCCCCTAGTCGTTGTGGTTGTTATGGTGGCTTTAATACCTCTTTTGGTAACGCCTCATGCTTCAGTAATGTGGACTTTGATGGGCTTCCAACGGTCTATATAGCTAGTCTTGTAACTGTCTGAGGCATTTATTGACTGCATTGAATGGCTTCTTTACCTTTGTTAGTGATGTGTCTATATTGTCAGAGATATTTGGTTAATTCGTATGGCAGGATGGCCTCGTCAGTCTTGATGAGGTCGTCCAGGAAAGTTGAGTTTGTCAATCCCATCAGCTGCCCCCTGGGTTCTGTGGTCATCATGATGTGTCATGACGACCATAGAAGATGAAAGGTTTTTAAGCTACTCATGACTCTTGGGGTTTCACTCCGTATTTAATGCGTGGTGGAGGCGCCACACGCGTCGTGGCCACGTGGCATGTTCTGATCAGTGGAGTTAATGTTTCAATTGTGTGACCCTTGGGTTTCTTGCTAATTTTCAGTTTCTGTGCCTTTGGTTTTTTAAACTTCCCTTCTTTTCACTACCCCCTTCACTTTTCCCAATCTCTTAATCATTGCACTGTGCTTCTCTTTCTCCACCTTGCTCTTGTGATTTTTTCCTAACCTTGCTCTGGTGACTTTCTTCGAACCTTCTACATTCAACAATTGGGTTGTGTTCACTTTCTTTTAAGGTACGTTTCTCTTTTCCTTTTCCTTCATTTTCCTTTTTCTTCATAGTATATCATAAATTTATGATTTTTTTTTTTTTTGCTGTGGTTGTTTATGGTTTCTTTAGGGCTTTTAGGATCCATCCTTTTCCTTCTGTTTTTGGTTTTCATGGTTAGTGGTTTTGAGGTTAGGGTAGTTTGCCCCTCGATTTCCTTCTTTTTTGCTCGCTTAGGGGCTTCCTTAGGTACTTCTCGTGATTTTCTTCCTTTGGTTGGGGATTTCGTTTTTTAGGGTAGTGGCTTAAGTGTTGCATTGGGAGAGTTATTCCCTGTGCTTAGCCAGTCGATCAATTGGTTTGAGGGTTTAGTAGGAGGGAGAGAGAGAATGTCTAAGGTAAGATCCAATGAACTCGAGATTGGGTTGTCTTCTAGCGACGACCTAGTGGAAGGGGATACTGCCGTCTCTTCCCCTCGAGAGGTTAAGGCTTTTCACGCCCTCGAGGAGGTGTGTGGTTTGGATGACGAGACACTTGCTAGGTTTAGTGATAAGTTTCAATTCCCGGACAGGGTTAGGGTTCGTCTACCCCGTGAGGAGGAACGGGCTTGCCACTTCTTTCCTGCGGAGGTATGCTTTTACGAGGCTGCCTTCCTATGTCGGTTGAGGTTCCCCATTCATCCATTTCTTATAGAGCTATTAGATCACTTCGGTATTGCTCCCGGGCAACTTATACCCAATTCATGGAGGATAGTGGTCAGCTGTATGGGGATATGGTTGGCCGCTACAGACGGAGACATGATTAAAGTAGATGAGCTCATCTACTTATACCGTTTGAAGGAGTCCAAGGAGCACGGGTATTATGAGTTGGTGCCCTGGGAGAGAAGGACTAGGATCGTCAGGGGTCTACCTTCGTCCTTCAGGTACTGGAAGTCCCGGTTCTTTTTTGTGTCTGGGGACGACTTTGAGACTCCCTCCAACGAGGTTTGGGGTGATCTCCCAAGGTTGCTTTGCCGGTGGAGAGCCCCAAACTTAGGTGCGTCATTATTTCTTCTCGTCAATTGATTTTTGTTGTGTTTATTGTTATCGTCACTAACTTCTTTGCTAATTGTCTTGCGCAGTTAAGAGATGGCCCAAGCTTAAAAGCAAGTACAAGGAGTGCGTTGAGAAGGCAATTGAGTACGCAAAGACGATCGAGGATTGGGACGATCTAGTGGACCCGCGGACTCTTTCTTTCTATTGCTTCGGTCCAGAACCATCTACCTTCGTCCTGCACAACATAGAAATTGAGGAAAAAAAGAGTAAGTGTCAGGCTCGTCTGTGTTGATTCTCTTGCATACACTTTTTTTCTTTTTCTTTTTTTACAAGTGTTTCCCTCTTGCAGGAATGATGACTAAATTCAACCAAGGTATGTATGTGAAGATAAGGGGTAAGAGGAACGAGCCCCTCTCCAGCATTGGGAAGAAGACGGTGCAAGTCGTGGAGAAGGGCGTCTCCATCACCCCTCCTGCACCCGTCACTGAGCCCTCGAGGATGGCCTCACCGACTACCTCGATAGAGGAAATCACTCCCATCCGGAAGAGGCCTCGGGTGGAAGACAAAGGAAAGGACAAGGCCCAACTCTAGGTCGTCCTCTGTCTTTGATGATGCTGGCCTGACATTGTCGAGGGCGCAAGAGTCCTTTTCTGCTGAGGAGCTGAGAACCTTCTCAGGGGTGCCTTCTAATGAGATTGTGGGTCGTCATATCCACAAGATTGTCCAAGTATTGTACATGTGTGATTTTGCCCCCTTTTTTTTTTTGTTGTTGTCATTAATGTTGGACTTCACTTTTCAGGTGCTGGGGGAGAGTCTTTACATCACTTCCGAGTACCTCGCTCAAGAAGCAAAAATAACTTCAGCAGTGTCCAGGGTGGAGGCGGAAAATTCCAAGCTGAAAAGAGACTTAATTATTGCTATGGACGAGGCCAACGCCACGAAGGAGAAGGCCAAGTCTTTGGGAGACGATCTCAGAGCGGAGAGGCAGCTCACATTGGAGAAGGACGAGCAAATCTTGGCTGCCAAGGAAAAGCTGAAGACCATTGCTGCCAAAGCCGTCGAGGCTTTCCAGCAAACTGAGGAGTACAACATTGTGCTCTTCAGTTGGTACTACAAGGGCTTCGAGCTCCTCCGTCGGTACCTGGTCAAATATCCTTTAGGAGTAGATCTCGAGAATCTTGATATGGAGGTGGTCGACCAAGAGATGGTGGCGGACGAGGCTTCCCAATCCACTACTCCTACTGAAGCTGCTCCCGGGGATACTTCCATGCCTCCTCCAGATGGTGACGATGCCATTGCTGCTCGACTCTGGCTTATGTTTATTTGTTTTTCTTTTGTAATTTTTGTTGCCCAGTGTGTTTTGGGCTTTTAGATTCTACTTTCAGAACGATATTTCTAATTTGAGAACAACGTTTTTAACCCAACGTTTATGGGTTTTTAGCTTTAATGTGAAAACAATGGTAATTGCCCAATGTTTTTGGGCCTTTAATTATATTCATAATTGCGTGCTTACTTGCCTATATTCCTGTTTCTGTGTGTTCTCTATTCCTTTAGTTTCTCTTCCAATGTTAGTACCTCGTACTTAGCTAAATTTTCTGTTGTGACCTTTAAGGGGTCTCGTCATTCTTTGCCTTTGTCAGTGCTTTATTCCCGTCTAGGCGGATCCTGACACTTTGCCAATTTCCTGCGACTTACATCCTTTGAAAGTTGAAAGAGAGGTCCCAAAACAACCTCATAATTATATTCCACTCACAAGATTCTCAAAATTGGTCCCGTTCTCCGCATTATCTTCAGTTGCCTTATGCACCACACTAGAGTCACCTTCAACTTCAAGTATCAAAAGTGTAAAGCCAAAGTGTGGAATATATATATATATATATATATATATATATTGATGTTTAAGTCATGGTTGTGATGTATTAGGATGGCAAATCCTTCTCATAATGTAGAATATACATTGAAAAATTATCATGTGTGTAAAACATTACTTACAATTTAGGCATATATTTTAAGTACCTGTTTTTGCTGCCACAACCGAGCATGCATTGTCCTGTTACATGCATATATTACCACTTATAACAACATGTTCAAACCAAATGTCTTCATTTTTCCTTCTGATTTTTTATTTTTGATTTTTGTTTTGTTTTTTGTTGCATAAAAAGGGAGTAATATTTAAACAAACTGTTTAATTACAACACAAAAAGTAAAGATTTTAGCAAGCAGTTCACAACAAAGGGATTCTAGGATAGTTCTAAAAATAAGAAGTAGCCAAAAAGTTGGAAGTTGGAACAGTTGACCCTTTCCTGTTACTTTGCTCCCCTAGCTATTTGTCAAAGAGTAGCTAACAAGAAGGCCGTTTCTACTATTAGCTTCCTATAAACTATAAAGCATCTACCCTATGCTAGGCTTAAATCACACCTTAATTAAATATCACATGATTCGGAGATTAAGCTACTAGTCTATCCTAGGTGCAACGAGAATCCTATATATTATTCGTTTTCCATTCGAATTTATAATAAGACAAGGGAATTTGGTTATAGATTAGGTGAGGGAATAAAACATTTTGTGTGGGTAAACTATTTCGATCCATAGGAAAAATAACAATTTAAGTGGCACTTGTATTTTCCACAACCAGGCCCATGATGCTTAAGGGAATTGGAAAATTTGGTTATGTTTGTAGGCAAACTTGGCTGAACAAAATATGCCTGAGTTGTGACCCCAATTTTGGTAGTCAGGCAATTGGGGGTGACTCGGGGTAGAGGGTAAGCAAGCAACATTTGTTCCAACTCGAATGGTAACACAAAGGACAACAAGTGAAGGGCCTAAGTCATATAGTTTCAAACTTTCATCAAATTCCCTAACCCTAGATTAGAGATCTAAGGGATCACATGGAAACCAATTATCAGACCAAAAGAAATTGTTAGTACCATCTCCTACATTCCATATAGGTCCTTTGCAGTAGGTTTTGGCCATAAATAATTGTTTTTCAAGAGTGTAAACTATTATTAGACTTATTTATTAATGGAAAAAGAGTAATAGTCTTCACTTTTATATTCGTGATGAATCTTACTAATTAAATTCAGGATTGAATTTATCATAAATGTGAGATAAAAGAGCACTAAGTTACCATAATTTGGAAGTATTTAATAATTTTCTATAAAAAGACAGATTTGGGAAATGGTTTGTAACTAGAACCCAAGAAACCGAATTGCTTATAGACGGAACTACATGATATTCGGCCTAAAGTTCAAAAAAATCTATGGATGGAACTAGGCCTCTTAAGCCACTAGTCCAATTGCTAAGCAGGTCAAAGCGGGCCCATAATTTTGGCCCTAACCTATATACGAATGACATAGGCCTAGCCTAGGTCACATAGGCCTAGTCGGCTCATCTAAATGCCTCTGATTGCTTTTCTTTTATTAATATTATTTTATTTTAAACAACACCTATCTAAATGCTTATAATTCATTTCTCCCTTGTTCCAAACTGCTTGCCCTGCCTAGAAAATTTAACTATTTAAGAAAATATCATTAAATCCTTCTCAAAAAAAGAAAAAAGAAAAAAGAAATCATTAAATGTCTTATTTCTTTAAAAATAGTAAGTTAAAGGTTTCCTAAATTACCATTAAATAAATTTATCAAAAATTTTAAAAACTATGGATAAAAAAAAAAAAAAAAAAATCCTTTAAACAATTTTTAAAGTTATTGTCGATTACAAACTCTATTATTGTACTACTCTTACAATTACAAACTTCTAAATTACAAATTTATCTTCAAATTTAAGTTATCTAGCCGCCAAGCTTAATTTAAATTCAATTTTTATCTTCAATCTAAAATAGAGCAAGTTTAAGCCGAAATTCAAATCAATGTAGGAGGGGCAGTAGCTGCTTATACAGGAGAAAACACTCCTTAAAAAAAGGCGGAATGGAAATCCGGGGTTTAGAGAGCAAAGTATTAATGTATCACAAATTTCCTCATAGTGTTCAGTTACGTACTAATTAATATGCATGTTAATCAGTTGAGCTCAGCCATTAGACAATTAAAAAGCTTGTTTGAGGCCTAACAGATAAGAAGATTTAAGGGAATTAAACCATTATAAATACAATTAGAATCATGCCACAGTTTTTTTTCTTTCTTTTTTAGCCCATGCCACCAATTTTTAAAATAACTAAACATGGGAAATCAATACTAATGGCTAAAACGGAAATATATATAATTCTACATATTTAGGGATGTGGGGTTCTAACTAATTGTTTTTGTTTTGAATTTTGATAATTTTTTATCTAAAAGACTAGTTCAAAATGAAACTATATACATTTCCTTTAAAATTAGTTTTAACTTTGATTATTTTAAATATACATTGCCTCAAAAATCAAGTTTTTAAAATTTTGATGTTATCTGTTTGATAGTCCTACCAAATCTATTTTTAAATTTTAAATTTGAAATGAATGTTAACTAAACTTATGATATGATAGACAAACTTGAAATGAAATAAAATCAATTTGAAACCCACTATGAATAGGTTTTAACCACTTGGGACTCATCCCTTTACCAGACTGAGATGATGGGGTCGGAATCAATCAAAAGGCTCATTAATTTGAGTTAATTCTTTAATATGTAATAACGGAATTAAAATGGAAGAAAAACGAAATTAAGATATATATATATATATATATATATATATATATATATATATATATTTATATGTTTGCAAAGTAAATGAACTCAAGGAAAAACTGTCACTAATAGAACTTAAATTAATAACTGGAAGCAAGTCTTGAATACGTTTTCCATTACTCTCTCTCTATATATAGATATGCTGGGCACTCAAGAATCATAGCCATCTCCATTGTAAAACATTACATTTTCACTTGGAGAACATATTGAATGGTTGAAGACAAAGGCCTTAATGCACCAAAAGCAATTCATATCATCTCTTTTCCTCGTACTGATATGGGTTTTCCAAGTGGTTATGTCCACCAATATTGACGATCCATATATGTCTGAGAGATTTGAACAATGGATATCAAAATATGGGAAAGTTTATCAAGATGCTGGAGAGAAAGAATCCAAATTTGGGATATTCCGAGACTATGCTTATATGGTTGATTATATCAATGGTGCAAACTGACCATACAAATTAGCCGTTAATAAATTTGCTGACCAACTCCCCTGGGATTTTCGGCAGAATAGGTATTCACAAGAAACTGGTAGGCGTGTTGTAGATTATGATTTAAAGAAAATCAGAGTACCCTCTCTTAGGTATGAAAATATGACTACACTCCCTGCTAGCGTGGATTGGAGAAAGAATGGAGCTGTCACGCCTGTCTTGTATGACACCGGCAACAATTGTGGTAAGACAATAAGATATGACAAATTAAATTTCACTTTCTTTTCTTTTTTTTTCTTTTTTTTTTGTTTAATTTTCTAAGTTGGCATGTTGTGATTAAAATACAATAAAAGTGTTTTTTGTGTTATTTTTATTTGGTACCAATTTCCTTGTATCTTTAATTCTTTATGCTTAATTTCTATGTATTTTGTGGGTTTTATTGTAAGTGGGTAGGGCTTAGAGATCACGAAGAACATCTAGATCTGCCAACTTGCGAGATAACTCGCTAGACCAAGCAACCCACAAGTGATGCATATGGCCTGCTCAAGGGGGATTCAAAATTCTATTAAGAGCAACTCACGAGACAACTTGCGAGACAGGTTGTCCCGTGAGTGGCTTGGTACTAAAATGAAATTAGTTAGTTGGATAACCTAATGTACCTTTCCCATACCCACTACATATACCTCATATTCCCACATGTTTTAGTAGTGAGGAAACTCGTATTGTAGAGTTAGAGAGATACTTAAACCCTAGAGCTAAATCATTCTTATTCTTTTTACCTTCTCCCTTTCACCATAACCATATCCTATGAGAGGAGATTTGATCCCTCACATTATTCTTTACCTTAGTGTTGTGAGTATTGTTTGGACCCTTGGGAACCATTGGAGTTTGCCCAATTTCAGCCGGTAAGGCTTGAAGGTGCAATCTAGCTTGTTTGCAGGATTTGGAAGCTAGTTGAAGACAAGACTCCGATAAGTCTAACGGTAGTTAGAGCTTAGAGGGCTTAAGTACATTGGCCCATTAGGTAGCTTAGGATTGAAGGGTCTTTGTGTATATATTCTTGTATTTCAACTCATTCACTAGTTAATCATTTCTAGCTTGAAGGGCTACAGAGGTTTTTATGTCAAGTTCTTCAATTTTTCTCTTTGATAATACATCATGTGTAATCTTGGATTTTCTCTATGATAACACATCGTGCTTAGCTAATTTGTTAATCACGTAAATTCCTCATTAATTGTGATTAGCTTAAAACTGATTAAGCCATAATCAAAATTTGGGGGTCTAAATTAGCACC
This sequence comes from Quercus tomentella, assembly GCA_028535165.1. Classification (NCBI taxonomy): domain Eukaryota; kingdom Viridiplantae; phylum Streptophyta; class Magnoliopsida; order Fagales; family Fagaceae; genus Quercus; species Quercus tomentella. The sequence continues at coordinate 40,577,969 of JAPQVY010000100.1, read as the reverse complement.
TAATTAACTAGGGCTTGCACTTTCAAAACACATAGTTGTAAATTACAATTTTACAAAACCAATCTATTGTTTTTACCATTCGTACTGGAGGCAATTTCCGGTTCTACTCTAGTGGTGTTTGTGTAGAAATTTATGATACCTATTATTTAAACAAAAACTATGATGATAACAGAATATCTAGGTATTTTTGTTATCATAGTATTTATTTTATAATATTATGTATTTTTATTAATAAAACAAATACCATAATAATAAAATAAAACTTACCAATTTTACATGTATATTTTTATTGGTTAAAGAGAGCATCTAATGAATAAAAATTATTTATACATTGGGAATTTGAACCTTAGACTCAAGGGCAGAGGGGTCTAGTGGCTAAGGCCCCCTGAATTTTCCAAAAATGCCCCTCTCCCTCTAATTTAATGTAAGAAATTTTAAACATAGTGTAAATTTTAGGTAATGATTAATGACCCCTTTCATTTAAAAAAAAATGTATAAATGCTCTTTAATTTTTTGTTGCCTCCTTTATTTTCCTTTTAATATTGACTCTTTTGTGATGTATAAGTCATTAATTTTAGGACCATTTAAATCATATGTGATAGGTCTATAAAAATATATAAGTAAATATCTCTAGCAAAATATTTTTTTGTTTTCCAAAAATAAAGTTACACTCATTTATATTAAGAGAGTTTAGGATACCGGAATATAATGATACATTTGACTTGGTTTCCTCGGAGAAAAATTTCTCTTAGACTTCATCATTGAAAACACTAGGAAGTACCAGTCAAATAAAATAACATAAAATTAGGAATGAGTGGACAAGTGGCATATTTTGATTTGTAGAGCATGGAGGGAAACAAAGAGAGTGGGATAGATGATTTTGATACCTTGAATTACAAGACTTTTGACAAAATATTTGTATGTTAATTCAAAAGAAAAATAGAAATTCAAGTATTATATTTACTTAATGAAATTTATTTTACTTCGGGTGAAAATCATGTTTCGTTCTTTTTTTTTTTCTTTTTTTTGTTCTAGCCACACTATTTGACCAAGTCAACCGTGAACAGTGCATGGATGTACTGTTCACGGATACCACAAATTTCACTTTTCAACCACTTTTTCATTAAAGATGGGTCTCACGGCACTATTCACACATTTAAAAATTATTTCGCTATAGTATTTTCAGTTTCAGTTTTCAGTTTCAGCAAAAATAAGCTCAATCCAAATGGACCCTTACACTACTAAAATAAAAAAAAAAAATAAAAAAAACACCAACCAATGAGGCAAAAGTACTCTCAAAGATATGAAACTTTATTTGTTTAGAACCTATCTACCAATGAGACAAACGCCTCTCCATGCCACTTACGGTATATAAACTAGGTCTTTTAAGGACTACCCAGGCTTAATATGCATGCTTATAGGATTATTAGTCAATTTATATACGAACATTCTATGACAATGAGCAACTAAAAACTCACATAAAATTCCAAATTACAAGCTGCTCATGTGTTATTGTTATTATTTTAGGCAAATAAGTTTTGAATGTTCCTTTGTTTTCAAATGTAATGAATTCACTAAGTGAGCATCTTAAAAAAATTCTGGACTACGTACACAGCAAAGCAACTTATACGGAACTTAACCCGGCTATCGTAATCATAAGCAATTTGCCTGGTACTCTACTAATCAGAGCCTCTCCATCACAAAACAATTAATTGCTTGTAAATTTAGAGAGCAAATTCTATTTGAAGTGTATTTTTTCTCTATATAAATCAAGGCACAACTAAAGGTTATGTACACACCAACCTATATTCTTCTCTCTAGTCCAATACATTGACAGAATTACTCTGCCACAACCATTATCAGTTATACAAACAATGGCTTTAACACATCAAGGGCAATGTATATTTGCTTTGTTCCTCATATTGGTAGTTTTGGCTTCTCAAGTAAAGTCGCGCAATCTTCACGACGCATCCTTAACCCAGACACAGGAGGAATGGATAGCGAAGTATGGAAAAGTCTATAAAGATGCTGCAGAGAAGGAGAGGCGTTTCAACATATTCAACGACAATGTGAAGTTCATAGAGTCATTCAATGCTGCTGGGAATCGACCATACAAGCTAAGCATTAACGAATTTGCTGATCAAACTAACGAAGAATTTAAGGCTTCCCGTAATGGATATAGGAACCCTCTTCTACTGAGGTTAACAAAAGAAGCATCATTTAGGTATGAAAATGTGACTGCTGTGCCTGCTAGTATGGACTGGGTTAAGAAAGGTGCTGTTACTCCCATCAAGGACCAGGGCCAATGTGGTAAGAAATAAGAAAAACAACTAATCATCAGTACATTAATTATAATGATTATTATATTTTGAATTTTCACTTTATTACACAACTAGTAAGAAATTGATGAAAGCAGAGAAAAAAATTAAAGACATTATCCAACCATTATAATTCAGTTGTTTGGAAAGAAAATAAAACTCATGCTTTAATGTATAGAGATTTCAGAGAGAATACTTCTAACCTATGGCCTAAACTTCTAGAAAATTCTTTGATAAATCATTGTGGGTTCTTCAAAAGGCTAGGCTAGGACCCTTCAATATTTAACATTGGTTTTCTTTTTGTACTTCTTCCATAAAAGAGTTATATATTGTGAATCTAGCAAATTTAGCAATTACATGACTTTTCGTAACAGAACCTTTAACTTATGGGTTTGGCTTTTATCCAATGTATTGGACTACTAATCATGACACAAACATGACATGTGTCCAAAACTGATCACGTGTCAGTCTCGTATCTCGTCCAGTGCTCTAATACACTGAACAGAAGCCTTACCATTTACTTATAATCCATAAAATAAGCAAAATAAATGCAAAATAAATACTAACTGATAATTAAATAAACTTTATTTGAGGGCATATTAAGTCTCCTCAAAACATATTTACACAACTACGATATAAAGTGACTAAAGAATTTTCTTTTGTAATTAAACAGGTAGTTGCTGGGCCTTCTCAACCGTGGCTGCAACGGAGGGAATTACACAACTAACAACCGGTAAATTGATTTCCTTATCTGAGCAAGAACTTGTGGATTGTGACATTAAAGGTGAGGATCAAGGATGTGAGGGTGGTCTTATGGAAAATGGCTTTGAATTCATAATACAGAATGGAGGTATCGCCACTGAAGCCAACTGTCCATACCAGGGAGCTGATGGGACTTGTAACACTAAAGAGGAAGCCTCTCATGCGGCTAAGATTAAGGGCTATGAAAAAGTTCCTGCTAATAGCGAGAATGCATTATTGAAAGCTGGGGCAAACCAACCAGTATCAGTCTCCATTGAAGCTTCAGGATCTGCTTTCCAGTTTTACTCGAGTGGTGTTTTCACAGGAGAGTGTGGAACCATGCTAGACCATGGTGTTACAGCAGTTGGGTATGGTACAACAAGTGATGGTACCAAATACTGGCTTGTTAAGAATTCATGGGGTACTAGTTGGGGTGAGGAAGGATACATAAAAGGATGCAGAGGGATATAATGCTAAAGAAGGTCTTTGTGGCATTGCTATGGATTCTTCATATCCAACTGCCTAATGGTGGACTGCAAATCTCAACTTTTCAGTTTGTATTTTGCTCTTCTTTGGAAAAAAAAAATGGTTGTGTTAAAACATCTATAAATCGTATGTGTAAATTACATATTGCATCAATTAAACTTAAAAAGTGTTGAACGTGGATTCTTAGTATTTTTCCAATTTTCCTCATGCAGTGTGGTTTTGGATTTTAAATATTGTCATCCTAAAGATTTTAGGATTTTTAGTGCACTAAAATCTAAAAAGTACGACATGATACGGAATATGACTGACACAAATTTTTTTTAAAATTATGACATGGATGGATGTGTGAATTTATATATCCCTAAGTATTCTCCTAATCTACACCAAATTTATTACATTAATAATTCGACTTAACTAGTTCTCAAAAAAAAAAATAATAATTCAACTTAACTTAAATGCAAGTTACTTCCTCAACTCCTCCATAATGGGTTTTATTTATCTAATTAACAATCGAGCTTTATTTACTTTTAATAAATTATAAAAAAGCTTTATTTACTTTTAATATTAAATTTCACCAACATCTTTTATGGAGGATAATTTGTCAAGGTGAGGAGAAAATGAATAGAAATGCTTTGACTGCTCTCGGTGCATGTTTTACTTTATGTTCTATCAACTATTGTATGCTATGTACGTATTTGGTTTTTCTTTAATTTTTATTTTAAATTTTGGTTTTTTTTAAGAAAATAAAAATTGGTGACATGTAATAGGTATAAAGTGAAACACCAAAAATGAAACAAATAGTTTTTATTTAGGAGAAAATGATTCGAAACCGTACACATAAGATTTGAACTATATCTACTTATAAACCCAAGTGGGTTGGCTAAGTGGTTGGGTACTTGATCTTAAAGTACTTGTCCCAAGTTTAACTGAGTGTGCTCCCCAGTTCGAGTCCAGGTACCTACACTTTGAAAAATCCCCTTAGGCTAGCGATTTACCCCACTAGGGTCCACCCGTCATGAACAGTGATTAATATCTGATTGAAAGTTTTGAAAATACACGGTGAGAAACCAAAAAAAAAAAAAGAACTATATCTACTCATGAATAATACTAGTGAAGGCCCCAAATGCATTATCTTTGCCTATTTTGTTAGATCACATTAGATTGTAGGCCCATATAAGCCCGTGCCCATTGGACTAACTTGTACTGCACTTATAAAACATGTCTATATATAGGCCTCCCTACCCTTTTACAATTCTATAAATAATTGAATTATAATACATTATACAATTAATATTTCTTTCTTTTTTTTCTTTTCTTTTTTTTTTTTTTGCATGTCTTCAGTCGTAAAGCATATGTCTTCTCTATGTTTTCTCTTTTAACAGAGTCACTAATCTCATGTTTAATTTCCTCTTTATCTCTTTTCTAGTAGGAGCATCTCTTTTTTTTTTTTTTTTTAGCGATTTTATTGATCATTGTAGATCTACCCCTTCCAAACATCGACTTCCATCACCAGCCACAAAAGTCAATCCCTCTAAAACCAATCTACAATATATGAAAAAAATTCCATCACCAACCACAAAAGTCAATCCCTCTTAAACCAATCTACAAGATATGAAAAGAATTGTTGTAATATCAACCTTCACATGCTGCGAAAAGGTCCTACCATCACCCAAGCACCTAAGCATGCCTCCGTGCTCCCCCATGCAACCACTAATACACGTATCTCACAGTGGCTGACGCAGCCCCTCACAACCGCTCACTCATGATGCCGTACAAGGCTAAATGTGCCCTTCAAAAACCAATTATTGACGACCCACCGATGGCGTTGTCTACAATCAATGTCATCATTCTACTAGTAAAGCCATCATTCATCATGTTGTTGCCAACATCTATTTTGTGCATTGCATCGAGGGTGATGTTTTGCACTTCCAATTTGGTCCAACTTGGCCATATTTACCTTAATGATCTTGAATTCTAAATTCAAAATGTCATCAAACTTATACCTTTAGTTTGAGTGGACGTTAAATATATCAGAGCTCAATCCTTGTTAAGACTCAAACCTATTATCCTAATCTAGTTCATTATACAATTTGTACTGGAAACTTGTAGTGCAGTCAAAGTAATCATAATCCTACTTAGTACTTATTATTAATTTAAGGTTGAGTCTACTATATTTACCATTTAACAAGTCTTTTTAACAATCAAGTTCATTTTTATAATTATTCTAAAAAAAATCATTTTATAGTCACTAAAAACTTTTTGCTACAAATGTAAGCCATTAGGCTAAACACGTCAATCCCAACAATAACAATCACTTAACCACAGCATAGGATACATGCGTGTACGTACCTTATCTAGAAATGGGCCAGTTTATATAATCTTTTCATCCTACAAAACTAGTTTGTGGCATTTGTCCAAGACGCTCAACAAGGTGCAGGGCCCATTGGGCTCCAGGCTAGGAGCCTTGGACTCAAACAAGAAATGCTCTGGCAAATGGCATAAAAACTCAACGGTCGTACTACCAATAATGAATTATGTGCAAAAGTATATGTGATAAAAGTTTTCCACTACCTTCTACCTCTTGAGGGCTGGTTGCTATATTTCTGTCTTGTGACCATCAATTATTAAAATTGTTATCTAATATTTGTGTGTGTTTTTAGCACTGAATGCCATTTCATTCGATAAAACCTATAAAAAAAAACACTGGTTAAAACTATAAGTTGATTGAATACATTTTACTAATTCAAGAAAAAAGAAAAAAAGAAAAAGACACCACTAGATCATGAAAACAAAAAAGAAATTTACACTAGCTAAAACTATAAGTTGGTTGGATTGGACCAATTGGTTGAGGAAAAATGTTCAGTAATATTGTTAAAAATCTACTATTTATGTAGTGATATAAAGGTGGATGGAAGTGATTGATTTTATATTTCAAATAGTCTTGTTTCATGAAGAAAATTTACAGAACTTTTTTCTGGGTATATATAAAGTAACACAACTCGCAAATAAATAATAAATGGATCTATTTAATTACTTGTTGTGTGGCAAACTTGGCACTTGGACATGTGGCACGTGTGCGTGACTAAAATCGGATGGTGAATTTTATTTTATTGAAATAAAATGAGATGCATTGGATCATAATCCATGTAATTTAATTTTTCATTCAGAAATAACTAAAAAAATTTATTTTAAGAGTTATATATGGATGAATCTAAAAATTCATTATGTTTGTAAAGGTGTCAATTCAAATAGTTATGACTCTTCCTAATGCATAAATTAAGAACCCAAATCATATTCATAAAAGAAATATCTTTTAGAAGAAATTTCATAATTGAATTTTCATTCGGTTACTTTGTCGTATCCTAGAGGTGGATTACTATAATTCCAACAACCAACTCTTTTGAGTGGGAATAATTATCACTTTAAAGAAGTCTTTTAATACATACCTCAAAGTCATATTTTTCTTTCTGCCCATTGTTTTCTCCTCATTTTCCTCTAGAAATACATGTGCCTAACTTTGTCTTAAAGTGTATGACCATTACTTGGTCCCCCAACCAAGAAAAAGGTTTTAGTGTCCAATGTATTTTTATCCATGTTGTAGGTCAATTATGCCGAAGGTCAAGCCCTGGGCTTACGTTCCTTTCAGCTCTACTTTCCTCGTTTTTTTGAGAGAACAAAGAATTTTTTAGTTTGGCTTAGATTAAAGTGAAAGAAGGGGTAAGAGAAAGACTGAAAATGATATTAGCTTCGAACTTTATCGCTAAAAGAAAATTGAATGTAACTTGGAGTTGAAGTAGAATAAGCATTAACTTGTTCCCCAAAGCTAACATTTTTCGAAGTGGATAAACTACTTGACTCCTAAAAGGGGTTGAGGTAATGACTAATGAGGTGGACAGGCTAAGCAAGCATAATATGAGAAAGTTCCTTAGAGTTAGAGCTTCTGCGAAGTCTCTATATGTCTACATGTTTTTATGAAAATAAATGTGTGATTTCTGCTTTGGGTCCATTACTATTTTAGCGTGTCAATTACTTGACTAACTAATCCACAATCAATTAGCTGCCTAGCTAGGACCGCATGGCTTGTGTATATAAAAATACAAAGTTAGGTAGATGCAGCCAATACAAAAGTTAAAGGGTTTGCTACTATTATTAAGTTTTGATTTTGAGTGAAGACATACAGTACATCGTCAATCATGCTGTGGAAAGGCAAATATATTATGTTATTCTGTTTTCTTCCTTTCCCTTAACTCAATCACTAAGCAACTTCTAATAAATACAATCAACTAGCTTAGCTTTTGCGGGATATGGCCTACATATATATGGTCCCGTTTGAATTGCAACAGCTTGAATTTGAAGGTTCCACACTGTCCTGCTTAATCTGCCAGATTTGTTTAAGCTCAGACTACTTTAATCACTAATTAATTTGGCTCATTATCATCACAGAATATTGCTTTTTTAGCTTGATTTTGATTGCTCGGTCAAAACTAGTAAACAAACTATCAAGGAGAAGGCTCATATGGGGTTGACGGTGATCAAACTTTAGAGCCATATTAATTAAAAAGGGGTTGACGGTGATCAAACTTTAGAGCCATATCAACCATTTTTAATTGATAAATTAAGATGGAAAAAAGTTTAGTTCCAAACCAGTTTGAAACTATTTTCTTCCAACTCATTAATGTGGTAATTGAAGAGATCAAAAATGTATAGTTTTAGTCACATAACACATGAATAGTCTTATAAATTGTCATGTAATGGGTTGAAGAAAATTTCTCCAAACTGGTTTAGAGCTAATCCTTGACCAATTAAGATTAGGCATTTAAGCCAAGTTGCCGAACACAATGTTAGAACTAGTGGCATTCATATGTAGGGAAGGGTGAACTTGGGTCATACAGTGTGATATAGTGATCACCCATTCATGTCGGCTCCAATCGTTAATCGTATTATTTGATGGAATGAAACTTCACTTTCACTCAATGACCCAACAATTGGGTCATTCTTTCAGGAATACTATAATTATTGGGGCTACTCATCAATGATTGTGTTAGAGAAAGCAACTATTTTTTATTGACTAATTGGTTAACAAAAAGAGAGGTCACACTTTGCACAAGTTTCTCAATTGATCATGCCATCTTTATAATATATATATAATAAAATGAATTTAACAAGCATTTAATTTGACATATCTGATTCTAGTAAAGTACTCCCAAAAAAGTTCTGGGGTCTTGATCAAAAAAAAAAAAGGTTCTGGGGTCGGTTATGAAGTTGATGTGAACAACCATTTGACTATGGGGAACAATGACGGCAACTCTTTTGTACAATTTTGGGGTTGGAAGCCGCCTAGCAAGTGCTTATTCCTAGTCACTTTGTTTGAAGATGCGTGTAGACTGTCATTCCAATTGAACAACAAAGACAAGTCAGAAACAAAGAAAATTATGCATCATTTCTGGTATAGAGATTGAGAGTTTGAGACCTTACAATTGCAGACCCTACAAACAATTGCCCCAGCCCCCATGTAAACGTCAATATGTACCTATCTCCTCTGACAATACATTAAATTATCGTCAAATTGCACTCGTTTTAGACGGCTATTGAAAAGGATAATTTTCCCTTTTTTGTTCCTTTTTTTTAACTTGTTTGCAAACTTTCTATATTTTTAATTGACCAATCCAATAATATCATCCACCCACCGGTTCATCTTTTTTTTTTTTTTCCTCTGATATTAGTATATTACGCATTATTATATTACCAAATCATCATGAGAAATTATTTGTTCAATGCAAAGAAGAAGAATTGTTTATTCAATAAGTTCCTTAACATGATTTTGTTAGATCAGATGGGAAATAATTTGTCCTAATAATCTCTTGATTTAATGAAAAAGAAAAAGACCAAATAACCAACCCCACAAATCCGAATATCTCCTCGCTAGGAGTTCTCTCTAAACAAAACATGAAGTGCCCAGTGCCAACTGTGAAGTGGAAGTACTTGGAAATGCAAAACCTCACTCTATTTCCCAATTAGTAAAACTCTTTTTCAAAAACTACAGTAAAGTGTTAAAGGATAACTAATCGAGATACCACTTGAGCCAAGAGGTTAACGGTAAATTTGTAAACTGTATTGTTTCAACTTTTCATTGATTTTTTATAAATGTAATTGTAACATCGAGTAAGTTAGGTCTAAAAATTGAGAAAGTATATCTTGTATTAGATATACCAAGTCACTCGTGTAACAACTCAATTAGTGAATATCATTATACTTAACTCTATACTCTTTTATTAGGGTTAAGCCCACCAACTTCACACTTAGTACTTTCTCAAAAAAAAAAAAAAAAAACATTCACACTTAGTATTCACTAAGGAGGGTAATTTAAATTGGCCCTCGAAGTAGGTTTGGGGTGAGGCCAGGTATTGGAGATCCTGCCCCATTTATTTTTATAAATTTAAATAAATAAAAATCATTTTATAGTACTTTTTATTGGTTTTCCTATAAGGCATATATGTACTTTAGCCTTCAAAGTTAGATTTATGATGTCTTTGTTGTATTATTGAAGTTATATTTTTATGTTTAAGATTTAAATTGTTTATTATTTTGATTGTTATATTGTTATGTTTAAATGGTTAATTATTAAAAAAAAAAAAAACTTGAATTGATGTCATATACTTTTAGAAGGTTTAGTAATGTTTGAACTTGATTGTTGATGTTTAATAAATTTTAGTTTAATTTATAATATATTTTAAATCAAATTTTAATAACTTATAAAACAAAAAAATTGAGTGGGATGGGACAGGGCAGGCACCCCCGCGAGCATAGGATTATGGGAAAAAAGCCTACCCTGAATTGTGGGTGGGGAAGGGAATAAGGAACTTATCCCATACCCACCCTATTGTCATTTCTAGTATTCACTCATTGGATATATATATATATATATATATATGTGTGTGTGTGTGTGTGAATGACTTAATTAATATGCTTGTTACAAGAGATACTTTCTCTTAAAAATTCCTTATAGGAAATTTTCTTTTTCTTTTTCCTCTATATTTTGCATTATAGACTAACCATTTTTCAATTTTCAACTCATAAACTTCTTGATTTGGGTAGAATACGATTTAATCTTAGAATTTTTATACGATTTTAACATACTACTTAAATATTCTGTTCATAAAATGGAAGTTGTAAGGTCCATTGGAATAAATTTGAACACGCCTATATATAAGAGATATGACTTATGAGTTATGAGTGCTAAAATATCAAAAACAGAAAAAATCATCTCCTAGAAAATCATATATTTATTATTATTTTTTTTTAATTATAAGGTCAGATCATAGTCGTTAGCTTAGACTCCGTCACTTTCCACCAGCTAGTCACAACACCCCTCAAAAAAGCACATGGATTCATGACACTAAAAAAGGCTAAAGAAGAGAGTACATAAGGTGAAGTTTGTGTCCAAATAAATAAATAAGGTGGAGCTTGGGACTTGGGAGCACATGTAGTTTAGTAACATCATCCACGTGTTGTCGGCCAACTCAAAAAAAAAAATAATAATAATAATAATAATTATCATTTTAATTTCTATGATATACAATTATTTGATAAAAAAAAATTGTATTACTTTGTAAATAAAGAAGTGTTACGTTTACAACATTTTCACAATAAATCGATAAATTGTTATTAGTTCTAATTTAAATTCACAACTTAAATTACTTTTTTACCTACTAATAACAACTTATTACTTAAAATTTATTATAAAAATGTTATTAAAATATTATGGATATAACATTTCTGTTAAGAGAAATATAAGGGAAAGTGTAAAACTGGTCTAATGAATACAAGTAGTCTATTAAAAGTTCACGTACGATCTCTACAAAAAAATATATCTGAATGAGTGTTACAGAAAGTAGTGTATGAATGTTTTAAAATTAGACGCGTTGCACGGAATTCATTTTACATATATTGCAGTATGGCACATTTACATTTTAATTAGTCAAAATAAACTATTCGTTAAATTGACTTCAAGAACACATACATTGAAAATCAACTGTCTAACACATTACACGTGTACATACGATACACATGCTAACTTTAAGTGTCGGTTTGAGAATAATTTATTTAATATTTGTTGAAATTTTTTGCTAAAAATATTATAAATAAAATGTAAAAAATAAAATAAAATAAGTATATGATTCTCTTGAGACTCACAAATTATAGAAAAAATAAACAATAAGGCAGTTTACACTATTTTTATCTTTCATCTGGTTCCTGATAGAGAGTAGCACTGTTAACCCGAATCATTTTTATCTAGGTTGTAGCTGAACCGCAACCAACCTCCACCAGATTGAACTCGTACTAGTGCCGACTGCCCACTGCATATATATAAATCAAAGATTCAACTTTTTACATGCAATTCAAGTCTACAAAACTTTCTTATCCATGTTAGTTGTTGAAAGGAAATTATTACTTTTACAAATTGAAAGACATAATCATAGCTTTTCATGTAACTCACCTAACCCATTTCAAAAGAGATGTGCAAACATTTTCAACATTTTTTGGGGGATTGTACGTTTCGTTGTAAAACTTTGGTTAACCCTAAAAATATTTTCGGGTTGTGGGATGATAATTTTTTTTTTTTCTTCTCTTATTTTGCAATGAACACTTGGAAGTGTTTTTCAAAGTATTTCCAAAAATGTAATCAAAGACCAAAAAATTTCAGCTGAAAACATTTTAAGTTATAAATTGTTTTACAACAAAACAATTAAATGAGCCTTCATGTCAAATTGTTTGCTTTTCGCATTTTCTTAAAGTTAGATATTATGGCCTACTTGGTAGCTCAACTCTAACACACATTTTCACATTTTAAACAACATTACACACATTTTTACATTTTTTCACCCATACATATATCAAAAACACCAAATCAACATTACTCAAACTCCTCTACCAAACGGACTTATGCTTTTATATGACATCATCAATTCATATATATTTTTTCAAAGTTTTTTTTTTTTCTTTTTTATTTTGGTTATCAGGATCTAGATACGATATGACACCATGATTCTGTACTGAAAAAATAAAAAACTGACTCTTTTATATGCTTCTCAAGTTTGTACTTCAAATCTAATAAATAAATAAAAAGTTCCAACTTGAGCTCCTTCAAGAATCAAACAAGTGAAGTGGGTCACCAGCAATTAACGCAGCGGTCCCTAGCTAAGACTTTTCTATTCTAGTTTTTTAACTGTATATATAAGAAGGGAAAATCTCTATAAGAAAAACTTTTCCATAAAAATTACTATTTCCACACCAAAAATTTGTTAATTCGCACCATTTTCCACATGAATTCCTGAGTGTTTGGATAGGCTTAATTTGTTTTAACTTATTGGCTTATGTGCTATATTTTTCGACCTCGCTTGAAGCAAATAAATTTGAGAAATCAATATATATTTCTCTATATAATTCAGAATAGGGGTGTGCAACGAACTTGCCAAAACTAACCTGACCCAACCCAACCCAACTCACTGAGTTGGATCGGTTTTTAGGAGAGTTGATAGGTTGGGTTGGGTCATGATTTTTTTTTTTTTTTTTTTTACAGTAGGTCGGGTTGGGTTTGGGTCATGAGATTTACAAACCTGCCTAACCCTACCCGACACCATCTATATTTAATATATATTTAAATTTAAAAATATATTAAAAAATATATTACATAATATTGTTATTTATTTTTTTCTCCTCTTCCTAAATAAAACCCAAAGCCTAAGTTTTTCTCGTATAGTTTGTGTTTGTTTGACATTATGCTCATGATTATTTGGTTATAAATTTGTTCTTAGTTGTGGTGGCGTTATTCTAATGCTCAATTTAATAATAATAATAGTAATTAAAAAAAATTGTCTAACCCATGGGTCCAACCCGATTCACGTGGATTGGGTTGGGTTGGGTTGAACCCCTGTGATGGGTTTGGATTGGGTTGAATTTTTTTTTACCCACCATGGTGGGTTGGGTTGAATACACTTATTGAGCAATGTCGATGAGCAAACTAAATTCAACAAATTTTAAATCTCTCTCTCTCTCTCTCTCTCTCTCAAATTTTCATGGCTAGTCAAGCTCTTCCTTGAACAAATCTAAAACCTTTAGCCAACACCATCACTGGTACATATTGTACCATCGCCACCTCTCTCCTCAAATCACTTATGATCCGTTTGGATTGAGGGAGAAGGAATGGGAGTAGAGTAGAGTAGAATGGCTAATAGTAGAGTAGATTTAGCACAAAATTATTGAGCAATTTTTAGCCAACACTACTTTACTCTCCTCCACTCCCCCTCCATCCAAATAGGCCATTAATGTTTGTGTGATTGAGTGGCGGTTCTATTTTCATATATGGATTGGTTTTGTGTTGGTCAAACCCATGAGAGTGGCCGGTGGCTGGGTTTGTGTTGGTTTTTAGTTTAATCTATGTTTATGGGTTTCGTTTGATGTGTTTTTGTTTTTTTTTTGGATTTGGCGATTGTGAATGATAGTAACATCTAGAATCCTCTTGAGGAATCAAGTAGTTGCGAGTGGTGGTTTCAAGTGTTTGTGCGAGCGGTGATGGCTTTGTTATTTGGACAAAAAATGGGTAAAAAAATAGGTAATGATGGGAAAAAATATTATTTAAATAAAGTAGAGAAATAAATATTAATTCTAATAATGTAAATTTATGTTTTTTAAAATATCAAATGTGAGATTTTCATATCAAATTTAACAAAAATTACCTAATGTTAGTGCGAACGCTTTAATAGTAGTGCGATACATCACCACCTAATGGCTAATACTATGTCAGCTTTACTTAGAGTAGAACTAGTGTGATACTATGTCATAAGTTGATGATAAATTGATTAGTGTCTTTGTTTGATGATAAAGAACTATCATTAAGAGCGGATGCCATAAGTTAAAACACTCTTTAAAAAAAATACTAGGTCATCTGAAGCAAGAATCAAGAATTAAACAGCAGTAAGCAATAAAAAGTTAAAGAATCATGAAATCCACACAACACAATGAAAGCAATAATAAAACAAACAATGATGCGATCCGCACGGAAACCAAATATATATATATATATATATATATATATATATATATATATATATATAAAATCAAGGTCAAAGAAGTTGAGTGGCTTTTGAAAAAAAGTAATACTTAGTACACAATATATTTGATAGAGGGTCACTTTTTGATTTAAGGTTTTTAACTTTAAGTAGTTTCCTACATATCTAAATTTAAATCAATAAACCAAAATTTTTATAAAAAATTTCACAATTATCAAGTACAAGTTGTTAATTATAGATGATAAAGTGACATCAATGATAAACTTAATTGATAATCAACAAAACCTACCAATTTCATTATGGAAAATGTTTCTTTCCCGTCAAACTTCTATATTTTTTTGCTTGGATGTGAATTTGAAAATTTAACAATTGGATTGCATGTTCTTATTATATCCTCCATACTTGCAAAATTTCAGGAAGATTAAAGATCAATTGCTATGTCATCAATTAAATTTTTAAATTTTAATTTTTTATGGTCTAAAATTATACATAAAAAATAAGTTTATTGATTATTGAACAGTAAATAATATCCAATTTGAATGAAATTTGACATGCATATTAAGAACATAAAGAACATGTAGACTAATAGTTAAATTTTCAAAATTCACGCACAATGAAAAGATATATAAGAAGTTTGAAAAGTTTTTCTCTAAACTAATTTGAAAAAAAAAAAAAAAAAAACCTTGTTCTTTTAATTATTATTTTAAAAAATTACAAATTAATGTGTCATTTAACATCTCTCAATTTAAATAAAGAAACAAAATTGTAAACTCAGTCGAGTGAGCACAAACTAGCCTGAGTTGGATGGTTTACACCAAAAGTCTTGGGCTGCATAAGGTAATTAAGGGTGAGTTTGGTTCAGCTTTTTGTAAAAGTGCATAATAAAAAAGTGAAGTTTTTGAAAATGCACTTTCAAAAAGTGCATAATGAAAAAGTATATTTTCAAAAAACTGAGTGTTTGGTAAAAGCTGTTAAAAAGTGTTTTTTGAAAAAGCTGAGTATTTGGCTAGCACTTATAAAAGTGGCAGTTTGAGGGATAAATTACCAAAAAGGACAATGTATATATAAGGGAGTTTATTTCATACTTTTTTTTTTTTGATGTGAGTTTTTTTCATACTTAAATCAACTACTTCATCATACTTAAATCAATTTTTCTCTTTCTAAAAAAATTATTTTTTTCTCACCAATATTAGCTAATAATAACCTACCACTTAAGATTTATTGTGAAAGTATTGTGAAAATATTGTGATAAAAATTGATACTGATTTTAATTTTAACATACTATTAAAATTATTTTTTTCTCTTTCTAAAAAAATTATTTTTTTCTCACAAATATTAGCTAATAATAACCTACCCCTTAAAATTTATTGTGAAAGAATTGTGAAAATAATGTGATAACATTTCCTTTTTTCTTAATTTCCTTTTTTTTCCCTCTTCTTTTATCCTCCACACACGGCATTTCTTTTTTTTCTTTTTCCTTTTTTTTTCCCTCTTTTTTTCTCCTCCACACACGTACCCTTACTCTTTTCTTTTTCATCCTTCTTTCCTCCTTTTTTTCCCCTGCCATTCCTCCAATCTCCAGAACGTTCCAGAGCTCTCCTTCTTCCTTTTTTTTTTTCTTTTCCTTTCTCCCTTTTCTCTTAGCACTTCGTCTGTTGGTTCTTGGCGGAATCGATAGCGTCCTTGGTTTTGGCGACGTAGAATCCATCAGAATGCGCAACGAAGATAAGGCGGTGGAGTTCGGAGACGGCGAGTGGCTGAGAGGGAAGGGCTTGGAGATCAAAAATGGGGTCGGAGTCGGAGTCGGAGTAGGAGGGTTTGATTAGGAGGGGTTCGCCGATTTGATCGAAGTAGAAGTCGGTGTTGTTGACGCATTCGCCTTCAATTCCGTCTTGTAATTCTATCATTTTGCTATATTCTGATTTTTTTTGTTTTGCATTTTGAGGAATCCTAATTTGCAAGGGATTGATTTTTTTTTCCCCTTAGCTGATTTGGGAATTTGTTATAGATTTTTTTGTGTTTGGATTTGGAAATTTGTTGGGAGAGCAAAGAGATGAGATGAGAGGAATGAGGGACAGGCGTGAGAACTGAGGACTTTTTATCAAGGGTAATTTGGTAATTGAAGGAATAGCCCAACGGATAATTCAGAAACGTGCATGGACTTTTTGTTTATGGACCTCCAGAGCTCCATAACGCAAAAGCACGTTCTCAGCCTTGGCCCAAAACGCAACTTTTTTCAAAAAGTTGCGTTTTAGCTGAACCAAACGCGTTTCCAACTCCAACTTTCTTCAAAACGTGCGTTTCAGCTTCTAAAAACTGAAATAAACGGGCACTAAGACTTGCCAGATTACCAACATAAGTAGTCTCATTAAACAATTGGATTGCTTAGGTGCCTATTCATTGAACTACCAGTTCGACCGCTAGGCCAGTTAAGTCGGTATTGGTTTTTTTTTTTTTTTTTTTTTTTTTTTTTTTTTTTTTTTTTTAAGAACCAAAAAAAATGGGACTTATGTGCGGTAATTATTGTCCACATTCCACGGTATATTTGGGTAAGCCTATGGATACCACTAGCTCGAACTGGAACTTGGAGACCTTGAATTCACACACACCTCAAGCTCTATTGATTTCTAAAATTTACCAAAAATTACAATTACAATCTTCACGAGAATTCGAACCTAAGATGTGATGAAAGCTTAGCACTCGTCTACAAGTTGTACCACACCCGCAGTCAATCTACTGATACTGAAAACATAAAAAATAAAATGAATAAATAAAATAAAAAACACCCACACACACTGACACACCTCTGGGCCCTAACTATGCTAAAAGTTTGGCTCCATCTATATATTGACATGTAAACTAAAAGTTAAAAGTCCACTATCTTGTTGCTAGCTGCCCGCAGACTCAATGAGGGACAATAAAACAAATTAAGTAGGAATGCAAATGGTGGTATGCTTACAAGTTATTAAATTAATCCCTCCATTATTGGCCACAGTTCTCCCTCAGCCAAATCTTTCATTTTCTGACTGACCGAGTTTTTTTTTTTAATTTTTTTTATTATTATTTTTTTTTATGTCTCATCCATCGAAATCCATTTGCAAATAAGGTTATTATTAGCTATTAAAATGACTATAAGTTATGGTTTAATTAAAGCTTGGGTAGTGTACTTTCTTCAAGTTGCGTGAGTGATGAGGGGTCCGTTTGGTAATGTTGTTCTAAAAATATTATTTAAGTATTGTAAAAATACGTGTAGGTGAAAAAATGTTATAAAAATACATGTTATGTTGTTTAAACAACGAAAACTGTCGTTTAAACAACACAACCAAACAAATCCGAAGTATAATGCAAGTGGCTTTTTTTTGTCACTGTCAATGAGGCCCCATTAGAAACTCGTAGGGAAGAAATACTATAGAGAATTGGAATATATTACTGTGTTACCATATAACTTCAATAAATGTTATTTGTTACTCTTATTTTTGGTCAATTATGTGATTTGTTAATATATCATGACTAATGCTATCTCTTGATTTTGTAAACTTCTCTCTTATTCTTTCTTTTTTCGTTAATTGGATTTTGTGATTATATATACTAGAATTTAAGAGGTGATGAGATGAGAATCCAAAAGTGTTGTTTAGAAATACTTCCGTGCCATGTTTGAAGGATTTAAATCTGGTTCAATTTTATTGTTTTATTTTTTAGAAAAAATCTTTGATTATGATGATACTTTTTTCCTTTGGGTAGAAAGGAAAAATATTAAAACTTAATTAGAAACTGAAACTAGAAGTGAAAAGCACACGTGTTTTCTAAGCATGTGTCTATAAATATATATATATATATATATATATATATATATATATATATATCAAGTTACACCTGGTCAATTACACCGCCCAATAACTTGCTATTAAATTAATATTTTAAAAATTCAACTGTTAAATTACATGTTCTACATATTCTTAACATGCATGCCAATTTTCATATCAATCGGATGTTATTTACCATTTGATTCACCAGTTCATCTTTTATGTATTCTTTTAAACTACAAAAACTTGAATTTTAACAATTAATTGATGATATGGTTATTAATCTTTGATCACCTTGAAATTTTGTAAGTATGAAAAATATACGAAAATAATGTAATCTAATGGTGAATTTGTCAATATTCACATCCAATTAAAAAATATTTAGTAGTGTAACATTACTTAAAGTTACACTAGATATAACTCTAAGTAATTACACCACCCAATAACTTGTTATAGAATTCATATTTTGAAAATCCTACTGTTGAATTACATGTTCTATATATTCTTAACATTCATGCCTGTAATCCAATGGTAGATTTGTCAATATTCACATCCAATTAAAAAATATTTGATAGTGTAACATTACTTAAAGTTACACTAGATATAACTCTAAGTAATTACACCACCCAATAACTTGTTATAAAATTCATATTTTGAAAATCCTACTGTTGAATTACATGTTCTATATATTCTTAACATTCATGCCAATTTTCATGTTAAATGGATGTTATAGGATAATATAATCTAACGGTTTTTTTTTTTTTTTTTTTGAGAGAGAGTTTCAACTTATGGTGTCCACTCCTGATAATAGTTTTTTTATCATCAGACCAAGACACCAATCAGTTTTTGGTGTAGGTAGGGATTGAACCCTAGGTCTCTTATACAACCATCAAAAACTTTACCAGTTGAGCTGACTGAAACCCACATAATATAATCTAACGATTGATTTGTTAAAATTCGAATCCAATTAAAAAATATTAAGAAGTGTAAAATTATTTAGAATTATACTAGATGTAATTTGAACCTAACTATATATATATCTCAAAGAAAATAATCTACTAATTAATATCACGAGGAATCAATTACAACATCAAAGATAAATGTTGAGAGGAACTGCACGCATGCTTTTAGTCAGTGCATATTTATCCCCAAAAAAATAGTCAGTGCATTTGGCACACTTGTTGAGTTTTCTACTGGGAGTAAGTGGCGTACGATTCAGAGTGTCTCAAATTCTCAATGCAAACCAATTCCAACCCCTTACTTCGCTTACAAGTCACATACACTTCATAATAAGGGGATCTGACTTGTAACATGACATCGATAAAGATATATAATAAATACATTCTAGGCAATTAGGATTTTATATATATAGTTTGCCAAAAAAAAAGATATAATAAATACATTAATTATGCTCCCCTGCCTCTTGTTTTTCAATAAAATTTATCCTTATTTATCCCAAAAAAAAAAAATTATTGTTTGCAATTAAATATAATAATAAAAAAAAAGAGATATTATGGGGTTGGTATTTTGATTTTTTTTTTTTTTTTTGATGAATGGTTGGTATTTTGATTTGTGGGATCATCAATGGTGTCTTAATGGGAACAGTACTGCGACAGATCAGACATTATACTCCCAAACCTAAAATTTTAAAGGACATCATATGCATGAAAAATATATAACTGCAGGGCAAATATATGATAATTTGCCTTACACTTTATAACTTTATATTATTTTTTCGTTTGAAAACGGTTCTTTTGAATCTTGAATAATCGCTTACCCAAAAAAAAGAGGGTTGTTTGTATTGGCTACAAGAAAATGGGCAATAAAGTAAATTTATTTTTTTATAATCATAAGTAATAAGTAATTAACTTTAAAAAGCAATGTCCTTTGTATCTTAATTTCTTGGTGGGAAAATGTTTCGCATGATTTTAGAATCAAATTCATCATGATTCCAAAATTTTCAAAGCATGGATTGGATCCAACCCCACATGTCAGAGTTTCAAGAATCCATCCAATTTTGATTTCACAATTTCAGTCATAAAATTAAAAATTTTAAAAATTAAAAAAAAAAAAAAAAAAAAGGTGTAAAAGGAAAAGGCTTTCTCTGACTCTCTGTCCAGTCTGCTTATAAAAGCAGTCGCTGCAGACAACTTTTCATTACTCCTCGTCCTTTTATTTATTAATTCTGAATCGAAACCCAAGGAAATGGGTTTCCTCCTATTCTTCCGAGCACTGTTTCTCTTTGTATTGCAGATTTTGTTTTCCCACCAAGCAAGAGCTGAAGATTTCATTTCCCTCAGTAATGCTACAAATTTCAGTGCCAGAAAACTTGCTGGTAAATGCAATTTGTCTCGTGGAAAATGGGTCTACGATGCTTCCTACCCTCTCTACTCTTCCTCTAGCTGCCCCTTCATAGATGCACAATTCGACTGCCAAAAGTATGGCCGCCCTGATAACTCGTACCTCAAATACAGATGGCAACCTTTCTCTTGTGCCATACCCAGGTACCCTTTTTAGCCATTTTCACATTTCACACTTCAAAAACACATTGTTATATAGTATGCATATCTATGACTATAAGTTGGGCTTAAGGTTTTGTTGCATATGGTATAAAGAAGTAACATATGCATTATGAGTTTCTATATTGGGTAATTGAGTGTTAAATTGGCACAACAGGTTTAATGGGTTAAATTTCTTGGAGAAGTGGAGAGGCAAGAAGATTATGTTTGTGGGAGACTCACTGAGTTTGAATCAGTTTCAATCTTTAACGTGCATGATTCACGCATCGGTGCCAAAGTCTAAGACCACATTCATAAGGAGAGATGGGCTGTCTTCAGTGACATTTGATGTAAGTTTTCTGGTTTTTTGCTTATGCGCGCATTTTCTTGATTTTAGTTTTTTTTTTGAATTAGCACAGCAATCATAGTTGTGACAGTGCATGCATTTCCTTTCCCTTTTCTCTCAACCTTTTGTCAAAGGTAAAGTTGTTCTTTTGACGCTAATTAAAATTTTCTTTTCCCAGTCCAATTTTGCCACTAAAAAGAAAATTTGAATTAAAACAGTTCTGCTTTATGCCAATATATATGAGTGGTTGTGCACAGTTCAGTTCATTCAGTTTTGCTTTAAATTGAAGTGTGCGTTTGGAGAAATTATTCACTCATACACAGCTACACTCACTCTGTCACTCATCACATGAAGCATGGCTCAAAATTTATTATTATTATTTTGACTATATATATAGAGGAACATCTGGCAGGCCAAGATTTTCAAATTGTTTATTTGACAATTAAGGTCCTGTTTTTCACTATACTAGGAATATATAACAGTATTGTGGGGGTGGAGAGTGAAAAAACCCATTTCATAAAACCTTACATGTTTGTCTGTGACTGTGTGTGTCTGTGAGCGAGTGTTGGAGTTTAAGCATTAAAAGAGGGAGCGTGATTGGTGGTACCCCGTTTAACTTTTGCCGGAGACATGTCAGGTCGTTATTTGCATTTCGTAATAAATGATTGAACGTTAAACCAGACAAAGTTTACTTTCACCGCTTCTACTTTTTTTTTTTTTTTTTTTTTTTTTTTTTTTTAAGGCGGCAAAATATCGTTGATTATAACTGCCAGGACAAGTTAAAAAAAAAAAATTGTGTGAACAAATTAAATGGTATTTAGATCGCAAACCATGCACATGAAATTTTTCATTAATTTTAAGATTAATGTTAGAGATACAAATTTTTTTATAAAAAAATTTACAAACTGTTGATATGTGATGAATAGTTATTAGTAAATTAATAATGTGCTCAGATGAAAACCAATAAAAAATTGATTGCATTAACAATTTGTAAAATAGTTTACAAGTGTAGCATTACTCTAATTTTAGTACGACTTCTCATTGTCCAAGTAGTTTTGGCTTAGTTTATGTTTGTACTAGTTTTTCTCAAATTGTCTTGTTAAGAGTAATTATAGAGTAAAATTATCTCTTTCTTTAAACAAAAAATTATTACTACGAGTTTTGTAATTTAACTAGTTAGTAATTTTGATTCTTTTAAAATTTAAATTTATGATTTTCACTATAATTATTGAAATTTTAAATTATATTATTATTATTATTATGAAATTTCGAAATAAGCATGCCTCTATCAACATTATCATCATTTATGTCACAATTATTGATCATCTTTGGTGATCTAGTACTTAGCCATCCAGCTATACAAGTAAAGTATCAAATATCTATCATAGGCGGGTCAAATGGTGGCTAAATTAAGTCACTGGTCTGGTCTAGACTTCTATATACGTTAGTATTATTATTAGAGAGAGACCAAAGTCTATGTCATCAACTCGTCATTGACAGCTGTTATATTGCTTTTCGCATTATAAATCTATTCGTAAATTAACAACCAAAGGAACAAAGGAGAGAAGACAGCTTTAACGACCCTACATAAACAAGCTATTATTAATTTTCCCATTATAATTGAGTAATGTTAACTTGTATTCTTAGAACAATTATTAATAAACTATATTAGAAAAATTTTGACATTATTTTTATAAAAAAATATAAAAAAGGTCTAAAAATTAATTGTTTTATTATTTTCTTATAAAATATTGTTAAAAATAGTTTATAAACATATGCTCTAAGAGCATCCGTTAACATTTTCCTACCTAATTTTATTGGTTTTTTTTCTTTATGGGTTTTGGGGGCTGAGGAAGTGTTTGTTGGTTTAGGAATATAATATTGTTCAAACTTTTTTCACCCCCCAAGAAACCTCATCCAAATCAACAAGAAAGCATTTCAACAAAACTCAACCAAATGCAAACCTTAATCGTGGTTGGTTGCTTTTTTCACAACTCACTTGTTTGTACATGCGTGACTTAATTTTAAAGGGAAAAAAAGTAGCCTCATAAAAGGAAAACATCGTGGTAAGGACCACTTGTGGGCTGTGGCACTAAATTGAGTTCTCTGCTTATACGACTTTTCTTCCAGCTGAATCTTCAACGTAGCTAATTTGGCAACTTTTCTGATAAGATCAGTTGAACTATCTAAACCTGGAACTAACTAAAGCACACGTTAAGATTTTATGGAGCTGAGAAATTCACTCTCACAGTCACAAGTAGAAAATAACTCTTCTTCGTAATGTCCCAATTTTATCGAGTATCAATCAGAATTTTAAAAGTCTTATTTCTATTTCTTTTAGAACAAACTTTTAACATTAGAAAATTGTAATTGCCTCTTTTTCACGTTACATATTACTTCTTCTTCTTTTTTTCTTTTTCTTTTTTTTTTTTTTTTTTTTTTTTTTTTTTTTTATGTTCCATTTTTTTTTCTTAGATTGGTAAATGAGATTATGGAGTTTTTTTGCTTTGTAAAAAACGTTAATCAGTTTTAATACTTTTATGTTTTGAAATAAAAATATATTGAAATTTACCAATTTATATAAATAATTTTTTTTTTAAATGTATAGAGAAATCACATGACCTTATTAAACGCTTAATGTGGTCCTATGCTTTAATATGCAAAAGTTGACATCTGATTATGTGAACTCTTGAGCTTGAAATTGTTGAGCTTTACAATTTTATTTTATTTTATTTTTTTTGGTGGGTTCATAATTTGTTGAACAACGCATTAGAAATATCATTATTTTCTCAAGAGAGATTATGCAAATTTTTTAAGTTGATGAAATGATGGAATATTTACATTTTCTGAGTACAGGATTATGGAGTTAAAATACTGCTATTTCGCACACCATACCTAGTAGATCTTGTTAATGAGAAGGCGGGACGAGTTTTGAAGCTTGATTCAATCAAGAATGGCAATGCATGGAAAGGCATGAACATGTTGATCTTTAACACATGGCATTGGTGGACCCACACAGGGAGAACCCAACCGTAAGATTAACCTCATCAATTTCTCATCAAAATTAGTTTTTGTCATATATATGGATATATATGGTTTGGAATTTTAGCTCAGAGGTTCGATGATCATTGCTAATACATGTTACTTATTATTGCAGCTGGGATTATATGCAAGAGGGAAACAAATGGTACAAAGATATGAACCGTCTGATTGCGTATTATAAAGGGCTAACCACTTGGTCTAGATGGGTCAACCTAAATGTTGATGCTTCCAAAACCAAAGTCTTCTTCCTAGGGATTTCTCCCACCCATTACGAGTATGCAAAGCCTTCCTCAAGTTCACACTTTAATTGGTTTTAGTTTAATTTGTGTTACATTCTCTAACATTATAATTATCTCATGGGTTCTAGTTAGTTCAAATAATAAAATAAATGGGTTTCAAATTTTGCTTACACCTAAAATCAACTAGTATCTTAACTTGATGATAAGAACATTATAATTACCTTTAGTGATGTCTATTATTTCGTCACACTAATTGTGACTCTTTATCATTCATTTCAGCATTGTGTAAGGCAAACTAACATCATAATGTATTAGTGCAATTAAATTTACTTGATTGATTGTTGTTGACATAATTAGGGGCAGGGATTGGAATCAACCATCAAAAACATGCTCAGGTGAGAAGCAACCATTCTTTGGTCTAAAGTACCCTGCAGGCACACCTTTAGCTTGGGCAGTTGTGAACAAAGTATTAAGCAGAACTAAGAAGCCAGTCACTTTCCTAGATGTTACAAAACTCTCACAATATCGGAAAGATGCACACCCATCTGCCTATAGTGGTGAACATAGTGGCAATGACTGTAGCCATTGGTGTCTTCCGGGGCTGCCCGATACTTGGAATGAGGTCCTATATGCAGAGCTCTTTAGTTGAAGACAAAGTGGGCAATGGACGTTTGAAATATAGAAAGAAAACCATTGTTTTCAATTCTAGGAGTTCAATTTCCATTTTTATTGTTTAAGTGAGCAATAAGAGGGCTGATGTTTCAATTAAATGTAAATGTGTAGATTTTTTGGCACAAAGTTGCGTTGAATTGTGAGCAATTTATATATGCCCTTACAAATTGAAAAGCTCATAGTTATCATTCAATACCACATGCTACTACTAATTAGCAATTAGTAATTACCATGCACTGTTATAAATTACCCACGAACTTATTACTTTCAAATCTTTCACTTAAGGGCTAAGCCAAGATCATGATCCCTTCATTTAAATTTTTTTTTTTTTTCTTTGAGAGAAGTGACATAGAGACTCACATTGCAAACTTGAGCAACACAAGGCTTGACAGATTACCTTTGCTATAATGAAGCTGAATCATCTTTAATGATTGTTTGTTGGATCTATGGGTGTTTTCCGAATTGAACAGGGAAACTTGTAGGTTTTAAGTGATTACTCCAACCAAAAGTAGTTACTCAATAAAAAGCCTTGGAAAGGCTGACATAATCATTTAAACCAGTTGGTTCAACCGAAAAAAGCACCTTGCGAGGAGGCCCTTTATGTCGATACATCACGGACTGGCCTGCACATATTTTGGGCTGCCTAAAATGTCCAAAGAGGGCACCTTAGATCGATGAGGGGAATGCTATACAATTTTGACCCAATAAATTCAATACAGCCTTGCTTTTCCTTTCCAAAAGAGAGCATCACGACTTATCCTATAAAGTTCAAATCAAATATATTTTTAAGGATAACTTGCTCTTGTAGTCTTGGGTAAGATTTTGGCATTGCTTGCTAACGTTGATGTGAATAGTGTCGACGGGAAGTTTAAGCTGAATGATGTATAAAAAGTTGAGCACTCATGTGTCCAACCAAATGGAATGACAGTTTTTTTTTTTTTTTTTTTTGGGTCAGGAAATTAATGCAAATGATCATTTGCATGAGTTCAAACAAAAAAGAAAAAAAATACTATTTCATACACACTATTATGTACATAATACATATACTAACAAAAAAAAAATTACAAGAAAAAATATGATTTGAAGTCACTTATTTGAAGTTGAAAATTGTGACTTCAAGTCATGTTTTCTCTTGTTCTATGTGAATGTGTACTATGTGCGTAATAGAATGTATAAAATAAATAGTGCTAAAACAAATGTTTGATAAGGTCACTCCTTTTGTTGCCTATATATTTTTCTTTTCTTTTCTTTAATAAATCATCTTAAATACTATTTTCCTTCGGCTATTTTTGTTTGATTATGTCTCCGAATTATTAAAATTCAAAAGAAACCAAAAACAAAACGGAAGAAAGTCCCATAACTTTCAATGGCCATTGATTATCTATGGCCCAATTAAAAGGGCTCATGCACTATGCAATCCGACAATCCCCAAACAAAGATTGGATCTATGGATTGGTTGTCTTTGTCTCCTAGCCAAGGCTTGTCATGAGTGGACCGGTTGACCCCAGCCCAATGAACTACATTTGGCACCTCTTTTGATCTCCACGTGGCATACATCTAGATAAGTCCTTCTCCTCCAATCCTAATCTGAACTCTCTACCAAGCTACACGTGTGTACTTGCCTCAATGCACACCTGCTGACTCAATTCCTCAGACTCAAACACGTTGCACCAACCCACACACCACATGTCCACTCCATGCAAACACGTCCATGCCCACCTCTTCAAAAACCGCCATAGCCTCTTGTTTTTAAAAACATTCTCCGCCTCCATCATTTCCAAACTCAAATCTACAATCAACGTAAACATCGAATATTACCTGAGAAAAAAAAAATTAGAATAGAATGGCTTCGTAGCAAACTCGCAGAGACAACACCACTAGCGACAAGATAGAAATTCACAAAAAGAAAGATACGGTGCCAACGATTACGAGCCACTTTGAGCCTTTGGCGGAGCAAGCAAAAGAATCAGACAACATAGAAACTCATGTGGAGGGTGCTAAAGATGAGAGGGGTAGTGCTGCAAAAGCTATAGGAGATGTAGTTGGAGCTACCCATGAACTGGCTTGCCAGTTTGAATCTCTTGCGGATAAAGTGAAGAATGTGAAAGAAAGTTACCAGGAGAATGAGAAAGAGAAGAATGCTGATGAAGCAAGGGGTAGGAATATGGTTGCAGTCAAAGAAGTTGAAGCTAGGGAAGGTCAAGGAGGAGGGCAAAGAGGGCTTTATACTGTGGGAAAGTTTGAAGTAATTGTCAAGGACGAGAAGGGTGCAGAGGAAGCTAAAGGCAGAGAAGGTGAAGCTGAAAAAAAAGATCGAAGCAAGGAAAAGTCCGAAGAGAAGATAGGAGTCACAGAAACGAGAAGCAAAGAAGAGTGTCATGAAGAGAGAAGAGGAGGCGCAGAGATGAGAAGCAGAGAAGAGGGATATGAGCTAGGAGGTGACACAAAGATGAGAACCAAACAAGAGTGCCGTGTGAATAGAGGTGACATAGAAGAGGGTCAAGAGCAAAAGGAACAACCTTCTCTAGAAGAGATTGCCAGGTTCAGAGCAACGGCGCAGCAAAATTCTATGGAGGCGTTAAGGGCCGCGGAGGAGAGGTATGAGAGGGCAAAAGAATCTTTAAGCCAGGGAGTGAGTGCTACATCTGAGTATGCAAAAGAGAAGGCTGCACAAGCAAAGGACACGGTCGTCAATACAGGTCTCAATGCAACTGAGTTAGCGGAAGAGAAGGCTGCACAAGAAAAGGACAAAGTCGTCAATACAGGACGCACTGCAACTGAGTTAGCGGCAGAGAAGGCTGCACAAGCAAAAGACACAGACGTCAATACAGGTCGCACTGCAACTGAGTTAGCGGCAGAGAAGGCTGCACAATCAAAGGACACCATTGTAGAGAAAGGTGCACAAACAAAGGACACCATCGTAGAGAAGGGAGCACAAGTGAAGGACACCATCCAAAATACAGCTAGAGCTGCAACCGGGTATGCCACACAGAAAGGAGCACAAGCAAAGGACACCGTGCTAAATACAAGTGTGGCTGTGAAAGACACTGCAGAAGAAAAGGGTGCACAAGCGAAAGGCACCATTGCAGAGAAGGTGCACAAGCAAAGGACACTGTCCTAAATACAGCTCGGGCTGCAACCGAGTATGCCACAGAGAAGGGAGCGCAAGCAAAGGACACCGTGCTAAATACAAGTTTGGCTGTGAAAGACACTGCAGCAGAGAAGGGTGCACAAGCTGAGGATACTATCGTAGAAAAAACTAGTGTTGTGAAAGACACTGCAATAGAAAAGGGTGCACAAGCTAAAGGATATAATCTTAGAGAAAAGTGAGGTTGTGAAAGACACTGCAGTTGAGAAAGGTGCACAAGAAAAGGACACAATCGTAAGCACTGCGAAGACAGCTGCGGATTATACAGCATTGACCACAGAAAAAGCAAAGGACTATGCGTTACATAAGGCAGCAGAAGCGAAAGACACGGTTGTGCATGCAGGGGAGACCACTGCCCATTATGTTGAAGAGAAAGCTGTTGGTGCAAAAGATGTCACTTCGGAAACTGGCAAGGTTGCAATTGATTATGCTGGGAAAACAGCTGTGGAAGCAAAGGATAGAGCAGCTGTGGCAGGGTGGACGGCCGCGCATTACACGTGTGAAAAAGCTGTGGAGGGAACCAAAATGGCAGCCAGAGCTGTTAAAGGAGCGGCAGAGTATACAGGTCATGTAGCTAACGAGCTTGCAGTCAAGCCACTGTCTGCTGCTAAGGATGTTGTTATATCAACAGGAGAGAGTGCAAAAGAGTATACAGCTCGGAAGAAAGAAGAAGCTCAGAGAGAATTGGAGGCTATAAGATCAGCCGAAAGAGAGGTTTGTGTGTACCAATATTATATCTTTACTGTTGCATAGCCCTTCAATTATGTGATTTTTTGAACATCAAATTCTACATGTTTACCTTCACAGCTTCACAACACTAAATTGATGCTATGTGCAAAACTAGATCACTAATTTAGTGTTGCTACAAGTGGGTATATATTTATTTAGAACTGCCAAAGATTTTAGTATTAATTGTATAAATGCATAAATGGATTATGAAAACATGTAGCAGGGTAAGAGGAGTCTTGGCAATAATTTAGATCGAATTTAGTAGCAGAAGACAACATTTGGCTACTGAGGAAGATTTTTGTGAATAATTACTGAAGCATTGATTGGTTTGTTGTAGTTCACCTCTCAATAGTGTACAAATAAACATTATTTTCTAGTTTTTGTGGTCCTTTCATATTTAATCAAATACTCAGCAGGCCGCACCCAGAAGTAGATTCAGAAAATGCATATTCAAGGAGGAAAAAAAAAATATACATTTCAGAGTAAATGGAAGTCGGTTTAAATTTTCATCATGTTTTCCTTCTAAGTGCCTTTGTGGTGATCTAAAAAATTCATTCAACCAATTATTTATCAGCCACCTATGGTTGATACTAACGTTGAGTTTGTTGCTTACCAGGGAGAAGATTACAAATGGGATTCGCAAATTCAAGAAACAAAAATAGAAGAGAAGGTGGAAAAAGAGACCAAACCGTCCGAGAAGGTCATCCAGGAAACCTTTCAGGGAACCCAAGAACATGGATAAGGAGGAGAGGAGGATGGAGTTCTCGGAGCCATTGGAGAAACAATAGTTGAGATTGCTCAGCAAACAAAGCAGCTTGTTATTGGGCAAGACCATGCTGGAACAGAGGATAGGGGTGCCTACAAGTCTGGCTCAACTACCTATGGCAAGAAAGAACAATAAGCATGAAGAGGGGGATGAAAGTCAAAATAAATAAATTCATGTTTTGATGTTTGAATGTTGATGTATAGAGATGGGAGGAGTATTTGGTTATATATTGTATTGTAGGTGTTTTGCGTATTTCTGTGTGTGAATAAATTTGAGTCCACACTGTGATTCAAAACCATGTTTTTGTTTTGGGTAAGTCTAGTGCCATACATTTTGGCACAACAAATGCACATGGCGAGTTTTGGCATTTGTTGTGCCAAAATATGTGACATCAGACTTATTCTTTTGTTTTTGTTAAAGTTGTCTTCTGAATTCTGTGTACCTCTTTATTTTATTTTTTGATTTTGGGTAAAAGAAGGAAATGCATTAAAAAACTGAAGCAGAATAGAAGTAACAGGACCGCCTGGTTAAGTACAAGCCATTACGATCTGAAATAAACACAAAGTCTACCTTTTGTATTAATAAATGATTGGTTATTTCTCATTTACTGAGACCCGAATTTGCAATGTTTTTGACATTCTTCAAACCATACCTCAAAAAAAAAAAGAAAAAAAAAAGTACTTATTATCAACCATAGCATCGGAATGGAATATAAAAAAAGAACACAACAAAACATAGTTCTTTACCAACTTAAATCTCCTGCTACCAGAACATAAAGAACATACCTTACTCTCTGACTTCCCCCATGTAATTTTGTATGTATCTATGGGAGGTGTCCTACTCTATCAATGCGATTTTATTAACGAACTCTTATACAAACTGACCACTTTTATAATTTTTAAGTAATCAACTCACTTTGTTAGATCTTAGAAATAAATCAGCCGCTCTGTTAATTTCTCTAATAAAATAAACAAAGGAAAGATTAAATCAAAGTCACATAGATTACTCCAAAGTATGCACTAGTACTAAACTTAACTTTCCAGGATGGCACAGGTTGAAAGTATGTTTATGACTTTATGTCATTGTTAGTACACTAGTTACTCCCATTTTGCCCAGGTTGCCTATTTTTGTTCCAGCTTATGAAAAAATATATCAGAATTGCGGCTTTTTCGTGCCCGACCTCAAAGTCCTCTGAATAGAAAGAAGACGATCATCATTACTTATACTCTATTCTAAACCTCATGTAAATCTTTTTCCACGAACATCAAATTTTGATTATACATTTTTTAAAAAGTATGTACACTCTCAATATAGGGATGACAAATTTTAACCACCCCACCTTACTCCACTTTGTCCCGCGCGAGTTTTCCTTTTCCCCCACCTTGCAAAGATGGTGGGATAGGAATGGGTCAAGATTTTTTTCCCCGGAGGAGGCAAGGATGAGTTTAGGCTTTTTTAACCCCGCTCCAATATGCTCTATTAGCATTAAAGATTTAGTTTGTATTCATAAGTATTTAAATGCATTAATATTAAGACTTTTTTGTTTTATTGTGTTTTGTCTTATTAAATACTTTAGATAATAATATTCAGTCCTTACTAAATATTAGTTTAATATGATATAATAAATTTAATTTTAATTTCAAATATATTTATATTAATGAAACAGGCTTTAGAAAAAAAATTGTAATAAGTTTGCAAGGCGAGAGATTACCAAGAAGTAAAGTTTTGCAAAGCAAACGGACCCCTATGAAGCCCCAAGGGGTGGGGATGAGGCAAAGCAATTTCCCAGCCATGCAGGGTGAGGCAGGGACAAGGTAAACAAAAAAACTATGTAGGCGGAGATGAAAATCCAATCCTTTAGTGCCATCCTCACCTAGCTTCAATGCCATCCCTACCTTGAAGGAATTGCTACAAAAAACAGGCTTTACTACGGTTGATCGAGATTGCTTTCTACTTTTCTCTAGTCTACTGTCTAGATGTTTTTTTTTTTGATAACACTACTGTCTAGATGCATAATCTATGTTAAATCAGCCTTTAAATAAAGTAAGATAAAATACAATCAGAAAAATCAATTGTGCTCGGGTGCGGTGCAAAATAAGCAAACGTAGCAATTCAAAAGGAAAAGTCACTAAAGATTCCCTTTAAACAATGATCGAACGAGCACTAAAAGTTATCGTAAACCCAGACCATCATACCAATATTGGAAAGATAATTAGGCCATCACACAAGTATTGAAAAGATAGGGAAGAAAGACAATAAAGTGTAAAATACCAATTACGGATAAGTCAACAGTCTTTTGTCCCCTACCAATCACACCACCTCACCATGTGTGTCACGTAGTAGTGGACCCACGATTTAATAAATATAATGAAGATTTAGAGATGTAAATCTATCGCACATGGTCCATGGATGTTGCCTTTGCCTTAACCTTTCTAGTTTCTAGTGGACAGAAAGGTCCAAAGGACTTCTTCTATCTTTTGCCGAGGGCCTTAAAGCTAAAAAGGCTGTTTATTGCAGTGTGTGTGCAAATACATACTGCAAAAATACACAGAAAACGTGACCTTAAAATTACTTTCAAAACACGAATTAAAAACCATGTTTACAGAGTATTTTTGCGCAAAAATACACTGAAAACTGAAAACGTAACTTTTACTTTGAAAACATGACTTAAAAACCATGTTTCCAATGTATGATTGTGTGTCCTAAAACACAGCCCTTTTTATTCAAGGACCCAAGACTTCAGAAGCCCATCTTGTAACAGAGTCTATTTCTAACCTCATACAGTTACAGTAGATCTTTGGTAAACCAGAGCATTCATTCTTTGACTCATTCAATTCACTATTCATTTTTAAAAGGATTGAAAAGCTAATTTGACTAATAAAACAATTATAAATAAATTTGTACTAAACTCTACAATAATTCATCCATTTGCATTTAATATATATCAATCAGTTTCAAGATTTTCCCAGAGAAGCCCTTCTTTCATTACTGAAAGGTTACAAATATTCGGATGAGTCATGAACATGTTAAGATTTCAAATAAAACCAGAAATCAATCAGAAGAGGATAGAGATAATCAAAAGCCATAACATCACTGATCACAATACTACCTTGCTTCCATTAGAAGGATTCGAATTCATCTCAAATCCAGTGAATTTATGCACAAGACGAGAGCTGGAAACACGTGGCACATCCATCTTGCTTCCAGCTTACAAAAAACACTAGGCCTAAACCAAACACAGCAGAGCACTAAAAAAAAAAAAATTAAAAACTAATATATTATTTTATTTCAAGAATTAAATTAACAAGGAATCTGAGAAGTAAACCACCCCATAACATGAATTGGGGCTTTGACCAACTCCAAAGCCATCTCCACTATCACAGTCACGCACAAACAGCACGGGCATATACAGCTCAGCAACAATCTGCCCAATAATTACGTCCAATTTCAGAAATTTTTTATACCCATTACACCAAATCGCATCAAAATGAAGAAACTTTAGATAACTATCACATCATCAAAAGCATCTAAGATAATCAAGAAATTTCAAATACCCAGAAGGCCAAATTGGAAGGACAAAATTTTAAATTATTATATAGCAATGATAAATTTCAGATTTTTCATTTTAAAATACTGTTATACCGAGTACCGACACATCTGGATGACCATAACTGTAACAAGTTGGACCGAAATTTAAGGTGAGGAACAGGGGATTAGTTATTCAGCATTCTGGTTTGGTTGCTACTTGGTACTACCACCAAATACGAAATCTATGATTAACAACTTTGGATCAAATTAAAATTTATAGAAAAATTAATTAAAAAAAAAAACCCAGAAGATATATATAGAATTGGAAAAGAGTGAAGTATACCCGACGATCCAGATGACGAGGCCGACGATGGAGATGATGAGGGAGAGAAACGCAAAGGGAAGGCCCAGTAGAAAGCCCAGTGGCCTGCACTCACCGTCTCCAGAGCACATTTTCTTTCGCTTTTTTTTTTTTTTTTCTTGAATTTGCTTCTCCTTCTTCTTCTTCTTCTTCTTCTTACTAGGACTTTTGTGCGCCGCCTTGGTGTT
Organism: Quercus tomentella; assembly: GCA_028535165.1. Lineage (NCBI taxonomy): Eukaryota > Viridiplantae > Streptophyta > Magnoliopsida > Fagales > Fagaceae > Quercus > Quercus tomentella. The sequence goes on along the minus strand of JAPQVY010000100.1, from coordinate 40,544,035 downwards.
TGTGAAAAATGACTCTGAGAGCGAGAGAGAGAGTTGATATTATCTGTTTCGGTGTTTCCTTTTATCTCTTTGTTCTTACTTTTGATTTTATGAGGGTATCAATGTATTAACAGGGTTAAGGGTTATTAATTATATTGAGGGCTATCGTTTTACTGTCAAAAAAAAAAAAAAATTATATTGAGGGCAGAGGGACACGTTGTTTTGTTTGGCTTTTGCTAAAAGAAATAAAGACGATGGGACAAGGAACCTTACCATACGCATTCTTAATAGATAAAAGCAAACTTTTTTTATTTATTTATTTATTTTTTTTTTTTTATTTTGAGAAGCTAAAGGCAAACATTTTAAATATATCTTCTATATATTAAAAAACTTCATAAAGTTAATTACGACTTTAAAAAAATATCAAAAATGTTCATAATTTAATTAAATAATTTTTATTCTTAAAATATAAAAAATATGGTTAAATTGTAATTTAACAAAATTTAAAAACAAAAAATTATTTGAGAAACTTTTTTCCTAATAATTAGTGCACATTTTCTATTTAAATAACATTCTCTATTTAAATAGAGAAATGATATATCCACAACATTTTCACAATAAATCCTAAGTGGTAGGTTGTTACTGGTTGTTATTATTATGGCCAAAAAGTAATATTAGTGTTAGATTCAAATTTGAACCAAGAATAACTAAACACCTATGATTTGTTGTAAAAATGTTGTAAAAATATTGTGGACGTAGCATCTCTCATTTAAATATATCACACACAACGTTTAATGCATTTTCTCCTAAAAATCAGTACACACTAAATTAGCAGTTTAATGATTTTCAAAATCTTAAATTTTAATTTCTTAAAAATCTCTTCCAGTATAACCCCATTAACAATAGAAAATTTTTTTATTTTTTTTATTTTTTTGAGAAACAACAATAGACAAATCTAAATTGAAAAATTATGACATTAAACTATTTTTTTTTTTTTTAAAAAAAAAAAACCTCATCGCACGTGTGGAGTTCATGTGATGAGGCTAGTACATTCAATAGAATTTATACTTGTTCTTAAAGCATAAACTATAATTAATAAATAAATAAAAACACAATTCTTAAAAAAAAAAAAAAAAAAGCATAAACTATAAAATTCAGCAATGAAAAAAAAAAAGGTATTTAATTTTTTATTTTTTGAGAAAAGGGATATTGCTATATTTAAGTCCAACCTAAGATAGTTTGAGGCCTAAGACGAAAATTTTAAACGGGTCTTTTTATATATAAATATCGCTTAAATGATATTTATTTTATTTCAAATCTATTATTAATTCTTACTAATTAATAAGACTAATTCATCCAAAGTGAGCTAGTGATACTTACTCTGTATGTTTTACAAACTCACGAGTCATCAATAAATAAAAGTTATTCAAAATATTCATTTATTATATTGTTTAATCAGTTTGTAAGTTTTTTGTCATAAAATTTGCATTAGTTTTAGCATTTTTCATTCACTTAATGGTGAACTAGTGATTGTGTTGTATTTATATTTGTGGGGCACAAGAATTTAAATAAGGTACCTGTGCCACGTGTCGTATCCATGGCTGAGGAGTCCATTATCGTGCTGAGGAGGCCACATGCTCAGACAGTAAGGTCACATTAATGGCACGTTACCAAAAGAGGTCATACAGTAGAGAAAGAGCTTCGAGGAAGGGGTTAGCCCTGACATAACTGAAGGGATGGTGGCCACCACCATATTTAATGCATTCCACCAAACCTCCTGGCTGCATTTATGTGGAGAAGACTCCTGAACAGTGCTGCCTTAACTGCCCAACCTCACAAGGGGCTTGGGAAGGAGTCTGACGGGACAAGCACTCAAGTAGGGGCCTAGACGATCAACAAATAGAGGGCCAAGATCATCTAAAAGGAACTATATAATGTAATGGACCCTCCAGGGAGAGGGGATGAGAAAAATCTGTAGAGAACACATTGTAGCCACAAGAGCTGAAATTGTATCCAAGTCCAAAAGAACTAAATTCAAGAATCATTCTCCTCGGACTTTGCCGAGGAAGGATTTCCTTGCTTTAAACTTGTCTTGCTTTGCTATCTTAATATCTCTGATCCATTATGCGCCTTGCCTGATTTATTGAGGCCTGACTTTTTAAGCCCACTCTCTACAACTTCATTGTGTGGGGCTCTTTGGGCCGTAACCCATTCATCATTTAGGGTTAGGAGCCAAACTCCCGCCCCTCCAATTGGTGCTGTCTGTGGGGAACAACTTAAGCTTTAGTGAGTCCAACGTTCAACCATGGTAGGATCGGGGCAAGAACGAGAGGAGTCTATTGGTTCCCAATGTCAGGATCAGTTCCTCAACCTTGAACGGAGGAGGGACTGTAAGGTTAGTGTGCACAACACGCATACTAGCAGGAGCTAATCTCGAGGCGGGAGTCACATCTCTCAAGAAGAGAATACCAGAAGCTTGCAGTTAGAGATTGACCGTCTTCGCCGAAGGCTACACCACGAGGGATGAAGAAGGATTCCCTCGAATTCTAACCCTTCTTTTCATGATGAAGGAGATGGTAGCTACAGGCTCAGGTCTAGGACTCCTCCCAGTGAGTCTTTTTCGTATGATGAAGACCGTCATTACAAACGGAGGGGTAAGAGTCCACCCCGCAAAGGTCTGGGCAACGATGCTATGAGCAGAGCTCTTAACCAGATCTCTAAATCACTGTTTACGCGTAGAATTAAAGGAGGAAAGCTTTCTCGGCATTTTACTCAACCAACATTCACCATGTGTAATGGTAGAACGAACCCTGTAAAGCACGTCAGCCATTTCAACTAGAGAATGGTAGTCCACTCTCGAAATGAAGTTTTGATGTGCAAAGTATTCCCATCCAGTTTGGGGCCCGTGGCAATGAGATGGTTCGACGATCTGAGAGAAGGTTTTATCAGCTCCTTTTAAGGAGTTCACCAGGGCCTTTGGGGCTCGTTTTGTGACTTGTAATAGGGTTCCTCGGCCCTTGGACTCTTTGCTGTCCATGGCAATGCGGGAGGGAGAAACCTTGAAAACGTACTCCAACAGGTACTGGGAGATGTTTAACAAGATAGATGGGGATTTTGATGACGTAGCTATAAGGACTTTCAAGGTCGGCTTGCCCGTCGAGCACGACCTGAGAAAATCTTTGACCAGGAAACCCGTCAGGGTGTGCGTTGGCTCATGGACCGCATTGATAAGTATAAGCAAGTCGAGGAAGACCAGCAACAGGGAAAGGGGAAAGCTAAGGTGGTCCCTCAAGATAGAAGGGATTTCAGGTCAAATAGGTACAATAACAATCTGTCTCAGAGAGATTTTGCGGGGCATTCAGTATCCACTACTACTTAGGTAGTTAGTATTGTGTTCTGAGAGCCAGTACACCAAATTCTAGAGAAAATTAAGCATGAGCCATACTTTCAATGGCTAAATAAGATGGGAGGAGACCCCACGAGGCGCAACCAAAGTCTCCATTACCAATACCACCAAGAGCGGGGGCACACTACCGAAGATTACAGGACGTTGTGGAGTCACTTGGAGCAGTTGGTCAAAATTGGAAAGTTTAAGCAATTCCTGTATCAGCCCAGCAGGCAGGGTGGCCAAGCGGGGTCGGGAGCTCAGAGGGAGGCGTCTACGAGACCGCCTTTGGGTACAATCAATGTCATTCTTGCTGCTCCAGGAAGGACTGGTTCTTGACCATCTAGGATACTGTCCATAGCTCAGCCATCTATCAAAGACTCGCCCCTTGATTCGAAGAGGAGTAAAGTGGGGGTCCAACCAGCTCTGAGCTTTTTTGATGAAGACAAAGTCAGGACCTTGTAGCCACATGATGATGCTCTGGTGGTCACCCTCAGGATAGGTGGGTACGATGTGAAGAGAGTGTTGGTGGATCAGGCAGCGACGTAGAAATCATGTACCCTGACCTGTTTAAGGGACTGAAGTTGAGATCCGAGGACCTGACCTGTTATGATTCCCCTTTAATAGGGTTTGACGGCAAGATTGTCTTTCCAAAGGGCCAAATCTGACTGCTCGTTTAAATAGGGACAGAGATCATGGAAGTGCATTTCATTGTGGTAGATGCTTATTCCCCCTACAGTGCCATTGTGGCAAGGCCTTGGCTTCACGCCATGGGGGTCGTACCTTCCACCCTGCACCTGAAGGTGAAATATCTGTCGGGGGGCCGAGTTGAAGAACTATTGGGGAGCCAGTCTATGGCTAGACAGTGCTTGGTGGCTGACATCAGGCTGGGGGTGAATCATCGGCTTCCGCCGAGCAGGATTTATAGCAATCAAAGGTGCCAGTGTTGTCTATAGGGGCAGTGGCAGAGGGGGCTAAATGCGAGCAGTCGGAAAGAATTGTCCTTGGCGATGATGAGGAGAAAATATTTCAAGTCGGGGTTCAGCTGCCTCCTCGGGAGAAGGAAGAGCTGATAGATTTCCTTAGAAAAAATATCGATGTATTTGCATGGAGCGCCTTCGAGGCCCCCGGGGTGGATTCGGACTTCATTTGTCACCATTCAAACGTCAATCCATCTGTCATCCCCAGAAGGCAACCACCTCGACACTCCTCCAAGGAACATTCTGATGCTGTCAAGGATTAAGTACTCAAACTTAAGCGGGCTAATGCCATAAAGGAAGTGTTTTACCCCGAGTGGTTGGCCAACACAGTGGTAGTGAAGAAGAAAAGTGGGAAATGGCGAATGTGTGTGAATTTCACAGATTTAAATAAGACTTGCCCAAAAGATCATTTTCCCTTGCCTCGGATAGATCAGTTGGTGGATGCAACCGCGGGCCACCTTCGGATGAGCTTCTTGGATGCTTTCTAGGGATATCACCAGATACCATTGGCACTGGGTGATCAAGAGAAGACTTCTTTTGTTACACCCACAGGGAATTATCATTACAAAGTGATGCCCTTTGGGTTGAAGAATGCGGGGTCTACTTATCAGAGAATGATGACCAGGATGTTCGAACCACAACTGGGCAAAAATATTGAGGTCTACATAGACGATATGGTGGTAAAGAGTAAGGTGGAGTCTGAGCACATAAATGATCTCGGAGACATTTTCGAGATACTGAGGAGACACAAACTATGCCTCAATGCTGCTATGTGTTCTTTTTGGGTAGGCTTTGGCAAGTTTCTAGGTTATATGGTTACCCACCGCGGAATTGAAGTCGACCCAGATCAGATTAGAGTAATCAACAACCTGCAGCCTCCTCAAAATCCTAAAGAAGTCCAGAAGTTGACTGGAATGACTACCGCTTTGAATCGATTCATTTCTCGATCAGTAGACAGGTGTAGGCCCTTCTTCCAATTGTTACATAAGTGGAAGGGATTCAAATGGACGAAGGAGTGTTCCTCGGCCTTCTAGCAACTGAAGGAATATCTTTCTCCGCCACTTATTATGTCCAAACCCGAGGAAGATGAGGTTTTGTTCACTTACATTGCTGTAGCCTCACACGCGGTGAGTCTGTTATTGGTGCGAAATGATAATGGGTTGCAGAGACCAATATACTATATGAGCAAATCATTACATAAGGCAGAGGTTTGTTACTTACCCCTAGAGAGAGCCATCTTGGCAGTAATGCATGCTACGTGAAAGCTCCTACATTACTTCTAGGCTCATACCGTTGTAGTTCTAACCCAACTCCCTCTCCGATCATTGCTTCGGAAAGTTGATTACACAGGGAGGGTGGCAAAATGGGCAGTGATCCTAGGAGCCTTTGATATTAAATACATGCCTCGCACCTCTATAAAGAGCCAGGTTCTTGCCAATTTAATGGCTGAGTTTGCTGAGCCTTTGTTTGAAGAAAATGGTGAAAGGCCGAGTATGGATGAAAAATCAATTGGGATGATCTCCTTACAGGAACCTCTACCTTGGAAGGTGTATGTTGATGGAGCGGCAAACCAGAGAGGATCAGGAGTGGGGTTAGTTGTGGTATCTCCTGAAAGGATCATTATTGAGAAATCCTTAAGACTGGACTTCTCGGCCACAAATAATGAGACTAAGTACGAGACTTTGTTGGTGGGAATGGCCATGGTTCAGAAAATGGGAGGAAGAACAGTGAATATGTTTTCAGATTCGAGATTGGTTGTAGGCCAAGTAAAGGGGGAATTGGAAGCCAGGGATGTGAGAATGCAGGAGTATCTGAACCAAGCTAGGCACTTGTAGTAAGGATTTGACTCTTTTTCCTTACACCAAATCCCTAGAAGCAGAAATACACATGCTGATTCCCTTGCCACTCTTGCGACCTCCTCGGCGCAGAGTCTACCCCTAATCATCTTGGTCGAGGATCTATGCAGCCCTGCTGAGGCGAAGAGGGAGAAGGTCCAGATTCATCAATTGAGGGTGGAACCTAGTTGGATGGATCCTATTGTCCTATTCATTAAGGATGACATCTTGCCCGAGGAGAAGGGGGAGGCTGATAAGGTGCGGAGAAAGGCCTGTCGATTTTAGCTGTCCGAGGACCAAAAGTTTTACAAACGCTCTTTTTTAGGGTCATATTTGCTATGCATCCATCTTGAAGCAGTGGAGCCACTCTTAGAAGAGTTGCACGAAGAGATTTATGGAAGCCATACAGGAGGCAGATTCTTGGCTCACCGGGCCCTTACTCAGGGATATTGGTGGCCCAATATGCAAAAGGGAGCACAGGAGTACGTGAAAAAGTGCAACCAATGTTAGAGATTTGCTCCAAATATCCATCAACCAGGGGGAGTCCTCAATCCTCCGTCTAGCCCTTGGCCTTTTGCTCAATGGAGTTTTGATATTGTAGAGCCCTTTCTTAAAGCAACAGGAAATAAGAGGTGGTTTTTGGTCGGCACTGATTACTTTACCAAGTAGGTTGAAACTAAGCCACTGGCGAACATTAAGGACGTAGATGCCAAAAGATTTGTGCAAAAGAACATTGTCACTTGGTTTGGGATCCCTTATACCTTCATCTCAGATAACGGACTTCAGTTTAATAGCAAGGCTTTCAGAAGGTACTGTCATAGTTTTAAAAACCAGACTGGACCGACCGGTCCGATCGGTTCAACCAGGAGCTAGTCCGGTCCGGTTAAAACCCCCAAAACATGTCAACAACCGGTCAAAAATCGGGCAAAAACTGGGGTTGAACCGGAAATTTTTTTAAAAACGGTTTGATGTCCGGTTCGGTTTTTAAAACCATGGGTACTGTTGTGAGTTGGGTATCACGAATAGGTATTCCACTCTAGCTTACCCCCGAGGGAATGGGCAAGTCGAGGCTGTCAATAAGGTTATAGTGAATGGACTCAAGAAGAGGTTGGATGATGCAAAGGGCAAATGGGTGGACGAGCTTCCACATGTTCTCTGGACATATCAGACTACCCCTCGTAGGTCGACGAGGGTGACACCCTTTTCAATGACTTACGGGGCCGAGGTTGTGATTCCTCTGGAGATCGAATTCCTAACACTGAGGACTAGCCTGTTCGCTCCTAACAACAACGACCACCTATTAGGAAAGAGCCTAGATCTAATTGAGGAGCAGAGAGAAAATGCCATGGTTCAGTTAGTATACTATCAGCAGAGGCTTAAACAAGGGTATGAGTCAAGTGTAAAGTTAAGACCATTGGCCCCTGGGGACGTGGTATTAAGAAAGATTATGGGTACAACAAAAAAACTCAGCATAGGGGAAGTTAGAGCCCAATTGGGAAGGGCCATACCATATCACCTCGGTAGTAGGCATATGAGCATACTTCCTAAAAGATCTAGACGAAAAAATTGTACCGTGACCTTGGAATATAAATAACCTGTGAAGGTACTATTATTAATGAATGGCAACTCTGCCATGTTTTCATTTATGACATTACGTATTGCGTTAATTACTTGTTTGAATATTAAACAGAATCTTGGTTATGCCTGGCTCTTCGAACCACATACCTTGGGTAAATTAATATTCTTAGTTATTTGCTTTAGTATTAAATAGAACTTTGGTTATGCCTGGTTCCTCGGATCACATACCTTGGGTAAATTAATATTCTTGGTTATTGGCTTAAGTGTTAAACAGAACTTTGGTTATGCCTGGCTCCTCAGACCACATGCCTTGGGTAAATTAACACTCTCTATTACTTGTTTGAATATTAAACAAAACATTAGTTCTGCCTGGCTCCTCGGACTACATACCTTGGGTAAATTAATATTCTTGGTTATTTACTTAAGTGTTAAACAGAATCTTGGTTATGCATGGTTCCTCAGACCACATGCCTTAGGTAAATTAACACTCCCCATTATTTAACTAAGCGTTAAACAGAACCTTGTTTATTTGCCTGGCTCCTCGAATCACAGGCCTTGAGGAAAATAAAAAGGGATAATTACACATAACCCACCTGTGGTTTGGGCGAAAATCACTTTGCCTACCCGTGGTTTGAAAAGTATCACTTAACCCACCTGAGGTCTGTTTCCGTCACTCTCCGTAACCCACCTCGGTCTCTGCCGTTACAAAAACACCTTTTAACCCCAAAACAGAACATAACGCGAATCAAAACCCCCAAAACTCAAACACTTTTCGAGAGAGACACCCAAGGTGCAATCAGGCTTGTTCTTCGCGGTTTGGAGCGTGTGGAGAGGGAGAAAGCACTTGTTTTGCATCATCGAACCTGGGCAAGGTATGTGTGATGTTTTTTCATCTGCATTTGGGTTCTTGATGTCATTTTTTTATGGTGACCCACCCACGTAGTTAGGTTTTGCTGTTCATCTGCACAGTAAAATTTTTTTTGTATGTTAAATTAGCATTTTGCTATTTATGTGTAGAATCGCTTAGGATATGCATTTTGTCCAACCAGATGAAAAAACATCAAGAACCCAAATGCAGATGAAAAAACATCACACATACCTTGCCCAGGTTCGATGATGCAAAACAAGTGCTTTCTCCCTCTCCACACGCTCCAAACCGCGAAGAACAAGCCTGATTGCACCTTGGGTGTCTCTCTCGAAAAGTGTTTGAGTTTTGGGGGTTTTGATTCGCGTTATGTTCTGTTTTGGGGTTAAAAGGTGTTTTTGTAACGGCAGAGACCGAGGTGGGTTACGGAGAGTGACGGAAACAGACCTCAGGTGGGTTAAGTGATACTTTTCAAACCACGGGTAGGCAAAGTGATTTTCGCCTAAACCACAGGTGGGTTATGTGTAATTATCCCAAATAAAAACTTTGTAATTTCACCAAGGATGGGACCTTGGCCTATGCACCACCAGGAGGAGACAAGGGCTCATTTGGGGCTTTGGACAGAAGGCCCTGAAGGTACACTCATAGGGAACTCCTAAAGTAAGAGACCTCAAATGTTCCCTTCTTTCTACTAAGTGTTTTGCTTATTTCTGAGGACTTAAACGTTCCTGTTAATTAGGCAGTTTTTAGTACCAGTACTTAGTTATTCTCCTCACTATTTACATGGGTTTAATTTATTTGAATTAATAGCAATGCATTACTGGTTAGTCTTTTGTTCACCCTTAGAACTCTCATTAACCTAACCCCACAGCAGAGGGCAGAACACCCATTATAGCTATAGAACAAAAATCCATATATTTTCATTAATTAAGAAGGGAGATACATCTCAAACATGGAAAACGGCCATAATCAAGAAAGATTACAAAAAAAAAGAAAAAGAAAAAGGGATCCTAAATTATGCCTTAGACTTGGGAGGAGGGTCTTCCTTACTGCCTGGTTAGGAGACAAGTATGTCAGTAGCCTTGGGATCAGCCTCCTTGGATTTGGTCTCAGCCTCCTTTGTCTTGGGAGCAGCATCTTTGGCCTTAAGAGCGACATCCTTGGGCTTGAGAGCGGCCTCTGGACCTTTGGCCTCTGACAGGGGCTTAACCTCCTTACCCTTGCCCTTATCCTTAACCATCATAGCCCCTTGGCCTTGGTCACTAGCTTGGCCAGACCCTTTAGAGACCTCGGGAGGAGGAAGAGAGTCTTGGGTGATAGGGGGCTGCTCAGAGGAGGTTGGTGCAAGGGCAGCGAGAGGTGGGAGTGCGGCTGGAACTTCATAGACGTCCGGAGGGTAGTAGACGTTCTAAGCCTTCCTCCACTCCGAGGCAACAGGGACTCCTGCTAGGTTGAGGGCCTCCATCCATACCTCCTGACAGTAGTCCTTGCAAACCTCGGCTAGCTCGTCTGCCAGACGAACCTCGGTCTCTTGCACCCCAAGGTTGTAGGACGCTTGCTTCGAAGCCTCCATCGCTTCCTTGGCCATCTAAGCAGCTACCTTGGCTTTCTCCAGCTCTGCCTTCAATTCCAGGACCTGTTGTTTCATTGTGGCTAGCTTTATCTCAGTATGATAGAGCTTTTTGCATTGATCCTCAGCCTGGTCCTGTTCATTCTTTAAACCGGCCTCAGCACTCTTCCACGCCCTCTCCTCCATGGTCAGCTTTGTGGTAAGCTCTTAGTTCTTCTACTCAGCGGCTCCCAAGGCCTTGCTGGTCTCGGCGTGGAGATTGGCCTTAACCCTAGCCTTATTCTTGGCATCCTTGACCCACTCCTCGGCCACAAAAACTTCCTGGATAGCCTGCACAAAAACAACAGAGGAGTACGTTATATAAAAAAAAAAAAAAAAAAAAAAAAAAAAAAAAAAAAAAAAGGCCCTTAGTGAGGCATGCCAAGGAACTTACCAGGGCTAGATCCCTCTTCAAAGATAGAAAGAGGTCTGGCTGCCTTATATTCTTCAAGGCAACCATATCCTTCGGTAAGAGGAGGGGCTGCTCCAAGGCTTTGGTCAAATAGTGGGCATGCCCTTTTTGAAACTCCCTGATGGTGGAGTTCCATGGAATGCCCGCCTCATCCATCTCCAGCTGAGGGTCCCATACGGGGTTTTGGTGGCGCACCTCGGCCGTGTTCTAGTCCTCCTTGCTCTTTATCGAGGAGGCCCGCCCTTGGCCCTTCGCCGTTTTTTGCTGCTTCGGCTCCTTTTGGCGGACCACCTCCCCCTCTTCAACTACCTCCTTCTCCTTCCTTTTCTTCTTCAGGTTGGGCATGGGGAGCAAGTTAACTGCAAGAGGAGGAAGGGGGAGAGCAGGAAGAGGTTGGGACCCTGAGGTATCCTTCTACGCCGACCCCTTAGCCCTATCCGCAAGAAACTCCTTCAGGCCTTTCTTCTTTTTCAGGGCCATTTCTTCTTCCTCCTCTGAGCTGTCGTCCACCCGAGTAACTACGAACTTAGGGGAATGAATGACGGAGGACCTATCAAGCTCGCCCTTTGAGTCTGAGACCTGGATCACAGGCTCTTCTTACTCCTCTCCTTCTTCCTCGAGACGAAATTGGTCTATCTCCGCCTCGAGTGACAGCCGCGATTAAGCTGTCTCTTCTCTTAAGACTGCAGCTTCGCGGGGAGAGCGATGGCGGGGCAACTCAACTAGCATGATATCTTCTTGAGCAAGAAAATCGGGCACTGAGACGTCTATCCGGGCTAGCCGAGGATCGCCTACTCTTATCGCGTGGCCCACGTCTTGAAACTTGTCTGACAAGGGCTCGAAGTCGAGGATGAGGTGGACGGCTCTTAACTGTCTGTCCTCACTCACGAACACCTCGAACCTTAGTACTTTGTTGAGGTCCACGACGTTGTCGAAGTTGATGCTGGGGGCCACGTGCCTTTTATCTGCGAAAATAGCTGAAAAGCAAACCAGGGTCAGAACGATGAAGCCCTCCATTAAAAATGAATCCCACCAAACCTCCTGGCTGCATTTATGTGGAGAAGACCCCTGAACAGTGCTGCCTTGGCTACCTCAACTCACAAGGGGCTTGGGAAAGAAACTAATGGGACAAGCACTCAAGTAGGGACCTGGATGATCAACAAATAGAGGGCCAAGATCATCTAAAAGGAGCTATATAATGTAAGAGACCCTTTTGGGAGAGGTGATGAGAAAAATCTTTAGAGAACACATTGTAGTCACAAGAGCTAAAATTATATCCAAGTCCAAAAGAACTAAATTTAAGAATCATTCTCCTCGGACTTTGCCGAGGAATGATTTCCTTGCTTTAAACTTGTCTTGCTTTGCTGTCTTAATATCTTTGATCCATTGTGTGCATTGCCTGATTCATTGAGGCCTAGCTTTTTAGGCCCATTCTCGACAAATTCATTGTGTGAGGCTCTTTAGGCCTTAACCCATTCATCATTTGGGTTTAGGAGCCAAACTCCCACCCCTACACTATTAATTCTTTTTTTTTTTTTTTTTGGTGAAGAAGATGCTAAAGTGTTACAAATTTTACTATAAAAAACTTTCAAACTAATGTGACATTTCAAGAAAAGAATAAATGAATATTGAATTACTGATTGTGATCGGACATATCAATTTATAAGACTTATGTGATAAAAAAAAAAATGTGCAAGTTACACACTCTTTTTTTAATTAGAAGAAGAAAAAAAAACTTACCGGCCCCATTTTAATTTGGGGGTCTTTCTATGTTAGGGCCGGCCCTGCTATATTATGAGGCATAAACTCAAAATACTTTTAAAATATACATTTATTTGAAATATTTTTCTTCATAATAATACTTTTTTCAGGGAAGGAAAATTATCGAAAACACTCAAATACATGATGTATACATAAAAGCTCTCCAAAGGAATTAAAAGAAGAATTTGCATTCTAATTTAAAGGTACAATCAATAAAATTTACAATTTTTTTGTATGTTACTACGTCTAAGAGTGGGAAACAACTCGTGCAAAGATCTAAAGAGATGAAGAATTAAGAGGTGTTTGGCAAACTATGAAACTAGTTCAATTTTAATATAAGCTAAACCAAGCCACTTGAAAGAATCAGAATTCTAACATTGTATTATAACTAGGGTCGGTCAATATAGTTTGAGATCCAAGGCAATAAATTTACAATGAATCTTTTATATTTAAATACTAATTAAATAAATTTATTTGATATTAACTCTACATTACCCATATTGCCAAACACCCTCTTAATGGAACCATATTCCAAGCAAAAGGACTTACGACTTGGAGTACATCCACAACTCTCCTAGGCATCACTTATTGACCCCCACAAAATTGAGACCAGGAAAGACCACAATTATTGGGGCAAAACACAATTTAATAATAAATTATCCACATTCTCACCATTACATTTGCAAATCTAACATCAAATTACCAAAATCTATTTTCATGATTAGGTTATCACCAATTAAAAACTTCCCCCTGTTTTACTCGACACAAGATATATATGCCACATTTTTTAAAACCTTACTAAACTGAATGCTATTCTAAAGGTAAAAAAAAAAAAAAATCAAAACAAAACACGCTCACCATTAAAACCTCGTTAAGAATAGGAGCTCACATCAAATTTATCAGTATCATTCAGCCTCCATCCCAATTATTGAAGTGTCGTACAAATCTAATCCTCCAATAACATATCCACTACAATGGTTTGGAAACAGTTCTTTCGAAGTATGATTTGTACACCATATATAATATCAAAGCCTCTTCACTCATCATTTATCTTTGATTACATAATAAATGTAACGTGCAAATCACTCCGAGCCTACCCTAGTACTCTTCCATAAACTATAACCATTGGGTACTCTTCCATAAACTATAACCATTGGCTTTTTCTAACAATCCTTGTAGTCCATTGACCCTAAGTTTCCCCATATTTTACATCGACTTGTCCCCAAAGGTGGGTTTAATTCTTTCTTCCCAAAGTGATTATCAAAAAAAAAAAAAAAAAATCTTTCTTCCCAAAGTGTCTAACACATTTTCCCAACAAAAGCTTGATTGGAAACTAAACTCATCATTCAGGCACTCCTCGCTAGAAATTTCGTTGCTACCTTTCCGACTTCTTCTTCGTCTTCTTCTTCTTCCATCCACCCATATAAAGTATTGACTTTTTCTTTCCTTTTTCTCTTATTAATTGTTAGGTGGAGGACTTACTTCACGTGGAAATGTAGTACACTTTTTTCTTTCTTTATACAGTATATTACATACTTTAGTCTTATATTAGTTAGGCCATGTTAGTTGATAGTAAGGTCTTTTTGATAATTTGCGCTCGAAACAACAATTTTAGATGAAGATTATCCAAATGCTCAATTGAAATAAATTTTCTAAATTTTTTAATAAAAAGCATCTTTTGGGCCCTATATGCTCTTTACTTGACCAATTGGAATGATTCCACTCTTTCCTAAGTACAATTCAAGCCTAACACTCAAAATTGTTAACAAAATAATTTTGATACAGAGGAGATGTTTCAAATTCGTGTCACAACTCACAACCTTCTAAACTTTCGCGTCACAAAAAAGAAAAGTATCACACGAATAGGTGAGAAATCATTTAATTGTTATTAGGATCCTGGAAACCTGATATAAAAATATCCTTCCATAAAATTCATTAACATTTCACTTGGAATATCCATAATCCATCACAATTATGAATACAAAGGTGATAGAGGACATGACCCTTGTCCCATATTCAAAGAGTTCAACAACAAAAAAAAAGGCAATACTTAAATTATATTAATCAATATGCTAAATTAGTTTTTTTCTTTAAATATCTTATGAAATTATATTATGATAACACAACCATATTAGAATATATTTTCCAATTTTTCAGTTAAATTCATAATATACTAATATGTACTTTAATTTTTTTTTTTTTTTTAAATTTAAAGTCTCTACTATGTATCCAGGAGTTAAGCCCTTTTGGATATACACCACTGTAAGTTTCTTTAAAAAATCTTCTCCCCTCTCCCCGTGTACGTATTAAAAATACTTAGTATTATTAAAAAAAAAAGTTTTTTTTTTATTAAAGTGTTCAAATTTTGTTATAAAAAAAATTTAAGACAATTTTTTAATCTTAAACTAAATAAAATACACGAAATTTATATACCATATATTACTTCGCTATTAGATTAATGTCAAAAGCACATATTATGAATGCTGAAAAAATAAAAATAAAAGGCTCATGCAAATACTTTTATACCAAAATATCACTAAAAAGCTCTACTTTCCATATGAAAACAACTTAGCAATCAAAAGTCATACATATCACAATACGTGAGTAGTGAGTGCCATTATCAATGAAGTAAGCATCCTTTGTCTTTATAGGTAGATAATTCTTGAAGACTCTTAAGTCTTTTTTTTTTGGTTGATGAAGACTCTTTAAGTCTTAACTTGTGGTCATCGCCATAGTAAACTTTTTTTAACAATATATATTTTAATCACGTCAAGTAATTTACCACAAATATCTATCATATGACATGTATAATAAAAATGGAAATTTTTAACTTTTAGTTTACGTCTTCTTTTAAGATAAAACAACACAAGTTACACAACACAGCACTAAACAAATTCTAATTAAATTAGATTTCATATTCTCTAAACAAATTAATCAATCAAATTCTTTCTTACAAAATCTTTAATTTGATTTGTTTATCAATACTTATAAATTAAAGTCTCAAATTTGGTGGTTGTTGTTATAGTACCTATTAATTAAGCATATATCATACACAAATAGCTTTTATCACATATATATATATATATATATATATATATATACATATGTAGCTTTTGTCACAAATTTTTATTTGTTGGACGAGTAAACGACTAGTTTGATATACTTTGAACAGCATGTCAAATTCCTAAATGCGAAGTTTGTGTAAGCCTTAGACCATCCATTAGAGTTAATGAAACCGTTGTACATTTCTAATTTGGTATGACCTAAATGATGAAACTAAGGCTCAAATGGGTATAGTAGCATCTTGCAAATTTCATGATTTTGAGAAATTTTCAAAGTGGATATTAGAAAATTTGAGAAACCAAATATGCTTAACGTCCACATGGAGATTTAAGAAGTGGACATTGTTTGCATCATTTTGTCAAAGTCGAAAAGATATGTTGCACTGAGGATGGTCCTGTATTATTTGCACTATAGAAAGGTACGTAGCACATGATACTATATGCCAATTTTAAAGTAATGGCTCTCAATTCTCTTCAGATTCCACTACCCCAAAAGACCTCTCCATCTTGTTTATCAAATGGTTCCAATACTCCTGGGTATATACGTATTTGGAGTACTTACATTTATATACATTATAATTGCAAGAACATAATTTACAGTAATATAATGATGAAGCAAAAGTAACCAAAGCCACCAACGAGTCACCTCTTGCAGTAATACTATGATGAAGCAAAGTAAGGAAAGCCACCAAGTCACCTCTTGCAATATATAGCCTTCAAAAATGCCATAACCAAGAGATGCCCAAAGAACCAGTGCAGCATGACAAAGACCGAGTTGTTAACAGTGTGGCTGCTAGAGTCATAAGGAGAAACCTAGTATGAACTTCCCAGCATCACCAATATTTGTGTTGGAGCTCAATATGTTAAACAACAATCATCTAGGAGGCCTATTCAAACTTGAGTTCTCACTCTCCATAGAAATGATGGAAGCAAGCCTATCATGAACCTGTACCAATTGTTTGATATGTTACATTTCCTTTTGCCAAAAATAAGGAGTAAAAAAAGTTTCTAAAATTAGTTTTACATGAGGTTTGAAGGCCAAGATCACATACCAAAGAAAGCTTCTCATTTTTGTCCTGTTTATCGCTCTTATCCTGCATTTTTGAAGATGATGTATCATACCTAGACAACAGATGAAGCGAACAGCTAGTAAAAAAGATAGAACATATTTACATAAAATAAGATTTAATATCCCTCTTTTGGTTTCCAAGAAAATAAGTAACAAAATTTGGTATCAAATAATCAAAACCCCAAATCCATCAGGGTTCTTGTGAACCAACCAAACCACCAAAATTATACAATTTTCTCACCAGTCACGAGGAAGGCCAGCTTTGTCCCGAGCTGAATAATTGAAGGGCCCTTTCAACTCCACATTGTACTCATTTAATAAATCTGCATGGTCCGAAAAGGTCCACATGAAACTTTCACATGTCTTTTCATTATGTGGGATTTAGTTATTGCAGTTATATGCACAAGTGAGAAACACCAGATTAGCTGCCTAAACCTTTAAAAGTGGAACAAGGGGCACGACCCATTTTTTGGCAGACTGAAACAAACCAGAATAAACCAACAGCTACATGGGCAACTTCTTCATCAGCAATTCTAGCCACAATGTTAGATGTCCTGAGATCTCCAAAGCCAACCAATTTTTGCACCAGTCGTGGTCCAGCATCAAGTCCTCTAGCCTCCTACAACATTAGAAAGAAACTTACCTCATCAAGTGTGCAAATCAAAATATAAAATATATATATATATATATATATATATATATGTATGTATGTATATGTTGAGGACTAAATTACAAACAACTGGATCCCTCAAGTACTACAGCAAATAATACAAAAATATCTTAGGGCTGCAAGAATCGAAAGGATGAAGTGCTGATGAACTGTTGTTTCTTTGCCACTTCCATATGTGACCTTATTTCAAGGTACCTAAGTTCTATCAATTTATAAATGGAACAGGTAACAGTGAAAGGAATCTCCCTATTGGGATACAATAATATGGACAAATCCTAGTCCTAATCCCAACAGATGTGCAGTGCATTAGACCTCATGTTCTTGCTTAGATGGAAGATTTCTCAGAAATGGCTTTTCCTACAAGCTCACCATAAGGGGTCAACTACCTCATTAAAACTCCCCAAACAGGTGTCTGCATGCATCATCTTTTTCTTATTGGTAAAGCTTTTGCTTCCAAAAAGTGGAGGAGAGGGGATTTGAGCCCAGGTTCTCTTCCTTGGGAGAACTGGGCAATACCACTGAACCTAGGTTCTCATGCATCATCTTAAGCATTTTCCGACCAAGTCATGGTCTGAACTCTGAAGCTCAAAAAATTTTCAGAAGCAACCTTGCCAAGCAGGATCACTTTTCCCTACTGTCTATCCCAATGAACTACAGGTAAGACCTTCAGAGACCAGAGGTTTGGGGTGTTTTAGGTCCCAATGAAGAAGAAATTCAACAATAGAAAATAATAAAGAGATGAACATCTAGCTATCTCTTTCATAGACACTGTTAGAGACCATGTAATAAGCTGGCATGGTGGACTTTCAGCAATGGAGTTACTAGTCTACCAAATGTCATTCTCCAGTCAAAGTTCACAACGATTATTTGAAAAGAAAATTTCCTGATTACATGTAATGTTCCACACACCCATCTTACAGTTGCCTATCGGAATAAACAGGGTGAGAATATGGAACTACCACCATTACCAAAACTATCATGATTCACAAATTATGATTAAAGAGAATAGCACCTCCTTGGTACCTATTGGTTAGATGTAAACAGTACCTCAATCATCATGAAGATAGATCCTTGGTTTTCAGACCTGGACCGTTCATTGAACCGTTCAAGAAGAGGTTCAAGGTTTTTGAGGTCGAATCGAGGTCGAACCGGGGTCAAACCATGATAACGTCATAATTAATTTAATAATTAATTAAAGCCTAAATATAGATATTAAATTTATAAAACTAGCAAAATTGACAATATATCTATATATGTGAGGAAAATTTAATGATTTTCAAGCATATATTTAATAATTAAATAAGAAAGTTAATAAAATAAAATAATAACTATGAAAACATTAAAATTTATGATTAATTTTTGAAGTAAAGTTGAATATCTTTGAAGGATTTTAATTATAATTTTTTTTATTCCTTGTAAGAGATGGATAATTTAATTAAGTAGAATAAAATTGTGCTAAGTTTTTTTTTTTTTTTTTTTTTTTTTTTTTTTTTTTTTTTTTTAAATTGCTAAGGGGTTGGACCGCACGGTTCTCACCGGTTCATGCGGTCCAACCCCGGTTTTAGGGGTTCACGAAATTAACAAAAAATCCGATTCTTTAGGCTTAAAAAAACCGGTTTTCATCCCGGTTCCTGGTTTTCACGGTCAGACCTCCCGGTCCGGTCCGGTTCTAAAAACCTTGATCCTTGGAAGAGAGTTCTCATTGGGAAATCTACTTTCAATGAAGTTCAGCAGATATGACCAAAAGAACAAAGAAAAAGGGGTGGAAATTTGGGTAAAGCCAGTAAGAAGAGGACTGCAATAGGATCGCCAGCAATCTTAACAATGGTGATCAAAGCCGAAAGTATAGCTTCAACCAAGAATTAATATGAGTCAACATAGAGATGCAGTATAAACTCATATGAATCTAATGTATGGGAACACAAATTAAATGCAATACAAATAGATCATGGTGAGAACTAGGAAAATAAAACAATGATACTACCATGAAAGCATGATTCCAAATGTTTAACTTCCTTTTACATAAACAATATTTACAACCTTGAGTTTTTATTTAGGACTTGATCTGCAAATATGGAGAAGAGGATGGTAGGAGAAAGGCATTACAGCTTCAAAATAAAATAGCTGTAAAAGCATATTTTAATCCAGTCTGACATCACCGGCAGTAGAGAATATATAGTATAGACACCCAAGAGCTAAAGATCACCTGGACAAGTGGGATCACTGCTAAACGCGCAGCAACATTGTCAGATGATTTCTCACACTCCCTCCAGAGCAGATTATGAGCAGGCATATCTCCATATCTTGTCAGAAGGGGGAAAAAAAGGATGTCAGTCTAATGAAAAGAATATATTACAACCCAAAGAAACAGTTATGCTCACTTGAAACCAAGCTCAGAGAGTCTTTGCAAACACCAACCAAAATGGCGACTCTCATCATCAGCAACATGTGCAAAGTCAGCAAAGAATCCCTCCCCAAGAATCTCACTAAAGGGTGAAAACCGAACAACAGTATCCCATGCCAAATCAATTGCATTCAGCTCCACATGAGCAAGATTATGGAGCATATAAGCATTAAGAGGCAAACCTGAATTTTTTGGGGCCGGAATTTCCTTCGGGGAAACCTGAGTTCCACATAAAACAAACCAGACATGAATATACTCAAGCACTTAAGTTGCTAACTGCTCGACTATAATGTAAAAAGGAAAACCCCACATCTTAGAAAGATTGGGGAAAAAGAGATGCTCAAAACTTTAAATAAGACAAATCCCATCAAGTATAACGGAACCAACAATGATAATCATAAACGAGAGTAACAGTCACTTTGCAAAATCATAGGAAACTTCAACTGCAAGGGAATGAAGGCCATCAAAGCTAATTAACAAGCAAACGATAAGTACAACGCAAATCCCACCAAAATAAGCAGTACCCATATCGCAAAATCATTAAAAAGAAAATATTTAATTCAAAATACGATAGTCCAAAAAAGATTTCCAAAAAAATTGAAGAAACAAAGGATGACAAAACGTAAACACCCTGAAACAGTTCAAATATGTCTGCATCAACAATTCACCAAGCAAATTCAATCAAACATACATATAAACATCGGCTTTAGCACAACAACAAACTAAAATTGCATAATGTACTAATGTTCTGAGTTGACCCCTTGAGGTACAAAGCCCAAAAAGCTAAAAGCTTTGAAGAAAAAAATGAATCTTTATGAGCCAGAAAAACGAACCAATTCGGGTTTGAGAGGCCGAGCAGGTCGAGAAGGCGGGTCAGACACCAACCCAAGCGGGAGATTCTCGCGGCGCCACCTTGAGTATGCCAAATGGGAAAGCTTGGACTTGGTGAGAGGGTCACTGGTGGAGAGGACTAGAGCACCAAGCTCCGCTAGTGAAGAAGCAGAGCCTATGGAACTGTCACAGTTGTCGACCGCTGAAGATGGTGACTGTAGTACAAGAGATTGTGGGCCATTGGGTCCCCAAATACGGTTCTCGTTGACAGGGCTCTCTCTCCAGGCTTGAAGACCTGACCATGGTGAGTATTGCAAAGAGGAACAGGGCTTGAAGTTAAGGGAAGGGAGAGGGGAGCTGAAGGACCATTGTAGTGTTGGGGAGAGCATGGATTTGAATTTGAGACGCTGCATTTCATGTGGCTGTTAAATGCCGTGTAATGTGAGGTGTGACTTTGAGCGAGTCACTTCTTTATTCTCGTTAAACTCCCAAGTTTTTTTTCTTTAAAAAAAATTATAAAAAAAACCCTAAAATTTTTTACTATACATATTTTTTTTCCACTACGTCTCGTTTGTTATTTGAGTTCAAACACATATTTTCAGTTTTTAAATAATATTATACGTATTTTCACACACTTTTTCGTCCACACATATTTTCGAAAAAACTGAAAACTGTTGTTTAAATACACGTACCAAATAGGCTCTTAATTTTTATCCCTCGATAGTTGTAACACACTCAACAAGAATGATGTAAAAGGTCTTATTTAGGGGGTGTTCACCGATTAGGTCAAGTTAGGTTTGGACTCAACCCAATCAAGTCAAGTGAGGGAGGATGAAACTCGTCATCAACTGAGCAAAAATGGCAACTTAACCTAGTAGGTGTGCACAAGTGGCAATTGGATTCGATTGAAACCGATTAAAGATGATGACAATGAGCATTAACAACGGGGAGAGGAAGATATCTCAAGATCTCCAACAGATCTTATTTGAGATCTCAAGATTCTGACCAAGTTTAGGTGAAACTCTAGTTGGCAATACATTTGTCATTGAATTGGTCTGTTTGGTCGAATTCCCAAGTGGTAAAACCAATACTCAACCTATTTGAAGTTGGTTTTGAACTGTTGGACCTGTCTTCAACCATCACCACTGTCGAAACTGGCCAAAATGGGAAATTAACCTTAAATTTCAAACATTATAATTAGTAGGCTAAGTTTTCAAACTATATTTTTTACTAGCATCTCGAGTCTAAGAGACTCGATTTAGGATTTATAAATCGAGTTTTTGGGACTCGATTTTCATGAGTTGTTCACGTCTGATGTGGCACTTTTTCCACGTGGCATCTACTTGGAAATCGAGTCTCTAAGACTTGATTTACATCTATTTTACATTTCAAAGAAAACCACAACGACAACAGCAACTCACCTTAACAACAAAGAAAACCACAACGACAACAGCAATTCTGAAAATATGTGTTCATCAGAGAAGAATATGTGTTCATCAGAGGAAAAAAAAAAAAAAAAAAAAAAAACCCAGAAACAGAAACAGGGGTTGTAGTGAAAGAGGCCTGGGTCTGGCGCGGCCTAGTCTTGCGCGGCCTGGGTCGGCTTGAGCTTGCATCTCCATTTCTTCTTCTTCTCTCTCTCTTTCTTTCTTATTTTCTTTCTTTCCGCGTTTTTGCTGTTGATTTTGGGTCATTCATAAATATTATTTTTGGGTTAGAAATTGAGTCTTAGAGACTCAATTTCCAAGTAGATGCCACATGGAAAAAGTGCCACATCAAATGTGAACAACTCATGAAAATTGAGTCCCAAAAACTCGATTTATAGACCCTAAATCGAGTCTCTTAAACTCTTGATGCTAGTAAAAAATATAGTTTGAAAACTTAGCCTACTAATTATAATGTTTGAAATTTAAGGTTAATTTCCATTTTTCTCCCAAGTCCAAGTCAATTGGGTGGGGTCGGTTTGGATGGGTATTTGGCATTGATTGCTCTAGAAATTTTTTCTAGGATAATGAGTAAAAAACTTAAATTATACAAAATTTAATAAAAAAAGAATTTAAATATATTGGCATCACATAAAAAAAATGTAAATATATAAAATTTTACAATTTTCTTCTATTAACAAATTTGAAAAAAAGTAATAAATGACTAATGAGAGATAAATAAAGAAATGAGAATGTTGAGATAAGAGTAATAAAATGAGAAAGAATTTGAAATAATGATAGAGAAGATAAAAAAGAGAGAGACAAAGAGAAAGCAATGAATGATACATGTTGCAACTTCGAGTCGAGCCGCTGAAGAGAGCAGAACTGCTACTACTGCAAAGTTGTGGAGAGTTGGCACCCCTAAAGAGAACCCATGACTACAGTATGTCTTTTATTATCTCTTTTTAGGAAAAATGGAATTATGGGTTCTTTAAAAAAAGATTTATAAAATGAGTTGAATGAGTTACGAATCTAAATAATTTGGGGTTTTTATTTTTTGTTTTAATGAGTTTTTTGTTGAAAATTTTGTTCATTTGTTGTTATTTTGGCTAATTTTATTGTTTTTATTTTATTTTTTGTGTAAGAGGTTAAAGATTATGTTTGGGAGGCGAAGATTATTTTTGTTGAACCCAAATTCTTGGGATTATCAAGTCAAGGTGTTCAATATTTTTTTTAGGGTAGACAATACAAATTAGTTTTAAAATAATTATGTATATATTTTTTTTAAGTATATTTTTTTTTCAACACCTTGACTTGCATTTAAAGCCACATTTAGCGGGTTCCAGTTAGCTCAACTAATAAAGTCTCTGATGGTTAAATAAAATATCTGAGATCCCCACCTACACCAAAAACCGACTAGTGTTTTGGTCTGATGATAAAGAGTACAATCATTAGAAGCGGACATCATAGTTTAAAACTCTCAAAAAAAAAACTACATCTAATATTTGGATAACCCTAGTCTTATTTATACCAACTATAAAATACTGACAAACCGGATTGTTTTCAAATAAAAGCATAATATCTAATACAAACAATAGCAACCTATTAAAAACAAATATAATCTCTCATCATAAAAAAGAAATATATATAATCTAATTTTTTATTATATATATAAAAAAAAAAAAGCAAATAAAAAACTACTTTTGTCGTATGAAATACATTTCCTCGTAGAGAAGTAGTCCAATGCCTACTAAGACTAAAAAAAAACATAATAATTGCCACATTTTACTTCACCTCTCTGGTGGGTCAATGTATTCACACATATTTTAATAGCTTTTGTTTTTGTTTTTTTTTTTTTAATAAATAATAAATAATATTGGTTTTCAATGGATTATTATTGTGTGTATTAGGCACCATTATTTTATTTGAAAAATCTAATGTGTCAATATTTGTTTGGAGGGTGTAACTAAGACATTTTGCACAACATCCTTATTGAAATTAATTTGTATTAAGAAATGAAAATTTTAATTTTGTTCATAAACAACTAATTATATTAAAGTTTAATTACCATTTTAGTCTCTAACATTTGTCCTATATGTCAAAATATGTCAATTTAGTCCCTAACGACTCTCTTGTCGAATTCCTCTAGAAAGCATAATGGGTGAGGATAACTCACCAATCCAGAGGATATTGAATGAAACTAGTAATTGAAACTAGTGACCATGTTTTTGATAAGCTTGTATGGAAGAGGCTATTTGTCATTCCAAAATATTCCAACTAAATATGGAAGAGGCCATTTGTCATTCCAAAAATAGCGACACCCATTGGTTTTCAAATGTGCACTTCATACTTTTTTTAGACTGCTAGCACAACCCTTTTCTTAGCCTGGTAGGTAGCATATGTCCCTTTTCATGAACCGTGAGATCTGGCCTGGATTGTCACACCGTGTTGTTCTTAGCTGGGATAGGATAAAAGGTGAGCGATTAATATTTGGACAGAGTTTAACTATAAAATTGGTAACCTTGCTTAATATTTTTTTATTAGAGGTAAATTTGATAAATCCACCGTTGGATTACATTTTCTTACATCTTTCATGCTTGTAAAATTTCTAGAAAATTAAAGATCAATAACTATGTTATCAATAAATTGTTTAAATTGCAAGTTTTTATAGTTTAAAATTATATATAAAATATAAACTTATAGATCATATAGTAAATAAAATTTGATTGACACAAAATTTAACAATGTGTATTAAAAACATAAAGAACATACAATTCAATGTTTAAATTTTCAAAATATATAATAATGTTTATTTTATTGAAGGCGTAAATGCACTTTTAGTCCTTACATTTTGCACTTTTTCCATTTTGGTCCCTACATTTTTTTTTTATCACTTTTAGTCCCTAAACCAATTAATGCTTGACATTTAGGTCCTTTCCATCACCCAACTAATGGCAAAAGCTGACGTGGCTGACGGTGGAATAAAAAAATAATATAATCACACACATTTATTAATTAAATTAAAAACAAACATTTAAAAAAAATCATTAGTTTTTGGGAAGAACATGATTGTTCATATACTTCCCTAAACATGTTTGATTGCCTAGAAATTTAAAATATCGAAGATTTAAATTAACTCTCTCCACCATTTAAAAAAATCTACTTTGTATAAATTTCTGATCTTTCCTTTTCTTCTTCCATTTCAATTCCAGATCCTTTCTTTCTCTTTCTCACGGTGCATGTTTGTGTTTGTATCTTTCTTTTTCTTCTTCCTTTGTTCAAGCTCTCGATCCCTCACTCTCTCTTAAATCTTAATCTCTGACTCTCTCTCTCTTTGTTGTTTGATCGATGATGGTGGTGTGGGTTTGATCGGCAATGGTGGAGTGGGTTTGATCGGGTTTTTTTTGGGTTTTCGTGGGGCTGTGTTTTTCTAGCTTAATCGACAATGGTTGTGTGGGTTTGATTTGGTTGTTATGGGTTTCCATGGGGCTGGGTATTTCCGGCTTGATCGACGATGGTGGTGTGGGTTTGGTCGGGTTTTTCTGGGTTTTCGGGGTTGGGTTTGATTAGCAATGGTGGTGTGGGTTTGATCAGGTTTTTTTGGGTTTTCAGGGTTAGGTTTGATCGACAATAGTGGTGTGAGTTTAATTAGTTTTTTTTTTTGGGTTTCCATAGGTCTGGGTTTTCCCAGTGATGGTGGTGATGTTTGCTGCTTTGAGAAATGGGTTTGATCGGCAAGGTGGTGTTGTTGATGGCGGATTTGGGTCAAGGATGGTGAGTTTGGTTTCGTATTTATAGGTTGTGGGTCCTGGATTTATGAAGCTTGTATGGATGAATGTGAAAAAGTATTTGGTTATGGGTTTATGGGTCTATTTCTTGGATTTATGGGTTTGATTTACTAGAGGTTTCAATGTTGAATGTGTTAGAATTTTCTATGTTGAGATTGATTATGAATGTTGGCCGGTTGGGTTTGTCTTGATTTGATGAAGAACATGAAATTCATGTTTTGAAGAAGAAGAAGAACATGAAGATTATTAACAACTAGTTCTTCCCAAAAACTAATGAGTTTTTTTTTTTTTTTTTTTTAATTTTATTTATTTATTTTAATATTTGTTTTTAATTTAATTAATTAATGTGTGTGATTATATTATTTTTTATTCCACCGTTAGCCACGTCATCTTTTGCTGTTAGTTGGGTGATAAAAAGGATCTAAATGTCAGACATTAATTGGTTTAGGGACTAAAAGTGATAAAAACAAAATGTAGGAACTAAAATGAAAAAAGTGCAAAATGTAAGAACTAAAAGTGCAATTACGCCTTTATTGAATAACTAATCTTTGTCCTTAATATTTAATACAAATTACTACTCAGTTTACTCCCAGTATTGAGGAACTTGCACCGCGCGCTTGTAACCACATTTGCACTTCTTCCTAAAATCTTGACCAAGCCCAAGAATCTCAAGTTTTAGAGTAATGCTTAGGATATAGAAAAATGCACAACTTTGTATCACAACTCACCATGTGGCGAGTTGTGATTAGTACACGTGTGTCCTCACATGACCCACCATCACATTTACACAAATCACAACTCGTCATGTGGCAAGTTATGACACAAAGTTGTGCACTTTTCTGTGTCGCAGCTATCTATAGTGGAACCAAACACCAACCCCCCCCCCCCCCCCCCCGTGATTCATTGAAATTCCATTTGATTCAAAATAAACAAACGCCCCAAAATTTTTTGTGAATTGATCCTTCTGTAAAGCGTGCTTTGAAATTCCTTAAACACTGTTACATATCACATAACAAATGTTTCTAACAAGATGCCATTTACACTCTCACCAAAAGGGGATCGCATTAGAATATATAACACACGTAACTCCTGCGGGAAAAGTTCAGCCACTGAAATCTATATACTATACCCAAAAGCAACCTTTCTTCTAGCCAAACCAGATCTATAAAAAAATCTGGTAGTGCGAGAACTCTAGTAAAATGCAAGCATGCAACTAATCTTAAAAGACAGTGATGAATGAAGCTACACAACAAAGCCACCAAACAAATTAGAATCTCATGGACCAATTATGACTTCAAGAACTTGAATTAGAGAATATTCTTTGTATAACACCAAAGAATCCTGAATCTGCCAGCACTAAACTGAAAACAAGTGACTGAAATCTAAATGAGATGCAGTAGTTAGCAATGTACACATGCTACGCACAACAAACCAACTATTTCTAATTATCATCACATCCTACCAATATTATACAAATTTGTGACTTGACAAAGGTGTCACAAGCAGATAATGAGGCACGTGTTCTAGCAACAGCAAGAAACAAACCCCCACCCCACAATGGCAAGATGGCTGGTGGCCCTGATAACGCTTCCAATGAATGCAGATTCAAAGTTTCAAATCACCATATGACAGATCACCATCTAGGCTAAATTTCTGAGATCTGCAAAACAAAAAACAGCATAATCAGCAATTTATGGAGCTGTATCCAAGTTAGAATCTTCAGATTGACAATCACATAATTATCTACTAATAATTCTAAGGTGCAAACCTTAAATGCAGTAAGGGGTAAACAATGATCTTTTCCAATGACAATTAAATTCAATGCAGCTGTGTTTGAATGTCATTGGGGAACCTAATGTACTGCACTTAGATACTATACCTAAGTTTAACCCATTATCTACAGATTGCATGCTACATGTAAACACCAAAATAAATGGAAGTTGTTTGGATCCATAATTATCTAAAGACCCTAAGCAAAATGTTGTCAGAGAACCAAATAAACATATCCTATAACAATTGAAAACTGAGGAAACTCCTATCACTGTGTTCAAAGCATTTAAGCAACCACTAGGTTCAAAAGGCATATTTCAAAACAAGACATTCAAAAATGCAACATTTCACAAAAAATTCTGCCAAGAACTCAAGAATCTGTATTTTAAAAGATTTAAGATCTTCAAATTTATTAGCTCATAGAACAGATGTATTACATAATGGCAACTTATAAGAAGTGACAACTGTTTATGACAACCACCTTCATCAACAAAATCTATGAGAAGAATGAAAGCCATGGTTTCTCTTTAAACTGTAATACTTTCTTGCGCCAACAGCATTTGTTACAACTTCTTACTAACAAAATCTATAACCTGAACCTTCCACATTTTACCAAGCATCAAGATAATATCATTGCCTTACGTAGTATATAGAGACAAGACACTTCTATAAACAATAACAAAATTTCCCATAAACACTTGTTCTTGTTAAATGAGAATCCCACAAAATTAATCTTCACTTTAAACATGCCTGTGCATTAACCTGATAAATGATTAGATAAACTTCCCCTTTTGCAATATGCTAGAAACCAATTTCAACATCAGCACTTCAAATCTATCAATCGGATGGGATGATTATCCAGCATCTTCCACCCCAACAACAACATAAATACCCATCCATTAATAGTCACAGAGCAATACCCCAACCCCACAACCCAAATAATAGGCTTTCACAGTATATAGTAATTCATTTGCCAGTGCCCCTTAGTCCTTGCACCAATCAACATTTTTTTTGCATAACTTCAGTTGCATACTTAACATTTTAAATTTGCACAACTTACAATGGATATGGCATGCAAAAATGCATCGTTTGAGTTGGTTCAGATTTTCAATCACACAGAAAAACCAAAATGGTAATCAACTTTTGCGCCCCCTTTAATTTTTTCTCTTCTCTGTGGGACCAACAATAAATTGAACCCAACCATATGTACAAAAGACTCAACCATTACAGACCTGATCAAGATTTAGATTTTGCACTACCTTAAATAGTGAAGGTGTCTATATGGCATGTGCATAAAGTTGAACAACTAACAGCTTGACAGCTTAAACAACTCAAGCAGATAGGAGCTCGGCTCCTCTAACAAGCAAAACTATGATGTTTTCCAGGAATTCCAAAGATTTGCAGAGAGAAAGAATGTTGAAGTGATCAATCCAGTGATATTATAAAAAGGAGAATATGAGAAGGTATAGGGAATTTGAGAGGGGAGGGAAGTCTAAAAATTCAGATTAATGAAGTCAATCAACCAAATGATAAAATTTGAATTCACCTTACCCAACCTTAAAAGTTCTGTAAGGAATGCCAACAGCATTGGGTATGGGGAAGCCAACATGAATTTGCATAGATAGCACGGTTATCAGCTAAATATCTTTTATACAGAGACAAAAAGCTCGCAGGGATGGCCAGGTGAAAGATTATAAACTTGATATGTGACACACTTACCTCCATGTATGATCCCCAAAGGAACTTCGACAACTTGCCATTTATAATAAATGATCTACTTGTGATTTCTTCTGTAAGACTTAAATCCATTGTGAAAGATTATAAACTTGATATGTGACACACTAACCTCCATGTATGATCCCTAAAGGAACTTTACAACTTGCCATTTATAATAAATGATCTCTCTTGTGGTTTCTTCTGTAAGACTTACATCCATTGTGGTCACAAAAAAGTGATAAGTGATCAAAAAAAGAAAGCATAAAATTATAATAAGATTGAACCCTCATTTTAAATTTCTTATTTTGACTTGAACAAACCAAACTCCACCATGACCTGCAACTTCCATGTATGTGGCTTGTTCTATAAGTTTCTGCACCACCTCCAGCCAATTCCCCTGTGCCACCAGTGTCTCCACTTCCTACAGTCATTTGTCATGCCTACAAACTCTTCATCACCGTATTAAACCTTGCCATATCAAACACCAAGGAATGGGCTTTCATTGAGAAAGAGAACATTTATGTGCAACTTGTGATTTTGTGGAGAATTTGTGGTAAGGTGGATGAAATGCTGAGAAGAATCAGTTATTTAATTGGTTTACATGTTTTTCCAATTTCCAATCCATGATATTCAAACTTTTCCTACACCTGACATAACAAATCTGCGCTCAACTTGAGGGAAAAAAAAAAGATCCCTAGAACCCATCCATTGCCCATGTACGTTTCAAGTCCAAATTACACATCTTCCCCACTGCCATCATCACCACAATAAAGAAAAAACTAATAAAACAAGACCCAAGCAACATGTCTCAAACCACAGTTAAAATCCATTAGAGAAGTAAAAAGGCATAAGCCAGTATACACACACCCATGCATAAATAAATTAAAATTCCAACTCAAATGCAGCAAGATGGAGAGCAGTGTTGATGGAGCTGCAGCCAAGCAAGAGAGTGATTCTAACTGTCCAACCCTGTGGGTTCCCCACACCACCACAATGCCCACCAACTCTCTTACCACCTGTCTACTATCATCAACCTCACCCTAATTTCAGCAAATAATCCCCACAGCTCTCTCTCTCTCTTCTCTCCAACTCTCTCTCTCTAGCAGTCCTTGAGAGAAAGCAGGGCTACTCTTGCCATTTCATATCTCAACAAAGGTTTGGTACATGTTTTAAGGTCAAACCACAGGAAGTTTAACTGTGATTTCCCATACACAAAATAACTAGATCAAAATACATAATTCTTTTAGTAATCATCTAGATTCTTGTATGCATCTAAATATAGTTATAAAAAATTATTTCCATAACTCAAAATGGAACACAAATACTAATAAATAATACTAACAGAGGAGAGAAGTCAAAAGAGTGTATTATCACCAGCCATGGAGGTTTTGATCACTTGAACTTTCTTTTTTCCTTCTTATCCGTTGTAAAAGAAGTGTAAGTTAAAAACATCCAGATACAAATTATTTGGTAAATAGATACCAAACGGTTACTAAAATCCACGACCATAACAGAGGTTGTTCCTTTCATTTTTCAGCAATTACTAACCTACTCATGATTCTCATATAATACAACAACAAAATTATGATATAAATGATTGAATATGCAACTCAACAGCAGAAAATCTGACATGCAACAAAAGTGCAAATAAGCATCATAATGCCATATAATATCAGAACAAAGAAGCACACTACAAAAATATAAACTAATTCAGCAGACATTTCAGGACACAGGTGTGGTGAAGGGCAGAAACTACAAACACTTTGAGACAAAAATGGCAGACATAATCCTACCTACACAGAACATGGTTAAGTCCTTGGTGACCCTGCGTCCGATCCAGATGCTGATGAACTTTCACTATCAGAGTCTGCCACAACAAGTGTATATTAGAAAAAGGAGAAGTTCAACTTAAAACAAGAAATCATACAGATAAAACCCAGAAATATAACAACAATATCTGATGATCTATAATAAAGTTAAGACTATCAAAGTACCACTTGAAGACGACCCAGAATCACTGCTAGAGCTGCTTGAACTACTTGACCTACTCCCATTGTCCACCTGTTTTTCTGGTTGAACAGGTGACAAATTGGAAACAATCATTTCATCTGCTCACAAAAGGAAAGATGTTTCAAATTATCAATTCATTAGGTAGTCAGTATTTAAAATGCAATCAAATCTCATATTTAGAAAAACTTTACCTATTTTGCTTTCTTTTGGCACCTCTTCCACAACTGGAGCTGGAATCTGTAAGGAAAAGAAGAAGAAAATGATACAGTCCGTAAAAATCACCCCCTCAAAAAATGAAAATTGAAAAAAAAAGGACTAGAATATGTGATTAAGGCATTACCTTTTCCTGAACATTCTGCACAGCTTCTGCTTGGGCTTGAATTGCAAGCTCAGCTTTCCTCTTGTGCTTGCTCAAACTCTTCTTGTAATTGGTTACAAACCTATCAAGCTCCCAGAGTGTCTCAGCATCCACGCTATCAATGTCAACTTCAATTTCATCATCTTCTTGGCAAAGTGCAGAATTCCTCTTCTTAATAATCTGCACAATGGCATCTAGTTTCTCTGAAGGTAAATTCTGAAGGTTTGTGCTGAGTTTTTGCTTCTCATCATAAGTCATATCCCTCTTATGGGGATCTTTTGCCTTAGGCTTCTTTGGAGCAGGGGTCCTAGCGGAAGGAGTAATACTCATTGGTTTTGACTTAGGATCAAAGGAGTTTGTTATTGACTCTGACCTATCCAAAATCCTTCTCATATCAAGAGGGGGTGGTGGAAAATGAGCAACCTTTCTTGACGTAGGTGTAGAATGTACGACCCCATAATCCATTGTATACCTCATCTCACGGTTAAAATCCGACTCTATTATAGCCCACCTGTCCTCAAATGTCTTCAATAGCTGCTCTGCCATTAGATGAACATCTTGTCCTTTTGGGTTATAGGTCATAGCATTGTGAAACGTAAGTCTCACATCCTCTGCAAATTCCTTTGGAGACTTGTACCAATTCTTGTTCAGCCTTGATTTCACAGTACCCAAGTCCATCGGATGCCTGATAATGGTAAAATAATCATGCAAGCCAAGACCCTCTACATCGACAGGAGCATTAAACACCCAACCATGCTTGTGCTTCATCAATTTCTCAAGCAAAGAGCTACAACTCTTGTAAAACTTGGTACCCATCCAAAACCCATGTCCCGATTCTCCTCCACCTTGCTTCTTCCCATTTGATTTTGACTTCTTGTTACTCTCTGCTGGTGGAAACTTATCCTTTGCAAGCAAGAACTCTGAATTCCGATAAAACTGGTTCGCTTTCGGTGTCCTCTTCTCTTTCTCCACATTTTCACTCACCCCTTGACTATTCTCCAACACTGATAAATTCAACTGGTGCAATGGCCTATGCACCTCACGAGGAACACCAATACCAATACCAACACCAACAGAAGCCACCTCTGAGTGAACCCGCTTGGCTGCACCGCCACCATTATCAACCCCATCATTCACCAACATATGAGAATGACTATACCCACCAATCTGCCCCTGCTTCGCTTCAATCCTCTTCACCAAGCCCCTCACCATATCCAGCTCACCCTCCAGCTTCCTTCTAAGGTCCCTCATCTCCTGCTTTGACCTTGACCCCAAATTAATCTTCACCCTGTTCTCCCCCATCTTCACCGCCCCATTCCCCACCGGTTCATCCCGAGTGACAGGGACTGCCACTGCTGGCTGCTCCTGTTGCCGGTTGAGGCTCGACGAGTCATCCGACCCCACATCAAGCCTCAAAATGTGCTGTTGTTTCTGAGCCGAATTCCCATCCTCTGATGCTAACACTGCCTTTAGTGATGGTTCCCGAGGAAACTCGTCATTCTCGTTGCTCTTATCGTTGGTGTTCTCATTTTCCCTATTGCTCTCATTGTCCCTGTCGACGTTCTCACTGTCCTTGTCAACGTTCTTACTGTCCTTGTTGATGTTCTCATTATTCTCGTTGTCATTCTCACTGTCCTTGTTGACGTTCTCATTACTCTTGACGTTGTTCTCGTTATTATTATCCTTGTTGCTGGCTGTAGTGGTGGTGGTGGTTGTAGCGGTGTTGGTGTCGGCAGCTGCGGTGGTGGTGGTGGTGGTGTTTAGGGTGGTGAGAGTAGTGAGGGTGGGGTTGTTTTTCCTGGGGCCTTTGAAGGCTTTTCTAGTGTACACCTTACTCTCCGTATACCTCTGCCTCTCTCTAGGTCCATCTCCATCTCCAACTATAGGCCCCGAAGCCATACATCCAAAACCCTAATTTTCTCCCACACAAAATCAAAAATATCCCCAAATTTCCAACCCTAGGGTTTATCTCTCCACCAAACAACCACCAAGAAAAAAAAAACCCTAATTTCACACTCCTCTCTCTTCCACACGGCGGAAATGAAAAAAAATAATTCCCAAATTCAATTTACCGCTACGCTATTTCGAAAAAAGAACCCACAAATCGTAACGTTTACACACAAAACCTACAAACACATACAAACAAATTCACATACAAAAATACGTACTCAGAGACAGAGAGACAAAAAGAGAGAGAAAGAGAGAGAGAGAGAGTTAGGGCTTACAAGAAGAAGTAGGGTTTCGAAGAGCTTTTTCGGTACCTTCGGGGGGAATTTGTTCGATCAGATCTTGTTTGTTCGACTTTCTCTCTCTAGAAAAAAAAAAAAAAAAACAGTTTCTCTCTCTAAAAATAATTTTTATTTATTTTGTATATTGATCTTGCTCCGTGTGTGTACTCTTATCTGACAGGTGTACGGCAGCGGAGGTATTCGTGTGGCGAAATTTGGGAGTTTCGGGGAGAGTCGGTTGGGTGCGTCACAGAGTCGTGCCCCGAGATGTATTATAGCCGAAATGGGGAGAGGCGTGGACTCACGCGATTCTTTGGCGCGTGTCTTGTACGGGAGAATGGGAGTGGGCGCGTGAGGTGGACGGTGGCGTGGGTTAATGGGGGTGGGGTTGTGGCGCGGAGTTTGGTTTGTCAAAAATTTGAAGGGTTGCCCAGGCGAGGGAAGGGCGCGTGGGCTGTACTTGCTAATGGTGGTGTAGAGAGGGTTGATTATTAGTAGGCGGCGGGATTGTGCACGCGCCGGGATTTCAGTTGGTTGTTGAGATGAAAGTTTGTAGGTGGGCCTACGTTGCGTTGAAGAAGATATATTTGGGTTTAAAAGGCTTTACGCCTTTACCCAATTCAAAAGCCCATATTTATGACAATTACGATTGATTTAATTGCTTGAAAGCTCGTTGAACTCTCATTTTCTTTTTCTTCTTTTTTCTTTTTTAAAGAAAAATTAGTCTTTGGTGCGGCTTCGTCGAACCTATGGTAAAAGCTTATATGTATATAATAAAAGTTAGGTTTAAAAATTATAATTATGTCAAGTGAATATTTTTTTGAGTCATGTTAATAGATGTTTTTAGGATAATTTTTAATAAACTATAATATAAAAGTTTTGATACAACTTTTATTAGAAATATAAAAAGCCGTCAACAATATTTATTATTTTATTATTTTTTCAAAAAAATATTTCTAAAAATAATACCTAAAATTGGTTAACATTTCCATTTTTTTTTATTGCCAAGTGGTTGCTCCAAAATATAGCATATTTTTTAAGATATAAATAGCAGCTTAACTGTTCTTATGAAGCTTCTATTTCTACTTCAACAACTCTTGAAAATTCCAAGAACAAACACATGCAATTAACAAAGGCAAGCAGTCCTTATCTTTTCCTTCCAATGGGGTTGGTATCTAAACCCCTTCTCATCCATGAAAATTCTTAGTCTAAGCTGCGGTGGGCTTGGGATCCCAGAGACAATTCACGAATTTTTCTGTTCATTGAGAGAAAAAAGGTCCCTTAGTTTTGTTTCTCTGTGAAGCTAGCTCAACTTGATTTTCATGGTTTTGTAAATTTGAAGAAGAAATTGGGTTTGACATAAGGCATTGAAGTCCCACATATCTTCACTCTTTCTAGAACTGAGTCTGGTCTTTGATCCCTCCTAAACCGTATCAAGTAATCACTTATTATGAGAATATTTTTAGCACAAGCCATTTGGCTTAAGGCTTCATTTTGGAACTCATTCAGGTTGATTATACATATTTGGTTTATGGAAGTCATAGATTCTGCCCCTCAAAAATTGTACTCCTAAGAAGATATTATGTACTGTGTAAAGGATGATATGAAATTGTTTTGATGCTTATGATCACAAGCTACTATTTACATAATGGAGTTTGTGGAATGTAATTATTGCTAAATTAGTGGATCTTTTGAACTCAAATAGGATCTGTTTAATTGGAAGTGGCTTGGATTCAAGAGGATATTAAGCTTATATAGGAATATTTTGTTATCATATCCTTAGTGTTTTTTTTATGATGTATTCATGTTGATCTAACTTTTGCTAGTGCTGCAAAAGAGAATGAGGAGAATGCTTATCTTTTCTCTTTTCCATTGTATAGTGTGTTATTAAATTAATAAAGTCTACTATCGTTTCCTTTCAATTTTTTTTTATAGAAAATATAGCGATAAGAGTTTAATTGTTTTTCTTGATTTATTTTTATATTTATATTTTTTTATATAACTTTTTATAACTTATTTTATCCTATTGTAATACACGGATTCCACTTCCTTCTTCTCTTTCTATTTTATTTATTTTTTACTATTGTGATTATTACGTTTTATGGATGTCATTTTTTTTTTTTTTTTTTTTTTTTTTTTTTTTTTTTTTTTTGTATTTCCATCACAATACACTTTGTTTTTATTTACATTAACACAATATTTATTGTCAATAATTCTCCTTCTTTTATAATTCCTAGGTTTTTTTTTTGTTTTTCTTATTTTTTTTATTTTTTATTTATAATTTTAGAGGGGGAGTTTCAACCTATAGCACTACTCCTAATAATTGCTCTTTATCATCAGACCAAGAAACTAATTGGTTTTTGGTGTAAGCGGAGATAGAACTCCAGATGTTTTATTCGACGATAAGAGTATTTACTAGTTGAGTTAATTGAAACCCATCTTATAATTCCCAAGTTGATCAGAAATCTAACTTCATTAGAGCACTCACGTAAGTTAATACAAAATAGTATAAGAGGTCATTTTTGCACATTTAATGCCAAAAAAGCTACTTCTGTTTAGCCAAATTTGTGTAAAATAGCATTAGAACTATAGTATCTGTGTAAATATACACAATTATTGTTGTTGTGAAAATTATCTCTCTCTCTCTCTAATGATTTGGGAGAATAAATAATATTTTAATGAAATATAGTATAAAATAGATAACGAAATTTGAGGGCTTTGAAAAGTGATTATGTAATATAGGAAAAAAGAGAGAGAGTAGATTCTTATGCAAAAATAGAGAGAGATTTTTATACAAGCTGATATAAATGCTTATATAATTTGAGATTTTATATCTAACAAAACTCAACTTTTTCCTCTATTATATATTTTTTAATTATTAATTATAAAAAAGAAATGTTATGTCCACAATATTTTTACAAAACTTTCACAACAAAATCCTAAGTGGTTGGTTGTTATTAGTTGTTATGAGTGGGCAAAAAAGTAATTTAAGTTATGGGCTCAAATTAGAATCAATAACAATTTACTACCTATGATTTTTGTAAAAATATTGTAGATGTAACACTTTTCATTATAAGAACACACATTTATTATTATTAACTTTTATTATTTTTTTTCCCTATCATTTTGCTATTTTAGTATTAGTATATGAGAAATGAGAATCTTTTTTCTAGAATTCCCAAATTTCTTGCTGTCTCATTTTGTGCTCTCGTGCTTCAAGCTCAATTCTTAACAAATAATAAAAAATTATTTTTCTCTGATTTCAGTTAAGAACAAAATTCTTAACTGAGATGTATGTCTTGTGTTAAAGAAACGAGTATTGTGTCTTTAACATGGGAAAAAAAAATTAAAGATCGGAAACAGGTAGTTGAAAAGCTGTTTTAGTGGTACCAAGAAACAAGTTGGATCTATTAGTAAACAAGCTGTTTTAGTGGTGCACAACGGATTATTAGTAAACTTTGTAGAAATGTTTATATGGCTTTTGTTGCTCAAATGACTTATATTGCAATATTCTTACATCTTTGGGTAATAATGCTCAATAATTAATTTATTCTTTGCAGGACCAGAGATAACTATCCTAGAAGGTTTCAGGATTCAAGATTCAAGATTCTAAAACTCAGTGAAAAGTTTAATTTCGTTCTTATCCAGAGTTATGTATATCTACGATCTTATCCAAAGTTATGTGCTTTTTTTTTTCTTTTTCTTTTTTTCAGTTATCGTTTGCATTGTTCTCATAATGCATAAATTACGTATTAATTATTCAATTAATTATTATTTCTCAATAAAATTATATATTCTACAAAATAAGGCTTTCACTAATACAAGAATTATGTTGTTGAAGATCTGAATCCAATTAATGACCAATATTTAATTTATTAAATAATTAATAACAACAACAATAATATTAAAATACTTTTAGCAAGTTCCAAGCTCATTTTTCACATTTTATTTTCTCTCAATTTTCCCGCTCTAAAACACTTTAAAAATACTTACTATAAGGCCTTTTTGAATCCCATACTCATTTCCAAAAGTTTATACAAGTAAAATCCCACTCTTTATTAATTCTTCTTTTATTTGGTGCGCGCAACTTGGCATGATCACAGCGATGCATTCTCGCTCTCACACATTTGGCAAATGCCTTTTATGGGTTCTTTGAACATAGCATTCAAATGGTGTAAATGTGTCTGTGCAACTGATTATATATGCATGTCAAAATGTCTTGTCCCTCGTTTCCCTTCAAGTTTCATGACTCTTGACACAATCGAATATTAATAAATACTCACTCAAGCCGTATGAGAATGCCTTTAATGAGTGAGCCACTTGATGTTCATAAGGTGAACATACGGATAGTAGATTAATTTTCTTGGTGTGTACGTAATTGTCATTTATTGTGGAATGATATTCCAAGGTATGCCCCCCGAAGAACAAAATATTTGAATCCATATATAAAGATGAATGATGGATTGGGTAACAAATTCCTAACAATGTGGCTTGCGCATACACCCAAGAGGAATGCCAAAAGCATGTATATTAATTGGGTCTCAAAAGCATATTGAGGAACCTAAATTAAGGGGTTCAAGTGATTGTCCAAGTATTACATCTTTTATGTTATATATATATATAGAGAGAGAGAAGAGTAATTTACTATGGGTAGGAATGGAATGATTGAATATTTTTCATGCCATTTGTTGGGTTCTAAGACTTTAGGTTTAAATGTATTAGAACTTCATTTTGTAATGTTGGCAAACCATGATTAAAACATTGAGTCTTATTTTAGACTTGCTCAAAGTATGTTTTTATGTAAAGTTGGAATCGAGTGTACTGCAGGATTTACTGTGTAAATCTATCTGGCTCAATTGATCGAAAATTAGACTCGATCAATCAAAGCTCGTGCAGATTGTTTTTCTGCAGAATTTTCCAACTCAGCCCAAGCTTGTTTTACGTGTAGGGTTTTATGTTTTGCCTTATGTATAAAAGGAAAACTCTAGCCACGTTTTGAGGTTGCTTTTTATGCTGTATGTGTGAATCTCTTATAAGATCTAGAAGTGCTTGCTTTCATACATACTTAGGGTTTCCAATCTCAAGATTGATGTCAAGAGTTTGGTGATCAATTCAGTTGCTGCTTTCAAGAGCTTAAAGATACACAAGCGGGAGTGCTTGTATTTGCTATGAATCTAAGAAAGAAATAGTCCGTGGACTCGGAACTGTCATGTGGTCGTGGTAATAAGTTTCCTACTCAAGGTAAGCAATAGGATGTTAGTGGTCTAAGTTGTTATTGTGTAAACTTCAATTCTTTCATAGTGAATTTGTTTTATCTCAAGGATAGTTAGGTTAAATCATTCCCAGATTTTTTACAGTTTGGTTTTCTTGGGTTATCATATTGTTGTGTTCTTTATTTTCCGCACTTGTCAATGATACGATTTATATGTATTAACCTAGATCTGCATAATTTATCTAAGTTAATCATTTGGCTAAATAACTAAGTTAATCTGGTTGTATTTAAGGGGTCTAAAAGTGTACACTATTGCCCATGGAAAACTTGAATATTGCATTCTATTCTATCCTTTGACTAATCATGGCCTTTTTACGTGAATACTGTCTTTTATAAAACGAATAGGCCCAAGATCTGATAATGTAAAAGGTGCCCAAATATTGCTAGCTAATCTTTTATATGCCCTCTTTTATGATTGCATTTCAAGATGCCAATTTCCTTATGAAGGGACGTGGTTCAGTGATTAAGGTCTTGGCACAAGTTCGGGATAAACAGTTTAATTAAGTTAAAATATTCAGGGAGTTACAACAGGATATTGGATTTGGGGTTGAGATTAAATTATGAATCAATCTAACAGCTGAGGGAGGAGTACATAAGGGTGTAGTCGTGTAGATTTTATTAATACGATTTTGAATTATATATGTTCGAATTTTATTTAATGCACCCTTCATTATATATATATATATATATATATATATATATATATATACACACACACTTATTAACTTATAAGCATTTAAATTTTAAAGAATATATTCATACAACTATACAAGTAAATCTATTTAGTAAAAGCTCTTATTCTTTTCCAAAATCAAACTTCTTTTTTATTATAATTTTTGGCATTTAGAGAATTAGGAATATAAGAATGCATGGATTTTTTTAATTTGAAAAATAAATCAATGATTTTTATGGTTGTAAGTTTGAGACACGTTCTACTTGTCATCCATATATATATAAATAAATAAAAAATATTCATTTATTTTTTATTATCTTACATTACATTTCACCCCTTTTCGATAGCTCCTATAATACATTCTTTATTTTAAGAAAAATAAGATTTATTACTTAATTTATTTAAAATTAATTGATTTGTATATATTTTATGTTTTCTAAAATTATTGTAATCTGCAATCTTTAAAATGTTTAAAGAATATTAATTATGATTATAATTTAAAGGATAAATACATATATGTATATGTGTGTTATTTGTGGAAACAATATTATTGATATATTTAGCTTGCTCCCCTTAAAAAATAATAATAAATATCTGACTCCACTAAATCTAGGGGTCTCTCACTTAGTCACTTGGTTCCTACTCCATATGGGTTAGTTTAGGCCTCATAAGATTGACTCCTCAATGGATAGAAAACCACTATTGTCACATTCACGCAAGGCCGCTTTGCAGGCTAGCTAGCTAGTTCTCTCTCTCTCTTTTCTCCTTCTATTCAAATAAAAACGGATGCCTATTTCCCTTAATTAATGGGTATCTCAAATCTCAATAGCTTTATTTATATTTTTATGACATAATAAACCTTTTTTCACTTGTAAATTGCAATATCTATTTTCTGTTTCACACTTTAGTCTAGATGCATGTTTCCATGTTTGTCCAATATTTTGAAGTTCAGACCAGTAAGAGACTAATTGCTGAACTGAATCAGTCAAAGTTAAAATTGTCATATTCTTATAATAATGAGACAGTATTTCAATAGAAGAAAAAAAGATGTCGGAATTTCTATTTAACGACTACTAATAATTCTAGTATGCCAGCCCTAGCCTAGATGAAATATTATTGGTTTAGCTATCTTTACACAGCAGAAGTTCAATCCAGGTATGTGCTGCTATTTTTAGCTCTATTTAATTTAGACATGTCAATGTTGTTAACTCTACTATTAATTCCTTTCTCAAGTCCAGGGTGGGTATACAAATCTCTCCACCCGAATAAAGGAAATACATATTGTTTGGGGCCAATTTTTTTTACAGCCCATTTCTGTTTATCAGCAAAATAAATATCACAGATTCGGACCACAAAAATACCAATGGCCAAGTTACTCGAGAATAGAATAGACGAAATGGGTTCTACCTCGCATTATCTTAAGTGTGTGGAATGTCGAGTAGTTTATAATTGATCGAGCACAAAAATTACATTCGTACGTAAATAGACAAGGTGAAATCAAGGCCTCCTTTACTAGACGAAACAATGAAGCAAAACGGATATGAAATCCCAAAGCTCGTACGTACTTTTCTTCACTAAGCTTGCTGCTTGCATTGGGGTTAGGCCCAAAATTGTTTGCGACATGGGGTTGAAGTCTGCATGAAAATCCAAAATCCAAAAGGGAAAAGTGTGTGAGTTGTGGCTTAAGACTTTCTAGTTTTATTGTCTTCACCTATTTTGGTTCTATGGGAACTGGGAAGTCTTGCAAATGGGTTTGGAGTATTTACAAGCACAAGAGACCGTGTTACGTGTGCTGTGCAGAGAAGCTAAGTACATAAGGAAGACTAACATCGCTGGACAGAAGATTATACTTACGACTTCAAATATTCATTTAATTCTCACATCACAATGTTCATTCTCCTGAGTTCTCAAATTTAGCAACTTCATAGGTCATCATTCCTTTCGTAACAACAAATCAAACTCAATCATGCCTTCTTTAGCACAAAACAAAAATAACCTAACATTTCACTGCCTAAAATTCATGTTCAGTTTTTATTATTGTCTCCATTTGTTTCATTGTAAAACATTGTTTTAGAATTTTCGGGCATTTTTTTGGTTGTAAGATCTTGTCCAAACTGAAAATACGTTCGATTAACAAAGAAAACACAATCTAAAAGTTTCGAAAATGTTTTACAACCAAATTACTCCCTTCCCTCTTTCTTGCACATGAACACCCCTCTCCCTTCCCTTTTATCTTTTCAATTTATTTGAGAAACACAAGGTCAGGTGGTGGTGAGTAGTGGTCGTTAGTGTGATGGCCCAAGCCACGAAACCTGAGATCAGCTGCACGTTGGGCTTACAGTTGACGCTAGTCGCTTTGGGAGGTGCAAGGATGGCAATGGGGTAGGGTGGGGCCAAAAGACGGGGATTTCACCCCGCCCTGCATGGTGGGACAAACTGCCTTACTCTATCTCTGCCACACAACTCACAGCCTACCCCACACTTACTATGATTTTTTTTTTTTAATAAAAATTGTTTCATTAATATAAATATATTTGAAATTACAATTAAATTTATTATATCAAATCAAACTAATTTTTAGCAAGAACTTAATAATATTATCCAAAGTCTTTAACAATACAAAATCATAATAAACCAAAAAATCTTAATATTCATGCATTTAAAACTTAGTAATACAAACTAAATCTTTAACACTAATAGAGTGGAATAGGGCAATGCTAAAAAGTCACCCATGCATTCTTGCCTTGCCCCCAAGTGTAGAGAAAAAATCTTGTTCCATTCCCATTCCCACCCCACCACCTTTGTAGGGTGGGGAAACCTACATGGGGCGAAGCGGGATAATGAGGGGCAGAGAAAAATATCATCCCTAGGTGCAATGGCTTGGCGGTTGATGTAGGGGGTGCATGGTGGTTGTTAGGGTTCATTTTTTCCGCTAGCTGTCAATATGATTTGTGGTTGTGAGTTTTGTTTTGTTTTTGTTTTTTTATTTTTATTTTTATTTGGGCTTCAATTGACATTTGCGCTTTTTCAGATCTCATTGTTAGAGCATCAACATTGAACAATGCTACTCTATCCTATTTTACCATCTCAAAAAGTTATTTTATCAATTATACCATACCATTTTACAATACACCCTACATCTAAAAACTCTATTATTTTACTTTTTCATTAAAATATTATTTTTTAATCTTTCTTTATTATTTCTTTCACATCATCACTTTTTTTCAATCAATAATTTGATTCCAACGGAAAAGGGGTGGAATAAAATATAATTTTTTTTTACCATAGTGCTACAGTACATTTCTAAGTTTAGAATTGTACTGTAGCACTATTGCAAAAAATTTTACAA
The DNA here is from genome assembly GCA_028535165.1 of Quercus tomentella. Taxonomy (NCBI): domain Eukaryota; kingdom Viridiplantae; phylum Streptophyta; class Magnoliopsida; order Fagales; family Fagaceae; genus Quercus; species Quercus tomentella. The sequence goes on along the minus strand of JAPQVY010000100.1, from coordinate 40,501,007 downwards.
TAGTGAAATATACCATTTTTTGATGCAAAGGTTTTTGAGTTATAAAATGCCAAAAAGGCCTTAGATATAGCATTAGCATTTTTCAATGCTAATGCTCTTAGAGACTTAGAGGTTTCTCTTAATAATTTTTTTTATTTATAAAAAAAGTAGGTTGTGCCAAACATCCCAAAATGATTTTTAAAGCATTTTTATAAACACAACCAAACACCAAAAAAAAAAAAAAAATGATTCTCTTCTTAACCAAACAGTAGAAAACACATATTTTCTCTCCTCCCTTTTTCATCCTTATCCTTTTCACTCCAATCAAACGTAGCATATATAAGAGCTGGGATCCACCCTGTTTTGCCTATTGGTGTTTGTAATATTATCTTCGGATGATCTGAAGAATTTTTACGTAAAATATTTTATCAAAATGAAAAAACAGATCAAGATCAAGAAAAGCGAGCATGAAAATGAGATCGGAAGATTACAAAGATGAATATCATTTATTAGCATGACACTGAATTCAGAAGTACATCCAGTTGATTCATTCATCTCAATGACACAATAAGGCTTATACATTAGTTATTGAAACATGCAAAATAACACTTTACTACAAAAAAAAAAATATATATATATATATATATATATATATATATATATATATATATATATATTACACACATCAGGATAAGCCTAAAATATATCCAAGGATGCGAGTAGGAAGAGTCAAACTCAAACTCATGACTTGATGGAGAGAATCTTGACATTAAGGGACCACTATATAGATCTCAACTCATGATTGAGATTAACATCCTTGACTACGTAGTTACTAGCTTAAAAGAGAGTGCTTTTAGTGCATAAATACTATTGCCTCACAGAGAATAAAACTAGGTCTAGAGTTATATTATCACAACTTTATGAGCTTTTTTGAGAAGGATGTAAGTTGCTCTGCATGCTTCAACAATTAATTTTGATTTTAGGGGTAGAAATTAAAAGATCATAATAAATTTGTGATAATTAAACTCTAAACTTAATATTATTCTATTGGGGGCATGAGCATGTTCTAAAACCAAAATCACTCCCTTTAAGCTGGTGACTAGAATAGTTTTATGCTGGTTACAAGTGATGCTGATGGTCTGGTCCTCCGGGTACAACTTGGTCATGATATGGCTCCACGACTAACCTCCTTTGAAAATGATCAAGGTTGGAGAGATCAAAACCTAAATGGAGAAGTTTTTGGCTGTCTTTGCTTTTCTGCAAAACCTGGTGCCAGTGAAGAATACGTGCCTGTGAACTCATGAAGAGTGAGGAGAATATGATTATAAGTATAATCACCCGAAGAATGATGCTATTAGCCATGAAGTTACTAGGCAACAAAAGGAGCTATGCTAAAGTATATAAGATTGACTGATTGAACCATAAAATATATTTATAAGAGCAAAAATAGGATCACGGTTTATTGTTAGTGGAAAGAAGATGTGGAATACTTTGAACTCAGATTGGTATCAGGCCACTTGATCCATATATACAATCATTTTGTTTTTGTTTTTTATAATCAAATTTTCCATGCCTTTAAGGTTGTATTGATTTTATGGTTTTAAAACTTGGTATGTTCAAAGAACCAGAAAAGCACTCAGTTCCTAGTTTTTACCAGTTCTTAGCATTTTTTTTACTGGTTGGGAGTTCTTTTATCGGACCGGTTTGGTGCCCAGTTGTAATAGAAGTATATTTATTCATAAGTTTGGTTGTTACAATACGAAAACCTTGTAAAAGATAAATAGAGAAGGAAACTTTTTATTTTTAGGAATATATTAATTTTAAATCTTATTACATGTAATAAGGAATAGTTATTGTAATCATTTTAAATAGGAATAGCTATAATTTAAGGAATAGTTTTTATTTTATTTTTTTATACAAGATAAAAATTCTAGCATAATCTAAGTGTATTTGTGTATGAAGTTTCCTCTTGGGGACTTGAACTCCAGCCTTAACTTGCCTCTTCACACCTCATAAGAACTTATACTCATTACAACAAATTTGACTTTTTTCAAGGGTCAAAACCCTTAAAAAAAGTTTTAAAAAACCTTGAAAAAATTTATTTTAAGAGTCCAATTGACCCTTGATAACCTTCGAAACATATACCGTCGAAAAGGAAATTTTAACGGCCTTCGTGGCTCTTAAAACAAGTACTCTAATCTTATTTTGAGGGTCAAGAGACCCTTAAATAACCTTTTACCAAGGTTTAAAAAATTTATATTTACAACCCTTGATAAATAAGGTTATTTTAGGGGTCTCTTGACCCTCCAAATAAGATTTTATTTTATTTAAAAAAAAAAAAACCACAATCATGCACAAATATATATACATACACAAAAATTCATAATTGTATGAATTTATATGATACCAAAAGTCAGATTAACCCGATCAATATTTATATGATCTAATTCAATAGTCAACAGGGGCAAGAGTTTTAAATTGTAAAAACAAGGTTCTTTGCACAATTTGACATGGTAGTAGGTGAACAGAACAAATCCTAATACATCCTATATAAGGCCAAAGGTAATGAAAGGAAATAAAAATCGGTTACATGCACAGCTTTATATACGTGTCCCTTCCTAAATTCTAAATTCTTCACATGTTTCCTTATATCAGCAACCCAAATTAACAGCAAAGCCACCTGAAAAAAACAAAAATGGAAATTTCACAATCAGACTAAAGCCACCTAAACCAGAAGTGTGGATAATATTGTTTTTGTCCCGATTTTCCTTGTTTTTCAAACACATGAAAAGAAAAGAATTTTAACATGAAAAGAGAAACTCCTATTCACGCAAACTCTCTTCTAAAAGTCATATTAACCCGATCAATATTAACCAAGCAAGCAAATTTCAAACTTGTCAAAGCAATGGAGGAGAACCACTGGATTGATGTCACTTTGTATAAGCGGTTTCACACAACTACTCATTATACAACTTTCAGAGAACCCAACCTGCAATTATAACAGGCATGCCACATAAGCCTCCGAATATGAAGTAGGCCAAGAGTCTCATCAATTTAAAGCCAAAAAGTAAATAATGTCACAAAATTGGAACTTTGTGAATGAGAAACCTCATAAGTAGATTTCCCATCAAACATCTCACAATAATGTCATCCAAAACTTCAGCCAATCTAGTCAATGTTTCTTAAGTCCACATTGTAAATATTAGTTAGCCAACTCCACAGATCACCACCCATGATTGACCAATCCCGAGAATTCCACCTCTCAAAATGGCTGAGAAGTACCATGGCTAAAAGACCATTTGCAAGGCTACTATTGAGTATTAAGTTTTTTTTTTCTCCTTTCTTTTTGATAATCAAGTATTAAGATTTTAAATAGACATGAAGGTGGATTCCATAGCAAGAGAGTGACTGGGACACAACTACTTTTTTTTTTCTTCAGAGCTTGCAAAAATGGTAAACCAATCACAACAAGTCACACATATTAAAACCATCTGCACTAGTGAGTGAAAAAAAGTTTCAGTTGACTACAGAGACTGTAAAAATACAATTATTCTGCTAGATTTTCATGACATTGAACTGCTCATCTTAGTAAAATAATTTTTATTATGGATGCTCTTATTATATTACTTATTTTTTTTGATAAGTAATAAGATATATTGATAAAAAAGGAACACCCTAGTGCACTCCAGTTCCATAGTCCTGTAATGTAATGTAATATGGAAATAAAAGGAATACATACTTCTGGTCCATAAGGACCATAACTGAAAGATGCAACCAAGTACTTATGAAGTGATCATGCGGTGGTTAGGAGTAGTTATTCCTATGTTATTGTAATAACTATTCAATGTAATAAAGATGCAACCAACTAAGGGTACGTTTGGTACACTGAATGAAGATTACAACAGGAATTGTAATCTTTATTACTAGGAATAAAATGTAATGTAATGTAATAACTAAATATATTCATTAGTTTGGTTATGAATTATAACATTAGAATGAAACTTAAGATTTATTTTAGGAAATATCTTACACATACAATTATATCTTCTTAAAAATTATTATTTTTAAATTTAAGAGAGATATGTGTTATTTTTTATTTTTATAATTGTTGGATGCATATGGAAAGTTTGTATATTTGGAAATATATTAAGTTTTGAAATTATTACATTTACTAAAGAATAGCTAACACAACCTTTTAAAGAGGAATAGTTATTCTTTATTTTGAAGAATAGCTATTCATAAGGAATGACTATTCCTTGTAATAAAAACATAACCAAACTAAAGAATAACTAAACCATTGGAATAACTATTACATTACAGCACCTATTACAGTCTACCAAACATGCCCTAATTAAATAGTTATTGCACATGAATAAGAATAATTATTCTATATTAAAAAAAAAATTATTTGATTACAAGAGTTATTATAGTGTACCAAACTCCTATGTAATTAAATAATTCAATGGTTTTAAAAATCAAAACGGTCAAAGAACTGAAAAATGGTCCGGTTCTTGGTTTTTACACATTGAATTAGTGGTTTTTATAGTTGAACAACTAATTTTTACAATTTTTATTAGAGCAGTTGAGGGTCTAGTTCTCAGTTAAACCGGTCAGTCCAAGCCAAATTTTAAAACTATGAATAATTCAAAAATTTCAATAACAATTTAAACTTTTAAGATAATCAGTAATTTAGTGAAGAGCCTTGTAGGCAAATTGACACTTCCGCATAAATAAAGTGCTTAAGAGTTTAGGGAGAAAATGATTCAACTTTATCATTTCATTATTTTTTAAATCGCCATATGGGCTGCAATTGACCCTTAAATCTAAGAATAAATTATCAATGATTTTTAACTTTTAGTGGGCGGCAATTGACCTTATTTAAATCTAAGAATAGATTATCAATGATTTTTAGTCCTCGACAATGAATATTGCGCAGATGTGTGAGGATGAGTATCAATCCACACATGATAGTGACAAAAAAGTATATATCCTTTCGGATTTATGCCGATTTGGTTAATTATCCAATTAAACTTTCTTGTTCCATATCACACGTTTGGAGTGGAATATCTAATATATATAGGTTAATAAATAGTGATAAAGCATTGCTCAGATCTATCCTAAAAATTATACCAAATTAACAACCCATGATAGCTTGCCAGCTTGGACCATCCTACGCTATTCATTTCTCTCTCTCTCTCTCTCTGAGAATGGAAAGCGGCCTTTAGGATATGAACAAGTTGGTCCAGTCGGTATAATTTTACTGCTCATGATGTAGAGAACACCACAGCGTTAATGCAGGGGGGAAAAAGAATACGTGTACGATCACTGTGATCAGATGCTCTCATAATAGATAAGCAAGGACATGCATTCGATATACCCTCATGCATGTGAACCACCAAACACTTGTAAAGTGAGAGTTTCTAACCATTGCTAGTTTTGAGTTTGAATTTGAACCATTGCCAGTTTTACTGAAATTGAATTTGCAAAATGGGCCTATGCTATGAAGTACGAGAAGTTTCGTCAAATGCTGCCTATTGATAAATATGGAGAATACCGTTCAACAAACTATATTGACTTGGGGATAACAGCACTCATAAGATTATTGATGATGCCAAAATCGTCAGTTGGGTCCCTCGTTTAATCCAGAGTATTAGACGACCTTATAGAACCTGCAAGATAAAGGAGAGATAGATCGAGAAGATCACCGGGTTGTGCCTGGTGGGAGAGCCTCCAATGCTTAAATTAGTACAAACCCATATATTTTATATATAGATAGTGTTTTGTAGTAGTTTTTTGATGTAACTTAGCAAATGGACAGATTGTCCCTTTTATAGGTGACTTAGGTAGCTGTTGGACATAAATGAGGGTGATTATTACCCTAATTGTAACGTTCTTTGTCTTGATGAAAGGGTTTAAGGCCTTTGATGATTGTTATTGAATGTGTTGGACGGTTACTCATAAATCTTTGATGGCCTACTAATGACGCAATGACCGTCCATTAAGATGGACGACCTTAATAGTTTTTATGGACTCATCAGTTGCCCCCCATTCCCAAGTTTGATTTTACTTTGTGCTAGTCAGGCTTTGAGAATATTCTTGACTTGTTTAGATTCAGACTTCTTTATCGTCAACTACTTTTTTCTTCAAGAATGATAGTATTTTTACGACGACTTCTTAGTATCTGCCTTTTGAAAATCTTTTTGGGCGTTCGAGGGATCATAGCTTGATCTTGAAAATGAGCTAATTTCTTTGGACGATCATTTTTTATTTCTGCTGAAAAGTAAGGTAATTTCTTTGGATGACCATTTTTTATCACTTCGATGCTTCTTCTTTCCTTCATTTTCTGGTTGTCATTTTTAATATTCTTGATTTGTGTGTGACGTTTGTTTGTGTGAGAATCCTTGTATGCTTACACTCATCTAAGGGTATTTAGTCACTTAGCCACTTTTAGGTGACTTATATCCAGTTACAGAGCTTCGTCATTTAGACTTCGTCAACGATTTACATCAGTCTAGTGGAATCTTGTCCATTTTTTTTTTTGGGTGACTTACATCTGTGGGGCCCAATAATTTATGGGCCAGGCCCATTCGCTCATGGAGAACCCGAAGGCCCAAGCCGAGGAGAGCTATGGTCCAAGCCCGATAACAGAGCACAAGACTGTTCTTGGAATACAGCCGAGGACAGTTCAGTCCTCGGCAGATCCAAAATCCCATCGGAATAAAGGGGTAAAGCTGGCATAGGAACAAATTTGTAAGGAGATCTAAAATATCTTGGGGGGAAGTTATCCTTACTACCCTTCCGGATAAGACCCTACACCTGACATAGCCGTACTCTGCAGCCTTACCAACCATCCCCAACAATTCTGGGATTGGACTGATGGGACAAATATCAGTATTGTAAAGATCGACCCTACACGTGGACGAAGGACAGCTAATGCGGACAGATATAAAAGAGGAAAGGAAGTAAACCTGGCTCTCTCTCTCTCCATCCCACCGGGGGGAAAGAGACTACATGGGGCATAACCTCCCAAGAACACCGGACTTCATGAAAAAAGTCCATCATTGGGTAACCGGGGTAAGACCTCAATGGTCCTCGGATCAACTCCGAGGAGCCCCATCCTATAAGGTGCGACACCATAAGGCTTAAATGTTCAAACCCATCCCCCCTTTCCTATATGAATTCCTCCAAAATCAAGACCGGAACATCGCCCCGTGACCAACGCCTAGCCTTTCAAGCCCATTCTCTACAAATCATATTGTGAGGGATTTTTTCACATGCGAGCCCAACATCATTGTTGGGCCGCCAAGGAATTGTGTCCTTACAATTGGCGCCGTCTGTGGGAAGGCTTGCGCGTTGGCGCAGGTGGCGGTGGAGTCAACTCTCTAGCAAGCAGAGGTTCGCGGAGTTTCCTCCGTCTCCGGCGACATGCAGTTGTTGCTTTGGCATAAATTTCTGCTAGGGGCTGCGCCTCGCAGTGACGACGGCGCGGACAACTTTGGGGGCTTCTGGCCTCAAGCCGGCTTTCCCCGCCCTGGTCTAGGGGCTTACGTTCGAAAATAAATAAGCAAAAAAAAAAGGGGGAAATCTGACAAGTTTTGGACAGAACCAAGGCCTTGCATGGTCCTCGGACCCAAGCCTATGGGGAAACCAACTACTTAAAAGAAATCTCACAAGTTTTGGACAGAACCAAGGCCTTGCATGGTCCTCGGACCCAAGCCTATGGGGAAACCAATTACTTAAAAGAAATCTCACAAGTTTTGGACAGAACCAAGGCCTTGCATGGTCCTCAGACCCAAGCCTATGGGGAAACCAACTACTTAAAAGAAATCTCACAAGTTTTGGACAGAACCAAGGCCTTGCATGGTCCTCGGACCCAAGCCTATGGGGAAACCAACTACTTAAAAGAAATCTCACAAGTTTTGGACAGAACCAAGGCCTTGCATGGTCCTCAGACCCAAGCCTATGGGGAAACCAACTACTTAAAAGAAATCTCACAAGTTTTGGACAGAACCAAGGCCTTGCATGGTCCTCAGACCCAAGCCTATGGGGAAACCAACTACTTAAAAGAAATCTGACAAGTTTTGGACAGAACCAAGGCCTTGCATGGTCCTCGGACCCAAGCCTATGGGGAAACCAACTACTTAAAAGAAATCTCACAAGTTTTGGACAGAACCAAGGCCTTGCATGGTCCTCGGACCCAAGCCTATGGGGAAACCAACTACTTAAAAGAAATCTCACAAGTTTTGGACAGAACCAAGGCCTTGCATGGTCCTCAGACCCAAGCCTATGGGGAAACCAACTACTTAAAAGAAATCTCACAAGTTTTGGACAGAACCAAGGCCTTGCATGGTCCTCAGACCCAAGCCTATGGGGAAACCAACTACTTAAAAGAAATCTCACAAGTTTTGGACAGAACCAAGGCCTTGCATGGTCCTCAGACCCAAGCCTATGGGGAAACCAACTACTTAAAAGAAATCTCACAAGTTTTGGACAGAACCAAGGCCTTGCATGGTCCTCGGACTCAAGCCTATGGGGAAACCAACTACTTAAAAGAAATCTCACAAGTTTTGGACAGAACCAAGGCCTTGCATGGTCCTCAGACCCAAGCCTATGGGGAAACCAACTACTTAAAAGAAATCTCACAAGTTTTGGACAGAACCAAGGCCTTGCATGGTCCTCAGACCCAAGCCTATGGGGAAACCAACTACTTAAAAGAAATCTCACAAGTTTTGGACAGAACCAAGGCCTTGCATGGTCCTCAGACCCAAGCCTATGGGGAAACCAACTACTTAAAAGAAATCTCACAAGTTTTGGACAGAACCAAGGCCTTGCATGGTCCTCAGACCCAAGCCTATGGGGAAACCAACTACTTAAAAGAAATCTCACAAGTTTTGGACAGAACCAAGGCCTTGCATGGTCCTCGGACTCAAGCCTATGGGGAAACCAACTACTTAAAAGAAATCTCACAAGTTTTGGACAGAACCAAGGCCTTGCATGGTCCTCGGACTCAAGCCTATGGGGAAACCAACTACTTAAAAGAAATCTCACAAGTTTTGGACAGAACCAAGGCCTTGCATGGTCCTCGGACTCAAGCCTATGGGGAAACCAACTACTTAAAAGGAAAACTGATTGCATGAAGCTTAAAATCCATCCGAGGAGAACTCCCCATTAACAGTTGGTCAATCCCTAAATTGCACGGATTTCCCAGTCTACCCTCAGATTCCCGATACCCAAGGGATTGATGCAATATAGTGCAATATATCACCCAAAAACACAATCGAAATCCCTCTCCACTGGGCTACCCTCTCGGACGAATTATTCAGAGATCATCGTTCTCGGACATCTATTTTTCATGCATCGCTCAGTGCTCAACCATTACTCCGGTTAGTTTCAAGATTTTAATTTATTGGGAATTGCCATTGTGATACTTGATAACATCGATAAGTTTAAACTAATAGGAATTGATTTTAAGGCATTGTTCTGCTCCAAATATTATTAGAGACGAGCGTATATTTAATGTCTATGCACTAAGTAGTTGTGGCAGAAAAGAAAAATATTTAGAAAGAAACAAACTCATATTTTACTAAGACAAAGAAATAGTACAGTGTACAATGAAAAAGCTGAGAGAAGCTTATGCTGAAGCTAACTACGTGAGTAAAAAGAAAAATACAAGGGAATGAAGGTGAAGCCGAAGAAGAAGCGCAGATGAGAGGGAGGCTACTCCTTCAGAACTTTGTTCTTCCTCAATGCTTCTGCATGCCCATAACTCGGGCAGCAAAAGAACCCAGCTTGGGGCCTGCACCGCGGAAGGAAAGGTGCAGGGAGCCGGAAGTTGAGGAGCCTTCACCAAAAATTTGTCTGCAACAGGGCAGAGGCGCTGATGGCGGAGAATCTTTCTTCTGACACACCAAGATCCTGGCGTAGACAGAACCTGCTTCGGATTTTGACTAAAGGAGGGAGAAATACCCTTTCCCCTCTGTCGAACTGGAATATTCTCTTGAATTTATGCCGCCTTTGCCCGTACCTCCCTATCTGGAGTCTCAGGAGGACACGGTGCCTTTGTGGCGGAGAGAGTCCCCTTGCCCCAACCCACGCCTCAAACATGATGTACTAGGAGAGGAGATTGAAGGATTTGGGTGAAGGTAAAGCAACTTTCTCTCCTATTTATTTAAAAGATAAGGAGGTGGCATTTAATTCACGCAGCGTCCCAAGGAACGCTACAGACAAAATGTCTCCGGCTCGATTTCCAATGCCGTCTGCAACCCTGAGATTAAAGGAGCCTCGTGAAGACGCACCTCGAACACTGGGACGCCAAAAAGTACCGCGTGACCCAGGACTACGGAAATACCCCCTAATTTATGGGCCCAGTAAATTCGCGGCCCAGGCCCGTTCAGCATAGGGGCCCAAGGACAGAACCAAGGCCTTGCATGGTCCTCGGACTCAAGCCTATGGGGAAACCAAGTACAAAAAAAAAAAAAAATAATAAAAATTACAAGTTTTGGACAGAACCAAGGCCTTGCATGGTCCTCGGACTCAAGCCTATGGGGAAACCAAGTACAAAAAAAAAAATAAACCTTACAAGTTTTGGGCAGAACCAAGGCCTTGCATGGTCCTCGGACTCAAGCCTATGGGGAACCAACTGCTCGGATAGGGAAAGTCCTCGGCCCAGATACTGTAAAATGTTGAGGCCAACAAGAGTGTTAGGGTGATGGCGGGACGCTCCGCTACTCGGCAGCCTACGGGGGCTGTTCATTTTTTGCGGATGATACGCCTTCGAATAATTACCTCCTACACCACGGAGGACATCCAGTTCTAATCTCGGCTTTGTTTCGGGCAGGTATCGCTATTTACAGGTACGCGTTGCTATGTCAAACAGTTCTATTAAAGTTATGGTGACATCTTTTTATTAGCAAGTATTTTGGCTTTAGTTATCATTGATTCAAATGCTGTATTATTGTGCCGAGCAGCGTTTGCAAATAAAAAAATAATAATAATAAAGACAGAACATGCGAAATAAGGTAACAGCAATTTTTATTAATACGAAAAGTTATTACAACGTACAAAGAAGGGCTTAAACAAGCCTATACAAAATGTGAACTGCCTAAGCAACTATAACATCCGCTATACAGATATGTAAACAGTCAGGCGTCTTTTAAACTCGTCTTCAAAGTCCCTCCAATCCCTGCCTCAATACTTCTCATATTACGATAAGAGCCTTCTTTGGAAAGAGATGAAGGAGAAGGAAATAGTAAGGAAGAAATCAATGAAGAAGATGGAGGAGATGAATGAAGAAGATGGAGGACATGAGTAGAGAAGGAGGAGAAGAAGAGAGAAGAGATGAAAAGAAAGAAAAGGAACAAAAGAGGGAGAAGAGAAAGCACCAGAATGGATCTGGTGCTGGGAAGACTAAGAGAGGGAGGCGGAGAGGGCCACCAGTGAACGAAGAGAGGAAGAAACAGAGACACTTAGTCCCTGCCTCGGTCCTGACTCCTAACACGCTGGGGCCATATTAGGTGAGCTCATAAGAGAGCGGTTGGTTATGATATTGGGTGTCCTCGACTCAGTCACACCGGAAGCTTGATGTGACGAGTCCCTACTTCGGATTTTGGCTGAAAGAAAGGTGAGGTTGATTTTGAGTCTTCGCCATCCCTGCCCTGACCGAGCCATTACGAGCTTTATCAGAATGTGGCGTTTACGGGAGGGGTATGTTTCCTTCATTACTCGTTGTATGGTAAAGCGTATCACGATTTAGTGTGTAAGCTAGTGGGTAAAATAAACTCTAAGGAAGGCCAAGTATTTCAAATCCTAAAAGGATGAAAGGGGACTCTACAAAAAACAATAGCCTCCTACCTTCCCTCTTATACAAGGGGTGGAGCGGGGGGCATTTAATAGGATCAGATCTCCAATGGAACCTGCAAACACAAATGTGCCGGTTCCACTTCTCCACCTCATCAGGAAACCGTCGAATTAAAGTAGTCTCGAAAATAGAGGTCAATAAAAACGCGCTTTGGATAACCAAACGTCAAGCACGCATCAGGGATAAAATCAAAAAACTGCCTCGCAGACCGGTGCGTTTCCTGGGCAGTTGGAGAACCGCCAGCGTTATTGAAAGGCCGAATTAAATGAGCCATAATGAAAGCTCGGTATTACCAAAACCCACCTTTCCAACCGGGAGGTTGGACAGCCAGGTTTTGAGGGGCTATTGTGGGGCCCAATAATTTATGGGCCAGGCCCATTCGCTCATGGAGAACCCGAAGGCCCAAGCCGAGGAGAGCTATGGTCCAAGCCCGATAACAGAGCACAAGACTGTTCTTGGAATACAGCCGAGGACAGTTCAGTCCTCGGCAGATCCAAAATCCCATCGGAATAAAGGGGTAAAGCTGGCACAGGAACAAATTTGTAAGGAGATCTAAAATATCTTGGGGGGAAGTTATCCTTACTACCCTTCCGGATAAGACCTTGCACCTGACATAGCCGTACTCTGCAGCCTTACCAACCATCCCCAACAATTCTGGGATTGGACTGATGGGACAAATATCAGTGTTGTAAAGATCGACCCTACACGTGGACGAAGGACAGCTAATGCGGACAGATATAAAAGAGGAAAGGAAGTAAACCTGGCTCTCTCTCTCTCCATCCCACCGGGGGGAAAGAGACTACATGGGGCATAACCTCCCAAGAACACCGGACTTCATGAAAAAAGTCCATCATTGGGTAACCGGGGTAAGACCTCAATGGTCCTCGGATCAACTCCGAGGAGCCCCATCCTATAAGGTGCGACACCATAAGGCTTAAATGTTCAAACCCATCCCCCCTTTCCTATATGAATTCCTCCAAAATCAAGACCGGAACATCGCCCCGTGACCAACGCCTAGCCTTTCAAGCCCATTCTCTACAAATCATATTGTGAGGGATTTTTTCACATGCGAGCCCAACATCATTGTTGGGCCGCCAAGGAATTGTGTCCTTACAACATCTATTTAAGGAATCTTGCCACTTAGCCATTTTTTGGTGACTTACATCCATTTAAGGAATCTTGTCACTTAGGCTTCGTCAGTGATTTACATCCGTCTTGGCGGAATTTTATCACTTAACCGTTTTTTTTTTTTTTTTTTTTTTTTGTGACTTACATCCTTTTAAGGAATCTTATCACTTAGGCTTCGTCAGTGATTTACATCCGTCTTGGCGGAATCTTATCACTTAACCATTTTTTTGATGACTTACATCCATTTAAGGAATCTTGTCATTTATTGCTAGAAAGATTCCTTGACGCTATGTCGTTTTGGACCTTCTTGAGGCCATGTTGATATCTGCATTAAGTTGCACATGCACTTGCCAAGACTTGGTTAGACAAGAATTTTAGAACAATTCATATATAAATAATAAATTACCAATAGCCTAGGTGGACCTTTTTCTTATTTTCTTGTAATCCTAGAGTTTTACCTCTTTTGTGATCTATCTAGTAATGCATACATTTTTGCGTGAAACCTTACTAGGTGTAAATTTTTATAGACGAATATAAAAGAGACAGAAATAAATGTGTTACCTTAAATGACGACATTATTTTGTCACATACCTCGATCTTTTTATTGTTAGGACCTTCTTGACAAACTCTTCTCTTTTCAAGATGACGAGCTCCTCTTTTCAAGATTTTTTAAGCTTAACGTGATACTTCATGTCTAAGGCCTAGATCTCTTTTGCCTTCGGTTTTTCGAAGGCGTAAAAACTAGGCCATGTTGTTGCCTCCATTCAAACATGAAGAATGTAATTCTCGTTTATTGACGACTAGAGGAATGCTCTATCATGATTAGATTTTTTTTTTTTTTTTTGACGACTATGGTCATTGCTGTTTGTAATAGCAATTCCCTCTTCCTTCTTCTTTAGTTGTATGCTTAAGTCACTTCAATAGTGCTAGCTGCATTTTGTTAGGAATGACAATGTACAAATATGCAACTGCATGCTATACAATTATGGATGTCATTTAATGAAGTGCATTCTATATGAATCATAGAGAAGTATTCTATGATATATAAAAAGTAAAGCTTCTTGACTATATGCTTCTTTAAATTGATCTTTGTTAGGTGCTTGCACAGTAAATAATTTTAAAAGCAATTTAAAAAGATTTTGATGAGTTGACGAAGATATTGGAAATTTATTGAGACTTAAACTCATGACTATATTGTGAACACGATCATCTTATCATTTTAAGTCTAGGAGACTTAATAGATCTTCTCAGATTCATGACGATGAAACATATGCTACTAATAATATAGTCATACTAATTGTGGTAATTGTAACAATTTCATAGCAATATTTTCAACATGTTCCACATACACATTTGTAATGATCATGCAAGCTTGATATCCACTTAGTTCTAACAAGATCATATCTAGCATGGTTAATTAGAAAGAAATAAATAAATGAGTTACCTTAACAAGAGACCCTAAATCACGATACTATTTTGTATGTACTTCGATCTTCTCATTGTTGTATTCTTTTTGACAAGTTCCCCTGCCTTTAAGATCTCTTTTGTTAAGCTTAACATGATATTCCATGTTTAAGGCTTAGATCTCTTTTGCTTCATTCTTTTGAAGGTGCAAGGACTAGGGAATGTTGACCATTCAAGGTTATATTTCCTTCCTTTAGGGACGAAAACAATCCCATGGACTTCTATTATTACTTCCTTTATCATTTGATCACGACCAGTGAAATGACCCTTCGCTTTTTGTCTCTTTGTTGAGACAGTGGCCTAGTTAGCCAAATTCTTCTTGGGCTATTCACTTGACTATTATGATCGATTGTCTGAAGTCCTGTCATTCTGCAATTTATACATGTACTTGCAAAGTGTTTCATTAAACACATATTATATGAATAAAGAGACCACTGGTAAGATTTTATAGGACGTTTAGCCTTTGTTCCAGTTTGTTTTAAGGGGTGATCCCATTAAGGTCAAGATTGGCATGTGCATAGGATAAGATTCTTCCGAACACATGCCTAACTGGTTACGCATATAATACAATTTAAAAAAAGTACTTATACTTGATACATGATCTATCATCATACTTTCACATTCAATATATATTCAAGCTAAGGTTTTAACACCATGTCTCTTACATATCATTGTGTGAGCCATTATGTATTAGACATATAGCATACTGATATAGCATTTTTTTTTTTTTTTTTTAAAGAAAGAAATATTCATGATGCTATGGAAAGACTCTAGGCTTTTCCATGATTTTTGGCCTTAGTACAAAATCACCTTATAGTAGTGTCAATCAATTATATATAGATAGAGATATGGGGTGATATGATGCTATCATGTCACATACCTTTGATCTCCTTCTTAGCAGGCTCTTCTTGATAGATTCTCATTCTTGATTCAGCGGACTTGAGAGTATATGTACAGTTGAGATAGTCTAGTTAAACTAGCTTGGTGGTTGTACTATCTATATTCTTGCTTCGTTAAACATTAGGCTTGGAGCAACATTGCCAAGCAAGAAATCATAAATAACATTAAGACAAATGCATAAAATTTGTTGTGGCTTGAGCCTAGAGGCATTATGACTTTTCAAATGGAGTCATCTAAGCAATAAAAATATCTCTTAGAAAAAGAGAAATCGCAATTTCCTATTAAGATTCATATTTGATATTGCCCAAATATCACAATTTTTTGTTTCTAATACATTGTGATGTAAATTTTGCTTTTTTACATAAATGTATAATTCTACTGATCTCTTTATCGGTTGGTCATTTTCTTAGACCGTATATCATCAACATAGAAAATCCATGGTGTTGTAGTCAACATTATTATTTTATAATTGTTATGGTGACTGTTGCTATATTAGCTTTTTTGGACATGTATATATAATGCTCTTGCCAAACTTGTATTTCATGTATAATCGATCTATTTAAACCTACGTAAATCATACAAAAATCATGAAAGTTTTCACAAGGTGCAGTTGTAGTAGAAAACTAGAATATTCATTGTCATTGGCTTCCACCTACCTAATATTGATTAGGTTTGGCCAGGCTCATTGGACTTTCTTTTATGTCCAAAAATAGTCTTTTTAAATTTGGGAAGATAGTAAAATCTAACATTAGCCTCTTTAGTGTCTAAACTCTAAAATCATGATATAATTTTGGAAAGACAAAAACACTTTGGCAAGGCAGTAATACTAGGTTTCACCTTTCCTATTTTAGCATGACATATTAGGAAAGAAGGGCAGTGATAGAGCATCTCTATATTTTTCTTTACTACCCAATATGAAGGTTTCGACTTTGTCTGATATCTACTGTAGTACTCTTGAGAATAACTAACATAGTTGACTGATTGCTCTAAGGAACATTTATAGAATTAACTTTCATTAGGAAAGTAATTGTAGAAAGTAGAAACATATATTTACTAACTTTCTTTATCCAAAAATTCTTTGAAATTCTTAAACTTAATTTCAAAATTCTAAAATGGCAACCCAATAACTTCTGGTTTTAATGCTTTCTAAATCTTGAAAGACATTAAGGTTTGACTTCACATATTTAATGTCTAAAATTACGATATATAATTTTGGTAAGATGGTATATTTTTGGCTTCATTTTTCTTTAATATTCAAAATTAGTTTCTTTAAATTTGGTAGAGCCTTTACCTTAAGTGGTCCTTAATTGCAAAACTTAAGCACCATAAACTTATTCACCGTGTAAGGAAGATAATCCAGGGGTTTTAATTCATAACCGAAATAATATCCCCTAATTATTTCTTTGTTTTGTTTCAGCCTATAATTAGTTATTCAAAGGCTTGTTTAATGATTCATTTCAAATGACATAAGAAACAATAACATGAAATTGGTGAATATGATAAACATGAAAGGCGCATGATGACACATGCTGCTAGTGGATAACAGAAGGCTTGGCCTCGTGGGTAGACAGTTAAGCTGAATAAAAGGTGGTTTACACCTATCCCATCTTATTACCCATCTAGCCTCATGACTTATAACTTATGAGTCATGAATCATGACACACAGGCTTTAGGGTTCCACTTCTTCTAGCAGATGGACAGCCTAGACTTGTTAATCATAAACAATATATTGAGTTGAAATTATTAGATAACATACCTGGCATCATGTTGGTTTGATCTTTGAAGAGAAAATTCTCATCTTTCATAGAAAACAAATTGCTTCTTAGTTACCTTCCCTGAAATAAGGGCTCTCCAGCTTAAACACATATAACCACGAAAGTTGATCTCTTTTGCCTCCTCTTGTATTTGGCCCTTAACATAGAAATCATTTGCTAGGAAAACATCTGCAATATTCTCAACAATTATCGCAGGTCCATGTCCATGACCTTTTTCTGCTGGATGATTTATTTCATGTCAAGCTTCTTCCTTTTTTTTTCTTTTTTTTTTTTTTTTTTTTCCCGAGCTTTACGAGCTTCATTTTGCTCCAAAAAATATTAACAAATTAATAATCTTGATTGCTCTCAAATAATGACTTTAATAAGTGTATACCCTTCAGGTCATACGTTTGAGTACTGACTGCTTTAAACATGGTCCATCATTAATTTCTGTTGAGAAACTAGAGGTGTAAAAAGATGTACATACTTATTGTCTTTTATTTTTTTTAAAAACATCTTTGAAGTCCTTAAAAATAATTCTAAATTCCAAAAAGACAATAGAATGAATTCTGGTTTTAATGCTTGAAATGAGTTTTTATTTTTATAATTTGAAACGGCAATAAAATTTGACCTTGCCATTTAATGTCCAAAATTATAATTTTGGTAAGATAATAAATATTTTCTAATATTCAAGCGTTGAGTTTTATTACCTATTGCAAGGCAATAACATGTTTACTCCATCTTTCCTATTTAAGCTAGATACGTTTAGGAAAGAAAAGGGGTGATAAACTGGTAAGTGGCACCATACGTGTCAATACCAACATTGGTGAATTATGTGCCAAACAAGTATGTCTAACATCAAACATGCAACTGAATAGTACATGTGAAATTGTGAATGATCAAAATGGGATTTGCTCCACACTGGGTTGACTGTATTTATCTTAAAAAGCATGTATTGATGTATATATTCATATATATATGCACAATAAGTCTCATCAATTGTAGCTTAAATTTTTTTTCTTCTTGTTCCTCAATTTCAATACCCCCACTATTTGACAAAATTCAAATGAAAAACGTGGCACATAAAATTCTCAATTATTTAAAGGAACATGAACTCTTCTCAATATAAGGTTCTTCAAAATAGAAACACCAAAATTTATGGGGTTCATAAAAATTCATGATATATATATATATATATATATATATATATATATATATAAACTGAAAATACTTGTTATTGAAAGTAGTAAAACACTTACAGCAGTAGTAGTTAATACAAGATCTCAACAGTCACAGGTTAACAATTACAAAGGTTGAACTAGTCCTAATTACAAGGTTTGTAGAGTTACAAGGCTTGTAGTGAACAAGGTAGTAGTAGTAGTAGAAACAAGGAATTCTTTCTCTAAGAAGGCTTCCTAAGAGTAGGAGTTCTAAGGGAAGAGAATTCTGAACTAAAACTATGGAAAAACTTCAAGGGACAACCCCCCTTAAATAGGCAAAATATCTGAGTGAATAGTTCAACATATAGTAAAAGTAAATAGTGAACAGTGCAGTGAATAGTAAAAGCTTGCCAAAGTGATTTTGAAATCGTTAGGTTTAACAAAGTTATTTCTGTATTTTTTATGGTTTTTATCATGTCTTTCACCTTTTTGCCTGGAAGGAGCAATAGGAGGCAAACCATATTGTTCACAGAAATTTCCCATTTCATATTTAGCTTTTCTTTTATTCTTTAATTGGTGTTTTAACAATTTTTCATCATTACACATATTGATACCGAGGTTTTTAATAGTACTGAAAATATCACCATAGGTTAAATTATCATAATCAATAGAATCATTTTTACCCATTAATTCTTGTTTTACCTTATGAGCAAAGATAGGAGGCAGATCGTCAATAAACTTTTCTTTCCAATAAGGCTTATGACAATCTTTCCAGAGCATTACTCTGGAAGTAAAAACATCTTGATACCATCTGTAATCAAACATAGTAGGACAACTCAAATTATTTAAATGGTCAGAAACACGGGATGAAATATTGGATGGAGTACCAACAAAATGTTTGAGAATAGTATAGATCAAGGTATTAACACCATCAGGAATACCACGACCAATACTTTCATCAAAGATAGGCAAACCTTCATCATTCTTTTTAACAGCATGTTTAATAGATTCTCTGGATTCTTCAGTGATGTAAGAATCCCACCATCCACGAAGAGTACCAGAAAAACCAGTAACAAGTAAATTAACAATTTCAGGTTGATCAAGATCATGGTTATTTTGATAAGCAATACCAACCATAGACATATGACTCATTTTATTAATGATTTCTTGTTCAGACAAACCATCAATATTCCATTCATAAAGCTTATCAGCAGAAACAGAAAACTGTGTTTGAAAAGATCTCTCTTCAAACTGCATATCAGGAGGAGTGGGTTTTGAATACCAATTTTTAGAAAAAGACATGGGTTTGGAGTTTCCAACAAATCTTTTAATTTCTGGTAAATCATCATCAAGAATTCTTTTTGCAGAAACAGAAGAAACAGTATCAGAATCTGTATTTTCTTCAGAAACAATCTCTTTTTTAGAAATAGTTCGAGCAGCTGGAGTACTTGTAGAAGTACCCTCAGTTTTAACTTTTAAATCAAAAATCATTTTTTCAACAATTTCAAGAGTCTTGGACTGAGAAGTTTTAAACATAACTTTTTCTCTTTGACTGGGTAAATCAATCAAAGGTTTCTCAGTTTTAACAGAAACAGATTTTTTAGAAACAGGTTTTTCAACAATTCTTTCTTCAATACGGTCAAGCTGTTGACCAATAATATGTAAAGATTGATTAGTAAAATTGTTTTGTTCAATAAGACTAACAATGGGAGTTTGATCATCAGCAATTTTGAAAGGAGAGGCCTTCACCTTCACTTCTTCTTTTGTCACTTCATCCTTCTTAGTAGTGATCAAAATTGGCTCAAGAGGAGGATGACTAGACCTAATAATGGTTTTATCTATTTTAACAAAATTTGATTTTTTTATCACATTTAAATGTTGTTTTGAAACCTCATCTTTTGAAACATAACGGTTTTCAAGAAAATCAAAAAACAAAATATGTCTTTTCAATTGGTTCATCTTTTCCAACCATTTTCTCTTAACACGGTCTTTTTCAGACTGAGCAAAATTATTTTGGAAATATTTTCTTTTTGGTCTGTTTTGTGAAAGCATAAACTCATTGTACAAACAATCCCAATCAATTTCAAAATCATCATTTAAAATAGTCAAAACTCTTGATTGATTTTGGTAAACAGGAGGATTTTCAATAGGAGGAGAATCAAAGTCGGATGGAGTAACAAATACAGAGTCTTCTTCATCGTCAATAGCAACATTGCCATGAGGAGCGGAAGATTCAGCTTTAGTAGAATAGAAAGGAGTGCTAACTTGTGAGTTACTGCTAGAAACTCCTTTTAGCTTTAAACCAGTGGGTTTTTCAAGACTTTTTTGCAAAAAATCAATGAGATCTTGATCTCTTTTTGAAATATTTTCAGATCCAGCAAAGGAATGCCTTCCTTGGTTAATCCTTAATGGTTGGTTATTTTGAAAACTTATTTTAACAGTACCATCAAGATATTGTTGAATATGAGTAAGATCAAGTTCATCAAAAACAGGTTTAACAAGAAGGGATTCTTGTTCCAACAACCATTCAGTGGGAAGCTTAACGTCTTGCCATTGAATCAGTTTTGGAACTTGAACTTTAGCATCAGGAATTGAACATTGAATTAACATAGTTTTACTAGAAGGTTCTCTGTGATTTAAAGCACCAGGATTTATTTGAGTACCTAACAATCTGTACTAAATGCGATAAATCAAAGCAAAAGGCTTACTACCTTCTTCCATGTTATAACCAGATGAAGCAATATTTAAAGTCAAAGCTCTAACAATATTAGGATCATCCAAAGCAAGAGTAAGATCAGGATAACAGTTAAAATAAACAGGACCATCATACAAAGAAGCAGTAATGATACCAAGAATGCTATCTTTAAAATTTTTAAATCTAGCATCACGTAAACACATGATAACAGAAGCATTAATACCCTTTCGGGTGAGTGGTTTAATAGCAACTTGAACCATACCAATATGCAAATAACTGAGTTTTTTAGCAATGAACTCATTAATATTTCTTTTAGAAAACAAGCAACATTTTTCATGAACTCTGGAAATAGAAAATGTTTGTTCAACAGTTCTCACTTTGTAAATGGGATAGAAAGTAGACTCAACAAAACTAGTCTTATAAACAGTTTTAGTATCAACTTTAGGAATATTCCATTTCCGAAAATCAGGGATCTTATGTTCTTCAACAGTGTGATCTTCTTCATTTACGATAACAGGAGGACAATCAGTCCTGGAGCTGATAGAGGAGTTGGATCTCCACAACTTATCCATACTATCCTAGGTTCAACACTCAATTATCATGTTTTTCTCACAACCGTTGCATTTCGTAATGTGGTTGTGTCTTTATTTCTTGTCCGTGTCTACCCGAACCTTTGGTACTCCGTTGTTGTGTTCCCTTCTTACCGTCGTTGGCGCCTCCCTAGTCATAAAGTGAATTCCTAGAATCGAACTGTAAGGCCCGTTTGAGCCGAGAGGGCGTGTAGGGCATGAGAGGTATAAGGTTGGTTGGGGTATGTGTTACGAAATGCAACGGTTGTGAGAAAAACATGATAATTGAGTGTTGAACCTAGGATAGTATGGATAAGTTGTGGAGATCCAACTCCTCTGTCAGCTCCAGGACTGGTTGTCTTCCTGTTATCGTAAATGAAGAAGATCACACTGTTGAAGAACATGTGATCCCTGATTTTCAAAAATGGAATATTCCTAAAGTTGATACAAAAACTGTTTATAAGACTAGTTTTGTTGAATCTACTTTCTATCCCATTTACAAAGTGGGAACTGTTGAACAAACATTTTCTATTTCCAGAGTTCATGAAAAATGTTGCTTGTTTTCTAAAAGAAATATTAATGAGTTCATTGCTAAAAAACTCAGTTACTTGCATATTGGTTTGGTTCAAGTTGCCATTAAACCACTCACCCGAAAGGGCATTAATGCTTCTGTTCTCATGTGTTTACGTGATGCTAGATTTAAAAATTTTAAAGATAGCGTTCTTGGTATGATTACTGCTTCTTTGTATGATGGTCCTGTTTATTTTAACTGTTATCCTGACCTTACTCTTGCTTTGGATGATCCTAATATTGTTAGAGCTTTGACTTTAAATATTACTTCATCTGGTTATAACATGGAAGAAGGTAGTAAGCCTTTTGCTTTGATTTATCGCATTTATTACAGATTGTTGGGTACTCAAATAAATCCTGGTGCTTTAAATCACAAAGAACCTTCTGGTAAAACTATGTTAATTCAATGTTCAACTCCTGATGCTAAAGTTCAAGTTCCAAAAATGATTCAATGGCAAGACATTAAGCTTCCCACTGAATGGTTGTTGGAACAAGAATCCCCTCTTGTTAAACCTGTTTTTGATGAACTTGATCTTACTCATAGTAACACGATGACATTTTTTGCGAAATCACATCGAGGTGATTAGATTTGGCCTCCAAATTTCGTGTGCTCGTCCCTTTGGGTTGGAAGACTGTAAGACTGCTTTGTCGCGGGTAGATCTGCTTCTATCAGAGGATCTTTACACCACATTCCATCTAGTTGATCGAGATTGACTACGGTATCATGGTGTTCATATCTTTCGAATGAACTAAGTGACCCTTTGTCATGGGAAGAGAACAATGACTTGTCTTTTCCCACAGACAGCGCCAAACTGATGATGCCAAAATCGTCAGTTGGGTCCCTCATTCAATCCGAAGTATTAGACGACCTTATAGAACCTGCAAGATAAGGAGAGATAGATCGAAAAGACCACCGGGTTGTGCCTGGTGGGGGAGCCTCTGATGCTTAAATTAGTACCAACCCATATATTTCATATATAGATAGTGTTTTGTAGTAGTTTTTTGACGTACCCTAACAAATGGACAAATTGTCCCTTTTATAGGTGACTTAGGTAGCTGTTAGACATAAATGAGGGTGATTATTACCCTAATTGTACCGTTCTTTGTCTTGATGAAAGGGTTTAAGGCCTTTGATGATCGTTATTGAATGTGTTGGGCGGTTACTCATAAATCTCTGATGGCCTATTAATGACGCAATGACCGTCCATTAAGATGGACGACCTTAATAGTTTTTATGGACTCATCAATTATTATTGATTTACCAACTTGAATTTCAAGGGAGATGTTAGATCTATTAAAACAAGTGTTAGGAGTTATTTGGGTCCAAACCTGTCCTTTAAGGCAATAAATTTGTAAAATATGTAACTAGAATAAAATCAATATCTTCTGTCCCACTCTTTCTGTACCACTTTGTATTCCACAAATAAGAACCTGTCACATGTTCATTTATTTAAGCAAATCCAAATTCTATGCTTATTCTTGTTTTAGTAACCTAAAAAATATATATAATCCAGCACATCCCCACTGCCACCACCAATCACTGCTGGTGCCAGTAGCAAAGGTCATCGATAGCATCAAAGGTACCATTCACATCCATACACCATTACGGGAAGATAGGGAGAGTTAGAGGAAGAGTCAAAGGGAGGAAGCGTGGATATAACACAATATTTAGACGAATGGTACAAAATTCAATTAAAGCTCAAAGATCTGAAACCACAAACAATAAATTTCACCAAAATTTGCTTCAATCTTCAAGTAGCTTGATTTGCACATTTCAATGGTCAATCAAAATCATTAGAAAACAAACAAAAATAATATATATATATATATATATATATATATATATTGCTGTATAAACTTCAATTTAATAAAGAAAAATTGGGGAATTACACTAAGCCCACCTGTGGTTTGAGCCAAAACTACTTTGTCTACCCATGTTTTAAAAAGTGTCACTTAACCCACCTGAGGTAAGATCCATCTATATTTCATAACCCACCTTACTCTCTGCCGTTAGAAAAATACATTTTAACCCTAAGACAAAACATAACACGAATCAAAACACGCTATTTGAAAAACTTTTTGCAAGAGTGACCATTCATGTTCTTCTCTCAAGAATCTCCACTGATTGAAGTCGTTGGGCTTGAAGAACACAAATTTAGTGAATATTGAAGCTAGGGCTTGCAGTTTCGGTAAAGAAAAACAAGGTTTGTGTGAACATCTCTTTGGACCCACATACAGATTCTTAAGGTTTTTTTTTTTTTTTTTTTTTTTTTTTTTTTTTTTCACAAAATTTGTGAATGTTACATGGTTAAATTTGTGTATTTGGTTATTTATATGTAGAATCGCTTAGGAAGTTTAGAAAATACCTTTACGGTTGTTTCTAAATGTGTAAACCTGACAAAATCAAGTGTATTTGTTTATGATTATGGTTGTTTATGTACTGTGGTTTGTGTGGTCCCTAGGAATTTGTTGGGAAAATGGTTTTGCATGTGTTACATGTGGTCTCTTGTCCGTGTGTTGTCTCCCAAAAACAAAACAAATACTGTTAACCAAGCACTTTATGTATATGTCTGTTGATCTTGTTGTCTTTATCTGTATGTCAGTATGTAAACAATCTCATTATTTTATTTGCATATGGATGATTTCACATTTGATTTTATGGTTAATGTTGGGGGATGTTTTGTGTGGAACCTAGGCCTACACTATGTGGGTGGGACTGTACATAGATTGTTAGATGTTGTTAGGTTCTAAAGACTTAGGATTTTATGTATTTAGAACTCTAATGTATATTGTTGGCAAACCATGATCAAAACAAGATGTTTAGTCGTGTTTAGACTTGCTCAAAGTTGGTTCTTTTATGTAAAGTTGGAACAAGTTGATGCAGAAATTAATTATGCTTCTCGGCTTGGTTCGATCGATCAAAGCTTAGGCTCAATCAATCGAAAATCGGGTCAGATGTGTTTTCTACAGAATTCCAACTCAGCCCTAGTTTGTTTTAAAACGTTTAGGGTTTTATAATTTGCCCTAGGTATATAAGGCAAACCCTAGCCATGTTTTAGTGTTGCTCATATTGCTGTTTGTGTAAATCTCTTGTGAGATCTTGATGAGCTTTCCTTTACACAAGCTTAGGATTATCAAGAAGGAGATTCGTTCAAGAACTTGATGATCATTCAGTTGCTGCCATAAGAACTTAAAGAAACACAAGCGGGTGTGCTTGTACTTGCTGGAGAATCCAAGAAAGAAGGAGTCCGTGGTTTCGGAGCTTGCACGTGGTTGTGTCAGTAAGTTTCTACTGGTGGGTAGCAATAGGATGTTAGCGGTCTAAGTCCTTTTGAACAACTTCGATTCTTTCATAGTGGATTCAGGTTTACCTTGAGGATAGCTAGGTTAAATCCTCTCCAGGTTTTTACCGGTTTGGTTTCTTGGGTGATCATATCATTGTGTTATTTATCTTTCCGTTGCTTTGCACGATATGATTGTTTGATTGTGATAACCTAGATTTGGAACTTTGACTAAGTAACAACTTGGCTAATTACCTAGGTTAATCCAATTGTATTTTTTAAGGGGTCTAAAAACTATCAGATGTTAACCCTGATAGATTAAGTTACTATGAAATTCGAGATATATGTTCTGAGGTTGGGGCTCCTATAAGCAATAGGTATCGGTATTTAATTCTTGGAGGTGATTTGGAGTAATGATTAAGGCTCATAAATTCAGATGATGATGTGGTGTACATGTGTGCAATTCATAAGGAATGGCCAACTGACACAATTACACTTTATGCGAACATTAATATGATGCCACTTGCTGTTGAACATCCTGAACATCATGTTTAAGGGGGAGATGTAGCTGTAGATGGAGGGGGAGGGGCAATTGATGTTGAAGGAGAAGGTGTAGTTGATGATGGAGTGGTTCCTGTATCTGCTGATGGAGGGGGAGGGTGGCTCAAGAAGCTTTGGAGAGTGATAATGGCGAAGGCATAGTGGATGGAGAAGAAGATGGAGATCATGATAAAGTTGATGGTTCAGAAGTTGAAGATCAGAGTGGTTCAGAAGTTGAAGATTAGAATGGATCGGGTGGTGAGGATTATGATTGGATATATGAAGGCTTAGAGAGGGGGACGACTTTGGTGATGACATTTTTGTAGATACAACCATTGTTCCACCAGAGTCAAGTAATGCACCCCATACAGCCCCACAGTCTAGCAATGCACCCTATGCAGCCCCACAGTCAAGTGATGCATCCCATATAGCCCTAGAGTTTAGCAATGCACCCCATACAGCCCCAAAATGGTGTGGATGATACTGAGTGGACTGAGCTAGCTTTTGAGGATGACTTGGTAAGTTTGGATGGGTCTGATAATGAGCAGGTACCTAAGCAGCCAAAGTTCAATGCTAAGAGTGACATGAGAAATGTTGTATTGAAGAAGGAGATAAAGTTTCCTAATGCATAGGTGTTCAAAGCTACTTCGAGGGAGTATGCAATAAAAAAACCTGTTGACATCAAATTCAAGCTAAATGAGATGACCAAAATTTCTATTCATTGCAAGAATGAGTTTGGGTGGAGATGTTATGCATCGATGATAAGTGGAGAGCTGACATTTCAGATAAAGACATTAACTACTAATTGAACTTGCCCTAAATCATTTAAAAACAGCCAAGCTACGTTAGCTTATATTGCAAAGAAGTTCATAGAGGATTTTGGTAAAAACCAAATTGGGAGGTGTCTGGTTTGCACAACCACGTTATGCAGAATTTATTTGTAGACCTAAGTGTTAACCAAGTGTATAGGTCAAAGAGGAAAGCCAAGGATTTGATTAGTGGGGATGAGTAGCTGCAGTATGGTTTCCTTAGGGACTATGCACAAATGATAACCACTACAGATGTTGGAAGTAGGGTTATATTACAAACTAAAATGGATGATGAGAATTCCCAGCCAAAATTTAAGAGGATGTATGTTAGGTATAATGCTTAGAAGGTAGGTTTTTTAGGTGGCTGTAGGCCATTTTATTGGTTTGGATGGTTGTCATTTGAAAGGAAGATTTGGTGGGCAGTTAATATCTACCACTACCAAGGATGCAAATGACAACATATTTCCAGTTGCCATGGCTGTTGTGGCACAGGAAAATAAGGACTCTTGAATTTGGTTTTTAGAGTTGTTTACTGATGATATTGGGAGGCCGGAGAAGCTTCAATTGGTCTTTATTTTTGATAGGCAGAAGGTATGAAACTATACCTTAGTTCACAAATGGTTTACTTAGTTGGTTAGTTGAACTAATATGTTTTGTTTGTTTGTTTACCAGGGCTTATACCTGCAATGGAGACATTATTCCTTACTGTGGCGCATAGATATTGTGTTAAGCACATATACAACAATTTCAAAGTCAACCATAAGAGATTGGAATTGAAAGATGCACTGTGGAGGTGTGCTACTACCACAACTATTAGGGAGTTTGAGAGAGGTATGCAATATATGAAGGAATTGGATGAAAAGGCATGACAGTACCTTGCAAACATTGAACCTGCCCAATGGACGAGGTCAAACTTTACTTTTAGGGCCTTAACAGATTGTTTGGTCAATAACTTGAGTGAATATTTTAATTCCATGATTTTGAAGTCTAGGGACAAGCCTATACTGGCAATGTTAGAGTGGATTAGAGTTAGGACTATGACTAGACTTTACACCAAAAGGAAGGGCATAGAGAGTTATGCTGGTAAGTTGTGTCCAAACATACAAGATAGGTTAGAGAAATTGAAGGTTGAGAGTAAGCCATTTAGTGCTACACTAGCTGGCAGGTTCCTGTATGAGGTGGATAATCAAAGGGAAAGGCACGTAGTTGATCTAATAAACAGGGCATGCAGTTGTAGGTTATGAGATTTAAATGAAATTCCATGCAAACACCAAATAATAGCAATTTATAAGAACATTGAGACACCAGAAGATTATACTGATCCATGCTACCTCAAGCAAACTTACATGGAGATCTACAAGGATTTTCTTCCTCCTATGCCTGGCCAGTTAGAATGGGCTGAGATTGGACAACTTGCTCCTGTGGCAGGTCACATATATAAACCACCAAGCAGGTCACCCAAGCAAAGAAAAATGGCTGTTGATGAACCTAGGAACCCTTACAGAGCTAGTAGATAGAATAGACCCGTAAAATGTGTAAAATGTAAAAGGGAAGGGCACAATGCAAAAGGGTGTAAGGCTGGCATCACTGGTGAGACACCTTGGGAGAGAAGACAGAGACTTCAAAAACAAAAAGCTGTAAGCTATGTACTATGTAGTAAAAAAGTTGTTTCATCACTTATATCAACATCATGTATCTGAAAATGGTTTTGATTGTAGGTAAGTGGAGGGGTTCCTACAGCTAGGACCAAATTTGGATCTACTTCTCAAGCCACCTCATAGCCTCCTTCTCAGCTTGCTTCTTAACTACTCTCCTAGCCACCTGCTTAGTCTTACAACATGAGGTCTACCACTCAGCCTTCACTATCACAACAAGGAAATCAAACTTTAGCCAGACCATCTAACAGTAGAGCAGGATGGTTCTCTTCCACATAGCCAGAGTTTCACATACTTAGAGAGATATGGGATACTAGACCAACTTCTTCACATGTAATTGAGTTGAGTTGTTTATTTCATAGATGGTGGTGCAAATATAATTATTTTTTAACAACTAGATCTATTTTTTATTTTGTATCCTTCACATGTAAATAGGAGCACTGGTGGTGTGAGAACTAGAGGACAAAGTGATGCACAAAGGCCACCAAAAATTAAGTCAGTGGGTGTAAAGAGTAAAGGCAAGAAATCAAGTAAAGAGTACACATACCAACACTGGAAGTAAAGGCAAGGGTAAGAAATGAAGTAAAGACAATGGGGACGATATGTTAAGCTTTTTGTGAAGACCATTGTTGGTTTTTGTAGTTTTATATTAATGTTAAATTGACCAAGGGTCAAAAACAGACAATTTGTATTAATGTTTTGGGCAATGGTAGATACCAATATGCACTTCGAACGTGCTTTTTGTAATCAGCTATTAGTTGTTATGGTACAATAAACTGCAGGTTGTTATTATGGTATAGTTGTTATAGTATAATTATATGGAAGTTGTTATTATGGTATGGTTGTTATTATGGTATGTAAGTTGAAGTTTTTATTATGGTATAAATAGATTATTGTAACCAAAAATTGACTAACACTTCTTCTATTGATACATCAAAACATTACATCAGTAGGCAAGTGCTATTACAATGCAAATTCATTAACACCATTGCCATAACTAACTCTACTAACTAATTAACTACATCAGGGCAATCTCAGTCTCTTCACTCCGATGAACTCAATTGAGCCAAAACACAACAACAATATAACAATAACAAAAATTAGCCATGAAAAAATTAATGCAATCTTGCACATTCTCTCATTCTCTTGAGCAATCATGGCTTTTTTCTTAGCTTTTGCACAGACAACGCGAACCTTTCTCTCCCTCTCCTTGGCTTTGGCTTCCTTTTCTAGAGTTTTTCTACCATTTTCCTAGCTTTATCTGCCATTTGCCTTAATGCATCTGCCATTTGCCTTACTGCATCTGCCATTTCCCAAGTTGTTATTTCCCTGTCATTGGCAAGTTTGAGAACACTCTGAAGCCTAGATATCCTTTCAAGAACCAAAGGCACAGTTTCATTCCCACGACTACAGGTTGGGTTATCCACCCAAACAAAGAAAGGATACTTGGGACCAACCTTGTTGGGTTAAGATAGCTTGACCCTGGTTAATTAATTCAATTATCCAAGTTGATTAATTAGGTTCAATTGCATGCAAATCATGATGGCACAAACAAATCACCAAATAAACAAAATGCAGTGGAAATTAAATTGACATGGTGATTTATTAACAAATGGGGAAAACCTCTCGCAATGCAAAAACCCCACCGGGTGATTTTAAGGTTATCACTCCTAAGAATCCACTAATCAACAATCAAGCGATTACAAATATAAGAAATCTTATCACTACCCTGGCCTATCCTAAAATACCAACTTATAGTTGAACTTTCACTTCAATACCCAATTGAACTTGATCTTGTAGTAGCCTTCTTTCTCTTGATGCACAAATCTCCAATTTGTGACTAAATCTTTGCACGGATCCCAGTACGTGACTAACTCCAGCAACTTTGAACGATGTTGTTAGCTGCAAAGTTCTTCACTTTATCAACAATGAAGATCAGGAAGCACTTGGTTATAAAACCCTATGGCATACAAATGCAGTAGCTTCTCACAGAGAAAATAAATCCCTAGGTCTCTGTATTCGTATGTGACAGTTCTTAAAATAAGCCTTATATATGTCTAGGATTTTGAGAAAAGAAACCCTAAACTAATACATAAGCCTGGGCCGAATTTCAGATCTGGAAAACTGAAAATCGTAATTCTCGATAAATCGAGCTGCTGTCAAGCCATTTATCGAGCTTCACATTAAGTCTTGATAGCAGGCATCTGTCAAGCTATCTGTCAAGACTTAATGAACAACTTTTCTTCATTTGTTTCTTGAACCAATCTTCATGTCTTTTAATACAAACACTTTATATGCTTGAACAAAATATTTCTTGATGTGTTAAACCCATCTTAGATCTACCCAATTACCAGTAAAATGCATTTTGTCAAAGGATTAGCCAATTACATAAAATATGACCCTAACAAACCTTATAACAGCTTCAACCCAAGAATCTCCTCCCAAAATTAAACTTGTTCTCAAAATGCACATTTGCTCATTGCACATATGCCCACTTAAACCTAAGTAATTACCACTTGATGAAGACATAGCAAAAAATGCACTTCCTGGGAAGTTCAAATTGAAAAAACCATACAAATGGACCATTTCAAACAATAAGTTGACATTTGAACAAAATCTGAAACCCTAAAACAAGAACAAACACACATACCTTGTTTTTCTTTATCGAAACTGCAAGCGCTAGCTTTGATATTCACTAAATTTGTGTTCTTCAAGCCCAGCAACTTCAATCAATGGAGATTCATGAAAGAAGAACACGAATGGTCACTCTCGCGATAAGTTTTTCAAATAGAGTGTTTTGATTCATGTTGTGTTACGTTTTGGGGTTAAAAGGTGTTTTTCTAACGGCCAAGGGTGAGGTGGGTTACGGAATATAGACAAATCTTATCTCAAGTGGGTTAAGTGACACTTTTCAAAACACGGGTAGACAAAGTGATTTTGGTCCAAACCACAGGTGGGTTTAGCGTAATTCCCCCAAGAAAAATTCTATGAAACATTAATGATTATTGATTACTACTTGGAGACTGAGCTACAAAGAGAGAAATGAGTTCAACACGCAAAGCTGCGAAGAATATAAGACCATGAAAGGTAGAGTTTCTCTTCAGGGAGGAAGGGCTTCAGATCCTTGGCGACAACGATAGTAGAAGGCCGTGAATGGCAGCTTTGAAGACATTGAATCTGGTGAAGGTTTGTGGTGGTGGGGATGTGTTGGGATTTTCTCACCATCATCTCCATCCCTCCGATTCTCCCTCTCTCGATCTTCTCAAAGACCTTGGCAGCGGTGGACAACCGTGAATGACGACATTGATACTATTGGCAGCCTCAGCTAGTGGCGTTAGCCAAACAACACCAATGGTGGTTAATTAGTGGTGCATGGCAGTGGGGATTTGTTGGGTTATATATTTATTTTAGGTAACTAAAATAAGAATAAACATAAAATTTTGATTTGCTTAAATAAGTGGACACATGGCATGTTCTTAATTGTAGAGCACAAAATAATATAAAAAGAGTGGGACGGAAGATGTTTATAGACTAGAATAGGGTTAAGTTTTCTATAAATACTTATTTTGTTGTACGAATATTAATTATGTTTGCTATATTTTATCATGATATATCAAGGAGACGCATCAACACCATTGGGTTTCTAAAGGGTACAAGTAATATTTTAGAGAGATTTTGAGGGCCATGCCTCCCGGTCAAAAGTGGCGCCGCTTCCCCCATTATATTTATTTAGTCCCGGCCCCCTACGTTCTTGCAAAAAATGAATTCAGTGGTCAGCTCAGTCGGTGCGTGCATGTTCATTTGAAGTTTGTGATATTATCATATTACCATCTTTTCAATTTAATTAGCTAGCTGCGACTGGCCAGCCGGTTTGTTGAAGAACCAAATGGAAATCCAATGCGAAACCCTACTAAAAAAAGGTTGGTTTATTTGGTAGTTAGCCATAGCCAACCACATGATCACCTTGAAATATCAAATAGCTTTATGGAGCCTATGTATTTGCATTTTTTAAATTATCATGAATGTAAAAGTCTCAATTATAAAAGTGATATCCTCCCAACATTTCTTCATATCAAATAGCTTTATGGAGCCTATGTATTTGCATTTTTTAAATTATCATGAATGTAAAAGTCTCACTTGTATAAGTGATATCCTCCCAACATTTCTTCATATATATATATATATATATATAAATCCACATGACAATAACCAGCTACACGTAGCTAGGAGTATGAGAACTCCCTCTTTTGGAAAAGTAGAATTTTCCTTTAAGAGAATAGTGGCGTGGGGCACCATTATCTTACCGGGTTTTGTCAAAATGATCGATGTTTGTGTTTTTTTAGTATATTTAACGAAAGATTTTTATAAAATGCAGCGGCGGGCGGACACTTTTATACAGCTGACCCATCTTTAAATAATACTGAGGACGTGGCTCCACGCAATGAATTGACCTTATTGCAGATTCTTTGTAGTGATGTTCATGTGGATCCATATAATCATGCCCTAGATGGCTAGATAGGATAAGGAAAGATGCCCATATAACGTGGCATGAGCTGGAGAGACTCGATTTAAGAAAAATTACTTTATAAAACAATCTTATAAAACATCTCTCTCACCATCACATGTTAGGTCTTACGAAACTTTCTCTTTCCGACTTAGGGCCAAACACACAATGAAGAATTAATTTACTTGTAAGGTAAAATTTAAGTGTAATACATCAGGTTCTTCAATTAAATTTAAATAGATGATGGATTGAATTTAATAATCTTTAATTAAATTTAAATAGATGATGGATTGAATTTAATAATCTTTGAAAAATATCATTGTAGTGTTTGTATTTTTGTTAGTTAATGCAATTAAGTGTTTGAATTTAAATTTTTTTTTTTTTTTTCTGAAATAGAATTCTACTCTATCATAATCTAAGTGTATATATGTGTGAAGTTTCATTTTGAAGATTTGAACCCCGGCCCTTACCCCCCGCACTCCACAAGCATTTATACTTGTGGAGTGACCATCGTACCAATGGTGCATAATGGTAATAAAAAAAAAAAACTTAATGTACTACACATAAGGTAATATATTTAAGTTTTACCCTTATTTGTATTTGATGAACCAAAAAATTCCCGTCATCCAGAGAATACACTGGACGACCAAAGCTCCATAAATGGACATTTATGGAAGGATCTGTAACGTAAAGATGGTCATAAGAGAGGTTACCATTGGGAGGATCTTATCCCAATTGAATCACCAGAAGCGTTATAATAAGAGCATTTAAGCCACCATTGAAAGCCCCAACGACTAGAAAGGCAAAACTCTATATAAACCACACTAGACCTCAAGCAAAGGTAAGACAAAAATCATTATTCATAACGCTACGAATCCATTGGTATTCTATTCTAGCCATTGACTTTATCATTGGAGGTTATCGGCTAGCACCATGTCGATGACCTTTTTGAGAGAAACATCTTTCTTTGTCTTGGTGTAGGGCTTCAAACTGTCTTGATCAAAACCCATCTAGACGAGCTCATCAATTGACGAATATGGCTTCATCAGTTTGGTGCCGTCTATGGGGACACAACTTTCAAACACTAACTTGAAATCGTAGCTCTACCATTTTCGCTATCTAGATGGAATCTAATGCACCATAAGACGTAATGGCGTTAGCCTTGTAGGTTCAAACGCTCACGGCCAACATAGAAGAACTCACAAGGCAAAATTAGGAAATGAGACTGCAGCTGCAGCAAGAGGGAAACCGTTTGCTAGCCAGGAACGATGCTAACAGGAACGAAGATGAGGAGGATAGCCAATGGAGAGATGGATCAAGGAGGACGGACTCCTCCGACGGGGCAAGGAACTACCTCCTTAAAAGCATGAGGAAGGAAATGGATGAGTTGAAGAATGCAATGAAGGGAAAAACAAATAGAAACTTAGATGGAATGGTGAAAAGGACTAATTCATCTTTCACGGCGAAGGTTTTGGAATGTTCGTTTCCACCTAAGTTTCACCTCCCCTAGCTCGAGTCATACGATGGTCATAAGGACCCGTTAGATCACATAACTACCTTCAAGATGACCTTGAGCCTACAGCAGACCCTGGACGAGATCTTGTGCTGATCTTTCTCGACGACCCTTAAGGGAGCAGCACGGGTATGGTTCAGCAAATTGGCCCAATCACCAATAGACAACTTCAAACAGTTGAGCAGTTCGTTTGTACAACACTTTGTTAGAGGACAATGCCAAAAGAGACTGGCAAGTCATTTGCTCACGATCAGACAAGAGGAAGGGGAGTCACTGAGGTCGTACGTGAAACGATTCAATAGGGAAGTATTGGAAGTGGATGAAGCAGAGGACAAGGTGCAATTAACCACCTTTAAGGCAGGGTTAAAATCCAAGGAGTTTGTGGTAGCACTGCCAACGAGTCCTCCTAAATCAATGATGAAAATGCTGCTAAAGGCTCAGAAGTATATGAACACAGAAGACGCTCTAGCCATGATTGGAATGGGGGACACACAGAAATAAAAGAAGAATGCTCAAGAAAACTTGAAAGGAAAGAAGAGGGAGAGGGGAGACTGTTCATCCAGCCATGACAATGCCAGGTCAAGGAGCGACAAGACGAGAAGGAAGGTAAATTTTACACCCCCTAGTGATACTTATTGATAAAATCTTGATGCCGATTATGGACGATCATCCACTCAAGTGGCCGAAGTTGCTGAACTCCTCACCCAATGCCCGTGATAAAAAGAAGTATTGTCGTTTCCATTGAGATCACGGGCACTACACGAACAAATGTAAAGACCTGAAAGAACATATAGAAGAGCTAATTCAGAAAGGAAAGCTACAGAAGTTTGTGAAGAAAAGCACACTGGGACGATACAAGCACGAACAAAGCAAAAGATCGGAAGAAAAGCCCAGGGACGAAGTAGAGTGACAAGACCTTCCAAAGGACATTGTAAGAGAAATAAGGATGATCAATGGGGGCCCAACAGCAGGAGGTTCTTTTAAGTCCCTCAAGAAGTTACAGCAAAGACAGGTCAATAGTGTCCATGCTGCCCCACTACCAAAGCATAGGTGAAGAGAGGCCATGGACATGGTCTTTTCAGAAGAAGATGCCAAGGGAGTGAAGTAACCCCACGATGGCCCACTAGTCATCATGCTCATGATAGAAGGGTTTAAACGAGGTGTGTTCAGGTAGATAATGGGAGCTCCGCTGACATCATGACGGCCCACTAGTCATCATGCTCATGAAAGTAAATCCAAAGAAACTTCGTCCCTTTGAGTCCCCCCTCATCAATTTCAGCGGAGACAGAGTATACCCAAAGGGAATAGTAACGATGTCGGTCATGGCTGGCTTCTACCCCCTCCAGGTAACCAAACAACTTCACTTTTTAGTTGTTGATTGACCCTCATCCTATAATGTGATCATAGGACGACCAACGCTCAACCGCTAGAAGGTTGCGACCTTAACGTATTGCTTGTAGGTGAAATTCCCAATGAAACACGAGGTGCGAGTAATAAAGGGAGACCAAGCCTTGGCTCGCGAATGTTATCAGGAAGTGCTGGCTTCGAAGGAAATCCATACATGGATGATTGAGGAGAAAAATTCAGAACCAGTAGAGGCTTTGGAATCCATTGAATTGGTGGAAGGGGAGTTGACGAAGCTAACAAAAATAGGGATGAACCTCAGCCCCGAGATGAAGGTAGAGATAGTCCAGTTTCTCAAAGAAAATCTGGATATCTCTACCTAGAGTCATGAGGACATGCCTGGAATACCTGGAGACATCATTTAGCATCACCTGAAAATAAATCCCAAAAGAAAGCCCGTCCAGCAAAGAAGAAGGGTTTCCGCTCCTAAACGAAATAGAGCTACAATGGATGAGGTAGACAAGTTGATGACAACGACTTTTATCATAGAAGTCTACTACCCAGACTGGTTGGCCAACGTCGTCATGGTAAAGTAGGCGAATGGAAAATAGAGGATGTGTGTGGATTTCATGGATTTGAACCGTGCATGCTCAAAGGAGAGCTTCCCTTTACCAAGGATTGACCAGCTCGTCGACTCAACGGCAGGGCATAAGCTCCTAACGTTCATGGATGCATTCTCAAGGTACAATCAAGTCCAGATGTCAGAAGAGAATCAAGAGAAAATAGCCTTCATCACCAGTCAAGGGCTTTACTGTTACAAAGTCATGTTGTTTGGGCTGAAGAATGCAGGGGTCACTTATTAGAGGTTAGTGAACTAGATGTTTAGCAAAAAAATTGGGAGGAACATGGAGGTTTATGTCAATGACATGCTCGTCAAGAGTAAAGAAGAAGGAGAACATCTAGACGACCTCAAGGAAACTTTTGACACGTTAAGGCAATATAAGATGAAGTTGAATCCTGCGAAGTGTGCATTTGGGGTTTCCTCTGGGAAGTTCCTTGGTTTCATGGTGTCTCAATGAGGAATCAAAGCCAGTCCAGAAAAAGTGAAGGCCATACTAGAAATGTCATCGCCCAAAACCATCAAAGAGGTTCAAAAACTAATAGGAAGAGTCACAGCCCTCAACAAGTTCATTTCCAAGGCGACGGACAAGTGCTTGCCTTTCTTCAAAACTCTTAAGCAAGCCTATGTGTGGACGGACAAATGTGAAACAGCATTCTAAAAGCTGAATTAAGCAGGTAGAACACAAATTAACTTCAAATCAAAAGCCCCAAAAGGACAAAGCAGGTAAATTGTTTGATTATAGAAGCCCAAAAACACATAAGGCACCACAAAAAAAGGAAGGAAACAAAAATATCAGGCAGCAAATTAAGGGGCTTTTTCTTCAGCCTCGGGGGCATTGCCTTCGACAACAGCAGCAGTAGCTTTAGCAGCTTCGTCAGCTTCTATCTCCTTATCCACTGCCTCGAAGTCCAGATTTTCCAAGTTAACCTTGGGATTATGCTTCATCAAGTACCTTCTTAGAAGCTTAAATCCTTTGAAATACCAACTAAATAGGACGATGTTGTATTCTTCAGTCAATTAAAAAGTCTACACTGCGTCAGAACTTGCAGAAGCTATCTTCTGGTTGGCCATTTGGAGCTGGTTGTCTTTTTGCACCAGCAGCGCTTTCTCTGCCCTAAGCTCCTCAGCCAAAGCCTTAGCCTACTCCTTCACTGTGTTTCCAGTATCCATAGCTAATATTAGCTTATTCCTTAGCTTAGAGCACTCAGCTTCAAGTGCCTCCGTCTTTGAGTAAGCCATGACCACTTTCTCTTCATTGGCAAGATACTCTGTGGTGATGTGGATTGTCTCCCTCAACACCTACCACGTATCGAAGTAAGTAAAAAAAAAATGATGATACCTGGACGAGCTTGTGGACATGACGATTCACAATCTCGTGAGAAGAAACTCGTGAAAGTTCCTTAAGCTCGTCAAGTGTCACGATGTTGTAAGCCCTCCCCAACGCCGTGGCAGCATCTTCCCAAACGTTGGCCCTAACCTTGTCCTTTTCCTTATCAGTGCTCCTGCCTTTCTTTGGTCGAGGAGTAAGCTCTTCAAGAGAAACTGTAGGAGACGTCGTCCTGGGCTGTTGAATGATAGGAGCAGATGAAGTCTTCTGGGCAGTCTCCTCGGATGCTCTTAGCCTCTTCTGGCCGATGCTAGACAAAGGCTCCTTCTTCTTAGCCTTCATCTTAGCGTACATCTCTTGGCTAAACTTGGTTGTTATTTCTGCAATACCAACAAAAAAATCACAAATAAGGCACAAGTGAGCCACATATAAGCGTAATAAATTGTCAAGGAAAATACTTACTTCACTCCTCTCTCAACAAGGATCTCAAGACGTAAGGAGAAGGCTCAGGCCCCAAGAAATGACGATACAAAGTACAAGCGTCCACAAGCTCATCAAAGTCATCAATAGTCTTCGCGTAGTCAAAAGCCGCCTCAACACGTCCCTTATATCTGCTCTTCAACTTCAGATGAACAGTAACTAATCGAACATGCATAGAGGACGAAGGTTAGAATTATGTTCAATAACGAAACTGTAAGGACATATTTTATGTAATTGGTTAATATTTTGACAAAATGCACTTTACTTGTAATTGGGTAGATCTAGGATGAGTTTAGTACTTCAAGAAACAAGAGTTCAAGTTAAGTATTAAAGCCATGAAGATTATACCAAGAAACAAGTGAAGAAAAGCTGTTCATTAAAGCTTGACAGATATCTCAACAGAAATAGTATCTATCAAGATTTAAGAACGAAGCTCGACAGAAGCTGAATCTGTCAAGATCTACGAAATCAGAATTTCCAGATCTGATTTTTGGCCCTAGCTAACATGTATGTTTAGGGTTTTTTTTTTTCTCACAACCTTAGA
This sequence comes from Quercus tomentella, assembly GCA_028535165.1. Lineage (NCBI taxonomy): Eukaryota > Viridiplantae > Streptophyta > Magnoliopsida > Fagales > Fagaceae > Quercus > Quercus tomentella. The sequence continues at coordinate 40,462,312 of JAPQVY010000100.1, read as the reverse complement.
CGTATATAAGGCTTATTTTAAAGGTCGTAATACATGGAGAACACATGTAGAAAGTGACCTAGGGCCTTATTCTCTTTGCAAGTTACTGCATCTTTTGCGCCTTAGAGTTTTGTAACCAAGTACTTCTTGATCTTCATTGTTGATGAAGTAAAGAACTTTGCAGCCAACAACATCTTCTTCAAGTTACTGGAGTTAGTCACGTATTGGGATTCGTGCAAAGGAGTTAGTCACATACTGGAATCCGTGCATCATTGGTAGCGTTCATATACTAGAGCGTTCAGAGGTTCTGAAGTGGTCAAAGGTTTCTACTGTAAGTTCATCTACGGGGATTGTAGAGTCTAAGGACAAAGGTTTTGTACTAGATCTGAAACTTCTCTTTACTATAATGAATTGCTTTTCGAGAAGGTTTCCCCCAAGTTTTTTACTGTGAAACTAGTTTGTTTTATTGGTTTTTCTGGGTCATCATATCTTGTCTTATTTACTATTCCACTGTGCATGATATTGACATGATATTGATGTTTGTTTGTTTTAACAAGGTTTATTCATAATAAATATAATTAACAGCTTGGGTTTAAAACTTATTAATTCTATCAACCGGGGTCTAAATTTCCCAATAGAAAACTAAAATCTTTACTATCAAAAAAGTTTTTCACAGAAACAAAATGCACCAAGCTTAGGGATCTCCCACCTATGCAACAGTCTAGGAATATCACCCCAAAAATCGTTAGACGGAGTCTCCCAACCACTATCAGAAACAAAGAAAAACCTAGATTTCCAGTGTCAAAAAGACGAAAGGAAATCAATAACGAGCCTGGATTTCCTATTCCAAGGCACGAGTTCGTAGTAACCAAATTGTTTGGACTCCTTGAGACAATACAAGCACAAAAGCCTGTCCATCCTAATCATATCCCCGTCATTCGCAATCAACCAAATGGTCATGCAACTAATGACGGTCCGCCATGAATTCAGCATGAGTTGTCCCGGAGCAATGTTGAGACGATGAAGAAGCTCTATAATGAAGGGATGGACAGGGAACCTAAGGCCGCATAAGAAGGCAGCCTTGTAAAAACAAACCTTGCCATGAGCAAAGGCATAAGCTTTCTCATTCTCACGAGGAAGACGGATCTTGGTTTCGTTGGGAAATTGGAACCTAACCCTAAACCTAAAGATTGTATCTTCGTCCAGACCACATGGCTCGTCGAAAGCATGGAAGGACCTAAAGTTTTTAGAAGCAGAGGGTTTCGGAGTATAAGGTTTAGAAGACAAGGGTTTTGAAGTAGTGGTATCTACTTCCATCCCTGTCGGTTTATCACTAGAAGATAAGCCCATCTCTAGCTCACTAGACCTAACCACAAACCTCGACCCCTCTTCCGCAGACATTGCACACAACACACAATGCTAATTCAAAGATTGATGCAAAATATGGTACAAGTTGTCAAAAACGGCCTAAAGGCACTATCCCTAAAAACAAAAAGACCAACTTGAGGGCGATGGCCACTTGAGTCTTCAAGAAAAGCTCCTAAGCGAGCAAAAAAGAAAGAGATAGAGGGGCAAAAATTCCTAACCTCAAAAAACTCTACCATCAACGCATTGTAAAAGAAAGAAGAAAAGATTAGAGAGGATCGTACCTGAAAAAGAAAAAAGCCTAGGAAGCTCTAGCTCGAAGAAGGAAAGATTTGCAGAGAAGAAGTGCAAGAGAACAATGGGGAGAAGAAGAAAGAGGAAAAGAAGAGCCTTTTAAAACACCCCCAGAAAAGAAACCAAAGCATGGGAAAACAAAGAGACTCGTCGAGGGACGTGCCCACGTCCAGCCAACCAACTCTTGACACGTGGTCACGACGCGTGCGGCGCCGTCACATCGCATTAAATGCGAAGGAAACGAAATCCCAAAAGTCACGATTGGAACAAAACAACCTCTCATATTCCTAAGATCGTTAGTACATGTAATGATGATCACGAAATGGGGGAAAATGATGAACTAGAAAATTCCCGTCATCCAAAGAATACACTAGATGACCAAAGCTCCATAAATGGACATTTATGGGAGGATCTGCAATGTAAAGATGGTCATAAGAGAGGTTACCATTGGGAGGATCTTCTTCTAATTGAATCACCAGAAGCGTTACAATAAGGGCATTTAAGCCACCATTGAAAGCCCCAACGGCTAGAAAGGCAAAACCTTATATAAACCACACTAGACCTCAAGCAAAGGTAAGACAAAAATCATTATTCATAACGCTACGAATCCATTGGTATTCTATTCTAGCTATTGACTTTATCATCGGAGGCTCATTGGCTAGCACCACACCAGTGACTTTTTCGAGAGAAACATCTTTCTTTGTCTTGGTGCAGGGCTTCAAACCGTCTTGATCATAACCCGTCTAGACGAGCTCATCAGCTGATGAATTTGGCTTCATCAGTATTCTTAACATCACATTTAATAGTACTTATATATTTATTGATTTAATGACAAAATTGGGTAGAGTTTTTTTGGTGACACACCTTTGCAATTTAAGTTGTTCAATTAAATTCAAATATGTTATTTATTAACCAATTCAACCCAATCATATGACTTATTGATCAATCAACTTTTAGGCTTTTAAGATGAACACATAATTAACTACCGCCCACCCTTGACATAATGGATAGTACTCTACAAGTACAAAGTTCTTGTGGAGTGGCGAGGATAAAGGCCGAGGTTCAAATTTCTTAGGAAAAACTTTTCACATACATATATACACTTAGATTAGACTATAATAAAATTTCTATTTTCTATCTTGTATAAAAAAAATGAATACATAATTAAATTAAATTTTAGCGGTAATGAGCACAATAAGAGCATCATAATGAGCTATATAAAGTTCTAGAAATTTTTTTTTTTTGCTAGAAAGTCCATTTTCTATTTTATGACCCACCTTTAAAAAAACACACTCCGACAAACTCTTTATTTCTTTCTATATATGTTATATTTTCTCATCTGGCTAAATCAACATCTAAAAGCAACGAGCGAAGCACAAAAAAAGAAAAAGAAAAAAAAAATTGTTGACCCGCTGGTGAGTTCATTGGAGACAGGTTAAGGAATTTAGCTCATTAAAATTTGAGGAAAAAAAAAAAAGGTTTGTTGAGTTCATTGTGAATGAATGCTCTAACGTCTTAAAAATTTCTTGAACTGTGTATAATTTCTGTACTCCACTCTCCGAAACAGCAAAATTTAGCTTGAACTAGAAGATGTCCCATATTATTCAGTGGTTTATAAACTTTATAATGTTGTCTGCTCAAGTTCCTCCCCAATCTCCACCCCTGTTTCATATCATAAATGTTAATATATACTTTAGATTAAAGACGAAGATGAATTTGTGTAAAAAACTTTGTGCATAAATCTCTTAGGAAGAAGTTTTGTTTCCTCAAAAAGGCCTTTTAGCTTTAATCTCTTACAGTTTACAAAGAGGTGCCAACTAGTTAAACTATAAGATTTTTCATGTAATTGAAGAGGCAAATAATGAAATAAGCTTTTAGTTTTCCCCTTTTTGAATAGATTTTTTTTGAATTTGAGTGACAAAATCTCACACGTCAAACTCAAAATTTTCCAGAATTTTGGGCAATATGTGAGTAACTTCTTATAGATTTATTATTAAATATTTAATAAACAATCAGGATAATCTCTCCCATGACTGATCAATGACCTATTAATTCCAAACCATTTGTCGAACCGAAGAGTCAAGGGTGGTTTCAAATGGGTGCTAGGTTAGTAATCGATAGCGAGTCTTTTTTGCATGGTTTTAAAAACCGAACCGAGAGTCGAACCGTTTTTTTTCAAAATTCCCAATTCAACCTAGTTTTTGACCGGTTTTTTCCGGTTTTTGACCAATTTTCACCGATTTTAGGGGTTTTTACCAAACTGGACTGGCTCCCGATTCCCGATTGAACTGGTCGGACCGGTCGGTCCAATCTAGTTTTTAAAACAATGCTTTTTTGCCTTAAAAATTAGGTTACAGATTGTGTTGGGTTTAGGGAAACTTCCAACCAAATAACTAAACCCAAACTTATCTTTAGTACATATTACCTTTTCTTTTCTATTTTGCTAAATGTATGCTTGTTGTGAGCTGGGAATCTAATTAATGATGTTATTTCTTATATTATCCATATATTTTTGGAAAAAGTTCAGCTAGAAATGTGTTTGGAGCTATCAAGCTCCAACTCATAATGTAGCAATTAAAAAAAACCTTCCATGTGTAATTTTAGGTACATGACTTTGTTAACGAGTTATGTGACTTGTTTAAATAATAAATACACACAGTGCATGCGCACACACACATATGCATATATATATATATATATATATATAGTTTATAAATCGCCACATAATGGGTAGGAAAAAATATATCCAAACATACCTCTCTCTCTCTCTCTCTCTCTCTCTCTCTCTCTCTCTCTCTCTCTCTCCAAGTAGTGCCAGATGCAACTCAGCCTCTCAGTTTCAAATCAAGAAAGATCAACTCAACTGCTTACCCTCCTCAAACTCTGATAAATTTGTGTCTTTTCTCTTCTAATCGTTTGATTTTCTCCTAACTATTCTCTATAATACTCTCACTTATGGTGGTTTTGGGTTTTTATGGCCATGGATTCCTCATTGTTGCATGGTATATGCTCCAACTTGATTTCAATATAAGCTTCACAACTTCGAAAATCATGAGAAAATCAAATGGCTTAAAAAAAAAAATTCATGACTTGGTAGTAGATTGAAATATTGAAATGTAATGGTTATTTTGGTTATGTGTAAAATTGAAATTAATAAATTTTTTAGATTTGTGCTTTTTTTTTCCTCTCAAGAAATTAAATCTCTATATTTTTTAGTTATGATTATGATTATTATTTGGTTTTTGAAGATTTTGAAATTAGATATTGCAAAATAGATTTTTGATTCTGGAATAGATATCTATAGAAATAAGTTGTAACTGATGACCCTTCTGAGACCTGAACATACTCCCAATATTAATGGTTGGATATGCATAAATTCATCTGATTTGTTGGTTGGCAATGGGTAAGAGAGGTTCTCACCCAACCAAATAATGTTGAATGATGGATCCTTAAACTCAATTTGATTTGACCCATGAACACTCCTACCTTATGTAGGTTAAGATTTTAAATAATTTTTTTTTTCTCTTTCACCTTTATGTATGTACAAGATTAGAAAAGATTTTAAATAAACTTTCTTTCTTTCCAATAATTCTTTGGTACTTCCAAAACACGAATAATGGTTTTCTCTCCTTTCACATTCATAGTGAGGTCTATTCATCAAATTCATAGTGAATCTACCATAAATGTGAGAGGAGGGAGTACCATTTCACTCTATTCCAAGTGTGCGTAAGAATTTTCCCTCTCTTACACACTATGCATGTATGGTTGTAACATGCTTTTATAATTTCTAGATAAGATATCACTAGTCTCAAAATCATCCCTAAACTTAATTACTGATGAATGTAGAATACCTAATTCCCAAGGTGGAGTTTCACTCATCAATTAACAAAATATCTTTAATGAGTTACTATACAAATTAATGCTACTATAATTTCATATCAATGCGAGTCTTGAATACAAATCTTCTGTTTCACTTTATGTCCCACCAATTTGGTAGGCCATGTCTCTAATTTTTTTTTTTTTTTTTTTTCATTTTAAACTTTGATTATTTTATAAGAAAAGTTAAAAAAAATAAATAGCAAAACTATAATTGGTAGAATATAAAGTGGAACACAACATATGGGACAAATGGTTTCTATTATGCAAGAAACCTCTATTGTTCGCATCAAAAAAGTTATTGAATCTTGACAATACTCTAATTAAGATTTTTAATTTTACCATTCTACAACCTTTTGTACTATATTGGAGGAAAAAAATCATAAAATTTTTATTATTAATATTATATATATGGGCTAGGTTAAAGTTACAAATTGTGTAACTTTAGATAATGTTACAATACAATATTTTTTATATTAAATGTGAATGTTGACAAATCTATTGTTGGATTACATTTTCTTTTAATGTTCTTTATTCTAGCAAAATTTCAATATAATAAAAAATAAATAGCTATATTATCAATCAATCAGTTGTTTAAATTTAAACTATAAATTTATAGTTAAAAATTTTGCATAAAAGATTACTATATGAATCGAATAGTATCTAATTAATATGAAACTTGATATGCATATTAAAAACATATAAAACATATAATCCAACAGTGTGATTTTCGATTTAATAAAAAGTTATTGGGTGGTATAAATTTACAAAATATGCAACTCTAAGCAACGTTATACTGGAGGTAACTTAAAAGTCAAGACGCATGCTCGACAACGTCTTTGTCTGAACTGTGGAATCCCTAAATCAAAACACATTAGAATAACTTCAAACACTGGGTCTACAGACCTACGTGTATTCCAAGATTATGGTCTTCTTCAATGGGATTCTCAAACCAATCAGGTAACTTCCAAAAGTGATTGATACTAGGATATACATTGCTTTATTATGGTAATTTAACTTGCAGTGGTACAATAAGGTCATTAAGACCAATGCTCGAAGAGCGCAAAATCATATGGAAGATTACCAAGATTGTTATGTGCACTACCAGTTAAAACTTAAAAGACAAAACCTTTTTGTTTTCCAAAATCTGAATTAAAAAGAGAAAAAAAACAAAACCTTAATGCTAAGTTACACCATTTCATCAGAGTCAGAAAAGGTACCTGTAATCGATGTCATTGAGTCATGGATTGTATATGAGTTTTGCCAAAACGTTAACCCTTCTCAGTTCTCACCCTCTCTATATATATATATAAAAGTTTTCACTTAATAAGTAAAAGGTTGTACACATTCATGGTACATAGAAGTCTAATAAATTTGAATTGTGCATTTTTATCGAAGTTTAGTTACAATTGGAGGCATATTTTGGCATAAAGTTGGAGTGCACTTGTAATCTAAAAGCATGTGGCATGAAATTATAATGCAATTAGACGTACATTGATATATTATATATGATTAATTCATTAATCTATATATAGATAAATTGAAAGTACTAATGACTTTGTAGTTAGAGATTATATATATATATATATTCTTCTTCTCTCTTTGCATTTAGGAGGTATATGATTTGATTTAAGATTTTAAGGTAAGTATATATGAATATATCTGGGGACTCACGGGAATATGGATAACGGTAAATTTTATTGGATGCGAAGAAAAATAAGAGATAAGTGGGACGAGAAAAAAATTAAGAGTTAAGTTCAGAAGGTTAATTACAATTAATTTGTTTTAGCAAACAATGGCGACTCTAGAAATTTTTTTTAGGGTGGTCACTAAAAAACTTAAATTATACAAAATTTAATAAAAAGACAAATTGAATATATCAACATCACAAAAAAAAAAAAAAAAAAAAAAAAAAAGTGCATGCCAATACATGAAATATTACAATTTTTTTGTACTAACAAAGATAATAAGAAAAAAAAAAGACTAATAAAAGATAAAGTGCAATTTGAAAATGCTAATATAAAAATAATAAAGTGATCACAACAATTTATGAACAAATCTTATGCAACAAGTTGTTAGCCTATTATTGGTGGGTAAAACATGTCAATATTGAACCCGAATTAGAGTTAATTAATAATAGCTTACCATATAAGATTTATTATGAAAATGTTGTGGAGGTAGTATTACTCATATAAAAATGTTGTGAAGGTAGTATATTTATTTGACTAAATTAACATTTTTATTAGGATAGTCAAAATAAGTTAATTTAGTATATAATATATATATATATATATATATATATATATATTTTAAATATATATATACATTTTTTTTAAGTCAGGGTGGTCACAAAACATATTAATTTAAAATAATTTTTTATATAATTTTTTTTTTTTTAAAATTTGCATGTATAAATTTTTTTTTGACAACCCTCATATACAAGTAGAGCTGCCAGTAATAGCAAAACATGTTTTCTTTAAGGAAAACGTTGAAAAAAGATTCTGAAATTTTAATTTGTTTTTCTGTGAGTGTGATTGTGACATGTAAATGATTTTGAAAACATTTTACGCTATTTGTACAGAAAATTACTACTTTATATTTCATGTAGGTTGCAAAATTCGTGTGGCAACGATGGTAGTGAGATGGGAGTGGTGACAGCAATGATGATGAGTGATGACAATGGTTGTGTCATGGTAATTAATGGTTACTATGGTTGTGTTATTAATTGTACAAAGAAAGAGTGGTTTTGGTGCCACTACTTGTACAAAGAGAGTGGTTTTGGTGCCACTACTTTGTGCACAAGTAGTGGCACCAGAATTTTCCACAAAGAAATAGAGAGGGTGAGAACTGAGAAGGGTTAACGTTTCTTTGTTTTTGGTGTGTGTGTTATTCTTGTCGAATTCAGGATATATTTTTTACTAAACAAGATTTCCCATCAAAATACATAAAATTTACATTAAAAAACTGTTTTGCAAATCTAAGTCTATTAAAAATTTTAAATTTTCTTGTTCTTTATTCCTTGTCGTCCTATGTTAGGTTCTAAGGAATTCAGAACTAATGTATTAGAACTTTAATGTGTAATGTTGGCAAACAATGATCAAAAAAATTTAGTCTAGATTTAGGCTGCTCAAAGTGTGTTTTTGTGTAAAGTTGGAATCAGGTGTACTGCAGGATTTATTGTGTAAATCTGCAAAGCTCGATCGATCGAAAATTAGACTCGATCGATCGAAGCTCGTGCAGATTGTTTTTCTGCGGAATTTTCCAACTCAAGCCCAAGCTCATATGACGTATAGGGTTTTATGTTTTGCCTTAAGTATTAAAGGAAAAATCCTAGCCACGTTTTACTATTGTTGTTTATGTTGTGTGTATGTATCTCTTGTGAGATCTAGATGTGTTTGCTTTCATACATACTTAAGGTTATCAAGATCAAGATTGATGTCGAGAGCTTGGTGATCGTTTCAGTTGCTGCACAAAGAGCTTAAAGAGAAACACAAGAGAGAGTACTTGTGGTTGCTGTGAATCCAAGAAAGAAGTAGTCTGTGGAGTTAGAGCTGTCACGTGGTCGTAATAGTAAGTTTTCTACTCGAGGTAGCAATAGGATGTTAGCGGTCTAAGTCGCTATTGTAAAACTTCAATTCTTTCATAGTGGATCTGTTTTACCTTGAGGATAGCTAGGTTAAATTCTCCCCAGGTTTTTTACTGGTTTGGTTTTCTTGGGTTATCATATCGTTGTGTTATTTATTTTCCGCACTGTTTCAATGATATGATTTATCTGTGTTAACCTAGATCTGCATAATTTTCCTAAGTTAATCACTTGGCTAAATAACTAAGTTAATCTTGTTTGTGTTTAAGGGGTCTAAAAATGTACAAGTGGTATCAGAGTAGGTTAGCTCTAGCATTTAGATCCTTTGATCTAAGAGTTAATCCTTGACCCCTGTTGTTATGGAACATGGTCACTCTCTTGTGATCCCACTTCACTTTGTTGGGAACAACTATGCCTACTAGAAAGTAAAGATGAAAGCATTCCTGAAATCTATTGATGAGAGAGTTTGGAATTCCGTTGAATACGGATGGGAGAAGCCCACTACTCCAGTTAGTGAGTGGCAAACTTCTCAGAAAGAAGCAGCCGCTTTTAATAGCAAAGTCATGAATGCTATTTTTAATGCTGTTTCTATGGAGGAATTCAAAAGAATCTCTAATGTTGAGGTTGCTCATACTGCATGGAATATTCTCCAAACTGTGCATAAAGGCACAAAGGCAGTTAAGATTAACAAACTGTAGCAGTTAACTACTAGATTTGTAAGTATTAGAATGTCTAATGATGAATATTTTGATGAATTCTATGCTAAATTGAATGATATTGTTAACTCTGTTTATAATTTGAGTGAAATCTATGATCAACCTAAAATTGTTAGGAAGATACTTAGATCCTTAACTGAGGACTTTAGACCTAAAGTGACTGCCATAACTGAAAGTAAGGATGTGGACTTCATCCCTGTTGATGAACTTGTAGGATCTCTTCAGTCCTATGAGTTGGACCTACCTAAGACAAACAAATCCAAATCAATGGCTCTTAAGTCTGTTGATGATGTTGATAGGAATGGATTTGATGATGAGCTCTCTTCTACAGAGATTGCATATCTTGCCAAGAATTTTAGAAACTTTCTTAAGAACAATAACAGAAGGGTAAGAGGTAAAAACAATACTGAACCTAGAAATTTTAGAAGGAATGAACCCACTAAGGTGAACAATAATGAAAAACCTAAAGAAAAAGTAGGTCAAACCTCTAATAATTCTACGAGTCAACAATGTTTTAGTTGTCAAGGGTATGGTCATGTGAAATCAGAATATCTTACATTCTTGAGATCAAGCTATGGTTGTAACCTTTAGTGATGATGAAGTTTTTGAACATGAGTCTGATAGTGATGAGGATGGAAACTTCATTGCTTTCACAGCTACTGCTATAGTTGATGAAAATGTTGTGGTTGATGAGAACCTTTTTGATGGGGAACTTTCTGAGAGTACTGATTTGCAAGAAGCCTATAATAAACTTTGCAAGGTTGCTGCAAAGGATACTATAAATGTTGATTTAGACTTACAAAAAATTGCTTCTTTTGAACTTGATAAGAAAAATTTGCTCTTGAAATTGTTTGATGCTAATGAATTGCTTGATAAAGTGAAGACTGAGAACATGTTATTGCTTGATAAAGTAAAAAAATTTGGAACTTGAATTACCTATGGCTAGAGAACAAATATTGCTAGTTCTAAACTTAAACATATGCTGAGTATTCAGAAGTCTCCCTTAGACAAAACTGGTCTAGGTTTTGAAGATAGCATCACTATTTCTAAGAATCATTCCACAAACTTTGTTTCTTCTTCTGAGCCTCCCGCGAGTGAGATTGTCAAACCAGCAGAAGTTACTCCTCCTAGGAAGATTAGGGTTGATCTCAAAAAATCCAAAACTAAGACTCCTAACCCTCCTAAGGACAAGTTGCATGATAGACCTGCATGGTTTTGTCTTTTTTGTGGAAAGTCTAGGCACATTCATCCAAACTGTTTCAAGTTGCAAGTTGCTAAGCGAGCAAATAAGCCAAAAGTACCTGTGCCTCAAGCACAAGATCCTATGGTACTTATTGGTGAATTGGTAAAGGCTTTAAACCTTTATTCCAATCCTGGAGTTGCTCAGCATTCTAATATGAATAACAACTCCAATGCAAGAGTTGCATCTAAAAAGTTTTGGATGCAAAAAGCTCGATCTAATTGAGTCTTTCTGACATGGTCTTTGTGCTTCATCGCTCTATTCTTTGTGACCATTTCTCTTTGTTACTTTTTGTTAGGACATATATGATTTACTTATTAGGAACATATGTCACTATTTTATGTAATTGGCTAATCTTTTGATAAAACGCACTTTACTTGTAATTGGGTAGATTTAGGTGTTTTTAATACTTCAAGAAACTGTGTTTCAAGATCAAGTGTTGAAGTCATCAAGTCTATCTAAGAAACAAGCTGAGAAGTGTAAGTTCATTAAAACTCGACAGCTAGCATGTGTCAAGGTTTAAGAAGTTGTTCAGCCCGTGTGCTTGATAGCTGCTCGACACCTCCTATCTGTCGAGGTTTAAGAAAAACAGAAATTCTGATCGTTTTCTTGGAATCCGTGAATGTGTCTTTGGGACTTCTTTTCTCCTAACCCTAGACATATAAAAGGATTATTTTAAGGGTCATCAAAGGTTCATAAGTTGCACAAGTGTTGAGCAAAGTTTGTTCAAGCAAATTGTGACCGGAGACAGAATTTGCTCTAGTTCATCGTTCTTGAAGAAGTTGCTGTATAGGTGCACCGTAGGATTTTGTGACCAAGCATCTTCTTGATCTTCATCGTTGGGATGAACTGAAGAACTTTGTAGCCAACAACCTTCTCTAGTTGGTGATTGAAGTCGTGTACTGAGATCCGCGCATTGGTTAGTCACGTACTTGGGAGTCGTGTATCGAAAGGAGAAATTGTCACTATAGAACAAGTCCAATTGGGTATTGGGGTAAGGATTCAACTGTAGGTTGGTATAAGGTACTAGGATTCCTTTACTTGTAACCGCTCTTTGTGATAATAGTGGAATTTCGGGAGTGGTGACCTGAAAATCACCCGATGGGGTTTTTGCCGTTAGGTTTTCCCCATTCGTAAACAAATCACCGTGTCAAATTTATTTTCTACTGCATACTTAGTTTATTGGTGATTTGTTTGTGCTACCACGTATTTGCATATTAATTAACTTAATTAATTCATTTGGCTAAATTAATTGGTTAATTTATCACAAGGGGTCAATTCGTTTTTGGCCTATCACTTTTGCTTTTTTTTTTTTTTAGGATTTTCATTGCATAACATTCATACATCTCATTCTAGGTTGTTTTTGTTATTCTTTTCAAAAATAAAAAAAAAAAAAAAAAGGAGGAAATGGGAAGATAAATGTGTTTTGCATTATTTTTTCTTAGATTTGAAATCAAGGTTAGCCATATTATCTTTACATAACATGTTTATGTACCTTATTTAGCTTGGATGAGCTTATTTTATTGCACTTTGCTAGTTTGAGCTTTGTAGTGCATGTTGTGTGGGAGTTGTTTATAGTTTTTGATCACATGATCTTGATCTTGAAGTCACATGCTTTTGATTGTAAGGACTAAAAAATCCTAAGAGAAATGCATAAATAACCATCTCACCACTGTTTACTAGCAAATCATGAACTTCTTAGTGCATATCATAAGATTTTGTATTCGAGAAAGTGTAACACATGCACAAAAAGAATATAAGATGTAGCCTCGGCTTATAATAAAATTCAAATTCAAATAAAATTGGTGTGTACATTATCTTGGTTGTTTAATTAGTTTCAAATCAAATAAAATTGATGTGTACATTATGAGGCAAATCAAGAAACTTACATAATTGCAAGCTTTTATTCTAGGAGATGTGAGAGTTATATGGTATAACTCTTTAGGTGATAGTCACTTTCAAATGAACTTATAGTTTATTGTTTATTCTTTTGCTAGAATTATGGACAAATATTTGATAAGAAAACCATGTACCCAAGATTCATCTCCTGTGCAAGATTCATTTCTTGTGCAAGATTCATCTTCATCTTTTAAGCGAATTCGTGCTGACTTTAACTTAGAAAATCTTCCTTCAAATCCTGGGCTACGAGAAAAGATATCATCTTATCATCCCAATAATCATGATGAAATAAGAAGATTTTATCTACAAAAAGGCCCTTGTCAACCTGTTCTCCAAGTCCATGATTACCCTCTAACAGATTTTTCTGGAAAGCCCCGTCAATTTAGATCTGAATGATATGTAAATAGAAACTGGTTGGAATATAGTATAGACAATGATGCAATATTTTGTTTATATTGCTACTTATTTGGGCAAGATGTTGGTAAGTAAGGAGGATGAGAGACTTTTGTAATGAAGAGATTCAAACTTTGGAATCAGAAAGAGAAGTTATTATCTCATGTTGGAGGAGTTAATAGTGCTTATAACCAAGCTGTCAAGAAGACTGAAAATCTAATGAAGGAAAAGCAACACATTCAAAGTGTTTTGATTAAGCAATCAAATCAAGATAAAATTGAATATTGGGTTCAATTGAATGCAATAGTTGATTGCATAAGATTCCTTTTATGTCGGGGATTAACTTTTCGTGGTCACGATGAATCTCAAGGTTCAAGTGATAAATGAAATTTCCTTGAGCTTCTACAATTTTTGGCGGATCACAATGAATTTATCAATGAAGTGTTGCAAAAAGCTCCCAAAAATTGCAAGCTTACCCACCATGAAATTCAAAAAGACATTGTGAATGCAATTGCACGTGAAACATCCAAAGCCATCATCAAGGATTTTGACAATGGGTTCTTTTCAATATTAGTTGATGAGTCGCGTGATATCTCTATAAAAGAGCAAATGGCCCTCGTTCTTCGTTATGTGAATAAAAAAGGAATTATTATAGAGCAGTTCCTTGATATTGTACATATAGCAAGTACCACCGCTTTGTCACTCAAATATGCTATTGAATGTTTACTTTGTGAACATAATTTGAGTTTATCGAAACTACGTGGGCAAGGTTATGATGGGACTAGTAATATGCAAGGTGATATCAATGGTCTTAAAACTTTAATTTTGAAAGAGAATAAGTAAGCATTTTATGTCCATTGTTTTGCTTATCAACTTCAATTGACTCTCGTTGCTGTTGCTAAAAATCACATTAACATTGCTGAATTTTTTTTATGTGGTTAGTAAATTAGTAACTATTGTTAGAGGCTCTTGTAAAAGACGAGATGCTCTTCAAGATGCACAATTTACCAAAATTAAAGAAGAATTAGAGAATGGTGTACAAAGAAGTGGGCAAGGTTTGAATCAAGAGACAAATCTTAAACGTCTTAGTGATGCACGTTGGGGATCATATTATGGGACTATTCTCAACTTGATTTTGATGTTCTCTGCTGTTGTTGATGTACTTGAGATTATTAAAGAAGATGGTCTCTCCGACCAAAAAGTTGAAGCTTGATCTATTATAAGGTCAATTCTATCTTTTGAATTTGTCTTTGCTCTACACTTGATGAAAAACATTTTAGGGATCACAAATGAGTTGTCAATAGCATTGCAAAAAAAAAAATCAAGATATAGTAAATGCTATGGATCTTGTTAAAGTATCTAAACAACGATTGCAAGTGATGAGAGATGATGAATGGATATCTTTATCGACTAAAGTGTCTTCATTTTGTACCACACATGATATTCCTATTTTGAACATAGATGAAATATTTGTAATTAGTGGGAGGCCGCGACGCAACACTCAACAAAATACAAATTTACATCATTATCGTGTTGTGTTAGGTTCTAAAGACTTAGGAACTAATGTATTTAGAACTCTAATGTGTAATGTTGGCAAACCATGATCAAAACAGTTGTTAGTCTTGTTTAGACTTGCTCAAAGTGTGTGCATTGTATGTAAAGTTGGAATCAAGTGGTTGCAGAAGTATTAGTGACTTTCGACTTGGCTCGATCGATCGAAGAACAGGCTCGATCGATCGAAGCTCGGGCAGAATGTTTTTCTGTAGAATTTTCCAACTCAGCCCTAGTTGTTTTAAAACGTTTTTAGGGTTTCTTATTTGTCCTAAGTATAAAAAGCAAACCCCAGCCACGTTTTAGTGTTGCTCATATTGCTGTTTGTGTAAATCTCCTGTGAGATCTAGAGGAGCTTTCCTTTACACAAACTTAGGGTTTTTCAAGCAGAAGATTTATCTACACCTTGATGATCAACTTGGTTGCTGCCATTGAAGCTTAAAGAAAACACAAGCGGATGTGCTTGTATCTGGTGGTGAATCCAAGAAGGAGTCTGTGGATTCGGAGCTTGCACGTGGTTGTGTCAGTAAGTTCTACTGGTAGGTAGCAATAAGAAGTCGAGCGTGGGGGCTTGTAAGTCTTATTGTATGAACTTTGATTCTTTCTAGTGGATTTGCTTTTTACCTTGAGGATAGCTAGGTTAAATCCTCCCTAGGTTTTTTACTGGTTTGGTTTTCCTGGGTGATCATATCTTGTGTTATTTATCTTTCCGCTGCTTTGCATGATATGATCTTTGTAATTGTGATAACCTAGATTTGTTAAATTGGACTAAGTAACAACTTGGCTAATTACCTAAGTTAAATCAATTGTGTTTTAAGGGGTCTAAAAACCAACAAGTGGTATCAGAGCGGGTAGCTCTTTTGTTTTAGATCTCTTGATCTAAGAGCTGATCCTTGACCCCTGTTGTCATGGATAATTTGAAGTGTCTTTCTAATCATGTTTCTGCTCATGCTTCTGTTGATTTTATTGATGCCTGTGAAACTCTACATAAGGAATTATTGAAATCTATAAAAATTGCTAAGAAATTCAAGGAAGAGTTAAAATTGGCTAATCTTGAAAAAGAGGAATTGCTTGTTAGATTAGATGAATCTAATAAAAAGAATGAATTTTTGAGAAATCAAATTTCCTCTCAAGATGAGAAGATGAAAAGTTTGGAACAAGAATTAGTTGAATCTAAAGCTAAAATTGAAAATTTGACTAGTACCAAGTCTGCTGTTGATAATAAAAGTGTTTCTATTTCTCTTAAGTCTAAAACTGAGAAAGTTTATATCCCTCCTTTTAAGAGGAATAATAAAGAAATGGCTTATTTTGCTAGGTTAGACAAAGGTAAAAGTTCTGATGTAGACGCTGAAGTTTCTAAATCTAAGTCTAAACCTACTGTTAAAGAGCATAATAAATCTGTTTTTGTGCCTACTTGTCACTTTTGTGGTGTTGTTGGTCATATTTGACCAAATTGTTCTTTGTTGAGGCAAAAACCAAAATCTGATACTAGACTTGCCACTAGGAATACTGATGTTCCTAAATTTGTTCCTGTCTGCCACTTTTGTGGTGTCTGTGGTCAAATTCGTCCTAATTGTCATAAACTGAAATTTAAGCATTCTGTGTTTCAGTCTAGGATTTGTGATGATATTTCTCCTGCCATAAGTCCATATAAATTGTTTCATATTCTTTTGAAAAATTTAAGCTTGTTGGCTTGTGAAAGGAATTTGCAAGATTTTAGTCTTTCTCAGAAGATTAGAGTAATCCCTCAAATACACTTTGCTTCTCATGGATTTTCACCTACAAAGTCGAAGACTCGTGCTATATGGGTGAGAAAAAATTCTCTAAGGTGAGTGTTGTTGACTTGTCCCTGATTTAATTCTTTCTATTGTTTGTGGACATGTCTTGTATCTATTTTTGGTTGTTTTGTTTTTTAGGTTGTTCTTTTTTATAAAAAATATAAAAAAAAAATCCAAAAACATTGAAAATTTTCAAAAAGACAAAAATATTTTATTTTGTGTCTTGTTTTATTTTTTCTTGAGGATTACATGAATTATGATATCTCTCTTGATTTAGAACATGCTTGACATTGTGGAGAAACTTGAATAGCATGTGTTATATATGTGCTAAGCTATTTTTTATTTTGTGTGAGTATGTACTAATTTGTACATATACTCAAGAGTTAATTAAGAAATTGATATTTCTTGTTTGTGTACCCTCTATAGCTTAGTTAAGCACTATCATGCATTGCATTTGCATTGTTCATTTAGCATAATATGTGCTTTTTTGTTTGTGGTCATATAGTTTTTAAAACCAAAAAGATTTTTGTGTTTTGTATTTCACATCTTGGATTTATAATCAAGGATTGGCCATATTATCTTTACATAACAAGTTTATGTACCTTGTTTAGCTTTGATGAACTTATTTATTGCACTTGACTAGTTGAAGTTTTGTAGTGCATGTTGTGTGGGAAAGATGTTTATGGTGTTTATCACTTTGTCTTAATCTTGTAGTCACATGTTATTTGACTGTCGGACTTGATCCTTTTGAAAAAGGCATAAATAAGCATCTCACCACTGTTCACTAGCCAATCATGAACACCTTAGTGCATATCGTAAGATTTTATGCTCGAGAAAGTGTAGCACATGCACAAAAAGAACATAAGGTGTAGTCTCGGTTTAATTGCTTAATGCTTAAAATTGGTATGTACTATTAGGCTTGATGCCAAATCACATAATTAAAATTGGTGTGTATATTATGAGGCAAATCAAGAAACTTACATGATTGCATGCTTGTTTTCTAGGAGATGTGGGAGTTATATGATGTAACTCTTTAGGTGATAGTCTCTTTTAAATTCTATGTGATGAATTTTGTAGACTTTGTGATTGATTGCTATTCACATATCACCTCACATGTATCTCAAGTTTTTGCTAGTTGCACACACTACACAAGTTACTCTTTGCTAAACTTGGTACATTATATTGTGTGTGATCTTATTATGGCCATCCAAGATTACATGTTCCTGGATTTTGATGCAAATTGTCTTTAATGTTTAAGTTTTGGAGACAAATTGGTTGAAAAACTTGTTTTTGGAAGATCTGGGTTGAATTCAAGTGTTTTTGAAAAACTTTTCATCTCATACTCATGCATTTATTTTATTCATGAAATACTATGCTTTGAGGAGTTTCTGAGTTTTTGACCAAAATTTTTTTTCATGCATCATTTGTGTTTAGGATTCACATACATTGCATTGTTTTTGTATCCATCTTGCAGCTTTGCAGTCATATCTCTTATTAATTTTACACATAACATGCATACACTTTGCTACATTGGGTACTCAACTTGATCAAAAAATTGATTGATTAATTTTTGAGCTATGTACTTTCTAGTATATGCCTTTTTTTTATGTGTGAACTGTAGAAAATATTTTTCTTACGAGATATGATGGATAATCAATGTGCAAATATTTTCCCTACTCATGCAACTGTTTATGGGTCACATAGTGCCATGTTTGCATTTTATTGAAAGAGAGAATATTTTTTCATCATGAGTATTCTCAACTTAGTTTTTTTTAACTTGGTTTGTGTTTTTTTATTTATCTCCACCCCTTTTATTTTTCCCCAAAACTGTTTTTCCCAACACTTGTTTTGTTTTTCCTATTTTAATAGGCGGAGAAATTTTTTTGGCGAAAAACACATTTTGGTCCCTATATTTTCGCACGATTCCTACTTTGGTCCCTAAGTTTTATTTTTACCGCTTTTAGTCCCTGTTTAGAAAAACGCCTTCTGTTTTAGTCCTTTCCGTCAGTGCCGTTAGGGCACTGACCTACGTGGCAAACGGAATTATTAAAATAATAATAAAAAATTTTATTTTGTCATTAAAAAATGCCAAGTCAGTATTTAAATTTTAAAAAATAATTTATTAAATTTAACTAAATAAAAAAATAAAAAACAGAAAAAAAAAATCACATTTATTTTTAAATTTAACTAAATCTGGGTTTGTGTTCTGGGTTTGTGTCTTGAGCAAGAACAACAAGAACACTAACCCAGATTTAAGTACACAAACCCAGAACACAAAATTAAAATTCAAAAATCTCAAACCCAAAAATTAAGAACATCAAATTAAACCTGAACAAAAAATTAAACATAAAATCAAACACAAAACACATACCCAAAAAATTAAAATAAAATTAGCACAACACAACACTTCCACGGTGTCCAGGTCCATTATTTGTCTTTGTTTTTCTTCCAACACAACACAACATTTCCAGATCTTTCTTTTCAGATCCATGACTCTCTCTTTCTCTCTCAAATACTAACACCTTAATGTTCAGCATATGGTACGAGGGGATTTCGTGTCGCCGACGACTGCAACGGTGCCGGAATCTGAAGCTTCTCTTCAAGTCGCCTCGGTGAAACTTGGGTTTCTCGGTGAGTTGGATGGGGACCACCCAAGGACCGATGGGTGTACTATGACTCACTTTTCTTCGACGGGAAGCCAGGTTAGTGAAGGATCAGACCCCCACGGCTCATCCGAGAAGTCTTTGATGGTGTTTCCGGGCACCGACGAGATGGGTGGTGTCCTTACAAGGTTCGATGGGTGCGGTGGTCAGGGTGGGGCTGTCGATGGTCTTTCAGTGGACCCTAAATCAAGCGGGGCTGAGGTGGGTTGTATGGGTTTTAGTGTGATGGTCGCTGATGATCCAGCGGAGGACTTCCCAAACTCCGGGGATGTCTTTTCCTCCGGTGGGCAACCTGTCAATGGCAAACCCTCTTCTTCCCCATCTTTATTGGTTTCTGGATTTTCCGATATGTTCCGATACCACCAGTTGCTGGGTAAAAATTGTGTTCTTGTGTTCTGGGTTTGTCTTGGTTGTGTTCTTGTGTTCTGGACACCGTGGAAGTGTTGTGTTGTGCTAATTTTATTTTAATTTTTTGGGTATGTGTTTTGTGTTTGATTTTATGTTTAATTTTTTGTTCAGGTTTAATTTGATGTTCTTAATTTTTGGGTTTGAGATTTTTGAATTTTAATTTTGTGTTCTGGGTTTGTGTACTTAAATCTGGGTTAGTGTTCTTGTTGTTCTTGCTCAAGACACAAACCCAGAACACAAACCCAGATTTAGTTAAATTTAAAAATAAATGTGATTTTTTTTTTCTGTTTTTTATTTTTTTATTTAGTTAAATTTAATAAATTATTTTTTAAAATTTAAATACTGACTTGGTATTTTTTAATGACAAAATAAAATTTTTTATTATTATTTTAATAATTCCGTTTGCCACGTAGGTCAGTGCCCTAACGGCACTGACGGAAAGGACTAAAACAGAAGGCGTTTTTCTAAACAGGGACTAAAAGCGGTAAAAATAAAACTTAGGGACCAAAGTAGGAATCGTGCGAAAATATAGGGACCAAAATGTGTTTTTCGCCAATTTTTTTTTAACCTTTGTGGTTCTTAGGAGGAGTTGTTGCTCTTCATAGGGGGAGTTTTCTCTTTTGTCTCTTGACTTTGTTATGTATGTTGTTTGTTTACTTTTTGTATGAGTAGTCTTTGTCAATACGTGACAAAAAGAAGGAGATTTATTTGAAATACATTTTTGAGAATATGTGTGGAAAATACAAGAATGTTCTGTTTAGGGGGAGTTAACATTGTTTTTGATGTATCTAACTTAGGGGGAGAGTTAGTTTGCATATTTGTTGATTTACTGTTTTTCTGTCACACATGCGTTTATGCGTTTTGTTTAGTGTTTCAGGAAATATACAGGTTGATTCAATTGAGCTGCTGTCTACACTTGCAACTGATGGATAGTAGTTAGGATTGAATTTGTTTTATGAGCATTATTTGTGTAAAGGGCTTTTATTTTGTAAACTTTGAGCTTTAAGTTGTGTTTTGTCACGGATTCCAAAGGGGGAGTTTGTTAGGTTCTAAAGACTTAGGAACTAATGTATTTAGAACTCTAATGTGTAATGTTGGCAAACCATGACCAAAACAGTTGTTAGTCTTGTTTAGACTTGCTCAAAGTGTGTGCATTGTATGTAAAGTTGGAATCGAGTGGCTGCAGAAGTATTAGTGACTTTCGGCCTGGCTCGATCGATCGAAGCTCGGGCAGAATGTTTTTCTGCAAAATTTTCCAACTCAGCCCTAATTGTTTTAAAACGTTTTTAGGGTTTCTTATTTGTCCTAAGTATAAAAGGCAAACTCTAGCCACGTTTTAGTGTTGCTCATATTGCTGTTTGTGTAAATCTCTTGTGAGATCTAGAAGAGCTTTCCTTTACACAAACTTAGGGTTTTTCAAGGAGAAGATTTATCTACACCTTGATGATCAACTCGGTTGCTGCCATTGAAGCTTAAAGAAAACACAAGCGGGTGTGCTTGTATCTGGTGGTGAATCCAAGAAAGAAGGAGTCCGTAGATTCGGAGCTTGCACGTGGTCGTGTCAGTAAGTTCTACTGGTGGGTAGCAATAAGAAGTCGAGCGTGGGAGCTTGTAAGTCTTATTGTATGAACTTCAATTCTTTCTAATGGATTTGCTTTTTACCTTGAGGATAGCTAGGTTAAATCCTCCCCAGGTTTTTTACCGGTTTGGTTTTCTTGGGTGATCATATCTTGTGTTATTTATCTTTCCGCTGCTTTGCATGATATGATCTTTGTAATTGTGATAACTTAGATTTGTTAAATTGGACTAAGTAACAACTTGGCTAATTGCCTAGGTTAAATCAATTGTGTTTTAAGGGGTCTAAAAACCAACATGTTGAACTATTCTACACAGTCATAGATTTGCAACTTCAAGAGCTTAACAACCGTTTTTCAGAGGCGAATACCGATTTGCTACTTTGCATGGCTTGCTTGAATTCAAGTAATTCATTTGTGAATTTTGATAAGGAAAAGTTGATACGTCTAGCAAAGTTCTATCCATCTGATTTTCCTGAGACAGATATTTTGGCACTTGGCTCTCAACTTCAGAATTACATTTTTGATATGTATAGCAATGACTTGTTTTTAGAATTCATTTGTGAATTTTGATAAGGAAAAGTTGATACGTCTAGCAAAGTTTTATCCATCTGATTTTCCTGAGATAGATATTTTGGTACTTGGCTCTCAACTTCAGAATTACATTTTTGATATGCGCAGCAATGACTTGTTTTTAGAGCTTCAAGGAGTTAGTGAACTTGCTGAAAAGTTAGTGAAGACAGAAAAACATGAGACTTATCCATTAGTCTATTTGCTTGTGAAGTTAATTTTGACCATTCCTGTCGCTATTGCAATAATGGAAAGAAGTTTTTCAGCAATGAAATATATAAAGAATGAACTGCGCAATTGAATGGGAGATCAGTGGATGAATGATTACTTGGTTGTGTATATTGAAAGAGATATAGCTTATAGCATTGATAATGAGACTATCATGCAACGATTTCAAAATATGAAAACTCGTAGAAGGCAATTGTAAACTTTATGTATTTGCGTGTTTTTTTATTGTTGTATATGAATTTTTCTTTTTATTAGATTGTGTAATTTATGCTTTTTAAGGAACATCCTGAAAAAAATTGTTGGAACCGCCACTGGCCATAAACACCACAAATATGTCATTACCATAAGTCTATCACTTGAATGAGACGTTTTACTTTTTTTTAGTCTTGACAGAAATTGCATTTGGGTGGTGGTAGGAAAGGAAGGCTTCTTCGTTTATTTTTTTATTATCAAACTTTATATTTTGAAGAAGATAGCTAGGCACACAACATAACAGAAAAAGAGATAGCATCTCCAATCCAAAAACAACAACAACAACAACAACAACTAGAGCGACTCTGGGGGGAGATTGTGGTGTTGAGAATCAGGGCCTCCAGGTGCCACTCTCTCGGGATCCTTATTCATTCTGGAAACCTTTTGGTAATAAATCAGTTTGGATCTATCGTAGCCTGATATGCGTTGAAAATCATGGTCATCAATCCCCTTCTGAGTGAGCATACGTGCCTGTGAACTCACAATTAGTACCATGAAGGTAATTGCAAACAGGACCAGCAGTTTCTTTGCCCTTGGATTAGCCATCCTGATCAGCTTCTTCGGGAGTTAACAAGTGAAGTGATGGGCTAGAGGAAGATATTAGACACCTGAAGGGATGAGTGAAGAAGCAAGCCAAGTATGCCTATTTATAGGCGATGAGAGCCTTTTTTATTTTTTATTTTTTTTATTATTTTGCGGAAGTGGCGATGAGAGAGTGGATATATATAACATGGGTTCACGTATAATCATTATCATTTTATTCTTATCTTGAGCTTTTGCTTTGAAAAGGTATCATGATTGAAGGGAGCACAAAAAAACCAACTTCCTTTCGTGGCATTTTTTTATTATTTATTTTATGATTTGATAATTAAAAAAGAAGAGATTTGACATTTCTATTAAAAATAATAGAAGACTGTTGAACTGCAAAAGAACTCACACCCGTTACTGCATAATTATTGCATAATAGTTTAAGGGGTAAATTTTGTATATTCAATCCCAAAAATCACCCACATTAACTCATATAAAAGCTTTGCAAATTTATATTCTAGTTATAGTGACCATGTAAATATACACAACTATTCATGTGTATATTAATATTTTATTCATTTCTCTTGCTTCTTATCGCTTTTTTCTCTCTCTCCCCCATCTACTGAAATGGTAAAAAAAAAATAATAATGAATATTATATTGAAATAGAATGTAAAATAAATAATCTAATGTGAGTGTTTTTAAAAATATTGTATAAAATGATTAAAATAAGTTTTTGTACTAAAAATATAGATAGAAATTTTTGAACGAGCTGATGCAAATAATCTATGCCTCTAGCCTTTTATGGCATATTGTAAACTTGCTAAAGACTGGACAATGTCATGCCTTTTGAAATACTATAGCCCCTCCATCAGGACCAAATCCCTACAATATTTTAATATGCAATTTGTGCAATGTTATATATTAATTGGTTCAATTGCAATTTAAAACATCTAATTAATTTGGTGGGTTTTGATTAACTCAACTTGTAAAATTTTTTGTTGTTGAATAAAAGATCAATGTCTGAATCTTGCCTACGTAGAAAAGATATCCACTAGTATTTTGCATGATGATAAGCAGCAATTATTACAAAGCATATATTATAGATTTCAAATTCTATTGTGTGTGTGTCTATATATATATTAAGTCCAATAAATAGCTTTACCTCAATGCATTTATTAATAGAATTCTCTCTAATAACTCTTATCCCTTCACTTTCTTCGCTTTGAACTTAGAAGTATGATTTTCAGATCCAGACCATTCATTGAACCATAAAAAGAAAAAGTTCAAGGTTTTTGAGGTCTAATCGTGATGACGTCATAATTAATTTAAATATAAATTAATACATTAAATTAGTAAAAATAGAAAAATTAACTAAAATAGTCTCCAAATAAATATGAGATTTATCCCTTCACTTTCTTCGCTTTGAACTTAGAAGTATGGTTTTAAGATCCAGACCATTCATTGAACCATAAAAAGAAAAATTTCTAGGTTTTTGAGGTTTAATCGTGATGACGTCATAATTAATTTAAATATAAATTAATACATTAAATTAGTAAAAATAGAAAAATTAACTAAAATAGTCTCCAAATAAATATGAGATTTATCTTTCAAATATATTTTTCATATCATAATTTTCATAAGACAAATAGAAAATATTAAATCTTAAGCAAACCTAATAAATAAAAAAAACAAATAAGTATATAACAATATTATAGTACACCCTCAAAAAAAAAAAAAAAAACAATATTATAGTAGATGATATAATGAGTATAACACCACTATTGCACTAACCAACTAGTAAACTACCACTATCAATTTTTTCGTATAAAAAACCACTATCAAATTAAATCTAACATTAAAATATTATTAAAACAGGAGAGCTTAGAAAGCTTAAAGCCGTAGTACTGTAGTAGCAGCATGGTTTTAAAAATCAGACCTTAATCCGGTCCGGTTATTAGTTAAAATCGAAAATGAAAGAAAAACCAGACAAACAATACAAACCGCCGGTTCAACTAGCATAATTGGAAACCGATGTGCTTAAACTGGACAAACAGTACAAAGATTTCTTTGTAATTTTTCACACACCTAAGATAATTTCTCAACAAATTTCATGATTTGATGCATCTCTCTTGTATCTCGGTCTCTTTTCTGCTTAGCTTTCCATTTTTCTTCGTGGTCAATGTCTGTGTTCCTTTAATCTTCTTCTTCTTCTTCTTCTTCTTCTTCGCTTTTTCATGTCTTTACTGTTTCTCAAAGAGTTTTGCTTTGGGTGCCCACATGATGACTGACCAAAGGTAAGGAGATAAGTCTAGCTTTTTGAAATTTGAAATGAGATAAGACTCAGTGGTGGTAAACATGTGGAGGAGATAAAATCAAGATAAAAATAAAGAAAGATAAATTGTAAAACAAAAAGAGAATGAGTGGAGGTGAAAAAAAAGTGAGTTATTAAAAAACAATTTGTTGGCAAAGGGTGGTTGAAAATTGAGATACGTGTACCTAAAAAAAAAAAAAAAAATCTTCACAATATTTTTACAATACTTTCACAAGTTTTAAATTTTAGATTGTTATAAGTTTTTATTGGTGGGGCAAAAAAGTTATTTTAGAGGTAGGTTCAAATTAGAACCAATAAAAAAGAGCCACATATGATTTGTTGTAAAAGTGTTGAGAAAATATTGTAGACATAGCATATATATATATATATATATATATATATATATTAAATATATAAAATAGTGTTAAAATGACTCGTTATAAAATTATTTATTTATTTATTTTTATAATTATTTATGACGTCACCAGTTCGACCATCTATCAGACCCCGGTCCGATCAGAAAACCAGTAACCAATCTCTTTTCCAGTTCTTTCACCGTACCGATTTTTAAAACCATGGTGATAATGCACTAAAATATAATTAAAAATTACACAAAATTTAAAAAATAAGAATAAAATCATTTAGATATATCAAAGTTTTAAAAAATAATTATAATGAAACCAATAAGGTCAAGCACTAAAATCTCTTCTTTTTTTTCAAGGGGAATCAAGCCCTCTACGGTTGGCAAAATTCATAAGCTGAAACGGTAAAATTTTTGTTTTATCTAGCCCTTCAAGATACAGCAGTTTGACTGAATCGTTGTACAATAAATATTGGAAGTTAGAATGCAAGATGCCAGCTCTCCATTACAAATTTAAACTCCTCCACCTTTATATTTACTAACCAATTTCAATAAAAATAAATAGCATTATATAAAATTTTCATTTTATTTGTCAATTAATATTAATATTAAGATGCACCAACACTTTATATTTTCAATGTAATGGAATTTTAGGCTGCTGCTAGTGAATAGAAAGCTTAAAATAAGTTCTTTTTGTATCTGATTATATATAGCACAAAATTGAGGCCGTAACAAAATTTATAAGAAAAAGTCTTGGTAACAATGTACTGAGAGAGAGAGAGAGAGAGAGAGAGAGAGAGAGAGAGAGAGAGAGAGAGAGAGGGAGAGGTTGGGTGCTGGGATTTATGCATGAGAAAAATTTAGGTGGAATTAAATTTTACATTCTTAGAGTTGTTTTGGGTCTTTTTGTGTGGTTGCGACCCATGTCATTTTTTGATAAGTTAGCAGTAAGATTTGAGTCATTTGACTACCTTTAGGATAGCTGAGTCATGTACTCGTGCCAAAAGTTACCATTGGACTTACAGTTGTGTTTTCTCCTAAGCAAAAATATAATATAATGAGCGACCATAATAATAAATTAATGAGAAAATGATTTTTCTATGTTCAAATAATTTGGGCTATGAAACATATAAATAGAAATGAAGTAATATGTTAGGCGATTGTTAGTAAGGCCAAACAAATATTTTTACTCGGGCATTAACAAATATATTTGTTAATGCCCAAGTAAGCATATTCACTAGAAAATCCATAACAATACATGCATTCAGAAATTTCATATAATGATATTCAGCAATAAACGAGGAGAGTAAAATATAGAGAGAAACTCATTTTATTCACAAGCGTTGGAGAAGATATGAAACAATCCATTTTTCTCTCTCTTTGCCGAAACAAATGCAAAGCCTCATGGGTTCAAACTAGCAAGTGCGAATGGCAACATCTATATATATGTGAATCTTTATTGCCTTCCACGTTAATGATGTGCAAGAGGTAAAATACAATGAACATAATAAATAAAAAAATGTACGTTCACAACATTTTTACAACAAATCTTAAGTAGCATGTTGTTACCCAATTACTTATTGAGAAATATTTAGTAAGATAAGGAAGATGTTGAGAAATATTTAGTAAGATAAGGAAGATGGTAGGATATTGGTGAGAGAGGGAAATCAATGAATGCCTGCCAAGTGATGGGGAATCATTTTCAAACCTATTGAAATTAGATAAAATGAGTTTTTAGATTTCTCTAAGTGAGTGTTGAGTTTTTTTTAGCTCAACAACTTTGTGTGTGTGTGTGTTTTTGGCTATTCTAGCAGAATGCTCAAAATAGAGAATTCTATCTTGTCCTAAACACATTGTTCTTCTGCTTTTGTTCCTTTTCCCCCAAACTTTTATATGCCCCAATAATCAAAGGAGATAACTTGTGAGAATGGATTAACTTAAGAGTGCATTTCCAAGTGTTCGGAAGTGGGATGCAACTGATAGTGAGGGCTTTTTTGCAAGTGGTGGCATTGAAATTTACAAGTGGCAGTGGGGTTTAGAGAGATTCATCAGATCTGATCTTGAACTAAACAAAGTAGTTTGGTTGGTTTGGTCTTGTTTCACTTGTTTGTTTGAGGGAAATGACAGTCTCTGGACTTACTAAATTTGAGAGATCTCAAAAATAAACAATAATTCAAAACCTGTTGGCATTTCTTTGAGGGAAATGAGTGATGATGATCATAAACATGATTTGTTCAGAAGATACAAGGGAGTTTTCTATGTGTTTTTAGGCCATTGTATAGTGTGCTATTCATGGGTTCTATCGGTTCTCCCAAACCCATTTGCAAGATTTTCTAAGGGTGGGACTTGTGTCCAGTGCCTAGTTTCACTGGACACGTTGAGATGCGGACACGTGTCCATATCCTAACGTGTCCAATGGAACTGGTCACTAGACAGAAACTTCTCCCGTTTTCAAATAACTTGATATATATATATATATATATATATATATATATATATATATATTAATTCAACAAATTCATGAGATTCTCCGCGTAACCCAGTTTGTGCATTGAGTGCCTCTTGTCGGCTCTCATGAGCCTACAAGCATTCCATATTTTAAAGCCTATTTGGAAGCTACTCATGGAACCTAAGAAAAGTAGTCAAAATACTCTTTCAAGCCTATTTGTCTAGTCATCATTTGTGGACGGTTATGGTAGTTGACATTAGAAATTAATAAAGAAATTCCCCCCATTACATTTTGTCTACATAAAACATAGTGGCGCATGCCATTAAAATTTCAAATAAGATAACCATTTTAACTTTTTATTCACGAATCGACACGTACACACATTTGACCCATCCAACAAAAATTATAGAATTAGTCACCCGAGAATCGAGATGGATGGATAAGAAATAAACAAAAAGATAAAGCCAACTTAAATTAATAAACTTTTTCAAAAGAAATGATAAAGCCATAATGATTTGTTTGGTATAAGTTTTTAAAGGATTGAAAGCATACGGCCCTCTTTTCGAATCAAAGCTCATCTGGATCACATGAATGTCATTTTAAGTACGCATGCGCAGCCACCGACATTCGGCGATCACTCCTCAAGTACTTGAGGATTCGGAGAGGGGGTTCAAACTACTGCATTAGTCATTTTTTGGAAGAAAAAGAAGATATTCTAACCATACCCAGCCGAAAAGAAAAAAATAAAAATAAAAATGTACACATGCGTAGACTCACTCTAAATGTGACCTTGGAAGTCTAATACAAATCTTCTAGACCAAAGCAAAGAAATTGGAGTTGTAATCTAGTTTTATGGTCAAAGAATTGGCTATACACCCTTTTATGCAAAGTTCTAACCAAAACACTAATGGCTAGTTTGAATTTGAGGGGAGGAGTAAAAGAGGGTAGAATAGAGTTAGTCAAAATTCTATCCAAATTGGCCATAAGTTCAAAGTTATAGTACAAGGGTATGAAGTTACTAGACACTTACCCTCATCTCATTTGAAAATTGACATTCGCTAGTCACTTGGCCACTTTCAAGATTAAAAGCCTAATAAAACTAATGAGAAACTTCTAATCTAAACACAAATTTGAAAGAAACAACAACCCAAAAAAAAAAATCATATAGCTGTAAAAGTTGTAAAAAGAACACAAATGAGTTAGTAATACGAATGGATAAATTGATTAAAACAAAATATAGAACATATGTCCTTCACATTGTGTCATATGTTGTTCTTTTAGAGCATCCGCACTAGGCATGCTAAATGGCATATGTAGGAGTGCTTTATCATTTTCACACAAAAACCAAACTCCATCAGGCCTTCTAAAAATCAACTATTGCAAATTTTTTTGCAATAATGCTACAGTGCAATTCTACCTTTAGAATTGCACTGTAGCACAATTCTAAAACAAAAAACTAATATTTTATTGTGTCAATTCCTCTCTCTGTCTCACATCTCTCTCTCTCTCTCTCTCTCAATCTCTGATTCTCTCTCCTTTCAGTCCTCACTCACTCCCTCTCTTCGGACTCAAAACTCCATAACCACCACACCATGGCTTGACCCATTGTCACCGGCCATGGCAAACCACCACCCACTCATTATTTCTCTTCTCTCTCTCGTTGCAGATCAATGTGGTGGCGTGGAGATCGACATTTGGGGTTTGGCGCAGAGATCGGTGTTTAGGTGTGGTTTGGAGATCGGCGTTGGGCTGTGGGTTTGCCATGGGTTGCGTGGGTTCGGATCGGTGTGGGTTTGGGTGTGGTGTGAAGATCGGCATTAGACTGTGGGTTTTGTTTGGGTTTGCCGTGGGTTGCATGGGTTCGTATCGACGTGGGTGATCGGTGTTGGGTTGTGGATTTCTACATGTGGTTTTTTTTTTGTGGTGTTGATGGTCTGGGGTTTGGTTTTTTTTTTTTTTTTTTTTTGGTGTTGATGGTAGATTATGGGTTGCTGGTGGTGGTGGTGTCAGGTGTGTGTAGTGCAGCGATGGTGGGCAGTGGTGATGGTGGTTTCTGTAAAATTTGTGGTTGTTGAACAGAAAGAATGAGAAAGAAGGAATAAATGTGTTGTATTGTAAATGATGGTGATTGGGGGATATATTATTTTATTGTGTAGAAATATTATTTTAATGAGTGGAATAGGAAAATAAAAGTTGGGATGTTGGGAGTGTTGTAAAATGGTACGGTATAAATGATAAAGTAGGTTTTGAGATGGTAAAATAGAATAGTTTGTAGATATCGGATGTGAATGCTATTAGGTCCAAATGCTATTTTGTGTAGTTAAGAGAGACGACATCCCATGATTGCTTTGAGTGTGAGCTTGTTGCCCTTCGTTTGGATGATTTCTCCAATGGGCTCTAGATTCTTTTTTTTTGTTTGTTGATAATTCAATAGTTAGTAGTGGGAGATTTGAACCTGGATATTTTCGTTGAAAATACTAGAAGGTGTCAGATGAGTTACAAAGTTCTTAGCGGCTCTAGGTCATTTGATTGTAATGATATTTTGGTTGTTTAATCTTATTTGATGAAGCCTTATTAGACAATCTTCTCCATTTAAAAAATAATCCTCATTCTAGAAAAAGATCTTTTTCTTTTTTGATATTATAATCCTCATTCTTATAACCATGCTTTTTATGTTATATATGAATTAAACAGCAGATGCATTCACCCTGTCCATAGGTAAATGCACTATGCAAATATTATATATGTATGTGACATGAAAAAGTTGATACAGTAGGTAAAAAGTTAAAATGTTCCACACACACACACATACACAAAAATCCAATCACTTTTCACATCTGGCATGATGTGGTAATTGCATGGTGTAAATTGTAATTAGGGTTGTCCATAGATCGGTTTGGGTCGGTTTTGAGCTCCACCCAAACTTGACCCGATCCTAGCGAGAGGCAGAACAGAGGACCCGCCACAGGCCAATAACACCAACAAGTCAGATCAAGTCAATTATTCCATGGATCAAGTCATTTTCAAACTGCGAAGATCCAATGAGATCTCGTTGGACCTAGTGATATATCTCAACATATTGGCCTAAATCTAGCTAGATCTAGTGGAAATCTCATCAAAATTTGTGAGATCTTGCTAAATCTAGTTGAGATTTTGATGGATTTGGAAGATCTACCGGAGTTTCTTTGGGTTTTTGGTCAGGCCAATTTTTTTTAGGTTTTGGGAAGAGAAACTAAGACTCAACTTGCCAGAATCAGGTTCTCAAGGTGCTGACTGCCACAACCATCGAGTCAGATCAGTTTCGGCTAGGGTCCAATTGGGTCCCTTGAGTTAGTCAAATTAACAAGTCCCTTGTACACGCCCTAGGTGCAACAGCCGGATCCAAATCGGCAAATCCATCCCAACCAATACCTAGTGGCAGTTGTGTGACTTGTGTTTCAATCCAGTGATGGCACATGCTAGTTGTATGCTGTTGGACTTGGATGTACATCATGTATCAATATTGTAACCAATGTGAAATTATTCATTGTGCTCGATTTACTACATAACCTTTCACAAAAGAGATGGATCCCACATAGTACATATAAGATTTGAGAAAGAGGTATATAATACACTACATGGATCCCACATCTTTACATATAAGATTTACATTCATGTGAGAAACAGTTATATAATACACAATGTACGAAACAATTTCCTGCACGTTGAACGTGATCGGTATCCTTTTATCACTACTACTGATTTTATTACTATTATAATGAGTCCGACCAATATATCCAGATAATCTTATAATTTATAACCCAACCAATGCAAGCTTACAATAAAATGAAGAACCCTTTCGGAAAGCTTTTACCAACGCGACAACGGCATGTCCTATTCAGCTTTTGCGTCGAGAAATTTGGTTGGTTAATGACATATATTTGCACAAACTTCTATAATGCTGTGGCTGCGTAATAGTTTAAGTATAGATCACAGATGGACCATTGGACTAACTACCAATAGCGATATAAAGGAATACACTTAACCCCCTTGTACATTAGAGATTTTATATCAAAATAAAGAGATTTGCGCATAATCTTTGTATATGGTTTGTGCTTACAATTTATCTACACCACACAAGATTAACTTTTAAAAGTGCATCGACTCCTGCACATGTAGACCAACATATGGTTGGAACTTTTGAGAAGAACAATGTCACTACCAAGATTCCAAGCTTCAAAACAAACGTAGTTAATGGAATGAGCAACCAAACCAAATCAGACAAGACGGAAATACAAGTAATAAATCCTCTAGTGTAGAAGTTCAAAAATAAAAAATAAAAATAAAAAGCACAAATTATAAGCTCTCACGGATCTTCTTAGGAGAAAAATCATAATCAAGGCGAAATTTCAATCTATTGATTATTTGCTATCTCCAACAAATGAGACAACAAATGCATTGTTGACTTCCTCACATTACAAACCGCATGGCCCGATAATTTAGATGTCTGAATGCTTATCAAGGAAGATACTGATAGAGTTTTGCCTCTTCTTTCATAGTCTCGAATTTTCTTTTGTAATAATGATATGTCACAAGCAAAACTATCTTTCTCAAAACTTCTTTTGAACAAATTATTGAAATGCATCTAAGCACTTCTCATGCTTGATTAAAGACAAATGTGTGATTACTTCTCTGGAACAATCAAGGATACTCAAGCCTTTGAGAGAATTGTTGAATGATGAAACTCGAATGAAGAATGGCTCTAATTATCCACAGCAAGCACACATCTAACCTGCAGGGAGGAATAAAATGTGACAGCTGATGTGATGCTGGACTGCCTCATCAAAATACCCATGACATCAATTAGAACCCTGGTGTGGCTTGCAATCTGAGGGAGGGCTGGCCTCTTACCTTATTGTGTTTTACTGGCAAATTAAGGACCTTAGTCCAGACAGCAGAGGTGGAAACTGAAGGGACCTGCACGATACATGCAGTGGCATTGCTTAATCTACAAGGAAATGTATCTATTGGGTTCATCCAAATTTTTTAAGTCCAACAGGTTGATCCTTTGCAGTTCCTTGTCTCATACAACCTGCAAGGAAACTACGCCATATAATGGCATCTGGTGGAAAAGGCATGCTGGCAATCATTTTCTCTGCTTCCCTACTATGTCCATACTTAGCGAGCAAGTCCACCACACAATGGTAATGATCCATTTCAGGTTCAAACCCATAACTTCTTCTCATTCGCTCAAACAACTCCATCCCTTCTCTCACTAACCCACCATGTCTGCATGCAGTAAGAACTGCAATGAGAGCCATCCTATCAGGCTGAAACCCCCACAACTCCATTTCTCTGAACCTTCCTAATGCCTCATGAGCATAACCGTGAAGTCCAAGAGCAGATATCATAGCTGTCCATGTGATGAGATTTCTACTTGTCATTTTATCAAAGATTTTCACTGAACTTTCAAGAGACCCACATTTCCCATACATGTCAATTAAAACATTGCAAACAAATGTGTCGCAGCGATTGAAATCTGTCTTTATCATAACACCGTGAACAGAACTTCCTAAAGCAAGGTTGCAAAGTTTAGCACACGCACTCAAAAGGCTAACAAATGTGTAATTATCTGGATGGATGTGAACCATGTGCATGTGTTTGAAAAGCTCAAAAACCTCTTTGTGATAATTGTTACGAGCACAAGCTGCAAGCACAATGTTCCAAGATACAATGTCCGGTTCTTCGAGGAGAGAAAGCAACTTTAGTGTTTCATTGTATTGGCCAGACCTGTTATAAATTCCTGCAATGATATTACAGGGGACAACAGGGAGTGGATTGTTAGAAGCAGTGACAAAGATCAGGGCATCAACTATGAGACCGCTTTTGGCATACGACATAACAAGACAGCTTGATACATACTCATTATTCAGGTAGCCCATTCTTATAGTTAAGCCATGAAGCTGCTGTAATTCCAAAGCCAATGATGACCTAACAACACCAGAAAATGAGAACTCGTTAGGTCGGTAACCCAATCGCAACATTTCTCGCAGTAAAAATATAGAAGTGGAAGAGCATTTATTTGAGTAACCCAAAATCAGCGCATTCCAAGAGACCACATTCTTCTCATAAATCTCATCAAAACAACAATGGGCATCTTCCAATTTATCACATTTAGCATAAAAGTCAACCAACGCACTACCTACACAAACATCAGATTCAAAAGCGTTCTTTATTGTTTTAGCATGGATGAAATCTCCAAATACTAAAATCCCCAAATTTGTACAAGAGTTAATAACACTTACAAATGTGGCTTGGCTAGGCAAAACTCCACTTACACACATTTCCAGAAAGAGCTCCATTGCTTTTCCAGGTCTCTCATCTTTTGCCACTGCAGCAATGATTGTATTCCATGATACAACATCATGAATGGGCACCATCTCAAAGATTTTCTCTGCCAAGCATATGCGAGTGCATTTTGCATACATATTGATAAGAGAGTTCACAACAGAAACTTCACAATCAAATCCATTTTTAATCACTAAACCATGTATTTGTTCCCCATATTCCAAATCTTGTTTGCACGAAAATACAGACAAAACACCCACAAAAGAACTTGCAGACAAAGCAGTCTCCACCTTCATGAGTTCACGGAACAAAGACATGCAATCCTCAACAAACCCATGACGTCCAAACAAAGACAACATTGAATTCCATGTCACCAAGCTCTTCCAAGGCATATCTTTAAATGCAAGAACTGCTTCTTCCACACAACCATGCCTCCCAAATAAACCCAATAAAGTTGTCCCTACAAAAGCATCAGCAACAAATAGTCCATTCTTTATCACCAATGCCTGCAACTGAACACTGCGACAAAGATCCAATGCCTCACATGAGAATAACCCACCCAATGTGAACTGGGTTGGCCTGAATCCACAATCCCTCATCTCAGAAAACATATTCCAAGCTTCCTCTACATCCCCAGATCTACTATAAGCACTAATTATAGTATTATACGAGACTACATTTCGTTGAAGCATTTTTTCAAACAGCTTACGTGCAACTGATAGTTCCCCGACTGACACATACTGAGAGATGATACTGTTGTAGGGAAAAATGGGTTGGTTTGGTATAGACCCCACTGTGATGGTAAGCCCATGGAGAGGTTTTGTTCTCCGGACAGATGGAATGGTTGTGCATGCTTGAAGTAGTTGAAGGAGACGGTGGTGGTGTTTGAGGAAATGTCCATGGAAGTACATGCAGTAGTTGCAAGTATCATATGTAGATTGGGCTTTTCTTTATTCTTGGTACCAAATCCTACACAAGACACGCGGGTTTAAAACTAATATTGTCATAAACGTGGAAAACTAATCAATCTTAATTTAGAAAATAAAATAAAAGGGAAATAACTTCCTAACAATTGAAAGAGATTCAAAGAAGCCTAAATGCAAAATAATGAAGTGATCTATATATATATATATATATATATAGTATCATTTAATATTGACAGTAAGAGAAAAAGAGAGAGGTGAAGTAAATAGTGTTTAAGATAGAGCGCAAATCATTGTCATAGTCTGTCCTAATTGAATTTATTACAAGATAATCAATTTAAACATCAACCAATAAATTTTAAAAATTGCAAAAAGAGATACCCTGTGGTCTAAAGCCTTACGGGCGGGAAGAGTGTAAGACACAAAAATAAAGCCTTACAGCCAGGAAAAAAAAAGACATAAATAAGAGGTAGTTAAGACACTAAAGCCAAGTAAAGTTAACCCCACTAAAGATACTAATAACATGCAGTATCTACAGGAAATCCTACAAGTGAAACCAATTGACTTCTGCATCATTATCTAAACACTCAAATTTGGATGCATGCTCCTTGTTAGAGCGTTCATATCCGGTTTTGTATACTTTGGCTAAATTGGCTCTTAAAAAAATTACTTTTTTCTACTTCAACTAACTACTTTTACAATATACCTTCAAGTTACATCCCACTCTCCGACCTTCTACCACTCCCTATAAATATATATATATTTTTTTTCTTTATTATTTGTTTCCAAATGGTCATATTTTCCAAAATTCATCTTTTTCTAATAGATATTTTTTAAAATATGTCTTTTCCTAATGATCATATTTTCGATATTTTTTTATTTCTTAATGGTCATATTTTCATAAATTCGTCTTTTCCTGGCAATCATATTAACAGAATTTTGTTTCTTCTCAGCGGTCATATTTTCAAAAATCTGTCTGTTTTCCAAATGGGCATATTATTTCTATATAAATAAGACCATTCTCTCTCCAATTTTCATTCACCTCAACTGAAGTTTCTTTTCCATTCATTCTTTGTTTTTGCCTCTATGGCTCGCTCTTTTTCCACAAAATGCTTCTTAATGACTTAAAAGATGATGAGATAATTATAGAACTTCTCATAGAAAAAGACAGATCGACATTACAACGTCATGCTGCTCAACATGATGTGAATTAGTAAATACAGTATATAAACATTGCACATTGGAGAGAATATTGCCTCTTTCCTACATTCTGGTTTCAATGAAGAAAAAAGTTCTTATAATTCATTATAATTTTGTATTTATTACATTTAACAGAGAATAGAGTACTAACTACAAAACTTAAAAGAACAGAGTGCTAACTAACCCACTGTTAAAATCCCAGAGCAAAGGTCAAAACAACCCACCCGGGCCACTTAACACCTACAGTAAAAAACTAAATTCACATTACAGAGACTCTGTCTTATTATATATACAAGTCAACATTTAATTTTCTCCAATAAAGCCAATTTTAAGAACACCCACAAAAGCCACATCTAATATTAGTGGGTCCAACATTAAACGATATATTTCTTCTAATAAACCTAAGAATTCTTTAATTAAGGAAATTCAGCCATAATAAGGACCCTCAGACGACCCCTAACCAAAATCCATTGGATGTTGTGAATGTGCATGCTAAAAATGTAATTTTTAGGACTAAATGTGAAATGTGAAAGTAATGCAAGCCTTAAACATGCACAAAAGCTACAAAATTGGAAGAACCTAGTCATTCGGGCATTTAATCAAACAGGTAATAGATATCATGTGACATCAATGAATCTTTAAAGAGTGCAACTGAAAGTGGTACCAAAACACACCCAATGACATTTGAGGCCACATTCACATGCAAAGCATTTTTGATGGAACAAAGAAATCAATAGCACTCAATGAAGTCCTCTAATCCTCTGATACCAGATTAACAAACAAAAGCTCAGTCATAAAAGCAAATGAAAACTGAGAAATCAATTCTAAAGAGAACTAAATGGAACTTAGAAAATTCAGAAGAAGGTGATGATCTAAAAATGAAAAACCTGACGAGCATGTCCAGTGACCCAATCGTTATCGTTAATTCGTTATCGATGAAGAGGAAGAGGAAGAAGAATCTGCTGCGGCACTTTTCTTGTCATCTTTGACATCTCGATGACCCAGGGCCCAGGCGGTGCATACGAAGCCGCAGACGACGGTGTCAACACAGAACTACCAGCCGTCGCTGATTCGAAACTGAGAGTAGGAGAGAACTAAAGACGGAGTGAGGGAGGAATTCAAATCCTCTGTACCAGCAAAGGGGGAGTTGTGTGTGTGTGTGTGTGTTTTTTTTTTCCTTAAGAAATATAAATTTTTTTAAGAATTTTTTTTTTTGAGAAGGATTTTTAAGAAATATTTGTTCGAGACATTTTCATATCAATTTTTTTTGGGTAAAAGATAAAATACACCAAAGTTTAAGTGACTATTTTTTTTTTTTATCATAAATGATAAGTTGTTATTGACAATTTACAATATAAAAAATAATAATTTTAGTAATCGGTTTAAATTAGAATTAATAACAATTCATCGCCTACTAAAGAAACAAAGCACCTAAAGATTAGAGATTGTGACTTGTCATTTTAAAAAGTTTAGTAGTATTGATATTAAACCAAAATTCAATTATGATTTTTGTATTTTACTCTTTTTTTATTATTATATTATTTGGGCCCCTTAACAAGTGCATTATAAAAAGAAATTATTGGGTTTAGACTTCCGTCAAAAATAGTAATTAATTAGTTTTAAGGCCAAGTTGATTATTAGATCTATTATGAAAACCTTAAGTTAATTAA
This sequence comes from Quercus tomentella, assembly GCA_028535165.1. Lineage (NCBI taxonomy): Eukaryota > Viridiplantae > Streptophyta > Magnoliopsida > Fagales > Fagaceae > Quercus > Quercus tomentella. Next base: position 40,424,172 of record JAPQVY010000100.1, on the reverse strand, counting down.
AAAAAAAATCTATATTATGCACAGCGAAACATAAATATAGCACAAAATATAATAACCTAAGAAACCAATGAAACAAAATAATTCTACAGAAAAAAAAAACCTAGGAGGACCAATCCCAAGATGAGAAAATCCACTATCAAATAGAATTTCACGAACTGAATAACCCCATCCTTCATAAACTTAACTGCAGTTACCCAACTGAGCTTTGAGATCCACAGACGTCTCTAATATTGATGTGTTTCAAACGTGAATCTCTAATCCACGACTCTAAGACCATCCTTGAAAGTTCAGATCTCCAACACCTTTGATAACTAATATGAAGTAGCAACTTCTACAACATTGGATCTTGATTTTATTCAAGGAATATCACTGGCTAGTACAAGATATGAGAAAGTTTTTGGTACAGAAACCCCCTAAATCCAGAATAATAGGTTCATGTTGCATCTCTCTCTCTCTCTCTCTCTCATCCAAGTGGGTCTCTTTTATATAGTGTAGAATAAGTGGCAAACCCTAGTAAATTGGACGATGGGCTTGGGCTTGAAATATGCAAACTAGTATGATCTGCGATTTTCGATCGATCAAAATTGTAATTTAAATCAGTCCAACATGAATTGAAATTTCCAAATTCACACTCTAAACTACAGAACTTTGCAGTAGTCTTGTCTCTGAAATTGAACTTTTAAAGAGACTTACAACATATGTTTTGTTTATGAATTGACAAAATATATAAATAAAACCTAACAAAAATAATAAGTAAAAAAAAATTGTATGTTTTTACAATAAAAATATATTTCTTGATAATTTATTAGCTTGCACTTACAAATTAATTGAATTGTATATGTTTTCTCCATATGTGTGCACAATTAGAAAGTCTACAAACACAATAAAATCTCACTACATTTTCACAATAAACTTTTATTGATAGATAAAAAAAGCTTATTGTGAAAATATTGTTAGATGTTTTTTATCTAAAAAATAAAAAATAAAAAATAAAAACTTATTGTGAATTATAGATGGTTTGAGTGTAATTTGTAATCATATTTTATTATGATTTAAGGTGGACTGACAGCTTAATTTGTTATTAAAATGTTATGAGATTTTAGTAAACCTATAGAAGAACTCATGCATAAATCATCAAAAAAAAAAAAGAACCCACGCATATTTTGACTTTATTTATTTAAAGAAAATAAGTCTAAAATATCTTTTAATGGGTATTAAATGCGCCTTCAACTTGTCTATTTTTGCTTTAAATGGACTTTGAAGAAATGAAGAACCAGATGCGAATGTTATTAGTTATTACATGTCGACTAAGGAGATATGATACACGCATTTTCAAATGAGCATTGACTGTTTCACATTAATAGTGAAAAAGAAAATTTTCTCTTTTTAAATTGGAAGCATACCCAATCTATGTCATGGTATTCTATCGATAATCCTACGATGAAAGTGGCTATTCTGCTTTCAGAGCGAAAGATGACTCACACTATTCTAAAATTTTACAAAAGAGTATTGTTTTTCTCTCATCCACATTCTATAGCTTATTAAAGTTTTCTTATACGCAAATAAACTTATCTAATCTTTTACGTAGATGTCTTTGTCTCTTATCGTGCCCTTTTAAGTTTCCAGTTTTCACCTCATGGGACAATTCCAAAATTTAAGTAAATGCATTGCAATTATACTTTGGAAAGTAAATGAGTTGCGTTTATTATTCAAAAGTCACACACTTTCACCCAGTACTCGTTCGCAACTACCATTACACAGTCAAAATCACAAACTACTACATAATAACGATGATAAAGAGCTATCATCAAGAGCGGACGCTATAGGTTGAAACTCTTAAAAAAAAAAAAAAAAAAAACATAATAACGAACCCCATGCATTTGAATCAACGACTCCGCCAGTGCCAGAAAGTTAATTATAACACTAAGAGAGATTGATATCATGATGGAAGGGGTCGGGTCCTCCAGGACTCACTTGCAACATCAGGAGATAACGCCATAGGTTGAAACTCTCTAAAAAAATATTAAATAAATAAAATAATGAACCCCATGCATTTGAATCAACGACTCCGCCAATGCCAGAAAGTTAATTATAACACTAGCAAAGATTGCTATCATGGTAGAAGGGGTCGAGTCCTCCAGGACTCACTCGCATCATCAAGAGTGGACGCCATAAGTTGAAACTCTCTCTCAAAAAAAAAAAAAAAAAAACATAATAACGAACCCCACACATTTGAATCAATGACTCCGCCAATGCCAGAAAGTTAATTATAACACTACTAGAGATTGCTATCATGATGGAAGGGGTCGGGTCCTCCAGGACTCACTCACTTGGAGTAGGAAGGACTGCCAACTGCGTCTTTGTCCTCAAGCTTGACCTTGATTTCTTTGGAATTTTCAATTAGTTCTCGTAAAGCCATGGTCAGGTTCTTCCTCTCAAGAAAAGGATCAAGAGGTCGAGATTCTGACCTAACAAATATAAGCACGACCAACATAAGGAAAACAAAAGCATTTGACCTAGCCATGCATCCAATCTCAACTCAAGCTCCAAAAACTCCTAATGAAATGATTAGCACTTTCAAGCTCCAAAAACTCCTAATGAAATGATTAGTACTTTGAGGATTGCTTATATATAGTAGCTAGATCTCTTCTTTTTCTTCTATATTAAACTAAGTGGAAGTCCGACAGAGCGTATTTTAGGTGGATAAAAGCTGGATAAAAGCTATATTACACATGTGATGAATAGATGTCTCTTTGAAAACTATTACATGTGCTGTTACACATTTTCTAAATTAGATAAAAGCAATTAATTGAAAATAGTGATTTTAAGTCACAGTTTTAGTTGTTTTTTTATTTGTGTATAAATGTGTGTAATAAACACTACTCTTCTAAGTTTAGACTTTATTTCTCATTCTCCCAATCTTAGTCACCATTATAGAGTACCTAAAACTATTTAGTGTGTGTCTAGTCAGGCTCTTCAACATTGTTTGCCTTCTAAATTCTAATGTTGAAGAGCGTATAAAGGGGCGGTGGTACATGGCCTTGCCCTTGCCCCTTAAAAACCTTTTTCCCTACGAGATACTGAAGGGTCACTCCTATTTTAGATTCTTCATGCACTTTTTGCACCCACTTTGCCAATGGGGATGTTACTCATTAAAAAAAAAAAAAAAAAGGTCGCATGACATCAAAGAAACATTATTTATTATTGCTCCAAAACAAATGAAAGACTTTAATGTTGAAACCTATGTTTTCTTGAGTGTTAATGTTGAAATCTACGTACTATTGAGTGTCCTTCGTGTTGATAATTCAGATGATCTATCCATTTACCATATGAATGTAGTGTTTCAGAGAGAAAGAGAGATATATTTGGGGTCAGCCACAAATGACATTCACCATTTTGAGCGATTGATTGGTTTTTGCTTATCTTGAAGATCAATGATCTTGCCTTTTCTTTTTCTTTGGGGTTTTTCACTTTTTCTCCGACCAAGAATATTGAAGAGTTGGGGTAATATAGATACTTCCTTTTAAAACATGCAAAAGGACAAAATAAATAAACAAAGTAAAGCAAAATGGAATTAATATTGGAAAGGGTTTGGCATGTACTATGAAAACAATGACCTTAATTCCACTTTTAATTCTTAAAACTGAAATTTTAGATTCTGAACAGATACTTCTTTATTGAACAAGAACGCGGCGATTGAGGTTGGCGCTGACTTCATGAACAACAAACAAGGATGACATGTACATTGCGAAGAAGTGAAAAAATAATAATAATAATTAAAATTAGATAATGATTGAAAGGATGATATCATGAGAGGCCTAATGCATAAGTGGTTGCATTTCTAAAGTGAAAGAACCTTTTTCCAAATCTTGACCGTTCAGTCTTTCTAAAGGCAAGAAGCTTTAAGGTTAAAGACAATTTGTTGAGAAGTATGTCTATGTGTGAATTAAACTAAATATAACCCAAGCAACAAAGAAAATAGAAATTTACGGAAGCAACAAAAAAATCAACTAACAAGAACACTAAGAAATTACGTGGAAAAGCCTCCAGGATAGAGGGAAAATCCATAGGGCAAATCTGATCAATCCACTATAAAATAGAGATTACAACATTCAAGTTATACTCAAAACTTGAGTTCACAATAAATTGGAAAAATACAATAATATATCTAGGAACAAATACAACCTCACCACAAAACCCGGTAGCAAGATCTTACACTACGAATACTTCAACTCTTTGTAGTTGTAGCATCCAAATAATTGTCCTAGAAAAAACCCCCAATTTATCTTCCTTGTGTGTCTTGAGCAAAAGAAAAATCACATTTTCTTTTTTCCCTCAGTGCCACACAAAACACTAATCTTTTACTTTCGGTCAACTCTAAATCTGTGTTTCACTCTTCAGACTTCAGTCTCTGTGAGAGTCTCTCTCTCTCAGCGTGAAAGCACATGCACAAGCTTTACCGCCTCACACTATTCTTAATTGAATAGAAGTCTTGTACACCAAGTTCACCTATTTCATGTTGAAACAGGATTCATTAAATAAGAAATTAGAATCCCACATGGGCTAGACTCCTAGGTGCAGCCGTGCACCCCAACAACTCCATCAGAATCTTTTAATGTCACGCTTATCATCACATATAGGGATTTATATGAACCGTTGGACTCATATATTGGAGGAAAAAATTGTTTACGTTAATTTATTTACCAAATTAATATGGATATATGAAGTCTATTCTATTATGTTAAAGTAAAAGAATAAGAGTTATAGAGAAGCATATGCAATGAAAAAGGATGAGAACACAATGGTGACATTGTTTGGGTCATATTTTATACTAATCGCTAACCCATGCAATGCACGGGAATAGCTACAGAATGAGTTTCAGGGAAAAAAAAAAATCATTTTTTTTTAGTTGGAGTAGTAAGCAAAAATGCATGAAATTAAAAAAAAAAATGATATTAAAAGAAATAACACAAAGTTTTATTAGTTAGGCAAAAGAGAGCAATATTGTTTTATTTATTAGTTTTTTGTGGGAAGGAATAAGAGTCTTACATAATGACTAATGTAAGATTAATTACTTTTCTTCATATTGTGTGTTTTTTCTTATAATGTTTTGTCTTGTTGTTGCTTTTATTTTTAAATATAATTTTTATAATTGTTTTGATTGTTTTGATTGTATGGTAGAAATAAAGAAATAAACATATATTGTTTATTAAAATCACAATCTAATACAATTTTTAAATCCAAAAATTTCTAATAATTCCCATGGCACCAAGATTTCCTGGTCAATTCTCCCAATGGTGTTAACATGCTTCTCTTCTTCGTACCCACTTAACTTTCATGAAAGTTAATACAAATATTTTTCAGATTTGAGTACCCGGTCAACTTCTATAAGGAGCATCCCATGGGTTTAATAAAGTCATCAAAGACATGTTATTTTACATAAGCAAATTAAAATTCATAAAAACAAGCTATGAAGCCAATTTGATCTCCAAGACCCTAAAATTGATGTTCCTTATGCATGAACTAAACACGCAGTATGAATAATGACCTTTATATAATACTTACACTGTGAATCTGTGATGCTGCACATCCGTCGATCATTGATTGGGTTTCTAAATTTTGATGTTTATTATTTTTGTTTAGAATGGTTTTTTTTTTTTTTTTTTTTTTAATTGTTAAGAATGGATTGGTGATGAAAGACGTTTTTTTTTTTTTTTTTGTATGTGGTAGTGTGGTTTTGAAGGCTGGTGTTTATATAATTAAAAAAAAAAAAAAAAAAACTAACTGTCCCATGCTTATCTGAATGATGTCACTTTATATAGGCAGGATTTTCACTTAAATAGGTTGTAAAACCTTATTTATATAAGATATGTTGTAATATATATACCAAAAGGTGCCTATTGAAAGGTTATAACCCTTTAAATCTGATATACCAAAAGATATCTATTAAAAGGTCATAATCCTTCATATTTGAATATACAAAAAGATGTCTATTGACCGAAAAAGTGTCTATTGAATGAAAATGTGCCTACTAACTGAAAATGCGTCTATTGGCCGAAAATGTGCCTATTAACTGAAAAGGTGGTTATTGAAAAATGAAAAGTCACAATTGTTCGATGTTTTTAAATGTATGCATGTTCATAATGGCTTACCTTCCGTGCAAAAAAAGAAGAGTCAAAACTTAAACCAATATTATTTATGTTTAAAACGTAATGATTAACATAATGTCTCTAGCATAATTCTCCCAAATATGTAATTTTAAGCAATAAGTAGCAACTGCTTGATTTATATTTTCAATATCACCTTCAAAATCATGAGCAATCATATCCCCTGTCATAAGATCCAATATCAAATAGCCATATCATATATATATAAAAGTTTGACATTGTCCAGAAAAAATGCAATTATAAATATAGTGAATATATATATATATGAATTCAATACTTCACTTAGTTTTGAATAGTAGGTTTACCTACCATCCATATGGAAGGAGAAAGCGACAATATGATTCAAACACATATAATTCACACTAAACCAAGAGTCATGAAATATCCTCAATAATAATTCACACTAAACCTTCATAATATGATTCAAACACATATAAGAATTGAAATTAAATTAGAAACAATTAAAAACCTTATAAGAAGTGACAAAATAGAAAAACAGGGAAAAAATTAAAATATTTTGAAAAGAGAGGGCTAACCGAATTTTTAATAGCATCATCTTCCTGTTTGTATTTCTTGTAGCAAGGAGTTGAAGACTTTTTTTCAAGACCTCGTTCAGGTATTATAAGGAACATCTTTCCTTTCCATACAATAGTTAAAACAAAATAAATATTATATAATCCATAGAACTTCAGAAAACCATGAAAAATACAAACCTCTCTTGTAAGGTCAAATTCACATAATTAAGCCTATCACCATCTAATTTTTTACAATAAAATATGCAATTAGAAAGGTTACAAAGTATCTCCCATATGCCACACACAGAAACCTAATCGAAAAAAGAAATGAAGAAAGAAAAAGGTATTTAACACTTTCTAAGAAGAAGAAAGCGGACTGGAGACACAGGAGAAGACGTTACTATGTTGCATGCGTTTAAAATTTGTGGGGCACCTACCTTTAGGATTTGTGGAGGAAGATTTTAAAACTCAAATAATAAAACCAAAAAACCTATAATGGAATACAGCGTTAAAACCTGCCAAAACTATATTTGTGAAAACCAAAGGTTCTCCACCGTACATAGAGAGATGGTGAAGAATCAGAATGAACTTGAAGTTTTTGAGTTTTGTCTCAAGAAATATAAACTGAAATTTATTAGGAAATGTGTAAAATTTATAACCACCAGCGGGAACAATGCAACTGAACACCAACAGGCAACAATAGCAAAAGAATTGTACTGAAATGGTTTGTATAAGAACCAAATGAAAAGATACATTGATTTGTGTTTTTAATGGTAGGCATGGCATTAATTTATGTAACCACGTGGCGCAATAAGGACTAGTCAACAAAAAGTCAAACGTTTCGGCTATTAGTTATTACTAGTCGCTAACCTGTGCGATGCATGGGAAAGCTATTGATAACTTCCCTAATATGAAAGAAAATATCAATATATAAAATCTATCACTTACAAAGTAATAAAATCTATCACATGCAATGAGATATTGTGATAGCCAAGAGCTTGAGATCATATTTAAAAGATATATAACAAATATAAGTACACTCCAATACAATTAATTACACAAATATAGTTAACTCCATACTCATTCATTCAAATATCTTTCATATATTATATTAATCATTCTTGATGTCCAAGATGTATCTAAATTCTAACATTGCCAGTAAACAAAAATGTTAGACTTTAATGGGATTGAAAATGCAACATAATGCCAATTTACACAATTGCTAAAATCATCACTTTCCACTATTGAGAGAGAGAGAGGTGGCTATTGTGATGCATCTCTTAAGAAGAATCTACCCTTTACATGTCTTTTGATGTAAGCAACCCATAACAAAGTAGATGTACCACGTTCAGAGCATGCACATTTGGGAGATTAAAAGTTAAGGAAAATGAACCCATCTAAAGTTTTTTGCTCTTCCTCTTGATGTTTCAAAATCAAATTTATGTACTCCTCAAAACCCTGTAAGGCATAAAAATTAACATTTGAACAAATTTACATATATTCACTTAAATTGTGAAGGATGCTAAAAATTAGATTGATATCAACCTTTTAACAAAAATTCAACATTTTAATGATGCACATCAATCAGCAAATTTTGCCATTGTTAGTTGCAACATATATCTTTTTGTTTGTGACAAATATGGTGCAATTTTGGCCATCAAATTTTACTCAAAAGCCAAGATTAGACAAACAAAAAAATTACATGTTCAAAAAGATTTCAAAGTTCTCAAGATGTAAATTTGACAATATCACCCCTAAACTTGCTTAATATACATAACATATAGCAAAAATACTCATCATAAATGTGATTAAAAAACACAAACAGTAAATTACAACCCTCTGCATAATGTGTATATATATATATATATATATATTTTTTTTTTGAAAGACTGTCCTTAACATTTTATAAGGACATGTACATTGATGCAAAGTCACCTCTAGTGTAGAAAATTGAAGTCTGTTGTCTTGTTGTTGGAGAAACCAAATTAAATTTCTACTGGTCTACAGGCGGGGCCACAAATTTGTCTAGGAAAGGAGTTTGCCTATAGGCAAATGAAGATCTTCTCGGCTGTCCTGTTAGGCTGTTTCGAGTTCAAAATGGCTAACGAAAACAGAACTGTCAATTACAGGACAATGATTAATCTTCACATAGATGGAGGTCTCAAGCTTCTTGGTCTTCTCAGCCAAGAAGTTATTCTCAAACCTCAGTGCTCCAAAAGTTTAATTTGCTTCATCAAACTTTGTAGAGATTTCTTCTCGCTCAAGCTCCACATCACTAAGCTTCTTGGTGGCCAACTATACATCTTCTCATGCTTTTCTGAGACCTTGTATAACTTTGTATAGGCTGTGTGGATTTCATCTTGTTCATCCATCTTCTCAAACTTGGACTCTATCAATTCCTCTTCTTCATCCACATCTTCAACAATCCCTTCAGTAGGATTAACAGTGGCAGTGAAGGCATTCAGGATTATGTCGTCCTCATTGTCGGAATCATCCTCAGGTTCGGTGTCACTCAATGTAGCAACAAGTGCCTTGTTTTTCCCGATGGTCTTGAGATATTTGGGACACTCTTGTTTCATGTGACCGAATCCTTGACACCTAAAGCATTTTGGTCCTGAGGGAATAGTGTACTGACCACCATCCCTAGCATCCTTCTTCCCTTTGCCTTGGCTTTTGAATTAAGAGGAATTAGATTGCCTACGGTCCTTGTCGAAGCCCTTTTCATTTGCATTCTTCATGAATTTCTTGAATTGCCTGGTGATGTAGGACTTCATCTTAGAATCTTCATCGTTTGAAGATTCATCCGTGTCACTGCTCTTGACCTTTAGTGCCATGCTCTTACTCTTGCTCGATTTCTCAATCCTTGTCAAACTTAACTCATAGGTCTGCAGATTTCCAACCAGCTCAGTTAAAGGAATTTTGTCGATGTCCTTTGATTCCTCAATAGCAGTGATTTTGGCATGAAATCTCTCGGGTAGAGATCTGAGCACCTTTCTCACAATCTTGGGTTCAGGAATGGTTTCCCCAAGATTGAAAGCTGAGTTCACTATGTCCTTGAGCTTGGCATAAAACTCATCGAATGACTCATCCTCCTCCTTCTTGATCTCTTTAAAGCTGGTAGTGAGCCTCTGAAATTTTGAATCTTTGACAGCTTTGGTTCCCTCATAGGTTGTCTGGAGGATGGTCCATGCTTCCTTTGCAGTTTCAGTTGAGGATATTTTCTTGAACTCCTCATTCGTGACTGCACTGAATAGAGCATTCAATGCCCTGCTGTTGAAATTTGCCGCCTTGATCTTAACATCATCCCAGTCGGCCGACGCTTCTGTAGGCTTGGTCAAACCTTTCTCCACAGCTTGCCACACTTTTTCATTTAATGACTGCAAGAAAGTTTTCATGCGTACTTTCAAGTATGCATAGTTAGTGCCATCAAACAAAGGAGGTATAATAAGTGACTATCCTCTATCCATGACGAACAGGGGTCAATGGATCACACAACAAAGATTAACCTTAATTAGAGTGTGCCTACTTTGATACCACTTGATAGGCTAAAAATGTATTGATCCCTTGTGATAAATTAATTGATTAATTAGCCAAGTTTAATAATTAATCAAATTAACATGCAAAGTACGTGGTAGCACAAACAAATCACCAATTAACTAAAGTATGCAGCGGAAATTAAATTTACACGGTAATTTGTTTACGAATGGGAAAAACCTACACGGCAAAAACCCCACCGGGTGATTTTAAGGTCACCATTCTCGAAAATCTACTATTATCAAAACAAGCGGTTACAAGTGAAGGAATTCCAGTACCTTATATCAACCTACAGTTGAACCCTTACCCTAATACCCAATTGGACTTGTTCTATAGTGACAATCTCTCCTTTCAATGCACAGCTCCTAGTACATGACTAACCAATTGCACGGATCCCAGTACGCGACTTCAATCACCAACTAGAGAAGGTTGTTGGCTGAAAATTTCTTCAGATCATGAATTTGCTTGGTCACAAAACCCTATGGTGTACAAACACAGCAGCTTCTTCGAAAACTATGGCAAACTAGGTTTTCGGTCACACTTCTTTACTCTTGTGAAATTTGCTCTTGTGCAATTGTGCGTAATCTTTTAGAGCTTTTAAAATAATCATTATAAATGTTTAGAGTTGTGAGAAAAGAAAGCCCAAACATACAATCACGGATTTGATGAAAAACAGACTAGAAATTCTGAGTTTCATAAACCTCACAGATACCCTATCTGTCGAGCTGCTGTCGAGCCACGAGCTAGAACAGCTCTTCAAGGCTCGATAGATGCTAGCTGTCGAGCTTTAATGAACAACACTTTTCACACTTGAATCTTGGACAGACTTGCATGGATTTAACACTTGAACATAAGACCTTGTTTCTTGAAATATTAAATACATCCTAGATCTACCCAAATACAAGTAAAGTGCGTTTTGTCAAAGGATTAGTCAATAACATAAAATTGTGACATATGTTCCGAACATGTGAAACACATATGTCCTAACACAAGAGTCCTAATCCTTTGTTTCAACAAAAATATAAACCTTTGATGGTATGCCTTCACTACAAATGGGTGCCAAGTGAATAGGGTTTCCATTTTTTCATTGAAAATTCTAATGCCAATAGTTCCTTCAAATAAGTGGATCAATGGAGACTCTTTCCCTTCAAGGCTTGATTGTGGTAAGCAATAGGTATTTGGTTTTCCATAAGTACAACACCAATCCCATAGCATGAGGGATCACAATCTATTATGAATTGTTAGGAGAAATCGAGCAGTTTAAGGATAGGATCCTGGCATACAACAGTCTTAAGTTTATAGAAAGCTTCTTAGCTCGATTGGTCGAAGTAAATGAACTTTTTTTTAATAAGCTAGGTAATGAGGGCTGCAATTATGTCCATAGTACTATATGAACTTCCTATAGTACCAAGTGAGCCATAAGAAACCCCTGAAAGCTTTGACATTTTTCGGTACTAGCCATTGTTGCATTTCAATAGTCTATAATCAATTTTCACTTCCTTTTACATTTATGACCTTTATTCTTCTCATCACTCCTAAAATTTCCAGGGCCGATTAGTGGAAAGGGATAAATATGAGAAAAATAACACAATAAACCCTGGATTCAATCAAATCTAAGAAAATAAGGTGAGTCAAACCAAAAAGTCTAGTACTTAATCAGAGAAAGAGAGAGAGTGTGAGAGAGATCTGCTATTGGACGAGAAATACCATGGATCACTTCAATTAGGATTTTCTTAATCTATTTTTGTCCATGTATTTAGCCGTTTCTCCAATGAAACTACCTCAAGTATTGATATAAGATTTATATTAAATTTAAGTTCTAATTAGAGCTCAACTCTGTCAATGGAAATTTTCAATTTTGGATTTGATATGATATGTTTCATTTGAAACCAAAAAATTTCTTACCATTAGAGGAACTGTTGGAGATATTAGAATGGTGATCAAGAAAGAACAAAGTGAACACAAAAGAAAAAAGAAAATTGGATAACTTGGAGGCACAAATTGTTATCCTTAAACAATATTTGCCCCCACACTAATGTTGCTAAAGCGTTATCAGAAATTTTTCCTCAGGATATAACTAAGTTTGTTGGGTTCTTCAAATAGCAATTTTGGAGAATACTCACAAGATTTCTTGTGTTTCTTAGAAATTGTTTTTGCGAGAGAAAATAATGAATTAGATCCCTATCTAGTGAACTTGAATCACTATTTATACCCATAGGGATGACATAAACTTCAAGTATTTGAAATTTAAAAGTCCTAGTCTAGCATGCCACAAATAAGAAGAATCAACAATATAAGCACAACCAAAAACATCTTCATTAATAATAGTTAGTTTGTACATGCTATCAATAGCATATCTCTTGCCTACAATTACCTCATTCTTGGACAAGATTAACTTGACCACTCTTACATAACAAATTGGTAGATACAAGATTTTTCTTAATATTAGGTACATGAAAAACATTGGTCAATACCAGCTTTTTGCCAAAACTCATTTTCACTTCAACGGTTCCCTTTCCATGAACCTTTGCTCTATTGTGGTTGCCCATCAACAGCTCTTGTTCTATGGAAGACTCTTCATAAGTATTGAATTGTTCCTCGTTGTTGCACACATGCACCGTTGCACCAGAATCAAACCACCAATCAAGAGAATTTGCAATTACAACTATATGAACTTCAGTGATCATATCAATATGTATCTCACTTACCATAACAATAATGTCCCCAATGACATTTGTTTCATTGGCATTGCCTTCTTCATCCCTTTTCTTGTTCTTCAAGAGTTTACATTCACGAAAGTAATGACCTTTCTTTCCACAATGGAAACAAGCCCGGTTCTTCTTGTTTTTGTTGGGATTCTTGGAGTTGTTCTTCTTGAAACCACTCCCACTTTTGTTCACTTTCAAGTTCTTATCGGTTTTACTTGAACTCCCACTTTGAACATTGTTCACATTCACTTTAGAATCGGTGTTAGTTTCATTTCTAACTCGACTTTCCTTTTCAATTCGGAGATGTTGTCCGAATTGCTCTAGAGTGAGATCTTCTAACATATGTAGAAGCTTCTTCCTATAATTGATCCAACTCGGTGGGAGTTTTGCAATGATTGCACCCACTTGGAATGATTTAGGAATGTTGATTGACAAATCACGAAGTATATTAACCAAAATTTGTAATTCATGCACTTGATCCAAAACTGAGATATTATCAAAGCACTTTTGAATGATTAATTTATTCGTACCTATCTTCTCAGTTTTGTACTTTGTCTCCAAAGCATTCCAAATCTCATTCGGTGACTTCATTGATGTGTAGAGATCATAGAGACGATCCGAAAGAGTGTTGAGTATGTGTCCTCTACAAATCAATTTGTCTTCCTCTCATTTCTTCCTTTGTGCCTTGATCTCATCAGTGTCTTCATCACTTGCAGTAGAAAAATGCATCAAATTCAGGTCCAAGACATAGAAAATTTTTAGTGTAGTGAGTAGGAATTTCATCTTGTCTTTTCACCGAGAGAAATTGGTTTCATCAAAGCAATCCAATTTCACTAATTCATGATTCAACATCTTAAATGTTGTAACATCAATTGCTCCTTCCATTGTAGATATGTTATTAAGATTGTTGGAGATATTACAATGGTGATCAAGAAAGAACGAAGTGAACACAAAAGAGAAAAGAAAACTGGATAACTTGGAGGCACAAATTGTTATCCTTAGATAATATTTGCTCTCACATTAATGTTACTAAAGGGTTACCATAAATATGTCCTCAGGACACAACCAAGTTTGTTGGGTTCTTCAAATTGAAATTTTGGAGAATACCCACAAGATTTTTTGTGTTTCTTAGAAACTGTTTTTGGGAGAGAAAATAATGAATTAGATCCCTATTAAGTGAACATGAATCACTATTTATACCCATAGGGTTGTTTCCCTTCAAGAGGTATGAATGGAGAGTTAAGATGCCTCATAAAACCGTTCACAAAATTTAAAACATTTCCTAACGTTCAGAATGGTTACCACAAAATTATGCAAAAAACAGTTTTTACGAGTCTCGATTGATTGAGAGGACTCGAGCATCAATCAAGAATTCTTTCAATTGATCGATCGAACAGGAATCGAGCATCAATCGAGAGCAATCGAACACCAATTTAGAGCAGTTGAGTGAGGTAGAAGCTCCAAGATTATTTTCCTCATCACTTCGATTGATCGAGCAAAAGTTTTGACCAATTGAGCAGAAGTCTTGACCAATCGAAAATCCTAGAACTTGAATTTTCTCAAAGAAAATTCCATAACTTGAATTTCCATTTTATCATCTTTATACACTAAAAATCTCCAAAATTAAATATTATTATTACAACCTATACATATATACAGAGAGAGAGAGAGTTAAGAGCTTCACTACTCCTAGTTGAGAAGTGATATTCAATTACTTTACCAAGTTCATGTTGTATATATATATGTGTGTGTGTGTATATTAAGGAGTTTTGGTATCTGATTTGGGAAAGACACATTTCATAACAAGTCAATTATTGGATATTAAAACAAGTGATAGGTTTGCTTGTGTAAAAACAGATTTTAATTTTTTAATATTAACAATATTGCTACATCATTTTAAAAGTGTTTATCATTATTCCGTTAGCCATGTAAGCATTGATATTAATGACAATTAATAAAAAGATCAATAATATTCATTTTTAAAATTTTTGGAATTGACCACCGCACACCCTTGGTGCGTTGGTCACTCTACAAGTATAAGTGCCAAGGGTGTGCGGTGGTCACTCTACAAGTATAAGTGCTTGTGGAGTGTAAGGAGGTAAGGGCCGGGATTCAAGTCTCCAGGAGGAAACTTCACACACATATACACTTAGATTAGGTTAAAGTAGAAATTCTATTTTGAGATTGAAAACACTCATGAAAAAATTGATAACTTAAATATGCTCATGTGACAAACTTTAAGAACCAATAATGTATTTTGAACTTATAAAAATTTTATCCTTCCCAACTGACTTCTCACCTTAGGTGAATAGACTCTCAGGCGAGATGGCATATAATATTCCTAAGCATGCCAATTATTTAATAAAAATCTTTAAGGAGTTCACAAACATGATTCGTTGTACCACCCGCTTTACCACATATGCCAATCGAAATTTATTTATCTTCAAAGTTGAAATTAAAGGCAATTGAGTGGACTCATTATTACAATATCTTTTCGTTCAAGGCTAAATGAAATGTCATACTCATAGTACGACAGAAAAAAGAAATTGCACATGCTATTAATTAAAATATGGAAGTATTGGAAACATAAAGAGAGCTTACATGATAGAAAAGATGAGGTCATCCTCATGATTCTCTTACTGCAAAGAGAAACTTGATTCTGTCCTTATTAAGTAAATCAAATTACTTCATGTTTTTATTGATTTAATAAGAATAAGAAATAGATATGGTTGAGAACTTAAAGTGTTTGGTAGAAGAGTTTGAATAATATTATTTGGTGTTTTTGATATACGTGTAAGTGAAAAAGTGTGTAAAAATATGTGTAAATATGTTTAAAATGCTCAAAATATTGCTTGAAATGCCATATCATGAGTCATGTCTTCATTATTTATTATGAACATTGGATGCTAAAAAGCAATATTGATTAAGAATAAAAAAAAGAATAAGATACTTAACTTTTTTTTTTGGAGAAAAAGAATAAGACACTTTGTCTTATTATTTTGCTACAGAAGACGCTTTGTCTTATAGATGTAGTCCAACAAACAATAATAATAAATTGCGAATAGCAATTAGCAATAACAAAATCATTGTTAACAATTGATCCCCCCAAAAGCATATTTATACCAATTAGATAATATTACATATAATAATAAATAGTCACACATAGGAGACAGAATATAATAATTCAAAGTAAATACAAGATATTCACTTTACGAGTAATGCTACAAACACACTATTTTAAAACATTTTTACAAACTGTTGATGTGACAAATTCTCACTAGTTTTAATATAGACCCATCACTAACATCACATTTTTACTTATAATAACTATTTGAAAAATGCTAAAACTACATCAACAATATGTAAAAACGTTGTAAAATAATTTGTATTTGTAACATTACTCTTCACCTTAAAACATAAAATACATGTAATTAATTTTGTAAGTAATATGCATTCAAATTTACATCATTTTCTAGGCTACTACTACAAAAATTAAGCCATTTTGTAATGGTACTCTAGTTATATAATATATTATTAGTTTGTTTAAAAAATTCTATATATTACTTTCATGTTTGTGTGTTCTGATAAACTCTATATATTACTATTTAGTGTTTCCCCAAAAAAAATTACATCCTTTAAGCCAAAAATTTTGTAATTCAACTAAAGTAACACAGTCTAACATTTCAAACATGAATATCTAAAATTCAAATATTCACTTTCACATTTTAATGAACAAAGTTTCTCTTCAATCAAACTTCTCATATATATATATATTTTTTTTTTTTTTTGAATTTTGAAAATCTAACTATTAAATTTCATATTTCTTATGTTCTTAAGATACATATTAAATTTCATTCAAATTAGATATTACTTACTATTCGATCAATAAACTTATTTTTTATACACAATTTTAGATTACAAAAATTTAAAATTTTAGCATTTGTTTGATAAGAGAGCAATTAATTTTTGATCTTTTTGAAATTTTACAAATATGAAGAATATAATAAAAACATACAATTTAACGGTTAAATTTTCAAAATTTACACTCAATATAAAGATATATGAAAAATTTGTAGAGTTTCTCTCTAAACTAATTTGAAAAGAAACTTTATTCCATTTTAACCATTTAACTATCCAAAAAAAGAAAAATTCAATCGTTTTAAATACTCCTCTCCACCTTACATAAATTTCTTTAAAAAAAATAAAATCATACATTTAAATAAAAACCATCTAAACCCCACATGACCAAGAACCCAAATGAACAAATTCCTTATTCCTTTGATACAACAATTGAACCATAAAGGAACCAATAAAAAATAAATTTTGAAAAAAAAGAAAAAGAAAAAGAAGGGAAAGAACATTTTAGAATAACTATCTGAAACCCATCCTTGATGACTTTGAGTTGGATGTGGCCACTTCTACTGAACCAGTTTTCAGTATTGCTCTTCTTTTCCTAGGATTTGATACAGAGACAGACGAAGTAGACGAAGAAAGCAAAAGGTACACGCTTTCTGGAACCGAACTTGGTTGAAATGAATCATAGAAGAGGTTGGTTATGTCAGCAAGAGGCTTCCTCAACCTTCTCTTGTTGGTTTTCTTGGAAGATAGAGCATTTGCAGGAACTAGGTTGGCCCTCTTTGTTGAAAATGGAGGGATGTTCTCCTTGTTGTTGCAATCACTAAAGGCAATGCCCTCCATTGATGATAACTTATATGTACCTATGTGAGTGATAAAGAGAAAGATTGTAATTTGTAATGGTGGTAAATGTGTGATGTGAAGTTGAGGTGGAGAAGGTAAGGTATTTGTAGTGTTGGGTAAATGGGTTTTCTTTTTCTTTTTTTCTTTTTTGGAGGGAATCATTGAGAAAGAAAATTGTGTTTGTTTTGTTGTCCAATTGAAATTTTGATTCAATTTTAAGTTTCGAGGAGCGAGGTGAATGAAAATTTGATTTGTTTAAAAGTTTCAACTTTTGAGATGCAATATTATGTGAGAGAGCGAGATTTAAAAGTATGAGTATTTTCGCGGGTGGGTGTTTTAGCACATGGCAATTTGAGAGCCACGGGCACAGTACTAAATTTTGGCGCGGAGTAAACGGAGCCAAAGTTAATTATGAGGGATTTTTTTTTCCCTTTTTCAGGTTAGTTCAAATTTTGTTTTGTTTTGTTTTGTTTTTTTTAAAGGTTAGTTCAAATTTTAGTTCATGGTAAGCAACCAATAAAAAAAAGGCAGGCCAACTCGGCATGACTGACTCATTGATCAAATCGGCAGCAATTAGGCTTATTTGAATTTTGACAACATAATAATAATAATAATAATAACTAGTCGCTAACCTGTGCGATGCACGGGATAGTTAAATAAAAAATAAAAATATTTATTTTGCTACTATAACTTGGCTTTTAAAAAAAAAAAAAAAATGCTATGGTGATGTCTTCATACAATGCTCAACTGCAATTAAATCTACTATTTACTACCAATATAATCTATATTATCCTGTACATTTGTTTGCATAACAAACGGGTCATTTTCACTTTTATAATAAAACAATCTATGGTCGATGAGATAGATAAAACTGTTCAGTGTTCAGGCCAAAGGATTGTGCAGAACTTCTCCTAATCACAGATGTTTTGGTTGTAAACCTATGCACATATCATAAAGAGTAAATCCTACTTTGGATAAATATATTATACAATTATTCAAATGGTTAAATTAAAAAGGAAATAAAGAAGAAAAGTTGCACCAGCCACAAACTGAATTAGATTTCTTTTGAATAAAATGGTGTTATAAAGTGTTATTAAAAAAAAAAAAAAAAAAACAAACAAACTGAGAAAGGGGAAGGAATACTTACACTTGAAAATAGAAAAATTGAAAATCTACAAATTCAGTGCTTGATAATAGATCTACAAATTGCATTCTCATATCCTCCATCTTCTGCAAGTTAATTGGATATAATTAAAAAAAATTTCCTAACAGAACACTCTTTCCTTTCCATTTCGCTTTGCATATTTTCATCCTAATAAAGTTTAAGAAGTGCTCTGTGGTCACTGCATAAAGAATGTGTGCACAAGTTTAAAATCAATAATTGAATTAACATTAATCATTAAAAAAAAACCTGCAAATTCCATAAAAATGATAAGTATGGATTAGCTTAATAATCAACCTACAAGAATCATCAGTAAAGGATCTTCTTCATTAGCTTCCTCTTTCCAATTACTGGAAGCACAAATGGGTCACTATGTGCAAGAAAACCAGCAATTGTTAAGGCTGGATTGAGGCATTAAAAGATAGACTCCATAAGAAGCATCTTTCCAATATTTGGGTCCCAATGGTACAGTGCAAAGATGGTGACCTGTTACACAAAATGTTTTTTTTTTTTTAATTTTTTTTTTAATTACAGTGAACATCCTAAAGCCGTTAACCAATACAGAAACTTGTATCCAATGATATATACCAAGTGAGGTAAATGCCTCTATATCATCTAGAGCCCAATTGTTTTAAAGCATTTTGAATTGCAAGAGTATTTGATGGCTAAAGTGCTTTTGCCAAAAATGATCAAATAGTTCGAAGCAACAAACTTTTAATATGCAATCATAGTTCTTGTAAATCTGACAATTTTAGGTAACTGATACTGAATCAATGCAGTATGGATCATCTTTGCATAAAATATATAATAAATAAACAGGAAAAAAAAAGGGAAGAAAGAAAAGGGTTTAAATTAATCAATAAACAAATTAGGCTAACTAAGTTGGAGAAACATGTTTCATAGAAAGAGAATCTTGTATTTCCTAATTAACCTTTCATGGTGCTACCTCAATACACAATAAAGATATGAAATTTTCATTAATCTAAATGCTCAAAGAAATAGAGAGAGTTGAGAACTATTATATAATTTAATTATGTGCGTCTCAATTAACTTCGTTTCTATAAGGTTTTGATCTTCACTACTTACATCAACAGTAGAATTGTTAAGCATGAACAACCATTAAATTTTGGCATCAAAAGATTTATATGCTTATATAAT
Source organism: Quercus tomentella (assembly GCA_028535165.1). Classification (NCBI taxonomy): domain Eukaryota; kingdom Viridiplantae; phylum Streptophyta; class Magnoliopsida; order Fagales; family Fagaceae; genus Quercus; species Quercus tomentella. Next base: position 40,404,230 of record JAPQVY010000100.1, on the reverse strand, counting down.
AGTGGCTGTGAACATTAGAGAGTGCTAACCATTATAACAATGCATTCTTCTGCTTCTCTCTACTTCTCTAGTTCCATCAATAGACTCAATCCCTATTTCATGCAATTCAACCTCAACATTGCAAAACATTATTGTGTCTGCATAGACTCAATTCATCTTTATTCTGCAATTAGAAGAGTCACCATTTCAAGTTCTTTTTTTCGTCAACAATATTAATACCACCACACCCAAAGTAATTAGAAGTCTAGAACAAAGCTCTATTGAGTTTAACTCATAACATTTTCATTAATCATATAAGCAATTTACCAGAGTATGAGGAATAAAATCATTAAAAAGGTTTCCATGAAATTAAAGCCAAAAAAAAATAAATTATTAGTAAGGCAGTTTCCCTTTATTAACAGTGTGACTAAAAGTGAAATTCAAAGTGGAAAAGTCTTTCAAAATATATATATATATATATATATATATATATATATATATATATATATCTCAATGTGTAAAAGGAACATTATATATAAAACTGTCTGTGTTGCAAGAAAATAGCCTTACCAACCAAACATGAGATGTGTGTCTTCTTGTCCTCATTTCCTCCATGAAAGCAAGATTATAATTGAATGGAGTTATCTACTCTTTGTCTATTCTAAACCAAGCCTTTCATACCTCTAGAAAATATCAACAACCCCTTCAATTAGAACAACAATCCCAATTATTTAAAGCAAATCACCAACACCCTTTTAAAATGACTGGAATGTGCAAACCGCTCTTAAATTAGAATCTATATTTTCTTAAAAGATCAGACAATGGTGTTTTTTCTCCAAGAGTTTGTTATATATTTTCAAAGTCAAATTGGAGCTTTCCCAATGCCTATGATGTTGTCAAGAATAACCACATATGGTAAATTATTGAAGGCCTTGGGACCAAAGTGAAGAATACAAATGCTTGATTCTTGTTTATTCTTAGTGCATTTGTGGCCCAAAATTTTGAGGGATGATTGGTATGGTTTGTATTGGTCTTAGTGTGGGTTTCAGCTAGATTTAGTAAGTGTTTATACTTAGTGAGCACCAAATTTTCAATCTCGAAATCAAAAGCTAGTTTTGATATGATAGAAAAGTTTCCTTATCTGTGCAACTGAAACAACAATTTTATATAAGTAAAAGCTCACCTCAGGGTAGCAATCTTGGTGGACAATTGTCTGGTTGTTTGTATTTACATACACCTCCAAAACCAAGAAACCACCAACCAAAATCCCTATACTGACTTAAAGAGAGAGAAAGAGATCGGAGAACATTTAGAGTCTTCTTTCTTGGGTAAGCAAAAGCTAAAATTCTCTTCTTCTTTTTTTCCTTGTGATTTGAGATTAAGTGATGAAATTTAGATTTGTGGTTTGGTATTTGAACTTTGCTATTGAATGTTGGAACGCAGTTTAAACACATGGAGAAAGAAGATGCATCATGTAACAGAAAAAAGCTTGTAAGAGAATACTATGGAATTGTCATAAAAAAACTAAAATTTCCTTAACATACCGTTTCTTAATGCAGTGAGTGTATTGCTGCTGTTTTGCAACATACTTAGTTATTGCAAAAAGCCACACAATCACATACAAATATTTCCAAATAATCGCTCTATAGATTCAGAGCTCAAGATTGTTTCTTTACTTATGTGAGCTGATGACTGGTTTATGTCAAGTAAAGCAAATAATGATAGTACATAAAAAGGTAAAAGGGTAAATTTGCCAACTTATTTGATGCACATATCTAAATCAATTGTTATTGTGACATTATTTGAGCTTTGCCTTAAAGATTTTGAAACTGCAGCATGGGCATATATAATTGAGACATAGGACTTTGTGAAAAATCACAAAATATGAAAGAGAAAGCAATGCGGCCAATAATTGAAATTAGCAAACTCCACTACCGGCTCCAAACTCATCAATCTAATCTAATCATTCAAAAGAAACACTCCCAATTGTAACCCTAAGTCATACTTAACAGCCAAAAACAATAGAACAAAATTAAAAACTTACCGGTAATGTTTTCGGAGAAGTTCTGGTCTGATTATAAAGTCCCTCAGATTTTTCTCTCCCTCTCTAACTCTCTCTGTCCCTTATTGACGCTCTCAATGAACAATAATATAATAATGTAAGGCTCTTTTGGTTTTTTTATTTTTAATTTTTTATTTTAAAAAACCACAAATTTACTCCAAATTAAGAGAACAGGTAAGGGGGAAAACCTAAAATTAAAATAAAAACATTACTAACCATTCTTTCAAACTCCAAGAGACGAAGCCCATGTAAAATTTGATCTTCTATAGGGTTTCCCCACGTTCAACGAAACCAACATCGTTTAAATCCGTAGTTGAATAGCAAACCCTGATCTTAGACAATTTAAAAACAAATTAGAATCTTTACTTTGATGAAATTTGGAACTGAGGGTGAGAGAGGGGGAGAAACTGTTGTGAGTGAGAGATGGGTAGCGCCGACAAATGTAGAGCTCGAGAAGGGTGGTGCCAAAGAAGGTGGAGTCGTTGAGTTGTGGGAGAGAAGGGCTAATGGTGGCCTGCGTTTTGGGCTGAAGGTGAAGCCGTTGAGTTGCGTTTTGCATGTGGGGGAACGGCAGAGCATGGGTTTGCGTTTTAGAGGAAGGAGAAGGCAGAGGAAGGAGAAGGTTGTGTGTGGGGGAAAGGTAGAGCAGTTTATCGGGCTTTAGAAAAGTATTTTGCGTTTATGTTTTTATTTTTGGTTTTAGAATTTTTTTTTTTTTGTGTTTATGAGTTTTTTTTTTTTTTTTTTTTTTTTTTTTTTAATATTGTGCTGACGTGGAAAATTGTGGGAGTTTCAAAAGTTTCGGTTTTATATATATTATATTGATAATAATAATCACATTTAATATCTTTTTTTTTTCTTTTTATTTAAAAAAATACTACTAAAAATACTAGTATTAATTTTTTTGATGTGACTAATATTAATTTTACTAAATAATCTTTACAAATCAATGTGATAAAGAATATGATTGATGAATTTCACATCTTTATTTATTTATTTTTTTTGGGAGGAAAAATGCTTATGAATTTCACAACTCGATAAATAAAATTAATAAATATTTTTTTTTTGTGATTGGTGACACATTAATTTATAAATAATATGTAGTAAAATTTGTAATCTCCTTAACATTATTATTTTTTTTACTAATAAATACGATAGATTTGAATAGATGATGCTCATTTTGTAATAATTACTCTATTATCAAGTTAAGATATCAATTATTTTTTTGTATAAGTCAAATTCGAATCTATGTCCCTATTTTGACAACAAAGAATTTTACCAATTAATTGGAATCTACTTATCCTCCTATGACCTATCTTTTGAGTAACAATCATTTTGAATTTTCAAAATTTTGTTATGGTAATTTACTCTTAACTTCTTATTAATTGTAGTGTGTTTTAACAAAAAAAAGGCTTTAAAACACCAAAATTTGTTCATCATGGGTTGGTCATTGACTCATTGGTGAGCAGCGAGCCATTGAGGATTTGAGGTGATATTTTTCCACAAATATTATATTGAGTAAATAAGGAAACCAATAGTAATAGTATATATATATATATATATTGAGAAAAAGTTTCTCATGAAAAAAAAATTATTGAGAAAAAGTAAAAGTGAAATTTTGTTGTGTTCTTAATGTCACAAGGGAAAGCAATCAAATTTGTTTACAGTTCCTATTACATAAATTTTTGCTTTTTAACAAGATCCAAACTTGAGAGACATGAAAGGAAGTTCTTCAAAACAAAAAATAAAAATGAAGAACTATTGTCTGATGGGGGTTGTTAGGCATTATTGTTTAAACAACAATGTTTTTAATGTTTAAACAACAATAATACTTCTAACATGTATTTCTATAACACTCAAACACGAATTTCAAAAACATTGAAAACTGAATAACAATACTTAAATACTGTTACCAAACGGATCCCCAGATAATCTATAAACTTGTTGTCTAAAGGGGAAAAGAAGAGCACAAGCAATTTCGGAGACGTTTTGTTTCATGGTGGTGGATTGGATTGTATCCATTATAGAATTGTTAACATACTTTTTATCTTTATATATTATTTTCTTGTTTTTACTTCTTACTTTGGCGGTTCATTTACTAAGTTAGACTTTAGAGACCATGTAAGGGGAAAGCTGGGTACATTAGCAAAATATAAATATCACATACATTACTACATTAGCAAATTTTAAAGAAATATTTTAAAATTCAAATGAGTACCCACACCCATTGTTATAAGTTACCATTAGAATATTTACATGTGAATAATATAATTTATTAAATAATCAATTACCAGATTTGATAACAATCACTAAAAGATTAATATAGTTTTTTATGGGAAAAAATATAGATGATGAAAATTCTCTTATTCGTTCCACCTATTATTGAATAAAAACATTCTATTGGTGAACATTAGACTTCATGGTTAATTGCTTCTCAAAAAAAAGACTTCATGTTTAATTGTTACTTTCAAACTAATTCATGGCTCATACAAAAGATTCCATATATCTATTATTCCACTTCTTCCAAATCACGTGCCAAAGGTTTATATATCAAAAAAATTCTGCGTATAATGTATATAACGTCTGCATTCTTTTTTTCTTTTCTTTTTTTGCTTACTACTTTCCCTCAAAGATAAATTATATTTATATTTATGATGACAATAATACAAAATGTGCCGGAGTTGGTTAAATAAACGATACAAAAGAAGAAGAAAAAAATGATATTAGTTGTTCTTTAGAGCTTGAAATAAAGTTCAGAAAATCTATAGAATTAAAAAAAAAAAAAAAAAAAAAAAAAAAAAAAAAGGGCTGAGAAGCATTCAGCCTTCTGCTATTCCCATATGAAAAAAAAATCCCTTTATCTCATCTGTTATATGACTATATATCTAACATATATGTATGACTATCTGAAACCCATCCTTAATGACATGGAGCTGGTCACTTGAACTGGATCGATCTCCTCAAGTTCAATTGCTTTTCTCTTTCTAAATTTTGATGCACAAGCTGAGGCAAACGTTGTACATGTAGGCACCAAAGAATTACTACTTTCTTGATCTGCCCTTAATTGAGCTGAATTGTTGAATAGGTTTGTAATGTCAGCAAGAGGCTTCCTCAGAATCCTTCTTTTAGTGCTTTTCTTGAAAGATTGGACATTTACAGGAACTGGGTTGGTGTGCTTTGAAGGTGGGATATTCTCTTTGTTGTTGTGGTCACAAAGAGCAACGGCCTCCATTGGATTCATGATGAGAGTGAGAGATAGAATATGAGGGAAACTACTGTGATTGTAATTAACTGTGAGGTGAGGTGAGGATTGAGGATTGAGGCAAAGAGGATAAGCTATTTGTAATGTTGGGTAATGTTTTATATTTTGGAGGGATCCTTAAAATCCTTTCAAAGTTCTAATTTTTATTTCATTGTTTTCTCAAAATTTTTAAAATTTTGGGTTGGTGAAGTTTTTGGAGTCAAGGAGGGAACTGAAGGTGTTTTACTTTTGACAGTTTTGTTTCAATTAGGTTGGTCTTTATTTGATAGAAAGATGTAGCTCAAAAGTTCAAAGTTCAAAATTTTCAAATGTGTGAAAGGAGAAAATGAGAGAGAGGGAGATTTATTTTTATTTAATTTGAAGGTGGTGAAAATGAAATGGAAGAAGTTTCCAAAGAGGCAAAGAGAGTCAATACTTGGAAATGGACTCAATTATTTCCCGGTTTCTTTATAGTTGGAAAATTTTCAAAGACGACTGAAAGTGAAAAACCAAAAGAAATGGGCGCGAGTGGAAGGAGCCAACACAAGCTTTTTTTTAAGAAACAAGGAGCCAACACAAGCGAATTCATTACTTTGGCTCCTTTCGTATTTATTACTTAGTTTAGCATTTAACCCTTTTTTTTTATCCGGAGGAGCTTGGCATTTAACTTGGGTACTTTTATTTAGCAAAAAAACAAAAAAAAAAAAAACCTAAGAGCCTTTGTTTCCTCCTTCTTTTTCTTTTTTTTTAAAAAAAAAAAAAATTTGAAATGCAAATTATATGATTTATGTTTGGGTAAATTATCATTTCAGCTTTAAAAAATTTTATTTTTGTCACTTTAATCTTTGAAATACACATTTGTACAACGATAATATTTTAATTTATAAATGAACTTAGTTTTGGTTCAATATTTCAAAAAACTGGATTTGTCAAGATTATGATATGCCGTCAAAAGTGGACATGTGTTATAATTCTTACAGGTCTAATACATAAGAGCACTAGAGTACTGACCAAATCTTTACCTTTTATAAATTACTTAACTATTATCAAATATTTATTTAATATTAAAAAAACTATTAAAGTTCTTTTGAATAAAAATAAAATCTAGAATTAAAAAAAAAAAACACATGACAAATTTCTTTTTTAGAAAAAAGGCACAAGATCATCTGTGATAAAATTTAAAAAAAAAAAAAAAAAAATCTTAGACAAATTTCTTTTTTAAAAAAGAGCGTGATAATGTGCGCTCATAAATTGTGCATTAGGTTTGTGATTGTGACAAACATGATGGTGATAATCTAGAAATTATGGTCACATGAATTAGGGTTTGTTGTTATAATATGTTCATCGACATAACAAAGCGTAAGAAATATTTACTTTAGGAATAATCCACAAAGTGATGAAACGCACCCTAAATTCAGATCCATCCATGTTATGATAAATCAATGGATTTCATTTACATGCCTAGCACATTTTTCTTTTGTCTCTTAACCTCTAAACTTAGATCAAAGTTTATAAGTTACTGCTTATCCATTAGTATAACTTTTCAGTTTTATAGTATTTTATAATTGGGAATCTAAGTATTCCAATTTTCTCTTGTAATCTTCACTTTCCTCATTTGAATATTAAAGTAATTGTGAAATTTATTTACCTAGTTTATTTTTTAAGCCCAATAAAGGTAAAATATCACAGGTAACCACTGTGGGCGAAATTATATGTATTTTGTATTTTCCACCAAGAAAACTCAAACTCACAGCTGGCAACACATCCAAATCACATAATAAATAACAAGTAGCCACATTCACATGACATTGAAAATTTACCCAAAGTTTCCTTCCCCAATGCCGCCAACTAAAACCTAAAATCAAAAACACCTGTTCCAAACTCCTTTGCCCATGCCGCCTCTACCAAACATTTCTAATCTACAATCAAAATGTGGTCATAGAAGTCATGATTGTACATTTGTACCATGTGTGTATTTTCTGTATATGACAAGTGACTATACTTTCCGATCTTTAAAAAAAAAAAAAAAAGACAATAATTTCCTAGTCCTAAATGGTTGCCATTAATTAAATACTTGGATACATTACATAACTATAATTTGGAGTGGTTAAAAATTAAACCCTGAATTTTAAAAATTTTAATTAAAACAAAAACTCACACAAGTTGTGATTAAAACTGATCTAGATACAAAAATAAAATAAAAATTCATTCCATGTGCAATTATATTAAAAAGTGAAATTATATAATATTGAACCTGCAATTATTATTATCAAGAAATTCATAATAAAGTATATATATTATATAAGATCTTATCAAAGTCATATCATATACAATATAAAAATTGTGTATTAATCATTATGGTTATACAAATTGAGTGCTTTTTTTTTTTTTTTTCTCATGTCATATGATGATTGATGAGTACGTTCAAGTAATTAATATAGTTTTACTATAATTGTCTTGCCAAATAATGTTACTTTAATTAAAATTCCAACATCAAGATAGAGTTTCTAAAAATTCAAAACAAGTCTCATCTTTTTAATGTTAGTTTAACAATCTACCATAATTTTTTGTTTTAATAATAAAATTTGGGTTGTGCATGCCATGCTTGTAGTATGTGGCTTAATCTAAACAAGTTATACTACATAATTTTGCCACGTGACACATTATAGATACATTAAAATTATCAATATAGTATACTTTAAATGAAACTCTATTATCAAAGTTAAAAATTAAAGAAAATTACTATTCCGATTAAAACTCAATTATCAGAAGTTTTAATAGGATTTTAATTATTATTTTTTAAATATTCTATAATCTTTGGTTTTTGATAAAACTTGCTAAAATAGAATTGAATGTGAAATAAAAGATGCGGGATAAAATTGAAAAAAATAAAAATTTTAAGGACAAAATTGAAAACTAATACAAAACGTTTTTTTTAAAATAATTTTTTTGGAGAAGAAACTGATACAAAACTTAGAAGGGGCAAATTGTAATTGGTACACTCATGGTCGCTCCAGAAACTTATAAACCATGAGTGGGAGGGTTACTTAGGCGATGTGGGACTCGGGTGAGCCTAGGTGTCAATCACTTCATGGCAAAAATCCTGCGCTCTCACCCCTTCGTGACAAAACCGTGAGGGACTGGCTCCCCAAAGCGGACAAAAACTGCTTAATGCGGGAAGTGTTCCCACAAGCCTTATTATTATTTTTATCTGTGGCGATTATTTTTTCCCTTGTCAGAAATGGAATAAGCTCCAAGAATAACAAATGTCACTAGTCACAAATCAAAAGCAGTTGAAGCTTTCATAATAAAAAGAAAAAAAAAAAAGAAAAAAAAAAGCAGTTGAAGCTGGGTTCATATGTGATACATTTGGGCCATATAATATTATATGGGCCTCCATAAGCCCAGTTCCTGCCAAAATTGATTTCGGACTTTCACAAAGCCCAGACCTTCCCAAAAAAACCACCAGAATAGCCTAGCCCGTCCAGGAAAATATGAGAGCCGGACCGCAGACTGGGCCACCCAGATAGAACCATGGTTTCGGTTGATCACTGTCACCTCTATATATATATAAATATAAAGTATTAATAATAATATATATATTTTTTTTATATTTTTTATACATTTGAACCCTAAATGTTTGAGACATCACATAAAAAAATGCGTAACCAAATAATGCAATTTGAGAGAAAATCATTTACAAAGTGACTGTAATAAAACTCTTTTTTTTTTTTTTTTTTTTTTTTTGTGACATTTGTTAACGAGTGCCCTCAACCCTAAGGAACTAATTAATGTTGCATTAAATATACTAAAATACATTTTTTTTTTTTGGTGGGATCAATAAAGAAAAAGTGACAAGTGCACTTAGGTTGCATAACTTGCATTAAATGCTTCATTATTGAATGCTATAGGTCACTCGTTATCCCAATATATATATATATATATATATATATATATATATATATATATATATATATCTATATGAGACTTGTTTAGTAGATATTGATTAGGGTTTATAGGTTATACATTAGATGCAGCCGCTCCTATTTCTCAATCCCTCTCATTTGACATAAGCAGATATAGGTGTAGCCCCCTCCTATTTCTCTAACCCTCTCAATTTAGGTAGGCAAATCTAGATCTCAGTTGTTCACTGATACAATAAGAAGAAAAGTTATCAGCTAAGCCTAAGATAGTGAAAAGTCATGGATACATAATTATTGACTTTGAGCAGTTGAGTGGGCCTTAGCCCCTTAAAAATTCTCCTATCTGGTAACCCTAGACATGTGTAGCCCATCCATGGGGGGCACCCCCCCCCCCCCCCTCTCTCCGTATTGTTGGCAATTCATAGCATTAGGAATTAGTACCTAAAGGCTACTCTATTGCTTTAGACCCTCTCAAGGACAGGTTGCAGGAACTTTGGTATGACTGGTCAGCTAAAGGCATTACATTCTAGGCACTTTAATCAAGCTACTTGTAGGGGAGTCCCGTTTGTGTTTGGTTCAATTTAGGAAAGGTTGCAATGAAATCAAGTCAAAACACTAACTATCAAAATAATGGACATTTATAAATGATTTTATTCAGCAGGGAAAAAAAAAAAAAACCCTTATAAATGCTTTTTAAGATAGGTTTGAGATTTCAAAAAAGGACTGATTTGAGATTACCTCTAACTCATATCTTCTTAAACTGAAAAGAAAAAAAGAATTTTGAGTCAAAACTGAACATTTTATTTCTGATCAGTTATGACAGGTTAAATCTGCATTACTTAATCAACACAGATAAATTCACTCTAACTATTTAAAAGCATGTTGTAAGTTACTCAAAACCTTCCATAATTCCATCATAATGCTATATCTTGGAGTTGGAGCATTTCTAAGCCTTTGCCAATTTGGCATCAATTCCTTTCTATTAATTACTTGGGAGAAAGAAACAGTGAAAAACAAAAAAGAAGAAACAGCATCATATTCTTAACATATGGCCAGAAAACCGGTCCTAGTGTACTCTCATCACTCATCAGCCATTATTAGTGGGGTTTTTGGTATAGTCAGCAAAATTTCTCCGATCTCTTTTAATGTTAAATTTAAGCCTTTAACTCGTTGCAATTACATTAGTTCCTTGTAAGAAAAGCAATCGCCGTGTTTTTTTTTTTTTTTTTTAATTATATATTTTTTGTTTTTGCTTTTGTAAGTGTGGAAGAGATTCGAAATCTTTTTCATTTGCTTAATTTCCTCTCATGTTGCTTTTTATCAATTATGTTTCATGAAAAAAAAAAAAAAAAAAAATTTAATGCAAACCTATAAGTCGTTTTGGAAAAAAGACAGCCATTTATTGAATCTAATTAGGAAAGAACTACGTCTACACCATTTTCAAAATAAATTATATGTGGTAAGTTGTTACAGGTTCTAATTTAAATTTACTATTGAAATTATTTTTTTATCCACCAGCAAGTAAAAACCTGCATACTACATACTTCTTAAGACTTGTTATGAAAGTGTTGTGAAAATATTGTGGATAATTAGATATATCATTTCTCATCTAACTATATTGTGCAGATTGTAGAGTAATACTATGTTTACAATATTGTGAATTTTTTGTGAAAATATTATACACGTAGTATTACTTATATTGTATATAGCCAGATAGCCTAATGTAGGGCATTTCAAGTAACTATATGCCTATATCCTAATCCACTTATAACTAATTAGTTAGTTAGTAAGTTAGTTAGACGATTTCTTCAGCATTAGCCTATAGGATTTAAACACTCGTCAACCATATAGAGACTGCTAATGCCAAACAACTAGTATAAGTAGGAGAATGTAAGCTCTTTGTAAATCCGTTTTTTTGTAATTGAAAAAATTGTTAGCCTTTGTGTGCTATTTGAAACTGTGTTCTTGCAGAGGTACTTATCCACTTATATCTATATTCTAAGCAACTCAGCCCTTTCATTGTTTCTAAACCATACACAAATAACCCATCATATTCCCTGCATCAATTTATCTGAATTAGTTAGTCTTTTTAATGAGTTAGTTACTTGTATTAGATGTAACCAGTGTTAGTTTGATACTTGACAAGATACTAATAGTTGTTAGTTGTAGAACAAATTGTATAAGTACTCTTGTACTCTCATTTTGTAACCAATTTTTTGAGAATTAGTGATTTTAAGCCTTCGTGTGCTTTTCTTTGGAATTTAGTGTTCTTGTAGGTGCCTAACCACCTACTACATGTTCTAAGCAACACTCATTGCTAAACAAACTCAAAACAGTTCAACTTACACACATTCCCTACATCATAGCCTTTTCTTTTTCTTTGCAATTTGAACTTTGCAAATAAGGGAAGTGTTTATTATTTATTTTTTATTTAGGTGTTACTTCCTTTGCATTATTTTGTTTAAAAAATAAGTTATTTATTTATTTATTTATTTTTTATATATAATATAGAAATTACTCTAACCTAATCTAAGTGTATATTCGTGTGAAACTCCCTCCTAAAGACTTGAACCATGACTCTTACCCCTCACACCCCATAAGCACTTATACTTGTATACATCAAAATAATCCAAATATATACGTTAAGGAAAAAAAAAGGTTTAGCCAGACAAGTTTGATAGGATAAAGTCTATCTTCAACCTTTATCATGAAATTGGGCTTCTCCACCTTAAGTTTGCTTCAAATTACTTAGTAGTTAAATAAAATAATTGTGGGGCTCTTAAACGAATCTCTTTAATGTGTTTACTGAGTAAACAGCTGCGAAGCTGCCCCTGTAACAATAAAGTAGATGTTGTAATATTAAATTTTTTTTTAAAAATAAAGCAATGCCAGAGGTAATAAATTTTTTTTTCTTCTTATTAGTTAAAATTTATTAAAGTGATTGGCTGTGATTAGAGCAAATTGTCTCCAGGATTATGCAAGGTGTAGGTAAGCACGTATTAAGTGATAGGAGTAGTTAATTGTTTTTAATGACTAGTAAGACGAAAAAATTATGTTTGACTCTAAACATGGGCTCCAACCCGTCAACCACTAATGGAAAGATGACATGAGTCTTATTATGTGTATTGCACATGATACTAATTAGTTGGTTGGGTTAAGTATAAGGACACATGTCATCTTTTTATTAGTGGTTAAAGCTTAAAGTTCCAAACATATTTGGAGCTAAACTTTGTCCATAGTTTTGACGGTATTTTGAATTTTTCGACTCTTTGATGGTAACCTTTCAATAGGGCCTTTTCATTGGTGTGTCTTTATTGTCTATTTATATGTTTCATATTTAGTTTTTAATAAAATATACACTAATTAAAAATTCTGTATACCAAAAAAAAAAAATCTTTAATTTTCAAAATTTGTTATCAGTAGAATTCAGACTTTTTTTATGTTGTAGACAATTTGGTAGGAACCTCAATAGCAAATTCTGTTTGAGTGAGGAAAAATATAGTATTAAAGACAATGATTCAATGCTCCTTAAAGCCAAAATTTATAATTTTTCTTCTTGTTATAACCCTATATTCCAAAAAATCCTTGCAATAAATTAATAATTGATGAGGAACTTTTTAACTAACTCCATAGCTAGTCTTCCCAAATGAGCTATTCTTCTCAAAAGAGTTACTATTCCCAAACGGGTTACTCTTCCCAAATGGATTACTCTTCCCAAAATTACCTACTTATCAAAAATGGAAGACTAGATGTAATTAATGCAAGTTATCACAACTACTCTAGCAAGATGCACGTCAAGCACAAGAGCTGACGAGTAAGCATTTGCGAGCATGACCTTCATATGTGACCGTCACCCACAGGGATGGAGGAGAAAAGATGCACACACTGAGCCTACATTATAATGCTCGCATCACCACTCTCCTATATTCACAGAATCTGTCCCTACAATTCAACTAAGGTGGTCATCCATAGATCCCTATATAAACACCGAGACACTCCAATCTTAAGGTATGCAAAAATACTATTTGGAAACTCTTTCTTTATAGTTCATTGAGAGTTTCTGTCTTAACCTTTGGAAGTTCTTAGGCCAGCACCACATTGGTGCGCTTTGAGAGTATTTCCATTTTTGCAGGTTCACTACTTTTCGCCTTTTACTGAAGACTGCGGGTTTGGCCGATGGACCTATTGACGATTTTGAGCATTATCAATAATAAATTTATCATCTATTTTAAAGGGAATTTTTATACGGTTTCCAACCTATTAGGGCTATCGCAATCCTCTCAACCTTCCTCTTTTTATTTTTTATTTTATTTTATTTTATTTTCAATTTTTTTCAGAAATGTGATAGGATTAGTATTTGTTTCATAATGATTAATTTTTTAAATAAAATATATATATATATATATATATATATTTATTGAATAAACATTGTAAATTAAAAGAAAAAAAGACGTAACTGCAAATAGATAAGCATGGGAGCGCAGTTGCTAGAGCACCGAAGATTGAACAGTAATGCTTAAAAGAATGGGAAGTTGGTTTATTCAAGGTAAAGCGGCGTAGTAAAAAGAGAATCTCCCGCCATTGTCCTCCTTTATCAGACCATGGTGCATTATAATACAAGTTTATAGTGCCGAACTTGTAAAAGATTAAGCATGTGATAGACCAAATATTGTTTAATAAAAGGACCTTTCAAGAACTTGATACGACATTGTTGAGGAGGGCAAAGCCTAGAGAGTAGATAGGCCACAAAAATTTATTTAGATATGCATTTGGCGCCTCATTTCACTAAAGTTTAAAGAATAGATTTGTTATTTATTTATTTATTATTATTATTATTTTTTGGTTGAGAATCAGTTTATATATATATTAGCTATTCACTTTTTTTTTTTTTTTTGTGAGACTAAACACTTACACGTGCACTTACCGCGTATCAAACTTGGAATCAAATAGGGGTGTGCATGGGTCGGGTTGGGTCAGGTTGAGGGGATTTTTTGACCCAACCCACCATGGTGGGTCAAAAAAAATTCAACCCAACCCAACCCACATGGGTTGGGTTGGGTCGGGTTGAACCCATGGGTTGGACAATTTTTTTTATTACTATTATTATTAAATTGAGCAGAAAAAAATATATCACACTTGCCACCTGAGTTAATAAACAAAATATACATTAATATATAAACTAATATTCCAATTTAGTTATAAACAAAATATGTTTAAGTAACTAACTGAATTGATAAAAAAAATATATCTAAAATTTTAAAATTTTTTATTAATTATATAATATATTTAAATATATATTAAAAGAACTATTAGGATTTTATATTATATATGATAGTAGGAACTGAGGAAGTGCTCTATAGCTGGTTTTTTTTAAAAATTTATTAAATATATAATATATTTTAAACATATATTAAAATATGTGTGGGTCGGGTTGGGTTTGGCAGGTTTGTAATTTTATGACCTAAACCCAACCCGACCCGCTATAAAAAGAAATTTTGTAGCCCCACCCAACCCACCAAACCCTAAAAACCGACCCAATCCGGTGGGTTGGGTTGGGTAAGGTCGGGTTTGGCGGGTTGGCGGGTTTTCTGCACACCCTTAGAATCAAATAAGGTGGTACTTATCTTAAAATTTATCCAAAGTTCAACCTGGATGAATTTCTATGAACTTAGTACAATCTATTACAGAATGATAATACAATATGTTAGATCTTGTTCTAACCTCACAAACACTTGAAATTCGAGTAAAAAAAAAATTGAAATCTACTAGAATCTGAGATAAAAAATTTTAAATAAGAATTTTATTTTAATCTAATGAAACCCTAGTACAATGCATATTTGTAAGGACTCTATCGGGTGCATGACAAACTTCCTTGAAAATAAAATTTATAAAGATATCCTCAAATTTCCAAATTTTTTGTTGTGAGACTAATAAATTAATTAAATAAAATAAGCTAAGACAAAAGAACTAAATTTAAATGTGAAAGTAAGTGAAAGGATAACAAAATTTGGATTACACACAAGTGGACAAAGTTTTTCTTCAACCCACTACATTATAACTTAGAAAACTTTCAATGTGTATTTTTTGTCACATGACCTAGCTAATTCATAATCATGTGACATAATTAAAATATTTAATTAGTCACATAATTCAATACATGTAAATGGTCTTATAAACCATCACATAATAGGTTTGAGAAAGATTTTGTCTTGCACCATTTGCTTCAATTCATGATTATCTTTTTGAGTGCAATGTAATCTACTGGACATAGTTTTGAATACGAATGCTAACCGTGAGAAGGAAGACGAGAAATAAGAAAAAGAACAAGAGAGAGGAATTGGAACAAGTCAAGTGGAGCAACTTGTGCGTTACAAAAGCTCCAGCCACTAAGTGTCTACGTCCAGCTCAAGGTAGATGGAGACAGATATAGAAAAAAAAAAAATGAAGGGATTTTGTTTATGCCTCAAAACTTTCACTATCGCAATAGATAATAAAATTAGAGGAATTAGATTATATATGTTATTGGCCAAGCTCTAAGCAGTGACCTCAATGGATGTGGGACATAGACATAATCAATCCACCAAACTCGAAGGTTGATATGGCTTGCTATATAATTTGGAGAAATGACATGTGCACAATACTTTCACAATATTTTTACAACAAATTTGATGTGGCAAGTTATTACAGGTTGTTATTGATGGGGTAGAAAAGTAATTTTAGTGGTAGTTTTAAATTAGAACCAATAATAACTAACCAACTATAATTTGTTGTAAAAATGTTATGAAAATATTGTGGAAGTAACATCTCTTAAATTGCTAGGAAAAATTTTATCGGTACCGATGTTGCAGCCAAAAAGTTGGGAAAAGCCTATTCATATAATGACACATCATAAACAACTAATTTTTTTTTTTTTTTTTCAAATCTTTTATAATAATGTTTAGTGGTTCTCTTTTGCTGCTTAGATGACTTATTTTTATGATTGTGCATTCGTGCTTTTCCTAAAACTAAGCTAGCAAAGCTTCTGATGAGCAGCGACCTCATTGGTTATGACACAATAGAAAAAAAAAAAAAAAAAAAAAATATATATATATATATATATATATATATATATATATATATATATATAAATCTCGGAAGATCGGGATGCTGAAATATACGTCACTACTTTGATTGAATCAGTGCTAGTCATGTTTAAGTAACAACAATGAGATTGATTTTTTTTTTTTTTTGGGAAAAAGTGAACATGTGCAATGAACTTGATCAACAACTAATTCTCTTTTATATTTATAAAAATTCCATTGCAGGGTTAATTTAATTGGTTGAGGACCACACTTAATTGAAGGGATCGAATCTCCCATTTCCTCTCTTCTTCGAATCAAAACTCTAACATGGCTTAATTTTTGCGATTGTGCTTTTCCTAAACTTAAGCTAGCTAAAATTTTTATTCTATAAATAATTATTTAGTATTTCGAGAGTAATATTGCTCTATCCTATCTTTTACATAATACTGAGATTCATTAATTAAATTCCCGGTATTTTATGAAAATATAAAGAAATAAAATAAAATAATCTAAAGAGACAAAATCAAAACTAGAGAAATGATCAAATAGTTCAAAGCAACAAACTTTTAATATGCAATCATAGTTCTTGTAAATCTGACAATTTTAGGTAACTGATACTGAATCAATGCAGTATGGATCATCTTTGCATAAAATATATAATAAATAAACAGGAAAAAAAAAAGGAAGAAAGAAAAGGGTTTAAATTAATCAATAAACAAATTAGGCTAACTAAGATGGAGAAACATGTTTCATAGAAAGAGAATCTTGTATTCGCTAATTAACCTTTCATGGTGCTACCTCAATACACAATAAAGATACGAAATTTTCATTAATCTAAATGCTCAAAGAAATAGAGAGAGTTGAGAACTATTATATAATTTAATTATGTGCGTCTCAAATAACTTCGTTTCTATAAGGTTTTGATCTTCACTACTTACATCAACAGTAGAATTGCTAAGCATGAACAACCATTAAATTTTGGCATCAAAAAGATTTATATGCTTATATAATAGTGGCTGTGAACATTAGAGAGCGCTGATCATTATAACAGTGCATTCTTCTGCTTCTCTCTACTTCTCTAGTTCCATCAATAGACTCAATCCCTATTTCATGCAATTCAACCTCAACATTGCAAAACA
This sequence comes from Quercus tomentella, assembly GCA_028535165.1. Taxonomy (NCBI): domain Eukaryota; kingdom Viridiplantae; phylum Streptophyta; class Magnoliopsida; order Fagales; family Fagaceae; genus Quercus; species Quercus tomentella. The sequence continues at coordinate 40,386,825 of JAPQVY010000100.1, read as the reverse complement.
TTACTGTGTCTGCATAGACTCAATTCATCTTTATTCTGCAATTAGAAGAGTCACCATTTCAAGTTCTTTTTTTCGTCAACAATATTAATACCACCACACCCAAAGTAATTAGAAGTCTAGAACAAAGCTCTATTGAGTTTAACTCATAACATTTTCATCAATCATATAAGCAATTTACCAGAGTATGAGGAATAAAATCATTAAAAAGGTTTCCATGAAATTAAAGCCAAAAAAAAAAAAATTATTAGTAAGGCAGTTTCCCTTTATTAACAGTGTGACTAAAAGTGAAATTCAAAGTGGAAAAGTCTTTCAAAAAAAAAAAAAAAAAATATATATATATATATATATATATCTCAATGTGTAAAAGGAACATTATATATAAAACTGTCTGTGTTGCAAGAAAATAGCCTTACCAACCAAACATGAGATGTGTGTCTTCTTGTCCTCATTTCCTCCATGAAAGCAAGATTATAATTGAATGGAGTTATCTACTCTTTGTCTATTCTAAACCAAGCCTTTCATACCTCTAGAAAATATCAACAACCCCTTCAATTAGAACAACAATCCCAATTATTTAAAGCAAATCACCAACACCCTTTTAAAATGACTGGAATGTGCAAACCGCTCTTAAATTAGAATCTATATTTTCTTAAAAGATCAGACAATGGTGTTTTTTCTCCAAGAGTTTGTTATATATTTTCAAAGTCAAATTGGAGCTTTCCCAATGCCTATGATGTTGTCAAGAATAACCACATATGGTAAATTATTGAAGGCCTTGGGACCAAAGTGAAGAATACAAATGCTTGATTCTTGTTTATTCTTAGTGCATTTGTGGCCCAAAATTTTGAGGGATGATTGGTATGGTTTGTATTGGTCTTAGTGTGGGTTTCAGCTAGATTTAGTAAGTGTTTATACTTAGTGAGCACCAAATTTTCAATCTCGAAATCAAAAGCTAGTTTTGATATGATAGAAAAGTTTCCTTATCTGTGCAACTAAAACAACAATTTTATATAAGTAAAAGCTCATCTCAGGGTAGCAATCTTGGTGGACAATTGTCTGGTTGTTTGTATTTACATACACCTCCAAAACCAAGAAACCACCAACCAAAATCCCTATACTGACTTAAAGAGAGAGAAAGAGATCGGAGAACATTCAGAGTCTTCTTTCTTGGGTAAGCAAAAGCTAAAATTCTCTTCTTCTTTTTTTCCTTGTGATTTGAGATTAAGTGATGAAATTTAGATTTGTGGTTTGGTATTTGAACTTTGCTATTGAATGTTGGAACGTAGTTTAAACACATGGAGAAAGAAGATGCATCATGTAACAGAAAAAAGCTTGTAAGAGAATACTATGGAATTGTCATAACAAAACTAAAATTTCCTTAACATACCGTTTCTTAATGCAGTGAGTGTACTGCTGCTGTTTTGCAACATACTTAGTTATTGCAAAAAGCCACGCAATCACATACAAATATTTCCAAATAATCGCTCTATAGATTCAGAGCTCAAGATTGTTTCTTTACTTATGTGAGCTGATGACTGGTTTATGTCAAGTAAAGCAAATAATGATAGTACATAAAAAGGTAAAAGGGTAAATTTGCCAACTTATTTGATGCACATATCTAAATCAATTGTTATTGTGACATTATTTGAGCTTTGCCTTAAAGATTTTGAAACTGCAGCGTGGGCATATATAATTGAGACATAGGACTTTGTGAAAAATCACAAAATATGAAAGAGAAAGCAATGCGGCCAATAATTGAAATTAGCAAACTCCACTACTGGCTCCAAACTCATCAATCTAATCTAATCATTCAAAAGAAACACTCCCAATTGTAACCCTAAGTCATACTTAACAGCCAAAAACAATAGAACAAAATTAAAAACTTACCGGTAATGTTTTCGAAGAAGTTCTGGTCTGATTATAAAGTCCCTCAGATTTTTCTCTCCCTCTTTGACTCTCTCTTGCCCTTATTGACGCTCTCAATGAACAATAATATAATAATGTAAGGCTCTTTTGGTTTTTTTATTTTTTATTTTTTATTTTAAAAAACCACAAATTTACTCCAAATTAAGAGAACAGGTAAGGGGGAAAACCTAAAATTAAAATAAAAATATCACTAACCATTCTTTAAAACTCCAAGAGACGAAGCCCATGTAGAATTTGATCTTCTATAGGGTTTCCCCACGTTCAACGAAACCAACATCGTTTAAATCCGTAGTTGAATAGCAAACCCTGATCTTAGACAATTTAAAAACAAATTAGAATCTTTACTTTGATGAAATTTGGAACTGAGGGTGAGAGAGGGGGAGAAACTGTTGTGAGTGAGAGATGGGTAGCGCTGACAAATGTAGAGCTCAAGAAGGGTGGTGCCGAAGAAGGTGGAGCCGTTGAGTTGTGGGAGAGAAGGGCTGATGGTGGCCTGCGTTTTGGGCTGAAGGTGAAGCCGTTGAGTTGCGTTTTGCATGTGGGGGAACGGCAGAGCATGGGTCTGCATTTTAGAGGAAGGAGAAGGTTGTGTGTGGGGGAAAGGCAGAGCAATTTATCGGGTTTTAGAAAAGTATTTTGCGTTTATGTTTTTATTTTTGGTTTTAGAAAAGTTTTTTTTTTTTTTTTTTTTTTTTGTGTTTATGAGTTTTTTTTTTAATATTGTGCTGACGTGGAAAATTGTGGGAGCTTCAAAAGTTTCGGTTTTATATATATTATTATATTGATAATAATAATCACATTTAATATCTTTTTTTTTTCTTTTTATTTAAAAAAATACTACTAAAAATACTAGTATTAATTTTTTTGATGTGACTAATATTAATTTTACTAAATAATCTTTACAAATCAATGTGATAAAGAATATGATTGATGAATTTCACATCTTTATTTATTTATTTTTTTTTGGGGAGGAAAAATGCTTATGAATTTCACAACTCGATAAATAAAATTAATAATTTTTTTTTTTTTGTGATTGGTGACACATCAATTTATAAATAATATGTAGTAAAATTTGTAATCTCCTTAACATTATTATTTTTTTTACTAATAAATACGATAGATTTGAATAGATGATGCTCATTTTGTAATAATTACTCTATTATCAAGTTAAGATATCAATTATTTTTTTGTATAAGTCAAATTCGAATCTATGTCCCTATTTTGACAACAAAGAATTTTACCAATTAATTGGAATCTACTTATCCTCCTATGACCTATCTTTTGGGGAAAAATGCTCATACACCCCTTAAACTTTTAACTACTGGCCAAAAGACCCCCTTAACTTTTTTATTGGCCAATTTACTCCTTAAACTATTCACAACTGCCAAATTAATACTTCAGTTAGTCACACGTTAAAACACTAACGGAATAAACACATGCCACTCACGTGGCTTTTAAATACAAACTGAAAAAAACCCAAACATCCAAAACCCAACGGAAGAGAAGAGAACCAGTCCAGGTCCGGCAGAGAGAGAGAGAGAGAGAGAGAGAGAGAGAGAGAGAGAGAGAGAGAGAGAGAGAGAGAGAGAGAGAGAGAGAGAGAGAGAGAGACTGCACGCCGTTCATAGCCACTGCCAAGCTTCTCTCCGCCGTCTCGCCGCCCTTGTCCCGGCGGCTCCTTGGTGGTTCCGCCGCACTGTTCAATCTGGGTATGTCTTTTTTTTTTTTTTCTTCTTACGTCTTGCTATTTAAATCTTCTAAGAACTTTTATTTTTTTTTAATCTCCATGTGCGAATTTTTATTGTAGAAATTCTTGTTTTGGTTTAATTTCTGGGTTGGGTCTCTATGAAATTCTTGGTTTTTTACTTTCTCCATGTGCCTTTCACCAACTGTTGCATTTGAGTATGCCATAGAGCTGTTTGATTAAATGCCTGAGAGAGATATGGCTACTGCTAAGGGGGTTTGGTTGCTTGGTTATCCAATTTTCCAAATATGCTGGCCTTCCAAGTTTCCCTTGCAACCCATTTGCAACAAAAACATATCAAACACGATAATTGGTTCTGTAATGATCCGGAACCAATTATTGTATTTGGAATCAAGCACCTCCTTACTTGAGTTAACCTTGGGTCTGTACTTCCACATAAAGGTTGTCACAGATGTTTAATATCTTATTTCTGCTTAGGTTACTTAGGCCATTAAGTTCTGTATAATTGGATAGGCATAAGCAAAGAATGTAAATTTATATGTTCTTGAAAGATGTTTCATATAGACTCAGTCCGGTGTTTTGGTAGCAATTTTATGCACATCATTTTATTTAAGGCCAGGCCTCCTTTATTAGATCATCTTTTGGTCAACAATCTTTTGGACTATGCAGCTGCTACTTGGTTTCCTTTGTGCGTGCCTGTATGTGTTACATGTTTTCATTAAGAATGTAGCAAATGATGGCTATAATTATGGATTTGTCTGCTATTACTTAAGCAAATCATGTTGATAATGGTGCTAGACATTTTAACCTTTTAATCTATAACCTTATCTATAACCTTTTAATCAATTATGTTTAGTATATTGCCAATATAATGGTGCTAGACATTTGTCCCATGTGTGATAATAGTTTATCAATTTGATGATTCTACTAACTTATTTGGAATCGAGGCCTTGTTACTAACCTAATTGGAATCAAGACTACTAAAAGCTTGTCTGTTTATATAGCACTTCAATTATTATTTCTTAATTTTCTCCTTCTTCATGTAGAAATCAACCCTAAATATTTCCCTTATTTGTTTCAGCAAATCAGAGAATGTAATTTACAAGCTCAAAGAGATGGGAAAGATTGGGGAGAAAGATATATTGCTGATCTGCGATTACTTTAGTAAGCTTGATCGCAACAACTTTGGGAAGATAACACTACCAGATCTTTAGGAACCTTGTGACTGCAAGAAATATGAAATCTGTTTCTATTCTTTAGATGGAAGAAATGTATAGTTACATTTTTTTTTCTTCTTCCATTGATACTTGTAAAGGTTTCAAGTCATAGAGGAGCAATGAAAAATAGAAGCCAATGGGATATGTCCCCCTTCTGTTATAGGTTCTCTTACAGCCATTAAATTGAGAGGCTGCTATGGAGGGTTTGAGTTGTATGATGTAGATTTGACATTGTAATAATTCAAGTAGTCAACAAGGAAAGTAAACAATCTTGGGATGATCTTACTTCTTCTCTTTATTTTGATTCAAGTTGTATGAGTGATTTGGTTGATGCGTACTTCTTCTCTTTATGCAATAACCACCAAAAATGAATGTGTCCCAATCTACCATGAATTGAACTTTATGCAATAACTCTAAGAAAATAAATCAATAATTACACTTTTCCAGCAATATTGAAAAACAAAAGTATACTGGCTCCATCAGTATTCTTAAAAGGATCTCAATATGCCATGAATTGAAATATCAAATAAGTGTTTACAAATGGTATATTGTTTGCCAAAAAAATAACACTCAATGAATCAATAATTACACTTTCCAAGCAATATTGAAAAACAAAAGTATACTGGCTCCATCAGTATTTTTAGAAGGCTGTGTATCACTAAACAAATTATTGAACTAAAAAATTATTTATCTTCTTACTGCCACTAAACCTTAGCCTTTCCCTTATCCTTCTTGCTTCCACTAGTGTTGTCCTTTGTACGACTTTGACTTGATTGTTGAGTACCTATATTTGATTGCTGAGTACCCTATAAAAAGCCAAAAAAGTTGGAAAAGTTTAACAAAGTAGTACTTGAAATTTGGATGAAAAGTTCAACAAAGTAGTACTTGAAATTTACCAATAATTTTTTACTCCCTTTAGCTCCAGATGTAGATGATTGTCCTAATTGCCCTTTCTTTTTCTTTTTATAAGCCTTCTTGTTGGGGTTATCAGGAGCTTTACAAGTTCTTTGATTATGGCCCCACTGGAAACAATTCCCACATTTCATGGCAGTTCCTTTCTTGCTCACCCTAAATGCATTAATAGGTTCTCCTGCCTCCCTCTTTCTTACCTTCTTACGCTTGCCTACTTTCTTTGTAAATTTTGGGGGCTTGATTGGGTCATAGGGTGTTTTTGGCCACTGTTCATGGCTTGGAAGTGGGCTTACCATCCATTGGTAACAACTTAGGAATGTCTCCTTAGTGTAAGCAATGTCTACATAAGTCTCAAGTTGCTCTCCATGCTCAATTATTGCAGCAGCAGCATGAAAACATGGGATTCCACTCAATCCCCATCTCCCACAACCACAAGTCCTCTCATTCAAGTCCACCACATATCTTCCACCATAAATATACTCCACCTCATATTTGGACTCTCCATTCCAACGAGAAATGCAATGTCCAACCTCGCTTTTTATCCTCTCAAGCTTCTTATAGATTCTTGGACAAACCCTCCCTTCATACCTTCTCATATGATCTCTTTTGGTTTGCAACCTTTGCATCAACATCACTCTTATGATCTCCATCATTGTCAACACTGGTTTATCCCTACCCTCCAAAATCCAAGCATTGAAAGACTCTGCTATATTGTTTACTAGAGTGTCACTCTTGCTTCTTGGATTAAAAGCATGTCTGCTCCATGTTCTCACATCTAACTTCACAAGCCACTCATATGCCTTCACATCTAGCTTCTTCAACTCATCCATGTGGAAGTCAAAAGAATTCTTTGTTGCTGCCCTAGCAGCACTCCACATTGCATCTTTGAGTACCTTCCCAGGAAAATCCTTCTTGAAATTTGCATGTAAATGCCTAACACAAAATCTGTGCTCTGCATTAGGCATTAAATCTTTAAAGGTCTCTACTAATCCCTACCATAAAAAATACGCAAATATACATTAGTAATTCAAATTCAGGTTATAGATCATGATATTTTTAAAAAATAAATAAATAATTCACATGCACATTAATTGTTTCTTGCCTTCTGTCGGTCTGAGATAAAGACCCATCCATTCTCATCCACATGTCCAATGTCATCCAACAGGCATTGTAGAAACCAGGTCCAAGAGTTTTTATTCTCAATTTCAACGATAGCAAAAGCGATTGGGAAGATATTATCATTCCCATCCTTTCCAACAGCAACCAGCAACTGTCCACCTGTTGTCCCCTTCAAATGACAACCATCTATCCCAATAAGTGGCCTACAACCTGCTAAAAATCCCCTTTTGTAAGCATCAAGACAAATATACATTCTCTCAAACACATCATTCGCAGTTTGTATCTTCACTGTACTACCCACATTCCACTTCCTAATAGCAGCTGCATAGTCCCAAAGTCTCTCATACTGCTTCTCCTCAGCACCATGTATCATCTTGAATGCCATTCTCTTAGCCTTATAACATTGGTCCAAAGTCACATCAACTTCATGGTCCCTAAACACTGCACCCTTCAATGCATTTGCTGTCCAAGTATGATCATCTCTAAAGAATGGCAAATATTTATTGGCTAGCCACCTTGAAGAAATCTTACTATTCTTATGATCCTTGCCACACGTATGAATGCTTTTAAAACTTTTGATTTGAAAGGCATCTCCCATTTGTGTTTGGGATGCATGTATCTTCCAACCACATTTTTTTTTACATACAGCTGTCACTCTCCACTTATCATTGTGCTTATACTCAAAATCATGTTTTTCTTTAATACACCACTCCTTTAGTGCCTCCTTGAAGACGACATGTGATGCAAATTTTTGATCCTTCACTAGCTGTACATTCTCCATGCCAATGCGCTGGTTAAACTCAGGGAACCTAGGCCTTGAATTCCCTTCATCATCAGATGACCCTTCTGCACTCCTTAACTCATCACTATCCCCATGATTTGAATCTCCTTCACCATTCCAAACTCCCTCAAGCTGCTTGCCTCCAATTGCTCTATTGATTCCATCATCCTCCATACCAAAATCATCAATTATATCATCATCAGATTCAGAAAAATCACTCAAATTGTAATCTTCGTCATCCTCGTCATCCTCCACATCAATTGGAACATTAACAATTTCAGATTGGCCATCAGCCTTAATAGAATCATATTGGGATTGAGGGGCTTGTACATTTGGCATAGAAGGTGAATTTCCAGGGAGTGACAGTGGACATTCATCCATGGCTACAATACAAAATTAACAAGAACATTAATAGAAGAGCTGGAGAAAACATAATTTAAAAAAAAAAAAAAAACAATATAGAGAATAGTGAGAAAAAAAATATAACAATTTGCTCATGCACATGTGCATGATTGCTGCTAGTTCAATTCACATAATTCAAAATATTACAACATGCTGGCTTAGTCAGTAGACCATATGGCTGGAATCATTACACCAAGACCCAGTATCTTTAACACTAACCAAAAGCCATATCTTTAACAGTAAACTATATATTACATATTAATATTACTTAGCTGCACCTAGTATCTTTAGGGGGAAAAAAAAAAAAAAAAGATGCACCCAGCAACAGTAGAAAAATGTAAAAATTAATAATATTCTTTTTAATGGATCCATATTCCAAAGTATTTAGAAACCTTAAATCAGTTGAGTTACAAAGACATTCGGCGATCAAATTCCCTCTATCCCAACTAATGAATTATCATAAAAAATAAACTTATTTGGATCAAACTAGGTAAAATCTTTAGTGACTTAATGCAAATTTTGAAACTATGTTTATGATTTTTCAGTATCAACTGCTTCGTCATTGCAAATGTTGCATAAGATGGTTGTTAAGATATTAAGACCGTAAGGCTTACTTACAAAGTGACCTTGCCTGAACATATGGAAAAACTACATTATCTTCTCATAATAAAAAAGAAAAGTGCTACACTAATTCTATAGTGTAATTAGACATGGCAAGTTTGGACCAAACTGTAACACACTAAAAATACCAAGGGATTCATAAACAGGATTTTGGATGTTCATGATCAATCCTTATGTAGCTCTGCATTATTTCTTGGATGGATACAAGGCATATTTGCAAGTGACAAAATTAATGAAATTTCTCTAATTGAAGATTTAGTTATTGGCTTCCGGATCATTACAGAACCAATTATCGTGTTTGATATGTTTTTGTTGCAAATGGGTTGCAAGGGAAACTTGGAAGGCCAGCATATTTGGAAAATTGGATAACCAAGCAACCAAACCCCCTTAGCAGTAGCCATATCTCTCTCAGGCATTTAATCAAACAGCTCTATGGCATACTCAAATGCAACAGTTGGTGAAAGGCACATGGAGAAAGTAAAAAACCAAGAATTTCATAGAGACCCAACCCAGAAATTAAACCAAAACAAGAATTTCTACAATAAAAATTCGCACATGGAGATTAAAAAAAAATAAAAGTTCTTAGAAGATTTAAATAGCAAGACGTAAGAAGAAGAAAAAAAAAAAAAAAAAAGACATACCCAGATTGAACAGTGCGGCGGAACCACCAAGGCGCCGCCAGGACAAGGGCGGCGAGACGGCGGAGAGAAGCTTGGCAGTGGCTATGAACGGCGTGCAGTCTCTCTCTCTCTCTCTCTCTCTCTGCCGGACCTGGACTGGTTCTCTTCTCTTCCGTTGGGTTTTGGATGTTTGGGTTTTTTTAGTTTGTATTTAAAAGCCACGTGAGTGGCATGTGTTTATTCCGTTAGTTTTTTAACTTGTGACTAACTGAAGTATTAATTTGGCAGTTGTTAATAGTTTAAGGAGTAAATTGGCCAATAAAAAAGTTAAGGGGGTCTTTTGACCAGTAGTTAAAAGTTTGTGGGAGTTTCAAAAGTTTCGGTTTTATATATATTATTATATTGATAATAATAATCACATTTAATATCTTTTTTTTTTCTTTTTATTTAAAAAAATACTACTAAAAATACTAGTATTAATTTTTTTGATGTGACTAATATTAATTTTACTAAATAATCTTTACAAATCAATGTGATAAAGAATATGATTGATGAATTTCACATCTTTATTTATTTATTTTTTTGGGGAGGAAAAATGCTTATGAATTTCACACCTCGATAAATAAAATTAATAATTTTTTTTTTTTTGTGATTGGTGACACATCAATTTATAAATAATATGTAGTAAAATTTGTAATCTCCTTAACATTATTATTTTTTTTACTAATAAATACGATAGATTTGAATAGATGATGCTCATTTTGTAATAATTACTCTATTATCAAGTTAAGATATCAATTATTTTTTTGTATAAGTCAAATTCGAATCTATGTCCCTATTTTGACAACAAAGAATTTTACCAATTAATTGGAATCTACTTATCCTCCTATGACCTATCTTTTGAGTAACAATCATTTTGAATTTTCAAAATTTTGTTATGGTAATTTACTCTTAACTTCTTATTAATTGTAGTGTGTTTTAACTAAAAAAAAGCTTTAAAACACCAAAATTTGTTCATCATGGGTTGGTCATTGACCCATTGGTGAGCAGCGAGCCATTGAGGATTTGAGGTGATATTTTTCCACAAATATTATATTGAGTAAATAAGGAAACCAATAGTAATAGTATATATATATATATATATATATTGAGAAAAAGTTTCTCATGAAAAAAAATTATTGAGAAAAAGTAAAAGTGAAATTTATTTGTGTTCTTAATGTCACAAGGGAAAGCAATCAAATTTGTTTACAGTTCCTATTACATAAATTTTTGCTTTTTAACAAGATCCAAACTTGAGAGACATGAAAGGAAGTTCTTCAAAACAAAAAATAAAAATGAAGAACATATATGAGACTTGTTTAGTAGATATTGATTAGGGTTTATAGGCTATACATTAGATGCAGCCCCTCCTATTTCTCAATCCCTCTCATTTGACATAAGCAGATATAGGTGTGCCCCCTCCTATTTCTCTAACCCTGTCATTTTAGGTAAGCAAATCTAGATCTCAGTTGTTCACTGATACAATAAGAAGAAAAGTTATCAGCTAAGCCTAAGACAGTGAAAAGTCGTGGATACATAATTATTGACTTTGAGCAGTTGAGTGGGCCTTAGCAGTTAGCCCCTTAAAAATTCTCTTATCTGATAACCCTAGACATGTGTAGCCCATCCATTGGGGGGCACCCCCCCCCCCCCCCCCCCCTCTCTCTCCGTATTGTTGGCAATTCATAGCATTAGGAATTAGGACCTAAAGGCTACTCTATTGCTTTAGACCCTCTCAAGGACAGGTTGCAGGAACTTTGGTATGACTGGTCAGCTAAAGGCATTACATTCTAGGCACTTTAATCAAGCTACTTGTAGGGGAGTCCCGTTTGTGTTTAGTTCAATTTAGAAAATGTTGCAATGAAATCAAGTCAAAACACTAACTATCAAAATAATGGGCATTTATAAATGATTTTATTCAGCAGGAAAGAAAAAAAAAAAAAAAAACCCTTATAAATGCTTTTTAAGATAGGTTTGAGATTTCAAAAAAGGACTGATTTGTTATCAGTAGAATTCAGTCCTTTTGAAAATTTGAAAAAACCTCTAACTCATATCTTCTTAAACTGAAAAGAAAAAAAGAATTTTGAGTCAAAACTGAACATTTTGATTCTGATCAGTTATGACAGGTTAAATCTGCGTTACTTAATCAACACAGATAAATTCACTCTAACTATTTAAAAGCATGTTGTGAGTTACTCAAAACCTTCCATAATTCCATCATAATGCTATATCTTGGAGCATTTCTAAGCCTTTGCCAATTTGGCATCAAGTCCTTTCTCTTAAGTCTTAACTACTTGGGGGAAAGAAACAGTGAAAAACAAAAAAGAAGAAACGGCATCATATTCTTAACATATGGCCAGAAAACCGGTCCTAGTGTACTCTCATCACTCATCAGCCATTATCAGTGGGGTTTTTGGTATAATCAGCAAAATTTCTCTGATCTCTTTTAATGTTAAATTTAAGCCTTTAACTCGTTGCAAGTACATTAGTTCCTTGTAAGAAAAGAAATCGCTGTGTTTTTTTATTTTTAATTATATATTTTTTGTTTTTGCTTTTGTAAATGAGGAAGGGATTTGAAATCTTTTTCATTTGCTTAATTTCCTCTCGTGTTGCTTTTTATCAATTATGTTTCATGAAAAAAAAAAAAAAAAAAAAAAAATTTAATGCAAACCTACAAGTCGTTTTGGAAAAAAGACAGCCATTTATTGAATCTAATTAGGAAAGAACTATGTCTACACCATTTTCAAAATAAATTATATATGGTAAGTGGTTATAGGTTCTAATTTAAATCTACTATTGAAATTATTTTTTTATCCACCAGCAAGTAAAAACCTGCATATTACATGCTATTTAAGATTTGTTATGAAAGTGTTGTAAAAATATTGTAGATAATTAGATATATCATTTCTCATCTAACTATATTGTGCAGATTGTAGAGTAATACTATGTTTACAATATTATGAATTTTTTGTGAAAATATTGTGGATAATTAGATATATCATTTCGCATCTAACTATATTGTGTAGATTGTAGAGTAATATTATGTTTACAATATTATGAATTTTTTGTGAAAATATTATACACGTAGTATTACTTATATTGTATACAGCCTAATAGCCTAATGCAAGGCATTTTAAGTAACTGTATGCCTATATCCTAATCCACTTATATCCAACTAGTTAGTTAATTAAACGATTTCTTAAGCATTAGCCTATAGGATTTAAACACTTGTCAACCATCTAGAGGCTGCTAATACCAAACAACTAGTATAAGTAGGAGAGGTGCCTAACCACCTACTACATGTTCTAAGCAACTCTCATTGCTAAACAAACCCAAAACAATTCAACTTACACACATTCCCTACATCATAGCCTTTCTTTTTCTTTGCAATTTGAACTTCGCAAATAAGGGAAGTGTTTATTATTTATTTTTTATTTAGGTGTTACTTCCTTTGCATTATTTTGTTTAAAAAATAAGTTTTTTTTATACAAGATAGAAATTTTATTCTAACCTAATCTAAGTGTATATCTGTGTGAAACTTCCTCCTAAAAACTTGAACCATGACCCTTACCCCCCACACCTCATAAGTACTTATACTTGTATACACCAAAATAATCCAAATATATACGTTAAGGAAAAAAAAAATTGATTAAAAAAAAAAAAAGAGGCTTAGCCAGACAAGTTTGATAGGATAATGTCTATCTTCAACCTTTATCATGAAATTAGGCTTCTTTCTACCTGAAGTTTGCTTCAAATTACTTAGTAGTTAAATAAAAGAATTGTGGGGCTCTTAAACGAATCTCTTTAATGTGTTTAATGAGTAAACAGCTGCGAAGCTGCCCCTGTAACAATAAAGTAGATGTTGTAATATTAAAAAAAAAAATTAAAAATAAAGCAATGCCAGAGGTAATAAATTTTTTTTCTTCTTATTAGTTAAAATTTATTAAAGTGATTGGTTGTGATTAGAGCAAATTGTCTTCAGGATTATGCAAGGCGTAGGAAAGTACGTATTAAGTTATAGGAGTAGTTGATTGTTTTTAATGACTAGTAAGACGAAAAAAATTATGTTTGACTCTAAACATGGGCTCCAACCAGTCAACCAGTAATGGAAAGATGACATGAGTCTTATTATGTGTACTGCACATGATTCACTTAATTTTTTTTTTTTTTTGAGAAAGTATGATTCACTTAGTTGATTGGGTTAAGTATAAGAACACATGTAATCTTTTTATTAGTGGTTAGAACCTAAGGTTCTAAACATATTTGGAGCTAACCTTTGTCCATAGTTTTGACGGTATTTTGAATTTTGCAATTCTTTGATGGTAACCTTTCAATAGGGCCTTTTCATTGGTGTCTCTTTATTGTCTATTTATATGTTTCATATTTAGTTTTTAATACAATATACACTAATTAAAAATTCTGTATTTAGCCAAAAAAAAAAATCTTTAATTTTCAAATTTTGTTATCAGTAGAATTCAGTCTTTTTTTTTTTAATTTTTTATTTTATTTTATGCTGTAGAAAATTTGGTAGGAACCTCGATAGCAAAATCTGTTTGAGTGAGGAAAAATATAGTATTAAAGACAACGATTCAATGCTCCTTAAAGCCAAAAATTTATAATTTTTCTTGTGTTATAACCCTATATTCCAAACAATCCTTGCAATATATTAATAATTAATGAGGAACTTTTTAACTAACTCCATAGCTAGTCTTCCCAAATGAGCTAGTCTTCTCAAAAGAGTTACTATTCCCAAAAGAGTTACTATTCCCAAAATTACCTACTTAGCAACAATGGAAAACTAGATGTAATTAATGCAAGTTATCACAACTACTCCAGCAAGATGCACGTTAAGCACAAGAGTTGACGAGTAAGCATTTGCGAGCATGACCTTCATATGTGACCGTCACCCGCAGGGACGAACGAGAAAAGATGCACACATTGAGCCTACATTATAATGCTCGCATCACCTAAGACTCTCCTATATTCACAGAACCTGTCCCTACAATTCAACTAAGGTGGTCATCCACAGACCCCTATATAAACACCGAGACACTCCAATCTTAAGGTATGCAAAAATACTATTTGGAAACTCTTTCTTTAAAGTTCATTGCGAGTTTTTGACTTAACCTTCGGAAAGTTTTAGACCAGCACCACACTGGTGCTCTTTGAGAGTATTTCCATTTTTGCAGGTTCACTACTCTTCACTTTTTACTGACGACTGCGGGTTTGGATGATAGACCTATTGACGATCTTGAGCATTACCAATAATAAATTTATCATCTATTTTAAAGGGAATTTTTATACGGTTTCCAACCTATTAGGGCTATGGCAATCCTCTCAATCTTCCTCTTTTTATTTTATTTTTAATTTTTTTTAAGAAATGTGATAGGATTTAAAACTTAAGTATTTGTTTCATAATGATTAATTTTTTCAATAAAAAAATATATTTATTGAATAAACATTGTAAATTAAAAGAAAAAAAAAGACGTAACTGCAAATAGATAAGCATGGGAGCGCAGTGTAGGGAATTTAACTGAAATCCCAACTTGTGAGAAACAAAAAAATTAGAGAAAACACACGCCAAAGAAAACAATCACACGCACAAGACAATATTTACGTGGTTCGGCAATTTGCCTACATCCACGGAGTTGCAGGGATTTCACTATTATCAGGGAAGAAGTACAAAGTACAAGAGTGCGGCTACAAGATTTTTCCTTCTTTCAAAAAACACGACAATATTATTCGGGTCGGGTCGTCGAACCAGATCAAACAAAACTAGGCTCCACAAAAGCCCAACAAATCTCCCACTTGGAGACTAGTTCAATCACTAACATCAACCGCAATCCTCCAAAACACAATCCCTCATCCTTGCAACTCATCCTCCTATCCTTAAGCTAGAAGGCCAACTGAAGCTGCACATAGCTTCAGCTTCTCAATAGTTACACCCTTAGTCAACATGTCTGTCGGGTTCTTAGATCCACAAATCTTCTCAAGTATTACTAACTTATCTTCAACAAGGTAACGGATAAAGTGGTATTTTGTCTGTATATGCTTCGACTTTGAATGAAAAGTCGAATTTTTGGCAAGAAAGATTGCACTCTGACTGTTACTGTGTAAAATGCCAATCTCCTGCTTCTTACCCAATTCATCTAAGAAACCATGTAGCCAAATCATCTCCTTTCCAGTTTCAGTTGCTGCAACATACTTAGCTTCTGTAATAGACATAGTAACAATCTTCTGTAAATTTGAAACTCATGATATAGCTGTATCACCCAGAGTAAAAACAAACCCAGTAGTACTCTCTCTACTATCAATATCACCAGCAAAATCAGCATCTACATAACCCTGCAGTTTCAAACTTGCACCTGTGAAGCAATGACATGTATCTGATGAACTCTTCAGATATCTCAGAATCCACTTGACTGCCTCCCAATGCTGCTTTCCAGGCCTACTCATGAATCTGCTCACAACTCCCACTGCATGTGTAATGTCTGGCCTTGTACACACCATAGCATACATCAAGCTGCCAATAGCTGAGGCATAGAGCACCTTGCTCATATGGTCCCTTTCTTCTTCTGTCTTCGATGACTATTCTTTGCTTAGTTTGAAATGACTACCCAAGGGTGTGCTCACTGGTTTAGCTTCATTCATGTTGAACCTGCTGAGAACTTTCTTCACATACTCTGACTATGAAAGCTTCAATGTACCATTAGCCTTGTCTCTAATGATTCTTATACCAAGGATTTGCTTTGCAGCTCCCAAATCCTTTATTGCAAATTGTTTGGACAGTTGCTTCTTCAGTTTATTAATCTCCTTAATGCTAGACCCTACAATAAGCATATCATCCACATACAACAGTAATATGATGTAAGAATTGTCAAAAAACTTAACATAGCAACAGTGATCAGTTTCACATCTCTTGAACCCAATTCTATGCATAAAACTGTCAAATTTCTTGTACCACTGTTTAGGAGCTTGTTTTAGGCCATATAAGCTCTTTCTCAGTTTGCAGACTAGATTCTCTTGTCCCTGAACAATGAACCTTTCTGGTTGAATCATGTAAAGGTCTTCCTCTAAGTCATCACGAAGGAATGCTGTCTTTACATCTAACTGCTCAAGATGTAAGTTTTCTGCAGCCACCATTCCTAGTACCAGTCTGATTGTTGACATCTTCACAACTGGAGAAAATATCTCTGTGTAGTCAATGCCCTCCTTCTGCTGGAACCCTTTAACAACTAATCTGACCTTGTAACGTTTGCTACCATCATGTTCATTCTTTATTCTGTATACCCATTTGTTGTGCAAAGCCTTCTTTCCTACTAGCAATTCAGTCAGTTCCCATGTTTGATTCCCCAACAAGGAATCCATCTCATCCTTCATGGCTAACTCCCACTTGCTTGAATTCTCATCTGGCAAGGCTTCATCATAACACTCTGGCTCACCACCATCAGTCAACAGGAGATAATTTAAAACAGGTGAATAACGCTGTGGAGGTCTAATGTTCTTGGAAGATCTGCGAACTTCAGCTACAAGTGTACTCAGATCTACCTGTGAATTTACTTTCTCCTTATCTTCTTCACCCCTTTTCTGGACAGAACTTTCAGTCAATTCATCTAAGTTGACAAACTCAGATTTCTTTTGATCTATCTCTATAACATCTGATACTACAGTTGACCTGTCCTTGTACATAACTTGTTCATTAAATATCACATTTCTACTTTTGATGATTTTCCTGTTTTGTTCATCCCAAAACCTATAGCCAAATTTCTCATCACCATAGCCAATGAAAAAACATATTTTAGACTTTGCATCGAGTTTACTATGAGCATCAGAATCAATATGAACATAAGAAACACAACCAAAAACTTTTAAGTGTGAAAACTTTACCTCTTTACCGCTCCAAACCTCCTTAGGAAGTCTGAACTCCATGGGAACTGATGGTCCTCGGTTTATTAGGTAAGCTGCAGTGTTGACAGCATCAGCCCAAAATTTTTTTGGTAGTCCAGCATGCAACCTCATACTCCTAGCACGCTCATTGAGAGTTCTATTCATGCGCTCAACCACACCATTCTGCTGTGGTGTCCCAGGAATGGTTTTCTCCATCCTAATTCCCTGTGCAGCACAATACTCACTGAACCCTCCATCTATGTACTCTCCTCCATTATCTGACCTTAAACATTTTACTTTCAAACCTGTTTCTGTCTCAACCATGGCCTTCCACTTTTTAAAAGTTTCAAATACATCAGATTTATTTTTCAGAAAATAAACCCATACCTTTTTGCTTGAGTCATCAATAAAAGTGATGTAGTACCTTGAACCTCCAAGGGATGCAACTGGAGAAGGCCCCCACAAATTAGTGTGTACTAACTCCAATTTTTCAGCCTTCGGTGTCTTGCCAGTTTTCAAGAAGCTCACTTTTTTCTACTTTCCTAAGATGCAGCTTTCACACATGTCAAAATCAATGGACTTCAATTCTGGTAGTTTTCCTTTTGACAGTAGCATCTTCATCCCTTTCTCACTCATGTGACCAAATCTACGGTGCCATAGGCTTGTATTAGTACTTGCATCAGCAACTGCAATTGTGTCTCTTGGACTTGAGGTCATATATAGAGTACCAATTTTCTTTCCACGAGCCAATACCCTAGCTCCCTTTGTAACCTTCCAAGTACCACCAACAAATAGTATTGCATGTCCTTCATCATCAAGTTATCTAATAGAAATCAAATTCCTCCTCAGGTCAGGGATATGTCGAACCTTCTCCAGTAACCAAATAGACCCGTTGGGCAACAATATCCGAACATCTCCCATACCTACAACATCAAAGGCTGAACCATCAGCCAAATACACCTTACCAAAATCACCTACAACATAATTCTGTATGATTTCTTGGTGTGGAGTAGTATGAAACGAAGCTTCTGAGTCCAAAACCCAATCATCAAGTGGACTGTCTACTGCAAGAAGTAATGCATCTTGTACCTCTTCTGTTACAGTATTAGTAGAATCATCTTCATTCTTCTTCTTAGGACTTTTGCATTGGTTCCTAAAGTGACATGTTTTCCTACAATTCCAGCATTGCACTTGTTGGCCTGATTCTAGATTTACTTATGTTCCTATTAGAATTTCTGGATTTTGATCTGCCTCGATTTGAATTTCTGTTATTACCTCTGCCTCTTGTCTCAAGGTTTAGGGCAGAACCAGATCCTGAGGTTTCACCTGCATCTCTTCTGCGAATCTCCTCAACCAGAATTAAATCTCGTATATTATTGTACTTGAACTTTTCCTTTCCTGTAGAATTGCTTACTGCCATCATCATTGCCTCCCAACTGTTTGGTAGAGAAGCCAAGACAATCAAAGCACGAATCTCATCATCAAATTCAATTTCTACAAACGATAATTGATTTGTGATAGTGTTAAATTCGTTCAGATGTTGTGCTACTGATGCATTCTCTGCCATCTTCAAATTGAACAGTTTCTTCATTAGATGCACATTGTTGTTTGCTGACGGCTTTTCATACATACCAAACAAAGCCTTCATCAAATCTGCTGTGGTCTTCTCCTTTACAACATTGTGTGCAATAGACCTAGACAGGGTTAACCTGATAACTCCCAGTACCTGTCTGTCAAGAAGAGCCCATTCCTCAGCCTTCATAGGCTTAGGTTTTTCCCCTAGAAGTGGCAGATGCAACTTTCTCCCATAAAGGTAATCCTCGATTTGCATCCTCTAAAATCCAAAGTCTGTGCCATCGAATTTTTCTATTCTAGACGCCTTTCCTGCTTCCTTTGCCATTACTCCCACTCAAACCTAACCCTAGGCTCTGATACCAGTTGTAGGGAATTTAACCGAAATCCCAACCTGTGAGAAACAAAAAAATTAGAGAAAACACACGCCAAAGAAAACAATCACATGCACAAGACAATATTTACGTGGTTCGGCAATTTGCCTACGTCCACGGAGTTGCAGGGATTTCACTATTATCAGGGAAGAAGTACAAAGTACAAGAGTGCGACTACAAGATTTTTCCTTCTTTCAAAAAACACGGCAACAACCCTATAAAACCCTAATCACCAAAATAGGTTCCACAATGGGCTAAACGGGCCAAAAAAAATTTTCCCGGGGGCATTGCCCTCGGACCCCCAAGAGGCTTGTCCATGAGCACTCTGACTTGGGCCTATCGACCCAAGCCTCCACTTCATGGACTAAGCCTCAATAAATCTCCCATTGAAAACCACGCAATATTATTCAGGTCAGGTCATCAAACCGGATCAAACAAAACTAGGCTCCACAAAAGCCCAACACGCAGTTGCTAGAGCACCAAAGATTGAACAGTAATGCTTAAAAGAATGGGAAGTTGGTTTATTCAAAGTAAAGCGGCGTAGTAAAAACAGAATCTCCCGCCATTGTCCTCCCATATCAGACCATGGTGCATTATAATACAAGTTTATAGTGCCGAACTTGTAAAAGATTAAGCATGTGATAGACCAAATATTGTTTAATAAAAGGACCTTTCAAGAACTTGATACGACATTGTTGAGGAGGGCAAAGCCTAGAGAGTAGATGGGCCACAAAAATTTATTTAGATATGCATTTGGCGCCTCATTTCACTAAAGTTTAAAGAATAGATTTGTTATCTATTTATTATTATTTTTTGGTTGAGAATCAGATTATATATATATATATATTAGCTATTCACTTTTTTTTTTTTTTTTTTTTGTGAGATTGAACACTTACACGTGCACTTACCCCATATCAAACTTGGAATCAAATAGTTGGGTTGGGTTGAGAGGATTTTTTGAACCAACCCATTATGGTGGGTCAAAAAAAATTCAACCCAACCCAATCCATCACATAAGTTCAACCCAACCCACATGGGTTGGGTCGGGTTGAACCCATGGGTTGGACAATTTTTTTATTACTATTATTATTAAATTGAACAGAAAAAAATATATTACACTTGCCACCTGAGTTAATAAACAAAATATACATTAATATATAAAATAATATTCCAATTTAGTTGTAAACAAAATATGTTTAAGTATCCAACTGAATTAATAAACAAAATATAAATGAACTTGTATCCTAATTCACTTATAAACAAAATATACATGAGTTCCTAACTTAGTTATAAACAAAATATATCTAAAATTTTTAAATTTTTTATTAATTATATAATATATTTAAATATATATTAAAAGAACTAATAGGATTTTATATTATATATGATAGTAGGAACTGAGGAAGTGCTTTACAGCTGGTTTTTTTTTAAAATTTATTAAATATATAATATATTTTAAACATATATTAAAATATGTGTAAGTCAGGTCGGGTTTGGCAAGTTTGTAATTTTATGACCTAAACCCAACCCGACCCGCTATAAAAAGGAATTTTGTAACCCAACCCAACCCAACCCACCAAGCCCTAAAAACTGACCCAATCCGGTGGGTTGGGTTGGGTTGGGTCGGGTCGGGTTTGGCGGGTTGGTGGGTTTTCTGCACAGTCTTAGAATCAAATAAGGTGGTACTTATCTTAAAATTTATCCAAATTTCAACCTGGATGAAGTTCTATGAACTTAGTACAATCTATTACAGAATGATAATACAATATGTTAGATCTTGTTATAACCTCACAAACACCTGAAATTCGAGTAAAAAAAAAATTGAAATCTACTAGAATTTGAGATAAAAAATTTTAAATAAGAATTTTATTTTAATCTAATGAAACCCTAGTACAATGCATATTTGTAAGGACTCTATAGGGTACATGACAAACTTCCTTGAAAATAAAATTTATAAAGATATCCTCAAATTTCCAAATTTTTTGTTGTGAGACTAATAAATTAATTAAATAAAATAAGCTAAGACAAAAGAACTAAATTTAAATGTGAAAGTAAGTGAAAGGATAACAAAATTTGGATTACACACAAGTGGACAGTTTTTCTTCAACCCACTACATTATAACTTAGAAAACCTTTAATGTGTATTTTTTGTCACATGACCTAGCTAATTCATAATCATGTGACATAATTAAAATATTTAATTAGTCACATAATTCAATACATATAAATGGTCTTATAAACCGTCACATAATAGGTTTGAGAAAGATTTTGTCTTGCACCATTTGCTTCAATTCACGATTATCTTTTTGAGTGCAATGTAATCTACTGGATATAGTTTTGAATACGAATGCTAACCGTGAGAAGGAAGACGAGAAATAAGAAAAAGAACAAGAGAGAGGAATTGGAACAAGTCAAGTGGAGCAACTTGTGCGTTACAAAAGCTCCAGCCACTAAGTGTCTAAGTCCAGCTCAAGGTAGATGGAGACAGATATAAAAAAAAAAATGAAGGGATTTTGTTTATGCCTCAAAACTTTCACTATCGCAATAGATAATAAAATTAGAGGAATTAGATTATATATGTTATTGGCCAAGCTCTAAGCAGTGACCTCAATGGATGTGGGACATAGACATAATCAATCCACCAAACTCGAAGGTTGATATGGCTTGCTATATAATTTGGAGAAATGACATGTGCACAATACTTTCACAATATTTTTACAACAAATTTGATGTAGCAAGTTATTACAGGTTGTTATTGATAGGGTAGAAAAATAATTTTAGTGGTAGTTTCAAATTAGAACCAATAACAACTAACTAACTATAATTTGTTGTAAAAATGTTGTGAAAATATTGTGGACGTAACATCTCTTAAATTGTTAGGAAAAATTTTATTGGTACCGATGTTGCAGCCAAAAAGTTGGGAAAAGCCTATTCATATAATGACACATCATAAACAACTAAATTTTTTTTTTTTCCCAAATCTTTTATAATAATGTTTAGTGGTTCTCTTTTGCTGCTTAGATGACTTATTTTTATGATTGTGCATTCGTGCTTTTCCTAAAACTAAGCTAGCAAAGCTTCTGATGAGCAGCGACCTCATTGGTTATGACACAATAGAAAAAAAAAAAAAAAAAAAAAAAAATATATATATATATATATATATATATATATAAATATATAAATCTCGGAAGATCGGGATGCTGAAATATACGTCACTACTTTGATTGAATCAGTGCTAGTCATGTTTAAGTAACAACAATGAGATTGAATTTTATTTTATTTTTTTTTTGGGAAAAAGTGAACATGTGCAATGAACTTGATCAACAACTAATTCTCTTTTATATTTATAAAAATTCCATTGCAGGGTTAATTTAATTGGTTGAGGATCATACTTAATTGAAGGGATCGAATCTCCCATTTCCTCTCTTCTTCAAATCAAAACTCTAACATGGCTTAATTTTTGCGATTGTGCTTTTCCTAAACTTAAGCTAAAATTTTTATTCTATAAATAATTATATAGTATTTCGAGAGTAGTATTGCTCTATCCTATCTTTTACATAATACTGAGGTTCATTAATTAAATTCCTGGTATTTTATGAAAATATAAAGAAGAAAAATAAAATAATCTAAAGAGACAAAATGAAAACTAGAGAAAGAAAAGAAAGAAATAATTCAGTCTGATAATCTACATTTACACGGAAAAACTTTTAATGACTAAATCTTTATTATTAAGCACTAGGTGTTTTAACGAATTTTAGGAGATCAAACTCTAAACTACTGAGATTACAAGAATATTTGCAATATTGTACTATGACTCGAATTTCTTTGTTTGCACATCAAGCAAGCCTGTACTATGTTTTATTTATTTATTTATTTTTAACTTTGACACTCAATAGGATTGGATATAATTTCTTTGAGTGCAAAATAAGTAAGGATGGAGTTGGAGTTGGACTTGAGCTCAAATACCCCAGCAAGGCATCTTTTATTACGGA
This sequence comes from Quercus tomentella, assembly GCA_028535165.1. Taxonomy (NCBI): domain Eukaryota; kingdom Viridiplantae; phylum Streptophyta; class Magnoliopsida; order Fagales; family Fagaceae; genus Quercus; species Quercus tomentella. Next base: position 40,363,658 of record JAPQVY010000100.1, on the reverse strand, counting down.
TGCTCAGAAAATGTTTAGGTTACAATATTGCAACCAAAACGTTTGTGAAAAGCCTTAATGTACAATGACATGCAATTAATTAATTTCTTCCCGAATCTTAATAAAATAGTGGTTCTCTTTTCCTGCTAAGACGGCTTTAATGTTTGTGATTATGCTTTCCCTGAACTTAAGCTTATAGAAATAATAGAAAAAAAGAAAGAAAAGAAAATGCGGTATTTGAAAATAGGAAACAAAGAATCCGAGGAAATATAAAGAACTAAGCCCATTTTCATGGTTGAGAATTTTGACATGGACACCCTCAGGCCTCACCCTCTTTGCTCAACTTGCTAATGTCATAGTCACTAGTGAAGAAAGTACTGGACCCGCCATTAGCCTGATGGGGATGATCATCACAAACCGCCATATACTTTTTCCCAACTTTTATTTGTTTGGTATTTGGCTGAACCTCACTTCAAAGTCGTAGTCCACCAGTTTTTAGTTCACAAAGTAGAACAAAAACCAAGGATTTTCATTAAAAATGTGACCACAATATATCATCAAGACAATCAAAACGTTCGTCTAGTATGCATTTTGTTCACAACTTGTGTGTGATTCAGCGGAATTTCCATTTTTTTTTTCATAATAGAGAATTTAGGTTCAAATTCTTCTAGATGGTTTGTTGTATGTAAAAAAATAAAATAAAACCTTGCTCACATTTGTCCCAACCAATCAACTCTACCCAACTTGTCAAGACTCAAGAGTAGTTTCATAGTTTAGTAGTATAGTCTATTCGCTTTTATTAGGAGAATTAATAGGAATTGAATCTACCCCCATTATTTTTTTTTTAGAGAGTTTCAACCTATGGCGTCCACTCCTAATGATAGCTACTTATCATCAAACCAAGACACTAATCAGTTTTGAGAAATGATGTGTCTAAAATTTTTTTACAACAAATCCTAAGTGGCAGGTTGTTACTTGTTGTTTTTGTTAGGGCAAAAAAGTAATCTTAGTGTTAATTTCAAATTTGAACCAATAACAACTGACCACCTGTGATTTGTTGTAAAAATGTTGTAGACGTAGCATCTCTTATCAGTTTTTGGTGTAGGCGGGGATAGAACTCCAGATCTCTTATACAACCATCAAAGATTTTACCAGTTGAACTAACTGGAACCCACTACCCTTCATCATTAAAACTATCTAATTATTAAAAACAAAAGTTATACCCAACCTTTTTCAAAATTATTGTTAATTGTGTCATTCCCAAGACTAAAATTATTGTTTTATGCCATTTTCTAAATAACAATTGTAAAGTTGTAATTTTCAGTTATGTTTTGTTGGCTTTAATTCCGTGTTAAATTTGATTGTAATTCTTTAATCATTTTCCTGTATGTTTGTGGGGTTCAATGTAAGGATAAAATGTGAGAAATTGGTGAAAAACTGTGAAGAACAAGACAACTCACAACTTGCTCATGACTGGCTCGCAAGTGAACAACCCACAAAAGGGCATCTCGCGACTTGGCCAACCCGCGAAATGACCCACGAGATGCACTACCAACCTGTTTTAGTGTGCTTTAATTTCCTCATTTCTTTACCCATACTATAAAAGCTCACATTACCCATGAAATTGTAAGGAGAATTTCAGAGAGAAAACCCTAGAAATCCATTTGAAAGTTAGAGATTGTACACCCACAATCATCTACACATTTTTCTTAGTTTTCCTCTACTCCTACCTCTCTAATTACATATCCTTGAGAATTCTTAACCCCAACACATACATCACTCAATTTGAGTGTTGTGAGTTGTTTTGGTGCCTATGGGAAGTATTGGATAAAGTCATTCGTTGATGGATGCAATTGGAGCTAATTGCGGGATCTAAATAACTAGTGAAGACATGACTCAGTGAAGTCCATTGGGAGTTGACACTTGGAGGGTTTAAGTATAGTGAATGGATTAGGCTTAGAGGGTCTTTTTGATATTCTTGTACTCTAACTTTATTCACTAGTGGATCATTTTGGCTTGGAGGGCCGTAGAGAGGTTTTTACGCCGAATACTTTGGTTTTCCTCTTCGATAACACATCACGGTATTATCTTGTGTTTGCATCTCTCTTCCCTTACTCCTTGTGCTTTATAATTACTTGTTGATTATGTATGCCCATGCATTAGGCAGTAGTCTCGGTTAATTGCGCATTAATTACTCTTATTCCCTACTTAGTTAAGTAGATTAAAAACAATTTAGCCGTAATTTAAAATTGGGGGTTTAAACAAGTTTTATCGGTTTTATTACTCTATCGAGCTTTTAATAATATATTGATTGTGTTTAAATAACTTATTTTTATTTACTTAATTTATAAAAAAAAAGTAAATTGTGCAAAGTATAATTATACGTTGAAAAAAAAAAAAAAAGAAGAGATTTTAAAACACTATGCATATGGGAAGAGCCAAAAACAAATTGACATTTTAAAGCTAAAATAAGCAGATTTGGATTTAAAACATTTTTCCAAATATAATTTACATCCAAATAAAGCCTCAACTAGCTAGCTGTTTTGAAGGGGGGCATGAGTGCATGCTCATGCTGGGCTTAAAGGTCACGTTACAACCTCCATTCCAACTAAATGATAGCAACCCTCGACTTTTTTTTCGACTTTGACGTAAGCAACCGAGCACAGAGCAAATTTTTTTTTTTTTTTTTTTTTTTTTTTTTTTTCTAACGAAGCCCTTTTATACCATGTTCTAAATTGGAGATTTTTGAACAAAAAAAAAGAAGAAGAAAAAATTAACTAAAATTTGCCTTCTTCTTCTTCTCCCTATTGGCACTGATCTATGTGTGTATAATATTCAGGGCAGTGTCAATTTTACAAGTGGGGCACATTTCAATTGGCTTCGCAACCATGCGCAATGAAATAATTTATTCATGTACAACAACACTGTTGGTGTTGATCGTGACAACATTTGCTTTGTTGAATTGTTGAGATCAATACAACTTGGTTTTCTAGAAGATTGGAATATGCATCTATAATCTGTTATTTCCAGGTTTAATCAACGAAATAATTTGCGATAAGAAAAATAAGTACTGCATAGAAATTCTTTAAAAATACTAATTATTAAAAAATATATATTTATTTCTATATATAATGGATTCATAAACTTCATTACCTTATTATTGAATCCAAGATCAACATAGAATTATTTTTCGTTAAAGGTCTATTATATCATGAACTTTTGTTTACACAAATTTTTAAAACTTAATTGGTAATTTCTTTTATTGTTGAACAAGAGATTTGGGCTTGAATCTCCTCTATAAAAAAATTAAATTGATGCTTTAGTTTGATGGTAAAGAATAATTATCATGAAGTGAATATTAAAAATTCAAATCTTATCTTTATATAAAGAATTTTTAATGATGACTAGATTAGAGTATAACTAGGTTTTGGAGTATTTAACTTTATGCTCCATCTATAAATTGTAGTATGTCATGTGTTTGATTTTTTTTTTTCTACTTTAAACTTTGGTTAGTTTATAGGAGGAAAAAAGACATTTGACAAATTGTGATTGGTAGAACATAAAGTGGAACACTAGAGTAGCACAAATGATTTTTTATTTATTTATTTTTTTTTTTATATTCACATTGGATACATTTTTTTTCCCACCTTGAGTGTTCCATCTTATGCTTCGCCAACTACAACATGCCATGTATTTTTTTTTTCATTTTAAATTTTGGTTACTTTATAAGAAAAAAAAATGGATAAAGGATTTTTATTAATTGGATACCCGTCTATTTCATTCTTAAGAATTATGAGAAATTATTTTTTCACCTGTTTGTTTTTTTTTATTTTTTTATTATTATTTTTTTTATCTATAATATATAATTTATAATCTATGATATATATAAAACCAATGATGTTTGACTTTTGATCGATATTATAATCTTGTGCCATATAAGCTATAAAGATTCATAATTTTACACGTCATTATTTTAATATATATTTTTAAATTCATAGTCATTGTTCTAATATATATTTTTAAATTCATTTTAACTTATGTCCTATATTTAAAATTTCAATTAAAATCTGGTCTCATCATATATATATATATATATATATATATGTATATATATTTATTTATTTAAAATGGTAGAATATATAGTTTCATTAGTAAACACAATCATATAGTAATGCATAATTGCATATTAATAATTACCATTAATTATCAAATATTATATTTAGACAAAAAGTTAAAAAGATAAAGAATGATATTTTGTTAAACTCCTCTTGCATTGCATAATTTACTTAACAAAATAAAGTTTATGAACACAATAAAATCTCACAACATTTTCATAACAAACTTTTTTTAGAGTTATGGTGGGTCCCAATGTAATATATATTTTCCATGTAAATTTTTTAGACGTCACAATTTTACATATCATTACAGTAATACATATTTTTTATTTGATTTTAAGTTATATTCTATATTTGACATGTATATTTAAAACATTTATTAGAATATTGCCACATCATATTTTTGAATGGTAGAACAAGTTGTTCCATATACAAACAAAATTATAGTAAATGCCTATAGATAATTATTATAATTATCAAATTTCATATTTACAAAAAATTAAAGAGATTAAAAAAATCATATTTTATTCAATTTTTTCTGTGCATTGCATGGGTTACCAACTATTTGAGAGAATTTTTAATGCCATCTCTCTCTTGGAAGAAAAAAATAAATCTCATACACAAATAATAATAATAATAATAATAATAATAATAATAATAATAATAATAATAATAATGAAAAATGCAAGTTACACCTTTTAAATTTGGTCAATTGTCATTTTAATCTAAGTTTCATTTTTATCATTTTGGTTTGTAAGTTCGTATTTGCTATTATCATTAGTCATTCCATCCCCCAACCATATTAACTAGTAAAAACTAGTGTTTTAATAATAAAAATCTATAAAAATTTCTTTTTATAAAAAATACACTATTAATATTGATCCTATAAGCTCACATTTGCTGTTAAAAAATACACTATTAATATTTCAATTCTGTTAATTTTTATTTTTATCATTTTGTTCCTATAAGCTCACATTTGATTGTACCTTTTGTCATTCTTAATGACCATTTTTTCTAACAGAATTTGAGGAAGGGCTAATGGTGACAATAAATATGAACTTATCGTATCAAAATAATAAAAATGAAACTTACAATTTCAAAATAATAATTGAATAGGTGTTTATTTTTTACCTAATAATAATAATAATAATGAAACGCCAATTAGTGTTTTTGTGGTATCCAGTTGCTTTACGCCTTTACCTTTTGGAGAACTGAAAGGTTCAAGCTTTTTGGGCCCCTAGCTCTGTAAAGAGATTGTCCTTAAAGCCTATAGCATGGTCTTTAAAGAGTACAGAAATTTACAAGCATTTTTACGGCTTGAAGTTAGGGATGCCTCCAATCCATAAATGAAAATGGTTCACACTTAACAGTTAACACTGTAGAAAAAAGAAAAGGAAAAAAAAGGAAAAAATAGAGAGAGAGAGAGAGAGAGAGGAGTATTTAAGACTGTGTGTTCAGTCTGTCATGTTTCTAGAGCCTAGAGGCAATAAAACCAGAGTGCCAAAACGTAGGCTAAATGTGAATGGCATAGGACTATCGGATTAGGAGCCACAGCAGCAAATACTTTGCAGTTTTCGTGAAAACTCAACATAGCATTCAAACAATCTCTCTCAACATTAGACACAGAATAGTAACCATGAGTAGTAAATTAAAACATCTTGGATCACGCTCCTGTTTGGTGGCTTTCACGTTTACCAAATATGAAAGCAAAGAAAGAGACAGCGTTCAGGCTTTACCCCTGCTATCATTGTCCTTTTCTAGGACTGCTGCACCATTGTTTGCTCTTCATTGCATGCATGCCCTGAAAGCTAACCAAAAGCAAACCTCTCTCTCTCTCTCTTTTTGATGCACCCTTCAATTCCCATGCAGTTCTTCAATTTTTTTTTTTTTTTTTTGGAAATGTGCAGTCTTCAATTACATGAGAACAAACATGTTCTTCAAATCAATGCCTAATGATAAAGCAACAATTTCGGCTGGTAAAATTTTTAGCTGTTTTACTTACATGCCCAAAAGAGAGTAAATTTAGTACCAAGTACCAGTCCAAACTTGACACTAAAATACTATTAAGTAGAAAGGTAAATGGAAAATGAATAAAACAAACAAAGGGTTAAAAAATTACGTACCTCATAACTTTTTTGTCTGTTTTAGCACAAAATTTTATCAAGTTCAGAGAAGAGTGCACTAAGTAGTGGTCCATGCACATGCTGCAACTTTAATTTTACCACCACGAAAACAATGTGCTTAAAGTTACAAAGAAAAAAACACATATATGCGCACATATAATATTGGTTTATATATGATCCTTCTTTAATTATGATATTGTGTAATATATATATATATATATATTTATATCTATCCTTTTACTCCCAAGGTTAAAGATAGAGAGTATGCTCAAAGCATTTACAACTTTCGATTTTATATTGCATCGAAAAATCAATTCATTCTGCTATATCACTGTCGTGTCAAGTTGTTGAGTTGACTCTGTGTGCACGCGCATAGATATTTACTTTCTTTTTTCGTCTGTATGTGTGTATGTATCTGCAAATTTCGCTTTCAAAAAACGTTGGGGAAGAAAAATTGAAATTAATATCATTTATGTTGTAGTCACCTTGATTTTAGTCTAAATGCCAACCATTCAATTTCTGCCTCAATTTAAAGCTTGAGCTGTGCTACGCTGAAAAATACAGAAAGGACTAACTTTTTTTTTGAGAAGGATAACTTTAATAGCCTTTAAGAGCACATTTCATAATTGAGTTGCGTACCTGGCTACTTTTTTCTATTTTGCTCATCAATTGCTTACTTAGTCTACTTGCTAAGATGTCAAAGAAGCTACACATAAATTTCTCCTCAATAAAACCATGTATATATCCATAGTTGGCCAAGGTCTACATCTCGTAGCTAGGTAGCTTGTCATTGTAATGGAACTGAAAAAGAAACTTATAAAACAATTGCGTCTAGAAATTAGTTACCATTGTTATGTCAAGGTATATATGTATAATAATGGGTTCTTAAAAGGCAGAACTTGGACTGGACAGGGAGCGAGGAGTGGGGTTAAAATTTGACCATTTTGGATGTCATCATCAACATGGATGAATGCAAGAAAACCAATTTCGCAGAAAAGAAAACAAGAACAAGAAGAAAATAAAACGAAGGAAATTTGGCATAGTAGAAATGTGGTCCATAAATTAATTCCAAAACATTGAACTGCAATTGGCTTTATTAAAAAGCTGTTCAATACTGGAGTGACACCAAATAAAGACGAACTAAATGAAGTGGTAAATAAGTGAAATTTATATGACAAAAGATCTTTGTGGTTGAGTGGTATTATATGGTTCTTTTCATGGGAGAAATTAGTGTTTTAGACCCCTTGGTTGATTTTAAGCAGAATTTAATCAATTTAATTATTATACATTCAATTCAATTTTGGTTGATTAGCACAATTCAATCACGGCACCAAATAAACAAGTACAAAAATAAATAACATAGGTACATGGTGACAAAGCAAACTAAACGTACGAAAATAAATAATTACATGTTTCTCAAAAATAAAAAATAAAAAAATAATTACATAGTGACGAAGCAGAAAACTTACACATCCACCAAAAAAAATACTACTACGGGGATTAATGGTAACCCCAAAAAGAATTTTATTAAATATAATTGAAGTTCACATCTAAATCATACCTATGATCGTCAACTTTACTGCATAGAAAACTTACTAACGTGACCTCACTATTAGCTCCAAGCTGCTTGAATTCTTCCATTTAGAAATTCTTCCTTGAACCAAATTATAATTCCAAGGACCACTTTAAAGATTTCTTCCCCGTTGTGAACATGCAAGGATTGACTACTGAGGCTTCAACTTTGATCACAAATTATAACACTATCTTCACATCCACTTCTGTGTACTCCCAATATGTGGTGACAAGAGGTTCCAGGCCCTATGATGTGCACAACTATATGCTTTAAAAACCTCAATTCAATAAATTAATAAGTGTTTCTATATATTTAAACATGTACGAAGTGGTAGAGTTAGAAATTTATCTTTTGGGCGCAAATGAAAATATAATGAATAAGTAATTATTTTTAAAATTATGTTCCTAGTTCCTATTATATAGCAATATAAACGAGTACTTTAAATCCTTTCAAAAAAAAAAGAAAAAAAAGAATACTTTAAAACAATTTAAAATGTAGGTTTAGTGCTTTACAAAAATATTTATTAAATTTAATAAATTGTGTATATATTGACAAAAAATTTGATATTTCTAACTTATATTTTAATATAAAAAAAAAAAAATTAGATACTAGCTAGACATGTGCATAAATTTTAAAAAATAAAATAAAATAAAAGCTAAGTGTCTTTTATTAAATTACAAGACATAAAATGTATGAACAAAACCTTTGTTTGTTTTCCCATTGTCACTTGAGTTTTTTTTTTTTTTTTTTTTTTTTGATAATTATCACTTGAGATTATTGTTAGGATAAATGTGTTCATTATAATTTTATGAATGCCCAATTAATTCAAGTAATTGGTAGTATATACAACTTATCACTAATGATATTGTGACTCTATTTAAATAAAAATAATCTGTTTATACTCAGTTCTTATATAAATTATATATTTAAAAATAGTTTTATTTATAGATATTTAAAAATTGTAACTAGGATTTAGGACGTTCCAGGTCTAAGACTATATATATAACTTATATATATATATATATATATATATATATATAAATTATACTTATTTAAGGATTCTTTAAATAGATACATATATTTTTTTTTTGGGGGGGGGGGGGGGGGGGGGGGGGGGGTGGAAGAGGGGGGATAGTTGCACCCTGGCCCTATTGATCCTCTGCTATTGCATGTAGGATTACAATTATTTCCTACATACCAACAGACTTAAATAACGTGAATTAAAATCCCCAATCAAGAAAACCCCAATTAAGGGTGTGTTGAGACGTTTATTTTGATTGATTGAGACTTGATTGAAGGTGAGTTCAAAAACCGTAGACTTCCTTCTCCTTATCTTGAGTTGATTCTTGATACTTAATCATGTATAGTGATTTGACAATTACAACTCATCAAGATGCATGTCATGAAATTTACCAATACTCTAAACCTAAATAGTTAGAATTGAATCCACTCTCCACTCATAAATAATTTTTATAAAAAAAATAGAGGAAAAAAATAAAGATTGATTGAATGCTAGCATGAATACATATAAATAATACTATTTTCAATCGCTTTTTATTATAATAATTATTATAAAATGGGTTTTAAGGCTGAATATCACTATGACTACCAAATGTATTTATCATTCATGTGACATATGCAACGCTTTTTTCTTTTTTTTTTTGAGAAACCGTATGCAACGCATTAAGTGGCTTGAATTGAAAGCTTATGGTTTCGGTCTCAATATATAATGAGGTCACTATAGCTTTCTTAATATATAAGTGATAATCTTTCCCTTTATCTTTAAAAAAAAAAAAATGGTGATTCTTTTTGCTTTCATGATTTCTAATACCTTATCCTACCTTTTGTCTCAATTTAATAGTGCTTGCACTTTATGAATAAGATTCAAGGTTTATATTCTTAATGTACACTTCAGAAAAGACTTCTAGCGTAGTTCAAGCTTCGCCATTTCTTGTAAGAAAAAAAAAAGTAAAAACAGAATAAAAAAGAAATGCTTGCATTTTCATTCCACTAGGCCACAAGAGCACAATGCAACAATGCCTAGAATAGAAAGGAATGCCTTTTTCTTTAACATTTTATCTTTCCTCATAAAAAAAAAGAAAAAGATTTCCAGGTGTCTTAACAGAAACACTTGGGCGGCTTACTATCAATTTTTCCATGGAAAAGAATGGCAAGGAATTCAATGAAAAAGACTGTAGGCCTTTCATGTAGCGTGCTGGAGGGAGAGAGAGGCCCATCTAAAAGGAATTGTTGTCACTTTAATCTTCTCACAACAACTCACAATATCTATGGCAATGTTCCAACTTGTGTAATCAATTGAGAGAGTTGCAGTGTTGCACACCTTGCTGCTTCTTTAGAAGCAGATTGAAGGTTGCCTGCCCTTTTGTTCTCTTCGGTAAGATTTCAAAGGTTAAAAAGGCTATAAGTTATCCTCACAAATGCTAGGCCATGAGTTCTTTTTATATCACTATCAATAAGTCTATAGGCAAAGATAGAGTTAGGATTTCATCTTTGGGGATTAAAACATGAACCAAATTTCTTTTACCATTCTTGAATAAAAAAGATACTAAAATTCAAAACGAAAGTAATACATAAATATGCAAACTAACATAAATTTAATATTAACAAAATATAAATAACTGAAAAGGGGTAAAATATTTGTTTCTTTATACACTTTCATTCAATCATAAGTTGAAAATCAAAATGGAACTCATCATTTTTTTTTTTTTTTTTTAAATCTTGAAAATTATCTATGATTGATTATGAACAAAATTTTATAATAATTTCCTTTCAATGTACAAAATTTAAGTATCTGTTAATTTTTTTTTAAATTTTGTTGGAAAACCTATTTTTGATAGGATTCATGAGTTAAAATGTCATATATTATAATTTGAATTTCCCATAATTTCTAAATTATATATATATTATCTTTATCATATGTCCAAAATTGTTCTAACTAAAAAATAAATAATTAGTGTTACCAGGTAAAAAGTTCAACAAGAAAAATTCAAACATACAAAAAAAAAGTTCCTAGCTACTTAGCCTTACACTCAATATTATGTTTTATAATATGCCAATATTCTTCTGACATATGACCAAGTGAAAAAAACAAATGAATTGTTTAGGTAGAACTAGACAGCAACAAGACAACTCCTAACTCTCAAAGTCCCAAATTTTCACCTTTATGTCTCAAATAATAAATATCTAAAATTTCATTTGAAATAAAATAAAAATAAAAAGTGAAACACTATAGTAATTTGATTTTATTTTTTTTTTTAAGTAAAAAGAATAAAAATACACAAAATGTCAATTGATTTTTGTTAAGTTTTAGACTAGGTTGATGATTACATTTGAATTAATCAAGCTATTTTGATTACACTGATTATGCCAATTTACAATTCAAGAGCAAACACTTCAAAACTATATAAGGAATATAAAATAATATGTCACTAATCACGCAAATCAATCACAAGGAGACAATAGTATGCTAATGAAGTGGAAAATAGATAAAGAACACTCCAAAGTAAAAAACCCATTATGTGGGAAACCTTCCCAATAGAGCAAATTCATTGTGATAAAAAAAGTTTTACAATGAAGGAAAAACAATTTCCTAAATTCTATTGCTTCAAAACTTACATTAAAAAAAAAAAAATTTATTGTTTCAAAGTTTCTAAACTATTCAATCATACAAATTGCCTACATAGATGACACATCCACAATTACGATCAAAACTTCTAGCCGACTCTAAGAATCTCCTGGAGATTTCTTCACAGTAACAACTTGTGTACTTGATGTCATTGATCACCGTATTGAAATCAAACTATTAATTTTAGTCTCATGGGATAACTAAATAGGTTTTTATTGATTTTTACTCTAGGGTACAACAACATTCTCTCAAGCTTTAGGAAAGTTGTGCAAATAAGTCCCCTTTATACTTGATAGCAACTAAGGTACGCAATCAAAGGCACAATGAACTTCCTAGAATTAAAACATGCCAGCCATGATCTTCAATCAATCGAGTAGCTATTAAAAGGCTGTCAAAATGTTAATCGCTTGGAACTCGATCGAAGATTAGTTGAACATTGTCAGACTAGACCTCTTAAGCTATTTCTTGTATTGTTGTGCAATTTCTTGATTCAATATTCAAAGACATATTACATACTCAATTTTGACATAGAAGTCATGGAATTTGGCAACACTCGATTATGTCGTTAACAACATTTTTTTTAAAACGTTAAATAAAATAAATTAATACCAACAACAAGTAAAAATTTGATATGTAAAAGAGGGTATTTTTTGGGAGGGACCACTAGCTACAAGAATGGGTTGGATGACTAGTTTAAATTTAACAATCTTTAAATAAGTTTTCAAACTTTTTTTTTGGGAGGGGGGGGGGGGGGAATATAATTTTTTACCCAAATTTAAAAATTAGCTCCTCCCTTGTCCATAGACACCAAATATTAATAATGAATATTTCATTGAAAGTGGTGGACCTAGATAAGATGAGTGGTAAGTCCATGTTAGAATGAGTGCGAAATTTTCAGAGAAAATTTCGGTTTGTGCTGGAAAATTATTATGAAATATTTGCAGCTTACAAGCCCCCGGGGGGGGGGGGGGGGGGGGGTGGTCTGCAATCCATTATTCTGTTGAGGAACACAAAACTTCAAAATCAAATGAATTAATTTGCTAGTTATCCTTTCCATTCACAGGCTTCATTTTCTTTTTCTTCCTTGGTAACTTTTGAGGAAATGATGACTGTGGAACCTAATTAACTTCTTTTTGGAAACACATTTTATCAAAGGAAAAGTGATTTTCCAAACGAAAGGATTAGAAGGTAAATCCCCGAGAGTGAGGAAACACTTCGATATATGATGTATCCCACCAGCCTCTAACCTCCTTAACACTGCTTCCCCAATAAAACCATCATGATACCTTTGGAGTTCACAAGCAGCGCTTTTAGGTAGCTCTACTAATCTAATTAATTAGCTCCTTTATAAAACACAAAAAGTTTTAAAAACTATAGCATATATATATATACATCTACCTCCAACCAATATATCCCTTGAAAGATTTTTCTATGACACAAATCTCTTTCGGAGAGTTCTTTAATTTGTTTTGTTTTGTTATTGTTATTGTTTTTGCTTCTTCTTCTTCTTCTTTTTTTTTTTTTTTTTGGCATGAATAGGAGAAATTTTTTCTTACAATATTTCTTTGTTAAAATGATTTATTGGGGAAGTTTTTGCTGATCAATTTATCTTGAAAATGAGATAAAAGAACAAAATAAACTAAGTACAATTATTTTTATCAGTAATAAGATAAGTGATTACAACACATTTGATTTGCAACAGCCAGTGAGCTTATCTTCATCGAAAAGCAACATTACTTTCTTGATTCTTTTTTACATTGGGTATGGAAAACTTTCTTGGCCAAATGTTTTTGTCCTTTATTAAATTTTTTTAAAAATGATAAAATAAAACAGTAACTATAGGATACATGATGACAATAGTTTGAATTTACAAATAAACTCTATGTTCGGTAATCAAAATTTCAAATAGAGTTTATGATTTATTTTGGAACAACAATATATTTATTTTATAAATTGTGTTTGTGTGTGTGTGAGTTTTTTTTTTTTTTTGAGGGAGTGTTTACTATAGTTGTACAATTATTCATACTAATAACCCAAATCGTGAATTGCTTTGTTGTCTTTCAACCATTCCAATTTTGATTGTGAAAGGAAATAGCTCCCACAGCCCCAAAACCCTAGTTCTCCATGTCTTTGTATATTTCCACATTGAGCTGAATCTACCAAATTGAATCCACAGTCCAGGCTCAAACCCTAAACTGTTCTGCCAACATCAAGTGACGGGAATATTTAGTCTTACTCATGACACATTGCTATTTTGGTTTTAGAGTCCAGTCAAATTTATGATATTGAGGTCAATTTTTACAGTAACATAACTAGTAGGCTTTCTTTTTTCTTTTTTTTTTTTCTTTTTTTTTTGAGAATCATAACTAGTAGGCTGAGGTCACACATCTACCCTTTTTACAAGTTAAATTAGAAAAAAAGGATTATTATCAAATTTCGCAAATAGGAAGACTTAGTACAGCTGGTCCACATAAGTGATTGTAAAGAAAATTGATCTCCAAGAATAATTTGATGTAAACTAAGCCATGACTTGAAGGGAAGCCAAAAAAGAAAGTCAAAGCTTTAATTTGTGTGTATTTTCTAATTTAGGCCAGCCCACTTAAGCAACATAGTCTACTTCATAATTGGGAACTCATTGAATCCTTTTCTTTAGGGTTTGGGTGCTAATTCAGCCATTGTGTTAAAAATTTTGATGTTCTTATATCCCTCTCATTTCACAATTTTTAGAAAATATGATATGTATGATTCTGGGGGTACAAAAATTGTAGTAAAAGAATGCTGAATAGTGTAGTTGGGGGAAGGATGTTTGTCCTTTCCTTTTTGTGAAATCACATATATAATATCTTAATGGTGGAACTATAAAAGTGTACATATAGCATAGGAAAGAAACCAGAAAAGCTGTTAGCTATCATTATCAAAGCCTTCAAAAGGAGTGGGTGGAAGAGGTGGCCATTGAGAGTTACCTCTTTATCAACCATGACTCTAATCATAACTCATAATCAAATAATTCTGATTATAAGAAGTCATTAAAAAGACACAAACTGTGTTGTGTCAGTGTGTATAAATATAGACATGTAAGAGAGAGAGAGAGAGAGAGAGAGAGAGAGAGAGAGCTGGGAATAAAAGAGTAGGGTTTAGAAAGTTAAAGAGAGATGAGTCTGGTCTGTGAATAGCTAGGTGTTGTAACATTTATGTCTTCTGGGGGCTGAGATGACCATAGATTCTTATCCCCAACACTGACCAAAAACTGCTACCCTTTGCAGAAGCATCGACAACACTCGGTAGGCCAAAGGTACGATTCTTCTCTGTCATCTACTGTTCCACCCATACTCTTCACCTTTCCCCTTCCTACTACTTCAATCTTCTCATATAATCCAACCAGTAAAACCAACTCTCTGATTTTCCTCAATATCATCCCAAATTTCAAGTATACAATAATGTTTTCATATATTATTGATTTCTTATTCTCAGTTTTTCTTGAATTCTTTTCATAGTGGTTATTGAAAATTTTCTAATTTTCATTATTTTGAAGCATACTTGATGTCCACATGGAGAAAAGAAAACCCACCATTCTAGTTAGTTTATTTACTGTATCCTTTTACTCTCTGTAGTGATATAGATAGATGAGTTTTTAGTTATGAATTTATAAGAAAAAACCAAAAAAAATTAAATTTTGGGCTTTGTTTGTTTTTTCAGTGTGGGTTTTGTATTTACTTGACTTATTGGGGTGAGGAATCTGGAGATTACAATGGCAGGGGTTTTTTGGGATCAGCAGCAACAGTAGCTCCACTATCAGGTGACAGTTGCAGATAAAAGAGCAACAAGCAACAACAAGAGTAAAAGGAAACAAAGCAACAGTGTACTAGTACAAGAAACCTGCAAGAAATTGAAAAAAAAAGTTGTTTTAAGAGCTAAATCAGAGGGCTAGGAATCTGGATTTCCAGAGGAATCAGCAGCACTTTCTGAGGCCTATCCGCCAAGTTACAACCCCAATACAACAACAACCTCAAGAACAAAACCTAGGCACCTACAACACCCACTACCAAAATCTCCTACTTGTCCAAAACCAACAACAACTACCTTATGGGGATGCCATAAATTCCAACCAAACAGAACCACAAGTTTTGGACCAAACCACAGACTATGCTAAACACAGACAAAAAATGGGCATGAAGAGCACCGGGGGAGAGATAGTCCAAGTCCAAGGAGGCCACATTGTCCGATCCACCGGCCGTAAAGACCGGCACAGCAAGGTCTACACCGCAAAAGGTCCCCGTGACCGTCGTGTCCGGCTCTCAGCCCACACTGCCATTCAATTCTATGATGTTCAAGACCGGTTAGGCTATGACCGGCCAAGCAAAGCTGTGGACTGGCTCATCAAGAAGGCTAAGTCTGCCATTGACAAGCTAGCTGAGCTACCACCATGGCATCCAACTGGTACTTCTACTGGGACTGCTGCAGAACCGGACCCAAACGCGGGCTCAGCAGAAATGACAATAGCAGAACAATCAGAGTCTTCTGGCTACAACTTTCAGCTCCATAGGCAATTGGGTGAGAACCCAGATGACAATTCAACCTTCATACCTCCATCTTTAGACTCTGAAACCATCACAGACACCATGAAATCATTGTTCCCAACAAGCTCAGCAAATTCCTCTATCAATTTCCAGAGCTACCCACCTGATTTAATTTCAAGAAACTCCAACCACCCCCAAGATCTTGGCCTATCCCTACACTCTTTCCAGGACCATTCAGCTCCAGCTGATCAGAACCTTTTTGTTGGCTCGGCTCCCATGGGATTCGATACCAATTACCAGAGAATGGTAGCCTGGAATAACGACACAAGCGCAGAGAACAGAGGCGGGTTCGTGTTCAACTCTCAAGCTTTGTCACAACAAGCATTGCTAGGCCAAGGCTCAGCATTTTCACAGAGGGGACCCCTTCAGTCCAGTTTTGCGCATTCAGTTCGCGCATGGGATCATGATCTTTCCATTGCCTCAACAGATCACCAGAAATCACAGCCAATTCACCACTCTTCCATCTTCGGAAGCCGCTTCACTACCGATGGTTTAACGGGGTTTTGCATTCCTGCAAGAATTCAGGGTGAGGAGGAGCAGAGTGCCAATAGGCCTTCCTCTGATTCTCCCAATTCCCACCATTGATTCAACAAAGAACTCAACTTTTTCCCCCCACCATTCGGTACTGTACT
This sequence comes from Quercus tomentella, assembly GCA_028535165.1. Classification (NCBI taxonomy): domain Eukaryota; kingdom Viridiplantae; phylum Streptophyta; class Magnoliopsida; order Fagales; family Fagaceae; genus Quercus; species Quercus tomentella. The sequence continues at coordinate 40,347,013 of JAPQVY010000100.1, read as the reverse complement.
GTACTTAACTTCCCGTCATTCCAAAATCCTTGCTTGTTTCTTCTTCTACTTGTTCTTCTTATGGTGTTAGTTCTGTTTGTTTTCATGGAAAATGTATCAACAAAAATATTTAATTTTTTGCCTAAACTTTTTTATTGTTTACTTTTTTGCTGTTCGTTTCCTAGACAGAAATGTGCCAATAATGGGCAGCATTGAAGAGAAAATAGTACGGTTCTCAGAGGCATTTATGAGAAAGTATTTTCCATTGAGACTGGCAGAGTAAATTCAAGTGTCTCTCAAATTATGCATTTTGTTTTGGGGTTTTCCAGGATTTTGAAGATTCTACTGTTGGATAGTCAAATTCAAAAAGGAAGAGAACCAAGAAGAGATTCCAGTCAATTCAATGGTCTACTGTGGGAAGAAATTTACCTGGTTGGATTTAACACTTTGTTTTTTCTATGATTAATTTCATTTCCAGAGTCATTTTATATTGGATGCTCTATTGTTTATTAAGTGAGTTGTTTTGCCCATGTTTGTTTAATGGTTGCTTAATTTGTTCAAGTAATATGACTCTTCGAGCTGGATTCTGATCTTATAGTCCATGTCGCCCTTGTTTTTGTTAAAAATACAAGTAGAATACTGTTAATTTATTCCACATTTAATATTTTATTTGTTAATTATATTGTTAATTATGTGAAAAACAAAAACTCTACTCTAGGTCCATTCTTGGTAAACTGCGCTAATTAAAAAATTCTATTCAGAAAAACTGTTTTGGGACATGCTTTAATTTTTTACCACAAAAAATACAGTAGCTATTATTTTATATATTTCTGTGCATGCTTTACAGTATTTAAACGAGAAAAAATATATATTTTCTTTTGCATCCACAGAAGAATACATTTTCTATTTTTTGCTTTGTTTTCTGTATCCAAAGTACAACTGTAATGTAACAGTTTCATGAGTTAGCTAATTTCTTGAACCTTGGCCTTTTCTTATTACATTATGTTGGCGTGCATACTATTTTGTCTATATATAGAGGCAGGGACTCAGATCGAGTTATTCACGGTCTAATTGTTTGTTAATGTTACAAGTGTTTGTTGATGTTAGAACACTTAAGGATTAACATTTTATAAATCTTTCTATTATATTTTACCTTCTTTTTGTTCTTAACTTGCATACTAACTTTCTTATTAGTTGGACTTTATTTAAATTTATATTGAATGCTTTTTTAAAATAAATCCATTATTAGATTACATTATTTTTTTACACCTTTCATCCTTTAAAAATACTAAAATGATTATAGATCAATAACAATCTCATTTATGAAATATTAAAATTTCAAATTTTACTTCACAATTATACATATGATATGAGTTTATATATTGAATAGTAATTAACATCCAAATAATCAGGATGAAACAATGTGTTGGGGTGGGGGCCACCCCTCACCCAAAATTTTTAATAATACTTTTAAGCCTTAAGAAAAAAATAATTAAACATTTTATTGTTTGGGCTCCCAAAAATAATGAGCTCCTTTGTGTAAAAAACAAAACAAAATGTGTTAAATCTTTAAATTCTAATATTCAAGAGGATCAAAATTTAAGAAATCAAAAATTATATTATACAGACCATGTGAATGTTTGATTTTCATTCATTTTTCTAATATAAAAATTAAGAATTTAAAATTCTCACTTTTGTATAACAATTTCGTATTAAGTTTTATAAAATCCCTTATGAAATAATGATATCAAAACTTCAAAGCCTAGCATGTAACTTGTAATATATATATATATATATATATATATATATATATATATATATATGATCAAAATTTAAGAAAGCAAAAATTATATTATTCAGACTACGTGAATGTTTGATTTTCATTCATTTTTCTAATATAAAAATTAAGAATTTAAAATTATCACTTTTGTATAACAATTTCGAATTAAGTTCTATAAAATCCCTTATGAAATAATGATAAGAATTTCGTTAGTCTAGCAAGTTACTTGTAATATATATATATAAGAAGTTTAAAAGAGATTGAACAAGAATTTTCATATGGTCATTGTTTACTTCTTTCTCAAAAAGTAAGATATTTTTCATTAATATTTTTAAGCAATTACTTATCTATGCACAATATTAATACTTTTTAAGTAAATATGTATGTATAAATCTATATATATATATATATGTGCACACGCGCACACACATATCTACATTGATATTAAATTTGGCCTCCCAAAGAAAACATTGATGACTCTACCCTGTACTTTACATGAAATTATATGTATGTGTGTTAAAGATGAAGAAAATGTGTAAGAGAAAATTTTGGAATAGTAATAAAATATAAAATGTTATTAAGTGATGTAATATTAACAAAGAATTCTCTAGTGTAACTGACCCATATATAACTCTTACATTGTTTTTTCAAATTGTATCCTTCTCCGCATGCAATTTCAAAAACAACTTTTACATTGTTTTTTTCAATTGGTAGTATGAATTTAGTAAATTATCCAGGAATACTTGGTCGATAGATTTGGGAGATTATTTTGGACTTTGGTCATCATAGTGTGATACCCACTGTGTTTGAGCCTTGGGTTTTAACTTTTAAGCCAAGCAACTTTCAACATTTTTACTCTTCCTTTGAACCAGTATTGTAATTAAAAAATTACAATGTTCAATCATGAAACCTTCTCGCATGGCTTCAGTGATTTGGTAAATTCTATTCCTTTATGCTGTTTCAATGAGATCTGGCTGGCTGAGGATGCTGCTCAGGAACAGTTTTTAAAGACTTATGATCTAGGAAAGGGTGGGAGTTGAAAATATTGAGGGAAGTTCTGATGATAACAGTACTCATTTTTTCAGGACCATGGTGAGACCACATCAAATGGGCTGGTCAAAGAGGGAGATATAGTAAAGAATCTGTCAATTTGCATATTATTTCTTAGAAAACCTTGGGGAAATCGTCTTGAACTTTATCCATGAACTTGGTCCTATGAAATATGCTTTAAACTCTCAGGAACCAATGTTCTCTTGTTGTTTAATTTGTTTTTAAATTGTTGCTTCTTTTTATATCTTCATCATTTGAAATTAAAAAAAAAAAAAAAAATTATGAAATACTGTACAAACAAGTATCAGTCAGCGAGTTTCCCTAATATGGTGTCATATAACAGTAACTGTATTATTAAATAACTTGTTAATATACATTCTGTACACACAACGTTCATAATTTCACATATAATGTTCACATTTAAAATATTAAATAAAGTAACATATAAGTAAAATATAAAATAACAAGAATGGAAGAAAATAAAACTCGTCATATACTTAATAAGGCCGTTGATGTTATAACTTCAATGCCTTTATTCACAAAACTTATATATATGTCGGAAAAAAGTTGGTCTCATTCATAAAACTTATCTTTGCTAGGAAGTCGGCTACTTGGTTGGCTTCACATTAGTCGAGGTAGGGTGTAATAGAATTGGTGCAGTAGATCGAGTTGGCATTCTTACTTCTCAGTATGTTGCAACCCTAGCAAAAAGTAGTTACCACTAAGCCAGAGCTGTCCTTTTAGGAAGCTGTATACGGTAGTAAATGCTTATCAAACTGAATGGAAATGGTCAGAAATATAGAGAGTATATATGGAAGAAACCCATACATGATGAGCCCTTCTAGGTCATCTGCAGCCATTGAAAGGAATGGAAAGGACACCACCTTGATAGTGCATGCATGTAATCATAACAGAATGGCTTTATAATACACACAACCTAATTAACATCAACGTAGTCCTCTGAAACTTTTTGCAAATTAATGTACTATCAAATGTCTTTCTCGGTTTATTTATTTACTTTATGGAATTGTCCAGATAAACAAACAGTACATGTATTCGGGTGACAGAAAATGTGGTGATAGATAATTCGTCAATGTTGTAATGAACCTTCTCCAAGGTCTAACGTGCCTTACCTGCCAATCCCAAAAATCGTGTAGAATATAAACTTTCATTAGAGCACTAGCGTCCGAAGATGAAAAAAAAAAAAAAAACCTATTTTGCATCCTTAAACACTATTTTATCTATTTTACCAACTCATTTTATAACTCACCCTACATCTCAATTTTTATTTTTACATACAACCCAATAAAATAATATAAACTATATAATGAAATAATATAAAGTATTCTTATCTCTCTCTTTCCTCCCACTATCCTTTTCTCTTCACACACAACTACAAAATTAAATATTATTTTTTTCTTTACAACCTATGAATAGTAAGGTTGCATATATGCAACCTTACTATTCATAGGTTGCAAATTGTTTTAGGTATGTTTACCAAAAAAAAATTTGTTTTAGGTATACAAACCCAAATGGAGTGGGTTTTTGTTGTCTTGGGTTGTAAAATAGCAACTGAGGGGTATTTATACCCCTTTATGCTAGTGCTCTAATATGATTTTTTTTTTTTTTTTTTTTTAAGATGGTCATTTAAAAACTTAAATTATACAGAATTTAATAAAAAAATTAAATATATTAATGTCACAAAATAAAACACACAAATACATAAAGTATTACGATTTCTTTTTACTAACAAAGAGAAAACGAAAAGAAAGAAAATGATAAGAAATAGAGTTGGAACTAAAAATGTTGAGATGTGAGTAATAAAGTGAGAGAAATTTTGAAATGATAATAGAGAAAAGAAAAATGGAGAGAGAGAGAGAGAGAGAGAGAGAGAGAGAGAGAGAGAGAGAGAGAGAGAGAGAGAGAGAGAGAGAAACAGATGATATTTGCTAAAATTACAAGTAACGCACTAAGGAAAGCAAAATTGTTGCGACTACAGAACTAAAAAAAGTATAATTAACTACTAACACAGCTAAGGAGAAATTACGACCACAGTATTTCTTTTGATACCCTTTTTTAAGGAAAAATGAAATTAGATATTATTTTAAATAATGGATTGAACGAAGTTACACATTTGAATGACTAGGAGTTTTATTTTTTAATTTTGTTTTCGAATAGGTTTTTTGTTGAATAATTTGTTCTCTTGTTATTATTTGGTGTAGTATTGTTTTTGTATGGGTTATTTTTGTTGTTGTTTGGGTTAATTTTTATTATTGTTGTTTAAGCATTTTTTTTGTTTAAAAATTATGTTTGGAGGACCATAATTATTTTTGGAGAAATACTATAATCACAATATTTTCACAATAAATATTCATACGCAGCAAGCTATTATTAGTGGGTAAAAAAGTGATATCAGTATTTTGCCCAAATTAAAATTGATAACAACTTACCACATAGGATTTATTATGAAATTATTGCAAAAGTGTTGTGGATATAGCATTACTTTTTATTTTTGTTTAATCAAAATTATAGTGATTTTTAAGATAGGGTGTTTAACATTTTTATTATTAGGGTGATCACAATAGGTTAGTTTAATATATAATTTTTTTTACAAGTATATATATATACACACACATTTTTTTGCAAGTCAGTGGAGTAGTTGTCTCTTCTTCTTTTTATTTTATTATTATTAGAGAGTAGAGTAGCTGTTTCTTTTTACTATTCATCAAAAACAGTAGTTTCTTTTTACTAGAGTTTTTATTTTTGCTGAATATTCTTTTTACTAGAGTTTTCTAGCCCCTCTTTTGTTTTTTGTTTTTGCTTGAACATTGTAGAGTCAGACCCATCTAAAATCGCATTCTAGCGCACACAAAATGAATACCCCTCGCAACCTTTTTATAGTTGACATGAGTGGGCTTCAGTATCTGGGCCTAGAAAAGAGCTTTAAGAACTCCAAAGCTCATTTTAAAAAAGAAAAAAAAAGAAAAAGAAAAAGGAAGGTGTGTTTCGTATCCTCAAATGAAAAGATCTTTTAATCTCCATAAAGCTTTTATATAGTTTTTAGAAGGAAAAAAAAAAAAAAAAAACTGAAATTTGAAACTTTTAGAGAAAAGCCCTATAATTTACTGTTTATTTTTTGTGTTCGTTCGGCATTTTTGTAGGAAGTTGAATTTAAAATAGAGTTTTAGAACCCGTCTCGCAAAAGAGCTTTAATAATAATTGGGAAAAAAAAGGGTGGTGTCTGGCAATCCACTAAAAAAAATGCTTTAACTTAGGTCCTTAAAACTGCTGAAATTTGGATCTTTAGGAACAAATTCTTAAATTTACTATTCATACACTCTAAACACTATTCACTATAATTTTTCATACACTCAAAACACTAAAGACCTTTTCAATTAAAACCCTATACCACAAAAGCTTTAAAATTTAAGTTCTACTTTCTAAAATAATGCCAAGTGAGCACTTTTTTGTTGTTGAAATAAGTATATAGTAGGGGACTAATGGAGGGGTTCAAACGACAAAAAACAGAGGGGTTCAAACGACAAAAAACAAACACAAGAAAGGATGTCATTTCTATTAGTTATCACTAGTTAGTAGTAGAGTTGTTGCAATATAGAGCTTTTGGGGGATGGATGGTGGGGTTCAAAAGGCAGAAAACATGACCACCACAAAAGATGATATTACCACTAAGCTATCACTAGTTAGTGATAGAGTTTTTGCAATATAGAGCTTTTACTGAGAAGCTTTCTAGTGTTTTGAATGTTGGATGATTAAAGTGAATGATGTTTTGAAGTATTGGATTTATAACGTATGAACACCACTTAACCCTGATGGGTAATATAATATATATGTAGGGATACCACTTAACCCAAATACTTAAACTTATGAGTTTGGACTAAATTATGTTATATTAACTACTCTCTTTTGTCATTTTTACTTAATATGAGACTTCATTTACACATGTATACCCAACAATCTCCCCATCATATTTGAGTCTTTGCCTCTATATGGGCTTCAAGGCTTCTTTGTAGGCCATGAAGAAGTCTTACTAGCTCTCGCTTACTTATAGGTTTTTTCCCCTTCACCAGTATGTTGTTCATGGGCCTTTCGTACAGTGGCAACGCCACGTTCATGTCAGGGTGTTCCCAGGAACACCCTGACCTGAAAAAAAAAGTTTTATATATAATAATTAAAATTTTTTTTATTTGTTTACCCTCTAAAAAAAAATTAGGAACACCCTTAAAAAAATTTCAAGCAAGCCCACCAGGAAAACAAAAGCCCAAAAAAATTTTGAACTAAAATTTGAAAAAAAAAATTAAAAAAATTGTAACAGGCAAGCCCACCAGAAAAAAAAGCCCAATATACTAAAAACAGAAACCCACAGATTCTCAAAAAAAAAAAAAAAAAAAAAAAAAACTGATCGGTGCAAGCCCAGCAAAGAGCAAACCCAGGCCACAGATTCTCAACAAATATAATAATAATAATACCCAATCATATTTTAAACTAAAACAATTCCTAACCTAATAAGAACCTCACGTCCTCACTTGAATCACTTCTCAGCAGCAGCAACTCAGTAAGGCATTGAAGGCAGCGATTCTAAAAAAAAAGACTTAGCAAGGCAGCAACAGCAACACTGAACGCCCAGAGCAGCTCTGCGACGGCGAGATCAGAGATTGACTTGGCCCACATCAGAGATTGCGAGATCGACGACAACAAAAGCAAGATCGGTGATAGCAAAAGCGAGATCAAGAAATAAGAACCTCAACCTTCAACGTGTCGTGGCGGCGCCACCCCTAACCTCAGGCAAGTATTTCAGTTATCTCTCCTTTTCCGGTTTTCCCTCTCTCATCTCTGCTCTCTCTCTCTCTCTCTCTCTCATACTCAATACTCATAGTCTGACTTGTGTTGTGACTTGTGAGTCTTGTGACTTAGACTTATCTTTTGACAATATAATTGCTTAGCTTTTGTCTTTTTGTGTAAGTGTATGTAAATATAAAAATATGTAATTGTGTTGAAATTGTTGATCTGCTCTTGTCTGAGTTGTCTCTTAGTGTGGGGTGGATGGGGTTGTGGCATTGAATTGGGGTAGTGGTTTGTGGTCCCTTAAAAGTAAGTGAATACATATTATAAAAGACACACACACACACAAAAAAAAAAAAAAAAAAAAAAAAAAAAAAAAAAAAAACCTATGTTAAGCAGTTTTGCAGTGTAATATTATTTAATTACATATTTATGTTTTAATATTCTAAAACAATAATTGTTATGTAATAACTAAATGATTTGAGTGTCAAAAAAGAAAAACTAAATGATTTGTTTTATTTGAGGTTTACTTATTTGGATCAATAATTTTATGTTGTATAAGAAAATATAAATATATATTATTTTTAATTTTTTTTAGAAACTTCGAAACACCCTGAAACAGTACTTCAAAATAGATCGGTACCAAAATATTTCGTTCTACTAAACAAACCGAAACAGGGTCCAAAACGGTATTCATAACATTGCTTTCAAGCAAAAAGAAAAAGCTAAAAAAAAAAATTTTGAACTAAAATCTAAAAAGAAAAAAATTGTAACAGAGAATCTGAAGAAAAAAAAAACTGTAACAAAGCAAGCCCACCCAGGAACACCCTGAGAAAAATTCCTAGAGTCGCCACTGCTTTTGTACATCATCCTTGGAAATCACGTGTCAACCTCACATGCTCATCCATGAAAATTGGGCCGCACTTCTATGTTCATAGGAACCTTGGGCACACCTTTTTTTTTTTTTTTCCTCCCTAATAGCATGCATTAACAACACTATTTTGTTGGGTCTTTCTCCAAAATCGTTTTTGAGTGATCATTATGGGTTTTGTTTGTGTGATGTGTACATTTGTGTGGGCTCCAAGTACATATACCTTGTTCCTGCTCAAACTCCGAAAGCACTTTGAAAACCTTACCACTTTGTAGCACCACCATGGACTTTGATATCAACTGTTAGGGAGATAAGACTTTGGAGAGACTTCAATTAAGTAGTTAACATAGGTGGGCCTAAAATTCATATGCTAAAACTTTTGAGTTAAGTAATGTTCTTATATGTTCTATCAACTATTCAATTAGAGTCTCCTCAAGGAGTTATGTCACCATCAAGCCCACCAAAAAAAAAAAAAAAAACTGTATTGTGAAGCAAATCATCACTTCAAGGGTGGGAAAAAAATATATATGAGGGTGCACCAAATTACAATGTGATCACCCTCATATGTTTCCACTTCAACTTCCCGAATATATGACCCCCCCAAAAGAAAAAAATCATTTAAATAAAGATTTTATTCAAAATTTAAAAAGTTTTTATTCAAAATATTTACTTGCTAATATATATATATATATATATATATATATATATATATATTCCTTTGATTTTGCTTTTATGTACAAGTAGAAGATATTCTTTTTTGTTTCTAAACTCTGAAAACATTATACATAATGCAAAACTAATAATAAAAAAAGGACCTATATGTTAACAGAGTGCCCACAACTCCTATATTGAAATAAGAATACCTAATAAGAACTAAGACGCAATGTCCAGATGTCCACAACTCCACATTCCAAAGAAAGAAATTAATGTTAAACATCCTTTGTCAGATACAACCTATCTTTTCTTTTCAAATTAAGAAAGGCTAAGATTAAAAATAACAACGTTGATGAAGAAAAAGAAGGGAAAATTAGAATTTAATTCCTCAAAAATATACCAACTCGTCAATTCGGTCCATATATAAATGTTTTGACACCCAATAAAAAATTCCTATCTTAGCCATGCATGCCCTACCTTCCAAAACACCTGAACACTGAGCTCTCCCTCCATCATCGTTTGATATGAAAATTTTCTTTGATATTGCTTTTAGAAAACAAGTATAAGTTTCTTATTTTTGTTTCTAAACACTAAAAATTATGATAAATAGTGCATCACTAATTATATGATTAAAAAAAAAATATTAGATCTCAATGCAAACAAAAGTGCCCTTAGGTATCTTAGTTGTCATCTGATCAGCAGGTTGTATTTTGGAACACATACCATCAGGTAGTTACTAGTCCTTGTTTTAGATTGCGAGGAGTCTTGGAGTACAAACTATATTGAAATAGGAAAACCAAAGAAGCAATGTCCACATCCAAACAAAGAAATCCAAACAAACAGTCTTTTCCTTTTCAATTAAGGAAAAAGATAAAATTAAGACAATAATGTCAAATGAAAAAATAAAATAAAAAGAGAGGTTATTAGGTTAAAATACTATTTAATTCCTCAAAATATACATGAATTGTAAATTTGGTCTATAAGATTTCAATTTTTTTTTTTAAAAAAAATTGTCTTCTATATGGTCAATCTATTGATTCTATTGACTCACATTACATTTTAAAAAAGTTTAGTTATAAACCGGTTTAAAGTTATTTTTCTCCAATTCACTAAATGGCGATTAAAGAAACCATACATGTATAGTTTTAGTCACATAATTTTTTTAATAAATCATATGATTTTTTAAATAATAGAAATCGATAGTCTTATACATAGGCTCTAGATTAGAGGAGAAAGGAAATGGTTCCAAACTGATTTAGAGCTAAAAATTTTCATTACATTTTTATCGTGAGCTATAGAGCCTTCCTTTTTGGGTAGTGTCTATTACACTGTCCTATATTATACACAAATTACACACAATTTACTTTTTAAATTGAAATCTTGACTATAACACACAATTTTAGTTCAAAAAAATAATTTGTGTTTATGGTGCGTGTAATAATGTGTGTACTAACAATTAGCCTTTTTTTATTTTTGTGGTGTTTGGCAGCGTGTGAGGGGATGGATATGGATGTGGGGACCATGGGGTTCGGCTTAAGCCTTGATGTTTTTGGGCCGCATGTGGGGAACATGGGTGTGGGTTTAGGCTGCGGTGCTAGTAGTAGGTAGTAGTAGCTATATAAATACCGGTCTTGGGCTATGTTTTTGGGCTATGAAGCTTAAGTGTGAAACGCCGAAATGACAAAATAAAAACACTGGATCAAATTGACAGCTCATTACAACTTTGATGAGCTAAATCAACGCTTATCTCTTTCTTTTTTTTCCCCAGTAAAATTAGTGCTTTTCTCGCAATAATTTTAGGACCACATTTCACATCAGTTTTTTTTTTTAATATATATATATAAATATAAATATATATTTTTATAGAGTTTCAACCTATAACGTTGGCTTTGTGCAGACGAGAATTGAACTACAGATCTATTATTCAACTATCAGAGATTTTACAAATTTAGTTAATTGAAACCCACATCTCACTAGTTTTTCATAACTTTAAAAGGTAGAAACAATTTTTTTTTCCTCAACTTGAATCAATTTACTCTCCTACACATCTTAAATGTATTAGGATAACAGTTCTAGGAATTGTTTTTTAGAGTAGTCATTAAGAAACTTTAATTAATTATATAAAATCTAATAAAAAGAAAACTTGAATATATTAACATCGTAAAAAAGTAAGAGAGCGTTTGAAATGATGAGAGAGAGAGAGAGAGAGAGAGAGAGAGAGAGAGAGAGAGAGAGAGAGAGAGCAACAAATGATACTTGCTGCGATTGCGAGTTAAGTCACCAAGGAAAGCAGAGTTGTTACGACTAGCGATTGCAAAGCTGAAGAGAACAGAGTTATTGGCATCGCCGCCAATGAGAACTCATGACCACAGTATTTCTCTTAGTATTGTTTTTTAGAAAAAAATGAAATCAAGGATTATTTTTATGAAATGGCCAAATGGGTTAAATGAGTTACTGATTTAAATGATTGATTATGAGGTTTTTTTTTTTTTTTTTTTTTGAAGTTTGAATGGGTTTGTTGTTGAATAATTTGTTCATCCTTGTTATTGCTTAGCTTAGTCTTATTTTTGTTTGGGCTATTTTTGTTGTTATTTGGATTAACTTTTATTGTTGTTGCTTGAGTTTTTTTTTTTTTTTTTAATTAATTAATTAATTTTTTGTTTAAGGGGTTAAGGTCCTTAAGGGCTATATTTAGGGGCCAAATTTATTTTTGGAGTAATACTAATATACTACATCCACAACATTTTCACAATAATTTTACAACAAATTTTAAGGGGCAAGTTATTATTGGGGCAAGTTAATAGTGAGTTTAGATTAAAACCAGTAATAGCTTACCATATCAGATTTGTTGCGAAAATACTATGAATGTAATAATTTTTACCAAGTCAGGGCCTTTGTATGAACTCTCTGACTTCAACGTAGAACCGCCACTAATTATCCTGTTACCAATCAATTCGAACAGTTGGTCTTTTACCATCATTACCAAATGAAAATTGAGGGTAGTTATTGCATTGGACAACTGAAAGTTTTTTCCATTAAAGTTAGGAAGTTGAACCCACTCCTTACTCTAGTTGTCTTTTTTCTTTCCCCCAAACTCTTACAACTTACCTGTTTTGAATAATGTATGAAAGTTTAATAGACTCGTCACCGACTCACACTATCGTCAAACGTTATAGTTTTGGAGACCATAATACAAGTTCATGCCCACATATACAAGTCACCAGCTGAAATTTCAAAGTTCTCCTTGTGCTGTACGTGGACCAATGTTAAAGAAGGTTTAAAAAGCAAAGAGACTAATCTAATCAGAAAGGAATATTATTAGCAAATGAATAAAATGATATTACCAACACCAAAACTTATTGGTTGTTCGACCCATGAGAAGGGGTGAACTTCACCACCTGAGAGAGGACATTTTGATGTTGAAATAAAACTTCCCAAATTGACATAATTAAGAAGTCTTCTAGACCCACCAAACTTTTATTAGTCTTAAATTAATGTCATAACAAAATTTTCAAGTCAATGACATTTGTTTTTTTCTTTCATACACATCCCCATTTTTATGCCATTAGTAGGCCAATTAAATTACAGGAAACGTTGAAAATATTTCTCTAGAGATGGCCGGGAACATGTTCACTAGAAGTTTAGAGTTATACTTTTTTTAAACTATTGAATTTAAGTAGATCTAACGATCAAAAAATTACCCTCATTAATGTTAATATTCTAATTAATTTCATTTATTATTCCTTATTTATGGCATCCCATACTTGTCTCTAAACCCAAAAAAAAAGTATATATGCACTTCTCTCTCTCTCTCTCTCCTCCACTGCTCTTCTACCTCCACAGCCAGGACGCTAGGAAAAAAAAAAAAAAAAGCCACAGCCACTGGACATATTTGTAGCTACATGTTTAAACCTTGATGAGTGATTTGCAACTAATCCTAAAATCTTGATCGTGGTTACGTTTTGTTTTTTTTTTTTTTTTTTTTTTTGAGTAATAGAGTAATTGACACATATTCAGGTTATTTGTAGTAGTGGTATGTCCTAGTTATTTGTAGCTACCTTTGATTTGCAACTAAGCCTACCAATGACATATTTATGTCCAATGACCTTGCTGGAATCACTTTGACACATGACTGTGGTTACAATAGGCCATAGCCTTACAACACACTGAGAGCCCAGTCTCTCCTTTCTCTCTCGGCGCACGATACGCTTCAACTGCTATCGTGCGCACGAGCCTTTTCTCTGCCATTCTTGTGAGCTTTGCTCTGGGAAGTGGCTGTTTCTCGCCCTCTGTGGCTCCTTGCTGCTGTGTGGGCTGGTTTTCCTCTTGTGTGAGGTAGTAATTCCGGTTGATGGGGGGTCGTTGAGATCATGACTCAAGGATTTGTCTGAACAAGCGAAAGCCCAAATTGCATCTTGCTGCAGGCGTTCGGTTTGTTTTGATAGTGTGCGCAGAATCTGGCCGATCTGGAGGTTTCACTGGCTTTGTGGGTCTCTCTTTCCTTCCTATAGCAAGCGATTTCTTCTGGATGGTGGGTCTCGTTGCCATAATTACTGGGTTCTTCGAGGTTTGGTTTTACTTGGCTTTTGTTTTGGCAAAGAAATTGTTAGGATTTGGTTGTCCTTTTAATTTAAGATTGGGTTTTATACAAATTATTGCCCTTGGATTGGGAATGAGGACCCTTGCTTGGAACTGTCGGGGAGCTGGTAGGGCCCCGACAGTTAGAGCCCTTAAGGCTCTCATTAGGGAAGAAAGTCCTGATGTAGTTTTTATAGCTGAATCCAAAACTAAGTCGCATAGGATTGAAAGAATTCGCTCAAGTATTGGTTTTGTTGATAAGTTTAGTGTGGATCCTGTTGGTAAATTTGGAGGTCTAGCCATTTTTTGGAAAGCTGGTGTAGATTTAGAGATTGTGTACTCTGACAAAAATGTTATTGCATCTCTGGTCTATTCTGATCCTCCTTCCTCTCCTTGGCTCTTTCTTTTGATATATGGCCCTCCTCATGTAAATGGCAGGGCAAGATTTTGGAAGTGTTTGGAGGATTTGGTTAGTGCCTTTCAAGGCCCCTGGTTGATAATGGGGGACTTTAACTGTGTCGACAGTAATTTGGATAAAAGAGGTGGTAGATATCTTGGTGAAGCTTCAACTAGAAGCTTTAGCAATTTTATCCATGGTACTGGGGCAATTGATCTTGGTTTTATCGGCTCTCGATTCACGTGGTCTAATAAACGTGAAGGTCTTGCCAACATTAAAGAAAGACTGGACAAAGCTGTGTGCAACCAAGAGTGGCAATGCCTCTTCCCAAAAGCTGGAGTTAAGCATTTAGTTGCCCCTGCTTCAGACCATGCTCCAATCATATTGGACACCCATATGGATCAGTCAGTGAGGGCTAGGCCCTTCAAATTTGAAGCAATGTGGACCAGAGATGATTCAAGTTCTGGGATTGTTGGAAAAGCTTGGCAAGGTTTGGTAGAAGGTTCTCATGGTTTCAAGTTGGCTAGGAAAATTCAGCAAACCAGACATGGTTTACAAGTTTGGAATAGGAATCAGTTTGGCTATGCTAAGACCAGAATTAGAGAAATAGAAGCAAGAATTAAAGAAGTACAAGACAGAGCTCCTACTAAAGAAAATCTGGAGTTGGAAGCTGCTTTATATCTTCAGTTGGATGAATGGCTAGAAAGGGAGGACCTTAAATGGAAACAAAAATCCAGAGAGTTATGGATCAATGAAGGAGATCGAAATACAAAATATTTTCATTTGTCCACTTTGGTGAGGAGGAGAAGAAATCTTATAACAGAGATAAGAGAAGAGAATGGGCTTAGATTGATGAATAGGAAAGATATTGGGGAGTACTTCTCATCCAAATTCTCAGAAGTATTTCATTCCTCCATTCCTAATGTTCCTCCAGATTTAGATGGTCTAATCGAGCCTTGTATTTCAGCTCAGGAGAATGATATGTTGATTACTGTGCCTTCAGCTGATGATATCAAAAGAGTAGTGTTTGAAATGCACCCCTTCAAAGCGCCGAGGCCAGACGGAATGCCTGGTTTATTTTATAGGCATTATTGGTCAATAGTAGGAGATCAACTTGTAGTTGCTGTTCAAAGTTTTTTCAGAGAGGGCTGGCTGCTCCGTGAGTTGAATCACACTTATATTACACTTATCCCCAAAGTGCAAGGTGCTCATAATTTCAATCAGTTCAGACCTATCAGTCTCTGCAACGTTTGCTATAAGGAAATTGTTCATAGTTTCAGAACTAAGAGAAAGAAAAAAGGCTGCATCGGTTTAAAAATTGATTTTCAAAAAGCTTATGATAGAATGGAGTGGAGTTTCCTATTGACTACACTTAAGGCCTTTGGGTTTTGTGAGAGATTTATCTCCTTAATTCAACAATGTCTATCCACAGTCAACTACACCTTATTAATTAATGGGAGTCATGAAGCTAAAATCAACCCATCTAGGGGTTTGAGACAGGGGGATCCCCTTTCTCCCTATCTCTTCATCATCGGCTGTGAGGTCTTGGCTAGACTAATTAGTAGAGAGGAGATTAAGGGTAATATTAGAGGGGTGCATTTAGCGAATAGAGCTCCACCTATCACAAAGCTTTTCTATGTTGATGATGTGATGCTATTTTGCAACGCCAAACTGTCAGAAATAAGAACTTTGCTGAATTGCCTAGATTGCTATGGCAAATGGTCTGGGCAAATTATAAGTGTTGAGAAGTCCGGCATTTTTAGTTCGAAAGGAGTCCATCCTGAGTTTCGGAGACAAGTTAAAGACCAGCTGGGAATTAAAAAGCTCAGGCATGGAACTAAGTACTTGGGGGTGCCATTATTCTTATCAAATAACAAGGCCAGAGATTTTGCCTATGTGAAGGAGAAGGTAGATGCAAGATTGGCCAGTTGGAAGAGTAAAAGCCTTTCTTGGGCAGGTAGAGCTACTTTGATTAAATCTGTTGCCCAATCCATCCCTAATTATACAATGTCCACCTTTTTGCTCCCAAGGAAAATTAATGACAAGTTAGATCCGGCTGTGAGACGTTTTTGGTGGAAGCCAAAAGAGGATTCTAATAAGTTTTACACTCCTATGGCATGGGATAATTTGTGTAGGCCGAAAGATGAAGATGGTCTTGGTTTTAAAAAGTTTGAGAAAATGAATCAAGCTTTAGTTTCCAAATTGGGATGGTGGATTTTGTCCAAAAAAAATTGTTTTTGTGTGAAGCAATTGGCTGCAAAGTACAAGGTTAAAGCTGATTGGCTGAGAGCTCCAAAAGCCACTAATGCATCTTGGGTCTGGAAGAGCATTGAAAGGGTGAAGGATATAATCAAGTTGGGAGAGTGTAAATTAGTAGGTTCTGGGAATACTATTTTAGTTTGGGAAGACCCTTGGTTACCTGACAAATCAGGTTTTATTCCAACTCCAAGGGATTAAGTATATAATTCTTGTTTGGTAGTTTCTCAACTTCTAAATTCTTCGGGTTCAGGCTGGAATGATATTTTGTTAAACGATCTGTTTGACCATGAGTCTATTGCAGCTATTAAAAACATCCCAATTTGGTCTTTTGATATGGAAGATAGATGGACTTGGACCAAAGCTAAAAATGGGAAGTTCTCGGTGAAATCTTGTTATCGTCTCATTTCTGAAGGAGACATTTCACCTGGTAGTGTTTCTCTTACAAGGAATATATGGAAGGGCAGCATTCATGAGAGGCTGAAGATGCATCTTTGGAGAATTGCATTCAATCTTCTGCCCACTAGAGACAAGTTGAGTGAGTTTTCCCCTTCATTTGATACTAGCTGCCCTCTTTATAATGCTGAGACAGAGTCAGCCCTGCATCTTTTTACTCATTGCCATATTGCTAGAGCTATTTGGTTTGGTAGCCGTTGGAACATTAGAATTGATAGTTGGCCTGTTCAATCCCCGTCTCATTTGATTGAGTTACTTATTAATCCTCCTCCATCTCTACAGTTGGATAAAGAGCAAAGAAATGAATTTGTGTTATTTGGTGCTCTAGCTTTAGATTTGATTTGGATGTGGAGAAACAAAGCAATTAATGAGAAATCTCTTCCAATGGAGGGCCAAATTAACAGAAGCATTCAGAAGCTGTTCTTGGAGCATTGGCGGCCTGAAGTTCCAGCGTTGTTAAATGTTCCAGCTAGAAACAGTGCTAGGTGGTGTTGCCCAAGCCAAGGTATGCTAAAATTGAATTGTGATGCAGCGGTTGGTGAATTGTCTTCATGTATAGCGGTTGTTGCTAGAGATTGGAGAGGGATGTTGGTGTTTGCAATTTCAAAGAAAGTTAACACCAATATCCCTGTTCAAGCTGAGGCCAATGCCATTCTTCTAGCTGTCCACACTGCTTTGAACTTCACCTTTTGTAATTGCATTATAGAGAGTGATTGTAAAGTTTGTATAGATGCCATTAGTGCTGGTAGGAAGGTAATTCCTTGGAGGCTTGTGAATTTTGTGGACTCAGTTAAGAATGTAATTAGTGATCATGGCCATGTAATTTTTAATTGGGTTCATAGGGAGGCTAATCAGGCTGCGCATGTGCTAGCCAATTGGTCTCTTAGCCAGTCTTTTTTTGGTTCTTTTGATATGGGTTTTGGTCCTCCAAGTTTTGTTGATGTAATCTTGGTTGAGGCTGCCTAGGCTTTTGTGTCTGTCCTGGTTTAATAAAAAATTTCCTTTAGCAAAAAAAAAAAAAAATAGGCCATAACCTTATTGTTTGATCATGATGGTAGTAATGGTAAGCCTTTATTGCTTATAGCTGATTGTGAAAGACTTAAAACAAACACTACTTCATGGTGGCTATGGCTTTTTTGTGGAGAGAGAGAGAGAGAGAGAGAGAGAGAGAGAGAGAGAGAGAGAGAGAGAGAGAGAAGTGCCTATACACTTTTTAGGGTTTAGAGATAAGTATGGAATGTCATAAATAAGAAAGAATAAATGAAATCAATTAGAATATGATCATTAATAAGGTATTTTTTGACCATTGGATCTACTTAAATCTAATAGTTTAGAAAATGTGTAACTTGAACCCAACTATATATATTTATATATATATATATATATATATATATATATATATATAGTTGGGTTCAAGTTATACTTGGTGTAAATTTAAACAATGTTACACCACTCATAACTTATTATTAAATTTATATTTTGAAAATCCAACCGTTGAATTACATATTCTATATGTTCTTAACATACATGCCAAATTTCATGCTAATCAGATGTAATTTACCATTCGATCCATAAACTAATCTTTTATGCATTATTTCAAATTACAAAAACCTGAATTTAAACAATTGATTGATGATATGGCTATTGATCTTTGATCATCTTGAAATTTTGCAAGCATGGAGAATATATAAAGATAGTGTAATCTAACAGTGGATTTGTCAAAATTTGCATCTAATTAAAAATTATTGGTTGGTGTAATATTGCTTAAAATTACACCAGGTGTAACTTGAACCCAACCCATAAATATAAGTGGCGTTATGTGTTTTTGCTCCCAATTTTTCTTTTGGCCTAAAAAACTAATAGTGATGAAACTCATGAATTTCAAATGAAAATTTAGTTCTTTAAATTGTCCAATCATAAAAACTAAACTTAAGTTAGTAATTTTAAGTGAATCATTTTGTGTATTTATAATTTTATATTTTGATTATTGAATATATTTTTATGGAACAATGGAAGGAATTTTTTTTTTTTAAATGATCATGAAATGACTTTTGCAAGTGAGATAAAGAGAAAAAATACATATGGATTTGTTAAAATTAACTAGAAAAACACTTCTTCAAAAGAAAATAAATAAAAAGATATGACAAGTATTTTATTTTCGATTGTTATATAAATATAGTATTATACCTTTAAGAGCAAAATTGCCTAGGGGTTGAGTTGGTTCATTCCTAATGTTATATACCACTTTGATTTGAGTTTTTCTGTTTAGGACAAAATTTAGCTACAAAATTATTTGTAACCTAAAGATACAACCTTACACAATAAAATAAATATTACTATAAATTTTAAAAATGTAATTGTTGAATTGTATTTTTTTACGCTCTTAATACACATATCAAATTTTGTGCCAATTGGATATTGTTTACTATATGATCTACAAGTTTATATTTTATGCATAATTTTAAACTACAAAAACTTGCAATTTAAACAATTTATTGATGACATAGTTATAGATTTTTACTTTTCTAGAAATTTTGCAAGCATGGAGGATATAAGAAGAAGATATAATTCAAAGGTGGATTTGTCAAAATTCATCTTCAATAAAAAGATATTAAGTAAGGTTGTAGCCTTAGGCTACAACTAATTTTGTAACTAAACTTTGTCCTTTTGTTTATTTGACATTTAAAAAAAAAAAAAAAAAATCAATAAACTACACTACCATATAATCATGGAACTTGATCCCCGACCACTATGAGAGCCTTCGTCACTAGATCTGTTTCGGGCAAATTAGGTGTACCTAGTGCTTATGTATCTCCTCCTTTGGCTTTCCTCATTATGAGTCGTTACATGCTAAATGTAACTCAATACTGACATTCTATAAACATCAAAGGAAAATGTTTCTCTCCAAGAAACTCATCAAACTTCACCAATATCTTTTTATTATATGTAAATTTTGAAAATATAATTATTGGATTGCATGTTCTTATTATACCCTCTATACTTGCAAAATTTCAAGAGGATCAAAGATTAGTAGCTATGCCATCAATTAAATGTTTAAATTTTAAGTTTTTATGATTTAAAATTACCCAAAAAAAATAGGTTTTTTTGATCAAATAGTAAATAACATCCGATTTGAAAGAAATTTGATATACGTGTTAAGAACATAAAGTACATGAAATCCAACGGTTAGATTTTCAAACTCCACATCCAATAAAAACTTGTAGAAAAAGTTTGAAAAGTTTCTCTCTAAACTAGTTTGGAGAGAAATTTTGTCCAATATCAATTGCCTATGGAACATATTTATATTTTATTAACTTTTCGACTTTGATCTCTTTGGATAGAAAGGTACAGAGGAAGATCCACAAGTTTAAATCGTCTAGGTCATGTTTCAAATCTTGTGGAGGATTCCTTTAATTGGGTCCTTTGAATTCTACTTGATGTTGGTGTTCTCAGCAGCAGCAACAACAACAACAACAACAAACCTTGATATTGGTGTTCCTAAAGCCCTATTTGTTGAAACCCACCTTGGTCAAGTTGCAAGCCCCAAGATCAGAATTGGGTTAAAAACTGAATACCGATGGTTCCTTCCTTCTTAGGGAACCCGGGGCAAACTATAGTAGTGGGTTAATTTTAGATCATTTCAACTTGTGTTAACAGGAGAATTCTGTTATTGTGGTGGCATGGAATCCTTGTGAAAAGTGAAAGTACTTGGATTAAAGTGTTGGTGTGTTCTACTAATAATATATAAAAATACAAAATCTAAAAAACATATGATAATTGATTTTGGTTACAAACATGTGCTAATAATGTGGCGGCCTGAGGTCATTTTTGTACCATGCTTATTATCCTTTTGCGGGTCTAGATTAGATCTAGTGTTCAGTGACACTGGACCCAAACTGCCTCATTCTTTCATAAAATTTTGATTGGTCACTAATAGTATTTTTTGTCTTCATAAAATATATATATA
The DNA here is from genome assembly GCA_028535165.1 of Quercus tomentella. Taxonomy (NCBI): domain Eukaryota; kingdom Viridiplantae; phylum Streptophyta; class Magnoliopsida; order Fagales; family Fagaceae; genus Quercus; species Quercus tomentella. The sequence continues at coordinate 40,326,225 of JAPQVY010000100.1, read as the reverse complement.
TATATATATATATATATATATATATCAATAGCCAAAATTGAAAGAAAATTCAATTAGATTTTAATCAGATTCTCAATTTTGCACCGTATTCCATTTAATTTTTAATTTTGTGCCAAATGAATTATTGAGTATAAAAATCGAAGAATCCAAATCCAATTAGATTCTAAATTGGATTTCAATTGGAGTCTAATTTTCCGCCACGTGTTCATCTAAGTTTTTAATTTTTGTAACAAGTGAATTATTGAGACACGACTTAAAATTATATAAGTAGTGTGTAGTCCTATGCATATATTATATAAATAGTGTTACATTATATTATATAATTGTGATTATTTTTAATTATATTCGTGTATATACATAAGATTACACATTATTTATATAATATAACGTAACACTTGTTCAATTATTCTAACTCTTTTTTTATCAAAAAAAAAAAAAAAACTTGGTAAAGTAGTTGTTCGGATGACAGACATGTGCGCAGTACAACCAGTTTCTGTATCACACATAGTCATTTATTCATTATTCTTCGTGGGGGCCTCCATATTTTAGACTTTCTCCTCCTCCTAATCCTTCCCGCGCGGTCATCTAATCTTCTTAATTATTTTATTAAAAATATTGCAGCTCTATTATTATAAAAATAAATAAATAAATAAATGCACAAATGTTCACGACTTTTTAGTTTTTAGCATATAAAAATATATATCTTGGTTATTATATCTGATGAGGAATGGAATCTTGAGGGTTTGATAAACTAACTAATAAGGGGACATGAGTTATAGCGTTGTTTTTTAACAAAATAAACCAAAATAATAAATCAAATTGTTTTTGTCCGTTCAATTAATGATATGCTGCGTCTTTGAAAAAAAAATATCTTCTCAAGAAAAAGAAATTGTCTACAACTCTAACTAAAAGAGTTCGGTTGGATGAGTTTATTTCATTCACTTGTTTTGCTTGGAAAATAAATTGCATTAAAGTACACTTATATCTAGAAAAAATGAGACTTTAAAAATGTGTTGTCATTTCACACACATACAAATATAATAATAATAATAAAATAATCAGTCATGATATTTGACCATTCACTAAGAGTAGGTTCAATCTTCTGTCTTTCACACACAAGGTAATTAAATAAGGGATTAAATCCTTGAAGATGGTCTGTAAAAATTGATTGGAATTTTGGATACTAGATGCTAATCGAACTCAAGACCTCATGGTGAGAATTTTGAGGTCAAGGAACTATTAGACTAGCTAACCCCTTGTTTGGGTTAAGAAATTGATCTACTTGTTCACATGATGGTTCAATCTCAACTTTCCCTTATTCTGTTTGGTCATGACACAAAGTTTAGGCGTGCATTTAGTTTTTTTTTTTTTTGATCAAATAAAAATAAGTTAGATTTGGCTAAGTTCTACTTTAAAAAGTGAAAATTTCAAAATTATATCTAATAAATAAGGTTATTTAATTCATTAATTAAGCTAGACCAAAGGCACACAAAGTAAATTGTTCAATTAATAATGAATTAGCCTTTTCACACATGTTATACCTGTGTTATGTTCTTCTTTTCTAATTTTAAAAATATACTCGTAATATTTTCATATTGTAACAAGTAACAACATATAATTATAGTTTAAGAAAACAAATATGTTTCTTAATTTAAAGGAATTCTCTTCTCAAAAAAAAAAAAATATGGGAATTTAAATTTAAAATTTAAAATTCTCAATTCATCTCTAAAATCTAAATTTATCATATTTAAAATATATTGAATTAAATTATTGGGTTTTTTTTTTTAATTTTTAAAAGTAGATAAAAATTGAAACTAAAAGAATAATTCAATTTCAATTTTATATATAGATAAATACATATGTTCCTTTCCCTCTTTAAATTATTCTAATCTATTATTGCTGGTTTTGAAAAAACGAAAACAACGCAATTGAAAATGGAAACTGCATCCATCTCAAACAAGAAAATTGAAGAAAGAGAAAATGTGAAAATGTGTTTGAGATGAGATGCAAGTCAACATTCAACAGTCAACCTCTTGGAAAAGATGGGCAGGGGGGAGTTCCTAGTCAATTACACACACCTTGGCTTGTTATTTTGGCTCATTTCTGATTTCTCCTAACGAAACCCATTCCCCCACGCATTTCACAAAAAAGTCACATACACACACCACACAGAAAGCTCAACACTTACACAACACGACTTTCTCATCACAACCCCAATTCATTAACTTCTTCGATCCTTATAATCCCATAACCCCCCCAATCTCAGCTCACCAACGAAAAACAAAAAGAAACAAACAAACATGTCCGGCCCCGATGACCATGATTATCATGACAATGAAATGCCCCCATTCCTTCATAGAAACAACAGCGAGAGTGATTTAAATAGCAAGATCATGCTCACAGCTATCGTATCATTATCTGGGGTGATTGTGCTTGTTGTTGCGTTACACATATATGCAAGGTGTGTTCTAAGGAGACAAGCTCGTCAGCGGTTTGCTTTGCGTCAACTAGGCTTAACCGTGGCTCATGTTCGCTCTAACGAGCCCCCCAAGACGGGTCTTGATCCTTTGGTCATTCAGTCATTGCCCATGTTTGTGTTCAAGCAAAGGGATGCTGAGGATGGTGCTGCCTCGACTATAATAGAGTGCGCGGTCTGTTTAAGCGTGTTAGAGAAGGAAGAGATTGCGAGGTTGCTTCCTAATTGTAAGCACATTTTCCATGCGGAGTGCATAGACAAGTGGTTGAGTTCACACTCCACCTGTCCTATTTGTCGAACCGAGGCTGAGCCGCGGGTTCTTCCCCTGCCCCGTGAGGGTCCGGCAGGTCTAGCAGCTGCTGCTGGTGGTGGTGCACCCAATGCTCCACCTATGGATCGTGTCAATTCGGGTTTGTCATGCATGGAAGGGACCTCATATGGTGTTACCAATTCTTCGGAAAAGGTCAGTGGTTCAAGCTCAAGATTAAATTCATTCAAAAGGATGCTTAGTAGGGAAAAATCATTGAAAAGGATTCATTCTTGTGGTGAAGACGATGATACAGAAGATTTAGAGAGACAGTGATTACACAATAGGTAAAATCTAATGCAAGATTTTACTCTTTTGGAATAAAGCGTAATTATTCTACATTTCGATTATAGCTTTATGATTGAGTACATAAATATACATGAGAGAGAGAAATTTACATAAACTTGGTTCTAGTGATGAATAGACCAAGACAAAATGGTTGTCAGATTTTTAGAATTTCTATATATTTTTGTAAAGTTTGACAATTTTGTACTTATTACATTGTTTACTAGTAATTTTACTTGGTCTAAAGGGACTTGGTGTTTGGTAACCTAAAAGAAATGATAATAACTAAAGCCACTAATATAATTGGGGCATAGTAGATGCTCTCCATGTGAACTAAGCTATCACAAATTGATCGGCTGAATAAGTTATTTTTTGGGAAGTCAAGATGTTGATCCTTGGGATTCGTATTGATTTTCTGAAATTAATTTTTAAAGAATGAAGGGGAATAAAATCGATTTTTTTTTTTAATAAAAAAAAAATTATTCTATTGTGAGGGAAAAATCGGTGGCAGGTGTACACAAGGATTTCTAGTTGTTTAACGTGTGCTAGAGTTTATTTGATGTTTTTAATATTATTATTATTATTATTTTATTTTAAAAATAGAATTTTGTTTTATTTATCGAGACCTATCCTAGTCCTAGCACAGGGGATAACCAGGGAAGGTTTTCAAATCTAAAGTCATGAAATCGATACCGAGTCGCAAAATTAACCCTCTGGCAAGATAAGGGAGGGCCAGGCGGCCAGCTGCAATGTGGGCCGCTCTATCTGTTTGTGTAAAATGTAAATTGCATAAACAAAATTAATTTATGAATAGGAAACTGGGGTAATTAGGTGTTGGTAGGGCTCTGATTTACTGAAACCCACCTGTTATCCCAATCAAGTCGGGTTTTTATGCTGCTGCTGCCTGTGGTATGCTAGTTGTGATCGTTTCCATAAACTTAAATCAGCAGTTAGATCGATTGAATCTAGAAGTCGTCTCGAGATGTTGATGAATTTTGGATGGTGTCTTGATGAGAGAGATGGTGATTTGGATGGAATTTTCATGAGACGATGAAAATCTCAAGTTCTTTACCAAATATTGTGGAAATCTAGAGATCCTTTTGTCAGGATTTGGTGGAAATTAGAGACGCCTGTTGGATTTGGTGGACATCCTAAGTTCTCTGTTAAAACTTAGGCAAAGATCGAGTTCAAGAGGAATGACAACACGCGAAGTCAAGATGAGGAGTGGAATAATGGCATGATGTTGATTAGGGAGGGTAAGGCTTCGCTCCAGTGCACTAGAGCTGACACTATTCTGACACGTGACAAAAATCGAACACTTGTTTGTATTGCGTCAGCTTTAGTGCACAAGAGTTAAGTTGAGCCTAATTAGGGAAGCATGATACTAGACAGAGCTGACATTATTCGGACACGTGACAAAAATTGAACGCATGTTTGCATCGTGTCAGCTCCAGTGCGCTAGAGTTAAGTTGAGTCTAATTAGGGAAGCATGATACTGGACAAAACTCTCTAAATGGGTCGGGTTGTTGAATTTCCAAATCCAATGCTCAATCCAATTTGACCAAGTTTTGTGGATACCAACCTGCCGTTGACAAAACTAACTCTTGAAATCGACATATTTCGAATAGGGTGGCTTTGGGTCGGATGGTCCTTGCTGGGTGTGGGTTTAATTGATCAGCTATAACGGTGAGAATAACCTCAAGGGCGAAAAGTATATTTTTCAAAACAATTTTCACATTTTTAAATATTGAAATACTTTTTGAAACAGTAACATATGTTAAAACTAGTTAGATACGTCATATATCAGAGTTCACAATTACAATTAAAATCATATCAAGATTTGATAGGATTTACCAAATGTATAACCCTAAACTGTATTTTTTACTCAAACATGGAAAGTTTTTATTGAACTTTGACAAAAGGAGCCTAACCTAATCCAAGCCCATTATTTTTGACCATTTCATTTTACATTCACAAGAACGGCTCTACTTTCAACTTTGGAAACTAACATGGTTTTCGACTATACTCTTATGACCATCTCTCTCTCTCTCTCTAGATAAGCGAAAAGGTCAATTGCCAGTCCGTTGTTCTTTTGTTTAGTCTTCAAATAATTTATTTATTTAATATTTGTTTCCCATCATATTATGCAAATTTGCTCCAAAAATATGGTCAATGATACTTGCAAGTTGTTCAGATTTGTTGGAAATTAGAGCATAGCAGAAATTGACTTCCGTCTCATTGAACCATAATTAGGATGATCATGTAAAGAATTTATGAAAAAGTAATATAAGTGAAATGACAGTGTCTATGTATAGTCTTAAATAATATTCTTACTCGATGCTGTTATATATACATGGGTGATTTGTAGAGCCGGGGAGGTGGCCCCTCCTCCTAAAGGACTCCCTAGTCCCTCCCCAAATATATATGAAGACTTCTTCTTCTTCTTCTTTTATTTATTTTTTATTTTTTAATTAATCTTTTTTGGTTAAAAGTATATCAAGACTCAAAACTAACTTGTTTTAACTCTCCATATTTAATGAAGAAAAAAAATCTTCTATATGTACTCTTAAAATTATAAAATGATATATTACCACAATACCCATAACTAATGTGTACCAAATTTATTTTGTTATTATTATTTTAATTCTTTTACAATGCTATAACAATTCTTCTTCTTTATCTTCTTCTTTCAATAAACTCATCTTTTTTTCATCAACAAATAAATAAACCCATCTTTTGAATGGTTGGAAATTCAAGCTAATTTAGGTAGACAACTAAAATATTAAATATTGTACAACTACAACCTCTTTAAAAAAAAAAAGAAAAGAGGAATTGTATTTTTTTTTTTAACTATATTATAATATAAAAGTAGTTTTTTTTTTTTTTTACTTTACTCTTAAATAATCAAATAACTTGTTTGAATATCTTATATTTTGATTTTTTTTTAACTTCGTGTCTTAGTGACATATAGTGATTATTTTTATTTATAACTTTTACTTGTTTGAAATAACTACTTATATAAGCTATAACTACTTTAGGTTATGGAGGGCCTAAGCATTAGTATTGGTGATGCTAAAAAACTAAATTGTTATTTTTAGCACCACAAACTATAAAATTGGGGCTGCATTGATGGAGCTAAAGCAAAAAAAATTTGCTTCTCAGCTACAGTGCACAGCTATCTTTGGCTGTGCACTGTAGCTAAAAAAAAAAAATTTGTGTTCACACTGGTCAGATTATTTAAATAATTTCTTTTCTTTTCTTTTTTCTTTTCTCTTCCTTTCTCATTTCTTCTCGTTGCTCCTCTCTCCTCACACTCTCCACTTCTCCCACTCTTCCCTCAGATTTTTCTCTCTTCCTCCACCTCACTAATCTCGCCTGCCGAGCTCCAACTCACCCCTTCCACCGACCCATCTTGCCGACCTAAGCCACTAGTGATGGTGTCACGAATAATCCAAGTCCATAACTCGTCCATATGTCTCGTCCAACGAAAGAAGCTACAATAGGCGGAGAAAATTGCAAGCGTACTGGCGAACCTCGTCCATATATGGACGAGGAATACTTCAAGAAATCTACTTATCATTTACGAAGGACGAGCCTTCCAAAATGGTCTCGTCCATTTTCCACTAAAAGTGGACGAGCTCGTCTTGGAGGACTCGTCCATCCCTACTAAGGATGGACGAGTCCATCGGCCCGTCCGACCTTGGTAACTTCCACAGCGGTTATGGAAGTTACCCCAATTCTCCGGACTCCTCGATATTGGGAACGGTTACTAAACAGATAACCGTTCCACACACACACTATATAAGGCTTCTTCGATGAAGGGTAAGGGTATTCAGACATTTTTTATTTTGGAGAAAATACTTATTCCTTACAGAGTTCAAAAGTAACTAACTTCATCATCGGAGGAATTTTGGCCGGTCACCACCGGTCCCCTCTGATTCAGTGTTCTTTGTATTACAGGAGATAGCCCAAAGATCATCGCTCGAGTCTTGTCAACCCATTGATATCCAAGGAATCATCAGTTGGCGCCGTCTGTGGGAAGAGATTGTTTCACAGTTTACTTCTCCGTGACAAAGGGTTGATGGTTCGGACTAGATCAAGGGCTACTAGCCCAGGCCATCAGGGAAGCAGCAACCCGCATCGCGATCGCCAGTCTGCACCGGTCATGCAGTCATCTGCCCAACATGCACAATCTATGGCAGACGCTATGGCGGAGTTGACTCGCCAAAACCAAGAATTACGAATGGAGATTAACATGAGGAGGCAAACACATGAAGAACGTGAAGGAGGACAAACACAGAATCATGGCGGAAGAGAGAATACCGAAGTTGGAAGTCAGTTTAGAGGCACCACTTCACGAACGGTACCACACTTGAAGGAAGAAATGGACCAAATGAAGAGAGTTATGGAGGAAATGAAGGAGAATATGAAAAGGGCGAATCCGATAGAAGATTTGGTTCACAGGACTGATTCTCCCTTTACGGCTTCCATCAACGGTCACCCCCTGCCATCAAAGTTCAAGTTGCCTTCTCTGGATTCATATGATGGAACACGTGACCCGTTTGATCACATAGCCACTTTCAAGACCACCATGCATCTTCAAGGGGTGCCTGATGAGATAATGTGTAGAGCCTTCCCTACCACCCTTAAGGGTTCAGCGCGAGTTTGGTTTAGCAAAATACCTCCAAATTCGGTGAGTTCTTTTGAAGAGTTGAGCAAGTTGTTTGTTAACAATTTCATCGGGGGACAAAGGCACAAGCGTTCCTCGTCCAGTTTGCTGACAATAGAGCAGGGAGAGAACGAGAGCCTTCGGTCATTCATCACCCGTTTTAACAGAGAAGCTCTCAGTGTGGATGAAGCAGATGATAAGCTTCTACTGGCAGCCTTCCATAACGGGGTGAATTCGGATCTGTTTATACACAAGCTCTATGAAAAAGAGCCCCAGTCCATGGCCGAACTCGTCCATTCGGCTCAGAATTTTATGAATGCAGAAGATGCAATTATTGCTAAGAAGAGGAAGAGGTCTGAGAGAATGGACGCAAATCCCAGTCGCCATCACGAGCAAGGTACTCGTCCAAAGAAGGGACGGACGGAGGAAAGGAGAGACCGAGAAAGTAAGAGGCCAGGTCCTTCAGTACGAAACCAGCAGTATACCCCTTTAAACGCCCCGCTTGAGCAAGTCCTTATGCAAATCAAGGATGATCCTTCCTTGAAATGGCCAGAGAAGTTGAAGGGGGATCCCAACAAGCGCAACAGGAACAAGTATTGTCGCTTCCATAGGGATCATGGTCATGACACAGACGAGTGTTTTGACTTAAAGCAACAAATTGAAAATCTCATAAGGCAAGGGAAGTTGAGGGGGTTCCTTGGACGAGACCAGAGGGACGAGAAACAGAAGGGAAAGATGGAAGAATCATCGCGACCACCACTCGGGGAGATAAGAGTCATCATTGGGGGAAGTTCAACTGGCCAATCGTCCAAGTCCAGGAAAACGTACTTGAAGGTAGTACAGAACGTCCAGCTTTCTAGACGATCACCGAGAGCAAGGTTTATGGACGAGCGGGCAATCATTTTCACGGACGAGGATGCTGACAGAATTCATCACCCTCATGATGATGCCCTCGTCACCTCCTTACTAATTGCAAACTACACGACCAGAAGAGTGCTTGTGGACAATGGGAGCTCAGCTGACATTCTATACTATCCCGTTTTTCAACAAATGAAGTTAGGACGAGGACAGCTCCGTCCAGTGAATTCCCCACTAGTAGGTTTTGGTGGGATGAAGGTGCAACCAGTGGGTACCATTTCCTTATCCGTGGTAGTGGGGGCATATCCACGACAAATCACCAAGGAGGTGAACTTCCTTGTGGTCGATTGTCCGTCCTCATACAATGCTATAATTGGGAGACCAACTCTGAATAGTTGGAAAGCCGTTACCTCAACTTACCACTTATCGGTCAAGTTTCCAACGGAACACGGGGTTGGACAGGTACAAGGTGACCAACTGGCAGCAAGAGAATGTTACTTGGCCATGCTGGCCATGGATGAACAAGTTCAAGCAATGAATATTGAAGAAAAGAAGGTTGTAGCAGAGCCTACTGAAGCATTGGAAGATATTTCCTTGGATGAAGATAACCCTGAGAGGTGTACCAGGGTTGGAGCAGATTTAGAAGAGAATATTAAAAAGGACCTCGTCCAATTTTTGAAGAAAAACATTGATGTGTTTGCGTGGAGTCACGAGGATATGCCGGGTATAGACCCTAGTGTCATTACCCACCGTTTGAATGTATGTCCTTCCTCCAAACCTGTGCGGCAAAAGAAGAGGGTGTTTGCCCCTGAGAGAGATACTGCAGTCAAGGACGAGGTCCAAAAGCTGATGGTAGCAAAGTTCATTCGGGAAGTGTACTACCCGGATTGGTTGGCCAATGTAGTAATGGTCAAAAAAGCCAATGGCAAGTGGAGAATGTGCGTGGACTTCACCGATCTGAACAAGGCTTGCCCCAAGGATAGTTATCCGCTACCGCGCATTGACCAATTAGTAGATTCAACTGCAGGCCACAAGTTGCTTAGCTTCATGGATGCCTTTTCAGGATACAATCAGATAAGAATGGACGAGGCTGACCAAGAGAAGACATCTTTTGTCACCAGTCAAGGCTTATTCTGTTATAAGGTGATGCCGTTTGGTTTAAAGAACGCAGGGGCGACATATCAGAGGTTGGTCAACCACATGTTTCGTCCGCAGATTGGGCGGAATGTGGAAGTCTATGTAGATGACATGCTGGTAAAAAGTCAGGACGAAGGAAGGCATCTAGACGACCTGCAGGAGACATTTGAAACATTGAGGCAGTATCGCATGAAGCTGAATCCTAACAAATGTGCCTTTGGAGTATCATCAGGGAAATTCCTTGGCTTTATGGTATCCCACAGGGGAATTGAAGCGAATCCAGATAAAATTCAAGCAATATTGGATATGAAGCCACCGCAAAATACCAAGGAAATCCAATCCCTCACTGGACGAGTCGCTGCGCTTAACAGGTTTGTCTCTAAAGCTACTGATAAATGTTTGCCATTTTTTAAGGTTCTCAAAAAAGCATTCGAATGGACCGACGATTATCAGAAAGCTTTCGAAGATTTGAAGGAATACCTTACTATGGCACCGCTGCTGAGTCCATCAGTGGAAGGAGAAGAATTATATTTATACTTAGCGGTAACCCCACACGCCGTGAGCTCAGCATTGATAAGAGAGGAAGATAAAGTGCAAAGACCTGTATACTATACAAGCAAGGCATTAAAAGGAGCGGAAGGACGGTATCCACAAATGGAGAAATTGGCCTTCGCACTAATCACCGCTTCAAGGAAGCTGAGGCATTATTTCCAAGCACATGTTATTAATGTTATGACAGATCATCCGCTCAAGAAGGCAATGAATAGACTGGAAGCTGCAGGACGATTAATCCAGTGGGCTGTGGAGCTAAGTGAGTTCGATATCAGGTATCAACCAAGGCATGCCTTAAAAGCTCAAGCCCTAGCAGATTTTATTGCAGAGTTTACCCCAAGTCATAATGAGACAGAAGACAATAAGAGATGGATCGTCCACGTGGATGGTTCGTCTACACGGCATGCAGGAGGAATTGGTGTGGTCCTGCAATCCCCAGAGGGAGACAAACTGAAACATAAAGTCCGTCTGCAGTACCAAGCGACTAACAATGAAGTCGAATATGAAGCCCTCCTCAAAGGGCTAGAATTGGCCAAGTCCGTGGAAGCCAAGTCCATATGTGTCATGAGGGATTCCCAACTGATCATGGGGCAAGTGAATGGAATGTATGAAGCGAAGGAAGAACGAATGAAGAAATACCTTGGTAGGGTGATGCGCCTTGTGAAAAGGTTTGAAAAGGCTGACTTCGTTCAAATCCCAAGGGAGGAGAACATGGAAGCTGATACTATAGCAAAGAAGCCTCAGCAGATGAATTATTAGAGAAGTCAGATGAAGTTCAATATATGCCAAGTATAGATGTCCAGGAAGTACAACAGGTGGATAACCGAAAAAATTGGATGACTCCCATTATATCATACTTGAAAGACGGACGACTACCAGAAGAGAAGGACGAGGCCAGAAAGGTGAGGGTGAGATCAGCTAGATACGTCCTTATGAATGAAGTGCTATACAAAAGAGGTTTCTCTCAACCTTACCTTAGATGCTTAGCTCCGGACGAAGCAAACTACGTGCTAAGAGAAGTTCATGAAGGGGCATGTGGCAATCACTCAGGAGCCAGATCACTTGTCCACAAGGTCGTCCGTGCAGGGTATTACTGGCTGAACATGCAAGCTGATGCTAAAGCATACGTTAAGGTCTGCGACCAATGCCAGCGATTTAGCAACGTCCCCAGGCAACCATCGGAATACCTCACCCCAATGGTGGCACCGTGGCCTTTCGCACAATGGGGACTGGACATTCTGGGTCCCTTCCCTTTGGGAATAAGGCAAATGAAGTTTTTAGTGGTGGGCATCGATTACTTCACCAAATGGGTGGAGGCAGAACCGTTGGCAAATATCACACAACAGAATGTGAAAAACTTCGTGTGGAAGAACATTGTATGCAGATTTGGAGTGCCGAAGGTATTGGTGTCTGACAACGGACGACAATTTGACAATGCACTCTTCAAGGACTTTTGCTTACACTTTGGAATCCAGAACCATTACTCCTCGCCTGCACACCCCCAAGCCAACGGCCAGGCTGAAGTTGCAAACCGATCCTTGTTGAAAATCATCAAGACTCGGCTTGAGGGAGCAAAGGGAGTATGGCCAGATGAATTACCAGGAGTTTTATGGGCGTACAGGACCACAGTGAGGACCCCTACAGGGGAGACTCCTTTCAAGTTAGCCTATGGAAGCGATGCAGTCATACCTGCAGAAGTACATATGGCTAATCACAGGGTGATGATGTATCAAGACAAAGATAATGAGAACCAGCTTCGTCTGAACCTCGATCTAATAGACGAGGTAAGGACAAACGCAGAACACAGGGCAGCAAAGTATAAGAACCTCATGGCTAGGCAGTACGATGCGATGGTGAAGCCTAGGCGTTTCAACATAGGAGATCTCGTCCTGAGAAAGGTCTCTTTGTCAACCAAGAACCCAGCACATGGGAAGTTGGGCCCAAACTGGGAAGGACCCTATAGAGTCATCAACTGTAAAAGGCAAGGATCCTACTACCTGGAGGCCCTAGACGGGAGGAAGTTGGAACATCCTTGGAATGTGGAGCACCTGAGGAGGTACTACCAGTAAAAGTGAACCTATGGACGAGACTGGGTCTTATCTGTCTACTAACGTACTATTATGTATGATGCTGTTTGTGTTTGATACTACTATGTTTGGTGTTGCTTGTGTGTGGAGTTTGAAACTATGATCTTATTACTTATTATAATTGTGTTATGGTTATGGACGAAGTCATGAAGTATGTATTTATTAAATAAAAAGGCATCAGTGTGCATGTGCCTGGTCTGTAAACAATATTTATGTTATGTACAAAATGTTGTGTGAAATTTCTCCATGATATTGTCGTCCAAGTCAATCCTCAAGAGGGTTGAAAGATCCAAGACGAACAAAATCTCTTGACGCAGAGATGTAACGTCTAAATTTTCTTGAATAAAGCAAGGAAAAACCACATCCACACCCGTCCAACCCTTGGACGAGGCGGAGCCAACTGAAACAATCCAAACTCTGGACGAGAGAAAAAGTTGGCAAAATAAGTAAGATGGTATGTAGAATTAGTTTGCAAGTCTTAAGACGAATCAAGCTAATTAAAAATACTACCTGCTGAGACGAGTTAGACTACATGAAAAATACATACTCAACATGGACGAGCTAAAGTTGGAGCTAAAATGGCTTAACAGCATTCGTCCATGAAAAGAAAATAAAATCACTTGTCCATGCAAAGAAAATAAAACTTCATTCAAAGGGTGGACATCCTACATCCAAAAACCCTTGATTAGTTTGAAAAACAGAAATAGTTTACTTAAAAAAAAAAAAAAAAAAAAAAAAAAAAAAAAAAAAAACCGTCCTAAAACCATGGACGAGTATAATGTATTCTTGTTACAAAAAAGAAGGTCCAAAAACAAAAGGACCAAATACAAAACCAAACAAAAAAGAAAACAAGGCCACTAAGGTTAAAAGTCTCGTCCTAAGAAGGGGGAGCATTCACAGCAGGCTCGTCCTGAGGAAGCTGAGTACTAGCGTCGTCTTCCATGTTGACGTCATCAGAGCCGGTCTGGAGAAGAGAGCTTGTGGCAGCAGCAAGGTTAAGCTTGATTGCGCTAAAGTCAACTTCAGGGAAGTTCTTAATAGCGTCCATTCTGAAATCTTCAAAACCAGCTGCATAATTGCGATCCAAAGTGTCTGTATACACTTTGGACGACTTGAACTCAGCCACAGCGTCCTCTTTTGCCTTGGAGAGACGAGCATTCAATTCATCGTTCATCTTCTGCAAGTGATCAATGCGCGTATCCTTCTCCAATGCATCAGTCCTTAGCTCCTCAATCAACTTGTTACTTTCTTTGACCTCGTCCTTAGCCTTTTCAGCAACCCCAGCCCATTTTTTACAGTCAGCATTCACCTGCTGAATCCTCGTCTCCAACAAGATTCTCGTCTTGTCCAGCTCTGTTGCCTGTCTAGACGCTGCTATAAACTTTGACATGGCCTATGGATAGACAAAGCAACATAGAATGATTAAATGAGGAAAAGTTGCTAACTGAACAAAGACGAGAAATACGGATATACCTTGAAGAGGTCATGGACGCCTGAATGCTCAAATTCCTTCAAGCCCATGTTATAGCACATGTTTATATCCTCGTCCTGGACGGCTGTCTGGAAACGTTCCCAAGCCAGGTCTTCGTTCTCAATGATGTTCGTAGAAGGCTGGGACGAGCCAGGCGTAGTATACTTGGCCAAAGGAGTTCTGGGCGGAGTCTTGGACGGAGTGGACTGAACAGGGGTGGACGAGTCCACATCGACTATCTGGACGGCAGGCTGAGACTGAAGAGGTTTGGACTTGACTACCTTGGACGAGCCTTGTTTAACCCTTTTGTCTCTACGACTGGGGAGCCCTCCCAAGTCAATGTTCTTTGGCAAGAATTTTCTTTTGTCCCCAGCCGTTGGACGTGTCTGACCCTCAGGACGGTCCTGGGCCTGACCCTCAGGACGTTTCCCCTCTCCTGCGATTTCCTTCCCTTTGTTCTCTTTCATTGTTGACATTCCTAAGACGAGATGAACAAATTAGGAATGTATACATAAAAAAGAAAAAGAAAAGGAAGTTTAGCTAAAAACTTACTTTTTCGCACAGTAACTTCGTGGGCGATAGCTTCGTCTGAAGGCTCGGGACCAAAACCCCACTTGGCTAGACGTCGAAGCGTGACAAGAGAACGAAAACTCCTGTCTGTATGTAGACGAGCCCTGTGGACGCGGTCACGGTGAAATTTGCTCAAGGACGGACGTTTGACAGCTGCAACACAATGAACCAACAAAGGTTAGAAATTGTAAATGTACCAAATAGAAGTAAGAATAAAAAATAAACAAGGGGAAGGGACGTACCTTCTGGACGAAGGTTCCCTAGGTCCCCAGTGTAAGGGGGAAAGGGATCCCTGCCAACGTCCACAGGGTTCCCTGCCCAGAAGCCTGAAACAAAAATAAACTCCGTCTTCCACTTCCTATCAGACGAAGCTAGGGACTTAATCAACCTACAATCATTCCCCCTAGCAGTAAACTGATAAAAACCCTCAGATCGACTTATGGCAGATGGTTTATAACAATAAAGGAACTCGTCCACAGTAAGAGGACGGTCCCCACCAAAAACTTCCCTCCACAAAATTTGCATGGAGATAACTAATCTCCATGCATTAGGATTGAATTGACAAACACCTAAACCTAATTTGACTAATAACTCTCTAGCGAAGGCATTTAAAGGAAACCTAAGGCCACCTAAGAAGTAAGATTCATAGACGCCTATTCCAAAACGGGGTTCACAACACCACTCTCCACGGACGGGCAGCCTAGGGTTAAACTCGTCTGGGATTTGATACCAGGATTTAAGACTACTTAACCTTTGTTCGTCCGTCTTAGAATGGACGCCTACAGCGCAACTAAAGACGGTTTCTTCCTCGTCCGTAGGATTGGTTGGAGAACCAGCTTGAGAGCCAGAAGCTCTCCTAAGCTGTTCTTGGACGACCTCAAGAGGGAACCCAGGGGCTCCAGAGGAGTAATTCTCGTCCGTGCTTCCTCCACTCTCGTCACTAGCGCTGCTAGAACTAGACCTATCACTAGTATCCTCATAGTATTCGTCTATAGCCTTATTAAGGCTATCAGTAGACGAGGAAGCAACAGACATCTCTAACAAGAAACTTAAAACCTAAAGACGAGGAGAAGAAGAGTACCTGGCTCTAGACGGAAGAAGATTCTAGACGAAGAGGAACTCCTAGACGAGGCTCTAGACGATGGATGTCAAGGAAGAAAATTTCTGGAATGAGGAGGGTTAAGGGAGGCATTCCACTATTTATAGGGTGCTGACCTGGGTAATCGAAACGACCCAACCAATACGCAAGCGACACGTGGCGTCTACCTCGAAAAAATAAATCGATGGAATCAGTCGCCAATAAAAAAATGACACATGGTGCAGTAATTATTAACCAATTATATATGTCCAAAGGACGTTCGACCATTTGGACGACTCACATGGACGAGGGGGCAACTGATGGTGTCACGAATAATCCAAGTCCATAACTCGTCCATATGTCTCGTCCAACGAAAGAAGCTACAATAGGCGGAGAAAATTGCAAGCGTACTGGCGAACCTCGTCCATATATGGACGAGGAATACTTCAAGAAATCTACTTATCATTTACGAAGGACGAGCCTTCCAAAATGGTCTCGTCCATCTTCCACTAAAAGTGGACGAGCTCGTCTTGGAGGACTCGTCCATCCCTACTAAGGATGGACGAGTCCATCGGCCCGTCCGACCTTGGTAACTTCCACAGCGGTTATGGAAGTTACCCCAATTCTCCGGACTCCTCGATATTGGGAACGGTTACTAAACAGATAACCGTTCCACACACACACTATATAAGGCTTCTTCGATGAAGGGTAAGGGTATTCAGACATTTTTTATTTTGGAGAAAATACTTATTCCTTACAGAGTTCAAAAGTAACTAACTTCATCATCGGAGGAATTTTGGCCGGTCACCACCGGTCCCCTCTGATTCAGTGTTCTTTGTATTACAGGAGATAGCCCAAAGATCATCGCTCGAGTCTTGTCAACCCACTGATATCCAAGGAATCATCAACTAGTACTCTTCTCTTTTTCATTTTTTTTTTCTTTCTTCCTCCACTCTTCACCAGCCCAACTCCCTTGCCTAAATGCCAACCCGTATTTCTTCCTCCACTCACCGCCGACCCAAGCCCATAGCCCCAAGTCCCAAATCGATTTCCTGGTGAGGCAGTGTGGAAGCACCGTGGGTTTTGAGTTTGGCTGGGTTTCGAGTTTAAAGGGTTTGCGGGTTTAATGGTTTGTAGGTTTGGTGGTGGTGGATTTTGGCTGCAGTAGTGGGTTTGTGGCAGCTGATTTTGGTTGGGTTTGGCTAGGTTCGCGGGTTTGTCTGGGTTTCGTGGTGGCTGTGTTGGTGGTGATTTGTGTGGTGGTTTTTGGCCAATTTGGGTTTTTGGCAGTGGTTGTGGGTGGTTGTGGGTGGTTGTTGGGTGGTTGTGGGTGGTTGTTCCTGGTTGGCAGTGGTTGTGGTTTGTGTCATTGATCGGTTTGTGTGGTGTTTTTTGGTAGTGTGTTATACATGGTAGCAATTGGTGGCTGTTGGGTGTGATTGGGTTTTAGGTGCGGTGGTTGTTGGTAGTTTGTGTCACCACTATAGTTCAAATTATTTATTGTAGTGGAATATTATTTTATTATAGTGGATATATTATTTTATTATGTTGTTTATATTATTTTATTGTGTTGACAGCTAAAATAAAACTACTAATATTGGGTGTTTTGTAAAGTAAGGTAGTAAAATAGATAAAGTAACTTTTCGTAGTGCAAAATTGCTAAATTTATGGCTCTACCAATGTGGATGCTCAGCATACCAATGATTGTATTGACAAGTAACAATTCTAACTCTATTCATGGAAAAATGAAGCACACTCTACATTTAGATTATATTTTATATGCCAATTGAATTTTTGACTATCTATTTACTACTTATATTAATTAGTTTGAAATTAATGTTGTAATCAAAATTTTATTTTAATTTATCTACCTGAACTAAAATCTTGGCTCTAGTTATCTACGCGATGCATAGCAAAACTTGGATATGAATTCATTCAAACAAATACAAAGAATGACTGGTTGATTGATGAGATTTTTCTCCTCCATGAAGCAAAATTGATCAAATGAATACCATTGAGTGGGTCCAGAAGTGCATATAGGTTAGTTTGGCGTGGAACCAAAATTGGAGATTACACGGTAGTGCTTACTATCTGTTATGGAGAATATATAGATGGTGGTGTGGTGAGTGCTCGAGATCTGTGGCAGGATTTGGGGAGCTAGGTCCCTAAGAGCAACTGTATCAGTTGATACAAAATTTTTTCCATTTTGCATATCTAAAACCTACTTTTTTTATTTTACACTCCTATTTTTACAAAACACCCACATCAGTTTCTCTAATATACACATTTATTCAAATAAAATATTCATTTCTTTAACACTGTCATCTTTCTTACAGACCCAACACAACCCACACACAACCACCATCATCAACCACCATCTCTCTCAAGATCGACGCCTTCGGACTCCCATTGTCAACACTAGCATCCAAAAAAAAAAAAAACCAGTAAAAAAAAAAACCCATCGACCCACACCCACAATCACCAATACCACCGACCCACACCCACAATCACTATCATGGCAACCTCAAGCTCAACCAAAAAACTAGAAAAACAAACCTAGCATAATAAAAAATGGATCAAAATCCACTTATCAAGATCGACGCCTCGCCCTGAGCAACAAGATCGACGCCTCCGGCTTCTCACTGTGCAACAACGAGAAACAAAGGCAAGCGGTGGTGATGGCGAGAGACATTCAACCCCATTCAACTCGAAACCCACTGATCAACCCCATTCAACCCGAAAACAACGAGAAACAAAGGAAGAAAGAGGAAGAAAGAGAGAGCGGTGGCGATGGTGATGGTGATTGGCGGAAGCTAGAGGAAGAAAGATTGATGAGATGAGAGAAAGAGAGAGCTGTGCACTTGAGAGAGTCTATGATGAAATGAGAAAAAGAAAGGGAGGTGTGAGTCAGGTATAGAGAGGAGAGAAAAAAAATTATTAAGATATTAAATGCACATGTTACAGTAAACGTGCATATTTGGAAAAAGTCACTCATTTTACACATTTTGAACAAAAAAACACTCACATCAGTGGGTGTAAACTTGTGCGTGCATAAATGCACAATTGCTACAGTAACCACGGTTACTGTAGCAATTGTGCATTTATGCACGCACAAGTTTACACCCACAATTGCTACAGTAACCACGGTTACTGTAGCAATTGTGCATTTATGCACGCACAAGTTTACACCCACTGATGTGAGTGTTTTTTTGCTCAAAATGTATAAAATAAGTGACTTTTTCTATTTTGCACAACTTTGCATCAACTAATGCAGTAGCTCTAACATAGCAAAGCTTTTCTTTTGGAGGACTTGCAACAGAATCTTAACAAAAAGGGTTGCCCAGTTCAAGAGGAAGGTAATTAATTTATTCATATATGTGCGATTTTCGAGGGGAGGGCATTGAATTTGAAGCTATATCCCATGCTTTTTGTGAAAAAATGCCCCTATGCTCACAAATTATGGAATGCCAACAAGTTAGCTTTTGATCATCCCCAACATCAAAATACTGAATTTTTTGTAATCATCTGTGGTTTCTATGGAAAAATCAAAATGAGCTGCGTTTAGCGGTAAAGGTTCAAAGGCCTCTGAGTTTTTGATTTGAAGAGTAGAGGAGGTTGTGTTGGAGTTCGTGGAAGCCCAGGGTAGGAATGGTAGCAAGCCGCTGGCATACTACAAGAAATTTGGCGTTTTGCGACCAAATTATTTGTGACAACTTAAAAGTAATCTTTATTAAGTGCTCATTAGCTACAGTAATTTATAGTCGCTGCTAATAAGTACATAAAAGTGACAACATTAATGTCGTTGCTAATTGGTTGATCCTAATGCTATAGACAGAATTTTTTTGGCTTTTGGAAAATGGTGGGAAACATTAAGAGATGACATTTGCGTCACTAAAATAAGATTTACATTAACGATGACAAATAGTGTCAAGTGTGCATGTTGTTGGTGTAGCAAAGACACTTGAGTTAGTGTTTTTCTTATTTCACAATAAAATTAGAGTTCTATGGACATAATAAAATTTTATGACTTTTTCACAATCAGTAAGGTGTCAACTTATCATATGTCAAAAAAAAAAAAAAAAAAAAAAAGGGATCCGACTCCCCTCCCGTTTAAATCCCTCCATTTTTCTCCCCTTTTTATTTTGATGAATGACACTTGGCAAGCAAATGATCCCACGGTTAAAAATAAAAGCAATTCATTCTCATCTTTGTTTTTGTCTCTAATCTATACTCCTCTTTTTTTTGCAACATCACCAACAGTATGAGAGGAACCCAATAGTTTTTAAAAGGCAAGTCCTCTTCTCGCAACATCACCGCTAGAGCATGAGAAAAGTCTATCCCATCACAAAGTCTGTACTAGTACATCCCAAAAAAATAACCACGAATAGACTGAATCAATTATGCAATTTAAGGTCACCAATGCCATAAATGAGAATTTTCAAATCTCATTGCACACACTGAGAGAGAGAGAGAGAGAGAGAGAGAGAGAGAGAGGTTGGTAACTATAAGGTGGTAACGGCACAATGAAACCCAATGCCAAGAGCCAACCCCGTTGACCTCCACCTGCAAGTCACTACTTTGCAAATCCCAAAAGCCCACTACTTTCAATTTAAATATATATAAAATTCTATACAAAGGACCTCTGTGTTCTAATGCTTACAATGAGAAGAAGGAAGAAAACAAAGAAATGGATCTTGGAGAGATTGATTTCAATTTAGCACTTAGCAGGAAACAATAAAGCCTTTTCATAGCAGAATTCTTTTTTGGGGCTTTCAAAAGAGGAAAACATAAATGAACACTTACACTAGCTCGTTGAAAAGAAGCTCATTAGAATTTGTGACGATGGTGCGCTTTGAGGGGCTTCTCTCTTACTATAGGTGATGTTGCAGAAAAAAAGAGAAGGAAAGTGGTAAAGAAGATGGGATTGACTTGCTTTTATTTATTAGCCGTTGGATCATTTGCTGGCCAGCTGTCATTCATCAAAATAAAAACTGGAGAAAAATGAAGGGTTTAAACGGGAGGGGAGCCGGACCCAAAAAAAAAAGAAAAAAAAAAGTCATAATTCAAACAAAAATGTTGTGAAAATATTATGAGGTGGCGCAAAATATGTTATTTATTGTGATCCAATTTTTTTTTTTTTTTTTTTATTGACTGAATTATGATCCAATTCTAATGCTGAACAAATCAATTTTTCTCATCAGATAACAGTAATAGTTCGACTCTCGCAAGTGAATGCATAGTATAAAATCAAATTTGAATAATATTAATAGTCCCCATTGAATAACACCTTTAAGTAAACAGCTATTTTAAGAGCCTTAAGAGGACAGCCTTGTACACAGCTGTGACCACAGGTGGGTGTGGGTCTCACACAAAGGAGCAGCAAGATCAATTGAAGATTGTTTAAGAAATTTGAGTTCACATTTTGTGTTGGTGGGGCTCAATCACGATTATCATACGCATATAATTATCCAAATCCTACGGCCCGAGTTTGAGTCATTGGACACAATAAATTATTACAATATTTTCATAACAGCTGACTTTATTGGTCAAAATAAAACAAAATAAATATTTTCCTGTTTCCCCTTGTGCTGATAAAGATCTCAAATTAATTATCACCATTTTATTGAAATTAAAGAAATGCAAACAACTACACTAATCTCGCTTAATTAAAGTGCCCATATTGTGGTGCTTCATGGCAAAGGAGAGGGCCCCATATTGTTTGTTTCTTTACCAAAGTGGCGTGGTACGCACCCCTTTTGCAGCTGGATTTGTTTGTTGCAAATGCAACCAAATTTTCACTCAAAGATTTCTGGTGTGTATACACTAATGCCGAAAGTGATGAAAAGGAGGTATTCAAAGTTCAAACTACTGATATTCTGCAAAAGTCTCCACAAGAACTTGGAATGTCCACAATAAAAATGCATATACCTGCTATTCTTTTGTGGTCACACAAACACAATCATGCTCTTTCCCAGACCAATTTATTCATTATGTTGTTGCTATAGAACTTCAAAACACGATTAAATGAGATTTCGGTGTATAATTGTATGCCCTGTGTCTCAGACATCTCTCTAGTTCTGAGTTTGCTAGAAAGACAAGAGCTAACAGTCTTAGAGAGCACACAAAGCAAGCCTTGAAAATTACACTTGGATGAAGGCACAAGAATTTGAATCTGCTTGATTTAGTTAACAAATTACCAAATCTCAAACAGCTAAATATATAGATAAGAAAAGATAATAATTCATTAAAGCTAACCTACTCTACTATGTCCCATGGATTGAAATTTGAATCCTGCATTAAGCGTGTATATCTCGCCACCCAAAAAAGCCTTTCCTTTTTGATTTAACAGACAGGTTAATCGAAAAGGAATAAGAGATAACCGAGTTCTACCGTTCTAAAATAATCCGTGAAAGCACTAACATATGACCTGTAATTAGTGGCCAAAACCAATGCAGAGCAATCTGAGTGCAGCCGCTTATATCTTCACTTGGTCCCATTCCTACTGCTGCCGTTGAACCAGAAAAGTTTCCATTGCTCACTGACAAACTGCATCACAAAAATCCATATTTATTACACAATCAAGGAAACCAAATCACTTTCTGTCTCAATGTTCCAACAGAACTTGGAAAATATAGCTATTATCCCCAGTATCTAATTAACAAATGTGTTTCATGAGAATAAATTTACTCAAGCTGTTGTGACCTAGGTGTACCATGTAATTGAAAAACACAGCAGCATGCTTCCACAGATTCTGTAATTAATTTCATGGTATATAACATTCACACAACAACCAGGATTCACATAATTAAATTTGTAAAAACAAATTGTGGCCACTTTGTGATATCTTTATTTTCTTCTTGACAACTTATTCATCTAAGATAGCTATTGCTCATTAACTAGGAAACTACATCATGTTTCATAAAGAAAAAAGAAGATATTCAAGACAGAAGTTTAAAGTGATCTCTTTTAATCACTGAAGTTTAAACTTTAAAGTGATTTCTTGAAGTCCTAGAAGTTTAAAGGTGATTGCCACTGACACATCATGACTCTATAGGAACTAAAAGCAACCACTCTCAATTAAAAATTAAAAAAAAAAAAAAAAAAAATTGTATGACACATTCATAACATTACATTCCAAACATTAAAATTTCCCAATAACGAAACAGAGCCTATCTTAACACATTTAGAGCAAACTAAATGAAAATGAATTCTGAACAATTACCTGGATGGAAACTTGCATTTATCATGACCTGCAATAAAGAAAAAATTGAAAATTTAGCATCATATCTCAATAAGGGTTGGGGCATTTTCAGATCCACAAAAACCCCAACTCAATTTCCACAAAGAGATTCATAAACAATAAAGTTAACAGGGAAAAGAAAAAAGACAAAGGTTTTACAAAAATCAGATCTAATAACCTTCCAAAGATTCTAAATCCCAATTAGGAACGAAGGAAAAGAAAAGAAAGAAGAGTTTTTGGGACTGACTGGGGTTCAAAGAAGTGAGGGCAGCAGTGTTATCGAAGGAGCAACTATCGGTGCTCAAACCGTGCTTCAAGTAATAGTCGTTAAACGCATACGACGCCGTAACCACTATGTCGCTCGCGTCGTAGCAGGCCCCACCTTGCTGTATGGGGCTGCAGTCGGCGCCGCCGGGCCCACAGGCCCAGTTCAGCGCCGTCTGCAACGCCGCGTCCTCCGCGTTGTTCTTCGCCACGCACCACAGCTCCGTGCCCACGACGGCGGCCTGGGCCCTGGAAACCGACGCGGCGGCGGCGAGGAGTGGGAGCGTGAGGAACAAGAAGAAAAAGATCTTAAATATTTTTTCCATTGTTGCTGTTTTTTGGGTGATCTGAGAGAGAAGGGAAATGTAGCAGTTTTGGAGTGTGAGAGGGAGTGTGGGGTTTATGGGGGAAGATGGAATGAAAAGTAACCGTTACAGTGAGTTGGGGATGGGGAAAGGGAAAATGGGGGGAATTAAAGAAAGGAAAGAAAAATAAAAATAAAGAAGAGTGTTTGAAGACAAGACGAGTGGGAGTGTTGATTGAATCAAGACTGCAAAAGTGTGCAAGTAACGGGTACTGACTCAGACTGACTTCTGGGATCTGTGTCTATGATTTGTCTTCTACCGGTTATTTCTCTCTTAATTAACCGACTTTACTTATTATGACTGTGGGAGTATTTTTGTTTGTTTGTTTTTTTTTTTTAATGGGAAAATTTATCAAATGCTAGAGTATTGGTTTTGTAATTATTTTTTAAAATTTTTTATTGAAAAATAAAAAAAAATGGAAAAAATTTTTTTAATAATTTTTTATATTTCCGGGATATTAATTTTTTTTTAAAAATTATCTATTAACAAATTTCATAAGGATATTCATTAATTGAACATTTTTAAAAATAATTTCTAATAAAAATATTTTTTTTATAATTCTATAATTACAATCATTGATAATAATTTATAATTTTATTTGTTTTAAAAAGAGAAAATGAATTTGAAAAGTCTTCCATGAAAAAAAGATTAGAAAGTGGCAACTGTCAATTAAATTATGATACTTAATTTTTTTTCTCATAAAAAAACTTTAAAAAAATATTTCATAAATCAATAACGTTAGAGTAGTCATTAACTTTTCTTATAATATTTGAGAATTGAGAAATGTCTCATACAAATTTGTTGGGCCATTATTATTATTATTATACCCTTCTTTTCCTTTATTTATTTATTTTGTTTTTTAAAATTTTAAAATTTGCTTTTGTTGTTACTCTGGCTCTAATTCTACTCACAAGTCACGTTTAATAGTTAAAAGTATCCCTTGAGGATAAGCAACGTCAAAAAGTAACACACTTTTTTGTAATCAATAAATCAAGCTGATGGAAACTTTGTCTCTTACTTTTACAAACATGTGGTTTTTGTAATCAATAAATCAAGCTGAGGTATTCAGGAAAAAAAAAAAAAAAAAATCAAGCTGAGGTTATATTTTTTACAATTTCTTTCTCGTTTTTTAAAATGATATGTTGTGAAAAATGTATAATAGACAAAATGTTTTTTTTTTTGAAAAGGATAATAAACAAAATGTTAGTGGTGTAAGAAAATGATGTTATACTAATCAAAACTTAATATGTAAAATTGTGAATGCTCTAAGATAATGATGTATCAGTCAAATTAAATTTGGTATGAAAACTTTTTCTCTCTCCCACGTAGGAGTGCTTCC
The DNA here is from genome assembly GCA_028535165.1 of Quercus tomentella. NCBI lineage: Eukaryota > Viridiplantae > Streptophyta > Magnoliopsida > Fagales > Fagaceae > Quercus > Quercus tomentella. Next base: position 40,301,527 of record JAPQVY010000100.1, on the reverse strand, counting down.
TCTCTCGAGAGTTCTTTACTTTTCTGGAGTGTTCTTTCCCTTTCCTTGATAGGAACGATCTCTAAGGCCCTAATTCAAAGCTTTTAGTTCTGATTAGGTGGCCTAAACTTCATTGAAAGGCTCCAAATTTCACGGTAAGGATCAAAATCATGGAGAAAGAGCTGATAGATGTCTTGAAGAACATGCAGCTTACGAAAGAAGAAGAGTTGCAGATCTCAGTTTCAGAAGAAGGCAGAGCACATGTAATAGAGGAGTGTTCTCAAAGTCTGATGGGAAAGCTTTTGACGGACAGAAAGCAAAACCTGCGTGCTCTAAAGAACACTTTAAGGACTGCTTGAAAATTGGCCAGGATTTGAAGATTGTGGAAGTTGGAAGTGATATCCTTCAATTCAGGTTTGCCAGTGAATATCAGCTAAGGTGGGTTGAAACAAATGGGCCATGGAACTTTGAAAATAATCTTCTATTGCTCAAAAGATGGGAGAGGGGAATGATGGCGAGTAATATTTCTTTTACCCACTCTCCTTTTTGGGTATAAATTTGGGGTTTGCCCTTTGATATGATGACAGAGAAGATAGGAAAGGAGATAGGCAGTAATTTGGGGATTTTCATGATAGTGAATACAAGATCATGGATGTCAGAGCAAGCAAAGTTCATGAGGGTAAGGGTGAATCTTCCACTGGAAAAACCCTTAAGAAGATGTGGAAAGGTTACTAGCCTAGAGGGGGAGAGTTTTTGCATCCAATTTCGGTATGAAAGCTTGCCGGTTTTCTGCTTTAGATGTGGAGTAATGGGGCATGATGAGCGACATTGCAAGAAAAGTGGCCATCCAAATCAAGCTCTGCAATATGGTGAATGGTTAAGGGCTCAAGGTGGAAGCAAAGCTAGATTGACAAAAGAAGAACAAAGAAGGAGTCCTCTAAACTAGCAAGCTGATGACACGACAATGCAAGAAAGGATGCAGTTTGGGGCGAAGACGGTGGCTACTCCCATTCCCTTGGTGGTGCACAATCCGGGGACAATCTTGGAAATGCAAAAAGAGGAAGTCTTGTCTCAATGACGTCAGAGGAAGGTGAGCACGCCACACAAGAGGTATGTCACTTTCAATTTCAAATTCAAAATAGCAGAAATGACAAGATAGAAGCAATGAAAAAAGGGGAAAATATCCACGGTGAAGAGGGAAAAGGAAAAAACCAAAATATGGGGCCGGCCCATACCTCTATGTCAACAGTAGGATGTGAAAGTGGGGTAATCCACATGGGCCGTGAAGAAGCAAAAAATATGGAGTTTCAGGAAGTCACTAGCCCAGTTAAAATGGATGTTGGGCTTAATTTAGAGAAGGAAAATAATGATGAGGAAAATAAAACACAGAAAAAGAAGGGTAAACTGAAGAAGCTAGCCCATGGTCAAAACAAAGAAAATGAAATGGGAAGGGATGTAGCTAGTAATATAGTGGGTGTAAAGAGAAATCTCTGGGCAGATGAGGAAGAGGTTGATGTAGGAAGGCAGAAAAAGTTTTGTGGTAGTAACACAATTCCATTTGAGCTATCGGCGGTGTCTGCAGAGCAGCATCGTTGGGAGCCATGAATACCTTAAGTTGGAACTACCGGGGGCTGGGGACCCCCCGGTCAGTTCGAGTGTTGCGCGATATGGTGCAACGATGGTGCCCCAAATTGGTATTTTTGATGGAGACAAAAGCTGGAATAAGTAGGATGAGAAGAATAATGGTGAAGACAAGCTTATTAAATGGAGTAATTGTTCCTAGCAAGGGAAGAAGTGGTGGAATAGCCATGTTATGGGAAAGGGATCTAACTGTGGAGCTTAAAAGTTATACTAGGTATCATATAGATGCAGTAGTGACTGATCCTACATCTGGTTTTAAATGGAGAATCACGGGCTTCTATGGCAACCCGGATACAAATCAGGGGAAGGAGTCTTGGGAGTTACTACATTTTCTAAATGCTCAATTTCAGATGCCATGGGTTTTTTTGGGGGATTTTAATGAAATATTATCAAACTCTGAGAAATGGGGAGGCCCAGAGAGACCCCAACAGCAGATGGAGGGTTTTAGAAGAGTAGTAAATGTTTGTGGTTTTATAGACCTTGGATACGAGGGCCCAGAGTTTACTTGGTGTAACCAAAGGTCAGCTGGGGAAAGATTTCAATTAAGACTTGATAGGGTGCTGGCTACAACATATTGGAAAGATCATTACAAAGATACTAGGATCCTCCATGTGGCGGATTCAACTTCAGATCACTGTGCTCTGGTTCTAACTAACCAAAGAAATGTCCAAGGTAGGGGAAAGATGGAATGAAAAGTAACCGTTACAGTGAGTTGGGGATGGGGAAAGGGAAAATGGGGGAATTAAAGAAAGGGGAAAAAGAAGAAGAAGAGTGTTTGAAGACAAGACGAGTGGGAGTGTTGATTCAATCAAGACTGCAAAAGTGTGCAAGTAATGAGTACTGACTCAGACTGACTTCTGGGATCTGTGTCTATGATTTATCTTCTACCGGTTATTTCTCTCTTAATTAACCGACTTTACTTATTATGACTGTAGGAGTATTTTTGTTTGTTTGTTTGTTTTTTTTTTTTTTTTTTTTTAATGGGAAAATTTATCAAATGCTAGAGTATTGGTTTTGTAATTATTTTTTAAAATTTTTTATTGAAAAATAAGAAAAAGGAAACAAATTTTTTAATAATTTTTTATATTTCCGGGATATTAATTTTTTTTAAAAATTATCTATTAACAAATTTCATAAGGATATTCATTAATTGGACATTTTTAAAAATAATTTCTAATAAATTTTTTTTTTTATAATTCTATAATTACAATCATTGATAATAATTTATAATTTTATTTTTTTTAAAAAGAGAAAATGAATTTGAAAAGTCTTCCTTGAAAAAAGATTAGAAAGTGGCAACTGCCAATTAAATTATGATACTTAGGGTGTGTTTGGATAGAACTTATTTTGCTGAAACTGAAAACTGAAAACTGAAAATACTGTAGCAAAATAATTTTTAAATGTGTGAATAGTACTGTGGGATCCATTTTTAATGAAAAAATTGATAAAAAATGAAATTTGTGGGTCCGTGAACAGTGCACGGATGTACTGTTCACGTAAACTGGTCAAATATTGCGGCTACTGTTCATGTACAGTACATGAACAGTAACCGCTTGTGAGGGGGAAAACGCGTGAAAAAAAAAAAAAAAAAAAGGAGAAAACGTAGAAACTGAAACGCAACGCAGCAAACGCCAACCCAAACACACACTTAATTTTTTTTCTCATAAATTTTTTTTATAAAAATACTCCCACAGTCCCACTTTTTTTTGTCCTATTTGAAAAGTCAAATTTTTTAAGGGAATATCATTTATTGTCATGTCTACCTTTTAAAAATATATAAGTTTCCAAAACTACCCTTAAAAAAAATTATCAAAAAATTGAATTAGTAAATTAATAGAAGTATATTAGGAACATTAGTAAATTAATGACTTTTATTTTTAGAAACAAAATAATATTTTAGGACATCTCAAAATAGAATAGAAGACAAAAAAAGTGGGACGGATGAAGTATTTCATAAATCAATGACAGTAGTCATTAACTTTTCTTATAATATTTGAGAATTGAGAAATGTCTCATACAAATTTGTTGGGCCATTATATTATTATTATTATTATTATACCCTTCTTTTCCTTTATTTATTTATTTTGTTTTTTAAAATTTTAAAATTTGCTTTTGTTGTTACTCTGGCTCTAATTCTACTCACAAGTCACGTTTAATAGTTAAAAGTATCCCTTGAGGATAAGCAACGTCAAAAAGTAACACACTTTTTTGTAATCAATAAATCAAGCTGATGTAAACTTTGTCTCTTACTTACAAACATGTGGTTTTTGTAATCAATAAATCAAGCTGAGGTATTCAGGAAAAAAAAAAAAATCAAGCTGAGGTTATATTTTTTACAATTTCTTTCTCGTTTTTTAAAATGATATGTTGTGAAAAATGTATAATAGACAAAATGTTTTTTTTTTTAAAAGGATAATAAACAAAATGTTAGTGGTGTAAGAAAATGATGTTATACTAATCAAAACTTAATATGTAAAATTGTGAATGCTCTAAGATAATGATGTTGTATCAGTCAAATTAAATTTGGTATGATTGCCTCTTTGTCTGTAACGTGCATTAAATAAAGGATCACATGATTTGTTTTTGTATTGATTTTACTTTCTATGACAGTTTCGTGGCAATTGCACCCAACATGCATTTTTTTTTTTTTAATAAATGTTTTAACTCTGTCCTGTCTCCTACCAAGCCAATGAAGGTCTTGCATATTCTAAACTTTATTAGTTTACTTGTACCAAAGGAAATCAACGGAAATAAGAATGTATGAAGTATGAACTGCAAACCTTTTTTTATTTTAGATTTTTGTTCAAATGTTCACATAAATTACATCTAATGGTGCTAGTTAATAAGATTTACATGAAGGATGAAAAGGAAAAACAAGGTTAAGTCTTTGTTCCATCTTAGAGTGATGAGAGTATAATGCACAATTCTGAAATCCTCGCTCTGCTGCCATATAAGGAATCTTGGACTTCTTATTGATACGCACTATGCCATGCCAATAATTTTGTAAAGATAATTCCAATCCAAATTTCCTGCGAAAATTGTTAGATGTTAGTTTGTATCACCACGCTGATATGGTTTTTCGTTATCAATATCTCCGTTCTGCCTGCTTAATCCTTTGTGGGATATATAATTCATGCTATTAGGCAAATCTTTCATATTTGATTGAGAAATGCAATAGACCTCTCATGTAAAAGTAGTTACTTGTGATTATAAAATATCATAAAGGCCTTTTATTTCTTTTGTATCTTTTCTTTTGTTTTTCAAATTCATGATATCACAAGTAGGTACAAGCTAATGAAGAAACTCAAGGCATCCAGCCCTCAAAAATTGCTAGTTTGGTAATATTATTTTAGTAACGTTGTTTAAGTATTGTGAAAATACGTGTAGACAAAAAAATGTATAGAAATACATGTTATAGTGTTTAAACAACAGATTTTGAAGTAGGCAGAAAGGGAAACTACAATCTTTAATGTAGAAGCAGACAGAATCCTTGGAAAGCTTGAATGATACATGGCATCATAAAATCCAAGTGCTTTCCTAATACAGATTCCGCTAATATTTCAATAGCAGAATAGCACATATTAAAAGGTTGTCCTTGCTGGAAAGGCAATGAGAAATGAAGAGAGTGGAACATCTTTAGAATCAAAATGAATTTAAAGATCACAAAAGCTTGTGCTTGAGTATCTACAAGTACCAAGAAGGGCATTGTCATTGTTGGATGAGGCTTGTATCATTACATGTGATGTTGGTATGTTATATTACTGTAGCACATGCATATTGAATTATTGAGCACAGAGCCTGCCAAGTGCCAAACGAAAAGGGGAAAGTAGATTTTCCAATCTCCCTTCATTTTGATATTATTATAGATTTTTGCATCATATCATACTACTGCTTCTTTAGAATGAAATAGATTATTCAATTGATTCCCAAAAGCAAAACAGAACTTACAGGAATCAAAAATGGAGGAATGAGGATGATAGAAAATGTCAAGAATGTATCATTGAAATCCTTGAACAGCAAAAGGGAAAAGTAAATGCCTTCTATAAAACAATCTTCTAGATGCACCTTTTCCTGCTACAAACATAGCATTAGTGGACCTGCTCATTGTGCAGAACCTTTTTAGACCGAAATCCTTTTTATTTTGAATAACTGATTTAATAATTTTTCCAACAATAAAAATGTGCATGGAACTTGTGACACCAAGAGGAGTAGAACCTAAAGTTTGGCTGTTAATTGACATAACCAAAAGCAGTGTGGCATAGATGCTTCCATTTGCTACCTTGTAAAGTAGAAAGAGTCTATGACCATCCAACAACGTAGTTAAGAATATACACCAGCAACAAGGAAAGTGGATAAAGCGCATAGGCCACCAGTGACATCCAAAGAGGGAAGGTGGTGCGGAAACTGGCAATGAGACCCATCACTATGCAAACAATTATTATAACTAGCACCTCAGATGAGAAGTCCCATGTCAAGTCGCGGAAGTAAACAAGACCTAAGAAGACTGCGAGTGAAAGGATGTTACTCATGGTCACTGAACCATATATCTGCACCACAAAAACCACATAGATTATAGGCCCTTTTGGCTGCAAGTTCTTAAATCAAAACATGATGCAGGAGTCATAGAAAGAGAAGGTCCAAGATGAGCCACCAAAATGGCCAGAAGCCTGAGAGCTGAGATAAAGCTACAGGCCATCTTGTTCTGTAATTCAAGAAAGCCATAAGATGAGAAAATTTGTAGATTTTAGGGTATCTATGTGTGCCTAGCTAAATAACTCAGACATGATGTGATTAAGAAAAATTGTGCCAAGACTAAGTGGCAAAGTTATATAATTTAGTCAACCACTGTAACTGCTATTTGATTCTTTTTACATCTCTACTCTAGCCATGTTCTTGTGCATGATACTGGATTTCCTTATGGTTTTTAAATTATCTAGTGTGTTGAAACTCTTTCAGACCCTACCTTGAGCCAAGGACTATCCTCGGGACATTCTCAAGGAGGAAAAGGAAACTGCCTGATAATTGGGAATCACATGTCTATTCTAAGGTTTCTTAAATGCAAGTTTCCAAGGACAACTGAGAAGGTTATGGCTTGCAACTGCTGGAAACAGAGTTGCGCAAATAGAACTGCATTTAGTGTACACGAAAGTGGGAAGGTGAAGCATACCTCTGAATACGTCAAGGATGCCATTCTTGACTTTTTCTTGCTTGCAAAAATAAGAGTTGATACTACCTCACTGGAGCTAGCAAAAGGTAGAATGACAAATGAGACGAAGAAGGAAGGAATGCTTGTTGCAGTGGAGAAGTTGTCAACAGCATCCACTAGGGGATCTGCAGTAACCGCAGCAATTATGGTTCCCAAAAGCAACATGAAAACTGCTTTGTAGGCATGCCACTTTGCATTTTCAATTGTCTCCACAACCTCATCGTTCTGATCTCCGAACAGATATTGTTCTTTCTTTGTTTGCTACACATGCATTTATAGATGTCATTATGCAAACATTCAGGATTAGAGGAATTGCATGAAATAACATACCTGTTGAAAATTGCTAAGAAGTCTTATAGATAGGTCATCTTGGCCTTTGCCACTTCTTGCAAAGTGCCTGGCCCGGTTAAGCCATCTTGAAATTCCGGTGACAAATTCATCCACATCAACTTGTGAATCATGAGATTTATCAAAATCTTCCATCACTTGTGCAACTGCATCTTCAATATCTAAATCCATCTCCTCAAACTGAAGTCCTACTACCAGAGCTCTCAACTCCGCCGCTGATAGCTTTCCGTCTGAATTCTGATCAATTGTTCTAAACAACCTGGCATTGTGGTGCAGTGAATATTAAAATTAGATCATATATATTGAATGTCAATGGAAGTTTTTCAGTTTAGGAAATTAAATTGATAGGTTATCTGTGTATTCATCCTACAGACTATGGTGTCTATTGTACTCAGAATTACAGCCTAGTTGGTTAAGATGATTGGATATCTTAATCTAGTTGAATGGAAAGAAGATGTTTATTTTCTCCTTGTTAAAAAAGGTATATGTAGCCCTGGATATCTCTTTCAGGTACATAACCACGATGTAAGGTAAAGGAAGTTGTAAGAGCAGCATTTAAATGTTTAATGGGATTCTTTGGTTTACTGAAGCCCTTATTTGTAATGAAGATTCTCTAAAAGGAAAGTTTCCCTCATTTTGTTCTTATGAATTGTAGGATCTAGGTTGCTTGGAATGCAATGAGTTATGAGGTGCATATTTTATTGGAATGGCAATGAAAAATTCAAATAAAAAATTGGAAAGATTTGAGAGGTTAGCAAAGATGAACCTTTCTATGACATCTGTATTTGGTTTACCATCTTCCTTAAAAAGTTTTCCTAGTGTAAGCATTTTTAGATTTCTTAGAATTCCTGATATTACATGCTTGTGCTTTGCATAGGCAAGTCTTCTCTTCTGAATCCAAGGCTGAAAAATCTGCATTTATATTTTAAAGAAAGATGTTGCAATCAGTATTGAAAATGGAAACAAACATAACAAGACAGAAAAGTGGGCTACCTGATAACAAGGTTTGATCACTGAAGATCCATTCTTAAAAACAGCGAGCAAATAAGATTATACGAATCGTTAAGAAGATTTTATGAATCATTAAGTACCTGATAAAGGCTGTAAGCAAGCAATAAACAAATGGAGACAATAAGCGAAATCATAATGGCTAAGCGACTTTGAGAAGTTGCTTGAAAAACTTCTGGTATTTGAACTACTATGAATGGGATAAGAGATATAATCATGATTCTAGCAGCATAGCTAGTCCAGATATCAGTGCTCACCCCAGATCCTGCAAAAATAAAATCTACCATGTTCAACAAACATAACACCCACACCATGAACATTTTTATTCAAAAATGTATATTTTCTCAGTATCATATTCCTATCAGAAGGCTAAAAGAACTGAATTTCTATAAATGTTGCTGTTACATTGAACATAAGTTTTATAATCTTAAGACTAAATCAGACTTCGGAAATTTGCAAAGCAACTTAAAGTTGCAAAAGCAAAATAGGTAAACATGAAATCTATTTTTTAACAAGCTGCACGATCCAAACAATCATAATTAGTAATCAAAATATTTTGCATTCCAAAGTGTCATGAACTCACAGACAGCATATGCTGATATAGAGCCTAAGCAAGTAGAACTTTTCTTTTCTTTTGAGAATCATTGAATTTTTAAAGGAAACACTTGCACCAAAAAAAAAAAAAAAAAAAAACCTTAGTAGAAGTATAGGAAATTACCAGTTATGCTAAACACTTTTGTATCTTTCTGATCTACTGCAACTGAATTCTCAAGGTCACACTTGCCAACTACTAGACAGGTGCTCCACAAAATTGTCAAAAGCATTACAGTCGATCCAGCTAGCAAGCCCATTCCAACCGAGACCTGACTTTGAGCAGTTGCTGTGCTCCCAGATAGTCCAGATGCTGTTGAAGAGCCAGAGAAATGTCAATATAAGTTTATCCAGTAAAGCAAAGAATGCATTGACAAGAAACTAATATAATAGAGTGAATCAAAAGTTATAGAATCAAGTCAGATCACATGACACTTTCATATGAACAGAAAAAATTAGGCTTCTCAGTTAACAAACTATAAACGACCTGCACTAGGTTATCCTATGCATAAAAAGATGAATCAATTCTTTCTCACTAGAGAAACAACACTGCAGTAAGAATTCGAAAAGTAAAAAATAAAGCCAAAAGTTCAATTCCCATCGATAGTTTTGTTTTTAAATTAGTCTAGACAACCAACCTATTTGAAATTTCAATGAAGTTAATTGACATAGCGTAATATTCACAAGAACTTAAAAAATCCTTTTTCACTGTATAGTCTTACTAAAATTCAAACACTTTTTATAGTAGCCCATAATCTAAAATTGCATTGATGGCAAAAGATTTGAACTTTCAATTGCACTTTCCACAAGGAGCCTCACTTTTATTTTTCTTGACAAAGAAATCTTTTGTTGCATTCTTTCATATTCTTCCATCTCTAGTATATTCTTTCTGTATACATGATTGATTGATTGATTGATACCCAAAATGTGCTACTAGATTGACCTTAATAAATTAATTCTACATAAATTTTGGCCATCATTTTTCAACTTACAGAGAAAAAAAAAAAAAAATCCTAACTAAAATTTTGGGCTTCGAAATTGAACCAAAGTTTCAGTTAGCTCCTCTTTTTAAAATCTAATAGTTTCAATTCATCATTTTTCGTGTGTACTTTAATAAGTATTATTGTTTATTAAAAAAAAATCATCATTTTTAATTTTTTTTAGTGTTTCACTCTTTTTTATATAAAGGCCACAGGCCCACAGATTTCCAAGGCATGTTGAAGGCCACAGCAGTCACTTATGTCCAGTGGTAAGGTGCTGCTTCAAATGTCATATCGTTGATGGCATGCCAGTGCAAGCAACGACTGTTGTCTATTTCCAGTAGCAAATTCCATCAACAAAACCGCCAGTCTTTTCATCAACGAGATGTCGTTGACTCAAAAGCGTTCATAGAATCATAATCATGCATGGAAAAAACTTAGATAGGGGGTGGGACCCACCATACCCATAGGGTCCACCCCCTTTAATTTATGCAAGCTTGGAGAAGTGCTCCAGAACTCTGTAAGAATTGCCAATCATGCATAGTGAATTTTATATTGATTTTTTTTGATAATATAGTGAATTAATTAAGTTGAAATCATGGTTACAATACATTGGCAAAATGTGAAAATCTATTTTATCCTTTGGTCACGCTAATTGCTAAAGACAAAGAGATGACTCTGCGAGTGAGCAACCAAGGCTTAGAGCATTTGCAGCAGTGGAGCTAAAAAGCTATAATGCTATTTTAGCTCCACCAATATTGCAAAACAAGCTCACAGCAGTGGAGCCAAATCCAAAATATTTAGCTGATTTGCTATAGTGCACATCTATAGATAGATGTGCACTGTAGCACTCATCTAAAAAAAAAAAAAAAATTTTATTACACTCTCTCTCATTAAAATATTCAATCCATTTTTTCTCTGTCTCTCTCTCTCCGGCTTCTCCTCTTTCTTCTTTCTTCCTCAAATTTTTTTTTCTCTCTAGCTCACCGGTCTCTCATCTCCCTCATCCCTCAGCTCGCCGGTCTCTCTAGCTCGCCGGTCTCTCCATCTCGCCGGTCTCCGTCATCCTCAGCTCGCCGGTCAATTTTTTTTCTCTCTAGCTCGCCGGCCTTCCTCATCTCCCTCATCCCTCATCTCTCTAGCTCGACTGCCCAGTGCCGATCGAAGCCCAGCCCAGCCCAGCGCCGACCACTCCTCACACTGGACTGGGCTGAGCTTCGGTGGATTTTTGTACTCGTGCTCATTCCTTTTGTGCCGACCGAAGCCCATTCCTTTTGTGCTCGTTGTGGGTTTTTTTTTTTTTTTTTTTTGCTGTGGACTGCCGGTAGTGGTGGTGGTGGTGTTGGTGTTTTCCGATCTGTTGTGGGCAAGTGGGCTTGTGTTTGTGGCAGTGGGCTTGTGCTCGTTGTGGTTTTTTTTTTTTTTTTTTTTTTTTTGCTGTGGATTGTCGGTGGTGGTGGTGGTGGTGGTGTTTTCCGATCTGTTGTGGGCAAGTGGGCTTGTGTTTGTGTTTGTGGCAGTGGGCTTGTGCTCGTTGTGGGTTTTTTTTTTTTTTTTTTTTTTGCTGTGGACTGCCGGTGGTGGTGGTGGTGGTTGTGCCTGTGGTTGACGGTACAGGTGGTTGAGATTGGTGGTGTAATATTTTTTTGGTAGTGGAATATATTATTTTATTGTAGTGGTTATAATATTTTTATTGTAGTGGTTATAATATTTTATTGTGGTGTTTATATTATTTTATTATGTTGAAAGCTAAAATAGATCCACTGCTGCAGCATGTGTGTAGGTAAAATAGATAAAGTAACTTTTAGTGGAGCTAAATTGCTAAAAATTTAGCTCTACTGCTGTGGATGCTCTTACAGACCATGGCAATATTGTCATCACCACAATTCTCCTTGTACCTCTATACAATATCATGTTCATCGGCTTGTAAGTTGTATCAGTTCTATGGCTACCTGCCTCCTATCCTATGGGGCCATAATATAACCAATTTAACCTTTATTTTGTTTGTTTGTTTTATTTTTAATTTTAAGAAAAATAAAATTAAGGATCTCTCTTAGGCTCTTAGCAGACTATTTGGAATATGCCATACAGATAGATATAGAAGAAAATTGTTTTATGCAATCACATTCACATTCACTACGTCTTGGTCAAACTTTCCCAAGTGCAAACGTGAGACCGACGCTACATATATAGATTATATAGGACTACTATGACTATAATAGAAAAACTCCTAAGGGGAAATTAAAAACAAAAAACAAAAAAACGAAAAAACAAAAAAAAACTAGGGCAATTAAATTTTTCAGAAGAAAATTCATTTTTCTTCTGAAAAATTGAATGGTTTTGACAACCCAAACGTAGGAAATGGGAGCAATCGGAAAGAAAATAAAGCCGTGATGCATAGACTGAATTGAGTATATTATCATTTATAAGGCACAACTTGTAAAGGAAAAATCTAGCATAAGTAATTGTAAAATCCTTATATTTCCTTATGGTTTAACATGAGATAAGATTACATGTGAATGTCTAATGTCAAAACATGCCCATAATAATAATAATAAAAAAAAAAAAAATTGTAGTTCTCTAGTCTCCAAATTCCACATAAGAGATCAAATTAACAGATTTTGCTTTGACTTTTGCTAGCTTATCTTAAAGCTGGTCAGTTAACTGACCTTCTAGCATGTTTGAATCTTGTAAATGGAAAGAATTTGTTTTCTAGGATTTGTACACGGCTATTACCAAACAGTGTGATACTTTTACCGATCATTTAACTTTATTATTTACCAAAACAATGGTAAATGCGATGCACCTCTGCTCCAATTTCACACATTAGGACTAACAAGTTTTGAAATATATATACTTAAGCATTTGTATTTATTTAAAGTTCTTTGTGCATTAATTGGAAGGAAAAGATAATTGTTAAATTTGAGCAAGGACCTAGGGGTAATTCTTTATAACACCAAGTTAGGTGGCATCCTTGTCCATGTTTTATGTAGTATCTTCAATGATTAAGTTAGCTTAATCACTTCTTTTCAAATTTAATAAAATCTTTTTTAAAAAACACCTAGCTTAATCAGGGTTTTTATAAAAATAAAAAAAGAAAAAAAAGAAGAAGATAAAAGTTAGCTTAATCACGTATTTAGTAAATCTTAATGTCAGAATCGTAGCCTACATAAGCTTGATTACGTCTAAAGCGAAATAGCATGAGAAAGATTGTTGCTGTGGTTATTTTTTTAAGCAAAGACCAATCTTTTTTATCTTGATTTCACTTCACGTTCCTGGAAACTTAGTCTTATTCTATTACAAGTGGTGTATGCAAAAGATATAGAAAACCTGCCCAATTACTAAAAGTCTAAAACGTATAAAAACGAGTTATTAGCACATGTATACTGAAAGTCAAATGCTTAAAATAATAGTGCCTATCTAGGCCTGTTTGTTTAAAACAATTTCACAAATCTATCTCCAATTCCTCCTTACACGTATCAGAAGGAAGGGAAATTCCTACATGCTAATTAAATTTCTAATCTCTTTTTTTTTTTTTTTTTTTTTTTTTTTTTTTTTTTAATTTTTAAATAGGCAAACAAATTTGGATTTCCTAACTTTTTCTTTTGATAAGCTGGCCTTCGTAACATACACGCCATACTTATGGAGATATCTATGTACGTGAAGCAATTTCTATCCTTAAATTAGGTGATAGTCTTTCATAACTTGACTTATAGAAGAATAAGCCAATCAAATGACTGAAGAGAAGTTTTAAATGTACAAGAAAGATGAGAAATAAACAAAACATAAAAAGGATGGCAACGTGTTCATGTGTCATAAATTAGTTTTGTATATCAAGTTTTATAATTCGAGTGAATGTTAGGTGTGGACCATGAGAGAAATTTGTGATCCCCAGAAAAATTGACTGGAAATATATTAGCTAAGCACCTAAGAAAATTGGCTTGACCTTAAAATTTGAACAACTAATCCATTTAATTTCATATAATCTGAATCGTTTCTTGCTATGCAAGCTGAGAAGTTGATCAATAGTGAAATGGACTAACTAAGACATGTGAGTTTGTTTGCTTAATAATAAAGCTTACCAAGGATAATTGTTGCATCAGGAAGAGAGCTCAGAACAGGCAAGAAGAGCCCACCAATGATCCCAGGTCCAAGAATTTCAAGCAAAATCTCACTTCCATTTGACAACAACTTGGCCCCCAAGAACATGAAGTAACTATAGACAAGAATGAGAAAAACATTTCCTAGAACAGTGGTGGTGCATGGCAGAAATCCATACGTCTCCGTGCACGTATCCGATGAAAACAAGCGGTTGAGATGAAGTAGATTTGGTTGCTGAAGAGTTTGGACTCCATCGGAGACCAAATTGAAGGTAGTAGAGTAGTTACTTGCAATAGGTCGACCCTGGCTGGACCTAGCTAGTGTAACAAAGAAGATGGCTAGGAAAAAACATACAAGTTTCTTTTCCATGTTTCTTCTTTATAGACCTTCCTTGGGTATGTTCAAAGATAGAATGAGGTCTAAAAAGCTTTGGTTAATAAGTATGAATGCTTATATTTGGTAATTGTAAGTGATCGGGAGCGGTAGATGAGAAGAAAACATTGGAGATCGACTTTGGAAGCATTAATAGTCAATTAGAAAGGGACAAGTAAACGAGTACAGAGCACGCATATGATTATGACGAACGTACATAGGTTTTTGTACAAAGGATGTGTTGATGGAGAGGTTGGCTTTAACATATTGATAATAATAATGTAATAATATAATACCCCAACTAATTCACGCCTCATTTAGTATTAGTACAAGATTAGTTAATGGAAAGATATATAATAACAAAGTACATAGGTTTTGTACAAGCATGTGTTGATGGAGAGGTTGGCTTTAATATATTGATAATAATAATATATTAATATGATAACCCAACTAATTCACGCCTTATTTAGTATTAGTACAAGATTAGTTGGAAATTTGCATAAGGAAGCGTAAGGACAAAGGTGATTACGCTTAACAATCGAACTTGTGTCTTACTTTATTATAAGATTTTATCATATTATATAGGGCAAAATACTGAAGTTTGAGATTTTTTGAATTTTACACTAAAGTTTTAGAATTTGGATTTTGTTCCCTAAAGTTATATTCCATTTGCATTAGTAGCTTTTTTGTCAATATTTTCTGTTAAGTGCCACATAAGCTTACCGCGCATGTTTAGTTCGTCCAATAAAATAATGTCACGTCACTTTCATTATGCTATGTCATTTTATAATGATGACTTGACATCATTTTTATTGGATGAACTAAGTGTCTGTTTGAGAACAGTTTATTTAGTTTTTTGCTGAAAGTGTACTAAAATATACTTATACCTTGAAGACATTTGAAAAAGTGAGAAAATGCGGAAAAAGTGAGGTTTTAAAAAGAAAAAACGTACATAAAAGTTAAAAGTTGAACTTATAAGCTGATGCCAAACTCATCCTAAATATGCGTGACAAACTTATGTGGCTCTTAATAGAAAATGTAGATGAATGAGCTATTATTGCAAATAAAATATAATTTCATGATGTAAAATTCAAAATTTAAAATTTTAAGATATAAAATCCAAAGACCTCAAACTTTAGTAGTGTAGTTTACACTTTAACCTGTTATATATTAGAAATATCATTGAAGTTGTAACACACTTTTTGTTTTTTGAGAAGAAGTTGTAACACACTTGGTTCCATTTACTTTCCATGAGATATATACAATAAAGTTTCTAATTAAATGTTCACCAAAATTGACCTAACAATAAATAAATCATCTCTGGCTTTAGCTTATTAGCATGCCAAAACAATGTTGTAGTTAATAAATTTCGAGTTATACCACCGTGCACCCTTTGTGTAATGGTCACTTTACAAGTATAAGTTCTTGTGGGATGGGGTCGAGGGGTAAGGATAGGGGTTCAAGTCCTCAAGAGGAAATTTCACACACATATACACTTAAATTATGTTAGAGTAGAATTTTAGCTCAGATTAAAATAAATAAGTCTCAAGTTATTATTATTTTCTTCTTAAAAAGTATTATTATTGAATTTTTTTTTTTTTTTTAATGGAAACGGGGGTCTTATTTATAAGATAAAGAGTTTATACATCAACAACATTGAGCTGTCGGGCACAAAGTCTATTTGCCCGAGGCCTGCCAAATCCCTCACATAACATACATATACAAAACTAGGACATGAGCTATACACAGACAAAATGTGTTGTTGGTGATCAGCTCCCCGCTTCGCCAAAGCATCTGCGCAGACATTAGCTTCACGATACATGTGAAGCACTTGCACCTCCTAGTCTCGATCCATGAGGTTCCTGCAATCACAAATTAAAGGTATCATATTAGTAGGATAAATTGCATTTCTCTCAGTTAACCAAGTTAGAACTACACTAAAATCAAGTTCAAGTTGTATGAATTTAAATCCCATATCCCAAGCTAGTGCCAAACCTTGTCTGACAACTACCAACATAGCCATGTTATTTGATGCTAGTCCCAAATGAAGGGAGAAACCAGAGATCCATTCACCCGAATGATTTCGTAAAATGCCCCCTGCACCGGCTAATCCTAGGTTACCTATAGCACTACCATCAGTGTTTAATTTAATATAGGGATCGGGAGGCATTGTCCATTTTATAAGCTGTGGTATTCTAACTTGGATTCGGCTTACAGAGCCAGCGAGGAAATGAAATTCAATTGCTACCTGGACGGAGGAGTGTATAAGGCTATGTTGGGATCGGGATTGGTTCTTGAAAATCCTGTCATTTCTAGCTAACAATAGATTCCAACAGAGAAAAGGAAAATAAATTCGCCAAGGAAGCTGAAAGTGCAGTATAACCTTGTCTATAGTTGCATTACTCCGGAGCCAATCTTGCAAAGACATATGGAAGAAAGACATGGGCAAGATTTCCGAGGATTGACTCCAAACCTCTTTTGCCCAGGGACAATCACGTAATATGCGAATTGTTGTTTCCTAGTTATGACTTTTGGAAGTTCTTGATGCTATTCCAACAAAAGTCACGGAGGAAATGAATCAGTCCCTAATTCAAGAATTCACTAGGGAGGAAATTGAGATAGCGCTGAACCAGATTCATCCAACAAAAGCTCCAGGACCGGATGGTATGTTTGCTATCCTTTTTCAAAATTATTGGGGTATTGTTGGTAATGATGTGATATGCATGATCTTAAATGTTCTTAACTCTAATATGTCTATGGTTGAAATTAATAAGACAAACATCACTTTGGTGCCAAAAATAAAAAAACCCCACAAAGATGACAGATTTTAGACCTATTAGTCTTTGCAATATTGTTTATAAACTCATATCTAAAGTGTTAGTCAATCGTCTTAAAGTGATCCTTCCTCAGATTATATCTGAAAGTCAGAGTGCTTTTCTTTTGAGAAGACTTATTACCGACAATGTGCTTGTTGCTTTTGAACTTATGCATTATCTTGAACACAAAAAGGAAGGTAAAGACGGTTTTGTAGCAATTAAGTTAGATATGAGTAAAGCTTATGATAGGATGGAGTGGGGTTTTATTAAATTAGTGATGGTTAAAATGGGCTTTCATGAGAGATGGGTAGAGTTGATCATGCATTGTATTACATTTGTATCTTACTCTATCCTAGTAAATGGGGTTGCTTATGGCAATATTACTCCTACGAGGGGTCTCCGTCAAGGAGACCCTATTTCGCCTTATATTTTTCTTTTATGTGCAGATGGCTTTTCCTCTCTTATTAATGATGCTGCCAGAAATCACAGAATAAGTGGAGTTTCTATATGTAGAGGTTGTCCCAAGATTACTCATCTGTTTTTTGCTAATGACAGTCTTTTATTTTGTAAAGCAAATGGTCAAGAATGCCAAAATCTTATCAATATTCTCCAATTATATGAAGCTGCTTCGGGTCAGAAGATTAATGCGGATAAATCTTCAGGTCTTTTTTAGCAATAATACCCCGGATGATAAAAGAAGTGAAGTGTTGAATATGTTGGGGCCTATGCAAGATACCCGCCATAAAAAATACCTTGGATTACCCTCAATTATTGGCAAGTCAAAAGTTGAAATTTTTGATGAAATTAAAGAGAGGGTGGGGAGAAAATTATCGGGGTGGAAGGAAAAAATGCTATCAGTGGGAGGTCGAGAGGTCCTTATTAAAGCCGTTGCTCAAGCAATACCAACATACACGATGAGTTGTTTCCAGATCCCGAAAAGCCTTTGTGATGAGATGGAAGCAATGATGAGGAAATTTTGGTGGGGTCAAAGGGGTCAAGAATCTAAAATTGCTTGGGTGAGTTGGAAGGAATTGTGTAAGTCTAAGTTGAGTGGTGGAATGAGGTTCAGAAATCTTCAGGCTTTCAACCTTGCTATGCTAGCTAAGCAAGGTTGGAGGTTGATTTCGAATCCTAACTCTCTGGTGGCCCAAATTTTTAAAGCAAGATATTATCTGCATAGTGATATTTTTCACGCTAAGCTTGGATCCAGCCCTTCTTATACTTGGAGGAGCATTTTCAATGGGTTGGAAGTTGTGAAAAGAGGCACCCGATGGCGAGTTGGCAATGGTGAGAAGATTCTTATTTGGGAGGATAAATGGCTACCGACTCCAACAACATACAAAGTTATCTCCCCCTCGAAGTCTTTTAATGATTACCCTAGGGTCTCGGCGCTTATTGATAAAGATACTAGGAGGTGGAAAGGTGATGTAGTGAGATCTATATTCTTGCCTTTTGAAGCAAGGACTATTCTAAATATTCCCCTTTGCCACAGCCTTCCAGAAGACCAGATTATATGGGTGGGTAATAGAAAAGGAGAATTCAGTGTAAGAAGTGCGTATTATATTGCTGTTGGGGTGCTTGATACTTTGGAGGTAGGCGAATGTTCTGCTGGTGATTATAGAAGTCCTCTATGGAAAAAAACTATGGCACCTAAACATTCCTCCCAAGGTACGTATTTTTGCTTGGAGAATGTGTATGAATGCTCTTCCTACTTGTGTGAATCTGCAAAAGAGAGGTGTTGATATTTGTGATGTTTGCCTGGCTTGTGGTATGGAGCCTGAAACGAATTGTCATGTCTTTGTGAAATGTGAAATGGCTAAGAGGGTTTGGAGTTGTTGGCTGGACTGTCCGATTTTGTTGTTGAATGTAAATAGAAATATTGTAGATATTGCTATGGAGATTTTGGAATCTGGTTCATCCAGTGACTTGGAGACTTTCTTTGGGGCTGCTTGGGCAATTTGGTACAATAGAAATAGAATTGTGTATGAGTCCTCAAGTCAAATCCCTGATCATATTTGGGGTTTTGCAAAGAAATATATTTTCAAATTCAAAAGTGCTTCAACAGCTTGTGCTCAAAGTTTGTCTCGGTCAGAAGGAAAGTGGTTAGCGCCTCCTCCAGGTGTATTCAAGATCAATGTTGATGGTGCTACTTTGGATGGTGAAAAGAACTCTAGTGTGGGAGCTGTTATAAGGGATTCAGCTGGTAATATTGTTGCTGCTTGCTGTAAATATCTTCAGGGTCAATACTTGGTGGATGAAATTGAAGCTTTGGCTATGGAATGTGGTCTCCTTCTTGCCAAGGAGCAAAAGCTTTCCCAAATTATTTTGGAATCTGATGCTCTATCAACGGTCAAGAGTGTTTTAGCAGCTGGAAATGGTGGCTGTCTTGGCCATATTTATCAAGGAATTCTTAGTCTGCTTGCTTCTTTTAGTAACTGGAAAATCAAGCATGTGAAAAGAGAATACAACAAGGCAGCTCACGAGTTGGCTCAGTATGGGAGTCAGAAGGAATCATCTCAGGTTTGGAAAGGAGTTTGTCCTCCTTTGCTGATTCAAATTGTACAGGAAGATAGTTTGTAATCCGTTAATTGCCTCGAGCTTTTCTCTCCTGGCTTTGTTGTACTTTCTTTTCTACTTGGCAATGAAATTCAGCAGTTTGCTTTGCGTTCAAAAAAAAAAAAAAACAAAAAGAAGAACGTCTTCGGCCACTCAAAGGAAAGTAAAGTAATTCTTTGGCCATCTAGCAACCCCTAATTTATAAGGTTAAAAAATAAAAAAAAATTAAGGGGGGGGAGTGAAGAAAGAGTCTTGCCACTAGGATACCAAAGTAGTTGAGCTAAATTATGCATTATATATATATATATATGTGTGTTTTTTTTTTTTTTTTTTTTTTTTTTTTTTTTTTTGTAGTTTTAATTCATGTAACAACTTATATTTTGTTTGTTTTTAGAAAAAATTATTTGATATTTACAAAGGGATTGAGAATTGCAAATGATAGACATGTGTGTATGTATCAACCTAGTTGAGATGTAAATGTCAATTTGTATTGATGCAACTATTCTAAAAAAAATTATGAATTATAAATACATTAATATACTTATTTATTTGGGAAAATTATATTTTTCGACCTTAAACTATACCCTTGATTATATTTTGTACTATAAATTTTTTGAATGCACATTTTGCACCTTAAATTATGATTCTTATTACACTTTGCTCCCCGACATCAATTTTACTATTAAATTGGATGGAAAAATATGGCAACACGTGAAAAGACTTAATTAATTACCCCTCTTCTTAATACTTTAAAAACAAAAAATAAATTACACTTTATTATTCTAAATTATACTCTTAATTACACTTTACACCATAAATTTTGAATTTCCATCCAAGTTAACAACAAACTTAATGTCATGGTGCAAAATGTAACAAGGGTCATAGTTTAGGGTGCAAAACGTGCATTTGAAAAATTTAGAGTACAAAATGTAATATGAGGTATAGTTTAAGGTGGTAAAGTGTAATTTTCTTTATTTATTCCAATAAATAAAAGTCAATCAATGGCTTTTAAGTATGTTTAATACTTCAATTTAACAATTTGTATTTCTATATGTAAAAAGTGTCAATGCTCAAAGCTACAGTAGTTTTGGTTTATTCAATCCAAATTGTTTCACTTACTTTCTTTTTTGAAAATATAGCCTATTGAACACATTTTTTTTTTTTTAATTTTTTTATTTATCTACATATGGCTGTTACCCTAAATATATAAAATATTATCGCAACAAATTACTACAATATTTTCACAATTGTTGAGGTGTTAATTCTTTATAAGCTAAAATAAAATATAAAAAATATCACACTGAAACCAACCACAACTAAAAATAAAGGTATTGTGAAAAAAAAAAAAGGTGTAATATCCACAACATTTTTTGCAACACTTTTGTAACAAATCATAGGCGGTAAGTTATTATTGGTTCTAATTTAAACTTACCAATAAAACTATCTTTTTGTCCACCAATAACAACCTTTAACAACCTACTATTTTATGATTTGTTGTGAAAATATTGTGGATATAACATTTCTCTTGTGAAAATATTAAGACATTTTTGTTGTTGTCATGATATTTTCACAACTATTGAAGTGTCAATTCTTTACGAGTCAAAATAAAATATAACAAATTATAAAGATATTACAAAAATTTTGTACCATTATGTTGTGTTTCTAGAAATGTTTTTTTTTTTTTTTTTTTGGTTTAGTCAACCCAAAATTTACTATTTCATATACAGCTTTCTTGGGTTCACTTTTTGCATTTTTTATTGTATTTTTATCTTTACGCACCATTTTAAGTAAAAACACATGGTTTTACACAAAAAAAAAAAAAAAAAAAAAAAAAACTTAGGATAAAAATACTTTTCATCCTTTAAGTTTGGGGTAGTTCACAATTTCTCCTTAAACTTTAAAATCAAGCAATTTTCCCCTTAATATTTTGGAAAAGAGCAAATATGTCATATTGTTATTCTCTCAATTAAACCCTAATGAAAGCTTATGATTCTTTACATTGTGTAATGTCTAAAATACTCCCACTAAATTTTAACATTCCAAAAATTTTCTTCACATATTTTAAGTTTTAGATGGTAGTAATGCTTAGAAAGTTAGAATGGTGATATAAAATGTTTTATGTATTACCTAAAGAACATTGATTTTATAGGTTTAAATTTTCGAAACTTATAATTTATCTAATGGGAAATTCGATGACACATGCCTTTTGTTATTATTATTATTATTTTTTTTTTAAATTTAATTTTATTCTTTTCTTGCCTAAAATAGGTGTTCATTAAAAACTAAGTAAACTAAACATTGCACCTAGACTCATGTACAATGATCAAGAAGAAAGTATGAATTTTTTATTTTTTTTTCATTTTTCATTTTGTATGGTTGAAGGTATTGGATGAAAAACTTCAATTGTAGCATATGACATCATTTATTACGAAAATTTAAATATTGTGACAATGTCTTAGTAAAATTCAGTTGCTTATTATTGGATGATGATATTCGTTATCATTCTTAAAAATTTTTAGTTAGTGGATATTGCCTTTAGCAAATAAGTACTAAGAAACTATTATATTAAAATAGATATTTATATATTAAATAGCTACCATAACTTTGTGTGTGATTAACTATTAAAATTCTTATACGAATAAGATTAACTTTGTATGACATGCATTATTTTATGTATATAGTTTCATACTTCTTCAAATAGAAATTTTATTTTAATTTTCACACTCAAAGGTGGCACCTACCTAGTTGTGACATATATAATATGATTATAATTTTTATTGAATTTCTTAAGCCCATTAAATGGCTTGTTAAAATTCCCATTAAGTTTGGCCCACTTGCCCTGTCTGCTAAAGGCCTAATGGGCATTGTTCATCGGCTAGGGTTTCTCTTCAAACCGGCTTGACCTGGCCCGTTGATTGGTCAACAGGCCTCCAAGTTCAACCCGCATAGCCCTTGGGCTGAATAAAAGCAGGCAGGTCGGCCTAGCCCATGCCCATTGCCAACCCTTATGACCGAGCTTGATTTTTCAAGTTGAACAGACACCTCCTAAATGAAATTTAAGGTCCTATTTGACTGAAGTCTTGTTTAATTATGGCTAGCTAAAGTTATATTAGATTTAATTTAATAATCCCAATAGCAAGTAATAGATTAAAGAAAAAGTTGGGGATCTTGGAGTTAAGAGATACTTTCTTGTGTGATGATAATGTAAATGTGAGATCAAAAATATTTTTATTTCGATGGTATTATGCTTGCTTGGCTTAAGTTCCGAGAAACTTGGTGACAAATTTTGGGATGAGAGATTTTTGTGAATGAGTTGGTTATGTGCACTTATATAAATATATATATATATATATATATATATATATATATATATATATATTTTAATGGGAAATATGTTTGTCGCCACAAGAAAGCTTTTCTCTGGAAATATCATGGTTTCTTCTTTTCCTTCCTTATACATGCGCTTTAAAATATTATATTTTCGCAAATTATCTAGAACTCATAGCCTTGTTACTTATTAGCTCTCACTTGTAGCTGTAGGTTTCTATTTGTTTGTACATGCCTTGAGATGTTCCTTTTGTTTCACTTCAATGAAATTTATAACATATCGCTTGTATTCGGCCTTAAATATTCTTATATCTTGGGTGATAATTGTATGTATATATGTCGTGGTCCTTCTTGAGCATATTTAATCCTATATGTAGTTTATAGCCCGTGGATTATACTACTACCACCCGCCCATGGGGTCAATACATGGGCCGTGATCCTCTTTCATGTTGTGTCCTGGTTGCAGTGGTGGTGATTATGGAATTTTTATGTGGTCTCTCCCATTGGGCCAATACAATGGACATTACTCCTAAGAAGACAAATTTACAGGACACAATGCTATGAATTAGATACAGAATATAATTCTTATTATGATTTGTTGTGTTGAATCAATTTTTTACACATCAACTTGAGATTCAATTTATAGACGGTTTAACATTTCGATGAATTGGGATTTAAAATTTTTGTGGTGGTCTCAACTGTACGGATGATTATCAGAAAAGATTTTTAACATATCATAAGATTTCTTTTCTTGAAAATTCGCACTTTTCCAAACTAAAAAAAAAAAAAAAACAACGTAATTTTCTGCCTTGGGGCAAATAATTATTGGGTAATGAAAAATATGATACACTGCAGAAATTCATGGTCCTCACTGATGTCAAGATTAGAAATTGTCATATGGGCAGTGAAGAATATGATAAACAGCAGAAATTCATGTGTGTATAAAACGACTTACAGATTATAAGAAACACCGTACTATACGACTTGTAGTTCTGCAAATAGGTGTTGTGTAACCATTGGTTAGAGTAGTTAGTTTATTAATATTGTATAACGGCTACATTTAGATTTTGTTGAGATTAGTTTGTGCTCTTCTTTGCTATACAAGCAATAGACATCTATTTTCTAATTTATCCATATTAATCCAGCTGTATGCGTATGCATGCACACGCCCTAAAGAACCCTAACTCAGAAACTACAGAACAGAAACACGAAAACAAAGAAACTAGCAACCTAACATGCTCAGAAATAAACACAAAGAAACCCTAAGCTTAAACAAATATAAACAAAACAAGAAAAACAAGGAAAACAAGAATAAAAAAAGAAAAAGAAAAAAGAAAAAGAAAAAGAGACTAGAACTTATACCTCAAAGCAAAAAAGTTCCTTAACTTGATTTTGACCATTCCCCTTAGTCAATCTTTTCACAATAAAAAACAAAAGTGATTAGTAAGCTTGAAACTCGAACATCAAGGCCAAAAAAGACTTCAATCAGAAAAATATTGACTTGAGGATGTTTTGTGAAAAACTCCCTCTTTAATTCACTATTTCTAGTGAATCTTGTGTTTTTCCTTAGGATTTTCTGTGTGTTTTGAAAAGGTACCATGTATGGCTTTATGTAGTGAGAAAATGAGGGTTTGAAACGGCTCCCATACGATGTGAGACTCAGCCTAGCTAAGGAGGCTTTCGAACAGCCGAGTTCCTTTTCTGAAGTCTGAGCAGGACTTCCCTTTCTCCAACACTGTGTTCTCACTATTCTCTCATGTGTCTCTCCCCTATTTTTTTGTTCCAACCCCTTTTCTAATTTCCCTTCCCTTTTTTATACCCTTCTCTTAGTGAAGCCCTCATGATTGTGGAATATTCCACACATGAGTGGGCCCCTCCACCCTTAGGACCTAAGTGGATCCTTGAGTCTATGCTATTGTTCTTATCTGTCAAATCATTTATCAGAGGTGGGGTTCAAAGCTCTACTATTGCGAATATCGTCTAGTAACTTGTGTCTAAAGCCAAATCTTATGCTCAACAGGCAGGTTCTCCTAAATATCAACCCATATCTTCGGTGGAGGCAAGTTCTCATTGGTGGGCTCTTTCGAGG
The DNA here is from genome assembly GCA_028535165.1 of Quercus tomentella. Classification (NCBI taxonomy): domain Eukaryota; kingdom Viridiplantae; phylum Streptophyta; class Magnoliopsida; order Fagales; family Fagaceae; genus Quercus; species Quercus tomentella. The sequence goes on along the minus strand of JAPQVY010000100.1, from coordinate 40,276,513 downwards.
TGATGCATCCCTAATCACGCCTCACTTGGTTAAAGTGGATTGTAATTGGTCCGGCTTGATCTCAGATGGGCCAAGCCTGATCTAGGGATGGGTCTCCCTTTTTACCCCTACTATAGTTCACATTAACTTATTTTTACTGTTATCTTATCAATCTATCATTAATTGCCTGAGATCACACCACACATTTCTCTCTTCTTCATATCTTTTAGTATACTCACCATTTTAGTATTAAAAACAAAAGAAAAGTAATAATAATTAAGGACTAATAGTAATAACTAAGCAGATAAGGCCTTGGGGAAACATAGAGAGACACAAAAATATTGTGCATCGTTAAATGAAATGCACTATTTTAATATTACCAAAATAGAAGACCTGAGATTAACAAAGCATTTGTAGGAGAGAGAAAGAGGAATCTCAACCACCTTCGTCATACTGGCCTCTCATCAGAATCAAGCCACTTAAACCCCTAATTTTTTTTCTTTTTTCTTTTTCTTTTTAAATTAGGGGCTTAAATATGATTTAGCTTTGGGTAATTTGGTTGGATAGTTTTTGTTTTAGTTATATAAGTATAGAGAAAATATTTGGTGCACAATGTAAAATCATATTCTACCATGATTTTAAATCATCTATAAGACATATACATATGCACTTGCTCACATCATGTCTTAATGTCACACTATCGATGAGTGGAAAACGGTGAGAGAGTTGGGCATACTTTCATTTCATGGTATGCAGTCTGTGAACACAACACAAATTAGTTGATTTTCATGGTCTTGATACTCTTTTGCATTTATTTTTGGTTTCATGATTTAAAAAAAAAAATATTAATCTTACTTTTTCTTTATAATATATATACAACATTTTCCAAAATCGCCTTACGTAAAATATCACAAAATTATTCATGCATCGCATGAGTAACTTACTAGTATATTATAAAAGTTGGATCCCACAAGTAATAGATGCACACAACGATGACAAGTGGCGCAACATTTTATCTATTTAGAATGATGTGGACAAATAAAGCCACATGGCAAGTAGCAATTTGTCCATAATATAACACATTTTCCATATGTCAATATATTTAATTACAAAAATGAACTCATTTATTTGAATTAACCCTAAATTAATGGTACATTATAAATTGTTTATATTTAATACTCTTAAGGGTGATGGTGCATGTATATATTTACTACCAAAGAAAAATGTTAAGTTTAAATTTTATATATATCTAGGTGTGTAATTACTCCTCATTTAGCTTTTTTTAATTTCTTTTAGTAATTACCTTAATTAGTAATGTCTTCTAAACAAAAACCTTAATTAGTACTGATTTGTAAAGGAGGATACCATACATACAATCTAATATATCTATACGTAAAGTAGAAACCGCACTTTTTTTAACAAAACAGCCTCCAAGAGTCTATATTTAGTGCCCGTTTGTTTGTACTTTTCAAGTGCAAAAAGTGCTTTTTCAAACCAAATATATAATATATACGTTTGGTAAACCAAATAAAACCTGCTTTTTGAAAAACGCTACTTTTTGAAATGTGAAGCAACTTCACTTTAACACACCACAGCTCTTCCGAGCTTTTGCAAAAACAAACGCGCATTCATAAATATTACCGTTGAGAGGCTATCTTCAATTACCAAATTGGCTAAACATTTTATTGAAAACCACAATTTTGCCCTTTGATAAATCAAGGCCTGTAGCTCACCTCACGGATTCCTCTCATCTCATCTTCAAAACAAGCCTCTCCATGTTGCTTCTTCTTCTTCTTCTCTTCTCTATTTTTTTTTTTTTTTTTTGATTTACGTCTTACATATCTAATCTCAAAAAACCCTCTTGCTTTACTTTACATTGGCTGGTAAAAAAAAGAGCTCAAACACAAGGGACTCGAAGCTCAAAAGATAGTCACATATACACAAAACACACTGAAACTCACACACAAAAATGGAATGTACTTGGCCTGAGAGCTTACCTTCTAGTAAGAAAAAGGCAATAGAAGAGCTTGTTCAAGGCCGTGATATTGCAAATCAGCTACGTTCTTTGCTTAATAAGTCAGCTGGAGACAACAACAACAACAAGGCAGCCCCGACTAAAGATCTTGTTCTGAAAATCTTAAAGTCCTTTACTAATATGTGGTGTAGTGTGTGGGGCTTTGTGTGGAGGAAAGTAAAAGAAAAGGAAAATAAGCAGATGAGGAAGAAGTGAACGAGTGGATGAGAAAAAAGTGAAAGAAAAAAGTTTAAAAGAGTTTTTGGGTTTGGGTAAAGCAACGTGAAAGAAAATATAGAGAGTAGGAACACAGATTATTTCACAATTTCTTTTTAACAATTGTGATGTAAATAAAATTTTATTTTACAAAGATTAATTTTAAATTAGTATTATGAAAACATTGTGACATTTTATTATATCTCTAAATTTTTTAAATTAGTACTATTTTTTTATAGAAAAAAAATAGTACTATTGACAGAATATTTTTATAACAATTTCATAATAAAATTTACATAGTAAGTTGTTATTAGTTCACATCTAGACCTACTAGTGACATTTTTTTTTCCTACCACAACTTGCCATATAGACTTTGTTGTGAAATTTTTGTGAAAATATTGTGTCCATAACTTGCATTAAGAGAAGTAATTAAAACAAAGAATTCTCTTTATATATACATTGTCATTTTTGGTAATTTACCTCTCAAACTGCCACTTTTATAAGTGCTAACCAAACACTCAGCTTTTTCAAAAAACACTTTTTAATAGCTTTTACCAAATACTCAGCTTTTTCAAAAAACCCAATTTCATACCGCACTTTTTGAAAACCCCATTTTTTCAAAAAACCCAGTTTCAAAAAGCTGAACCAAACTCACCTTTAGTATATATAGACGTTTCAAATTTTTTTTTTTTTTGAGAGAGAGTTTCAACTTATGGCATCCGTTCTTAATGATAACTCTTTATCATCAGACCAAGACACCAATCAGTTTTTGGTGTAGGCGGAGATTGAACTCTAGATCTCTTATACAACCATCAGAGTTTCAACTTAAGACAATGATTTCCTTTCTTTTGGTTTGGATGTTACAATAGGAGTAATTTATGTTGTTCAACATTAAAAAACTCAACGGTTTCATTTCCTTAAAAAAAAAAAAAAAAAAAGCTCGTGGGGTGTGGGATGTAAGGGCCGAGGTTCAAGTCTTAATGAGGGAATTTCACACACATGTACACTTAGATTAAGCTAAAGTAGAATTTATATCTTGTATAAAAAAAAAAAAAAAAAAAAAAAAAAATCAAATCGCTCTTTCTTCTCTCAAATGTTTTACCTTTCACCTTCCCCTCTCTGTCACTTTAAAAATTTAGAGATGGCTACATAAAAACACACAATAGAATTGTTATTGATGATGATAAATATTAGTTGTATGTCCGGTTTCTATAATTTCATTTGACTCTATTCAATTTGTTTTGCATTGTTAGGTTCATGATTGGTTTTCCACAACAAATAACTTTGGTTCGGTATTGAATAATTTGATTATTCTCCACAAAATTACAATCAAGCTTCGCTATTCACCATTTTGAGAAGACGTGGATTGTGTTTATCATAGATATTCGAAGTTGTCGGCAATAGGATGATCTAATCTTTTTTCTTTTCTTTGTCTTTTATTTTTTGGATTCTTACATTCAAAATTTTTAAGGTATTTTTGTCATTTTCTTTTTCGAATTTTCCAATGTCAAGGACATTTGTTATTGTTAACTGAATTTTGATTGTCATAGCTGTTTTATTTGGCCATCATTGTTGTTGAATTTCCAACCTAGAATTATATATGTATGTATGTCTCTTTTTTTTGTGCTTTTCTTTTTAATTTGAACAAAATGGTGGATTCATAAGCGCAATATTGGTCTCAAAGTAGTCTCAAAATCTTTACTGTTGCAACTTTCAATTTTGCTGTTATTGCATCCTAGTCTCAAAATCCTCCATCTAATTTCTTGTTTATCTTCGCTTTCTTGGTAGGCTTTTAAATACTTCGTTTGCTTAGCTGATAATCTTTGGGAAAAGGCTATGAAAAGAACAAAACAAATATAATATACTCTGTAGCATCAGTATCCCGTTTTGGATTATTTATTGCTAGCAAAAAATTATACAATTGTTCAAAGAATGTGTCAGTAATGGTAGATGAAGTTGAGCATTTCTGTTCTACTCATAAAGTTTGATTTCGTTAGTTTCAATTTGATCTTTCATGTTCCAAAGCTCGGTTGTGATGAAGAATAAGTCACCATGAATCCCTTATTGCATATAAGCTTTTGTACCCTAAAAAAGATGTCTCTAGGTTATGCAATTGGGTTTTAAATGGATTCTATAGTAAAAATCTAGATTCCTTTGTTGTTTGGCCCTATATTTTGTAGGTTTGCCTCCCTGCACAAGCTTTGAAGGGTTTTAATCACTTAAAAAAAAGTAGTGAGTTTCAGTGCTGTTGCTTGAATGTTTTCGTATCTGAGTATTTTATAATACTCTTTAGTATTATTTGGAGTGTTGTATATCTTTTACAGACTATATTCTTAGGAGCCTGAACCAAGTAAAAGGAAAAAAAAAAAAAAAAAAAATCAGCTTGTTTTGGCTGTAAAATCTACTATTTAAATGTCAATTTGGTATTATAAATATTAGAATTATTTTATTTTTCTTTGGGGTGTATCAGACAAATGCAATCCATGTGGTTATGTATGCAATATTAAAATATAAATTCTCTGTCTAAATTTTTTTGTTTCACTTTACATTCCATCAATCACAACTTGACATATATTCATTTTATTTTCCTCCTTATAAAATAGACAAAGTTATAAATTTAAAACTTAAAAGTTTTTCTGTGCATCGCACAGGTAAACCACTAGTTTCTTGTAAAGACAGTTCTTGGGCTTGCTAGAATAGAGTTTATAGAGGTTTAGGCCCCGTTTGGTACACTCACTCAAACACATGTTTTCAGTTTTTAAACAACATTACGCGTATTTTCACACACTTTTTTACTCACACGTATTTCCACACATATTTTCAAACACATATTTTCAGTTTTTAAGTATATATATCAAACATCTCCTTAGCTTTTTAGGAGGTAGGAGGTACTTTCATTTTTTAGTAAATACTAGTAAGGGTTGCATGTGCAAGGCATGTGTTGCCCCTTGAGTGAGAAAATTTAAGATATAAATTTTTTTTTTTTGAAATTGTATGAAATTATGTGCTTAAATTTAGAATAGTTATTTAATATATGACTATTTATATGCTATGATAATTTCTTAGAACCTATTTATTAAAGACAGTATCTACTCACGAAAAAATTCTACTAAGAATGATAACAAATGTCATTATCTTCCAACAATAAACAACTAAGTTTTAATAAAACACTGTCATAATATTTAAATTTTCGCAATAAATTATGACACATGCTACAATTGAAACTCTTCATCAAATTAAATACCTACAACCATTTGCAATAAATATTTTGTTATTCATACTTTCTTCTGCATTATCTTATTTTACAAGTCTAACTATGATGTTTAGTTTACTTAATTTTTAATGAACAATTTTTTAAGAAAGAAAGCAAATAAAAAAAGAACAAGATAACAAAAGACATATGTCATTGAAGTTTCTATTAGATAAAATTATAAATCTAGAAGATTTAAACCTCTAATAAATTAGTATTCTCTAGGTAACATATAAAATACCATACATTACCATTTTTACTTTCTAAGTATGACTAACACATAAAACTCAAAATACATGAAGAAAATTTTTGGAACATTAAAATTTGGTGAGGCATTTTAGATATTGAACAATGAAATATTCTAGGAATCATAAGATTTTGTTAGAATTTAACTAAGAGAGCAACAGTAGAGATTATGTGCTTGTCTACAAAATATAAAGAAGGAAATTATTCAACTTTAAAGTTGAGGGAGAGGGGGGGGGGGGGGGGGGGAGGGGGACGGAATGAAACTACCTCAAACATAAAGGGGAAAAACACTTTTTTCCTTCTTTTTTTTGTTGGTAAAACTATATATATATATATATATTACTTTAAACAATGTGTTAAAAAAAAAAAAAGTCAACCCAAGAAAATTGTTCATAAAACTATGAATTTTGGCTCAACAAATTAGCTAAACAAAAAAATAAAGTTAGGAACACAATAAATGTCTTGATATTTTGTCAATACCTTTATTTTAGCTATAGTGGGCCTTGGTATGATATTTTATTACTTTATTTTTGAGTAATTCTACGTTCACAACATTTTCACAATAAATTCTAGGTGGTAAATTATTATTGGTTTTTAATTGGGACAACTACTTTAAACTATGCATTAAAAATCTTCTCAAAAAAAAAAAAAAAAAACTATGCATTAAAAAAAAACAACAAACAAAAAACCAATAGAAGAAAATTGTGTGTGAAATTGTGAATTTTAGCTCACCAAATTTGACTAAACCAAAAAATAAGTTTAAGAACACAACAAAATTTCACAATATTTTCACAATACCTTTATTTTTAGCTGTGGTAAGTTTCAATCTAATATTTTATTATCTATTTTAATAAAAATACCATCTTCATAATATTTTCATAACAAATTCTAGTTGGTAAGTTGTTACTGATTTTAAAATAGACACATGACTGATATTACATTTTAATCCATTAATAGTAACTTACCACTTATGATTTGTTGTGAAAATGTTGTTGACTTAGCTTGTTTTTTATTTGATTTATAAGAAACTAAGACTTCAACAATTATGAAAATAATGTGATAACAACAAGTGTTATAAAATTTTCACAAAAACGTTTATATTCAATTGTGGTTAATCACAGTTTCATATTTTATTATTTTATTTCAACTTATAAGAAATTGACACTTCAATAATTATAAAATATTGTCAAATTTATTGTGTTAATCTAACAATATATATGCCAACTCATATATATATTAAAAAAAAGAACAAGATTTAGGTTTAATACTTAGGTACTATTCCTTAGGTTCCCCCTTTAAGATTCTGCCATGTAGATTTATTCTCACAGAAAGGAAGTGTATTTTTTACTTAAGTAGCCACATGACTAAATCTTAAGAGGGAAACTTAAAGAACAGCACCTAAATACTGTACATAAGTTTTGTCCTAAAAGAAAAGAGCACAAATCGTGTTAGGACATATGTGTTTCACATGTTAGGAACATATGTCACTATTTTATGTAATTGGCTAATCTTTTGACAAAACGCACTTTACTTGTATTTGAGTAGATCTAGGATGTGTTTAATGCTTCAAGAAACAAGGTTTCAAGTTCAAGTGTTAAAGCCATTCAAGTCTGTCCAAGAATCAAGTGTAAAAGTGCTGCTCATTAAAGCTCGACAGCTAGCATCTATTGAGGCTTAGAGAGTTGTCTGAATCCCGTGGCTCGACAGTTTCTTAACAGATAGGTATCTGTCGAGGTTTATGAAGTTCATTTTTTCAGGACTGTTTTTCATCCAATCCGTAAATGTATGTTTGGGCTTTCTTTTCTCACAACCCTAAACATATATAAGGATTATTTTAAGGGTCGTAAAAGGTGACACAAGTTGCATAAGAGCAAATTTCACAAGAGTGAAGAAGAGTGTGATCGAAAACCTAGTTTGCCCTAGTTCTTAAAGAAGTTGCTGTGTTTGTACACCATAGGGTTTTGTGACCAAGCAACTTCATGATCTTCATCGTCTAGATGAACTGAAGAACTTTGCAGCCAACATCCTTCTCTAGTTGGTGATTGAAGTCACGTACTGGGATCTACGCAATTGGTTAGTCACGTACTGGGAGCCGTGCATTGAAAATGAGAGATTGTCACTACAGAACAAGTCCAATTGGGTATTGGGGTAAGGGTTCAACTATAGATTGGTATAAGGTACTAGGATTCCTTTACTTGTAACCGCTTGTTTTGATAATAGTGGATTCTCGAGAGTGGTGACCTTAAAATCACTCAATGAGGTTTTTGCCGTATAGGTTTTCCCTATTCATAAACAAATCACCGTGTCAATTTATTTTCCGTTGCATACTTTAGTTAATTGGTGATTTGTTTATGTTGCCACGTATAATTGCATGTTAATTTGATTAATTAATAAACTTGGCTAATTAATCAATTAATTCATCACAAGGGGTCAATTTGTTTTTGGCCTATCAAGTGGTATCAGAGCAGGCACACTCTGATTAAGGTTAATCTTTGCTGTACGATCCATTGACCCCTGTTTGTCATGGAAAGAGGACAGTCTCTTATTATACCTCCTCTATTTGATGGCACTAACTATGCATACTAGAAAGTACGCATGAGAGCTTTCTTGTAGTCTTTAGATGAGAAAGTGTGGCAAGCTATGGAGATAGGCTAGACTAAGCCTACAGAAGCGTCGACTAATTGGGATGATGCTAAGATCAAGGCAGCAAACTTTAATAGCAGGGCATTGAATGCCTTATTCAGTGCGGTCACAAATGAGGAGTTTAAAAAGATATCCTCCACTAAAACTACAAAGGAAGCATGGACCATTCTCCAGACAACCTATGAGGAAACAAAAGCTGTCAAGGACTCGAAGCTTCAAAGGCTCATTACTAGCTTCGAAGAGATCAAGATGAAGGAGGATGAGTCGTTCGATGAGTTCTATGCCAAGCTTAAGGACATAGTGAACTCAGCTTTCAATCTTGGAGAAACCATTCTTGAACCCAAGATTGTGAGAAAGGTGCTCAGATCTCTACCCGAGAGATTCTATGCCAAGATAATTGCGATTAAGGAATTAAAGGATATTGACAAAATTCCTTTGACAGAGTTGGTTGGAAATCTACGACCTATGAGTTGGGTTTGACAAGGATCGGGAAATCGAGCAAAAGCAAGAGCAAGAGCATGGCATTGAAGGCCAAAAGCAGTGATACTGATGAGTCTTAAGATGATGAAGATTCTAAGATGAAGTCCTCTATTACAAGGCAATTCAAGAAGTTCATGAAGAATACCAATGGGAAGGGCTTCGACAAGAACTGTAAGCAATCTAGCTCCTCACAGTTCAAGAGCCAAGACAAAGGGAAGAAAGATGCTAGGGATGGCGGTCAGTACACTATTCCCTCAGGACCAAAGTGCTTTGGGTGTCAAGGGTTTGGACATATGAAACAAGATTGCCTACGTATCTCAAGACCATTGGGAAGAGCAAGGCACTTGCTGCTACGTTGAGTGACACTGAGCCTGAGCCTGAGGATGATTCTGATAATGAGGATGATAGAATCCTAAATGCCTTTACTGCCACTATCAATCCTACTGAGGGGATTGTTGAAGACGTGGACGAAGAAAAGGAATTGGTGGAGTCTAAGTTTGAGAAGATGGATGAACAAGATGGCATCCATACAGCCTATGCAAAGTTATACAAGGTCTCAGAATAGCATGAGAAGATGTATAGGTTGGCCACCAAGAAGCTTAATGATGTGGAGCTTGAGCAAGAAGAAATCTCTACAAAGTTTGATGAAGCAAATCAGACTATTGGAGTACTGAGGTTTGAGAATAATTTCTTTGCTGAGAAGACCAAGAAACTTAAGGCAGAATTGTTCCAAGTCAAAGCTCAGCTGGAAAGAACTTCAAGCGCTAAGCTCGATGAGATGCTTAGTCTTCAGAAATCTACTTCCGATCGAACCGATTTAGGATATGATTTCTCTTCTCCTAGTATTGCTTCTACTAGTGCTACTATTTTTGTTCCTCTTACTAATAATATTGAAACTGAGAACAATGTTGTTAAAAATGAATTAGCTAGTGAGAACATAGACAAGGGTAAATCTATCTTAGGAGCACCCCCTAAGTTTAATTAGAAAAATATTAAAAACCCAAGGGCTAAGAAGGCTAACTCTTAAAAGCCTAAACAGAAGAAGTAGCATCTCATACTCGACCTAATTGCTATAAGTGGTTAGCCACTCAACAGAGCAACGACTTGATCGCATCGGGAAACCAGAATCAGTTTCCATCCTTTTTTGCTCCCTTTAGAGATCTTCTCAAAGTCCTCATATTCCTTTCGAACTTGAACAGTTTCAATTCTTCCCTTTCACCACCAGTTCAAGGGTTCACTCAAAGGAAAGGTTTTTCTAAGGTGTGGAAGGAAAAGGGCTCCAAGTGATTCTATCACTTTTCTTTCTCTTTTATTGTTTTTATGTTTGCATTACTTGTGTGTTTTGCTTTCAAATTTTGAGTCAGTCTAGTTTTATGCTTTGCTTTATTTAACATGTTTTTATTTGTTTTCAGTTTCTTTTTATTTTGTTTTTCATATAAAAATATAAAAAAAATTTGAAAAATCAGAAAAATACAAAAACAATATGTGTTATGTGTACATTGGTACTTGTGTACCTTGGATGGCCATTGAAACAAAGTTTTCTAAATTTTGTATCTTTTGTAACTTAGATGAGCATCTCTATGCATAACTAAACAAGTGGGCTTTGTGGCTCGTGTTTGTGATGAGTAAGATTAAGTAATCTGTTGTACTTAACACTCGTATCACTTTTTTTGACGGGAAAGACTAGAAAATCCTAAGAGAAAGGCATAAATAACCATCTCACCACTATTGCACGTCAATCATGAAATGACATTTGTATGCTTTAGCATAGCAAAATTGGAATGTCAATTGCTTAACATAATTGAGTATTTCTTTTCTCTCTCTTATATGCTTATGCATGATTTGCTTAAAAGAAAAAAAAAATATGCAAAGAAAAATAAAAGCAAAAAGATCAAAATGCTTTATATATGATTGCAAGCGTGTGTTCTAGGAGATGTGGGAGTTATAGGATTTACCTCGAATGTGATAGTTCCCATCAAACAGTTATGATTGTATGTGAGTTAAAGTGATTTTCTCATATCTCAAATCGTCATAACATGTAGACGTTTATGCAATCTTGCGATATTTTTCACACACAACATGCAATATTCTTTGCTACTCTTGATACATGTCCAGGTACAATGTGATTTGGCCATCACAAGGTTTACATGTGTTAATGTATGCTCACTAAACTGTCTTAGCTTGTTTTTGAAATATAAAATTGGTTAGACTTGTTTAGTGTGTGTATGTGTTTTGAGATCTATGTGCATAACATTTTTTTGTTGAGAAATGATTTTGAGAGTTCAAAATATTGTTTGGATCCTTGGTTGAGTTGCATGTTTGATTGCATTCATGTCTGTGTTTTTCTCTTCTTTGAAAAACTGTTTTTAAGCAATCTCGACAACTCCTCGACACCTCTCGATACCTAGCTTATTTATCAAGCTCTTTAGTTTCTTTTTATCATAATCTCGACACCTTTCGATAGCTAGGTCGATCGATCGAGCAACTTTCTGTCCCCTCGATAGCTCCTCGACAGATCCTCGATCCATCGAGCTTCTTTTTGCCTTGGACACCTACTCGATAGTTGCATCTGTCGAACCCTTTAAAGCTCGACACCTCTAAATCTGTCAAGAATTACTGAGCTTGTATATAAAGGGTCCTCGCGATCTCAGACTCATTTCGCTCGATCTCTTTCGATCTCTCTTGACTCTTCACCTCCCAAAACCTCTCTCACTCACTCCGAACCTTTTCCTCAAGGATTTTTTAGCCTAGATCAAGTTTTTCTTCACTTGGTAAGGGTCCTAATCCTTCTTTTTCATGCATTTCATCTTTTAGGACCTAACTTTTGGGGTTTGATGAAAAATTTGGGGTTTTTTCAAAATCAAAGAGGTTTTTGCAAATTTTTTGGGATGGGTTTTGTTTTTTTTTTTTTTTTTAATCTTAAAACTTCATGCATTACATTTCATTTGCATTATAACAATGTTTCATGCATTCTTAGATGTGTGTTTACCTTGTTGCAAACTTGTGTGCTGGTAGGATTAGATTGGGCTAAGCCCATGATGCAATTACTTTTGCATGTCACATGTTCATGCATTCCCATGTATATGTACTTTCTATTCAATACATGTTGATATATTTTTGCTGCTTGGGACTTTTCTGATTGTTTCTTTCTCCCTCTCTCTCTTCTGTTTGCGTTAGTATACTTCTATGGCACCCAAACGCAAGTCTACTCTGTCCCGAAACCTTCTTCATTCCGGGGCATCCACTTCTTCTGATCCTACACCTTTTTCTGTCTGGTTTTGTGATGAGAAGGCCAAATTGGACTTCTTTAAGAACTTCTCTAGACGAGGCGTTCATTCGGAATGCCAAGTCATTTTGTCAAACTTCTCTGACATTGACCTACCCACTGTCATCCACAGTAGGGATTGGGAGTCACTGTGTGACGTCCCGGTCACTTGTCCATTCGTGCTTATCCAGGAGTTTTACTCTAACATGCATGGATTTGATTATTCAGTACCTCTTTTTGTTACTCACGTTTGAGATACGTGTATTGTGGTCACACCAAATATTGTATCCAATGTGCTTCGTGTCCCAAGGGTAAAGCATCCTGACTACCGCGGTTGTGATCGTTTGAGGATTTTGTCCAAAGACGAGCTCATCTCCTCTTTTTGTGAGTGTCCCTTTGATTGGGGTGATCGTCAGTTCACCTTTTGTACAGCCTTTGCTAAAGGCCCTAGGTTTATTAACATTGTCATAACTTTTGTTTTACATCCTGTAAAGTTGTGATTTATAACTATGTTTTATGTTGGCTTTATTCCATGACAAAAAGTGTTGTAATTGCTTTTATTTTGTTCCTTGTATTTTGTGGGATTTTATTGTATTGGGTTCAGTATTAAGTTGGTGAAGAATCGAGCATGAAATGAAGATCAGTGCATTTCGCGACTAGCTCACGAGAAGTTCGTGAGAAGGGTTCTCGCGAAAAGGGCATGTGAGAAGCACATGACTGGAAGCTGAAGAGTCATGCTAGGTTGTCAATTTCGTGAGTATTTCGCGGGTAAGGCCTTCCCGCGAGATACCCGCGAGTCTCTCTGCTTAAAGGATTTCTAGGTGTGACTTCTTACCCTTCACCTATAGTATATATACCCTCATTACCCATAAATGTAAGAGAGGCCATTTTTTGAGAGAAAAACCTTAGATAGGTTTTCTACAACACACACACACACATCTTTTAGAGAGAGAGCTACTCATCCTTAGTGAGAAATCATTGTAGCCTCTTCTCCTTCCCTCTCCCATTGTCACACCTTGTGAGGAGATTTGTACCCAAACACAACCCACACCTATTCAGAGTGTAGAGAGTTTTTTGGAGCTTGGGAAGTTTTGGGGAATTGCCAAAAGAAGCCGGTGAGGCTTGGCGGATGCAATCGGGCATATTGCAGGATCTGAAAAGCTGGACAAGACACGGTTCCGAGAAGCCTTGTTGGAGTAGGAGCTTGGAGAGCTTAGGTACATCGGGTAGATTAGGCTTGGAGGGTCTTTTGCTAACCCATGTATCCCAACTAATTGTTTAGTGGATCGATTACCGCTTGGAGGGCGGCGGAGAGGTTTTACGCCAAGTACTTCGGTTTTCTCTTCGATAACACATCGGCATGTTATCTTGTGTTTGTATTCTTCTTCCCTACTCTTTTAGCTTTCATATTATTGCTATGTTATATTGAATATGGCTTAGAGTAGTTTATTTGTTTATTCGCTCGCATTTACTCTATTCTGCACTTAGTATAAGTTAGAGTAAAATCTATCAAGCCGTAATTTTTATTTGGGGGTCTAAACAACTCTTGTGTTTTAACACATTTTCGAGCTTTCAAATCTTTTATCTCACTATAACTCTATTACAGAGCCCCGTGCTCAGTTTTTGCTTTCACTTTTAGAGCATCTCTCTATAGATTTTCCCTCTCATTTCATTCTTTCTATCATAGATGTACATAAGGATTCGGCGACCCGTGATAAGCTCATCTTCCCTTCAGCTATCATGAGGATTTTACGCCATTTTTCTGTTCCCTTTACCATGTCTGAACACTTCCATGTTATAGGTGCTATAGATGTCGCTACCGTTAAATGGAGCGAGGCGCAGTTTCGTTTGAGGCGGTCCGGATCGGCAGCTCCTCCCACTCCTTCAACTTCATCCACCTCCTCTCCCTCTTCTTCTGCGGGAGGTGTGACCTTTGATGCGATCATGGTACAGTTTCAGCGCATGGATGCTCGCCTTGATACACTCACTCCTGAGATGTATCAAATGAACACTCGTGTCGGCCGTATTGCCAGACGGCAGGCTTGTCTTGGTGGCTTTGTGGAGTCTCCCTCTCCTTCTCCCAAGGCATCTGAGGACGACGAGGCATCCGAGGATGATGATGACTCCGACGACGATGATGATGATGATGATGATGAGGATAGGGATGCTAGCTTTTCTAGTGCTAACAAGATGTCTACTTGATACTCTTACCCTTTGTCACTCGTGACAAAAATGGGGAGTAGTTTTGGATATGAGAGTAGTCATACTTGTAGGGGGAGGGTTAGTATAGGAGATTTTTGTTAAGGGGAGTGTTGATTTTGAGGGATATAGTAAGGATTTCATGTATCTTTTTCTTTTCTTTCTACTTTAGATACATTTATCTCTTGTACATGGGTCTTGTAACCATTTTGACATACATTGTATTTATATTCTTTATATATTGATGTATGTTCTTTCACCTATCTTTACATGTGTTGTTTCTTTTCTCTCTTTATGCACATGTTTCTTATTAATTGTATGCAATCTTTTATTTCTGTTTCACATTAAGATGCCGTGATGAGTTTTATTTAAAGTGTTTTAGAAATACAGGTTGTCAAAATCTACTTGCCATAAACTCTCTTCTTGCAAAGTTTTTCAAGAGTTTGTGTTAGGATAGATTTTATTGTGTTCAACAAGTGAGTATGAGTTGAGTGATTTATGACTTCTCTCATATGTTCATTTGTTTGTTGTGGCTTTGTCATGGATTGCCAAATGGGGAGATTGTTAGGACATATGTGTTTCACATGTTAGGAACATATGTCACTATTTTATGTAATTGGCTAATCCTTTGACAAAATGCATTTTACTTGTATTTGGGTAGTTCTAGGATGTGTTTAATGTTTCAAGAAACAAGATTTCAAGTTCAAGTGTTAAAACCATGCAAGTCTATCCAAGAATCAAGTGTGAAAGTGCTACTCATTAAAGCTCGACAGCTAGCATCTATCGAGGCTTAGAGAGCTGTCTGAATCCCGTGGCTCGATAGCTTCTCGACAGATAGGTATTTGTCGAGGTTTATGAAGTTCAGTTTTTCAGGACTATTTTTCATCCAATCCGTGAATGTATGTTTGGGTTTTCTTTTTTCACAACCCTAAACATATATAAGGATTATTTTAAGGGCCGTAAAAGGTGACATAAGTTGCATAAGAGCAAATTTCACAAGAGTGAAGAAGAGTGTGACCGGAAACCTAGTTTGCCCTAGTTCTTGAAGAAGTTGCTATGTTTGTACACCATAGGATTTTGTGACCAAGCAACTTCATGATCTTCATCGTCTGGATGAACTGAAGAATTTTGCAGTCAACATCCTTCTCTAGTTGGTGATTGAAGTCGCGTACTAGGATCTGCGCAATTGGTTAGTTACGTACTGGGAACTGTGCATTGAAAAGGAGAGATTGTCACTACAGAACAAGTC
This sequence comes from Quercus tomentella, assembly GCA_028535165.1. Taxonomy (NCBI): domain Eukaryota; kingdom Viridiplantae; phylum Streptophyta; class Magnoliopsida; order Fagales; family Fagaceae; genus Quercus; species Quercus tomentella. The sequence continues at coordinate 40,260,972 of JAPQVY010000100.1, read as the reverse complement.
CAATTGGGTATTGGGGTAAGGGTTCAACTATAGGTTGGTATAAGGTACTAGGATTCCTTTACTTATAACTGCTTGTTTTGATAATAGTGGATTCTCGGGAGTGGTGACCTTAAAATCACTCGGTGGGGTTTTTGTCGTGTAGGTTTTCCCCATTCGTAAACAAATCACCGTATCAATTTATTTTCCACTGCATACTTTAGTTAATTGGTGATTTGTTTGTGTTGTCACGTATAATTGCATGTTAATTTGATTACTTAATAAACTTGGCTAACTAATCAATTAATTTATCACAAGGGGTCAATTTGTTTTTGGCCTATCAAACTGAAATGGCTTGACTGAAAAAAAGAAGAAAAACAAAGATAAAATACAAAATGGTGAGTTTTGGCTCACCAATTGACTAAACTAGGTTTACTAAAGAAAGAGCCATTTTTAAAAATAAAAAAAAAAAAATTTTGCAGTTACAATCAAAGGAGTCAAACCGGTGAGCAAACCGGTACAGGTGACCCCTTATTTTGTATCGCTTTTTTTGCTTAGCTGTTTTGGGAAGTTTCGGTCATTCTGGCAGAAATATTGATTTTGGTGCGAAATTAGTTCAGAAGAAAATTACCTCTTTGAAACTGATTTTTGTCGATAGAAACCAATAGATTTGTGACACTAAGACAATGACGAAGTTTCGGCGAAGCCCACCACTGAATCATGGTCTCATTCTGTTAATCTGCGTCTCTTGTTTTTACCGGTTTATCTTCTCCTCTTCTTCTTCCAACATAGACTTCTCGTCCCAATCGTTAAGCTTCCCAATGCATTTTCAAATCATGTGGCTGTGACGCTGTGTTTATTATTTTTGAAAGTAACGTGTGGCTTTATTAAAAGTTAAAACTAATGTTAGACATTGAATTCTATTCAAAATTCACGTGTTAGAGCATTCACATCAGTCCATTTAAAGTTTTCCATTTATTTTAGTATAAGAATCCATTTTTTCTATTTTACATAAACACTTTACAAAAACATCCACATCAGTTTATTTATTATACACACTCTTTTATTTAAATAATATTTTTCCTCACTTTTTTTATTATTTCCCACCCACCCCCGCCTAACGCTCTTTCTCCTTTTTTTCTCTGAACACAGACTCTCTTTCTTCTTCTTTTCCTTATCCCTATTTTCCCTGAACGTACCTCTCTTTCTTCTCCATCTTCTTCTTCTTCTTTTGCAATTTGGGTTTTATTATAGATGATGATTTTGGGTTTGATTATGGGTAGTGATTTTGGGTAGAGAAAGCAAAGATTTTGGGCGGAGAAAATGGTGATTTTGGGCAGATTTGCAGTTGCTATTTCTTCTTCGGCATCTTCTTTCTTTCTTCTTCTCCTTTTTTTTTTTTTTTTTTTTTTTTTTTTTTTTTCCAATTTGGGTTTGATTATTTATATGAATTATATATATGGGTTTGATGAATTTGGATCTAGATTTAGAACAATTTTGATGATTTGAATAGATTTGCTACTGTTGGATTGAAGAGAAGGTAAAGGAGCAAGAGGGTAGAGGAAGAGAGAGCATCGGATGAGAGAGAAAATAAAATAAAATAATCACTTAGAAAGCTACAGTAACCATGCATATTTGCATTGTTACTTTTTTTTTTTTTTTTTTTGAAAAGAGAATATTGATTTCATTCCATAAGTGAAATTGAATTACAGTAGGGGAAAGTACAAGCAAACTAGCAATACAGAATTAAGGAGGGTCTTGATAGCGGGGATGCTGGAGCAGGGGAGGGGGCATTCCCTTCCAATCTTGTGAGGTACTAGAGGTCCTTGCATAGGTAGCAAGGTCATGAGCGTCCCTATTATAGTCCCTTTTCAGGTGTTGCAATTTCCAGCTACAAAAGTGGTCTAGGGAGATGAGGATTCCATGGAGGATGTGACCAAACTCTCCACCAAGCTTCTTAGAGTTAATGGACTGAACAATGGATAAGGCATCAGATTCTATAATGATCTTGGAGACTTGAATTTCCTGGGTAAGAAGGATGCCATTTTCGATTGCAATGGCTTCAATAGCTTCGATGGGGTGACACGCCTGCAGCGATTTACACATTGCAGTAGCAACCTGACCATTGGAATCATGGATAATAACTCCTATGCTTGAAGGTCTACCATCCTCGAAGGAGGCACAATCCACGTTTATTTTGCGGTAGCCAGGTGGGGGAGGGGTCCAAGAAGAGGCTTGGGACTTTGAAGGAATTGTTGCCGAAATTGCACCTTTGTAGTCTGTAGCAAATCTGATGGCAGAGTCCCAAATTTGATGAGGAAACGAGGAATATGATTCATGTACTATTTGGTTGTGATTGTGCCAGATAAGCCAGGCAATGGTCAGGAAGGATTCAAGATCTCATGTAGAGCCATTGGACATGAACTGAAGGGCTAAATCCGAGAAGTCCCAAGAGCTGTTTAAAAAATTAATGGGGCAGTTTTGCCAGTAACCCCAGACAGATTTGGGGATGTCAAAGTGAAAGAGGGCATGACTGGTGCTTTCAAGGCATTGATCGCAAATAGGGCAGTAGCCATTTGTGTTCACACCCCTGATTCTGAGGTTTTGCATCGTTGGTAGAACATTCATACAGCATCTCCAGGCAAAAATCCTAACCTTGGCTAGAATATTAAGGTGCCACATCTTCCTCCAGAGGGGGGGAGCACGGGTTACCATAAGAACTTTCACCTCCATGAGATGGTTCAACTAATGTGAGTGCAATGTAATAGGTGATTTTAACTGTGAACTCACCTCTTTTGTTGCCAATCCAAATTATTTTATCTTCATGGAGGGAGTAGTTGATTGGCAAGTTAAGAATAGTATTAGCCTCAAAAGGGAGAAAGGTTCTTCTTACCAAGTCAGCTTTCCATCTCCTAGTGTCTGGATCAATGAGGGCAGATACCATGGGAAAATCATCGAAGTGGTGCAGCAAAGGAGAGATGACTTTGTATGTGGATGGAGTTGGCACCCACCTGTCTTCCCATATGTGTATCATTTTTCCATTTCCAACACGCCATCTAGTGCCCTTTTTAATGACCTCAATGCTATAATGAATACTCCGCCATGCAAATGAAGGGTTGCAGCCAAGCTTGGAGTTGAGAAAATCCGAAGAGGGGAAATATTTGGCTTTGTATATTCTTGAGATGATAGAATTTGGATTGTTTAGGATCCTCTAGGCTCGCTTGGCTAGTATGGTAAGATTGAAAGCTTGGAGGTTCCTGAATCCCACTCCCCCCTCAAATTTGGATTTGCACATCTTTTTCCGTGCAACTCAGTCTTTTTTTGTTTCCTGCTGCTTTTGACCCCACCAAAAGTTTCTCATCATGCTCTCCAGGTCTTCGCAAAGTCCCTTTAGGAGGAGGAAGCAACTCATGGAGTAGGTAGGGATAGCTTGTGCGATGGCTTTAATGAGAACTTCCTTGCCCCCCCATAGAGAGCATCTTTTATTTCCAACCAGACAATTTTTTACCAACCCTTTCTTTTATTTCAAGAAAGATCACATTTTTGGATTTTCCAATGATTGATGGCAGCTCGAGGTATTTAGAGTGGCAAGAACCTTGCATAGGTCCTAGGATTTTGAGCACCTCATCTTTAGTTTCCTGAGGGGTGTTATGACTGAAGAAAATGGAAGATTTGTCTGTGTTAATCTTCTGTCCAGAGGCTGCTTCGTACTTTCTAAGGATCTCAGTTAATGTGTGGCACTCCTGGCTGCTTGCTTTGCAAAAGAGCAAACTGTCGTCGACGAAGAAAAGATAAGTAATATAGGGGCAGCCTCTGCAAATGGAAATCCCATTTAGCTCCTTGGATCTTGCTGCATTGTGGATGAGGGAGGAAAAAGCTTCTACACAAATGAGAAAGAGATAAGGGGAGAGAGGGTCTCCCTGCTGAAGCCCCCTTGATGGAGTAATGCAGCCATGAGCAGATTCATTAATAATGATGGAGTACGAAACAGTAGTAATGTAGTGCATGATAAGACTAATCCATTTCTCATGAAAGCCAAGTTTTTCCATAGTGGCCTCAATGAAGCACCACTCTACTCTGTCAAAAGCTTTACTCATATTGAGTTTCACCGCCATTAAGCAATCCTTCCCAACTCTCTTATTATTAAGGTAGTGCATAATTTCAAAGGCAGTGAGGACATTGTCCGTGATTAAGCACTCAGAAATAAATGCATTTTGATTTTCTGATATGACATGGGGGAGAATGGCCTTGAGCCTATTTGCAAGAACTTTGGCAATGATCTTGTACACCACATTACTAAGACTGATGGGTCTGAACTCAGTCATTTTGGTGGGTAGCTTGGTTTTGGGAATAAGAATGATGTTGGTTCTATTAATTTCAGCTAGAGACATATTATTGTTAAGTACATTGAGAACCATTCTAGGTACATCATTGCCAACAATGGACTAGTATTTTTGGAAGAAGATAGCGGACATACCGTCGGGGCCGGGTGCCTTGGTTGGATGCATTTGCTTGAGAGCAGAGAGGATTTCTTCACTAGAAAATTCTTTGACAAGTTCTTTGACAAGTTCCATGTTCATCTCCTCAGTGACTTTGGTGACCTCAGCTATGGTGGAAAGGGAAGGTTGAGAGGATGTGAAGATATTTTTGAAGTAGGAGATGGCGGTGTCAGCAATGGTTTCGTTAGTGTCACACCATACTCGTTGTTCCAAAGCCCTAGGATAGTGTTTTTCTGCTTCCTTTCAGAGGCCTTGTTATGAAAGAATTTGGTGTTACGATCCCCCTCATTGAGCCATTGCACTCTTGAGTGTTGATTCCAGTATGTTTCTTCACTGTCTAGCAACTCATTGATCTCTCTCCTAAGGATGTTAATTTGAGGCCCCATGCTGCCATTAGTTTCCTGGAGAACAAGCGTGCTGAGAGCTTTCCTTTTCTTCTCAATCTTCTTCGGTATATGCCTATACTCGGCTTGATTCCAATTTTAAAGTTCAGTAGCACATTGGTTAAGCCCCTCAGAAAGACCCCTAAGAAGATTTGCACTGTTACTATAGCAATATTGGATATAAACAATAATATAGATGGATTGATATGACTAGATTTTGGGTAAAAATGTGTAAAATTGTGTAAAATTATGCACTTTTTCTATTTTACACCTACTAGTACAAGTGCTCTTAGGTGGAGTCTATGACTAATTACACTTGTTCCAAGTTTTATTTTTAAAAAATATAATGATTAGACAATTTAGATTTATATGTAGTGGACTGGGCTATTATAGAAGAATAAAATTGATGATGAATTGGGCCTAATATACTCAAAGACATAGGATTTACCACCGCGCACCCTTGGTGTGATGGTCACTCGACAAGTATAAGTGCTTATGGGGTGTGAGGGGGCAAGGGCCGAAATTCACATCTCTAGGAGGGAGCTTCACACACATATATACTTAGATTAGGCTAGAGCATGATTTCTATCTTGTATATATATAAAAAAATTATTGTGGGAAAAAAGAAAAGAAAAGAAATATATATATATATATATGTGTGTGTGTGTGTGTGTGTGTGTGTGTGTGTGTGTGTGTGTGTATACTCTGAAAAGGTACACCAACATTAACTGGTATCGAAATATATCGTTCTTTTGGCTAAACCAAAACGGCTTCTACTACAAAATTTACTCCCTTGATTACAATCATCAACCTTAAAATTCCCAATTCACTACTTTATCCACTAGTAACTAGTATGATTCTTGAATTAAACTTAGTAGAATTGCAACTAAGCTGAATTGAAACTTTACATCCATATAGGTGCTACCCATTTAGAAAAATCAAGCTTAAATGCAAAAACCCTTATACTCTCCTTTGGTTACTACCCAAAAATTTGATTAATAAAAAAAAGTTAATCACCACATCTATATATGAAAATGTTCAAACCAATAAGCAGGTACTTTAAATTTCATGTATGAACTTTCAATTTAACATTAAAGCGCTTTTTTTTACTTGGTCATAATCAAATCAAATTGGTAGTTCAAACTTTTACTTTAGAAACCTTAATTTCTTTCTTAAGCATTCAATCCAATGGTTTAACTTCCATAAAACGAAACCACCAATTTGTATAAACCCAATCCCTATTACATGTTTTAATAACAAATTTTAAGATTTTATAATCAGAATATTACCCCCCACAACCCCCCCCCCCCCCCCAAAAAAAAGCCTAAAACCTAACCTTAAACGTTGAAATATCTCAAATTCCTCAAAGGATTGAGAATTAAGTAAAAGTGACATCAAATCTTGAAAGCATGGGTTAGATTACATACTGGGAGATTTTAATTGAGTTAAAAAGACATTGAAAATGATAAAACCAAAAGTCCCTAACTTTTTTATTATTATATGATTTGATAGAATTCTGATGGAAGAATATTGTCCCAAGACTTGACAACAATGGTTTTAGGTTAAAAGGGCAAAATACCTGCTAATTTACCTCGAATAAATTAACTAGGCTTGATTTAAAGTGACTTTGAATATTTTTGGGTGTTTTTCAATGAGTTTTTAGCTTCTTTTTAATAAAAATAAATAAATAAATAAATAAATCTTGATAAATACAATATAATTTCATGCTCTGACTTCTGATATAAATATATATATAAATTAGTAAAGGACACATTACATAGGGTTAATAATATATTTTCTAATTTATAATGGCTTTCTTAAAGAAAAAAACAAGGTTAATAACCCTATTAGTTTTTTGACTCTTCAAAAGTGATGTTCACACTTCCTCAAGGATTACAAAGAGAAGAAGAGTGAATATGGACTTAGGTTGTGTTTAGCATTGGCTGAAAAAACCAGCTTTTTTTAATATTTAGCTTATTTTGTTACTGATTCACAAAAAAAAAAAAAAAAAAAAAAAAAAAAAAAAAAAAAAAACTTAATTTTGCTACTATTCAACTTATTTTTGCTACTATTTATGGGTCACATTGCATTTTTTGGTATTATTTATGGGTCCTACTATACTATTTCAGCTAGTTTTTAGCTTTATTTATAGTATTTTTCAGTAAAAAAGTTTTCAGTTTCAGCTAAATAAATTGTTCCCAAACGGACACTTATTGTTAAGTGCCAAAATCGTTCAAATCCATCCTTAGGAAAGAAATCTTTCCAAACATCTCTAAACTTTTCAACAATATAGACTAGGATTTGAAAAATTGGAGATTTTGCATGATTTGGTGATCAAAGCCAATTATTCATTTAAGTAGGAAATAACTCTTTCTCAAAAAAAAAAAAAAAAAAAAAAAAAGAAGTAGGAAATATCTCTTTGATTTGAAATACTTATCTCCCTCATCTATTAATTTATTTTGCAGGTGGACTAAGGTCTGAGACTTAGAACCATGGCATATGTCCTCATAGAATCCCAATTGTCCTTGTTAGGACATATGTGGATCATGTTAAGAATAAATGTCATATAGAATTGGCTAATCCTCTAACAAAACGCACTTTACTTGTAATTGGGTAGATCTAGGATGTGTTTAATACTTCAAGGAACAAGAGTTCAAGTCCAAGTGTTAAAGCCATGCAAATATGTCCAAGAAACAAGTGAAGAAGGGATGTTCATTAAAGCTGGACAGATTCCCGACAGCTGCTCGACAGATACTATCTATTGAGGTCTCGACAGATACTATCTATCGAGGTCTCGACAGCTGCTTGACAGATGTATCTATCGAGAATTATGAAATCAGAATTTTCAGATTTGATTTTTGGCCCATGCTGACATGTATATGTAGGGTTTCTTTTCTCACAACCCTAGACATATATAAGACTTATTTTAAAGGCTATCACATAAGAGAATATAAGGAGAACACATACAAAGAGTGACCAAATGCCTTATTCTCTCAAAAGAAGCTACTGCATCTTTGCGCTTTAGGGTTTTGTAACCAAGTGCTTCTCGATCTTCATTGTTGATGAAGTGAAGAACCTTGTAGCCAACAATCTTCTTCGAGTTGGTGAGTTAGTCACGTACTGGGAGCTATGCATCACTGGTTAGTCACATACTAGGATCTGTGCAAAAAGGGTGGCATTCATATATTGAAGAGTTCAAAGGTTCTGAAGTGGTAGAAAGCTTCTGCTGTAAGTTCATCTACAGGGATTGTAGAGTATAGGGACAAAGATTTTGTACTAGATCTAAAACTTCTCTTTATTATAGTGGATTTCTTTTCGGGAAGGTTTCCCCCCAAGTTTTTTACTGTGAAACTAGTTTGTTTCATTGGTTTTCCTAGGTCATCATATCTTGTCTTATTTACTTTTCCGCTATGCATGATTTTGATGTTAGTTTATTTTAACAAGGTTTATTCATAATAAATCTAATTAACAACTTGAGTTTAAAATTTGTTAATTCTATCAACTGGAGTCTAAATTTCCCAATAAGTGGTATCAGAGTGGGTACACTCTGATTGGATTAATTTCCTGAGTGTGATCCTTGACCCTCGTTGTCATGGATCGTGGACAATCTCTTTTGATTCCTCCTTTATTTGATGGCACTAATTATGCATACTGGAAAGTTCATATGAAAGTTTTTTTGCAAGCTCTAGGTGAAAGAGTATGGTAAGCTGTTGAAGTTGGCTGGATTAAGCCAAAGGAAGCACCGGTGGATTGGAATGAAGCAACAATCATAGCATCAAATTTCAACAATAGGGCCTTGAATGCTTTGTTTTGTGGGGTGACCAATGAGGAATTCAAGAAAATATCATCCACAAAAGTTGACAAGGAAGCATGGACTATTCTTGAGACCATCTATGAAGGTACCAAGGTAGTAAAGACTGTGAAACTTCAAAGACTCACTAGTAGTTTTGAATAAATAAGGATGTAGGAGGATGAGACCTTTGATGAGTTCTATGCTAAACTCAAGGATATTGTGAATTCTACTTTCAACCTTGGAGAATCTATAGCAGAATCCAAAATTGTTAGGAAAATCCTTAGGTCCTTGCCTGAAAGATTCCATGCCAAGATCATTGCCATTGAAGAAGTGAAGGACATTGATAAAATTCCTTTGATTGAGCTTGTAGGGAACCTTCAAACCTATGAGATGGGATTAGGCTTAATGGGAAAATGTAGAAAAAGTAGAAACTTGGCTCTTAAGGGTATAGAAGAAGAAATTGAAGACTCTGAAGATGAAGATGAAACTGAAGATAAAGATGAAGATAATGATGAGGATGAGAATCTAACCTTTATAACTGATGAGATTATTAAGTTTCTTCAATTTAGGAAAAAAGATAAGGACAAACCTCCAAGGAAATCAAAATCCTCTAGGAAGGATAAGAGTGAGAAACCCCTTATCTAGTGCCATAAGTGCAAAGGTTTTGGTCATATAAGGATAGAATGCCCAAACTACCTTATGAAGGAAAAGACCAAGAATTCAAAAGATAAAGGGTTGGTTGCTACCTGGAGTGATATTGAGAATGACTCTTCTAATGAGTATGTGGATAAATGTGGTCACTTTATGGCTTTTGCTGCCACAACTGATAAGGTGATTGTGGAGAGTACTAGTGACAATGAGGATTCTTCTAATGATGAAGTACCCAAGAAGATGACCCTTTAGGAAGCCTATGATAAGCTATGCACTAAGTTTATAAAATCTAAAAAGACTTCTCATCATTGTAGAAAAGAGCTTAATGAGGTAAAAACTGAAAAAGTAGATCTATTAGTCAAATTAGATGAGACTACAAAGTTGGTTGAGACTCTTATTGTGGAGAACACCTTATTAGAAGAGAAGGTCAAGAATCTTGAGGTAGAGCTTAGTCAAGGTAGAACTCAAATAGAGAGGATGTCTAGTGCAAAGCTTGATGAGGTATTGAATGCTCAAAAGCCCAGTTCTGATAAGACTGGCTTAGGATATGTTGTTTGCTCTGACCCCTCCTCTTCCACAGCTTCTGGATCAAGGACTGTCTTTGTGCCCCAATCTGAGAAAGGTGATAAAGGTATGAAGTCCATAACTCATTTGTCTAATTCTAAATCCTTTGTTAGACCTCATGTTTGTCACCATTGTTTCATCCTAATTGCTTTAAGTTGTATCCTCAAAAGCAAGTGTCCAAACAGTCATAGGTTTCCTCTGAAGGACCTACACCTTTGTTTGGAGAGTTATTAAAAGTTTTAAGCTTTTTAACTCAATTTTAGGAGAATTTTAGTTCTTCTATGTCCTTTAATAGACATACTAGGACACATGCCTTTTCATCTTCATGACCAAAGACTTGTGCTGTGTGGGTGAGAAAGGAGCCTAAGACTTAATTGTCTGTTCTGTTTGTCCTCTCTTTAATTCTTTCTATCTAAAGTTGGACTCTCTTTACTTGATTTCTTATCTGCTTTGGAATCATGCTTTCATGCATATGCATCTTTCTTTCATGCATTAATGTTGTTTGTTTGTTTTTGTTTGGTTGTTTAGTTTTTATTTTGTTTTTTTTTCAAAATAAAAAAGGGGAAAATCAGAAAAATAAACAGAGTGTGTTTTGTGTATATTGGTACTTGTGTACCTTGGATGGCCATTTAAACAAAGTTTTCAAAACTTTATAACTTTTGTAGCTTAGATGAGCATCTCTATGCACAACTAAGCAAATGAGCGTTGTGGCTCATGTTTGTGATGAGTAAGATTAAGTAATCTCTTGTACTTAACACTCGTATCACTCTTTTTGATGGGAAGGACTAGAAAATCCTAAGAGAAAGGCATAAATAACCATCTCACCACTGTTGCCCGCCAATCATGAAATGACACCTGTATGTTTCGGCATAGCAAAAGTGCATTGTCAATGACATCTGTATGCTTTGGCATAGCAAAAGTGCAATGTCAAAAACTTAACATCATTGGGTATTTCTTTTCTCTCTCTTATATACCTATGCATGATATGCTTTACAAAAGAAAATATGCAATGAAAAATAAAAGCAAAAAAGAATCAATATGCTTTATATATGATTGCAAGCATGTCTTCTAGGAGATGTGGGAGTTATAAGATGTACCTCAAAGATGATAGTCCCCATCAAGCAGTTATGATTGTGTGTGAGTTAAAGTGATTTTCTCATATCTCAAATTGTCATAACATGTAGACACTTATGCAATCTTGCGATGTTTTTCATACACAACATGCAATATTCTTTGCTATTTTTAATACATGTGCAAGTACAATGTGATTTGGCTATCACAAGGAATACATGTGTTAATGTATGCTCACTAAACTGTCTTAACTTGTTTTTAAAATATAAAATTAGTTAGATTTGTTGTGTGTGTGTGTGTGTGTGTGTGTGTGTGTGTGTGTGTGTGTGTGTGTGTGTGTGTGTTTTAGATCTAAATGCTTGACATTTTTCTTGTTGAGAGATGTTTTTGAGAGCTTAAAATGTTGTTTGGATTTTTGGTTGAGTAGCATGTTTGATTGCATTCATATCTATGTTTTTCTCTTCTTTGAAAAACTGTTTTTGCTCATCTTGACAGCTTCTCGATACCTTTCGACAGATAGCTATCTATCAAGCTCCTTTTTCTTCTTGTCTCGATAGAAGTTATCGCAATCTCGATCCATCGAGAAACTTTCTATCTGGCCGATAGATCCTCAACAGATTCTCGATCCAACGAGGTTGGCTTCTGCTCGATAGCTACTCAACAACTTCTCGATCTGTCGAGATCCTTTTGCATGCATTTTTTTTCACATGTTTTGCATCTTTCTTTTATCTTGACATCCATAGCATCTTGTTTCATGACATTCATGCATTTATATGGATTCCTTATGCCCCCTTGATCATCTTTAATCATCTTTATGTTTCTTAGATACATTGTGCTTATCTTTGATATATATATATATATATATATATATGATGATGTATGTCTTCTCCACCTACCTCTACATGTGTTGTTTCTTTTCTTTCTTTATACACATGTTTATTTATGTATGCAATCTCTTATTTCTGTTTCACACTAAGATGCCTTGATGAGTTTTGTTTAAAGTGTTTCAGAAAGACAGGTTGTCAAAGTCTATCATGCCATGGACTCTCTTCTTGCAAAGTTTTTCAAGAGTTTGTGTTAGGATTAAATTTTATTGTATTCAACAAGTGAGTATGAGTTGAGTGATTTATGACTTCTCTCATATGTTCATCTGTTTGTTGTGGTTTTGTCACGAATTGCCAAAGAGGGAGATTGTTAGGACATATGTGGATCATACTAATAACATATGTCATATAGAATTGGCTAATCCTCTGACAAAACGCACTTTACTTGTAATTTGGTAGATCTAGGATGTGTTTATTACTTCAAGGAACAAGAGTTCAAGTCCAAGTGTTAAAGCCATGCAAATCTGTCTAAGAAACAAGTGAAGAAGGGCTGTTCATTAAAGTTGGACAGATTCCCGACAGCGACTCAACAGATACTATCTATCGAGGTCTTGACAGCTGCTCGATAGATACTATCTATTGAGGTCTCGACAGCTACTTGACAGATGTATCTATCAAGAATTACGAAATCAGAATTTTCAGATCTGATTTTCGGTCCATGCTAACATGTATATGTATGGTTTCTTTTCTCACAACCCTAGACATATATAAGACTTATTTTAAAGGCCATCACATAAGAGAATACAAGGAGAACGCATGCAAAAAGTGACCGAGTACCTTATTCTCTCAAAAAAAGCTACTGCATCTTTACACCTTAGGGTTTTGTAACCAAGTGCTTCTTGATCTTCATTGTTGATGAAGTGAAGAACTTTGCAGCCAACAATCTTCTTCAAGTTGGTGAGTTAGTCACGTACTGGGAGACGTGCATCATTGGTTAGTCATGTACTGGGATCCGTGCAAAAAGGGTGGCGTTCATATATTGAAGAGTTCAGAGGTTCTAAAGCGGTAGAAGGTTTCTGTTGTAAGTTCATCTACAGGGATTGTAGAGTCTAGGGACAAAAGTTTTGTACTAGATCTAAAACTTCTCTTTATTATAGTGGATTGCTTTTCGGGAAGTTTTCCCCCCAGGTTTTTTACTGTGAAACTAGTTTGTTTCATTGGTTTTCCTAAGTCATCATATCTTGTCTTATTTACCTTTCCGCTATGCATGATTTTGACATGATATTGATGTTAGTTTGTTTTAACAATGTTTATTCATAATAAATCTAATTAACAACTTGGGTTTAAAACTTGTTAATTCTATGAACTGGGGTCTAAATTTCCTAACAGTCCTCATTATTCCCTATTTAATTCCTTATCTCTTCTTAGTTTTCACCTTCTAAATCTGAATCTCTCTGTCTTAAACCTCCTCTCACCAAAGAACTCCTTTGTCTATCTCTCTCAGATGGCTGCAGCAGAGACATTTGTCTTTAACATTGCAGAAAAAGTGCTGGAGAAATTAGGGTCCCTGGCTTTCTAAGAAGCTCGGTTGATATGGGGTGCTGAAAGTGATCTAGGAAGACTTGAAAAAACCCTCTCCACCGTCAAAGCTGTGTTGTTGGATGTAGAAGAGCAGCAGGTTCATAATCAGGAGCTGACTGTCTGGCTTGGGCAACTCAAAGAAGTCTTTTATGATGCTCAAGATGTCCTTGATGAATTTGAGTATGAAGCACTACAGAGGCAAGTGGTGGAAATATAGGGAAGCACCACCAGGTAGGTACGCTGTTTCTTTTCTTCCCCTAATTCACTTGTATTCTGAATCAAGATGGCTCACAAAATCAAAGATATTAAAGCACGGTTAAATGAGGTTGTAGCTAATAGGGCTAAGTTTCATCTCTCCGAATGATCAGGAAATAAACATTTGGTGCATGGGAGGGAGATGAGCTACTCCTTTGTGTAGGCTTCAAATGTGATAGGAAGAGATCAAAACAAAGAAAATATTGTAGAACGTCTAATGCATCCTACCGATGGTCAAAACGTCTCTGTTATTCTTATAGTTGGAATTGGTGGTCTTGGCAAGATGGTGATCACTAAACTGGTGTTTAATGATGCAAGGGTGGTTGATCATTTTGAATTGAAATGTTGGGTGTGTGTTTTCGACGAATTTGTTTTAAAACAACTACTGGTAAAAATTATCAGATCAATAACTAGTGATGATTGTAAAGATTTGGAGGAGGTGCAGTTGCAAATGCGCCTTCGAAATAATTTGGAAGGCAAGAAATTCTTGCTCTTCTTGGATGATGTATGGAATGGGGATAGGAAGAAATGGATTGAGTTGAGGAATTTGTTAATGGAGGGTGCCAATGGAAGTAAGATCCTTGTGACTACACGCAGCCCAAAAATTGCCTCCATGATTGGCACCATGCCCCCATACAACTTGGAATGTCTTCCACATAAAGAGTGTTTGTCTTTACTCGTAAAATGGGCATTTGATGAGGGAAAAGAAAGGCAACACATAAACCTCGTTGAAATTGGGGAAACAGATTGTGAAGAAATGCAAAGGAGTTCCTTTGGCAGTGAAGTCTTTGGGAAGCTTGTTATATTCAAAGCTTGATGAGCGCAGTTGGCAATTTGTTAAAGATAATGAAATATGGAAATTGAATAGAAAAGAAGGTGATATTTTGTCGACCTTGCAATTGAGTTACAATCAGATGCCATCTTACTTAAAACAATGTTTTGCCTATTTTTCACTTTTTCCAAAAAATTATGAATACAATACTTTAGACTTAATTCCATTCTGGATGGTACTTGGGTTGCTTCAATCACCTAATCAAAATCAAGAGCCGAAAGATATTGGCAACCAATATATAGATGAGCTCTATTCAAGATGTTTCCTTCAAGATTATAGCAAGGTTGAATACTTTTGCGAATTCAAAACACATGATCTAGCACATAACCTAGCACTATCAATAGCCCAAAGTGAGTGCTTAATTATTAATTGTCAGACCCAAAACATCTCTAAAAATGTTTGGCATATGTTTTATTTGGACAAGACTTGGTAGGATGAAAATATTTTAAAATGTTTACAAAAATAAAAGCGTTTACAGACCATTTTTTCTTTGATAGAAGGAATTGGACCCACTACTAAATCCCTTATTGATGTGTGTCTCTCGAGATTTAAATACTTGCAAATTATAGATTTAAGTGACTCATGTTTTGAGGTGTTACCAAGCTTTATCGGTAACATGAAGCATTTAAGGGGTATTGATTTAAGTCGCAATCGTAGAATTCAGAAACTCCCAAAATCCATTTGCAAGCTTCAAAATTTGCAGTGATTAAGACTTAGAGGATGTGAAAAACTAGAAGAAATTCTAAAAAATATAAGATACATGATCGGCCTCAAAATGTTGGCAGTAACAACCAAACAGAAGT
The DNA here is from genome assembly GCA_028535165.1 of Quercus tomentella. NCBI lineage: Eukaryota > Viridiplantae > Streptophyta > Magnoliopsida > Fagales > Fagaceae > Quercus > Quercus tomentella. The sequence goes on along the minus strand of JAPQVY010000100.1, from coordinate 40,245,740 downwards.
CTCTACCTAGGGCCTGGAATTCTTTGAAACTTTTGGGAATATTTAATTGTGGCAATCTCGAATCTTTGTCTGAAATATTACAAGGCTACATAGGCCTCCTTCGGATGTTGGTTATTCGGAGTTGTGGGGGTATGATATCTTTGTGACTACTGTGAAAGGGTGGCATTTAGTCCAATTAGATGTCAATAATGCTTTCTTGAATGGGGATCTTCATGAGGAAGTGTATATGCAACTCCCTCAGGGCTTTCACAGCAAAGGGGGGAATGTTGTTTGCAAATTAAATAAGTCTTTGTATGGGCTTAAACAGGCATCAAGGCAGTGGAATGCTAAGTTTTGTTCTATTATCAAGCAGCATGGTTTTAAGCAATCTAAAGCTGACTACTCATTGTTTACAAAGAAATTCAATGATTCTTTCATAACTTTGGTGGTTTATGTTGGTGATATTCTCATAGCAAGTAACAATGTTCAAGCAGTTGAAGAACTTAAGGTTTCTTTAGATCAGCATTTCAAACTTAAAGACCTTGGAGGTTTAAAGTACTTTCTTGATCTTGAAGTAGCTAGATTAGACAAAGGAATCACTTTTTGTCAACGAAAATATGCTTTAGAGATCTTGAAGGATGCAGGAATGTCAGCTTGCAAGCCTAGCAAGGTACCAGTGGAGCAGAATTTGAAGTTAAGCAAGTTTCAAGGAAAGTTGCTATCTGATCCAGGAGTGTACAAAAGGTTGGTGGGCAGATTGTTATATCTAACTATCACCAGACTAGACATTGCATATCCTGTTCACAAATTAAGCCAATTCTTGTCAAAACCCAGGAAGCCTTATTTGGATGCTGCTTATAAGGTGCTGCAGTACATAAAAGGTTGCCTTGGTCAAGGTATTTTACTACCTGCTACATCAGATTTTCACTTGAAGGCTTACAAAGATGCTGATTGGGCATCTTGCATTGATACCAGAGGGTCTACTACAGGGTATTGTATATTTTTGGGTGATTCTCTAGCATCATGGAAGTCAAAGAAACAATCTATAGTGTCTAGATCTTTTGCTAAAGCAGAATATAGGGCTATGGCTGTCACTGTTTGTGAAATGACTTGGTTATTAGCCTTGTTGAAGGATTTGGAGATTCATCATCCTCAACCTGCTCTCCTGTTTTGTGACAATCAAGCTGCTATTGACATTGGAGAAAATCTAGTGTTCCACAAGAGAACCAAACACATAGAAGTGGACTATCATCTAGTCAGAGATAAGGTGCAAGATAATTTTGTTAGATTGTTCTTTACTCCTACACATTCACAATTGGCATACTTGCTTACAAAAGCTCTTAACAATCAACAATTGAAGTACTTATTGGGCAAGATGAATGTTGTGAACATCCATAGTTCAGCTTCTCATCTTGAGGGGGAATGTCAAAGTATTGTTGACTATAAAGATCAAAAACAGAAGAAGAAGAAGAAAGATGCAAGCAGCTCAAGCTAACAAAGATGAAGAGTATTTGAAAAGGTTGGCTCAGGCAGAGAGGCAGAGCATCAAAACAGAGCATTGGAAGAATAGCAGTTGAGCTAGCTATACGACAGTGGTAGCTAATACGACTTGTAGTTTACAATTAGTTTAATTAGAAGCTGTATATATGAACACTTGTAATGAATTGATTGGTTGTAGGTGTTAGATCCGTATAATGTGGAGTTAGTTAGAAGTCAGTTATTTCAGTCTTGTATCAGTCCTAGTATATATATACCTCTTGTACATTTAGTTTCTAATTAATGCAATTGAATGAAAGTTTTTCTTCAATCTTGCTTTTCTCTCTAGCTAGTTCTCTCTTTCTTTCTCTGGTTTGCTTTTCTAGCTCTCTGTTTTCTTACAGTTTCCTGCCATAAAATTCCTTACCAGTCTAGAGATTTTGGTTATTCAAAATTGTGAAAAGCTTGATTTGACTGAAGGGGAAGACAATCAAGAGGGATTCCCAACAAGCCTTCAAGCATTATGCTTCATTGAATTACCAAAGTTGGTGGTTATGCCTGAATGGATTAAACGATCTATAAAAACTTTACAAGTCTTGTTAATCAATAATTGTCCCAACTTAATAGCATTTCCAGGAGTGGCTGCCAAATCTCGAATCGCTTCTACGACTTGATATTTAGAGTTGCCCCAAATTGTTGTCTCCACCACAAGCAAAGCCTTGTCTCATAGCTCTAAGATCTTTTAGAATTGCAAGGTGTTCTGAATTAAGTAGAAGATGCCAACCGAAGATTGGAGAGGATTGGCACATGATTTCTCATGCCTCAGAAATTTATCTTGACTATGTGCAGATTAAATAAGCTAGTAATTAGGTATGGAGTAATCACTTCCCTCTCTTTTATTTATTCTTCTTCCAAGAGTTTGATATTTATTTTATAAATACTATTGTTCCGCCCATCGTCGCAAATTCATATATACTTACAAATATGCATATTAAATACTTTTATGGGCGCTTTACATTTGGTTAAATTTGGAGTTCTTGTTATGTTAATTGGATGTTGTATTATGTTGATTGAGTTTAACTTTTTTGTTTGATCTATTTTTTCTACTCAAATTTACTATTGCATTGCAAAAATAAATGAATATTTTAAAAACGAAATAAGATAGCTTGTGTTATATTCCCTACTAAATAAATTTCAAACCACTGATTTATCATTAGATGATAACATCTAAATCAGTATATTGCAAGACAAATATCCAAATTTGTTAAATGAGCTTCTAACTCAAGCTGAGTGTTTTTTTTTTTTTTAAGTAATCAAAGTATTAAAAAAGAGAAGGGATTTGTACATTCTTCAAGCTGTATGCATAAAAACTTTGGGTAAATTATACTTCGGGTGTTCAAAATTGAAAATTTTAATTTGGTCACTGAAACTTCAAAAAAGGGGCAATTTTGTCCCACTGTCTATGAGGTTGGTATGATTTTGGTCCCTTTATTATAAATATATGATCTGTTTTTTTTTGGTGACGCAGTGTCTCCATTGTGAAGCCCGTAGAGTCGCAGACCTAGCCTATAGTGATACGGAGTGTCCACTGTGAAGCCCACAGACCCAACCCACTGTGTCTTGCAAGCCTAGCAAAAAGAATTATGCAACTTGGCCCACTTCTAGCCCAATTACCCAGGACTTGAGGTGACATTTTAAAAGTTATTAATTCCTGTCAAACGTCAATTATTAGTTCCTCAAGTTTATTTCTTTTAAATTTGTGGTACTAGCTATGAGCTTTCTATTTCTCCCATGCCGAGAGCATCTCTAACAATCATTGTATCTCTATTTTTGGAGAGAAATGGCTACTGTTCACGCTCCAACGGGTTTGCTATACACAAAACTTTTCTAAATTTTTTTTGAAGTTGCTATAGTGCTTCTCTTAATTTAGAAAACACTGTGATAACTCCAAATCAATTTTTCTACTTAAAAAATTATACAAGCTACTATTATATCAATTCTTTCTCTCTCCTCCGGATTTCTTTTTTTTCTCTCATTCTCTCCGTTTCCCACATAATTCAAACACAAAACAAAATCCAATTCTTAAAATAAAGTTGAATCGGAACAAACAAATATGAAAAAAAAGAAAAAAAGAAAAAAAGAAAAAGAATAAACCGATCTGACCCAACCTAGTGGTGGGGAAGAGGACGAGCAGCGATGGGGCAGCGGACGTGGTAGTGCTGCATGGTGAACGCCGATCTCCACCGGCATTGTCCTTTCGGCGACCTCGATCTCCTTCGGCGGTGGGGCGGCAGACGAGCAACAGTCTCTCTCTCTCTCTCTCTCTCTCTCTCTCTCTCTGTGATGTGAAGCAAATGTGAGATTGCTGGAATGTTCTTGAGGTGAAAAAGAAAATAAAAGAAGGGGGGTTGGACACTTGTGTGGAGGAGAAAAACAAGAAAAAGAAAAAAGAAAAAAAAGAAGAAATGAAACGTGTAGGATGAAAATGAAATGAAAGGAAGAAAAATAATATAAAAAATAAAAAATCCTAATTGAAAAATACCACCACAATATTTTCACAATAAATTTTAAATAACAGATTGTTATTAGTAATATTGGCAAGTAAAAAAAAAAATTCAGTGGTGGGTTCAAATTAGAACTAGTAACAACTTTCCACATAAATTTTTTTGTGAAAGTATTGCGTAAAATATTGTGAACATAACACTTCTCATTGAAAAATATAGTTATTAAAAAAAGAATAAATAATGATTAAAAAAAGAATAAACAATGAATGAAGAAATAATATTTAAATGAGATAGAGAATCTGTTGGAAAGTGTATTTAAAAAAGTGGGTAGGTAAAAGCTAAATGTCATTGTTCATTCTCCAAACAGTACAAAAAATTGAAGAAGCTGCTAGAGATGCCCTGAGATGCTGTTTTAAGCAAATAACTAAATAAGTAGTATTTATATGTTTTTCTGTAAGTGAAAAAGGCAAAATTAAATATATATTTTTTAATATATCTATATATATAAAAGATAGAAATTCTACTCTAGCCTAATCTAAGTATATGTGTGTATGAAACTCCCTCCTAGCGACTTGAACTCCTTCTCTTGCCCCCCACACCCCCCATAAGCACTTATACTTGTAGAGTGACTATCGCACCAAAGGTGTTCGGTGGTGACATTAAATAGTTTTGAATGCATTGAGTTATTGACAAACTTGACTGTTTTAATCATTATGTGTCTCTTTGGTAGATTCCATTGAATGGTGAATTTATTCAACCCTTATATCTGTTGAAATCTTGCAATAGATTCCATTGAATGGTGAATTTATTCAACCCTTGTATCTATTGAAATCTTGCAATCAAGATCAAGCTCCAACAATGGAGGTTGGGAATCAAAGAGAGAGAGAGAGAGAGAGAGAGAGAGAGAGAGAGAGAGAGAGAGAGAGAGAGAGAGAGAGAGAGAGAGAGAGAGAGAGAGAGAGAGAGAGAGAGAGAAAGAGAGAGAGAGAGAGAAGGCAAGCGAGAGAAATTGTATGAATGATTCTCAGGTATTAAATATCTAAGCTCTGTCCTTTATATATGAGGAGCAGAGAGGCGAGAAACCAAAACAAAAAATAACTAACTCCTAAGCTAACCAATACAAAGATGACAAGTGTCAAAACAGATTTCTAACTAACTATTTACATACAAAACTACATGTCATTTATATTCATTTATTCTAAACTACTTATAGTTTAAGCAGTTCTTCCTTCATCCTTCATTATCACAATTTAACACTCCCCCTCAAGATGAACTGTATATATTGATCAAGTTCATCTTGGAAAGAAGGTGAAAGAATTGTTTTTGCCCAGGAGCTTTAGTGAAAAAATTTGCTATTTGATGTCTTGTTGGAATGTGGAAAGTCTTGATCACCATCTTGAATTTTCTCCCTAATGAAGTGACAATCAATCTCAACTTGTTTTGTTCTTTCATGGTATACTGGATTTGCAGCAATGTTCAAAGATTCTTTACTATCACAGTAGAGAAAGGCAAGCTGTGTATGATTCAACCCAGAAGTCTTAAGCAAGGCAATGAGCCAAACAATCTCACCAGTCACTATGGCCATAGCCCTATATTCAGATTTAGCTAAGGATCTCAAGACAACTTGTTGCTTTTTACACTTCTAAGAAATTAAGGAATATCCTAGAAAAACACAAAAGCCTGAAATGATCCTTCTAGTGTCAGGGCAAGCTGCCTAGTCATCATCACAATAGGATTTCAAGCGCAAATCCGATTCTGCAAAAGAAACAAGCCTTGTCCTGGTGTCTTTTTCAAATACTTGAGTATTCTATATGCTGCTTGAAGATGAGGCAACTTAAGAGAGCTCATAAATTGACTTAACTTATGCATTGTGCAGTATATGTTAGGTCTTGTCGAGGTCAAGTAGAGAAGCTTGCCAATTAACCTTCTATATTGTGAGGGATTTGAAACTGGATCACCAATAGAGCTACTAAACTTTGCAGATTGCTCCATAGGTATACTTGCTGGTTTACTAGCCAGCAAACCTGTATCAGCAAGAAGATCTAAAGTGTATTTTCTTTGACACAAGAACAACCCTTTTGCAGTTCTAGCTACCTCAAGGCCTAGGAAGTGTTTTAGAGTTCCAAGGTCCTTAAGCTTGAACTTGTTGTCAAGAAATTGCTTAAAAGAGTTCACTGCATCCACATTATTGCTTGGAATTAATATATCATCAACATATACTAGAATAATGATGATAGAACCACCTCTAACTCTGGTGAAGACAGAGTAATCTGACTTGGATTTGACAAATCCATGATCCACAATTGTAGAGGATAGCTTGACAAACCACTGCATTCTAGCATGTTTAAGGCCATAGAGAGATTTAACAAGTCTGCAAACCTTCCCCTTATTGCCAAATCCAAGATGAGGAACCATGTAAACTTCTTCATGGAGATCACCATGCAAAAAAGCATCGTTGACATCAAGTTGTGTCAAATGCCAACCATAGACAGCAGCCAAGGCCAACAAGGTTATAACTGTTACAAATTTAACCACAGGAGAGAAAGTCTCATAAAAGTCAATACCTTCAGTCTGAGTGTACCCCTTAGCTACCAAACATGCCTTATACCTTTCCACAGAACCATCAGCCTTCAATTTCACTTTGTAAACCCATTTACACCCTATAGGAACTTTACCAGGAGGAAGCTCACACATAACCCAAGTATTGTTTGCCTAAAGAGCATCAATCTCAGCCTTCATGGCGTTGTGCCATCTAGGATCTAAGATGGCTTGAGCATAAGAATCAGGTTCTTTAGAAATGGATAAAGCAAGAGCAAAGGCCTTATGACCATTGGAAAGCTTGTCATAGGACAAAGTAGAAGAAATGGGATAGAGTATACCTGAATCATCAGAAGCTATGGAATTATGTGACTGAGTAACGGAAGCTGTGGCTGACACATGAGCAGAAGCAAGGTTACAATGATAATCATGACGATAAGTGGGAACTTTATGAGGTCTAGTGGATTTTCTAATTGGTTGAGGAACTGGTGAAAGGGCAGGAGGTTGCATAATGGGTTGAACAAGGTCAATTGAAGTAGGAGTGGAGCGATCTAGGTCAGAACTATCATGAACAAGGTTTGGAAACTCTTTAGGATGTGTAGCTATATCAGTAGTGAAACTGAATGTGAATTCTATAGAAACAGAAGGTAAACTAGACTCTGGTATGACAGGTTACATAGGAAACATGGAATGAGAAGAGGAAGAAGGAATTAGAATAGATTTTGAAGACCAATGCTTAAAAGGAAAAATGGACTCTTTAAAAACCACATCCCTAGAAACAAAACAGGTTCTACATTGATAGGCCAAAAACGAATTGACCCCTTGTGATGAATTAATTGATTAATTAGTCAAGTTTATTAATTAATCAAATTAACTTTCAAATACGTGGTAGTACAAACAAATCACCAATAAACTAATTATGCAGCGGAAAATAAATAACTCGGTGATTTGTTTACGAATGGGGAAAACATAACGGCAAAAACCCCACCGGGTGATTTTCAGGTCACCACTCCCGAAATTCCACTATTATCAAAACAAGCGGTTACAAGTAAAGGAATCCCAATACCTTATACCAACTTACAGTTGAACCCTTACCCCAATACCCAATTGGACTTGTTCTGTAGTGACAATTTCCCCTTTTGATGCACGACTCCCAAGTATGTGACTAACCAATGCGCGGATCCCAGTACGCGACTTCAATCACCAACTAGAGAAGGTTGTTGGCTGCAGAGTTTTCAATTCATCCTAACGATGAAGATCAAGAAGATGCTTGGTCACAAAACCCTACGGTGCACATACACAGCAACTTCTTCACAAGAATGATGAACTAGGGCAAAACTTTGTCTCCGGTTACAAATTTCTTGAATAAACTTTGCTCAACACTTGTGCAACTTGTATACACTTTGACGGCCCTCAAAATAATCCTTTTATATGTCTAGGGTTAGAAGAAAAGAAAGCCCAAATACATAATCCCGGATTAGAATCAAAACAGAATTGGAATTCTGTTTTTCATAAAGCTCGACAGATAGCTTGTAATACCCCAATTTGATTTTATGATCATCACCATCATCGTCATTATTAATATAGAGTTGAGATACTATATGTGTGTGTGCACAGTAAGATGGGAGTAGACAATTTTGTGGTGTTACCAAAATAGGTGAGAAAAATTAAATTTTTAGTGCATACATTTTAGTGTGGTAGTTAAAATATTAAATAAATAAAAGATGAAGATGTTTTATGGGCTTCTTGGAGACTAAAGAGATAAGCTCAAGTGGATTTTAAACTCCAGCCCACTACCCCACCAAGCCCACATCTCTGATGTGTTAAAAATATAAGTTGGAGGAAAAAAATAATTAGGGTTTTGGGATAAGAAGGGTTTCATCACTAAGGAGGAGAGGGTTTTATCAAAGTGGCTAAGAGGTTTTCTTGGAGTTAGAGCCCATACAATTGAAGAGGCAATCTGATTTTTTCAAGGTATGATTTCTCACCGTTAGAAACAAGAATTTAGGAGTTAGAATTTTATTATAAAAGAAACTTTAATGATGTGAAGATTGTTGAATTGGTAATTTCTTAGATTATGGTTTTACACTGTTTCAATTATTCAGGAATCTTAGATTGCCACTGTTCGGACCCATGAGCAAAAGCCGAAATTGTTAAATCCATGTATAAGGCTAGCGTCACTTTTGTAGGGCCATAGGAACTTTTGGGCTGCCGTAACTTTAATTCTAACTTGCTGGAGAATTTGCACCCAACCCCACCCTTGTGTCACTAGTTATCTCTCATTTTTGTCAAGGTCCTATTCTTCTTATTGTAGCTTTAATGGTCTATTGGCTAGGTGTTGACTAATTCCAAACAGAATGATACCTTAAGGTCCAACACGTCTACTATTCTTTAAAAGGTTAATGACAGATTTGTTTCTTTTATCCGAATTGTAATTTCATCCCAAAATATTGTGGTATTAAATCCATTAGGGTCAATGAAATTAAGTCCTTGAGCAAAGTCATAATAGATTTGGCCCACAGTTTTCTTTGGGGTTATATATTTAAATCCTATAGTATTAGCTGCTGCCTATGAGTTTTGATAAATTCAAGGAAACACATTTTTGGGTAGAGATGCTTTGCATGAGTGCTATCATTTAGTTCAGCAAAGTATTTTACTAGTGAGTCAGTTTGTATAGTTTAGTAATATTTATATTTTATGGAGGATATTAAGTAATTTCCATGATTGATTCTAGGTCCTATCTAAGAGTATTTTGAGATTATTTGAAGGGTGTTTCAGCTGGACTTTCAGAGTGATTCAAGTGCTGTAAGTAATTATGCATAATATGCACAAGTTTTGTCTATTAGGTTCTTAGAAGTTAAAAGTTTCAAAAGTTTTGTATTCCAAACTTATATTTTCTAAAGTTTATCAAAAGTATTTTTACATCATTGAAAGAGAAATTTCGACTATTAAATAATTTTTTAAAGAGAAACTTTGAATTCTAAATAACGTTTTGAACGTCCAAATCTCATTTAAAAGATGATTTCTAAACTAAACTATTTTTCCGAAAATGATTGAGTTTCAAGGTAAGTTTTCTAAAAAGGTTCTTGTTCTTTAAAACCAAGTGATTTCAGTCATATTCCTATTCTCCAAATGTTACTTAAAATGTTTCTTTTAGCAAATTAAATTTTCAGATTTACTCAAGAATTGTAATATATTTATATAAACTCCTTAGTTTCTATTTGTTCCCCAAGAGAGTCAAGCATCCTTTGATTTATGTTCTATTCGATATTGTGATCTTTGATATGCCTCTGTATTTGAAAAGAAATTGTTAATACCAAGTAAATTACTATATTTTGTATAAACTTTGCTTTGTGATATGTGACTCAAAATTAGTGTTTTTTTTTTGAATTGATCAGATATATCATATATATGTGTAAATCCGTTCACAGGATTGTATGTGAGAATAGGTGTTGATCCCTCACCAGCAGGGGTTAGATGTTGGTATCCGCTCACAGGATTGTATGTGAAAATATGTGATGTGTTTATGTGACACTGTGCTCTGATCAATTATATGTATGTGATTTCAAATGACTTTAAGATGTGATTACATATGTATTAAGTGATTCATTATATGTTTTGGAATAATTATTTTTGATATCATTGAATGAGTTTGTGAAAAATCAAAATACTCGTGCCTGGCTTGACTCTATTTCGTTGTGTATTCTGTATAATTACTTACTAGATGTGTGGCTCACCCCATCAATTACTATTTTTTAGATTAAAGTATAGTTGGGAATATAGAACCGTTGGGTCGCTTGTAAGGTGCAAGGTAGAGTATGGAAGTTGTAGGCGACTTCAGTATGAATTGAAGACTTATAGAATTTTAGTTACCTTTATTTTGTAATTCATGTTTTTGTTATGGTGGAGATTATTTCCTATTTGTGGAGTTTAAATTTTTGTAAGAGGTTTTTGGGAGTATTATTTCTTTGGAATATTGATTTCTTTTGGATTAATTATGTTTATGGAATTATTAAGTTTAGCAGGTTAGTCATGCATCTAAATTCATGTTCCATGGATTTGGGTCGTGATAGTCTGTCGAGATGCTGTCGAGCAGTTGTCGAGCCACGGGGTTGGAACAGCTTCTTAAGCTCGATGGATATCTAGCTATCGAGCTTTAATGAACAGCACTTCTTCAGCTTGAATCTTGGACAGACTTGCATGTCTTCAACACTTGATCTTGAAACACAGTTTCTTGAAGTATTAAACACATCCTAGATCTACCCAAATACAAGTAAAGTGCGTTTTGTCAAAGGATAAGCCAATTACATAAAATAGTGACATATATTCCTAACAGGTGAATCACATATGTCCTAACATACATGAGTGAGATTGACACCTTGATTTGAGTTGTCTTCAACAACAACAGCATTGTTAGAAAAGAACTAGCTTGTTAACCCTTGGACTTGAACTTATAACCAGGGGAGTAACCATGCAATTTATATCATTTATCAACCACATGACCCAAATTACCACAATGGGTGCATTGGGGGCGCCCAGACTTGCCCTTAGTAGAATGCTTTGTAGGATTGTTCTTTGCTATCAAAGCAACCAAAGCAGCTGAGTCAACTTGTAGCTTCTTTCCAGCACTAATTTTCTTTTGCTTCTCATCTTGAACCAAATGAGAAAACACTTTGGTCAAGGAAGGAATTGGGTCCATGAGAAGTATCTGTCCTCTCACAGCTGCATAAGTGTCATTAAGCCCCATTAAGAATGACATGGTGCAATCTTTAACTTGGTGTCCACAGGAGCAAGATCTGTAACTAGAGTACTCATCCCAAACACTCTTGAACTTAGTGTAATAGGCATTGATAGTTAAGTTTTCTTGAGCCAAAGAAGAGGCCTCTTCTTTTAGCTAAAAAATTCTGGGGCCATTGCCTTGAGAGTACCTATGTTGTAAATCAAGCCACACATCTCTAGCAATCTTGAAGTATATAACACTAGATGTAGATCCTTAGTGAGTGAGTTGAACAACCAAGCCAAGACCATACTGTTGCATTTGCACCAAGCAGTATAATGAGGATCTGTTTCTTGAGGTTTTGGTATAGAACCATCTATGAAACCCAGCTTACTTTTTGCATCCAAAGCTCCAAGAATTGAACTATTCCAGGTGTTGTAGTTCTCTTCAGTAAGGTGTTGTACCACAAGAGACAAGCCAATTGGTTATCACTATTTGGCAAGTAATAAGGCTAGAAGGAATCTCCCAAAGTTGAAGGGATTGTGTTTGTGTGGTTGAAGTGGAAGCACTAGTACTAGTACCACAAGATAATTAATTCTAATGAAAACTAGTGCAAACAATCAAGAAGAGTGACAAATTCTAGACAAGAAAGAACACTAGGAAAATAGAATTGTGTTGGGTTCTAAGACTTTAGGTTTAAATGTATTAGAACTTCAATTTGTAATGTTGGCAAACCATGATCAAAACGTTTAGTCTTGTTTTAGACTTGCTCAAAGTGTGTTTAAGTGTAAAGTTGGAATCGAGTGTACTGCAAGATTTACTATGTAAATCTGCCTAGCTTGATCGATCGAAAATTAGACTCAATTGATCGAAGCTTGTGCAGATTATTTTTCTGCAGAATTTTCCAACTCAGCCTAAGCCCGTTTGACATGTAGGGTTTTATGTTTTGTCTTAAGTATAAAAGGGAAAACCCTAGCCACGTTTTGAGGTTGCTCTTTATGCTGTGTGTGAATCTTTTGTGAGATCTAAAGGTGTTTGCCTTCACATACACTTAGGGTTTCCAATCTCAAGTTTGATGTCAAGAGCTTGGTGATCAATTTCGTTGCAGATTTAAGAGCTTAAAGATACACAAGCGGGAGTGCTTGTACTTGCTGGGAATCCAAGAAAGAAGTAGTCCGTGGACTCGGAGCTATCACGTGGTCGTGGTAGCAAGTTTCCTACTCGAGGTAGCAATAGGATGTTAGTGGTCTAAGTCGCTATTGTGTAAACTTCAATTCTTTCATAGTGGATTCGTTTTACCTTGAGGATAGCTGAGTTAAATCCTCCCCAAGTTTTTTACTGGTTTGGTTTTCCTAGGTTATCATATCGTTGTGTTATTTATTTTCCGCACTTTTAATGATATGATTTATCTGTGTTAACCTAGAACTGCATAATTTACCTAAGTTAATCACTTTGCTAAATTTCTAGGTTAATCTAGTTATGTTTTTAAGGGGTCTAAAAACGTACAAATTGAATTGGAAAATTAGAGACGGAATGATCTAGGAAATCAGTGAGTACTAGCGAGGAAATTCTGAACTAGTTTAAGCTCTGATACTATGTTGAATCTTGCAATCAGGATCAAGCTCCAACAATGGAGGTTGGGAATCACAGAAAGAGAGAGAGAATGAGAGAAAGCAAGCGAGAGAAATTGTATGAATGATTCTCATGTATTAAATATCTAAGCTTTATCCTTTATATATGAGGACCAGAGAGGTGGGAAACCAAAACAAAAAATAACTAACTCCTAAGCTAACCAATACAAAGATGACAAGTGTCAAAACAGATTTTTAACTAACAATTTACATACAAAACTACATGTCGTTTATAATCATTTATTCTAAACTACTTGTAGTTTAAGTAGTTCTTCATTCATCCTTCATTATCACAGTTTAACAGTATCCTTGGTAAAACTCACTTTTTAAAAAAAAGAAATTAGAATTGCTTTTTATTTGATAGCAGAGAAATAGAAGATACAAAAAGACAATAGACGTGAGGAAAAACATGCTTAATTCAAACTAATAAAGGAAAAAGCTCAAAAGAGTGCACTAGATTAGGTTAAATATTTAGTTATATACAATTTAAAGATTTTAATTAATTTGAAATAAATAAAATATATATCCTCCTTTTTTCTTTTTCTTTTTTTTTTTTTTTTTTTTTTCTGTACAGCATCTATCAATAGATTGGGAAGTAAAAAAAAAAAAAGAGTAATTGAAGCCCAGAAGATAGACACAAGTATCAAAGAGAGACAAAGCCTTTTTCAATTTTTGGAAGAGACTCTGGTAGTAAATGCTTCAAACAAAAAATATGACCATCAAAATTCAATGAATTCATTAAACTAAACCTAACATTTATCTACATTTTCACTAGAAGAGTATGAATTCACTTTGGTACCACAAAAGAATTGAATAACAAATTTTTAGGATGTATGCCATATTAAATGCACAAAGCTAGAAGAGGATTAACAAATTGAAATTATAGGTTTATAGCTCACGTGGAATTGTAGGGATAGAGTTCCAATTTTGCTTTCAAAGAGCACACTTTACATGGCAGGAAAATGTAGCAATTACAACATGCATGTACAATACCATATCTGTACATTGGCTCCCCATACCAAAATACAACACACAACCTATTTTGATTTATTTCATAAAGAACTTATGATTCTTGAACATCAAAGCAAATGTGAATTTTCATTCACAAGTAGGGAGACAATGCATATATAACAGGTTAGCATAAATTCAACCAAGATTTAGTATGGAGTATCAAATTTATCCATAAGCTAAAGTTTCTAAAGGAGTTGCCTTCATAGATACATAAATTTATAAAGAGAAATAATTCTAAGACAATCCAAGAACAGAGTCAAGAACATAAACCAACACAAGGGAGAATGGATAAAGTGTGTATGCCACGGCACACATCCAAGGGGGGAAGGTGGTCCGAAAACTAGCAAGAAGACCAATCGCAATGCATACAATCACAATAGTTAGCATTTCAATTGAGAAATACCACTCCAAATTGCGAATGTATACGAGGCTTAAGAAGATCGACAAGCCAATGATGTTACTCACGGTCACTAATCTATAAATCTGCAGCAAAAAATAATTGAAAACCATTAATTACGAAAGCCAAATTATAAAATATTTAGTTCATATACCTTGTCTTAGAAGGAGAAAGAGTAAAAGGAGACACTAAAAGATCTCCATATGTGTATATGCATGCATACATTTGCTAAAGTAATGAAAAATAGCATCGGTTAGTACTTAAATGCAATTAAAACAAGACTAAATTGTAACTAGACCATAATGTTATGACTTAACTGCAATTAAAACAAGAATAAATTGTAACTAGACCATAATGTGTTAGTTAAAGTTTTCTGTAGCATTATATGTGCATCTACGTGTGCCTATGTGTTTCTGAGAGGGAGAGACGGGCTTGTGTTAGATTTCAAATATAGAATGAAGTTTGATCAAATTTTAGATTTTGCTTTCTCTTACTGATTAATCTCGTCTTATTGTTTGTTTGTTTTAATAATGACTTTCACAACCAAAAAAACATGGTATCATTACCTACTTTGTTAGTTTCAAGTTAAAAGTTCTTTACAAAAAAACTTCTACAACTAAAACAAAAATATGTATAGCTACACTCAAGAATTGCTCTAGAAATGCGAACCTCAGAAAATGTTAATTTTCCAACAATGCTTGGTTTCTTTCTGCTAACAAGAAGTAGAGCCAACACAACATCACTACATCCAGCAAAAGGCAGAATGATGAATGAGATAAAGAAAGAGGGAATTCTTGTGGCAATGGCGAAGTTATCAACAACGTCCACGAGGGGATCAGCAAAAAAAGATGCAACAAGAATTCCAAGAAGCAGCATCAATATTGTTTTACAGACAACCCATTTAAGATTTCCAATGACTTGCATATTCCCATAACTCTGCTGCCCAACAAAGTATGATTTTGTTAGTGTTATAATGTGTGGTTGGTATACATTTTGGTCCACTCAATATGATATGAAGGACAGAAGGAAAATATAAAATGAAATATACCTGAGGAAAGCTATGTTTAAATCTTATTGGGCGGGGGCGATGATGATTGAATTTGGAATTTCCAACGCTCTTCCCAGCTAAATCACTTTGTTCCCCAAGTAAATGTTGATTCTCATTTCTATGCTGCATATAAGAATTTTGAAAATATTGTAATACTTAAAACAAGACACGTTATTATATATACTCAACTGGGAGAGAAGGGGGAAAAACATACTGGATGCAATTTGTGTTTAAACCTCATTGGCTTGGGACGATGATGAGTGAGATAAACATTCTGTAGACTATGATGATTGTCACGCATATCTGAAGGCTTAGTCTCATCCAACCATTTTGGAAAATGTATGAGAAACCTATCCATGCTAATACGAGATTCTTCAGATGCATCAAAATCTCTCAAAATACTTTCCACAGCAGCATCAATATCAAGATGTCGTTTAAGATTTATTCCTAAAAGAAGTACTTTCAACTCCATCGGTGAGAGGTATCCATCATCATTAGTATCAATCTTCTTAAATAACCTATAATTAAATACAAAACAATGTATTCACTATCGTTTCAATAGTTAAGAGTTCAATAATAGTTAAGAGTTCAACTAAGAGTTTGTTGCATGTTTAAGTTTGGGTGTTGGCTCACTTAGGAAAGTAAATTATCTTTATTTATATTACTCCTCTGGGTATGATTTATTCTAATTGCATTTTGAAAAAGAATTTGGTATGGAGTCAGATGATTGTTTATGCTAGATAAAGAAGTTTATTTGTTCTTTTGAAATACCATTTACTAGGAGCATACCTTATTTAGTTGTACCTTATTTAGGTAAACAAGAGAGTAAATACAGTAGCAATGTCTTGTAAAGATGAGTATATTTGTTTAAGTAAAAAATCTTTTGTCTCCGTTATGATTTTAGAAGGTAAATTTTGCCTAACTCCCTCTTGATTTATGCTCAATTTCTTTGCGCTTTTGGTACGCTACTATATATGTAAAGTTCATGAAAACTCATTAACATATCTCAAGGTGCTAGATAAATAAGGTGATCAACACAAAAAAATAAAAAATAAAATAAAATAAAGAGATTTAAGAGTAGAGGAAAGAACAAACTTTATAAAGGCAGCTGTGTCTGGTTCGCCATTTTCTTTATAAAATATTCGTGTTGCGTTGCTTTTTGAATGTTTATTTGACAATTCATGCTTTTGATTTGCGTAGTCCAATTTTCTCTTCTGAATCCAAGGATAAAAAATCTGCATCAATGTTTCCAAATGGAGATGCTGGCATTAGTATAGAAAAGGAGCAGGAAAAATTTACGCCATATTCTACAATGGATGAAAAAGTTTGGCAATTGATTAATAAAAGATACTTCAATAGCTAGCAAATAAGAACCACTAGTAAATTCAAGTAATTAAACGACTACCTGATAGACCCCATAGGAAATCAATAAAGAAAATGAGACAATGACTGAAATCAATAAAGCATAGCGACTCTGAGATGTTTTTTTAAACGCTTGTGGTAGTAAGACTACCATGATTGGGATAACAGATAAAACCATGATCCTTGCAGCATAGGTGGTTTGGATATCAGTCTTGACAACTGACCCTACAAAATTGAAGAAACATGCATTATATTGTGAAACATATCACCCATACCACAAGCATACTCATTGACAACAAATTTGTTACTAATATTTAGTATATATAGTTCCATTAAAGTGAAGAAACGAAAGTCGGCTTTTTTAGTGTAAACTTTAGTTCTAAATCGCATTAAAAGACCAAGTTAAGCCAAATGTACATATTTATCTTCACCAATTCCGTGCCATATTTGTATGACATGTTCAAAATTTTCCTAGATTGGGAATATTTTATTCCCAATAATAGATTTTTATATCATATATAATAGCAAAAGGTAATTGCTTTGTTCACATCTCATACAAATAACAAACTAGTGAACATGAGAGAATTCATAGATAAACTCAGTATTTAGATTTATTATTTGTATGTAAATATTTATCATACTTATGGATAACTTTAAACATTTTTCTCATTCTATTCTTTTTGGTAACTACTGATTACATTGAAAAGATGAAACAAGAAAACTCATAGGGTATAGGAAAATTGTGGTAACTACTGATAACAAAACAGTGTCTGTAGATTACTCTTGGGGTAGAGGAAAATTGTGGCAGGGAGTTTAATTAACTTCATATGGGTATTGGAAAGAATATTGCTTTAGCATGATAAATAGCACTCTTAAGACAAAGGACTTATGATTATCATTATGAATTTTTTTTCCCTTCATGATTATGCTCTATATATTAATGCCAAGGTTTCACCACTTTCCCGTAATGATTGGCCGCGTTAAGCAAGGTGTGATGATTTACTTCAAACAGATGTTTTACTAGCTTAATTTGTACATATACTGATTCTAGACATGTCCTTTTAGTAGAGCAGTGTTTTGTTTTGCCTAA
Source organism: Quercus tomentella (assembly GCA_028535165.1). NCBI lineage: Eukaryota > Viridiplantae > Streptophyta > Magnoliopsida > Fagales > Fagaceae > Quercus > Quercus tomentella. The sequence continues at coordinate 40,227,987 of JAPQVY010000100.1, read as the reverse complement.
AACTTAGGGAGCAATAAAAGCTAGATTACCAACATTGCTGGAACCTAATTAGATTTTTCAGAGTTTAAGAACCAGGAAAAAAAACCCTGGGGTTTTAATCACGTAGTATCAATTTTGTATTATGGACACCTGAGATTTAAGAATTGTCCAAATTGACCACATCTCAATTTCGATATCTATAATTGTCATGAAATGGTCATGTGTTCTGCAAAAATCATTTATATATATATATATAGTAAAGTGGTTATGTGCACACCACGTGACCAATTTCTATTAGTTATGGTCAATGGAGGTGGAGAGGTTCATTTAGACCATTCTAACACTTCTGGGTTAATAATACAAAATTGATAGCACAGGGGTCAATTTGAAACTAAACCAAACCCTAAGATTTTTTTTTTTGCGTCGGGGGGTGGGGGGTTGAGGGGAGGTTAATGTGGTTTGGTCAATTACACACCTACTTCTATTTTTAAACACCACCCAAAATCCACTATAAAATGGAATTGATTACAATCAAGTAACTAATTCTTACAAACTAAATCAATAGATTCTCACAAATAACACTCACATCCTTTGGCAAACATAAATACACTCAAAACTCTTAAAAACACAAATGAACTCAAATCACATTACACCCAAACAACCCTTCAATATGTTTGAAATTTTGAAAAATTATTTTGTTATTTTGAGGTGTCAATTGGTGGCCAAGTTTACACAATAGTGATCTTCTTTGGGTTATGGAAGGAAAGACAAAACCTTTGGTTTTAGTCTACTAAGGCCAAAAGAGTGCTTGTGTGGCTCTAACTCATGAGGTGTAAAACAAACTAGAGAATTCATGCAAGTACAAGTAGAGAGATAGAGAGACTATAATACTATAGATAGAGGGTTAGGTTTAAGTTATATTTGGTGTCACTCTAAGTAATGTTACATCACCTAATAACTTGTTATTGAATTTATATTTTGGAAATCTCACCGTTGGATTACATGTTCTATATATTCTTAACATACATGTCAATTTTCATGCCAATTGGATGTTATTTACAATTCAATCCATAAACTCATCCTTTATGTATTATTTATCCAATTGGGTAAATTAGTAAATAACACATTACTTTGGGGGGTTAATAATATTTTCTTATTTATAATGGCTCTGTTAAAGAAAAACTAAAAAACTAGGTTCATAACCTCCTATTAATATTTTGACCCATTAAAAGTGAATTTCACACTTCCTCAAGGATCACAAAGAGAAGAAGAGTGAATATGGATTTATTGATTGGTGCCAAAATTGATCAAATCCACCCTTACGTAAGAAGTCTTTCCAAACATCTCTAAAGTTCTCAACAATACAGACTAGGTTTTGAAAATTTGGAGATTTTGCGTGATTGGGATGATCTAAGCCAATTATGTCCGTATAACTTAATTAAAAAAAAAAAAAAATTTAAGGGAACATTTTGTAAGTAGGATTTGATTTAGATAATAAATATGGTCACTGATTTGGAATAACTATTCAATTGTTTGGTTGTATTTTTGTTACGATGAATATATATATATTTTAGTAAAAGATCCGTAATAGTTATTTCCCTAAATGAGGAATAACAATGTCTTCTTAAGGTCTGTAAGAGCTCTTTTTAACATATTTAATATCCAAGAAGACAAAAGACATAGTGTTATGAATTAGATCTAGAATATAATTTGTTGGGTTATAGATTGACCACAATTAATTAATTCAATTACCCAAGTTAATTAATAAATCAAATTACATGCAAATCAAGTAGAGGCACAATCAAATCACTAAACTAAAAAGAATGCAACTGAAATTAATTTTGACATGGCGATTTGATCACGATGGGAAAAATCTTTGCAAACAAAAACCCCACGGGTAAATTTCAAGTCATCACTCCTGAAGAATCCACTAATGAAGAATCAAGCGGTTACAAGTATAAGGAATCTTCTCCCAACTGAACTATCCCAAAATAACTACCTACAATAGAATCTACTGACCTATACTAGTATCAACTCCAATAACCAATTGGACTTGTTCTTGTAAAGACTTCTCCTTTACACGGATCCAAGGATGTGACTAACAGCACAACAACAGTTGGTTGTTATTGTTTGACAGAGTTCTTCAATTCACGCTTAATGATTTGGAAGAAGCTTGGTACAAAACCCTAAGGCGCACAAAAGGTCGCAACAACTCTTGTAAAACGTGTATCTATGTATGTCTTTTTGTGTGTATGATGATGGCTGTAAAATATAGCTTTTATATGTTGTGAAACCCTAGTGCATGACCTAGGAAAGCCTTGTCATTATGAGCCTGGTCGTTTTTGGGTAGATCCCGCTCCTAAACATAAGGGATAGGGGGAAGGTGGCCGGGCCTATCATATCAAAAGGGTTGTAGAAAGAGAACCCAGCCACCAATTTCATTCGACGTTCCAGGGCAAGGGCCCGCCAGATTTGACCGACTTTTGTATAACAAAAAGGCGAGTTGATTGGGGCAACGCCCATGAAGCTCTGGCGGAAAGGGAAGGCTTGCCGGGCCGTATGCCCATGGGTGCAGGATTCTTCAAAAAGGCATGGTCTGACTCGGAGACTTGGGACCTTGGCTTAGCAACAAATGAAGGGGAGCTCTTCGAGCTTTCTCTGCCAGCGGCTTATGTAATGGTCGGCCTTATAAAGCTTGCTAAGCTTCCCTCCCCCTTTCCTTATTAAATGAAGTGGAAAGTCTTCACAGCATCATAAGAAGGACCCCCCCCCCCCCCTTTCGAGGTAAAAAAATGGTACGATACATAGGAGGCTGGTCTTTCTCAACGTGGTGTATAGCACGAAAAACCTTTTGATACAAGATAGGGCCGTTCACATGAAAGAAGAGAAGAAAGGATTGATTCTCTTCTTTCTCTTTCCCCCTCAAGAAAGAGAAAGAGGGTCTTATGGAGGGAGGGGATTTCCCAAGGATCTAAATCCCAAATCCCTCTTGGGGGCCAAATACCTTCGATCTCTACTACAGGTGCCAAAGAAGAATGAGAAGAAGCCCAAGAAAAAGCAAAAAGGAACATAAACTCCGATACCGGCCTTCCCACTAGAGGAAAAGGCCTATGAGTGGTCGGCCTTTTGAATGCCTCCTTTCTTACTTTTCTGAGAAGCCCCTTACGACTATAATATAAAGGACAGAGGGCTATTCACCTTTGGAAACTTAGCTACTTAAGTACTATTCAATACTAACAAGGCGAACGAGGCTCCCAGGTCGGGACGCCTAGCAGAATGCTTGGCCTCCTGCGCTGGTATCCAGTATTTGATTAAGAAAAAACCTTATGTCTCCAATAAATACCACTTATTGAACACTAAATAATCTTCTTGAATGCATTAGAATCTAAGATTCCATTACAAGTAACGTGCATTTTGTCTTGGGATATGCCAATTACAAATATGACACTTACATAATTCTTATTATGTTTAATTGTGTTGATATGTAAACTCTACACGGCCTTGAATCACTTGATAAGTTGTTCTTTTTATTTTATACTCATTTGAGATCTGCTTACCTCATAGTTTATTGATTGCATTACTATCATTTATCGTTGTTTTGATTTTTTTTTTTTTTTTTACTTGATAGAAATTCTACTTTAGTCTAATTTAAGTGTATATGTGTGTGAAGCTCTCTTCTAGAGACTTAAATTCCGACCCTTGTTCCCCACACCCTACAAACACTTATACTTGTGGAGTGACTATCGCACCAAAGGTGTGTGGTGGTCGTTGTTTTGAATTGATACAGTTTATAATTGATAATTCTTTCTACAAAATTTTATTGACTTACCTAGTTACCTTCTGAAAGTTCAAAAACGTGTATAAACACCTTTGAACGTTTAGACCCCCAAATTACAACTTATCCAATTCAAGCAATATGTCAAACAACTAGTGTGCGGAAACTTAACATATGCTATAATATGGAATTGGTAAAAACTATCTAAGCCAAAACAAAATATAATCCACAGCAGATAATAAAAAGGCAAAGATAGAGAGGAAGGAAGATGCAAACACAAAGACAACACGCGATGTGTTATCGAAGAGGAAACCGAAGCCCTCGGCGTAAAACCTCTCCGCCGCCCTCCAAGCGGTAAACAATCCACTAGAAAATACAGTTGGGATACATGGACAGCAATAGACCCTCCAAGCCTAATCTACCCAGTGCACCTAAGCCCTCCAAGCTTCTTGCTCCAACGAGGTTGCGCCGAACCTTTTTCTTTTCTAGCTTCCCGGATTCCGCTACTAGACCGTAGCATCAACCAATGAAGATTGGTTCCTTCCTAACTGCTTCCCAGAAATCCAAACAGCTGTCTCACAGTGATGATGATGGTGAGAACCAGGTTTGGTATAATGCCTCTCAAGGGTTTGACAACGGAGAGGAAGAGAATTGAGGAATTTGAAGAGACTCTAATGTAAAGATTGTAGATGGTTTAATCTTGTTTTGCTCTAGGGTTTCTCTCTCAAAATTCTCTCTGGAAGCTCTCTTTCATTTGTGGGTAAAAGGGGTATTTATACTCAGGTGAGAGAGGAATGTGAAACGTCAGGTTTTTCAAAACAGGGCTGGCTCGCGGCTTGACCTCGCGGCTTGACTAAGTCGCGAGATCCAGTCGCGAGTTAACCGTATGGCCAGTTGTCCTGTTTTGTCCTGTAGTGCTCCAGCTGGCATGACTGTTTACCTTCCGGCATGCTTGGCACGTGTGCTGCTTTTGGCGGCTTGAAGCCGCGAGTCACCCGCAAGACCCAGCCACGAGTCTCTGTTTTCTTGCACACTCTTGAGCAATCTTCACTCTATCTCACTCACTACCCTTACATCAAACCCACCTAAATACAGGGTTACTAAATGCTGAATTACAAGCAAATTTGGCACGGAATAAAGCCAATTAGATGGTTGAATAAATTCAACCTTACACCTTCTTTGTCTTGTTCAACGGTGTGTGACTTTCTACTTACTAGGTTGTGTAACTCACTATATTATTATAAAAATTTTCAGATTAGTTGCTTGAGGTCGTAGTCATAACAGATTATTAGGATGCGATCGTTCTTGCTTTCAAGTGAGCTAATGTTAAGATTTCAAGCAAACATTTATGTTTGGAGAATTTCATGTATTATAGGTTGTAATATTATCTTGGGAGCAGTTCTATCAAGACTTATTTAAGGTTTTTGGTTATGCATAATCTTTGAGTTTAGATGACTTGGTTATTTGACATCGATTTATTATGTCATATAGAAATGGTTTAGCATTTCGATGAATAGGGATTAACAATTTTGGGGGTGGTACATTAGGTCTCAGCTCATAAATAGTACATCTAAGTTCTTGGTGAATGGAGTCTAAGACTCAGGTTACTTTGCAGAACTTTTTGGCAGAAGCCATGGAACTAGGTCATTTTAGAAAAGTTTGTTGAGAAGCTTGGAAATAGACACTAACAAGATTATATATCAGGTTACTATAATCAATTTAGTTAACTGCCAGGTATTGAAAACATGCTTGAACATATTCCCTCAATTCATTGAAAAAAAGCTGGCATATCTTCAAAGAAAACTTGCACGCACGCCCACACACATTTTCATACACAGCCTTGCTATGCGAAGTATGAGAAAATACCAGTAAAGCTAAAGCGTTTTGTATTTGTTGAATCTGCAGACTCTTCAAGGTCGTGCCTGCTAAATAAAACAGAGGATCCCCAAAGTAATGTCAGAAGATTAACAGCTGTTCCAGCCAGCAAGCCCATTCCAATGGAGAGCTGACTTTGAGCAGTTTCCTTGGTCTCGGATAGTCCAGATGCTAAAAATACATAAGAAAGTTCATTAGCATTAATGAATCTTCATTTATTGCAGATCACTGTAACAGGTACTTAATAATGGTTACGTGATAAATTCACCTTTCTGAAACAACAAATTGATTTAGATAACAAGATTTAACATAAAAACAACCATAAATCTGAAGTTTCCAAGTGCCTCGACTCAAGTTGTTTCTATTTTAAACAAATTCAGTCAAGGCATTTAACAGGTATTACCCTACCCCTACCCGACCCCCCAGATTTAGTACCAGGAAATACCCATACCCTATACCCAAATCCTCTAATGGGTCGGGTAAAATCCGTGACTACCAGGTGGGTACCCACCTCCTAACGGGTTGTTGCCATCCCGAAATGGATGGAATTTGCCTTTTGTAGGAACATTAGTAGTTCAGTACTTCAAGATAAAAAGTCTCTGGCTTAGGAACAAACGGATCTATAATCATTCAAACAAAAATCGAATCATAATAATGTTACAGTTAGAACTTAGAATGACATTTAACACATGGACTTTATGGTTTGGAAATTGGAACCGCACCCCCGTCCCTTTCTGACCTTTAATCTTTGAAGATGTAAAGAATTGAAGGACAAACAATAATGCCCATACAAGCAATGTAGCACGCAGAAAGTGCCGGTTTCAAATAATTCTAACAAAGAATAAAAGCAAGTCAGACTTACCAAGGATGATAATAGCATTAGGAAGTGAGCTGAATATGAGCAAGGAGAGACCACCAATGATGCCCGAACCAAGAATTTCAAGCAAAATCTCACTTCCATCAGTCAAAATCTTAGCAGCCCAGAAAATGCAATAAGCATATACAAGAATTAGAAAGCCATTTCCTAGGACAGTGTTGGTGCATGGCATAACACCATAGGTTTGTTCACAACCATCCGATGGAATCAAAGGGTTATCATGAAATGTTGGCAGCTGAACGCGTTGAACTTCATGAGGAACCTTCCCTAAGGACTTAATGTTTGTGATGGGTTCGCTCCAGCAGGGATAGGCTAGTGTAATAAGGAGGAAGAGCATGCCTAGGAGGACAAATCTAAGCTTCTTTGCCATGTTAAAGTTTGGAAAATGCTTCGGTAGTGTCGAAGAATGCAAGCAGGAACAAATAAAGACAGCAGAAAGACCTCTGAAGGGTGAAAGTCAAGTTGAAGTCAACTATATTTATTTTACAATAAAATAATATAAACATGATTTAAGCATCCCTTATTACCAAAATAAAATTACATGTTTATCTCATCTATTAATTCTTTGGCGGGGTGGACCCTGAGAACCACATTATTTGTCCACGTCGAATCCCAATTGTCCTCATATATCCTATCTATTTTCTCACGCTCTAAAGTCTGAATCTCTTTTAGACTTTTACAGTCTCACACCTCCTCTCGCCAAAGAACAACTCTCTCTCTCTCTCTCTAAGATGGCTGCAGCAGAGACATTTGTATTCAACATAGCACAAAAAGTGCTGGAGAAATTGGGATCCCTGGCTTTCCAAGAAGCTCGCTTGATATGGGGTGCTGAAATTGATCTCGGAAGATTTGAAAAAACCCTCTCCACCGTCAAAGCTGTGTTGTTGGATGCAGAAGAGCAGCAGGTTCATAACCAGGAGCTGACCGTCTGGCTTGGGCAGCTCAAAGAAGTGTTTTATGATGCTCAAGATGTCCTTGATGAATTCGAGTGTGAAGCACTGCGGAGGCAAGTGGTGGAAATGCAGGGGAGCACCACCAGGAAGGTACGCCGTTTCTTTTCTTCCTCTAATTCACTTGTATTCCGAACCAAGATGGCTCACAAAGTCAAAGTAATTAGAGCACGTTTAGATGAGGTTGCAGCCGATAGGGCTAAGTTTCATCTCTCTCCACGGTCGGGTGATAGGCATGTGGTGCGTGGAAGGGAGATGAGTTACTCCTTTGTCCAGCCTTCAGATGTGATAGGAAGAGACCAAGACAAAGAAAATATTGTGAAGCATCTAATGGATCCTAGTGATGGTCAATCCATCTCTGTTGTTCCTGTAGTTGGGATTGGAGGTCTTGGCAAGACTGCGTTAGCTAAACTGGTGTTTAATGATGAAAGAGTGATAGATCATTTTGAGTTAAAGTGTTGGGTGTGCGTGTCTGACGAATTCGTTTTAAAACAACTACTGGTTAAAATTATAAAATCAATAACTAGTGAAAATCGTGGCGATTTGGATGAAGAGCAGTTGCAAGTGCTACTTCGAAATAATTTGGATGGCAAGAAATTCTTTCTTGTCTTGGACGACGTATGGAACGAGGACAGGGGAAAATGGATTGAGTTGAGGAATTTGTTGATGGGGGGTGCCAATGGAAGTAAGATTCTTGTGACTACACGCAGCCCAACAATTGCTTCCATGATGGGCACCATGTCCCCATACAACTTGGAAGGTCTTTTACATCAAGACTGTCTGTCCCTATTTATAAAATGGGCATTTGATGAAAGAAAAGAGAGGCAGCACACAAACCTCGTGGAAATTGGGGATGTGATTGTGAAGAAATGCAAAGGGGTTCCCTTGGCAGTGAAATCATTAGGAAGCCTACTATATTCAAAGCTTGATGAACGTGATTGGCTATTTGTAAGAGATAATGAAATCTGGAAATTGAACAGAAAAGAAGGGGATATTTTGTCGGTCTTGCAATTAAGTTACAATCAGATGCCATCTTACTTGAAACAATGTTTTGCACTTCTTTCACTTCTTCCGAAAGATTATAATTTCAATACTTTTGATTTAATTCCATATTGGATGGCAAATGGGCTTCTTCAATCACCAAATGAAAATCAACAGCTAGAAGATATTGGCAACCAATATATAGATGAGCTCTATTCAAGATGTTTCCTTGAAGATTATATTGATTTAGGTTTCATGCGAACATTCAAAATACATGATATTGCACATGACCTAGCACTATCATCAGCCCAAAGTGAGTGCTTAATTATTAGTTGTCAGATCCAAAACATCTCTAAAAAGGTTTGGCATTTGTCATGTACTGACAATACTTGGCAGAGTGAAAATGTTTTAAAATGTTTACAAAAATCAAAGAGTTTACGAACCATTCTTTTTACGGTGGAAAGAGTTGGACCTTCTACTAAATCCTTTGTTGATTTATGTCTCTCAAAATTTAGATACCTGCGAGTTCTAGATTTAAGTGACTCAAGTTTTGAGGTGTTACCCAACTCCATTGGTACCATGAAGCATTTAAGGCTGTTGGATTTGACTAACAATTGTAGAATTCATAAACTCCCAAACTCCATTTGCAAGCTTCAAAATTTGCAAACTTTAAAACTCCATGGATGTGAAAAAATAGAAGAATTACCAAAAGATATAAGATACCTGATCAAACTCAGAACCTTTTCAATGACAACCAAACAGAAGTGTCTACCTGGGTGCTCTAATTCCCTGCGAGCTTTGGGATTATTTAATTGTGGCAATCTAGAATCTTTGGTTGAAACAATGCAAGTCTGTACAAGCCTTCGGTTCTTGCTTATTGTCAATTGTGGGGGTCTGATCTCTTTGCATCCTACCCTAAAACTCCTTACCACGTTAGAGGCTTTGGGAATTGAGAATTGTGAAAAGCTTGATCTGACTGAAATGGAAGACAATCAAGACGATTTCCCAACGAGCCTTCGAGTATTACGCTTTACTGGATTACCACAGTTGGTGGCTATGCCCGATTGGATTAAACGCTCTGCAAAATCTTTACAAATCCTTGATATTCAGAGTTGTCCTAACTTGACAGCATTGCCAGAGTGGCTGGTGAATCTTGAATCGCTTAGACAACTTGCAATTTTGAATTGCCACAAATTGTCTTGTCTATCGAAGGGGAAGCTTTGTCTCCCAGCTCTAAGATCTTTTAGAATTGCAGAATGTCCCGAATTAATTAGAAGATGCCAACCGGAAATCGGAGAAGATTGGCACAAGATTGCTCATGCCTCAGAAATTTATCTCGACTACAAGCGGATTAAATAAGCTGATAATTAGGTATGGAGTAATCGCTCTCCCTCTCTTTTATTTATTCTTTCTTCCAAGAGTTTAACATTTATAAAACATTATTCTATCTTTGGTTGTGTGATCATTGCAAATCAATATATACATTAATACATATAAATATGCATTATATGTCCACCGTACATTAATTTGGTCAAAGTTGGAATTCTTGTTATGTTAATTAGATGTTGAAATTGGAAGTATTGATGGACTAATGGAGATATTCTTGATTTGATAAATTGCTTAATCTGTACAAGTGCTCTTAATTGGTGGAGATACACATAGGCTATATTATAGAGTAATTATGTGCTATTTTCTATCCTCTAATAAGGGTCCGTTTGGTTGGGTTGGAGGGGTCGAAAAGTGGGAGAATAGAAAATGAGGAAGAAATAGAAAATTGTGAAAATAGAAGAGATTTAATTTTATGTCATATATGTTTTGTTTGGAGGATGGAAAATGGAGAGATGGAAGATGAAGTTGGTGTAAATTTACAATTATATCCCCTATTAAATCAAACAAAAAGTAATACATTTTTTTAATTAAATTTTTTTTTATGGACACTTTAATTAATATATATGTGTGTGTGTATTTTTTAAGTCCACAAGCCAAAAGATCCAAAATAGATGAGAAAAAAAAAGGCAGGGAAAATAAAAAACAAATGAGAGTGTAAGAAATGGATAAAAGCGAAAAGAAGAAAAAGACAAAAAGTGAATTGTGTGAGTGTGTTTGATATGTACGTGTTATTTTTATTTTTATTATATTGTTATTTGTGTGAATTGTGATGTGTGTAGATGTGTGCATGTACTGTATAAATATAATATAACTTTATATAATTTAATAATTATGCAAAAAGATGATTTTGTTCAATGTATGTGTATTGTTATTTTGTTATAATAATCTTTTGTAATAAAGTTAAAGATTCAAGAAAAAAAATAGTAAAGCTAGGGATTGTTCAAGCATTTGATTGGTTAAGTAGACTCTTAGTGTATTATTTATGTATGAATGAGTTTGGCTGTGTGGGTCAATAATTAATACAGTGTCAGTAGGTTGAGTTTTGTCATTTACTTTAAAATATTTTTATAAAAACAATGACAAATAGATAATGATAACGGCATGAAAATATGGGACAATTACCCTTTTTTTTTTTTTTTTTTTTTGAGAAACAAACACACACACAAGGGAGAGGGAAAAAGGTTCTAACACAAAGGCACACCCACCCTCCTTTAAAAGTTACCATGACTTTTGAGTGGACTTGTGGTGTGCCTTTGTGTTAGAACCCATTTCCCTCAACCTTGTATGTGTGTGTGTGTTTGTTTCTAAAAAAAAAAAGGGTAATTGTCCCACATTGCTTAAGAGAGTATGTTGTGTGTAGTATAACTTGCCTCACCTCCCTTAAAAGTTACCATGGCTTTTGAGTGGAGTTGTGATGTGCTTTTGTGTTAGAACCCCTTTCCATCTCCTTTGTGTCTGTGTGTGTGTTTGTTTCTCAAAAAAAAAAAAAAAAAAAAAGGATAATTGTCTCACATTGTTTAAGAGAGTGTGTTGTGTGTAGTATAACTTGCCCCACCCTCCTTTAAAAGTTACCATGGCTTTTGAGTGAAGTTGTGGTGTGCCTTTGTGTTAGAACCCCTTTCCCTCTCCCTTGTGTGTGTGTGTGTGTTTATTTCTCAAAAAAAAAAAAAAAAAAACTGCATGAAAATAAAAATATTATTCAAACTTAACAAAATAAAATGGTAACACCTACCTACCCTGGCAATAGATAATGACAACTGCTATTTCAAAATTTGAAAACTCTTAGAATGAAATTGTAAAGGTTCATATATTTGCGGTTTTTTTGGTCAATAACTCGATATATTGAAATTCATCTTTTATTAAACTAAATTTAATTTAAGTTTTTTAATGACCTCTTAAAAGAATTCTTGGATCCATTGAGAGTACAATTATGTTGTATTGCCTCCTTTCACATTATTGTGGGTTTCATTAATTGAATTCACGGTGATTCAACCAAAAAATAAAATAAAATAAAAATAATAATTAATTTATAGTAGGATCTAACATTCATATGAAACGAGGGAATACCATGTAACTAAGATCTAGGAGTATCCAAAAGTATTCTTTATATTGTATATATATATACTTGAGATTCAATTCCAACTCATTATAGCTTCATAATCTTTTATAGAGGTGTGCATGGGTTGAGTTAAGGGATTTTTCAATCCAATCAACTATATTTGGGTTGAAAAAATCTCAATCCAACCCAATCCATCATAGGGTTCAACCCAACCCACATGGATCAGATTGGACATTTAAAATAACAACATATTTACTAATTAAACCTGAGCATAGCACCAAACTAACACAAACTATATGATTAGTGCATCAAACTAACACAAATAAAAGCAAATTTATGTCTTATAATTATGTTGGTATTTCATCAAACCAAAAGAGTAAATAATAAAACCATATAATATATATTTTAAATAAATATCAAATATAGGTAGGTCGGGTTGGGTTAGGCAAATTTGTAAATCTGCTAACTCGCATTCAACCCAACTCATTGTAAAATAAAATTTGGCAACCCAACCCAATCCACCAACCCCGAAATATCGAACGAACCGGTGGGTTGGGTTGGATTGGATTGGTTTGGCGGATTAGTGGGTTAGCTGCATACCCTACTTTTTGATTTACTATATTGATGTATGTGTATACTCCTTTGACTAGAATTTTTGGCTATAAGATAGTTTCAGTAACCCTGTCTATGAGTTTAATATAGCCATGATCTGGATTATGTTATGTAGAGAGGGTACTGTAGATTCATAATGTGATTATGTTGATGATGATTTTGATAGTTGAGATATATTTCATTAACCCAAACCTTGAAGATAATAATGTGACCATATCTAATGGAGCAATACACAAGACACGCAATTTTAGATTATCAAACTTGTGATATGTTTATTGAGTATAATTTATCTCTTGAGTGTCATTTCCATTATATAATACATGATCTTGTTCTCTTTTGACTTGCCTCTGATTCTTATGCTATTATCCAATGAGTCTTTTGACATTTTTGAACACATGAAGAAACCAACAATATTTTTCTCACCTCTACTATTCTATTTACACTTTGTTTCAATACGAATCTTGTAGTTCTATTTTTACCTCTAGATGTTAGTGTGTGATTTATCACTTACAAGGTTTATTTAGCGCCTTATTTGTTGTTTCAATATTTTTGCAGATTAGTTGATTGTGTTTACAGTTTTACAAGATCATTTAGGATGTGATGTTTTGAGCTTCAGGTGGACTATCATTGAAATCTTGAGTGCATTGTTAGTTTCGGAGATCTTCTTTTGGTATTTGAAATTCAATATTTTGTTTTGGGAGTTTACTCTATCATGAGTTATTTGAAATTTTTATTTATGTTTTATCATTAGATGTTGGATTAGAAAAATGCTACGTTCACAACAATTTCACAACATTGCCTACTTGTCACTGCCAAGTCACAAAACACACGTAGCATTTCTCGTTGGATTATAATGTTATTTTGGAGTTCATGAATATTAAATCTTATTTTTCTGACGGTAAGCTTAGCCTGACATGTGAGACTGATAATATTTTTATTTTAAGATGCACAATGTTATGGCATTACATATGTGATGCCTTTAAATCTAGAACATGCATAATTTCTATGGATTGCTCATACACTAGAGCAGTGTCTATGGCTTGCTCATGACTCATGAGGGTAGAAGAGAAGGAGAACTAATGTGTATGGAGTTTAGTTAACATCATTTGGCCAGGTAATGAAGAGCACATCCCTTTGGCTTGATAACTAGGACTCTTAAAGGACCTCTGAGTTTTTGACAATGGTTTGAGAACTTTTGTCTCATGATTTTGTTCTATATAATGCTAATGTCTTTAAGCTCAATGATTGGTTGTGTCCAGCAAGTTACAATGATTTTATATTTTTATTGCAAACAAAGTCGGTTCCTTCTTAGCACATCCTAATTTATTTAATTAATTTGTTTTTATGCTACTTATATCCTTAAAGTAATTCACCAAAAAAAAGTAGAGGCGGTTAATCCTCTCAAAAAAAGAAAAAAGAAAAAAGAAAAATAGAAAAAAAAAAAGGAGAAATACAGGGCAATGAAACACAAATCTATGAGAAAGAATGAGAAATACCGGGCCCAAGATCCTTCTGGCTTCACACCCTTTGGTCCAGTGACATTCAAAAGGGCCGATGTGTGTGTCACAAGGCATGACTAGGTTGCCCTATAATGTTGCTGATAAATAGTGAGGCTGTTCCATGCAACAAGACTAAACCTTCAAAAATCAACTGCAAATCGACTTGTTTCATAGAGTGAACATTGGGTGTCTTGCTACTAAAGCTAATCTTCATGATCATCATCATCATATTCTCCTCGATGATTTTTATTTTTTATTTTTATAATCAGAATGTTCCATACATTTTCAATAAGTTTGAAAGGAAGAATTCTACAATAATCCTTGTCTGAGCCCATGGTTTCTCAGGCCCAATTGATGCCTTCCTTTTTAGTGGGACAAATTGAATAAGGATTCCTAGGTCGCCTTTGTTTGTGTTCAAAATGCAAAGCTATTACACATTTAAACGTACATGGCAATTTAGGCCTATCAACAAGCCTGGCTCTCCCTTGTGTGTGTGTGTGTTTGTTTCTCAAAAAAAAAAAAACGCTCGGCTCAATGTACATGTCAGATAAGATTTTAATCCAAATTCAATTTTAAGTAAATTACATCTTTAGTCTTTAGTATTTATAATATGTGTCATTTCGATCTCTAACATTTCAAATGTGTCATTTTAATCCTCAACCTTTTGGTATTGTGTTTGTATCAAAAACTTAAAATATTTTCTATTGTTAAGTGATGGATTAAAAATATTGACACCATGAGGCTTTTTTTTTATTTTAATAGAATACCCAAAAGGGATGAAGGTGAAATTTGTAATGGTGGTGGTCACTAGCGTAAGAATTGAAGGGAGGAGAGGGGGGGGGGGGGGGGGGTGGTGATGGATAGGTCAGTTTGGATTGGCAGTTTTTAATTATCAAGTTTTAATGGTTTTAATTTTTTTTTTAATTACGGCCACATGGCTGCCCATGTGGCAGTACACGTTGTACAAAAAATAATATTTTAATATTATGGTTAACCATATTAGCATTCTCTATCTACCACTTAATGGTAGAAACTATTTTGACTCAATATCAAAAAGTTAAGGACTAAAGTGAAACATATGAAATGTTATGGATCAAATTGACACAAAATATAAAAGTTACGTACCAAAAATATAATTTACCCTAATATGGTGAAATTAGCATGGTTGGGTTGCTTGTCTGTTGGTTTGGAGTCAACCTTAGCATGCACCATCCTCCTTAGGTCAATGGGTGAATACGTATGCTAAAAAAATAAATAAATAAAAGTCCGGCTCAACGTGCATATTAAACAAGATTTTAATCCAAATTCACTTTTATATATAGGACCCAAATTTGAATTTGAATACAATGATTATTGAAACCGTAATTGAGTTCAGAACTTCAAATCAGATAAGAGCACATAAATGCCAAAAGCTATTAATTCCTTCTTTTTTAATAAATATATTATATGATGGGATCTTAACCTATGACATTTAGTATATGATGATTCATATTTATCATCATCATAGAGTGATAAGCATTTCCAAATGGACCAAATCCATGAACCATTCTCACAATCTTGTTGTGCTAGTTGAGGGGACTAAAACTAGTTCATTCAATAGCTAGTACTGTGATAAGCGTTCTTTTGTATAAGAATTTTGTCTTCATTAGTCACTTACATTGTTTTTGTGTATTGCAAGCATGCTATGATTTTTAGGGTTTTAGTTAAAATCATTATTTGTTATAGCCATTTAATCTATTTAATATCCAATTAAATTGTGACATTTGTTTATGAGTATTCTTATCTCTTTCACACAATACATACAAGACACAAAATTGCTTGTCGCTTTGTTTTGCCCTATTCTCACACAGTTCCAGTCGAAAGGTGCAAATGGCACACATAGACACCAAAAGAAATATATTGAGTAATACAGTATATATATCACGTCAAAGCAAAGTAAAGAATGTTAAAGGATGAAGCCCAAGGCTACAGAGCAGCTTGCAGTTGCAGCAGATAGAAAACAAGAAACAGAGATGCTACAAGTCGTTTTGTATAACTAAAGCTACATGTTGTTTAATGTAATACTAATGTAATTAGTTAGCTTATAGTAGACATGTGTTAGTTCTATATTGATAGATTGATTAATTAGTTAGTTTGTTAATAGTTTGTTAGATTTTCCTGCCTATTCTTGCTGTATATAAGTAATCGAGCTTACTTAATTATTCAATACACAAAATCATTCACATACAATTCTCTCTTCCTCTGATTTCCTTGAGTTCCACCATTGTTAAAGGTGAATGTGCTTGAATTCTAACATGGTATTAGAGCTGAACTAGTTGAGAGCTTCAATCTGGTACTCTCTGAATTCACTAGTTCCATCTTTTGTGATTTTACTTTCAATGCTTTAATTTTCCAGATCAAGTAGAAAATATTTTCTCTATTTTTCTCTTGATTCTTGCACTGTTTCCTTTTCCCTTAGATCTTGAATTTCTTTTGCATTTTCTAGCAATTGAATTCAAAACTTAGGGTTTGTGAAATTGAATTCCTTTTTCGGATCCTGTTTTGTGGTGAAATCTTAGGGTTTTGCAATTGAATTTCCATTTGGATCTTGATTTGATTAGTGAAATTCATTGTTGATTCTTGTGGTAAAAACCTTGGGATTACTGCAATTGCTTGTTCCTTTGTTGATCTAGTTCAAAGTTTGTGAAACTTGATTGTAGTATATCAATCTTGATTGGTTAGCCAGAATCTGAGTTTGTAGATATGGGTGATAGTATGTCAAGCACCTCTGTTCCAACTACTCCAACTATTCAACCATGGGAAAATTCCTCTAGTCCTTATTTCTTGTCTAATAGTGACAATCCAAGTGTTTCTCTTGTTGTTTAACACCTCACCAAAGAGAATTACAGCACCTAGAGCAGAGCTATTCTCATTGCTTTGGATGTTAAAGCCAAACTAGGTTTCATTGATGGTTCTATACCAAAGCCTCAGTCCATTGATCACCCTTGTTATGTTGCTTGGTGCAAGTGCAATAGCACTGTTCTTGCTTGGTTGTTTAATTCTATTTCAAAGGATTTGCAACCTAGTGTGGTTTATTTCAAGACAGCAAGGGAGGTCTGGCTTGATTTGCAACATAGGTTTTCATAAGGGAATGGTCCTCGTATTTTTGAGTTGAAAAAGGAAGTTTGTTCTTTGACTCAAGAAGATTTGACCATCAATGGTTACTATACCAAGTTTAAGGGATTGTGGCAAGAACTCTCTGAATATAGGACTTGTTCCTGTGGTCATCAAGTAGAAGAATGTGTCATGTTTTTTCTAATAGGTCTTAATGACACCTATGCATTAGTGAGAGGACAAATTCTGCTAATGGATCCCATTCCTTCTTTTAGCAAAGTCTTTTCTCTTTTACTCCAAGATGAAAAACAAAGGAAATTGGGAAAAAGACTAAACATTGAATCCTCAGCTCTGGCAGTCAAAAACAATGCTTCTTCCAATACAAGATTCAATAAGAGTAAGTCAGGTAGACCTCAGTGTACTCATTGTGGGATTTTAGGCCATGTGGTTGACAAATGTTACAAATTGCATGGTTATCAAAGTTTAAGAACAAGGGTCAACAAGTTGGAAGTTCTTTTACTACTAACACGGTTGCTGTTACTGATAATTCTTGAGGAGAATGTGGGCCTTAATCGAGCAGAATATCAACAACTCCTTGGTTTTTTGAATTCTCAAGCTCATTTTGATACACAAACACCACAGGAGTCCACTTTTGATTCCCATCAGGCTGCTACCATCGTTACTCAGCCATCACTAGGTCATCAAGGGCATGAGACGTCAGGTACATGGTCTTCCCCTCAATTTCCAAAATTAACTTTTCATTCTTTAGAGTGTTCTGTGTTTTCTTCTCATGTTAATACTTCACATATCACATCCAATGACTGGATTTTAGACAGTGGAGCCACTAATCATATGGTTCACTCACTTAAATTTATCACATCTATCACATTTGTTGTTCAGATTTCTGTTAGATTACCTAATGGAGATGTTGCCAAAGTTACTCACATTGGAACTGTTCAATTGTCTTCTACTCTAATCTTAGAGAATGTGCTTTGTATTCCCAAATTTTCTTTAAATCTTGTCTCCATTAGTAAACTAACCCAATCCCCTTCTTGTTGTTGCATTTTTCTTTCACATTATTACTTTATTCAGGACTTCCAGGCTTAGAAGATGATTAGGTTGGGTAAAAAGCAAGGAGGCCTCTACACTCCACAACCTACATCTTCTGCCACTCTTCCAAACTCTGTAATAAACAACCTTTCCAACTTATCTTCTCCTAGTTCAGGTGGTTCTGTAAATGCTTGTACTACTGCATTTGTCATAGATGATTCAAGCCTTTGGCATTGTAGGTTAGGACATCCTTCTACACAAAGACTAGCTTTGTTGCATTCTATTGTACCTGATGTTGTTTCTTGCAGCAATAATAGTACTTTTGATTGTACTATATGTCCTCTTGCCAAGCAGAAGAGATTACCTTTTCCCACTTCCACACACACCTCTTCTTCTCGTTTTGATTTAGTGCATGTTGATATCTGGGGTCCTTACCTTCTTACCATTGTGGATGACTATAGTAGGGGCACTTGGGTTTTTTTGTTATCACAAAAGTTCGATGCATCTTCTTTAATTCAATCTTTTTACAATATGGTGTTTACTCAATTTCACTCCACCATTAAAGCAATCAGATTTGATAACGGTCTTGAATTTGCTTTACAGTCCTTTTATAGTTCTAAGGGGATCATTCACCAATTGCCTTGTGTCTAGGGCCTTAAGATTTCAAGCTAACTTGCCTTTAAAGTTTTGGGGTGATTGTGTTCTTACTACCACTTATCTCATTAATAAAATTCCAAGTCCTTTATTAGACAATGTCACACCTTATGAGAAGTTGTTAGGCCATCCACCTACTTATAATCACCTTAGGGTGTTTGGTTGCCTTTGTTATGCTTCCACATTGAGCAGAAACAAATCCAAATTTGATCCTAGAGCAAGAGTCTGTATCTTTCTTTGTTATCCACATGGTATTAAAGGTTACAAGTTGTATGATTTGGCCAACAAAACAAGTTTTTTTTTTTTTTTTTTTTTTTCTAGAGATGTCATTTTCAAAGAAACTGTTTTTCCTTTCAAATCTTGGTTTTCAAACACTATTCCACCTCCTTCACCAGTTATTGATTCCATGTTTCCTTCTCATCCTTGTGTTTTTTATCAGTCTTCTCATCTTACTTCTAGTACTACTTCTTTACCTACTATTTCTACTGAGTTTTCTCCAACTTTTAACATTTGTGATACTGCTGTACCACCTGATGAATTTTTTGATCTTGTGCATTCTGATACTTCACTTCCTAATACTTCACTCCCATTTGTTTCTTCACCTGAACCTCCTATTGTTGAGAATACTATACCCCTTATACATTCCTCTAGGGTGCATAAACCTCCTACCTACCTTAGGGATTAACATTGTAATCTTGTCTCTACTTCAATCTTGGCCTCAGCTTCACTCCTCTCCTCATCTGACTCCAATGCTTCAAGTTCAAGTATCTTATATCCTTTATCCTCTACTCTTTCTTATGAAAAACTGTCCACACCACATAAAACTTTTTCTATTTCTTTGACCATTAATAAAGAATCTGAGTCCTATGCTCAAGTCCTTTTGGATCCTAGATGGCAAGTTGCTATGCAGGCTGAAATAGAGGCTTTGCAAGCCAATAATACTTGGGTGATGACTTCTTTGCCACATGGTAAGGTTCCAATTGGTTGTAAATGGGTCTATAAAATTAAGCTTAAGGCAGATGGGTCTGTTGAGAGGTATAAAGCCAGTTTAGTGGCTAAATGGTACACACAAACTGAAGGAGTTGATTTTTATGAAACATTCTCCCTTGTTGTGAAATTTGTTACTATCAAAACTTTGCTTCCTTTAGATGCTGTTTAGGGTTGGCATCTATCTCAATTAGATGTCTACAATACTTTTTTACGTGGTGATTTACTTGAGGAGGTCTACATGGTTCCATCTCCTAGTTTTGGCAACAAGGGGGAGGTATGCAAGCTCATAAAATCTCTGTATGGTTTTAAACAAGCTAGCAAACAGTGGTTTGCTAAGCTTTCTTCCACCATCATCAACCATGGTTTTGTTCAATCCAAATCTAACTATTTAGTGTTTACCAGAATTCAAAGAGTTTCTATCATCATCCTCTTGGTTTATGTTGATGATATTTTGATAGCTGGTAATGATGTGGATGCTGTCAATGTCATCAAGCAGTTTCTGGATAAACAAGTTTAAACTTAAAGACTTAGGTACTCTCAAGTATTTCTAAGGTCTTGAAGTTGCCAGAACAACTAAGGGTTTGTCCTTATGTCAAAGAAAATTTACTCTTGAGCTCTTGTCAAATACAGGTTTATTAGCTTGTAAGCCTTCAAATGTTCCTATAGATCAATCTGTCAAACTGAGTAGTGGAGTTGGAGATGATGTTCTTGATCCTTCATTGTATAAAAGATTAATTGGGAAATTGTTATTTTTGACTTTAACAAGACCAGACATCAGCTATTCAGTTCACAAGCTGATTCAATTCATGAGTGCTCCCAAGTTGCCACATCTACAAGCTGCTTACAAGATTCTTAAATACTTGAAGAAGACATTAGGACAAGGTCTCTTTCTATCTACAGATTCAAAATTGCAATTGAAGTGTCATTGTGATGCTGATTGGGCAGTATGTATGGATACCAAAAGGTCTATCTCTGGTTTTTGTATCTTTTTAGATGAGTCCTTGATATCCTGGAAGTGCAAGAAGTAGCAAGTGGTTTCCAGGTCTTCTGTTGAGTCTGAGTATAGAGCTATGGCTACTGTCACTAGTGAAATAGTATGGTTAATTGCATTACTTGATACCTTTGGTGTTCAACACAAACAACTAACTGCACTTTACTGAGATAGCAAAGCAGCTCTCTATATTGCTGCCAATCCAGTGTACCACGAGAGGACCAAACACATTGAAGTTGATTGTCACTTCATTAGGGAGAAAATCCAAGATAGAGTGATCAAGACCTTTTATGTTCCTACACGGCATTAGTTGGCAGACCCATTCATAAAGCCTTTAGCTTAAAGACAGATCTTGTATCTCTTATCCAAGATGAACTTAATTAATATATACAGTTCATCTTAAGGGGGAGTGTTAAAGGATGAAGCGCAAGGCTATAGAGTAGCTTGCAATTGCAGCAAATAGAAAATAAGAAACAGAGATGCTACAAGTCGTTTTGTATAACTGAAGCTACATGTCTTTTAATGTAATACTAATGTAATTAGTTAGCTTATTGTAGACATGTGTTAGTTCTATATTGGTAGATTAATTAGTTAATTAGTTTGTTAGATTTTCCTGCCAATTCTTGTTGTATATAAGTAACAGAGCTTACATAATTATTCAATACACAGAATCATTCACATACAATTCTCTCTTCCTCTAATTTCCTTAAGTTCCACCATTGTTGAAGGTGTATGTGCTTGAATTCTAACAAAGAACTCAAAAACAAAACAAAGAAATTGTATTTGGGGCAGGCTGGCAGCCATGTGAATATACTAGAAAGTCAATGGTTGGGTGGGAGCACTAAGAACCAGCTCATACTTTGAAATTGAAATCCCTTTACTTTTCCTCATTTTCTCCTTTCAGTCTCACACAAATTAACAAACTTCGTTCATTCTCTCTCTGTCTCAGATAGCTGCAGAAACATTTGTCTTTAACATCGCAGTAAAAGTGCTGGGGAAAATAGGGTCCCCGGCTTTCCAAGAAGCTTGATTGGTATGGGGTGTTGAAAACGATCTGAAAAGACTTGAAAACACCCTATTCACCATCAAAGCTATGTTGTTGGATGGAGAAGAGCAGCAGGTTCATTATCAGGAGCTGACCGTCTAGCTTGGGTTGCTCAAAGAATTGTTTTATGATGCTCAAGATGTCCTTGATGAATTCGAGTGTGAAGTGCTGCGGAGGCAAGTGGTGGAAATACAGGGAAGCACCATCAGGAAGGTACGCTTTCTTTTCTTCGTGTAATTCACTTGTATTCCAAACCAAGATGTCTCACAAAATCAAAGAAATTAGGACTCCATAAGATGAGGTTGCAGCCGATAGGGCTAAGTTTCATCTCTCCCAATGATCAGACAATAGGTATGTGGTGCGTGGGAGGGAGATGAGCTACTCCTTTGTCCAGGCTTCAGATGTAATAGGAAGAGACCAAGACAAAGAAGAAATTGTAGAATGTCTAATGCATCTTGCGGATGATCAAAAGGTCTCTGTTATTTCTGTAGTTGGGATTGGACGTGTTGGTAAAACTGCATTAGCTAAACTAGTGTTCAATGATGCAAGAGTAGTCTGCCATTTTGAGTTAAAAGATTGGATGTGTGTTTCTGATGAATTTGTTTTAAAATAACTATTGGTAAAAATTATCAGATCAATAACTAGTGAAAATTGTAACGATTTGGATGAAGAGCAATTGCAATTGCGCCTCCGAAATATTCTGGATGGTAAGAAATTTTTGCTCATCTTGGATGACATTTGGAATGAGGACAAGGTGAAATGGATTGAGTTGAGGAATTTGTTGATGGGGGGTGCCAATGGAAGTAAGATCCTTGTAACTACACGTAGTCCCACAATTGCTTCCATGATGAGCACCATGTGCCCGTACAATTTGAAAGGTCTTCCACAAAAGAGTGTCTGTCTTTAATTATTAAATGGGCATTTAATGAAGGAGAAGAGAGGCAACATGCAAACCTAGTGGAAATTGGGGAAGAGATTGTGAAGAAATGCGAAGGAGTTCCCTTGGCAGTGAAGTCGTTGGGAAGCTTATTATATTCAAAGCTTGATGAGCGCGATTGGCGCTTTGTTAAAGACAATGAAATCTGGAAATTGAACAGAAAAGAAGGTGATATTTTATCGGCCTTGCAATTGAGTTACAATCAGATGTCATCTTACTTGAAACAATGTTTTGCTTATTTTTCATTTCTTTTAAAAGATTATAAATACAATACTTTAAACTTAATTCCATTTTGGATGGCACAAGGGTTGCTTCAATCACCAGATGAAAATCAAGAGCCAGAAGATATTGGCAACCAATACGTAGATGAGCTCTTTTCAAGATGCTTTCTTGAAGATTATAGTGATGCTGGTTACTTTCGACTATTCAAAATACATGATCTAGCACTATCAATAGCCCAAAGTGAGTGCTTAATTATGAATTGTCAGACTCAAAACATATCTAAAAAGGTTTGGCATTTGTCATATTATAACAATACTTGGCAGGATGAAAATATTTTGAAATGTTTACAAAAATCAAAGAGTTTACGGACCATTGTTTCTCCGATCGAAGGAGTTGGACTCACTTCTGAATCCTTTATTGATGCATGTTTCTCAGGATTTAAATACTTGCGAGTTCTAGATTTAAGTGACTCATGTTTTGAGGTGTTACCAAGCTCTATCAGTACCATGAAGCATTTAAGGTGGATAAATTTAAGAAAAAATTCAAAAATTCAAAAACTCCCAAACTCCATTTGCAAGCTTCAAAATCTGCAAACTTTATAGCTTGATGAATGTGAAAAACTAGAAGAACTTCCAAAAGATATAAGATATATGATCAGCCTCAGATGGTTGTCAAAAACAACTAAACAGAAGTCTCTTCCCGGGGCCTGGACTTCTCTAAGAAATTTGGCATTATTTAACTGTGGCAATCTAGAATCTTTGTCTGAAATGTTGCAAGGTTGCACAGGCCTCCTTCGGATGTTGATTATTGACAGTTGTGGGGGTATGATTTCTTTGATTCCAATTCTAAAATTCCTTACTAGTTTAGAGGTTTTGGCCATTGAGAATTGTGAAAAACTTGATCTGACTGAAGGGGAAGACAATCAAGAAGAATTCCCAACAAGTCTTCGAGCATTAAGCTTCTCTGAATTACCACAGTTAGTGGTTTTGCCTGAATGGATTAAACGGTCTGCAAAAACATTACAGTCCATAACAATCCAGAGTTGTCCCAACTTGACAACATTACCAGAGTGGCTAATGAATCTTGAAACACTTAAAAAACTTATAATTTTGAATTGCCCCAAGTTGTGGCTCGAAGATCTTTCAGAATTGCCGAATGTCCCGGGTTAAGTAGAAGATGCCAATCGGAAATCAGAGAGGAATGGAACAAGTTTGCTCATGCATACGAAATTTATCTTGTCTATATGCGGATTAAATAAGCTGAGAATTAGGTATGGAGTAATCAGTTCCCTCTCTTTTAATTATTCTTCTTTTAAGAGTTTAATATTTATATGCTAATATTTTTCTATCTCTGTTGTGTGATCGTTGGTGTTGCAAATCCATATACACATATAAATATGCATATTAAATACTTATTCGTCCACTTTACATTTGTTTAAAGTTGGAATTCTTGTTATGCTAATTAAATGTTGTATAATGTTGATCAAGTTGAACAATTTTTTTTTTTAAGATGTTGAACTTTTTAACATTTTATCGATGTTTTCTACTCAAATTTGCTACTGCATTGCAAAAATAAATGAATATTTTTAAAACAAAATAAGATAGCTTGTGTAACTTGTGTTATATTCCCTACTACATAAATTTCAAACCGCTGATTTATAATTAGATAACAGCATCTAAATCATTATATTCCAAGACAAATATCCGAATTTGTTTTATGAGCTTCTAACTTTGGCTAAGTGTTTTTTTTTTTTTTTTTTTTTTTTTTTAATAAAGTAAACGAAGTTTTAAAAAGAGAAGAAATTTATACATTCTTGATTCTACAAGCTGTATGCATATAACTTTTTTGAAAAACTTGGGTAAATTATACTTTGGTCATTCAAAATTAAAAATTTGAATTTGGTAATTGAAATTTCAAAAGATGGACAATTTCTTCCTCTCGTGTATGAGGTTGGCTTGATTTTGGTGCCTTTAATATCGGTACATTCAATTTTGGTTCTTAAAATATAGGATGGGTTTTATTTGGTGACACAGGACAGGAGTGTCGATTGTGATTTGTGAAGCACGCAAGCCCAGCCCATAGTGTCTTGCTAGCCCAGCCAGAAGAATTATGCAACTTGGATTTGGATGCCCACTTCCAGGCCGACTACGTACCCAAGACTTTGAAGTGTCATTTTAAACTTTTCAATATCAATCTAACTTCATGTGTTTATTCTGCATTAGTATCAGCTATCTATGTATTGGAATCGCAAGGGTTTTTTTTTTTTTTTTTTTGCAACTATTAAGTTTCTTTCTATTATATTTTGGAACTAGCCTGGCTTTTTATTTCTCCTATGCTTGAGGGCTGTTCTAAGCAAATATTTATGTGTTTTTGTAAGTGAAGAAGACAAACATTGAATAGTTTCGAATGCGATAACAAAACTTGTCTGATTTAAAAATTTTGTATCTCTTTGGTGGATTCTATTGAGTGGTGAATTTATTCAAGCCTTGTATCCTTGTAAAATTCTCTTGGGTGATGATAATTTGTATCCTATTGAATTTCTACTTGTCGGTGAGCTTCGTATTATTTTATTGCATGTGGGTTTTCATCTTCCAAAAGTATTCATCCAACTATTGGTGTCGACTGGTATAAGAGCTTTTGTTCTATATATGGTTAGTTGTCGTCAACATGGCCAAAACGTCGAGGAACCACGTGCATCCGAGAGAGATAGGCAAGATTTCGAAATGGATGAAATAAGGAGACAACTAAAAGAAGTACAAGAGTGTCTAGACTCTATAGAGTTTTATGAGTTCAAAGGATATGTGGTGTTAGGCATCTTGATTCGGAGATGGAAGCTGCTAGTTATGATGAAGAGGATGTCTACTGATTCCACTATGCTCATAGCCAAGGATCTCATAACACTACTCCATCCTATCCTCAAAGGTTCAAAATCTTCCACTTCTAGCAAGATTATGGTCTAAAGAGTAAAGATGGATATTCCAAAATTTGAAGCAAAGTTGTAGTTGGTAGAATTCATTGATTGACTTAACACTATTGAATGAATCTTTGATTATAAAGATTTGCCTTGGTAAGTAAAGTAATACTTTTCAAATCACGGGTAGGTAAAATGAAACCAACCAAAACACAATTAGATAATGCATAATTATCTCAAAAAAATTAATACTACAAACTATAGGAAATATCCCAAAAATAAAGATATTTTTTCAATCTTACAAAGAAAAGTTATAATAAATGAAAAATTACTATAAATATACAACTCATCAAAATGGAGGCTTAAATGAATGAATTTGGTTGAAAAGTGACGTGTGACACACCATTTTGCTACCGACTTTATGAAGATTTACAGTAGTGCCTTCTCAATTTCCAAATTTTTTGAATTTTGATTTATGACAATTTTTTTACATTATTATATCATTCTTCCTATTCTCCTACATAAAATATAACACTGCTGCTTTTTTTTTTAAACTGTTCGGGTAACAGTTTGTGTTTTTTGATGAATGAAATATTCATTCGTATTATAATTCCATGTGGGAGAAACAAATAATGGTTGCAGCTTTATTTGGAGGTTGACGCAAAATGATCTCAATATCTCCACAATGAGCTAGTTGGCAAAACCTGAAGTTGTACATGATGTCAAACCATATCTGCGGGGAAGGAAGCGGCAAACAAGCTTGCCAGAGATAAGATTTTAAATTCAAAGGCATATGATTTTTTATAATGTTGCCCTTGCAGAAATACTGTAACCGTGTGACATATGTTCTTGCGATTAGAATTACAAAGAATATTTTCTACATTTTACTTCTTGCATTGCCTACCAAAATTATTATGAAATCAAATTCGAATTCTTTAAACAGGTCCATGTTAGACCAGTAATAATAATACTACAACTACTACAAAAATAAATAAATAAAATACTAAATAATAATCTTAGTCCAAGTTTTCCCATTAAAGTCTGCACCATGGTTGCTTTATTATAATTTTCTATACTCAGCAATCTACGCATTGACATTTAAAGAAAAATTAGCACGGTAAAATTAAAGTGGAGTAGTGGTGGCCATCAGAATCCCTACTGCACATGATCAATTTTCCACCGAAGACTATCAATAATGATAATTTTTAGCCTAATTAAGTCTCTTTTAAAAATAAAAAAAAAAAGTCAATAACCCTAGTCTATGTATACTAAAATCAACAGCGCAGTTGCTGTATTAAAATTGACATACTCGGCAATCTAGGCATTGACATTTCAAGAGAATATATCACCGCAAACGTGCAGTCACGTTGGGGATCGGATTAGAATCCACCAATGTCCATAGCACATGATCAATAATTTTCAACGAAAAGCTTGAACTCAAATTATTATATTATCATTCTATTCCCCTCCCCGTATAGGTTTGAATGGTTCTCCATGCAAATTATTATACAAGAACTTTCTTCAAGTCCTTTTTTAGGCGATAATGGAGATGAATCAAATCAACGTGCATTTATATATGCAATCTTCACAATTTTCTAAAGCCAATATACGCATCTGAGTGCCCGGCCGTTTGATTCCACATTTTGAGCTCAAAAAATGCTTTTTGAAAAAAGCCAGTCCTAAATTTGCGTTTGGTTAAGCCCAAAACGCAACTTTTTGATAAAAGTTGCGCTTTGGGCATAGAGCAAAAACGCGGACAAGCGCAAAAATTTTTATGGACCTCTGAGGGTCCATAAATGAAAACGCGCAGTGCACGTTTTGGATGGTTACCGTTGCTACGGTAGAATTACGGAAATACCCATGCAATTAGAACATCAACTCTTTCGGAAACAGTAGATCAAGAACAGAAAAAAAAAAAAAAAAAATTAGAACAACTCTTTCGGAAACAGCAGATCAAGAACAGAAAAAAAGAAAAAAAAAATTAGAGCAACAACTCTTTCGGATCAACAACAACAAAAAGAAAATTAGAGCAACAGCAAATCAAGACCCTCTGGCGGATCAAAAAGACTGACGAAAAAAAAAGGGGGGGGAGAGATTTACCAACCATCCAATCTTCCCGATGATCCAAGAACAAGAAAAAAAAATAGAAAAAGAAGAAGGAGAGCTGGTTCCTTCGTTCGTTTTGAAGTGCTAAGAGAACAAAAAAAAAAAAAAAAGAAGAAGAAGGAGAGCGACTGTTCTGGCCTGAAGTGCTAAGAGGAAAAAAAAAAAAAAAAAAAAAAAAAAAGAAGGAGAGCGACTGTTCTGGACTGAAGTGCTAAGAGGGAAAAAAAAAAAAAAAAAAGAAGAAAGAGCTGTGGAATGAATGTTCTGGATAGTGCTGGTGTGGTAGGAATAAAAGAGGAACAAAGGAAAAAACAAAAGAAAAGAGTGTGGGTATGTGGGTGGAGGAGAAAAAAAGAGGGGAAAAAAAAAAAAAAAAAAAAGAAGAGAAGGAGAGCCCGCGTGTGTGTGTGTGTGTGGAGAGAAAAAAAAGAGAGAAAAAAAGTATATCACAATATTTTTACAATAAATCTTAAGGTAGGTTATTATTAGCTAATATTGGTGAAAAAATAATAATTTTTTTAGAAAGAGAAAAAAATAATTTTAATAGTATGTTAAAATTAAAATTAGTATAAATTTTTATCACAATATTTTCATAATAAATCTTAAGTGGTAGGTTATTATTAGCTAATATTGGTGAGAAAAAAATAATTTTTTTAGAAAGAGAAAAATTGATTTAAGTATGATGAAGTAATTGATTTAAGTATGAAACAAACTCACATAAAAAATAAAAAATAAAAGTATGAAATAAATTCCCTTATATATATACATTATCCTTTTTGGTAATTTATCCCTCAAACTGCCACTTTTATAAGTGCTAGCCAAACACTCAATTTTTTCATTATGCACTTTTTAACAATTTTTACCAAACACTCAGCTTTTTAAAACTCCACTTTTTCATTATGCACTTTTAACAAAACTTCACTTTTTCATTATGCACTTTTACAAAAAGCTGAACCAAACTCACCTTGAACCTCTTAAGCCCGCATGAAATGCGCCCAAAAGGGCAAGCAGAAATGTTTACATCCCACTGTTTCTCTATGTTTTTGTTCCTCTTCCTACTATGTTCATCAAGTCGCATGTCTAATGCACTGAATGATACTTTGAAGAAACAACAATCTGACATGCTCAGTTTAGGTGCAGTTTTAGATTACACCTCTCTTGCTGGCAAAAAAGAGAAGGTAGCGATGGATATGGCAGTTAAGGATATATATGATCATGCCAATCACCAGAACTTTCCCAGTCTACATGTGGAGAACTCTCGAGGAGACCCTTTCCGAGCAGCCTCTTCTGGTGAGAACTTTTTTACGTGTTGCTTCGTAACTCATTCAGAATTGTGTCCATTGAAATTGTTTCCCAATAATAAGTGAAAGTATGCCAGGCAGGCTAGATCTAGATATCATTAGGTATTATTTAATTACAGTTGTTAAAATTAACTCAATCTCATGGCAACAAGCCAACAAGAATTGGTATTAAGTTGTTCCTTTTTCTTTGTTAAGTGAAGATTTAAACCACTAAGATGACTAGAATATATTGTAAACACCAATACTAAAAATATTAATATTCATAAAGAAATTTCCTGTTTAATGAGACCAGAGATATTTTATCATCCCTCTTGTGAGGTTGCATGAAAATTTGTGTCTTGCAATTAAACTAATTACTCTTCCTCCTGATTCGATCAATGAGATTCTATCACTTTGGTAAGATTGAAAGTCAACGGGAATCTATGACCTGGGTAGCTAGATGGAATCATGGAAATTTATATCAATGCATACGATGGAGTAAATTTACTCTTTCCTACTTTAATAGGACCCCACATATATGTTCGAAGTAAAATTTTAATAGTTAATCGGTAGAGATGTGATCTTTAATTTCTCACTACAAATCTTATTATGTAACTTTGAGTTATCTTGACAGATTTTGACATGGATATATGAATATAGGACACGAACTTGTTTATTGGTTCTAGATTTATAGGTATTTGTTTGCATAACGGATTTAAATTAAATTTCAACTGAAGTAAGTTATATTAGACTTATAGATGATAAAATTTTTATTGCAGTTAAGACCCTCATTGAGAAGCAACATGCGAAAGCAATAATAGGGTTTGGAACATGGCAAGAGGCTGTGTTTGTTGCTCAGCTTGGCAATGAATCCAAAGTCCCTATCCTGTCATTGGCAAATGAAGTCCCACAGTGGGCCTCTTGCCACTGGCCATTCCTAGTAAATGCGGCTCGCAGCCAAAATGCTCAAATTAAAGCTGTGGCAGCTATAATTCAAACTTGGAAATGGAGGAAAGTGAACATTATCTATGAAGACATGAACCCAGCTGTGACTGGCATTAGCCCTGAACTCATTGCCGCTATACAAGAAGTGGACGCGGAGATTAACGACCTTTTGCCTCTCTCTCTTTTTCCTCCATATCATTCTCTCTCAAAAAAGTTGGAGCACCTGAAAAATGGGTCGTGCAGAGTTTTCATTGTTCACACTTCCATTACCTTAGCCACTAAAATCTTCATGGAAGCGAATAGTATAGGAATGATGGATAAGGATTATGTTTGGATCACCACCAATGCCATTACAAGCCAAATTGATTCACTTAATGCATCAATTATCTCCTCAATGCAAGGTATCTTAGGAGTCAAGAGCTACTTTTCCACCACACCTAAAAGCTACAAAGATTTCCACTTTAGATTTCGGGTCATGTTTGATTTGCAATATCCTGGTGAGCCAATACCGGCACCAGGGACTTCTGCGATGCAGGCCTATGATGCTGCACGGGCTACAGCTATCGCATTGATGGAAAAGCCTAATTTGAAAGGCTGTACAAATTTGACAGACGATGTTGCCTGTATGCATGAGATGAATGGACAACAGTTGCTTGGAAAAATCTTGCAAAGCAATTTTGAGGGGTTAACTGGTGCATTCAATTTTAGAGAAGGAAAATTGGCTCCAATACACATTTTTCGAATAGTTAATGTGGTTGGGAAAAGTTATAGGGAACTTGGATTCTGGTCGGAGGGACTAGGCTTCTCAGAGAGCATCCATAAGGCTAGCAAGTACAACAGGTCAATGAGTATTCTAGGACAAGTGTTTTGGCCAGGAGGGCCTTGGTCAGTGCCAAAAGGGTGGGGGGTACCAATTAATGCAAAACCACTGAAAATAGGAGTACCAGTAGCGACCGCTTTTAGTGAATTTGTGAATGTGAGATATGATCGTCCTGGGGACAAACCAATCGTTAATGGATTTTCCATTGCTGTCTTTGAAGCTGCCTTAGATCTTCTACCATATCACTTGCCATATGAATTTATTCCATTTAACGGCACATATGATTCTCTGGTCCAGCAAGTTTATGTTAAGGTAATATTTATCAACTACAGTACTTTTTTGTAGTACCGATTTAGAAAGTATACTATAGGTTTGTCCTATTTTGCCACCCAAATTGTTTTGAATCAATTCATTTGCAACATAAAAAATTATTATAGTGTAAAATATATAAAAGCAACTTATGAAAATTGATAGAACTACCATATTCTAATTAGTTTGTTCCACATTCATTCAGTAAACTAGTTATATTTCACTCAAAAAAAAAAAAAAAACTAGTTATATTAATTTGACTTAGGGTTATAGTATATGAATATGTCATCTTAGGATAATTTCAATTCAAGTTGAAAACTCTACGTCTTTAGAAGCTAGGGAGAATGAAATGCAAAACTTACCACTAAAGCACCAACTTTGTAAGTATTACTAGATTAGCTCAACTGATATGTTACTTTGTGTTTGAGAAGACTTTTGATGCAGTTGTTGGAGATACTGCCATAATTGCCAATCGTAGTGAATATGCAGAATTCACGCAACCCTATTCTGACTCAGGTCTCCAAATATTGATATATTTCAAGCCAAAAAGGGTAGAAAGAGCTTGGTTGTTCAAGAAGCCATTCACCACCTTTATGTGGGTTTTTACAGGGGTCATTAATGTTTATAATGGATTTGTTGTATGGTTGATAGAGCGGAATCACAACCCAGATTTCAGGGGCAGTATATGGAACCAAATTGGAACCATGCTTACCTTAGCCTTCACAACACTATTCTCACTACAAGGTAACTATATTTCATTTCTTAACTACTTGGATTAAATCGTGAAGGATTCTTCAATCGACATTTATTATGAGAGTTTGTAACAAATTTACTCTTGTCATATCCCTTCTTAAAGATACCAACTAAAGTCTTTGTGGCCAAGATTTTGTAATTTAACTAATATCTCATAATATTTTTAATAGAGATATCTAGTGAGGGTTTGAATATATGTTTGCGTTTAAAGTTTGCGTTTTTTTTTTTTTTTTTCAATGCGTGAACATTAACATCACATAGGTTCACAATGCAGGAGATAAAATGCATTGTTCATGCACTGTTCATGAGTCCCATGATACTATTCACACATTAAAAAATTATTTTGCTATAATGTTTTCAGTTTCAACAAAAATAAGTTGTATCCAAACGGACCCCTAAAGTTCAAATCACACATCTTCTTACTATTAAATTATCAAAAAAACAAAAATCTTTGAGTTATGCATGCATGCAATGCAATGCAATTTAAACAAGTTAAATCATAAAGGAGAATCCATAAATAGATTCTTCCTGTCCATGCTATGCAGTGCGTAGGATACCCCTTTTCATATATGACATTTTTTTTATCTAACTGCATTAGCATAGGAACATGTCGAATACTATTGTTAGAATATAAGACCAACGGGCCTAAGTTGTATATACTCTCTTTACTTGGAGGTCACTCATATATATGTACAAATATATAAACCCAGAAAATTGTTGTTAGTAACTATTGTGTGTTTACTTGCAGGAGAGAAATTACACAGCAACCTGTCCCGGATGACTATGGTTGTATGGCTATTTGTGGCGTTAGTTATCACACAAAGTTTCACGGCCAGTCTAACATCACTGCTCACCGTTCAACAACTTGATCAAACAACGATCGACATTGAGACACTTAAAAAGAGTGGAGCCAAAGTTGGGTGTGATGCGAATTCATTTGTTGGAACATATTTGGAGGTGGTCTTAGGTTTTCAACCCAACAACATCAGGAGAATAGGTTCGGGAGATTATTATCCACAGGCTCTTAAAAGTGGAGAGATTGCAGCAGCCTTTATTGAGGCCCCATATGTTAAAGTGTTTCTCGCTAAATATTGTGAAGGTTTCATCACTTCAGGACCAGCATTTAAAGTTGGGGGTTTTGGATTTGTGAGTATCTATTGACTCATTCACAGTTTAACCTTACCTTTACAAATCATTATTCTAGATTGTGTTTTCGCATTTGATTTTTCTCAAGAAGATGTATTCTGTCGCGTTAGTTCGTGATTATTAAAAATATTTTAATTTTTATTTTATTTTTCTACGACATTATTTAGTTGAATATCACTAGAACTTTGCATTGAAGTAGCCACTAGAGGAGACATATAACTCTCTTTTAGAAAGACGGCTTTTTTTTTTTTTTCTTCTTTCATGTGAAAATATTATAGTAGGAATAGGAAAAATATTCTCATACACTCATTTCTATCTACTATTTTGCACAATTATACACAATTTATACAATCCACATTTTTAAAAGTTAAAAAAAAAAAATTTTAAATGTCCACATTTTTAAACATAAAAAATTGATGTAAAACTATGATTATAAAAGAGCGCATGTGAGGGTATTATTTTATTCAAAGGTACAATACTTTAACGGTTAAAAGTTTTATTGATGTAGAGCCTAAATGATAATTTTCATTTCTCACTTCTCAGGCTTTCCCAAGGAGCTCCCCTTATCTACCTGATATTTCTGAAGCAGTTCTAAAATTATCTGAAAGTGGAAAATTGCGACAGCTTGAGGATTTTTTAACCTCTTCCCACAAGTGCTTAGCATCTAATTCTGACGATAATCTTGATAGTCTCGGACTGAATAGTTTCTGGGGTCTCTTTGTCATCACTGGAGGAATGTCCACCATTGCTCTTTTGGCCTTTATTTTTCGTTATGTTCGTGAAAGATGGTATCGACCTTTAGGCCAAGCCCAAGCACAACAGCATCATGCCCCATCTGTCGATGAATTATGGATGTTTGCCCCTGAAATGGAAAACCAATAACAATCTTATCTGTAATAACCATGTATGTAAACCTGCTGGCAAAAGCACACATTGTACTTAGCTGCTAGTAACACTCTTTTTAATGTTAATAATTTGTATCCTTTAGATTAGATATTAAATCCATTATGTGAATTTCATTTGAATCTACACAGTTTGATTTAGATGAATAGTTAATGGCATGCATACAATTAGATATTCAAGTATCCAAATCTATTGATTCAAAATTCAAATTCAAATTCAAGTACTCAAACACAACCTTTGAGATGAGTCCAATATATCAATCACATACTTGTCTTGTTCCTTTTGATTAGGAATTAGAAATTTCAAATTCCATCAATCAGAATACTTGAGATGTTGTTGGTGGGCATGTGATAGAAGGCAAAGAGACACAGGGAGAGGGCAATGGAGATAAAGATTCAAGAAGGATCAGTCTCCTTTCTTACCATCATCATCCAAAGGTTGGTGGTGGTAATGGTGGTCTCTTGCCGGCAATTGGTGGAGGTGGGAGTGTTGTATATATAGTATATACATGGATATGTTGTAATAATAATGTTTGAGTTTGGAGAATATTGTTTCATAAAGTTGTTAAAGTGAAAATTCAAGTTCTGAGATTTTCTAAGTGAAAATTCGAAATTTAGCATTTTCGATCACTCGAAACTTTAGTTCGATCAATCGAAATGATAAGAAAATAATCCTAGAGCCTCTGAATGAATCGATCGTTATTTGATTCTTGTTCGATTGATCGAAAAAAGTACTCGATCGATTGTAAGGAACTTTCGACCGATCGAAAGTCGAAAAACAGGACTTTCTGCAGAATTTTCTAGTAACTATTCTGAATGTTTGAAGATGTATCAAGCTTTGTGAATGATTTTATGAAACATTTTGACCCTCCATACGTACTTTTTGATGAAATATAACTCTATAGGTATAAATAGAGGCTTATGTTCATTTAAAGAAAAAACACAAGAAATCCTGTGATCATTTTCCAAAATTGTTATTTGTAGAACTCAATATCTTGATTATATCCTGAGGACAAATTTTTGCGATAACCTTTAAGCAATAATAGTGTGGGGGCAAATATTGTCTAAGAAAAATGAAATTGTGCCTCCAAGTTATCTATTTTCCGTTTGTCTTTTGTGTTAATTTTGTTCTTCCATTATTACTTTGTGTAATATCCCCAACAAGAAGGAATATGGGTTGATTTTTATTTTTCTTTTATTTTAGGTTAATGAAATAAAATAGCAAATATTTAGGCATTAATGGACTAGTGGCATAGTTTAATTTGTGGAGCATAGTGTGGTACAGTGAAAGTGGGATAAAAGATTTTCGTTACAAGGCTCTTAGACTTAATTTTCCAAATTTAATCTCTAATTTCTGATTTTTTTTTTAACTTTCAATTTTTTTATATAATGAGAAGTAGGAATGACAGCAAGGTAGGTACTAGCGAGTTTCTTATTCCCTGCCCCCACCCCCCAACACTTCAAGGTGGGTTTTTTCCCCACCCTCGAGCTAGAGGGCACCTGCAACCTTAGGTACCTATCCCACCTTGTCTCACTCAAATTTTTATTTTGTAAATTATTAAAATTTGATTTAAAATATATTATAGGTTAACTAAAACTCATAAAAGATTGAAAATCAAGTTATAACATTACAAAACCTTCTAAAAGTATAACAATACAACCATTCAAGCATTAAAAACTTTAAAACAAAAATAACAAACATAATAGTACAAAATTTTAAAATAATAAATAATTTAAATATTAATTAAATATAAAAATATAAATTCAACAGTACAACAGCAAAGTATATCATAATTTTAAGATTAAAGGTTAAAATATATATACCTTATAAAAAAACCCATAAAAATATTATAAAAAAAGTATTTTCTTTAATATATAAATATAAACGGGGCGAGTATGGAATTGGTTCCCCAATACCTGCCTAAACCCTAAAGTCACTTTAGGAGAAGAAGTTAACCCCCATCCCCACCGTTTTAGGAGGCAAAGTGGGCGGGTACTAGGGGCATGCATGGGTCAGGTTGGATTGGGTTGAAGAGTTTTTTCAACCCAACTCAACCCATCACAAGGGTCCAACCCAACCCAACCCACTTGGATTAGGTTGGGTTAGGTTGGACCCATGAGTTGGATAGTCTTTTTTTTTAAATTACTACTACTATTACTACTACTACTATTGATCCTCAAAAAAAAAAAAAAAAAAAAAAAATTACTACTACTACTATTATTAAATTGAACATTAGAACAATACAACTACAAATAAAAACAAATTTATAACCAAATAATCATGAGCATAACACCAAACAAACACAAATTATATGAGAAGAACTAAGGGTTTGAGTTTTATTTAGGAAGAGGGGCAAAAAAGTAATTAACAAAATTATATAATATATTTTTTAAATTTTAAAAATATATTAACTATTGGTGGGTCAAATTGAGTTAGGCGGATTTGTAAATCTTATGACCCAAACTCAACCCGATTCACAGGTTGGATTGGGCTGAAGAGTTTTTTCAATCTAACCCAACCCATCACAGAGATCCAACCCAACCCAACCCACTTGGATCGGGTTGGGTCAGGTTGGACCCATGGATTGGATAGTTTTTTTAAAAAAATTACTATTATTATTATTAAATTAAGCATTAGAATAACACCATCACAAATAAGAACAAATTTATAATCAAATAATCATGAGCATAACACCAAACAAACACAAATTATATGAGAAGAACTTAGGGTTTGGGTTTTATTTAGGAAGAGGGGCAAAAAAGTAATTAATAAAATTATATAATATATTTTTTTAATTTTAAAAATATATTAACTATTGGTGGGTTGGCTCAGATTAGGCGGATTTGTAAATCTTATGACCCGAACCCAACCAGACCCACTTAAAAAAAATTAAAAAATTTAAAAAAAAAAAAAATCATGACCCAACCAAACCTACCAACCCTTAAAAACTGACCCAACAAGATGGGTTGGGTTGAGTCGGGTCGGTTTTGGTGGGTTGGCAAGTTCGTTGCACACCCCTAGTGGGTACCCATGGGACGAGTTTAAATTGTCATTCTTAATCATAAGTTATAAAAATTATAAGAGTTGGTTTACAACTT
Organism: Quercus tomentella; assembly: GCA_028535165.1. NCBI lineage: Eukaryota > Viridiplantae > Streptophyta > Magnoliopsida > Fagales > Fagaceae > Quercus > Quercus tomentella. The sequence goes on along the minus strand of JAPQVY010000100.1, from coordinate 40,190,738 downwards.
AAACAACTGAATAGACTAACCTAATTTGATTAAATAAAATCATAATTTTAAGCTTATTCAAACACGAACTAAAATTGTCTTTTTTATTTTATTTTTTTGTGGATTTTGAATGATGAAATAAGGTTAAGGATGTTGTAGACTCAATGGTAAATTTTTTTAAAAGTGCATATTAGGAGATAAGCTAAGCGGGTTCAATCTTTACTAGGAGTTTCCTGGGATTACTTGATATAGATTCTAATAGGTAGGGTCATATATCATGGGTTTACTCCTCAGGGATGGGTCCAAAAGATCTTGCCTTGGTAATTAGGTTTCAAACTTTTCCATCATTAAAAATAAATAAATAAAGGAAGAAGATAAGGTATACGGTTGAAGACATACAAACAAATTACAACGGCTCATTAAGTCCCATTCTTTCATTCAAGCTACTCAGTTTCATAGGTCAATAGTAATAGAAATAGAGAGGTTCACCTGCTAGTCAAATGAGCTTCTGTATGTTAACAATGTAAATGGCTTAATTTGGCCAAGATCCTGTCTAGAAAGGATTACTATAGCCAGGAATAGCAAAGGCTAACCTCTCGTTTCCCTTATATTGAAGGAATTACTTTTAACAAAGAAACAAACAATGGTTAGAGAGAGCAACACAGGTACGTGGGTCTCTTTGAATTTGAAGGCTTTGCTCTTTGGGGGGGATATTACGCAAATACATGTCCAAAATTTATCACATGTATGTTTTGTGTTGGGTTATTGCACTTGAACAGTGGACCCAAACCATGCCCATTTAAGTTTTATACTAAGATAGTGTTAGGGAGATCGGGGTTGTCGTGGAATTTAATTAATAGGGTGTGCACACCTTATTCAATAGTCACGGAATCACGGTTTTGGATCCATTTCATGGGATATATGCCCTTAGCTCAGTTTAGCTGTCATTTTATGGCTATCGAGATTTTACTTTTGGGCTTTTGATCTCAGGCTAATGTGTTCCTCAATATGACTCATTTCTTTTTGGGGAATTTATGCAAGATGAATAGTAGAAGAAATATATGCTTAGGTTTATAGGAAGTCAGGCCTCTGTACTTCACCATGCTATGTTTCTACAATCTCGAGTGAATGAAAGATGACAAATCATCATAATCAAGTGATTCTATGCTTTAATTTTCTTTAATTTATGCATTAAACTATAGTCCTTAGTACGAAATCGTTTTTAAAAAAAATTGTCTAACAATAATTGTTCTGTTATCAAACTGTTTTCCTAATGCATATGTTAACTCAATGATTAGGAATTTTTCATGTATGGGGACAGTACTGAACCTAAGATCGAATCCCACACCAAGGCCTGCTCACCTCCTAGACCTAGGGTCTCCGAATAAAAATAATTTAAAAAAAAAAAAAAAGTCTCATAATACACTTATATAATAGCCTAAAAGAAAATATTTTTCACAATTATTTACATTTTCTTTTTGGAAAAGTGTTTATATCTAACTAAAATTGGAAAAAAAAATCCATATGCATTTTTTTTCTTGGTGTTTTCAATAGAGATTCCTAGATTTCAAATCTCATCATCCCCAACAATAAGATTATAAAAAAAATAATTCAAAGATTAAAAAAAAAAAAAAAAAAAAAAAAAAACCTTTTATCATTTGCCAAAAAATATATGTTTCCATCTACCCATCAAAAGTCTCTTCTTCCTCTCTCCATCTAAAAAACTTCACTCTTATAACTAGTGACCAATTAACCACATATTCTCTCTCTCTCTCTCTCTCTCTCTCTCTCTCTCTCTCTCTCTCTCTCTCTCTCTCTCTCTCTCTCTAAATTTATGGATAATTAATCATCATCAAACAATTTATTTTCTCTCTTATTCTTAAAGTTATTCTCCTGAGTCTTTCTCAAAAAAAAAAAAAGTTATTCTCCTAAGTCATATTTAAAATAAAAATAAAGTTTTTTTAATACATATTACCCTTTATATATTGCTTTCCAATTGAATGTTTTTGTTTAATTGTTACTTCATCAATCTTACATAAATGATGTGGATAAATATTATAAATCTCATTTTATGGCCAAGAGGCTTGTAATTTTAGTATTAAAAAGAAAATATTTTTTTAAAAAAAAATCTTTGTAGATTAGCAACATTGCCTTCTCCTTCTTTTGAGGAAAAATAGGGTTCAAATTATCAAAAAAAAAAAATTTTAAATTGTTTTAAGTGAATTTGGTCTTTGTGTATTAAGGCTAAGGTTATTGAATGATTCTAATGTTCTATAAAAATATTATAGTATATTTGATCAATCAAATTCTAGTATTAAGAACATTAATGTGTGGATTAGGACATTTTTTATATATAAAAAAAAAAAATACTCTCTATTTATTTAAACGAAAATATTAATAGATAGTGTAAAACATTCATTACGAAAAGATAATGTGATATCGTGCTATATTTAAAAGTAAAGAGGAGATCTTACAACTGTCATTGTCCTATATTTGAAGGCATGTATTTCTACATAATTTTAATGACAATATCCATTAAATTTTCTTCCACATAATGAAGTTTTCAAAATTAAAATTGATAAAATCACTTTTTCTTCTTTAAGTTTAGGATAGATACAAATTACGTCTCTACTTTTTTTAAAACAAAAACAAAAACAGATTAATATCCTTAATACCCTCAGATAATAAACACGGCACGTGGGCAAGTTAACAAGAAATGGCTTTTATTATTCATGATGTGTTTGTCATTTGAAGGTATTAAGGACATTTTCTATTAAAAAATTGAATTTTTATTAATTTCTTCATGTTTAGATTTTTTTTTTTTTTAAGTTCTTCATGTTTAGAATTGATCTTTTGTCCATCCAAAATTAAAGATTCAGGACCCATATTTTATGAAATTCATTGTTTACTATTTATCGATCTTACTGCACTTTTTGATATTATTTATAAATTTTACTGTATTATTTCAAATAATTTTTACTTTTATTTATAATAATTTTAGTAAAAAAATCTTAATTTTAATAAAATAAGCTAATCTCGCTGAATATTTAGCATTCACCTTCACAAATGGATCTTTACATCTTTTTTTTTCAAGAAAAGAAAATTCATAATCAATATGATGAGCAAAGTTTATCATACAACCAAGAAAAACACTGGAAAAAGTACAATAGATCTGACCTGAAAGTACCCAACACCACTATGACAAACCCTTCCTTTCATACATCCCAACACAAAGTTACAAACCCACTAACCTTTGCCTTCCAAGATTAATATATTGGAAACAAGAAAAAAAATATAAAAAGAATTTTTTATGAGCTATAAAATACTAAAAAGAATCATCACAACACCCTACCTAATCAGTTAAAAGCAATACAAAGCTCAAATTGTTTTTTTTTTTTTTTTTTATTCTGCCTGGCTCAAAACCACAGATGCACATGTTCTTTCCTGCAATCCAATCATTCAGCCTTTGAGTGGTCCCATTCTTAAAGGTAAACACATCACGTGAGAGCGCTCAGGTTAGCCACAGAGAGCACCAAACCAAAGTCCTCCCCACCCAGAACGTGACTGATTCCCAATAACACTTCCTTTGTCATTCTCTAATGAAAAATTAGCCAACATTTTGATGGGTCACATGCAACATATTAAAGCACCCCTAGAAAAATCAAGCTGATTTTTTTGTACTTGGACTTTCTAATTGGAGTCTGTGGGAGAGAGAGAGTCAAACATGGAGAAGCTGTTCTTTATCGATTGAAGCCTTGGCATCAGAGTGTGGTTGTGATTGTGGTGCACCATTTTCCATCTTCTTGAGGTTCTGTTGGTGATAGACTTGCCTCAATCTCTCTATTTCCCTCTTTAGTGCTTCTTGATGAGCTGCATTGTTTTGCAAAATACAATATATTTGGTTAAAGCCCATTCCAAGGTTTTCTGACAATGGCATATGTTTTGCACGGTTATGCATGCATAACTTTATCCCAAAACTAATTTTGTTGACCCTCCAATCACTTTCATCCCCTCTCTTAAGGTTGTATGAAATCTAGACATGCAATTTTCAAGAAAACACTATATGGTCATTTAAGAAAGATATCATATTTGATCCATTGGCCACGGATACAGAGGTGACCAAGAATTTGAAGCTAAGAAAGATTTCATTGTTGGTTAAGTTCTAGTTGAATGATTTGCTTAGTTTGCAATCAAATGTCACCAAAATGTTCCCCTCATCCAAAGAATGAGAGAACATTTTTTTTCTGTTTTTTTTTTTTTTTTTTTTTTTTTTCATACAATCATGATAAATAACTTTTTTTTTTTTTTTTGATAACAGTCATGATAAAAAAGTTGCAAATTGAGATTTGCTACTTCTCTATGATGACATTATGAGATTTAATAGGTCCTTGGACCATTTTTTAGAGTGTAAACTGAGAGGCCCACCTACTCTTTGGTTATATTTTCTTACAAATCTTGTTAATTCAAACCGGGCATGTATTAAAGAAATGTTTGCATGTTTCATGGACAAGGAATCTTTCAATAATGAATTCCACAGCTAAAAAAAAAAGTCATGCATGATACCCTGTCCTATACTCCTATCATAGTCCTACGAAATCAGTCGAAGAGTATATTTTCACCAGTTTATTGGACTTAAAAAATAGATAAATAAAACAGAACAAAAGTACAACTGTACTTAAAATGTTAAAAAATAAAAAGTTATTCATAAATCAAGTAAGCTATGGTAAATGGATAATTGAACAGATTCTATCCAAATGAACCTGTCAATTCTTGAAAATCTTAGACACGATCCTGTATGTCATACAGAATATATTCTTTGGGGGTGAAAAAAAAAAATGCAACCAGAAACAACTTGGACTGAGCATCACATCCTACTCATTGCGTGGTGTGAAATATGTTCTAACAAGTAAACACTATTCATTCAACTATGAGCATGTTATTGGAAAATAAATCTTTGTTGATTGGATAATTAAGGGCTAATTACCATCTTTAAAAATCTTATCTTGCGCAAGGGCCGCGATTCTTTGCTTAAGAGCACTGTTATCAACATTTAGAAGCAAGCGTTGATGGTCTAAAAACGCAACCCGTGGTGACAGCACCGAAACCTCAGCCTTCAAACAAAAATGTGAACATTTTAAAGCATGCAATAACAACAATTACAACTCTTACAGAAAATCCATAGATAAAAACACATACTTGTAATGAGGTGACACTACGTTCAAGCTCTGATATGTATTGTAGCTTCCTCACCCTTGATCTTTGCGCAGATTGTCTGTTTGCCAAGATTCTAATCCAAACCCAAAAATAATAATAAACAATATTAATTAATCAGCGCAAGTTTTTGGCAAAATTGTTGTTTCTTGCTACATAATTGTAAACCATAATGTAAACCAATATAAGACGTGGGATTTACTTCTCATCATATATATTAAAGCATAAATTATATATATTAATATCTCATTTGATGCTAATCAGAAATTAATTAAAATTGTATGCTACTCATGCCAAGAACTAGAAAGAAAGAAAAATGAAAAGGAAGAGATTCATATTTCATCATTCATATATAAAGTTTTTATTTTGTAGACGCATTATATTGTTAAAAAGTGATTCATTTTGCCCAGAATTATAACTATGGTCTATGGAATTATAAAAGAAGAAAAAATAACAATTCTTTTTTTCTTTTTTTTTTGGGTCAATTATTGACATATTCAACGACACCCTCTTAGAAAAAAAATGTTAATGCATGATTACCTTTTGACCCTTTTAGGATCAGTTATCCTATCGTTGGACGAGTTTGGCATCATGTTAGGTGGAGTTTGTGAGTCTGAATTGCATTGGCTTTCAACCTCCTCGGATTCATTCTTTAGTTGCTGTTGCTGCTTCAACTGATGGTCTTGTGCTGGTGCTTCTTTCTCATCATTAATGCTGTTATGATCAGATGGTGTGGAGGGGTTCGAGGACGACACAGTAGGGGCCACAGCAGTGGATATTTCATCAGTGAACATGGACAAGAATTGCTCATCATCAAACCTATCAAACTCATTGCTTGCAGCCCCAGAGCCAGGTGGTGCATTCGAGCCGCGACATTCATCTAGCATTGGCACCTCTAGGAAGGTTATCGAGTCACTAACGGATCTCCGGTGAGATCCCCGCCTCGACGACGAGAAGTCTAGGAACTCATCCACCCAAGAAGGGTTTTGGGTGGTGGCATTGGTGGGGTTGGAATTGGTGGTGGTGATGTTTGGTGTCATACTCCCAATTGAAGGTATTCTTTGGTGAGAGAAGTCATGCCAATTTGGTGAAAGGTTTGGGATTTTGGGAGGCAATTGTGCCATAGCACAATGATGTAAGGAAAAGAAAGAATTAACTCAACCCCAACAAACCCACCAAACCAAATTGAATGACAATTAATCTACAACAAAGCTTCTTGTATAATAAACTCAATTAAACACACATACACACAATGTTGAAACTTGAAAAGTAAAACCAAAATGACAAATCTCTTTTCACAAACCAAATGCCTCAAAACATACCCAAAAGCAAACTAGAGAATGTTTAGAAGAAGAAAAAAGAAAAACCACATGAACGACAACAACTACTACTACTGCAACAACAACAATAACATATCATTCATTATAAGAGGAGGGGTTTAAAGCTTTTTCTTACACAGCTCCTTTTCAAAATCCCAATAAATGTTATATGCAATGTGTGTGTTTGTGCAGTGGGGTCACATGGGGAGGATTGGACAGCTATGTACAGCTGGGAGGAGGTTGGGACTCAACGGTATTACTGGAAAGTCGCCAGTAGTTTAATAACTAGCGGAATCAGCCACCACGTGCCTTTGTGACCGCCTCTTTAGTGGGAGAGAGAGAGCTTATTATAGTCTCATTATTATTATATACATCCAAAAAAAAAACATTCCCATGCTTCTCTTACCACTTTATCAAAACCTTTTTCAAGTTTGCTTTTCTAATCTACAGCCGTTGGATTGGAACTTTTGATCGTTTTGAAACGTCTCCATCAAACACTCACATGGGTCAAGATTTATTTGCTACTTATAGCCTCCTAATCTTTCTACAATTTATCTAGAAACTGAGGGGATGAGTTTTTTTTTTTTTTTTGGGGGGGGGGGGTAATTTTTGAGTCTTTGGTTGCAAGGGAATATGAGAAAATAGTATTTGAATTAGTGATCTTTGCTTAATCAAACACGGTTCCTAACTTATTGTAAGTTAGTAAACGGATATTGAAGATTTTTCGGAAATATATATTTGAATAGGACATAAAAGGATAAAAATGATAAGCAATGTTACAACCACAAACTATTTTATAACATTTTTACAAACTGTTGATGTATCCAACTTCTTATTGGTTTTCATCTAGGCTCATTATTAACATCACTACCAATAATTACCCACCATATCAGTAGTTTGTAAAAAAATTTGTAAAAAAAATTTGTATCTCTAACATTATTAAAAAATGATTCATGTGACTCCAATTTATAAGACAAGTGGGTTCTTAACTAATTGTAATATATTTTAGGGAAGTTAGGGAATAATTATTGAAGATTTGTCCGAAATATATATTTGAATAAGTAATACTAGGATCACATAAAATGGCGAGTTGTGAGTGGTAGAGTATGTCTCCACATGGACCCATCATCACATCTTTACTACTCATAACTCACCATGCAGCAAGTTTTGGAAAAAGTTGTGTCATTTTATATAGTCCTAGCATTACTCTATTTGAATAGGACATAAAAGATAAAAATGATTCATGTAACTCCACTTAATAAGACATGATTCTTGACTAATTGTAATATATTTTAGGGAAGTTAGGAAACTGTTATTGAAGATTTTTCCAAAATATATATTTGAATAAAGACATAAATGGATAAATATAATTTATGTAACTGATTCAAGTGATAGTTTGTTTGTTTGGAGTTTGTCTTATCTCCAGTACTTTTTTAACTGAAATCTTTTTTTTGTTTTAATGAGAAACTGTCACATCATCCACTAACTAAATAAAAGGTGGAGATTAAAATCCACTACCACTTGCCATTGTATATTTAAAACAAAATGACATATCCAGTTAAAAAATTATTAGAGGTAAGCCAAATTCATTTGTTTGTCTTTTTTTTTTTTTTTTTTTTTTCAAATTTTATCGATCATATGATCTTAATAGCTTGGTTAAATAGATTAGAATTATTTTTTTTTTATACAAGATAGAAATTCTACTCTAACCTAATCTAAGTGTATATGTGTGTGAAGCTCCCTCCTAGAAACTTGAACCCCGGCCTTTGCCCCCCACACCTCACAAGCACTTATACTTGTGAAGTGACCATCGCACCAATGGTGTACAGTGGTAAATAAATTAGAATTATAAAATGTAGAGAATTTGGTTCTAAATAGATAGATTTTATGATGAAATAAATATTATGTAAATGATTGTTAAGTGGTAGATTTAAAGTCTCTTTTATTAATTGAGTTTCTTGACAAGCCTCAATGATGGATGTAAAAATTTAATCACTCAACTGATACTTAGCACTCTAGATCATCAATAGATTCAATACTACTTAACCAAAACCTCACATTAATAAAAACAAGAAATTCAACAATTAAAACAATACTCTAATTAACCCACACTAGTTTCACTTAATAAAACGTAGCAATGATTACACAAACTTTGATGTGGTAGATATGGATGGGAGGCAAGGCATAATGGTATGAAAAGAGGAAAATGGTAGTAGTAGCTAGGATGAGTGGGAATAGTTGTACGTGAGATAAGATTTGGGGAGTGAGCTGTAAGAGAAAGGGGAAAGGAGCTAGGATTATAAAGGATCGGATCATATGTCATGCTCCCATGTGAATTGTTTGCACGCTCGATCTAAGGCTTTCTTTGCTTTGTCCCCAAACCATACCCACATGTAGGGCATATTTATGTCCTTAATTTTATCTCTATGTTTCTACGTATCTTCCTTCTTCTCTATCTCATCCCTCCGGAATTCATGTTTTTTTTTTTTTTTTTTTTTTTTTTTTTTTGTTTATTCAAGTGTTTGCCGTACTAATCATTATTAGACAAATGTTTAGAATATATTTGCCGCCTTCCATCTAAAGGCAAATGCCTGGCAATGAAGCATCTTCGTGGGTGTGTGTTCTTCAAAATTAAATTCAAGTACTTCTCTCTCTCTCTTAGAGTAAATCATTTTTAAGTATTACACTTTTCTTGAGTAAAGCATGTGAATAATGAAAGTTTTGGGCTTAGTTGTGTAATTATGATATTGCAAGGATTAAAAGTCCCCCCCCCCCCCCCCCCCTCGCTCTCCTTTTAGCCTATTGGTAGTTGTGTAACAAATAGTCTTCTACCATCTGTCACCATAAAATATTTAGAGGCTCGTTCCTTTAATTTCTTTGCTCTATCGAACAAATGAACTAGGCTTTGTGCGGCAAAATTTGATTCATCCATATAAGCAAGTTTCTATGAATCTGCTAGTCTGTCTTCAGCAAATTCCTCTTCTTACATGAATCATGAAAATGCCAAAAAAAAAAAAAAAATTAATTATGATTCATTTTGTCCAATTCAAATTCAACTCATATTTAGAACCAAACGAATTGATTTTTTGATCTATAAATTTAATTGTCATTAGAAAAAGATAACACTATTTGTGTTTATTAATAAGTACGGTTATATGTTTAAATTTATATCGTGTGTTGAGGCCCATTTTAGCAAAAAAGAAAAGGCCCAATGGCAAGAAGAAGCCCAACAATATAACAAGGGGTGAAGAAAGAAGAATTAGCAAAATAAGAAAAATCATTAGGCTCGAATGGCAAAAACAATGGTACACAGGCCCACAAAATAGTAAAAGAACCCCGAAGAAAACAAATGGGCCCAAGGGAGCCCCAAAGAAGGAAATAGTAAGCCCATGGGAATCGTAAGAAGTAGAAAGCAAATAAAGATGGGCCGGAGGAGCCCAAAGAAAGGAATTAGTAAATAGGATTGGTTTAAAGGCCAATAAACCCAAAAATAAAGAATATGGTAATTGGGCCAGAGAAGCCCGAAAGGTTTAGCAAAAACCCGTGGGAATATAAGAAGTAGGAAAGAATATGATGGGCCAAGGATACCCCAAGGAATGAAATGGGCCGAGGATGCCCAAAAAAATGAAACTGGCCGAGGATGCTCAAAAGGAATAGAATAGGTCGAGGGAGCCCAAGATGATGTGAGAATTAACCAGCAGAAATACTGGGTAACGTAAACTGGGGGAAGAAATAATACATGGTAGGCTTAGAGGAAGGCTATCAAACAAAAGTTAAACAATATCATGGCAAGAACAATGCAATGGCATGGTAGGAGTATTAGTCAGCCCACAAACCAAGGGTGAAAAGAGATAAGGGCCAAATTGAAAGTAGCAAAGGCCCACATCCACACAATACCCAACCCAAAGAAGAAACAAGATAAGAAGAATGAAGACCCAATGACTCGCCTACGCCACAAAAGGTTAAGCAAGCGATAGAACACACAGCAATACCAGACAAACCCACAGGCAATAACGCGTGAACGCCAGACAAGCAATGGACTCACATAGGAGTGGAGAACGCACAAGACTCAAGCACCACCAACTTGTACCCAGCCAATACAAGAGCGATAGGCTATGGGTCAGAGGTAAGAGAGGGTGTGTTCTGGTAGTGGTGAGAAGGAAGAAGCCTATTCTGGGGTTCCTACTCAAGTTCTTTTAGTGGAAATATCCTGTTGGGATGACATACCACCCAAAAAAGGCAAAGATGAGCTGAAATCACTAGGTACATGCTATAGGAGTTAGTATGAGAAAATATCCAGCCCTTATCCGGATGGGAATGCCTCGGATAGCAAGAAAATAAAACAAAATTCCCTTTGTCTGGGAACGGAACGTGGCGCAGCCAGTATAGGGTAGTGATGGTGGCTAGGCAACTAGCAGACTAGTGGGTAGTCCGGGACGGACACCCACAATAGGCCAAAAGTGGTTGAAGGGTAAAACGGTATATCTAACCATGACAGACAGTATAAAAAGGCCTTAGCCGTGCACAGTGAAACAACAAGGAAGGATGGCAAGAAACATAGGAACAAAGAGAGGAACAGAAAGCAAAAGAAAAACAAAGAGAAAAAACAAAAATAAAGAGAACAAGAGAGTAGTGAGGAAACAAGAGTGTGAGGAGTGATAGAGCATGCACCAATAGGCTACTTACTTCTCTCCCTCTCAATAGCCCACTCTCTAGCAAGCTAAAAGTTTGAGATTAAGCCATTTAGACTCATTTTTCAAAGTAGGCAATTTCTGTGGCAGAATCTCCCTGTGAGGTTACCTACATTGAAAATCGGTTCCCTTCTTGGACTTAAATCAGCCAAAAGGCCAAGTTCAGTAAATTAACCCCCTTCCTTCTTTTATTATAGTTGTTCAAGTACTAACGTTATTCTTTTATTGCTTATTCATTCCTGCCATACTCATATTATTGTTTACTTTTCCTGTTGAAAAATCGTTTAAACATTATCTTTGGTACTTTAGTTAGAATATTTTAATTATCCTGCTATATTATGTTTCTCCTGCCATAACATTTTTGTAACAGTATTCATTGTCGTGGGCACGTGACCAAGATCTTTGCCAAGGGTCTTAGCTTGTGCACAAGCTGGCTTAAGGTGAGCTTCAGTTGAGCTAGTCCCGACCCTTCTACCCCAGAATCATTGGGCCATAGTACGACAGGTGCAGTCTAGCCTAGGATACAAAAAAACGCCCACCACATCGTGTTGTTGGCCGGCTCTTGCATAACAATTGGCTTGGCAAGATCTTATAGCAAGTTTGGCCTCTGACCTTAAAATCCTAGAGAAATTGGGCCATAGTAACAGTATTCCTTGTCGTGGGCACGTGACCAAGATCTTTGCCAAGGGTCTTAGCTTGTGCACAAGCTGGCTTAAGGTGAGCTTCAGTTGAGCTAGTCCCGACCCTTCTACCCCAGAATCATTGGGCCATAGTACGGCAGGTGCAGCCCAGCCTAGGATACAAAAAAAGGCACACCACATCGTGTTGTTGGCGGGCTCTTGCATAACAATTGGCTTGGCAAGATCTTATAGCAAGTTTGGCCTCTGACCTTAAAATCCTAGAGAAATTGGAATCCGTAGGTTTGGTTTCGACATGTTGTAGATGTATAGGCCCTAAAAGCATTGCTATTAATCCTAGACTAGCCCAACCGGTCAAACTGAAAACCCAATTACCAGACATCAAGACCAGTTTGGATGTTTAATTAAATGGACTATTTCTGCATAAGACACAGTCAAACCTAGTCAAACTTGATGGGTTTGTGGTGACCTATGGAACCCAAATGAGTTTTTATTACCCAACTAGGTTTGTGAAATTTGTAAAATTAAATTCATATGTTCACTTTATTGATTTTTTTTTTTTTAATTGTTTGATGTGTTATAATATGGTAATTTAAAAATGAAAAAACCTGAAAAATTCAATAACAACAAAAATGCAATTCCCTATATGTTTGCCTACCTTCAAAGCTCTCATTCTATCAAAAGATTATTATATTATTATGAAACCCTGATTTTGAATTATAATGGCTAGTTTAATTTAGTTATATGACTATTTTTTAAATTTTACATATTTATGTTATGATTTTTCAAACTTATTTTTATATATATTTATTTTAAAAAAATTATTTGACCTTGCGGTGTTTAACCAATGACCCACTAATTGAACCGATAACTTGACTCTCTGAGTCGGGCTTAATAACTATGCCTAAAAGCAATATAATTTCTTGTGTTGCAATGTCTCGAGTTTGGTTCATTATGATGTTCATCCAATATTGTGTATTAATGAAATGAACCAAGTTCAAGCTCAAACTTGGAAGCACTTGGAAGCTCAATTTCTATATGAAGTAAGTTTGAAATTTGAATAAAGCAATGCTCGTCGATATGCTCGGAAACACTATGATACTGTCTATAATTATAAAAATTATTACTATTGAATTATAAACAAATTACTTATGGCTATGAAGTAAGAAAGGTAAAAAGTAATATTACAGACAATATGTTTCACAACAATTAAGTTGACAGTTTTTACCAATTCTCACATAACAATTTGTCACCCTAACAATTGATTTTTTTTTTTTTTTTTTTTTTTTCTCTGGACTTATTGTGAATGAAACTTGAACATCATAGTGTTCAACATTTCGGCTTAGCTCCTCTCGTGACTCGTGTACAGTCCCATATGTGCAAACATTGACAATATAATTACACCCAACCCACCAAAATGTCCTACTGCTTTATTACAGAAATCTGCAATTGATTCTAGTTTGAGACCTTAGCCAGTTAGCCGTCTTAAGCTTACCATATATATAACCCAACCTGGAAACTGAATACAACAAATTACTTGCTTTTTTTTTATTATTATTTTTTTTTTTGCTAAAACAAATTACTTGCCTTAATAAAACTCTCAAGCGCAAAAAACATGAACGAAAAAAAGCAAGCATAAATGATGACTGCGAGACGTAGCCAATTTGAACATGAAATCGAACTCATTTTAAGGCTTTATCTTTAATAAGATAATGCTAGCTAAACATAATATTTCATTTTCCATCTACATTCTGAGCTACACATGGAGACTCCTACTAAATTAAGAAATGCCAGCTTGACTCTTTTGATCATGTGGATTCTTTGGGCAAGGGCATGTTGTGAGAAGTATACGCTGCCTCTAACATATGACCCAAAAGCCATGAGGGAGAGATATGAAAGCTGGGTTGCACGGTATGGCCGAAGATACAAGAACAAAGAGGAAAAGGAATTGCGTTTTGGCATTTACCAAATGAACGTCGAGCTCATTGACTACTTCAATTCTCAAAACCATTCATTCAAGCTCACTGACAATAGATTTGCAGACTTGACAAACAGGGAGTACCGAGCTGCCTACTTGGGATTTGGAACCAAGTCGCATCCAACGACAAACTTCTGCCATTTCAATAATAAGAGTTTGCCAACTAGTATGGATTGGAGAAAAGGAGGTGCTGTTACTCCAATGAAGGATCAAGGCGACTGTGGTAGGAATTTGTGTTTTCCCTGGTGTAAATTTGAACATTTAAGTGCATCGTTAAAGACCATAAAGAGAATTGACTACTAACAACAATTTCTTATGAACTTTTGAACTAGATTTTTGCTTGTATAATTAAATCAGCTTCACTGAAAGCTCCTAGAAGATGGGAAAATAGATATTATTTTGGAGTAAATGCCTGCACCTTTTATGACAACAACAACAACAAAAAAAACTTTTAACAACAACATCATTATGGTGCCGATAACGAAAAATAGGTCATTAGAATAGTTTCTTCCATCATTGGAAGCTCTCCAAGAAATTTATTTTTGACAAATTCCATCAAACTTCATGATCTGATACCAACTACCAACCTTATGATTCAGGAAGTTGCTGGGCATTCTCTGCAGTGGCAGCAGTGGAAGGTATCAACAAAATCAAAAAAGGAAAGTTAGTATCTCTGTCAGAACAAGAGCTCATGGACTGTGATATTGACAATGGAAATGAAGGCTGCAATGGTGGATACATGGACAAAGCATTTGAGTTCATAAAAAAGAATGGTGGACTCACCACTGAAGAAGATTATCCTTATAAGGGAAAGGAAGGCTCCTGCAACAAAGCCAAAGAAAAAACTCACGCAGTGACGATAAGCGGCTATGAAAAGGTACCGGCCAATGATGAGAAAAGCCTACAAGCTGCAGTTGCTAACCAACCTGTCTCTGTTGCAGTAGATGCTGGCAGTTATAAATTTCAATTCTACTCTAAAGGTATCTTCTCTGGCCAGTGTGGAACTCAACTCAATCATGGAGTCACAGCAGTTGGCTATGGAGAAGATGGTGGTAAGTACTGGATTGTGAAGAATTCATGGGGTGCTGACTGGGGTGAATCCGGTTATATAAGGATGACACGTGATTCCCAAAATAAGCATGGTATTTGTGGAATTGCTATGGATGCTAGCTACCCTCTTATGGATTGAGTAGCCTTGTTAGTTCATCTGGCCATTTCTGGCTTTAAAATGACAGTAAGTTAGCTTAAAAAGTTCCTCTAAAATGGTATTTATATGTAAACTTCAAATATAAAGTGCAATTATGAAATTGAAATAAATAACATATGAGATATGTAGGTCACAGAGTAGGGAAAATGATGTGGTGCAAGGTATCACGAAATATGAAGCTTACATAAGAACAAAGGCTCATGTGCAGATCATAATATGAATAATCAATCCATATCATGGTTTCTTGATTCAGAATCCTTTCCTAATTCTATTTTGAACTTTTCCAAACTGACTACATTTGTTTATAATCCAATTGGTTACCATGGATATATTCTGAACCTTGAAATCTCAGGGTAGTAAGCTTTTTAGGTGCAAGTTGAGATTCATCAACAAGGCATCAATTTGAAACCAGCAATCTTGATGGCCCAGCAATTGGGTTAGCATGGAATCCATAGCATATCTTACTGAGATTGCTTGCTTGATGGATTTATTTGGCCAGTAATGCTGGTGTGCTTAGTATATAAGTCAGAGGTGTTGACAATATTCCATTAATAACAAACTAAAGGTTGATCTGTCACCATGAGTGAACATGACTTTGAAAAGCTATTATTGCAACACTACATGAGATCACCATGATCAGCATCAAAAGACAAATTTAGGGCTAACAAAAACATATTTTGATGTGAATGCAGGCCCTTGTCATCAACAGACGTCCATCAGTATATCTGCAAATTTTTAAATTGACATATATTAGCAAATATTTGAGAATTTAAATATAGTTAAAAGAAAAAAAACTACTTCTATAAAGGGAAAAGTGATTCATCAACAACTGTTGGTTGATTAAGATAGAGTAATCAATACAAAATGAAGCCC
Source organism: Quercus tomentella (assembly GCA_028535165.1). Classification (NCBI taxonomy): domain Eukaryota; kingdom Viridiplantae; phylum Streptophyta; class Magnoliopsida; order Fagales; family Fagaceae; genus Quercus; species Quercus tomentella. The sequence continues at coordinate 40,174,842 of JAPQVY010000100.1, read as the reverse complement.
TGAGCAAGGCTTTACCAAGTTAACTTCAACAGCACAACCTCATTAAGAAGCATAGGAGAACTGGACATAAAAAGACACTCAATAGAGACAGTGAACTTTAGGATATCAAGATTTTGAGATTTAAGGATCACAAGTTCAGTGAGGCAGTTCACTGGACATAGCCAATCCAAGAGACAAGCAGCACTTAAAGCAAATATATCAGACAATGCCTTGAAGAATCCATATGACCTTCCGTAACACAGTATGGGATGTACACTGGCACAGCTAAACTTCTTTCAAACAATAGGTCTACCTCAATAGGCAATTAGATGCAGGTCAAGGGATGCATTCCCACATGAAACTATCATAACCATCAATTAGTTGTCGAATTCTAGTAGTAGTTTGCTTAAAGCACATCCTAGCCAAAAACATGGAACTTTTTTTAAAATTCTTGACATTTTTATGAATAAAATAACAACTCCAGCCTCTACTAATCATTAGCTGAATAATGAATGCTACGATACAAAATCTCCAATATTAATAAAACTATTTGAGAGAAAATAAAATATTCCTAGGCAGAGTAGTTCTATGAAAACTAAAAGGAAAAGGTTAAGATGAAAAAGAACTGAAATAAAGAGAATTGTGATACAACTGATTTGGCAGACCACAAGAAGGTGGGCTAAGGGTTGGGTTAATTACAGGTGGACATCTGAATTGGGAAAGAAGTCCACAAAAACCAATAAAAGCTGTGTACTTATGCCAATATATATATATATATATATATAAGCTATGCACCAATTGATGTGCAGAACCAGAAAGAAGATAAATTGGACAAATTATCAGAAGCCTTGCATTGAAAACTCTTGATTCTTTATTTCTACTTAAATTTTCATAACATTTGTATAATTTTCATGTTTTCTATCTTTGCAATTTTATAACTGCCCTATAACGAATATAATAACTTCAATACACAACCTTGTTCAGCTGTAACTGCAGAGGAGACTGGCTTTCAACTCTAACACCCTCTTGAGCATTGTATGAAGATACGAGTGTAATAAATTTTTACTACAATTGGCTATGCGACTGAGTGGCTAACAAAACTACATTGACCTGGTAATTTTCGGATGCCAACTAGATGTTGCAGTATGTACTTAGTCCTTTTGACATTGAACTTTAATCAACCCACTCCCAGAAGAATTGTGAGTGCTAAGACTTTAAATCTGCAAATCTTTGCCTCACAGCACAAGCAAGTTCCCATTCACCTATACCAGCAAGTCTCTCAACCACCTTTTGCCTGACCCTGATATATGGAATAAACCCTCTCTCTGTCATCCCCATTACCACCTTTCCTGCCAAAATATACTCACTACACTCCAAGCACCCCTCAACCACCAACTCATAGCTTTCAAACCCAACAGCGTAACCCTCTCTCTCCAAGAAATCAATCATCTCAACTGCCTTCCATATCTCTCTGTTTGACCTCAATGCCGCTGCCACCTTCACCACTGTTCCCTGCCTTGGTGTCAATCCCATTTGCACCACCATTTGCTTCAACATCTCTGTTGCCTCTGCAGTTCTTCTGAGTGTGCACATTGTACTGATTACAATGCCATAACTCTCCAGATCAGGAACACATCCGGCCCTACCCATTCCCTTCAACACTTTAACGGCCTCTGCCAATTGATCAACAGCACATAGAGATGATATAAGATAATTGCATGTGCCACAGTCTGGACAATATCCAATTGATTGCATCTCCAACAGGATGTTAGGAACTGACTCAGAATGGTGCCGGCACTCAAGCCATGCAGAAGAGAGGAGGAGGCGAGTTTGAGGGACAGGAACACAGCCAGAGTGAAGAACTCTTTGGAGGATAGCGAGTCCAAGAGGGAGGGGGTTGGGGCTTTGGAGAGTGTATGAGAGGAGGCATGTATAGGCAATCTGGGGGCGAGAGCGGGGTCTGAGAGGAATAAAAGACTGCAAAATTTCATCAACGATTTGTGTTCTGAGGTTGAGGGGAAAGGTCGAGAGGAATGAGAATGGATTTGGGTTTTGGCAAGCTTCTTTTGAGGAAACAAGGTCAGGAATTTGTTCGTAGGTTTTGGCTTCAACTGCAGCTTTAACAGATTCTTCTAGCCGTTGCTGCGATGAGAATGGATGAATTGAAGGAAACCGGAAGTGACAATCATGAAAATGCAGAAGAAATCTGCAAATCTTTGCTGCTCCAACCATCATTTTCAAGATCGCAAAACATTAATATACTAGTGGGGAATCATGTGTTACAACATGAAACCTGCAGAAATAGGTCTTTGTTAACGACAAAAGCTGGAAAAATGTATGATATGAAAAATAAAACAGAAACTAAGAGGTAATCCAATAAATAGAAAGATAAAAGAAAACCTATGGTACCACAAAGAGTATGCTATACTTCATCAATATGAAGGTTGCAGAGTATGGCATTAATTAAGGTAAACATTACCGAAAATCCATATAGAAGACAAGGAGGACTTGAGTGATCAAAGCATGAGGGGGTTGCAACAATAATTTTACTGTGATTAGAATAGCTAAAAAGAATGAATTCCCGCAAGTGATCGTGCTAGCAAAAAGGAAAACAAAACAGGTTTTCCAAACTATGATTTCAGGAAGTATCTGTCTCAGACAATTAAGATATCCCAACTTGGCACTTTCAGTGATACTAATACATATACATGAACATATTCTAAACCTCTTTACCCATCATTGTTATAAGACTACTGCTCATGTTAAGCTAATTAATACTCACATAACCAACAACCAAGATTTAATCTCAGAGAATGAGAGAGGGAGAGAGAGAGATTAAAATAAAAATAAAAATAAAAAATTCCTTCATATGCACAAGAAACTTTTTCCATCAAGATAAGTGCAGTAAAAAATTCAAAGTTATATTATGAAAACACAGCCTTGCAGTACAGCCTGCCATGAAAGTTTTGGTTGTAAAATTATGAATCATATAACACATGTATCTCAAAATGGTTAGGTAGAACTCAATAAACCAGGTTTCTCTGAGGAATATTGTCAAACATGTAGAGCGCACAACATTTTAAACGCGCGCAGGAGAGACAAGAAGAGCATACTCTGAAGTCTGGACAAGATAGCATCCTCGACGGTATCTGAGGATTATGGTGGCCAGGACGCATGTCCCTTGTCGTGATATTTAGAGAGCGCTGCACTGTCTTTTACATATGTGTCTATCCTCTTCCACCTAAGTTGCCTTTTGAGTATTGAAAGGGAGAGTATAGAATTACCATAGACAGGCCGGCTTGCGGCTTGATACAATTTTAGTTTTATACATTAAAAAAAAAAAAAAAGTGATATTCATATTCTTCCCATTAAAAAAAAAAAAATGATATTTTCCCCTTTTTTATAGGTATATTTTTACAAGAAGAGATGGATTAGCATAAACACAAATTAATAACAATTTTTTTTTACGTCAAATAAATATATGACATAATATAGAGAAAAAATTTTGAAATAAATATTTATCTCAAATGTGAGCTTTGTGAATAAATTCAACGAAAAGAGAGGAAAAGTATTATTTGACAATGACATGTTGATAAGATATGCAAATGAGTGAAACTTCTATCTAATGTATTGGACACGATACGATGTGGACATGTGTCTAGTTTTGGACTCGTATTCGCATCATATTGTGTCCAGTTCATAAATGCACTAGATGAAGCCGTGTCCTTTAAAAATAGAAAGAAAATGAATGGTTTATTATAACACGTTACAAGAAATACTTTTTGAGAGAGAAATATAGATTTTTTTTTTTTTGGGTAAATCTTGGACAAATGTTTTTATGTTAAAAGAGATAAAAAGAAGAAAAATTAATATATTATTTTGCTAAGTATGAACATTTTTTTTATTTTAAAAAGTAGCATGAACATTTTTTTTATTTTAAAAAGTCATTGAGTATGAATTTTTTTTTATAGGTAGATAATAAGAAAAAAGGGAGATGTAGTTCGAAGCACAAATATGTAGCACCTCAAAAAATATCATTATCATTGAGTTATTACTTAAATATCTTATTTCATATTTTTATATATAAAAGTGTAGTATACGATAAAATTATACTTATTGAGGGCTCTTCCTTTTTGGGATTTAGGAAATTGCTTAAGTGTTCCACCCTGTTATACTCTATCAACCATAGTTTGATACATTTTTTTCCTTTTCTTTTAAAATAACCAAAGTTTAAAAATAAAATGAAATCAAAATTAGACACATGACACTGTAATTTGTGGAATATAAAGGATTTTTCATTCATAAATATGTACTTAGTATAATTTATGGTGAAATATTGATTTGTTTGGCTCATGATTTTTTTTACTCTTACATGGTTTTCTACGAAAATGATTGATTTTCATTCTTCTCTGCATGAGCATGTTTTTACACTTGACTAGGTCCTTCATTTCGTTGCAGAACTCGCACCATTTAAACACTAGCTTCATGGGCACTGATTAGGGTAAACTGTAAACATGTCGGTTTTGCCAGGACTTAACTCAGTCCCCCCAACGTGCAAGTTAATGTAACTTGTAAGCTTTCATCATAAATAGTTAAGCCTTGTCAAGGTTACCAAAAAACAATTCAGTTGAACCTCTTGTCAAACAAAAATCCTCATGCATTACCAATGAGCTTGAACTCAATTGTTACCTTCTTTCCACACAAAACAGGGGTCAACACTTAAGAGATTGTGGGTCTGACAAGTTGAAATTCTAACGAAAGGTGTATAGTCAACAACTTTGTAGAGAGCACCATGCTGTATATTAATTTGGATATGTGAATGTGATAGATCATGTCCAAGGGAAAATCAGAATGAGTAGCATAACAAGCAGAAATGATAATCTTCCTCATGGGAAAAAAAAAAGTAATTTTTACAGATAAATCAGAACTCTAACCAAACTCCTCCTGCATCCGTATCATATATTATTATGTCTTCAAAAAGCTGAAGCAAGTTCTTTTACTTCATGTACTATCCATGATACCAAGCCAAAGTATGCACCACTTACATTTGAAATGTAGTTTTCAGCAGCACAGACATCCATACACTAATATTGCTCCTTACCCAGCAGCAAATACATGTACAGACCCAATGAACTCAAATTTAATTTGGAGCTTGTCAGGCTTGAAAATTAAGAATAGTCCAATCTGAGGAAGGAGGGAAAACCCGCAACAAAGCAATTTATGAATTAGAGCCATACACATATGCCAAAGAACCATAAAGAAATCAACCAATCTCTGTTAAAGGGTCTCAATCTGAAAGAGGAGGGGGTTGATATGAGAATTCAATAAATTATGCTGACTTTAAAAATGAAAAATTGCATTTTATTACCAGAATATAGCTGTCAGCTACTTATGTTTGGTGGACTCCTTCAACGATAACGCCTTATTTTAGATCTAGCACGGCGATGGAAAATTCGAAAAATCACCGCAAAACAAATGAGAACCACCTGTAGGATAATTAATACCTTCAGACCTGGAATCACAAATCCCCAACTTATGTCTATCAATATACATTTTCCAAGCGCATAGAAAATACAATAAACTGAAGAATACCCTTTTTTTTTTCAAGAAACAGAAGAATACCTTTAAGCTTTTGGATCAAGTCCTCCATAAAAACTCCACTTTTTGTTTGTTTTACATCAATAGAGCTCATGTCAAGGCTTGTTGAGAAATTACTGCTGGTCATGTACTCAATATTCCCACCCATAACGCATGTGTTGGTACAATGGACGCTACCATCATGTTCATCACTTCCATCACAGCAATCTAGAAAGATATTGAATCCATAACTAGAATTAAAAGTAGAAGGAATAAGAGCAAACCAATTATTCGTTCATCCCAACAAAAAAATGGACTTCAAATTTTATGTAAATGGACTAAAAGTGGTATAGACAACTCTAATTAAGTCTCAAATTTTTTTTACAATGTTAGCACTGAAATTTCAAACAAAAATCACTGTTGGAAATTTGCACAAAGCTATTTTAACTTGGTTTCAGTTTTCTTGGTGTGGAAGGAAAGTCTATTCCTTGTACAAGTAATTTGATAATTCCCATCCACCAGGTAATAGATATTGAAGCCTTATATAGAAAAAAATTGTAAAGGATTTGGTAGCTTATGCCAATGAGATCCTCTCATTGGTAACTTTAGTTTATTTCAGTTGGCATTTCCTGGGGATGTAAACACAGATGTACCAAACCACATTAAATATTGTTGTTTTGTGAGAATATTTTATTTCTTGTATGTCTGTATGCGCTAGTCAATAGCCTTGTAACTCAGTGGCATTGTCTGATCTCCCTTATGAGGGGAACCAAGGTTTGAATCCCCCCTCTCCCACTAGTTGTAACATTACATTATCCCAAAAAAAAATGCAATCTGCTAGCCCTAAATTCCAACAAGTTGGTATAACAACTTCCATTGATAAAAAAATGGATGAGAGTCGCTTATTATGATTTGATAATGTGCAAAGGATCGTAGATGTGCAAACTACTAATCAACGGGTCAACAAAAGGGCTCCAGCTTTATGAAACTCGAAACAACCACGTCTCTCGCTAGGGAGCTCATTAGTCAATCATATTTCGGGGTCAGAAGCATAATTCCTGACATATAGGTTATTGCCCACTAAATTTAGCATCTACAAATTGCAAAGAAAAATTAAAGAAGCCCTAATTATTACCCAGATCAATGGGAAGCAAAAGGTAAGTAATTTTTGAGATATTACTTACCACAAAATCGATCATTAATGCGAGAAGAAAATATAAACTGAGGTTTACTTCCTACGTTCCTGCAATAGAATTTCCCTGCCTGACAGGCTGAAGTTCCTGCAAATGCAAGATAGAAGTTCAAAAATTGAAATTACTTGCAAAGATATAAACATCATTGAATGCAAGGTAAATAGGGAATCCTTGGTTTTCAACATGAAGCATACTATCCATATTAGTAAATTTACTTGTATCATTACGCAAGAATCAGGATTACTGAAAACAATATCATCCGAGGAAGACTACCAAACTGTCAACCTAAAATCAGAGATCAACCCAGTGCTGAAGGGAGGAGGAGTAGGGGGGTAAAGAGACATAGAAAATGGAGTTTTTCGTGCATAATCTCCATCTTGACATCCAAGAATTAAAGGAATCTGGCAAAAATTGAAACTTCTAAAATAAAACAGCGGTGGGGGCAAACAACCAACAACAGAAGAGTAAAAAAATGTTGGCTTTTATGGAAAAAAAGACATTTGTGACATTTCAACTTAAAGGATGACTGGCCTGTCTTCTTTCAAACAAAAGCATTTATGATTGATCATTAATGCGTTCTCCATGGTCATTAAAGATAAAGATGATCAATAGAAAATGCCAGTAGTTTGTCACATTTGAACTTAAAGGATGACTTGCCTGTCTGCTTTCAAACAAAAGCGTTTATGATTGATCATTGATGTGTTCTCCATGGTCATTACAGATAAAGATGATCCATAGAAAATGCCAGTGAAATCCTTGGATGTTCAGATGAGATTCCAATCAATACACATAAAATCAGACTTCTCCCAATTAGAATCTATCTTCTCCAAAATATCTCTCAAGGAGCATGATTACAACAATCAAGTACTATTTTCTATTTCCCTGTTAAGTGTATACAGACAGGTACACGTGCAGTATGAGAAATAACTCTCTTGAGAATTCCAAATTTTCTCCATAAGCATGAACCCTTAATTGCTAAACATAAGTTCACGAACAAGATTTAGCTCCCAATATAATGATGCCATATCCGCAATATCAAGGAAAGGCAAAACATCCATTACCTGACTTCTCTAATTTATTCTATCATACCCAATAAAATTCTAAATTTGACAACCTTAGCAATTCTTTTCAACCATAATCTACCATAGTGGAAAAGAAAATTAAGCGGAAAGCGCATTAAATACAAAAAATAAAATCAAAGTTCTGAGAGAACTAAAGTTAGCATTAATTATTCACATCCATAACGCGTTGACATTTCTACAAGTATAGCAAAAAATTTAAAGCGTAATTAGAAAGTGGAATGAGAACCTACCGGGCTCATCAGTCCCGTCAATACAATCACAGAAATTGTCATTGACACGGTCTCTGGTGAAGGATTTGGAGCCATCCTTGCACTTGATCACCTCTGAATCAAAGTACTTCTCATCTGCAAGGCAAAAGGGAGCAACTTCAAATTTTTAAGAATTCAAAGGAAATCGTAGAAGAACATGACGATTGGGCATATGGGTATTGCTCTAATATGAATTTCCCTGAAAACCCAGTTGATAAAAACCAAAAGACAAAAAAAAAAAACCATTTGGAGTACGAGAGAGAAAGGGTACCGTACCAAGAGGGTGGAGTCCGAGGATATATCCGTAGGAACAGGTAAAGATGAAAGAGGCAGAGAGGAGGGAAATTAATTGCGTGAGCAAACTACGATGATGTCTGGTCTCCAACGCCATGCCCAACAGTATGGGCTTATGTCTGTGCATAGGCCCTGCTACAAATAACAAGTTTTTTGTCAGTCAGTCTACTCTAAAGTTGGTTTGGCTTGCTTGACCCCAAGTCAATCGTTTGAATTCGATCTAGTGAGTTTCAATTTGTTAAACTAATAAAGCCTTTTTTTTTGGGAAGTGAATAAAGTCTCTTTTTGTAATCGATAGAGAAATTTGGATTTGAATCCGATCATATTTGCAATCTGCATCAAAAGTATGAACCGGACATCATACTTTCAAATGCTATCATATCTTAAAAAATAGGAATGAGAATACGTGGGGTTTTATCCCCCATTCTACCTTCTTCTTCTTCTTCTTTTTTTTCTAAAAAAAATGTTTTTAAACCAATTAGAGTTTAGAAAGGGTTTACATCTTTAATATTAAAAGTACAGAACTTGATCTAATTATGCATTAAAGTTAGTAAAATAATTGTATTACTAATTTATTTACATAACAAGACTAGGGTTTCTATAACTATAAGTTTTTAAACCCCTTAAAACACAACCAGATTAACCTAGTTAATTAGCCAAGTGATTATTTAGTCAAATTAATTAGATCTAGGTTAACACAAATATATCATATCAATGTAAAGTGCGGAAAATAAAGAACACAAATATATGATGACCTAGGAAACCAAACCAGTAAAAACCTGGGAAAGATTTAACCTAGTTATCCTCAAGGTAAACCTGAATCCACTATGAAAGAATTGAAGTTTACACAATAGCGACTTAGACCACTAACATCCTATTACTACCTCGAGTAGGAAACTTACTACCACGACCACATGACAGCTCCAAGTCCACGAACTACTTCTTTCTTGGATTCCCAGCAAGTACAAGCACCCTCACTTGTGTATCTTTAAGCTCTTAATGCAACAACTGAATCGATCACCAAGTTCTTGACATAATCTTGAAACTTGGAAACCCTAAGTATGTGTGAAGGCAACCACCTTGATCTCACAAAAGATTCACACACACAACATATGGAGCATCTCCAAAACGTGGCTAGGGTTTTTCCTTTTATACTTAAGAAAAAACATAAAACTCTACACGTCAAACGGACTTAGGTTGAGTTGGAAATTTCTGCAGAAAAACAATCTGCACGACTTTCGATCGATTGAGTCTAATTCTCGATCGATCGAGCCAGATAGAATTGCACAATAAATTCTGCAGTAACTCAATTCCAAACTTTACATAAAAAGCAAATACTTTGAGCAAGTCTAAACAAGACTAAAACGTTTTGATCATGGTTTGCCAACATTACAAATTGAAGTTCTAATACATTAAAACCTAAAGTCTTAGAATCCAACAAACTCCTCCTTTGGCAATCCGTGACAAAACACAAACTAAACAAAATTGCTTAAAGTTTACATAAAAATAGCCCATTACAAAAATATAGCCCAACACAAAAAAATCCAACTTAACTACTATCTATCAGTTGCAAGTGTAGACAGCAGCACGACTGAATCAACCTGTATATTTCCTGAAACACTCAACAAACACAAAAAACATGTGTGGAAAATACAAGCAAAACAAAAATAACTTCTTGATTTCACATAACACACAATAAAGACATATATCATGAACAACTCATAAATATAAATCAATAAGCAATGTGAAACAAGAAACATATACAAAACAATGTATCTCCCCCTATCCTGAATAACCCAATCAAAACAAAGAATACATCATGAGCCAAAAATGTAAATACACAATGAAGCACCTAGATATAATCTAATAGCTCCACAAGCTCCTCAAATACAAAAATCTCCCCCTAACTAGAAAAATCCTCTACAAATGTACTCCCCCTTTTTGTGACGGAATGCCAAAGGGCAATCACACATTATCAAAAGGAGGAGGCGGAGGCGACCATCTCAAATGCTCCAAATCTGCTCGCAAAGCACGAAGCTCATCAAGCATGTCCACCAAAATCTGACCATCAGCCGCCTGAACGGTCATAACAGTCTCCAACACATGTCGAATGTCTGAATCATCTGAAGTAGAAGGTGGAGGAACATCAGCAGCAGTTGCATCATCAGCAGGATCAACGGGCTCCTCAACCGTAGCATCACCTGTAGAAGGAGGAGGAGGAGAAGGCTCCTCAGCCGTAGCAGGAGGCTCCTCAGCCGTAGCATCACCTGTAGAAGAAGGAGGAGGAGGAGGTGTGACACCAGAAGGCTCTACCCTAGGGCGTTTAGAGCTAGCTCTCAACTGAGCAGCACTCTGCCTAAGAAAGGTGGACCGATGGGAGCGATAATGTGTATAGGCTCAAACGCCGGAAACTCATCTAAACCTAGATGCAAAAGAATCCGATGAATAAAAACGGGAAAGAAAAGAGCATAAGCAGTAGAACCACTCCTATGAACCTCAATCAAAGAACGAATAAAAAGATGAGGAAAACTCATAGGAGCATCAGAAACAAGGGCAAACAAAAATGCACAACGCTCCAAAGGAATGGTGTGCAGATGAGAGATAGGCCACAAGGAATGACAAGCAATCCTAAAGAAGAGATAGTGAAGGCACCCTAAGAGGATAGAACCCCACTGGATAGAAAACCCAATGATGTAAAACATGATGTCGTCTAGGGGAGGAGACTCATCATAAGGGTAAACAGGATGCTGGACCAAAGGCACCTTAAAAGCAGTAGCCACTACTGAAGGAGTAATGGTGTACTCATCACCCCGTATCCAACTTCTCACAAGAGTGTTGGAATCATAGGAGTGGACAGAGAGGTTCGAATAGAACTCTCTGATCAAGGTAGCCAGAGGAGGATGATCTACATCCAACAATAGTAACCAACCCCGACGCTCAAAATTACGCCTAATCTCAGGATCAAGCGACTCTAAAAGAACCTTTCTCTCAGTCCAAATGTTTCTCTTAAGGTTAAGCTTCTCATACGCTTCCTGGTTTTTCTCACTCAAAAACCTCTCACTATCAAAGGTGGGGGAAGAAGTGGAGGTGGATTTCCTATTGGCTCTAGTTTTCCTAGACATGATGCTAAAGAGCAGAAGGACAAATAGAAAAGAACCAAGAAAAAAAAAAAGAAAACCCAAGGGCAGATTGCAAGTTAGCACAAAAAAAATATAGAAATAACAGTTCTATATGATGCATGAACAGTATAAGCAAATGATGCATGCTCTAATGCAGTGAGAATAAGTTCAATTTAACTTTAATTTCACAAAATTGGCTTGAGCATAGAGTTTATATCAAAAACCCCAAAATTTGAAAAACCACTTGTTCAATTTTCAAGAAATTTGACCTATTGATCATTAAACAAGATAGATAACACAATATAATTATCATATGAATCAATCCAACAAGCCAATTTCATCAAATTAAACCTAATTGAACAAAATCCCCAATTTGGGTAGTTTCAAGCCCTAGAAATTCAAAATTTTCCCAAATCATCAAATTGATCAAATTAAATCTCATAGAACAGTTGTATAACATCCCACAACAAAAACCCATTGATTAATTTTCAAAGAAAAAATTAAAATCATCAAAAACTCCAAATTTTCTTAGGTTCGAAAATCACCCTTAAATGCATGAAAAAATGCATGAATAATGAAAATAAATGAAAAAGAGGGGCAATAAGGTCTTACCGGCCTTAGATGACAAAAACCTTGCAAAAGATTTGGAGGAAAATGACAAAAATTTTCTTTGACCTTTAAACCGATCGAAGAGAGAGAGAAAAGAGTTTGAAAAGTTTTGAAAAGTGATGAACACGTGAAAAACAAAGTTTTTTAAAAAAACTCTCTATACGATTTTCGATCGATTGAAAATTAGGTTCGATCGGTCGAAAATGCCTTTGATTGATCCTGAACCAATCAAGCAGCGATCGAAACAGTCAGGTTCAAACCAAAATTTTAATCGCATTTTCGATCAGTCGAAAAACAGGTTCGATTGATCGAAAATCTGGAAAACACAATTTTTTGAAAAACAAAGCAATTTTCTGCAAAAACTCCTCAAAGCATTTAATTTTATGAATAACATGCATGAGTATGAGATGAAATGCTTTTCAAAAACACTTGTTTTGAACCCAGTTTTCCCAAAATTAAGATTTTCAATCAATTCACTTTATATTCGCAAATATTAAACATGTTTCGCATAAAACTCAAGGAATTTTCAAACTAGGTTGGCCAAACCAAAATTACACACAATAACATGTACAAAGTTTAGCAAAGAGTAATTTGTGTAGTGTGTGCAACTAGCAAAAGCTTGAGATACATGTGAGGTGATATGTAAATAGAAATCAATCTCAATTTCTACAAAATTCATCACATAAATTTGAAAGAGACAATCACCTAAAGAGTTACATCATATAACTCCCACATTTCCTAGAGAACAAGCTTGCAATCATGTAAGTTTCTTGATTTGCCTCATAATGTACACACCAATTTTATTTGATTTATTTATTTAGAGTCCAATAATGTACACACCAATTTTAGTATTTAAACCGAGGCTGCACCTTATATTCTTTTTGTGCATGTGCTACGCTTTCTCGAGCACAAAATCATATGATATGCACTAAGGTGTTCATGATTGGCTAGTAAACAGTGATGAGATGGTTATTTATGTCTTTCTCAATAAGTTCAAGTCCGACAATCAAAAGCATGTGACATCAAGATTAAGATCATGTGATCAAAAACTATAAACATCTTCTCACACAACATGCACTATAAGTCTTCAACTAGTAAAGTGCAATAAATAAGCTCATCTAAGCTAAACAAAGTACATAAACATGTTATGTAAAAATAAATTGGCCAACCTTGATTTCAAATCCCAGAAAAAAAAATAATGCAAGACACATTTTGCTTCATTTTTCCTTCCTTTTTTTTTTTTTTTTTTTTTTTTTTTTTTTGAAAAGAAGAAACAAAATCAATCCTAGAATGAAATGCATGAGTGTTATGCAATGCAAATCCTAGAAACAAAAACAAGGAAAAACAAAAAATAACAGAGAAGAATGGTCATCAAGAATAGAGCGATGAAGCACAAAGACCATGAAAGCCAAGGATGATCAAGGACACAGAATCACACCAATTACTTTATGAAGTGTCTCAAACTTACTTCTATCAAGAGGTTTGGTGAAGATGTCAGCATTCTGACGTTCAGTAGGGATGTATTCAAGAGACACAATCTTTCTTTCAACAAGATCCCTAATGAAGTGATATCTAATCTCTATGTACTTAGTCTTAGAGTGTTGAACAAGGTTCTTAGAGATATCAATAGCACTAGAATTATCACAATAAACAACCATGGTATCTTGTGATATCCCATAATCACTCAAAAACTTTTTCATCCAAAGAAGTTGTGAGCAACAACTTCTAGCAGCAATATATTCTGCCTCTGTAGTAGACAAAGACACAAAATTTTGCTTTTTACTCATCCAAGCAACAAGATTAGCTCCTACATAAAAACACCCACCAGTGGTGCTTTTTCTATCATCGACATTACCAGCACAATCAGAATCAGAAAATCCAGCAAGAGACAGATTAGACTCTTTGCTATAAAATAATCCATAATCACAAGTTCCACCCTCATATTTTATGATTCTCTTAACAGCATTTAAATGTGAAACCTTAGGATTAGTGATCAGTGCAAAACTGCAAGTGCACAATATCATAGTTTTATAGTAAAGTGATGAGAAGAGTATCGTCCTCAGGGATTGGTAACTTACTTTTGACAAATACCAAAATTTTGCTAATCCGATTTTATCTAGAGAAATCACTAAGATTTTTGTAATTGGAATTTAAAATAAAATCAAGCTAAAGAAAATACGCAGAGGAAAAACAAGATTTTGCTCGAGAATCAAATTAATGGGAAGAAAACTTCTAGGAAATCGATTTCATCTAATCCCTCACTATACTATACTGAATTTAATTCTCTCTGTTTGTTAGCAATCTCCAAACTCATCCAAAAGCCTCTTTCGACAGTCAATTGGAAACATTCTTGTTCATCATTTTACACAAGAGTATGCAACTTAATAAAGCAAGAAAGCATTAAGACCAACGATGTTAATACTACAAAGGTTCATACAAGTCTTTCGATCTCTATATTTACCTATGCCGAAATATTCAAGATCTATCCTATAATTCCCTCTTTCGACAACAAATCACAAGATCAAAATCATTTAATTAATGGCTAGTTAATTAGAAGCAATAAGCTCAGAATAAATCAGACAAACATGAAGAGAATTAATTCAAATTACCATAGAAAAGCAAGCATAGTTCGAAATTAGATTACATCGTTTTCCTAGAATAAAGAAAATTTAGTTCATGCTAAAAATTAAATTCAACAGAAACGAATTCACCATAATGTATCTGAGAAGATTGTAAGGACAAATGGATGCTCAAAATAATCTCTCGTTTTCGTCTCTGCTGCTTCGTCTTCCCAGTTCAACGCCGTCCTCTGTTTTTCAGTTCAGCGCCCTCTTTTCTGTTTCAGTTCAGCGCTCCCTTTTCTTTCTTAAACGTGTTGCCCTTTTTCAGCCCAAAAACGTTGGTCTGTTCAGCCCAAAAACGTTCCTCTTTTCGTGCGTGTCTCCCCTTTTAGTTTCGGCCTCTATCAAAACCCAGAGGGACCCGCTTTTCTTGCCAACTTCTAAGGTCAAAAAGAAATCTTCCTTTAGTTCCGTTCATCCAAGACCCAATATTCTCTCTAGCTGCTTCACGTCTCTTTTATTTGAGTAAATCTTCATTTTCTTCAAATCTGTAATAAAATTTAAATAACAATAATGAAGTCTAAAATCAACAAAAATAAATAAAATTAGACTAAAGTTTAAAGTTGAGAAGTGATAAATTATGCTAAATTATGCAAGTCATCAAACACCCCCAAACTTAGAACTTTGTTTGTCCTCAAACAAAAAGAAAATAAAATAAAAGACAACTATAGACAATATCAACTAGACCCCATAGAGAAATATCATCACTCACCAAGCCATGATCTGAATTTAGATTTCATCACTAGTAACTTACTCTTTTAACATCAAAGATAGCAGGAAAATCAATCAAAAAAAATTCAGCAATTTGTCAAGCAAGATTTAAGCGTTTAC